>JAYESD010000003.1:160872006-162107006 GCA_036927565.1 Tuctoria greenei
CCATGGACTCAAGCATCTCATGGCTTTCAGATATGATTGGAACATTGAAGTGATTGTGCAATTCTACACCACAGTCTACTTTCATAAGCAAGGAGATCGAGGGATCACTTGGCTCACTAATGGTGAGCAATACTCTGTCACATATTGGGAGTTTGCCCAGATTCTTGGCTTAGAGGATCAAATAAACAACGAGATCATCATTTCAAAAATCAAAGTTGTTAGTAGGGATGATTTGGATTACATGTATCCAAGCCATGCAATTTATGATGCGGGGCACATAAGGAACATCAAGCCATTCTATATTGTGCTCAACTGTGTTCTAAGGAAGACTATTGCATCCAAGGATGGAGATGTGGGGATCATTCAAGGAAATTTGAGGCATTTGATGGTGCTCATTGATGGGGATGTCCAATTAAACGTTGTAGAGTATATCTTTGATGACATCTTCAACATCTCTCAGACCCCCAACCGCTCGTGTGGCTATGAACCCTACATCATGTATCTAATTGAGAAGGTCTCCGGGCTGAAATTCAAGAAGGATGTTACTCATTGAACGCTTCGTCCTCAACTTCCTCCTCCCGAGCCTATTGCACCAAGAAGGAAGAATGTCGATCTTCCTGCCTCCTCCTCTCATCCTGTGGCTTCTCCCCCTCCTCCTCCTCCATCACATTCCGGAAGTGGCTTCTTCAAGTGCTTCAAGGCACTTTTCGCCTCTTGCCAGAAGGTGGAAGTTCAGACTCATCGCATGCAGCTTCGCCAGGAGAAGTATCTCAAGGTGACGTGCGACAAGCTCAAGGTTCCCATGTCTCCCGCCGCGGAGAGTGATGGAGAGTTGACTCTGTTTCCCAAGTTCACCACCGACGAACTCGCTCACTTTGAAGAAAATGGAACCTCCAAGGCTCCGACCTCCAACGATGAAGATGGCAATGAGAACGATGAAGATTCAGAGGCCACAAAAAGCCAAAATGCCCAACAAGACGACAACAACAAGTGGATTGTATGACTTCCTTCCTCTTTTCCTTTTTGGTGTCTTGATGCCAAAGGGGGGTAGATTGGAAGGGGGTACTCTCTTTTTAGAGTTGTTTTTGTCTCTCTTGTGATCCTATGGACGCATATGATGTTTTAAAACTCTCGCATTTAAATTTATGTAAGACTACATTTGTGTTAAGGATTGTATGCACATTATGATGTTTACTATGCTTAATTGTGATGTGATGCTTAACATTGCCTATTTTACATTCATGTCTATTGCCTTATCACAAATCATGGACACATCACTTTGGCACCCCACCATACCATGTGTATGTATGATAACTCTCTCAACTCCTTCATTCATGATGCATACATTGAGAGAGAAATACTCATACACACACTTGTTATGAAAACCAAATTTATATCATTTTGTTGAATCTTAATGTGTTGTCATCACTCACCAAAAAGGGGAGATTAAAAGTGCATTTGGGCATCCCATGTGTTTTGCATGATTGATTAACAACAAATTAAGAGACTAATAAGCTCATTTTATCTTAAGCACAAGTATGACGATTAAAGTGAAAGAAAATCCCTCAAAAAGGAAAATATTGAAATGGGCGTCGAAGACTCAAGTATGGAAATTAGGGTTCCTAATGTGCTGAGTTTAGACTAGCCTTTTATGAGTGGGAGTGTGTGTATCAAGTGCATTGAGGTCATAGAAGAGGGCTCAAAGTCGTGGTTGAGATAAAACCTAAGTGAGAAGCTTTGTTGAGAGAATTCCCAGTAGACCGGACATGTCCGGGTGTGCCAGAGTAGTCCGTTTTTGGACAGACTAAAGGTTTCTGTGTGAGTTCAAACTTGTCTATTTGGGGACGGACTACTCTGTTCTACACTTGGTGAGAGTTTTCAAGGCTAAGTTATGAGAGGCCGGACTTGTCCGCCGCAGAGGTCGAACTAGTTCGAACTTCCAAGTTAGTCCATTTTCAGCCACACTAAAGGTTTTTGTTGTACTTCGGACTTGTCCGTTTTTGGAGGACTAGTCTGTGGTATTAAGTGAGAAGAGGTTTCTGTGGCTAAGTCCTGTTGGCCGGACTTGTCCGCTCAATTGGTCGGACTAGTCCGTTGTCTCCAGACTTGTCTGTATTTGAGCGGACCTAGACTTTTTTTTTTTTTTGAGTTTGGATTAGTTCGTTGTTGGCCGGACTAGTCCGATATGACATGACCGTTTGAAATTCAAACTGTAGAGAGTATGTCACCCTATCGGAAGTCGACGTGGTGTGGACCTAGTAGGCTAGACTAGTATGTGGTTCCAGGCCGGACTAGTCCGGACATTCAATGCTCGCAATGGCTAGTTTTCGGGACCCTTATAAAAAGGGGACCCCGACTCCTATTTGATAACTTTTGAACCCTAGCACTACCATAAGCTTCCTTGAGCCATTCTAAGCCTTCTACTCCGCCTACTAGCCTCTAGAACCAAATCTTGAGGAGATTAGAGTTTTGAAAGGGGAGAGAAGCAATATCGACTTGCTTTGGCTCTCAGTTTGATCTCATGCACTTGGTGTCGCGTTTTGTGGCTTGAGGCTGTTGAGCTTTTTGTGCTCCTTGTTGTAAATCTGTTGTGGGAGCCTCAACTTTTGAGAAGCCCCAAGAACTTGGTGATTACCCTTGTGATTAGTGGAAACCAAGAAAACCTTTTGTGGTGGCTTGGTGAGATTATGGTCAAGTAAGACCCAATCCTTTTGTGGACTTCTCAACGTGGATGTAAGTTTCTTCGTGAAACTGAACCACGGGATAAATCCTATCTCACTTGTTGTTTTACTTTCCATTACTCACTAGAATTGCTTCTAGATTTCATATCGTTCTCCACATTGTTCGACATTGAAATCTTGCAACCTGTCGGTACCCTGGGTACCATATACCACTTGGGATTGCAAAGATCTCAAGGGAATGTCATCTACTTGATTTGAAGACCTTCGGAGGCCCACATGTCAGACATTACCGGACCCGCTTCTCCAACATGGTTAATCCCAGGGTCGCCACGTGTACTATCAAACCGGAGCTACCGCCCACAAGGGGGAAGCTCCGGGCTATGTACCATAGCGACACCCCCGGACCTAACCCCAGACTGAGGGAAGCTCCAGAACTAACACGTGTCAGGTAGCTCCGGACCTATCTGTTCCCCACAGTATGCTCCAGAGCTACCACGTGTCCAACCGATGGATCTTCAGCCTCTAACCTCCGGAAGACTCCACAACGGCTCCGGATCTTCAAAGGGGAATCAAGGACTTCAAGACCCAATTAAGTGTCATTAATACTATATTAATGACACACGATCAAACGACCTTTAGTAACGGTGCTGTCAAAGCCCATAACTCGGTCATTAAGGGCAATTAAACGTGTTGAATGTGTATCAATATCAGTAACCGCCAGGGCCACATGTCGGGCCAGGCTAACTTGTAACGGCCTGCCCTTGTACTATAAAAGGACAAGCCAACGAGACACGAGACACGAGACACGGACTGGAGACACGCTCACTCTACATTCTCAACTCACGTTGAGCTCATACATCCAATACAACACCAACACACCCCGTGGAGTAGGGTATTACGCTCAGGCGGCCCGAACCACGTAATTCTTCGTGTCTCTTGTGTCAGTTAACACTTCACCTTCTTGAATCTCCGCGCGCCCACACCAAACCTCAAACTCCTCTAACACTTTAGTAGTGTCGGGAGATCTACCGGATCAAAACCACCGACAGTTGGCGCGCCAGGTAGGGGTGCCTGAGATTTCAAGAATGGTGAACTCAACCGCTGGATCATCCAATGGTCATCCCGCTGTTCAAGCTGTTGGGGGCAATCCCTTCAATATGCAGCCACTAGTGGGAATCTCAGTTCCAGCAGGAGTCACGCTACCACCACAGCCGCCTCCACCAGAAAATCAAGCTGGGCAGCGCGATGGTGCACCGGCATCAATCACTGAGTCGGCAAATCATGACAACCCGGAACACGCGCTCCATGCAGCACGTGCTCTTCTTCAGCACCCACCACCTCCGGACGCATCGCGGGATGCAGTGGAACAGTGGAGGGCCGATGTGGAACACTTGGTTGCAGCCGCAGCCGACCGCATCAGCAACCAGGGTCCTCCTCCTTCAGGACGGGCCCCATCGCAGCGACGGACCTTGTCTGGCAGACTTGGTCCGCACTTTTCCAACAGCAGGAGACATGCTGCGTCGCAGCATGTGACGTCGTTGCCCTCAGGGGCACGACGCACTCACACGGTATCAAGGCTTTCAACTCATGACCTCCGAGCGGAGCTTGATCGCCGATATCGTCAACAAGATGGCCGAGTCCATATCGAGCGTGCTCGTGAAAGACGAGAATATCAGGACATTCCTGCTCCTGAAGGAGTAGGAGGAGGCTGTTCAGCCCTGACCATGCATCTGCGTATGGTCAGGTGGCCACAGAAGTTCCGGCCTCACCTGCCGGAGAAGTTCGACGGGACTGTTAATCCTGTCGAATTTCTTCAGATTTACTCCACTGCTATCCTGGCAGCTGGAGGAAATGAGGCCGTAATGGCCAATTATTTCCCAGTGTCTTTAACTGGGACCGCCAGGTCCTGGTTTATGAGCCTTCCACCCAACTCCATCAGCAGTTGGGAGGAGTTGTGCCGGCAGTTCACCGCCAACTTCGGGAGTTCTTACACCCGACCAGGCACAGAACTAGACCTTTTTGCAGTTGTGCAAAAAGGAGGAGAATCCATGTGATCATTCATCCAGAGATTCTCTCAGGTACGAAACACTATCCCTTCTATCTCTAGCGCTTCTGTCATTGTGGCATTCAGACAGGGTGTACGAGATAAGAAGATGTTGGAGAAGCTGGCGATCAAGGAGATCACTAGTGTCATGGAACTCTTTAGCTTGGCTGACAAATGTGCCAGAGCTGCGGAGGGCCGAGAAATGCACTCCAAACCACCTCCGGAGGATCACAAGAAATCCTCCAAAGGAGAAGCCGCTACCTCCGGGGGTGGCAAGAAGAAGAAAAAGACCAACGGCAAGAAGAAGCCGTCGGCTGGTGCATCCAATGTTGCAGCTGCTGCAGCTCCGGGTGGCCGGGGGCCACGCCCCGAGAAGCGACCTCGACCGTATTCTGAAGACGGTGGCAAACCCAAGGTGTGGTGTCCAATTCACAAAACGGACAGCCACAGTTTGGAAGACTGCCGGGAGGTCCAAAACCTTGCCGAGCGCTACAACAAGCACCGAGAAGAAGCTCCTTTCTGACAGAGGGAAGGAAAGCAAAAAGTTGACGAAGCTCCGGCTGAAGAGGAGTTAGGTTTTCAGGATCCCAAAAAGGTCCTGAAGGCCGTCTACACCTCTGTTGACGACGATTCTGACGTCTCTGACAACGAACGTCAGAAGACCATGTACACCATTTTTGGTGGATCATGGGACATCACCTCCCGCTGCGTCATCAAGACTATGCGTCGGGACATGGCTGTTGTACCTCCTACAACCAGGGCAGAGCCTCATCGAAAGTGGATGGACACAGCCATCACTTTTGATGCTTCGAACTGCCCTCGAAGCATGGTTGGAGCAGGTCAGTTACCTTTGATGGTATCTCCTACCATCAATAACATCCAGCTCCACCATGTCATGGTAGACGGAGGTTCGGGGCTCAACCTCATAAGCTTCGAAGCTTTTACCAAGCTTCAGCTCCGACCTTCGGATCTCCACCCCTCCCGACCTTTCTCCGGAGTAGGTCCGAGAGCCATTACCCCACTCGGTGCTATTACCCTCCCTGTTACCTTCGGGACCCGGGAGAAGTATCGCACCGAGAAGTTGGTCTTTGATGTTGCTTAGATCAACTTACCCTTCAATGCCATCTTGGGTAGGCCTGCCTTGTACAAATTCATGGCAGCTGCTCATTATGGTTACCTGGTGTTAAAGATGCCAACTGAAAGCATCTAGGCCCCCACGAGGTACGGTTTCGGTGATTAATGACAACCGTTAATTACCACTAATGAATTTGTGGATGCGAGGTTTCATGTACAATGAATCAAACGTCGATCAATCACTCATAAATGTCATCTTCTGCTCATTGGATGCAAAAGGAGACCCCTCAACGAACTAACCTAAGGGGTTAAATCGGAAACAAATGAGGAACTCGTACAACGACGCAACCTTATCAAAATTGGCAACACAAGAAGCTTCATATCCATCAGAAGAGCCATACAAACAAGTGTTCAAGAGGTCACAAGTCCAAAATCCAAAAGATCAGTCCAACTCAACTCGAAGGAAACAAATTGTACACACCGGATCATCCGGTGATCTGAAGAATGACTGCATCGGTCGATTTGGACTCAACAGAAGAAGAAGACCTCAGAATGAAGTACACACCGGATCATCCGATGTGTATCAAGTGAACATCGGATGAATACAACAGTAAGCAAATTTTCTGAAGTGTTCTGAAGGACTGAACACCGGATCATCCGATGTTGAAGGCAGATGCACATCGGTCGATTACAACAGAAGCAAATTATCAGCTCAACCAGACTGAAGATCTATTCATCGGATCCTCCGATGATGAAGGAGGTGAAGCATCGGTCTAATAACGGTCATTTCTGACAGAATGACGTCAGCTAATCTAATTAGACCGATGCCCATAAAAGGGGGTCATCGGATCATCCGATGTACACAGAAAAAGTAATCAGCCCACTTTTCCAACGGCTAATTCGGTTGGGCTGAGTATTTAACCCCCTCCCACCAGTCATTTCGATGAGGCTGAACAACAAGAGCACCACTACACATTCCCCAAGTGTCCAAGACTTAGAATACTCATTTTCACACTCTTGTAACCCTTTCACACCTCAAGATATAGGCTAGTTCCTCTTAGAGTTAAGCTTGTGTGCGTCCTCTCTGGGTGAGTGGAGACTCTAGAGTAGGGAGAGCCGTGAGAAAGTGCATTCTTGGTGATTGCACTCACCTTGTATCAAGAGGAGAGTGAAGAGATCGCTCCGGAGCTTGCCGAGACCATTGTGGAAGCCCGGAGGATCGAAGTTGTACAAGGCTTGAGCTCCACCTTGCCAAGGATGGCGAACGGAGGAAGTTAGTGGATTCCCTCGTCTCGGTGACTTGGGAGTGGCGATACCCTTAAGTGGGTGCCACAACGTGGACGTAGGTGGATCCTAGTGATCTCACCGAACCACGGGAAAAATCGACGTGTCCCCGTGTCTTCGAGCGTTTGCATTCCTCCTCCCTACTCCCTTTACGATTACGCAATTCTCAATTCCGCACTTAATTCTCTTAATTGCACGGTTGGCTTGATTAGAGAATTAGATTTCACTTAAGCTTTAAATTGACTTAAAATTTGAAGTAGCCCAATTCACCCCCCCCCCTCTTGGGCATTCGATCCCTACAATTGGTATCAGAGCAAGGTTGCTCATTGGATCATTCTAGCTTCACCGCTAGAGAGCAAAAATGGCCAAGAATGGGGGTTCGGTTCCTACCTTCGAGGGCAAGAATTTTGCTTATTGGAAAGCACGCATGCGCGCTTACCTTGAGGCAATTTCTCCCGAAGTGTGGGAAGCGACCCATGCGGGGTTTGGCAACCATGAATATATTGGTGATCAACTAAAATGGGATGCTAAGGCTAGGAATGCTATTTATGAGTGCATTAGTCAAGATGTATTTGCTAGAATTGCTAGTAAGGAGAAAGCTTGTGAAATTTGGGCTTGCTTGATTGAGATCCATGAGGGTTCCTCTCGTGTCAAAGAGCTCAAATATCACTTGCTTAAATCCAAGTATGATGATTTTAAAATGCTTCCTCATGAGAATGTTAATCAAATGTTTTCTCGCTTAAATGTACTCATTGAGGAAATTAATGCTCTTGACATTGCTTCTCTTGGCAAGGGACTCATCAACCGCAAGATCCTCATGCTACTTCCCAAGCCCAAGTACAACATCATCAACTCAATGCTCCAAAAGGAGTCACTTGACAACATTGAGGTTTCGGAGCTCATTGGAGAGATACATGCTCATGAGATGAGTGTGCTTGGAATGATGGAGGAGTCATCATCATCAAAGACCATTGCTCTCAAGGCCTCAACCAAGAAGACACATACCAAGAAGAAGAAAGTGGTTGAGCCTAGCTCAAGTGAGGAAGAACAAGCTACAAGTGAAGATGATGATGATGAGCTTGCATTGATGATGAGGAAGTTTTCACGTCTCAACTCAAAGATTGCCAAGAAGGGATACTCGTTTGATCCCAAGAAGAAAGCCTTCTTGCCAAGGAGAGATGAAAACAAGACGTGCTACAATTGTGGCGATCAAGGCCACATATCATATGATTGTCCAAGACCGGACAAGAGGAAGGACAAGGGCAAGCATCGCAAGCTAGAAGAGAGTGATGATGATGAAGATGCAAAGCCCAAGCGCACCTTTGGAAAGAAGAAACTTGACAAAGGCAAGAAGACCAAGCTCTTTCCAAAGAAGAGAAGAGGACCTCAAAAGGTCTTCATGTGCGAAGCAAATGAGTGGGTCACCGATGAAGAAACAAGTGATGATAGTGAAGATGAGGAAGAAAACTTGGCAAGCCTCGCTATCGTCAACAAGGATGACTCACACCTTCCTCCACCGCCTATGTGCCTCATGGCGAAAGGTAACACAAAGGTATGTGATGACTCAAGTGATGATGAACTTTCTCCCGATGAACTAGCATCTATGATTAATGAATATCATGCCATTATCAAAAGGGAAAAGGCTAAGGTTAAGGCACTTGAGCTAACTCGCGCTAAGCTAGAGGGTGCCAACCTCGATTTGCAAGACAAGTATGTCACCATACTTAATGAGCATGAAACGCTCAAGTCACATGTCAAGCAAATCGAGGAGGAGAAGGCTCAAATCAAGCTTGAGTTCCATGAGCTTGACTTAGCTAACTCGGCACTATTGGCTAAACATAACGAGTTAGTTCAAGAGCATGAGACACTTAGTCTTTCCTATGAAGCAATGGAACTAAAATTGAATAACTTGAAGAAAGAAACTCTTGATGGCAAAACACCCGCTAGTTCACATGCCACTAACAATTTGCATGAGTCTTTGCCATTGAAAGCTAATAGGGAGAAGGAGCTAATGGACGAGATCGAAAGTCTCCGCACTAGTGTGGCTAGACTTTCCAAGGGAGAGGACAAGCACAAGGAGATCCTCTTCCAACAAGCTAAAGGCTTCAACAAGAGGGGACTTGGGACCTTCCCTACGCCCAACAAATGGAAGGTGCCCTCACCGGAGCTTAGGACAAGCTTCATCAAGGAAGTGGGATCCTATTGCCAACATTGTGAGGTCACCGGACATCACACTAGGGAGTGCCCTCTTCCCACTCGTCCTTCTCCAAAATTACCTCCTAACTATTCATCTACTTTCAATGATTGTCACTATCTATTGAGCAAAGTAGGTGGAAAGGTGAAGGCGAAGTTCATTGGCAAAAACATCAAGGGCATGAAGGGGAAGCTCCCCAAGCAACTTTGGGTCCCAAAATCACTTGTATCACACATACAAGGACCTAAGTTGGCTTGGGTTCCTAAACTCAAAAACTAACTTCATGTGTGTAGGTGAACTACAAAGCCGGAGGAAAACATTGGGTACTCGATAGTGGGTGCACTCAACACATGACCGGCAATGATGGTATGTTCACCTCCATAGAAGACCCCGGCAATCATGAACAAGTCACCTTTGGTGATAACTCAAAGGGGAAGGTAATTGGTTTAGGTAAAATTGCAATTTCTAATGACTTGTCCATTTCGAATGTGCTTTACGTTAAGTCTCTTAGCTTTAATTTGCTCTCTATTGCTCAACTTTGTGATCTTGGACTAACGTGCACATTTGACAAAGATGGTGTTGTGGTGTCTAGTGTAGCTAGCAAAGAGCTAATATTCAAGGGCTTTAGGCATGGTCATCTATATTTGGTGGACTTCTCCAACAAGAGCGCAAGCCTAACCACTTGTCTTTTCACCAAGACAAGTTTGGGGTGGCTATGGCATCGGAGGATTGCTCACATAGGAATGAGCAAGCTCAAGAAGTCCTTCAAGCTAGGGATGGTGACCGGCGTAAAGGACGTGACGTTTGAAAAGAACAAGCTATGTAGCGCATGTCAAGCCGGGAAGCAAGTGGCTTCGCACCATCCGATGAAGACAATGGTGTCTACCTCCAAGCCGCTCGAACTACTTCACATGGACCTCTTCGGACCGTCCACCTACCAAAGCCTTGGCGGTAATCTCTATTGTCTCGTTATTGTTGATGATTACTCTCGCTATGCTTGGACTTTGTTTTTAGGTGACAAGGGTGAAACCCCGGAAGTCTTCAAGACCTTTGCAAAACGAGCTCAACGGGAATTCCAACTTCCCATCATCAAGGTCCGGAGTGACAACGGCACCGAGTTCAAGAACTACAATATTGGGGAGTGGTGTGACCGTGAAGGAGTCAAGCACGAATTTTCGGCTACATACACCCCTCAACAAAACGGTGTTGTTGAGAGAAAGAACAAGACACTAATCACCCTCGCGAGAGCCATGCTTGATGATTATGGGACGTCGGAGAAGTTTTGGGCGGAAGCGATCAACACGGCATGCCATGCCGCAAATAGAGTCTACCTTCATCGACTTCTCCAAAAGACTCCCTACGAGCTCCTCATTGGGAGAAAGCCCAACATCTCCTACTTCCGGGTCTTCGGATGCAAGTGCTACATCTACCGCAAGAAAAGACTTGGTAAGTTTGAAAGAAGGTGCGATGTTGGTATTTTCCTTGGTTATGCGTCAAACTCAAAGGCATATCGAGTATTCAACCAAACCTCCGGGTTAGTTGAAGAAAGTTGTGACGTTGAGTTTGATGAGACTAATGGCTCCCAAGAGGAGAGTTTTGGTCATGATGATATAGATGATGAGCCTCTACGAGAAGCTATGAAGAACATGACCATAGGAGACATCAAGCCCGAAGTTGAGGAGAGCCATGATCAAGGGGGAGCTTCAAGTCCGAACATCAACACCTCCATGGCGCCTCAAGTGGATGAAGAAGAAGACAAAGATGATCCATTGCCTATGCAAGACCAACAAGCCACACAACACCAAGAAGAAGATGAAGTCCAAGATGAAGTCCAACCACAAGACGAGCAAGATGCTTCACCACCACCAAGTGACTCACAACCGTTGATGAGACATGGGCGCATCTCCAAGGCACATCCAATGGATCAAATCATTGGAAGTCCTTCACGGGGAGTAAGTACTCGTTCACGTCATGTTGCATCTTTTTGTGAGCACTACTCTTTTGTGTCGTGTGTAGAACCCAAAAGCATTGAGGAAGCTCTCCAAGACTCCAATTGGGTGATGGCTATGCAAGAGGAACTCAACAACTTCACCCGCAATGAAGTTTGGGTGTTGGAGGAGCGACCCAAGGACAAGAATGTGATTGGAACGAAGTGGGTCTACCGCAACAAGCAAGATGAGAATGGCGTGGTGGTCCGCAACAAAGCTAGGCTTGTGGCAAAGGGATTTGCTCAAGTTGAAGGTTTGGATTTTGGGGAGACATTCGCCCCGGTAGCACGGTTAGAAGCTATCCGCATACTCCTTGCTTTTGCTTCTCATCATAATATCATGCTTTATCAAATGGATGTTAAGAGTGCATTTCTCAATGGCTATATTAATGAACTTGTGTTTGTTGAGCAACCTCCCGGGTTTGTGGACCCAAGAAACCCTAACCATGTCTATAGGCTAAACAAAGCACTCTATGGACTCAAGCAAGCTCCAAGGGCATGGTACGAACGCTTAAGGGACTTCCTCGTCATGCAAGGTTTCAAGATTGGGAGGGTGGACACTACACTCTTCACCAAGGACATCGACGGAGACTTATTTCTTTGTCAAATTTATGTCGATGATATTATTTTTGGCTCAACTAACAAAGCTCTTAGCCATGAGTTTGGCAAAATGATGTCTAGGGAATTCGAGATGTCAATGATTGGAGAGCTCAACTTCTTCCTAGGATTTCAAATCAAGCAACTTCAAGAGGGGACCTTCATCCATCAAGAGAAGTACACTAAGGACCTCTTGAAGAAATTTGAGATGGGAGATTGTAGCTCAAGAAGCACTCCAATGGCGACAAATTGTCATCTCGACGCGGACATGGACGGTAAATCTATTGATCAATCTCATTACCGTTCCATGATTGGTTCATTGCTATATCTTACCGCATCTAGGCCCGATATTATGTTTAGTGTGTGCTTGTGTGCTCGCTTTCAAGCGGCACCTAAAGAATCGCACAAGAAGGCGGTCTTTAGGATACTTCGGTATCTCAAGCATACCCCAAGTGTAGGTTTGTGGTACCCCAAGAACGCTAGTTTTCATCTCTTAGGTTACTCGGATTCGGACTTTGCCGGATGCCGTGTAGACCGCAAGAGTACCTCCGGGGGTTGCCACTTACTTGGGCGTTCCCTAGTTTCTTGGTCGAGCAAGAAGCAAAATTCCGTGGCTTTGTCCACCGCGGAGGCGGAGTATATAGCGGCCGGTGCATGTTGTGCCCAAATCCTATATATGAAGCAAACCCTCTTGGACTTTGGAATTAAGTTTGGTTGTGTGCCTCTCCTTTGTGACAATGAAAGTGCGGTTAAGATAGCTAGAAACCCCGTTCAACACTCCCGCACTAAGCACATTGATATTCGCCATCATTTCTTGCGGGACCATGAGGCTAAGGGAGAAATCTCTTTGCAAGGTGTTAGGTCCGAAGAACAATTGGCGGATATCTTCACCAAACCACTTGATGAGAAAACTTTTTCTAGGCTTAGAAGTGAGTTAAATGTGCTAGATGCATCTAACGTCATGTAAATTGTCATGTTCATGTAAGGTTGCATGTCATATAGGTCTTGCCTAACTCACAAAGGATAGGGGCGAGCTAGAAATAGTTTTCCCTGAGTAAGCTTTTGGCAGGTTTAAACTTGGCAAGATAGATTTATTTTATGCCTTGCATGATTCCTGTCATATAGACTTGCATTCATCTAATATTTTGCATTATCTTGTTTGACATTGCATACGGTAGATTGTCACAAAGGGGAACCCACATCATGAGAAGGAGACTTGTTTGAAATGCAATATCTCAACTCATATGATGTGGAAAGAGCAAAATTCTAAAGGAACATGCTTTAATGAGATAGAAGTTTCCATACTCTACCTCACAAAGCATGGGCCTTACATTTTATTTGGATATTTTTCCTCCATTTTTCTTGGTGTTCCGTTTGTGTTAAGGTCTAAGCCAAGCTATTGGCATATTAGCTTCTTGAGGGGTAAGGAGTTGCCCAAAAAGTCCTAAGACATGTGTTTCTCCTCAAATTGTTTGTTCGGTCGAAGGACATATATGGGATGTTGTCGTTCTGTTGTCATCGGATTATCCGATGCCCCTGTCAATCTCTCATCGGTCAAATATGTGTTCAATCCTCAAAACCCAACTCTGTCAGAACCTCAAATGATCCGACGCGTTCATCCTGGAAAACATCGGTCCATCCGATGTTCACTCTTCTGGAGCTGTGATCCATTCAACCGATGTCTACCTCCCTCTAACGTCGGATCATCCGGTGTAAATATCACTCGGTTGAACACCCTTACTGTGCTATTCGACCGATGTTCAAAACCCTAATCATCGGTTCATCCGATGTCGACAGCAATTCTTGAATATCCTTACTGTTGCAATTGACCGATGTTCACTGCATATATCATCGGTCCATCCGGTGTTTGAAAAACGGCTAGGGTTTGGGCCCCACTATTTAAACCCGCGCGCCGGCCCGACCCTTTCTCTCCCCGACACCCCGTGCTCCCGCCGTCGCCGACCACCGCCTCTCCACGCGCCGCCGCCGTCCCCTGCTCGCGCCACCGCCGCCGGCCACCTCTCCCGCGCGCCGCCGCCCTTCCCTCGCGCCGCCGCCGCCGTGCTCCACCCGCAGCACCGCCGCCGCTGCCTCCCCACGCGCCGCCGCCGCCGCCCCTCCAGGGCGCCGCCGCCGCTTCTCCTCTGGTCGCCGCCACCACCTCCTTCACCAGCCTCCACCGCCGGCAGTTCTCCCTGCTAGGGTTTCTCGCCCGAGCCATCGATCGTCGCCGTTCGTCGCCTTTCATCGATCTCGTGTCTTTTCGTCGACGAGATGGCCCGTGATCGCAAAGGCAAAGGCAAGGCTATCGCGGAGCCCGCCGCGAAAAAGCGGAAACTTTCGAAGGATGAGAAGAAGGCCTTGATGGCCGCTCGCGCCGCCGAGGAGCGTGAGCGCGGCCGTGGGGGTTCCTTGAGGATCCGTGAGGCCCGTCCGAGGCCGCCTCCAGTGGTCGACGACTCCGACGCCGAAGAGGAGCCCGTTGAGCCCCTCGTCCGCCGGCGCTCAGCCCGGACGCGTGGGGGTCACACCGAGGCTGCTCCTCGTCCGAGACCGACGGCTGCCGACCGTCGTGAGGACAGGGAGATTGAGTGGGCCATCAATGAGATGGACACGGCCGTCCGGGTCAGTGAAGGAGTTCGCCTTGTGGACTACCGGAAGATGAAGGCGAAGCAACTCCGTAAGCTCAGATGGAGTGTTCTTCTTGAGGAGTGGTTCCCACAGCCCCGAGAGCTGCTTGTTGACAGTCGCTTCTGGACTGTCACCCAGGCGTCTCTCTATGAGACCTACAAGCGCCGGGGGCACAAGCTCTTTCAGCACAACCACCTGGACTGGAGGCAGCTTGCAGTGGCCGCAGAAACTGATGTCCGCCCCTTCTTTGAGCGATACAGAGGCTTGGTGGAGCTATTGGACTATGAGAGAAGTGCGTATGTGGAAGAATGGGTCCGTGTCTTCTACGCGACCCTGTACATCTCAGAGGGCAGAAGATCAATTGCCTTCATGTTCAATGGTCAGCACTACCATCTCACGAGGCAGACTTTGGGGCACATCCTTGGCTTGGACCTGCACGACACTAGCATACACGAGAAGGTCTATGGGCAGGCAGATCCACCGAGGAGGCCACTTACTGGAGGGGTAGCACCTCAGCTGGACGAGATCCGCTCCTTGTTTGGCCCCACATTCTCTCCAGATCAGCCGAGAGCCCCAGCACTCCTGACCCCAGCTGCGCGCATTGTGCACCTCGCCTTGCGCCGCACGCTCCTGCCGAGGTCAGGTTACTTAGAGGGGTTCACGAGTCTCCAGCAGACCCTCCTGTTCTACATCATGAACGGGATGGACTTTGATATAGTGGATATCATTATCTGCGAGATGGAGGACGTTATTACAGATGGAGTGGGCATGATGAGGCAGATGGTCTATGGGCACTGGATCAGCTTTATTTGTTCTATGGTGGTGCCAGAAGGACATTCAGCACAGACCCGACTTGCTGACGAGAGCGTGACCCGCTTCGGTCACTACCGTGCATCCGCTCCTGGAGACCGCCGCCTTGGCCGTCCAGTTGAGCGCTAGGTCAGGGCGCGCTTGACTGAGGAGGATTGGTCTGACCTCGAGAAGGAAGATGAGCGTCTGGCTGAGGCAGAAGCTCAAGGTGGAGACTTACAGCACGTCTGGTCCGAGAGCGACACAGACGACAGTGTCGAGGAGTACTTCCCTCCTCCTCCACCTTCACCGAGGCAGCACGACGCCGAGGCCGGAGGATCAGCTGCTCCGCCACCGACACCACCTCCTGTGTCCGAGGCGCAGGTGACGCAGCCGTCTGAGCTGACGTCGCTTCTTCAGCAGATGATCGAGCAGCAGCGCCAGGACAGGCTCGCTGCTGAGCAGGCCAGGGCAGAGCAGGCTGCGCGGCTCGCAGAGCTTCAGAGGCAGCAGACACAGATGCAGCTAGAGATGGCCCGCCAGAGGCGCGAGGACACGGACCGGTTCACGAGTCTGGTGGACCAGATGCACCGGAGGACACTGGACCAGCAGCAGCAGACCCAGCAGGCGATGATGGGTATCCTGGGGTTGATCACCAACCTCTACCAGCAGACCGGGATAGCCCTTCCGCCACAGCACACCGGTCTTAGTCAGCCTCCAGCAGCACCTCCTCTGGCTCCAGCTTCAGTTCCAGCACTGGCGTCGCCGATCCCGAGCTACAGCATGTCTCCACTGCTGGCTTCGACGGTGCCGTTCCAGTTCTCGCCTCTCCCGGCCGTGCTTTCTCCACCAGCAGTTCCAGCTCCAGCGGACCCTCCAGCAGCTCCAGCTCCAGCCACGTCAGCACCTCCGGCTCCTCCCGCTCCAGCACCAGCTCCGGCGACGTCTACCTCGAGCAGCTCCGACACCGCCGACGTCGTCCGCTTCACCGTCGCCCCGAGAGCTCCGGAGTCCTAGATACTCCTCTTCCCTTTTTTGGTGTCTTGATGCCAAAGGGGGAGAAGAGTTAGAGTTAGGGGGAGTGTCTTGGGCTTAGGGGGAGTGCTAGTTATCTATTTGTTTTCAGACTTGTTATTTGCTTCTATTTGAGACTTGATTGTTATCATTTGCTACTATTTGTAATTCAGTATGCTACTTCACTCTTATGATTTATATTTGATCACTGTTTGAGCCTTCGAGCTCCTTGTGTTGCATGTTGTTCCGATTACATTTCTTTATGAGCATTGCGTTTGCGTTTCAAATTCCATTACTTTTATGCTCTACTCGTTTTGTTGTCATCAATCACCAAAAAGGGGGAGATTGAAAGCATCTAGGCCCCCACGAGGTACGGTTTCGGTGATTAATGACAACCGTTAATTACCACTAATGAATTTGTGGATGCGAGGTTTCATGTACAATGAATCAAACGTCGATCAATCACTCATAAATGTCATCTTCTGCTCATTGGATGCAAAAGGAGACCCCTCAACGAACTAACCTAAGGGGTTAAATCGGAAACAAATGAGGAACTCGTACAACGACGCAACCTTATCAAAATTGGCAACACAAGAAGCTTCATATCCATCAGAAGAGCCATACAAACAAGTGTTCAAGAGGTCACAAGTCCAAAATCCAAAAGATCAGTCCAACTCAACTCGAAGGAAACAAATTGTACACACCGGATCATCCGGTGATCTGAAGAATGACTGCATCGGTCGATTTGGACTCAACAGAAGAAGAAGACCTCAGAATGAAGTACACACCGGATCATCCGATGTGTATCAAGTGAACATCGGATGAATACAACAGTAAGCAAATTTTCTGAAGTGTTCTGAAGGACTGAACACCGGATCATCCGATGTTGAAGGCAGATGCACATCGGTCGATTACAACAGAAGCAAATTATCAGCTCAACCAGACTGAAGATCTATTCATCGGATCCTCCGATGATGAAGGAGGTGAAGCATCGGTCTAATAACGGTCATTTCTGACAGAATGACGTCAGCTAATCTAATTAGACCGATGCCCATAAAAGGGGGTCATCGGATCATCCGATGTACACAGAAAAAGTAATCAGCCCACTTTTCCAACGGCTAATTCGGTTGGGCTGAGTATTTAACCCCCTCCCACCAGTCATTTCGATGAGGCTGAACAACAAGAGCACCACTACACATTCCCCAAGTGTCCAAGACTTAGAATACTCATTTTCACACTCTTGTAACCCTTTCACACCTCAAGATATAGGCTAGTTCCTCTTAGAGTTAAGCTTGTGTGCGTCCTCTCTGGGTGAGTGGAGACTCTAGAGTAGGGAGAGCCGTGAGAAAGTGCATTCTTGGTGATTGCACTCACCTTGTATCAAGAGGAGAGTGAAGAGATCGCTCCGGAGCTTGCCGAGACCATTGTGGAAGCCCGGAGGATCGAAGTTGTACAAGGCTTGAGCTCCACCTTGCCAAGGATGGCGAACGGAGGAAGTTAGTGGATTCCCTCGTCTCGGTGACTTGGGAGTGGCGATACCCTTAAGTGGGTGCCACAACGTGGACGTAGGTGGATCCTAGTGATCTCACCGAACCACGGGAAAAATCGACGTGTCCCCGTGTCTTCGAGCGTTTGCATTCCTCCTCCCTACTCCCTTTACGATTACGCAATTCTCAATTCCGCACTTAATTCTCTTAATTGCACGGTTGGCTTGATTAGAGAATTAGATTTCACTTAAGCTTTAAATTGACTTAAAATTTGAAGTAGCCCAATTCACCCCCCCCCCTCTTGGGCATTCGATCCCTACACCAACACCAGTAGGCGTTTTCCAGATCCGCAGAGATCGTACTGCCAGAGTAACTGCTCTGGAAGAACTCCATGCGCTTACTATGGCGCAAGAGGAGGACTACAGGCAGGAGCAAGCTCCAAAACCCCCAAGCATTCGTCAGCGAGGCTCGACTTCTGCACCTCGTGTGCAGCCAAGCGGCGACACCGACATTCCCGTCAAAGTCGCCCAAATCGGTTCCGATGTCGCTCAGACCACCCGTATATCGGGAGGACTGAATGACAAATAGGAACTCGCGCTCATCGCTTTCCTCCGGGCTAATGTCGACGTGTTTGCCTGGCAACCGTCACAAATGCCTGGGATCCCCAGGGAAGTGATTGAGCACAATCTGAAGATCTACCCCGGCGCTCGGCATGTGCATCAGAAGCCTCGGAAGCAATCCGTAGAGCGACAGAACTTCATTCGACAAGAAGTGAAGAAGTTGCTAGAAGCTGGATTCATTCGAGAAGTCTTCCATCCAAAATGGCTAGCAAACCCAGTCGTTGTGCCGAAGGCTGACGGGAAGCTTCGGATGTGTATCGACTACACAACACTAAATAAGGCATGTCCAAAAGATCCATTCCCACTACCTAGAATAGATCATATAGTGGATTCCACCTCCGGGTGTGAATTACTGTGTTTCCTAGACGCATATTCTGGGTATCATCAAATCAGAATGTTTAGGGAAGATGAAGAGCATACCTCTTTCATCACAGTAGATGGATTGTATTGCTATACAGCCATGCCATTTGGTCTCAAGAATGCAGCTTCAACCTTTGTACAAGCTATGTACAAAACTTTTGAAGAACTCATTAGAGACATAGTGGAAGTGTACGTTGACGACATCGTGGTCAAGGTCAAGAACAAGGAGTCACTCCTTGACACCTTGCAGGCTGTCTTCGACAAGCTGCAGGTCACTCGCACAAAGCAAAACCAAGACAAGTGTGTCCTCGGGGTTAGCTCCGGAAAACTTCTTGGTTTCCTGGTAAGTCACCGGGGCATAGAAGCTAATCCGGCGAAGATCAAAGCCATTGAATACATGCGGCCACCAGCCCGCATCAAAGATGTCCAAAAGCTAACTAGATGTCTAGCAGCCCTCAGTCGATTCATTTCAAGACTGGCGGAACGGGCACTTCCCTTCTTCAAGTTATTGAGGAAGTCTGGACCATTCCAATGGCTTGAAGAAGCAGAAAAGGAGTTCCAGGAGCTAAAACAGTTCCTCACCACCCTACCAACTCTGGTAGCTCCGAACCCTGGTGAGCCTTTGCTGCTTTACATTTCAGCAACTGACGAAGTCGTCAGTATGGTCCTGGTGGCGGAGAGAACAGAACCATCCCATACTCAGGAATCCAGACCCCTTCGGGAGGGTCCGGAGGTTCCTGAAAGCGAGTATGGGTCCTAGCTCCCAGACGTGAATCCACAAAAAGTTACTTCAGAAGACCCAGACCCCTCCAGGAGGGTCCAGGTCGCTTCTGAAGAAGCTCCGGGTCCCTCCAGCCAGGACCCGGAGGTCCCCGAAGAAGGTCCGGATCCCTCAGGGAAGATCCGGGTCAATGAAGAGGAAGCTCCGGGCCCCCCCCGAGAGGGTCCGAACCATCCAGCGCCCAGTGTACTTCATCAGTGAAGTACTTCATGATGCCAAGACTCGATACCTAGAGGTGCATAAGCTGCTCTATGCAGTTCTTATTGCCTCCAAAAAGCTTCGCCATTACTTACAAGGTCACAAAATCTCAGTGGTGACTTCTTACCCACTTCGAGCAATCTTGCATAATCCCAATTCAACTGGGAATATTGCAAAGTGGGCAGCGGAATTGGCCGAATTCAATCTCGAATTCATTTCAAGGCAAGCAATCAAGAGTCAAGCATTGGCAGACTTCGTGGCGGAATGGACTCCCTCTCCATCAAACCCTGGGGGCTCCAGCGAGCAGAAGCCGGAACACGAGGCTCTGGTCTTCACCGAGCCTCATTGGACCCTCTACTTCGACGGCTCCATGCAAAAGCAGGAGGCCGGAGCTGGAATCCTTCTCCTCGCACCAACTGGGGAGAAGGTAAAATAAATGGTACACCTTGATTTCAAGGCAACCAACAACATGGCGGAGTACGAAGCACTCATCTACGGACTAAAGGTAGCACTGTCATACGGTGTTAAGCAGCTGCTGGTCAAGGGAGATTCACAGCTCATCATTAAGCAAGTGAAGGATGAATGCTCCCGCAACAACCTCCAGCTAGCTGCTTACCTCCTCGAAGTCTAGAAGCTTCAGAAGGACTTCAAAGTCCTAGACCTCCACCATGTCCAGCGTGCACACGACGCTGAAGCTGACGAACTCTCGACGAAAGCGTCAACCGGAGCTCCATCTCCTAACGGAACTTTTGTCCGGAGGTTGTCAAAACCCACAGCTCAGCCTGCCGAACTGAGCGAAGGGGGCGAGATCAGCATCCCGAAGCTTACGGTCCCGATAGACCTGTTACCATGGCAGCCATCAAGAGTCGTAGGTGCTGCCGGAAGCTCCGAGCAACCCAGCACACAAGACTCAAATGCTCAAGTTAGTTCCGATGCATGGATATCGGAGATCCAGAACTACTTGAAAGACAACATCCTTCCTGACGATGATGTATCCGCTGACCGGGTAGTCAGATTGGATAAAAGATACACGTTGGTAGAAGGGGATCTCTACCGGCGCGGTGCCAACGGCATCCTAATGCGGTGCATCACAAGGGAAGAAGGCTGCGAGCTCCTCGCAGAAATCCATGGAGGCGAGTGTGGGAACCACGCGTCTTCCCGCACACTGGTTGGTAAAGCCTTTTGGCATGGCTTCTACTGGCCTACAACACTCCAGGATGCAACTGAGCTGGTGAAGAAATGCAAAGCATGTCAATTTCATGCAAAGCAAATTCACACACCGGCTCAGCCCCTACAAATGATACCTCCTACATGGCCCTTCGCTGTGTGGGCGATGGACATCTTGGGACCTTTCCCAAGAGCCGTCGGAGGTTACAAGTTCCTGTACATCACCATTGACAAGTTCACCAAGTGGCCGGAAGCAACTCCAGTTGTGACAATCAACAAGCAGTCTGCTATCAACTTTTTGCAGTCCATTGTATGCAGATTTGGAGTCCCAAACAAAATCACCACTGATAATGGGACCTAATTCACAAGTTCTGCATTTCAAGGATATTGCGAAGACCTCGGCATTCAAGTTTGCTACGCCTCCGTAGCTCACCCGGCAAGCAATGGCCAAGCCGAGAGAGCAAATGCTGAAATCTTGAAAGGACTCAAAACGAGCACCTATGAGCGCTTGAAAAAACATGGAGCCAACTGGATTGAAGAGCTTCTGTCCACCCTATGGGCCAACAGGACATCTCCAAACTGGTCAACTGGAGAGACACCCTTCTTCCTGGTGTACGGAGCTGAAGCAATCCTTCCTCCAGAAATCACCTTGGGGTCTCTCCGGGTCCGGACCTTCGACGAAGCCACGCAGGACCAGCTCTGGCGTGAAGACCTAGACCTCCTCGAGGAGGGAAGGTGCCAAGCAGCTGTTCGGAATGCCCGATATTGCCAAGCCCTTCGGCGCTATCATCAGCGGCATGTACACAACCGACAGCTCGAGGAAGGCGATCTGGTGCTACGGAGAATACAATCCAGAGAAGGGTTAAACAAACTCTCCCCCAGCTGGGAGGGACCTTTCTGAGTGATTAAAGTATTCCGTCCTGGAAGCGTTCGCTTGGCTACCGAGGATGGGACACCTCTCCCAAATCCTTAGAACATTGAGAACCTCCGTAAGTTCTACACTTAATATCACGGAGGTGAGTCTGTAGTAACTTGTGGTGTATGTTATAGAGTCATTGTACAGAGTTGGGTAGTTCCTCCGGGAGAACAACCGGACCTTTCCCGGAAGGTCCACAATGTTCATGCAACACTTGTCACAGTCTCAGGACTAAAAGTGTGGCTAGCTACCCTGGGTCAAACGAGAAATTAAACACGCTTAGCCTGGTTCCGTACCCTAAGAGTGTACTTGTTTCCCCTGTACCCCGGACCTATAATGAAAGACATCTTCATGTGAAACAGACTCCACATGCATTTATTTTGTACAGGCTCAACATTTTTTATTTTTCTCTTTCTTGTCTATAACAAAGACGTGCAATTCTTGAGAAATTTTAGTTCAACTGGTTCATATACGATTCGAGTTGTATTGTCGGTTCTTCTGGATTCAAATATTGTTCATTGCCCACTCGCCTGAATGCCGCCAAGCCAACCTAGGGCCGGAGTGTGCTATCGACTTAGCCTGGCCAAGCACCCTAAGTACGCCACTCTACCTACACCATGGCAGGCCGAAGTAAGGCGGGTCCAAGTACAATCGGATCTGGAAGAAAAGACAATGCATTCGGTTGTATTCAGAATCATGTTTGACCTAAAACTCTCTTGGGAATAGTAAGCCGCGACGAAGTTATAGGCAGGGAACGAATTTTACTATTTTTCTTGGCTTTAGTGTGCAGGAAAAATAAAAATCCACATTAATGGAGAAAAGCCGGAGCTAACTAAGCTCTGACTCCCCCTAGGTGGCTTGTAATCGATGTTAAACATTGAAAACGAGCATCACCGGAGCAACCAAGCTCCGGTAAAGCTAGGGGGGCCAGCCGTCGATGCTAAATAAAAGACGGTGAGAAGACCCCACAAACGGAGTCTGCTGCCGAAAAACTACGTGTTGGCAAAGGTCACTGCCGGAGCTACTAGCTCCAACACCCCAGAGGGCTAACTATCGATGCTCTACGCGTTGATAGGGACTATTGCTGGAGCTACTAAGCTCCAACAATAGACAATGCCGGAGCTTCTAAGCTTCGACAACCTCAGGGGGCCTTCACTATCGAAGACTTCGGACCTACACTCTACAAGTTCGAAGCAAATGAGTCTTCAACAAAACACAATATCCTCTTGGTACATGTTCACAATCAAATTGTGTACATCTACCAGGGGGCCAAGTGAAGACAAAAGTGTTGAAGACAAAAAGTGAAATTCACAATAATTTGGGGATAGTTTTGCTGAATCTTTTCAGCAACCCGCTTCTCGAGTTTTCCGAGCTCCTCCTCCTGGAGGTAGATCTTGTTCCGGCGGTCAACCAGGTCCTTCTCCTTGCCCCTTACTTTCTTCTCCCTGGAAGCGATGGCACACTCTTGCTCGTAGAGTTCCTGCCCTCGCACCCAGGCCTTCTCCTCCTCCTCAGCGCAACGCTCTTCCAATTTCTTGGCGCGCTCCTCGAGGCCCTTGTCAGCCAGAGCCACTTTTTTGGTGAGCTCCTCCTCCCTCCTCAAGACGTCATCCCGCAGCTCTAGGAGTTTCTGCTCTTCATCTTCGAGCCTTTTCTCCCTCTCCTCAAGTACCTCCCGGCGCTTGATGAGAGTAGTGTTAATGGCCTCAAGCCTTTCTTGGCGTTCATCGGCCGCACTATTAGCTGCTTTGGTCTGCTCATAAATGGCCCGGGATTGAGCGTCGAGGGCGCAATTCAAGCTCTCCCGGTCATCCAATAACTTGCCCCAGTACTCTAGGCAGACCTTCTCCTGCTTGATCCATTCTTTGTCATCTGCCAGTCTCGACTGCGCCAGCTTGGTCTCGAAGTAGAGCCGATTACGCCACCTCCTAAGGGTTTGGCGCTCCTCTTCAAGAGCCTTGCTGTCGTGGAAGAATGCCAGCTGAACTTGACGCAGACTGGAGCAGGCGTTGTCAATAGACAATGACAACGGGATAGGGTCAGGACCTGCTGGGGTCTCCTCCGCTGGTTCCAGCGGGTTTTCAGTTACAAAAATTGGGTCCCACTCCACAAGAGTGGTCTCCTGAGCCTCCACGGCACTTGGGCCGTCCTCCGGGATGACCTCAGTCGCCATCAAGGAAGGTCCCGCTGATGAAGTTCCGAGCTCCGGAAGTGGTTCCGAAGGACCAGCCGCCAGATCTTCGTTCGCCCCCCGAGCAGGGGGCCAGCGACTTCATTAGAGCACTCCGGCTCAGCCGCGGGTACCTTCGGCGTCGTCACTCCCGGAGCAGGAACTGCTTCTGGCTTCGGCCTGGGCACCTCCTCTACTGGGGGCTTGAGCGCTGATGCCTCCGCAACGACCAGCTCAGGCACCGGAAGATCTTCAACAACAGCCGGCACTGCGGCCGGAGCTTCAACGGCAACTGGCTCGGGAGCCGGAAGGTCTTCAACATCAACCAGCCCTACGGCTGGAGCTCCAACAACGACCGGCTCTACGGCCGGTGCTTCAGAGGTAGCCAGCCCAACCGCCGAGACTTCCTCAACATTCGGTATGCACGTCGGGACTTCAATTACCTCCGGCTAAATCGCTGGGGCTTCGACAATTTCCGGCTCTGGGGCCAGAATTATTGCTTCCTCCGGCTCAACGGCCGAAGCTTCCATCATCTCAGCACCCAAACCCGGAGCTTCAACCTCCGGGGCAGGTGCCGCTGGCGCATCTTCTCTCCCGTGGTCCGGCGCTACCATGGGAGTCTCTGGGGATGAGTCGAGGTCCATGACCACGACAGCTGGCGTCGGAGCTGCCGCAGCTTCAGCCACCACTTGGGGCGGCACTGGGACAGGGGCAGAGGCTTTCGGCCTCACAGCTTCAGCTACTGTGGCTGAGGGTGGAGCCTCACTCCTCTTTTTGGGAACACTGTAGATGATGGATGAAGAAACTTAAAAAACAGTTACTATAATAAAACAACTGTCTGAGATAAAGATTAAAAATTACCTCGGGAGGCTTCCGCACCAGCTTGCGCGGAACCTCTTTCCCGGGCGTTCTGGGCTGACCATAGCCGCCGCTGGCGTGGAAGCTCTGGAAGGCCCCCCAGAACTCGTTGCAGTCACGGGCACTTCCTTAGTCGAGGACCTCCTCGACCAGGAAGGACCTCCAGACCTAGAGGCCTCAACTGGCCCTGGTGATGGAGTCGCATGCCCGGAGCTAGCATCCCGGGAAGACGCTGCTGCGGGTACAGTCGCCGCAGTTGAAGAAGACCTCCTTCTCCGGGGAGATGGAGCTGATGCAGAGGTTGCAGGCTTGACGGACCTTCCGTCGGCATGCTATAGTTTCCTCTTCCGGCTCAAGGGTTCGTCCGCCGGCTCCTTGCCCTTGCCGACGACTTCAATCCTTGGCTTCAAGGCAGGGTTGGAGCCACCTTCGGAAGCCCCAGGGATCACCACCCTGGAGGTCGATCTTCTCTCGTCGACACCAAGGTCGTCAATCACCGACATCGTCCGTCGGAGCTCCCTGTTGAACTCTACTTCCACGTTCAGAGGGAGAAAGGCTGATGGCGGGGTCAAGTCATCTCCCGCGACGTCAATGCCGTGCTGGAATTTCTTGAGATGTAACTCCAAGGTTGCCCCCGACATGTTGGACTTTAGTCCGGTCTCGACCCGGTCGTCGTCCATCACGCTGTTGAGGGCCCAAACGAGTTTTTCTCTCCTCTTCAGCGGTGCCCACCTGTTGACCAGGAAATTGCAAAATACCGCCTGAGGAGTTAATCCTCCCTCCACGCAATGGTGGATCCTGGTCGGAGCAGGGTTGAAGGCATCCGACAGCACCGGAGCTTCACTCCAGACTGCAGTGTTGATGTTGGGGAGGCCTTCGAGCAGCTCCAGCTTTTCGTGCTCCTCCACCCGGATGACTATCCAGTCCTTCTTCCAGTCATCCCACTTTCCAGAGGGAAACGACCGGAGGTACTTGAATGGGCACTTCCTGCGCTTCACGAAGTAGTAGAAGCCAAGGTACTCATTACTCCTACCGGTGGTATGGACGGTGAAGAAGGTCCGGAAAAGATCAATGCAGGGGGGATGCCCACCCACATTTCACAGAAGTGGACGAAGATAGACACAAGAAGAATGGAGTGGGGGCCAAGGTGGTACAGCTACAGACCATAAAAGTCTAACAGCATCAATAAAAAGGAGGAAAAAGGTGGGATCAACCCCACCATGGCGTATGAAGAGAAGTACACCATTTCGCCGGCATGCTCCTTCTCGAATGGGTACTCTCCCCCGGCGCGGACCAGGCGGTTGAAGAAGTTCGAGGACCATCCCATGAGGGCCCGGACCTTCTTCAGATCACCTTCGTTCTTCAAACGGCTCTCACGGAGACCCAACTCCATCGCAGCACAGCAAGGCAGGAGAGGAAAAGCAGGCACAAGTTGGGAGTTTGAACGCAAGATCAGATGAGAGGCGTAAAGAACCACAGACAGTGCACGCTTTCCTTCTTAAGTAAGCCCTCGTAACGCTTGGATGAAAACCGAAAGGAAGTCGAAGATACTACTCAAAACTCCTACCCTGCCGATGACAAGAGGGCCCGGGACCACCCTGACGATCAAGTCGAGGTTCTTACCCAGGCGAACCGTTGTCATCACGAGGCGGGAAGCCCGAAGGCGGCGGCCTGACAAGGCGCGCGGAACCGACACGATTTTCGTATCGGGAACCGGCGACCTTCAATTGCGTGAGATCCGCACGCCAAAGATCTCATTTGCCGCGCACGGGATATGCCACGCGGCGAGGATTTAACTACAAACTATCCGCCAACGGCACATCCGAAGACCTTTGAAGACTCAGTTCAAAAGTCGAAGGATGGACCCACCTTCGACGGAGTGACTTCACCCAAGGGGTCTTCCCCAGAGGTGGGCCCAGGGGGCCACTATCGGTACCCTGGGTACCATATACCCCTTGGGATTGCAAATATCTCAAGGGAATGTCATCTACTTGATTTGAAGACCTTCGGAGGCCCACATGTCAGACATTACCGGACCCGCTTCTCCAACAAGGTTAGTCCCAGGGTCGCCACGTGTACTATCAAACCGGAGCTACCGCCCACAAGGGGGAAGCTCCGGGCTATGTACCATAGCGACACCACCGGACCTAACCCCAGACCGAGGGAAGCTACGGAACTGACACGTGTCAGGTAGCTCCGGACCTATCTGTTCCCCACAGTATGCTCCAGAGCTGCCACGTGTCCAACCGACGGATCTTCAGCCTCTAACCTCCGGAAGACTCCACAACGGCTCCGGATCTTCAAAGGGGAATCAAGGACTTCAAGACCCGATTAAGTGTCATTAATACTATATTAATGACACACGATCGGACGACCTTAATTACCAGTAACGATGTTGTCAAAGACCATAACTCGGTCATTAAGGGAAATTAAACGTGTTGAATGTGTATCAATATCAGTAACCGCCAGGGCCACATGTCGGGCCAGGCTAACTTGTAACGGCCTGCCCTTGTACTATAAAAGGACAGGTCGATGAGACACGAGACACGAGACACGGACTAGAGACACGCTCACTCTACATTCTCAACTCACGTTGATCTCATACATCCAATACAACACCAACACACCCCGTGGAGTAGGGTATTACGCTCAGGCGGCCCAAACCACGTAATTCTTCGTGTCTATTGTGTCAGTTAACACTTCACCTTCTTGAATCTCCGCGCGCCCACACCGAACCTCAAACTCCTCTAACACTTTAGTAGTGTCGGGAGATCTGCCGTATCAAAACCACCAACAAATTTGCTCTCACATGTTAATCAAAGTTGTATTAGGTTTCTAGACATTGTAGCTATCTTGGGCCAAACTAAAATCAGCAAATAACTTGTAAAAATCTTTTCGGATTTTTTCTGTGTTCTGGGTGGACTAGTCCGGCCCTGACCAGACAAGTCCGGCCTCAGAGTTTTAATCTCGTTTGATTAAGCAATTTCATGTCATATTGCATATTCACCCCCTCTAGGCGACTTTCAAACCTATGTGGACTAAGAGCTCTTAGGAGATTCTCAACATCTTGACTTGTTGAACACACTCTCAACATAAGGCTAAACTCGACACAAAGAATTTTAAACCCTAAATTCTACTCTTCGAGTCTTTCCGCCTTTTTTCTCTCTTTTTCCTTTTTGAGTGTATCCAACTCCGTCCAACTTTCAATCACATGTACTTACACTTGCAAGGCTCATTAGTCCCTTAAGTATTCTCATTAATCATCAAAACTCACAGGGATTTAGCCTAGATGCACTTTCACAAGCTAAAGCGCTGGCATGCCTCCAAGCTCTCAACTATGCTTCCAACAATGGTATGATGCATCTTCAAGTGGAGACCGATTGCAAGAATCTTCGTGAAGCTCTTGGCTCCAAAGACTAGGATGATGGCCATGATGGTGTCTTGATTAGGGAGATTAAGGTCTTGATTATTTCATCCTTTAATGTGGTCAATGTTCTTTATGCTCCTTGGTCTTGTAATCGTGTAGCTCGTAGGTTGGCCAAATAGGGTTCTGAGTTGCGGCATGTTCAGGTTGTGACTTGGCTGCATGATCTTCCAGACTTTGTAACTGATATGGTTGCCAACAATACTATGTTGAGTGAAAGTTAATGGAATGCTAATTCCAGTTTCAAAAAAGAAGAGCAGGGCATTATCATGGTGATCACCTTGCTGATATAGACATCTGGAGATCTTCCTCGGGTTTCTTCCTCTTAGAGGTGCCTTCTATTTTGATGCTGTTAAGTCCAAAACCTTTGGACAGCCTAATCTTATATATGTGCGAGAAAGCAGCCGAGGAGGCCTCCCAAGCAAGTCGGTTGGAGGTGTCCCCGATCAGGACACCAGGAGGAAACTGAACATGATTGAGTCGGTTTTTTTTTGTAACCGACTCCTAACCATCCTTGTGATCAATTCTAACAGTACATGCATGCATGCATGCATGCATAACAATTCCAGAAGGCAGAAGTGGAAGAAAAACCAATGTATAGATCACAGAAGGAGAACTCTTCATTACTCAAATGCAATGAGGACACAATGTTCATATTGACCTCAGGGAGTTCATATTGACATCATCAAGCCAAATTGATCCAATGTTCTGGTTCGTTCGAAAGAAAGAAACACTCGGCTTGTTTTATTTCATAAGAGCACGTGATGAATCTCATTTTATAGAATGACACATGGACAAACGTAACAGGAAGATGACAGTTGAACATTTACAAACAGTACCACTCAGAGAGTTGTTTTGCCTGTGCTAAATCCAGGTTCAGGATCTTTTTTCAGAAGATCGATCTAGTTTCAGGATCACATATAAGTAGTTCAAAAGCAACAATATCTGTCCTAAGAGCATCCCCAGTGGTGTACTGTAAAGCTTACTGAACTGTAAATATAGAGTCGAGTATTGAAAGTATAAAGTAGGTATGCAGAGTGAACATACTAGAAGTATAGAGGATATGCTGAAAGTATAGAGGATAGAGTATGATTTATAGGAAATGAGTGCGGATAGCCTAATGCCCAATCCAGACAGTGAAAGGAGTGCATGTCTCACTGCCAAAGCTTCAACATCCAGAGCTGTAACCCTCAAAATGATCTGCAGCGGGCAGCAATGCAAATGTTGGACTCAGGACCTACTCCGGTGAGCTCCGGCGAGCATGCACAGATCACACGAACACAACACGCACTGGAAATTCTGGAGATTGCACACGAGAGTGTTTTTGCACGAGGGAACATCGTGCTTTTCTTATTTGCATTGACTCAATATAAAGTACAACGGAATGAAGAACATGAGCGTGATGCATGATCTACCTACAACCGCTCGGGACGTGCCCACGATTCAACATCCCAGACAACGCTCGGCATGCATGGCGTAGCGGCCACTAGCCTGGTCAACTTGTCCATGATTTTAGGGAATCAACAAACCAACCTAACTAACATGTAATGCAAAGCTCAATGCGGATGACATGCAGTTCACTGGTGCGTCAGGCTTACTGACCACGTGGTGATCGTGTCAACAATTCCCCCCCCCCCCCCCCCCCCTTCCCCTATGTTTGGCGCTCCTCTTCAACTCTAATGAGGTCGAGTCTTGTACGCAGCTCCACAAAGTGATCTCGCCCAAGTGACTTCGTCAAAATGTTAGTTAACTGATGGTTGGTGTCCTCGTACTCCATGTTGACCCGGTTCTCCTCCACACATTGTCTGATGAAGTGATACTTTGTGTCAATATGTTTGCTTCGAACGTGAAACCCCGGATTTTGACTCAGTTGTATTGCTGACTGGTTATGAATTTTCAATGTGAATGGTTTGACTCGCTTTCCTCTTTGGAACTCGGTCAGAAGCCTGCTTAACCAGGTTCCTTGACATGCTGTGGTGGCAGCCGCGACATACTCAGCTTCATAGCTCGACAAGGCAACCACTCGCTGCTTCTGAGACTGCCATGTGATCAAGCTATCATTGAGGAAAAACAATACACATGTGGTGCTCTGGCGTGTATCAATGTCGCCTACTAGGTTGCTATCAATATGCCCAATCTGGCTAACAGCTCCTGCGTTCTTCCCATAGTAACAGCCAAGATCCATCATCCCAGCCACGTATCTGAGCACCCTCTTGACAGCCAGCAAATGTTCAACAGTCAGCTTCTCCATATACCTGCTAACATAGCCGACTGCAAATGACAAGCCTGGCCTTGTGTTGACTAGATATCTCAAAGCACCCACAATCCTTCTATATACTGAGTTGGATCAATGGGGGGGGGGGGGGCAGCGCTTGACTTTCAGTTTCAGTCGGCTTTCCGTCGGAGTGTGACTTGGATTGCATTCTTTCCTGTTGGCTGCTGTCAAGATCTTCAAAGCATACGCCTTTTGGCTCACAGTCACAACACTGTCATCTTGCTTTACCTCCAGCCCAAGGTAGTAGCCCAACAGTTCCAAATCGGCTACCCGAAATGTGCTTTGCATCTCCTGCTTCAGTGGCGGACCTACAGGGAATACCGGGTGGACCCCGGCATACCCTGGGCCCCGGTGCATATGAGTAGTACGGTTGCTAGTCTGTTGGCTATCGTCTGTTAAGATAGTATCGGAGATTTGCAGTATCTTGCTTGTTGGACTTGGCAACCGAATTGGGAGTCACGGAAAGAATATTATGCTGGGGCTGAAGCTTTTCGAAGATAAAATACCTCGCTAGCCCTCGCCTAGATGACTCACATCTGGTCGCCTGCTATGCTGCAGACCGCGGTGCCGCCCTCCGCCCACAGAGGCAGGCACACACTGGCAACAGGGTACATACGCTAATCACGGCGGCAAGTCGGCGATTAGATTAATTGTTTTTGCAACTCCCGTGTTATTTGTTTCTGCAACTCGGTCTATGTGCTATTTTTTTATTATGTTTATATTGTATTTATATTGATTATCATACTTACATAAAAAATAATTTTCTTATAACAGTTCAGTTATGAAAAGAAACGGGAACATTGAATCTCTTTTTCAGAAACATACGACTAAGAAAGCTGTCGTCGCTGCTTCAAATCATGTCCTACGTATGGATGAACAGTCATAGAAGAACAGACTCAGACTCACGAGCAAAAAAAGTATATAACTCAATACACTCATATCATTCAGAAAATGACGGTGAAAAAAATCAAACAAGTAATATTGTAAGTTCATCTCATGGCTAAATTTATAATATAATTTATTAGTATAATATTTATCATGTTATTTATTTTTTTACCAATTATGCTACAAAATTTACAATTGTTTAATGAATTGATAAATTGATTTATGGATTCACTTTTTTTAGATGATGGCTAGAATCCCGACCTTCTCCTCCAAGAAGGTTATGACTAATTTATTACAGACAAGTACAAATGCAGACACTCACAGGCTATTGTCTGGAACAACGTGATGATAACTGGATGGCTAAGCACACAATTGTGGACCGGACTTCATAGACTAATATTATGGCATGTTCGTTCCTTCACATTTTTCGTAGGTGCACTCCAGATCTTACGTCCATAACTTCCTCTGTAGAGTACCTGCAATTAGTATTATAAACCTGAAATTTGCTCCCACCGGAAATCGAACTTAGAATCTGAGTAGTGCTACTCATGGTACTTATCCACTAGGATAAGCCCTCTTTCACTATGAATTCGATTATAATTTTTTTTGGCATACCTTGTAGTAAAATTCTAGGTCCGCCACTGTCCTGCTTGAACTGCTTGAGTTCAATGACATTATCTATAGTGATGACGAGATTGTCCACATATACGCCGACTATGAGTCTGTGCTGTCATTGAGATCCTTCCATTCACATGTACACAACATGTTCGGACTCACTGCGCTGGAATCCTGGTGCAACCAGAACGGTGTCCAACTTTGCATACCATACGCGAGGAGCTTGACGTAGTCTATACAGTGCTTTTGACAACCGGAGTACCTTGTTCTCCTGCCCAGACACAATGAAACCTGGCGGTTGAGTTTACCTCCTCCCGAAGGTCTCAATTGAGGAACGCTGAATTCACGTCCATGTGGTGGATTTTCCAACATTGACCCGCCCCGTATGCCAGCAAGAGCTGTACTGACTCAAGTCGCGCCACAGCATGAACACCTCATCGAAATCCACTCCTTGCTTCTGCACAAACCCTCTAGCCACGAGCCTCGCTTTATGCTTGATTACATTGCCTACTGTGCCTTTCTTCGTCTTGAATACCCACTTCAGGTTGATCGGAAGATGGCCACTCAGAGCTTCTATCAGTTGAGTTGCCATGTCCCGTTTGCTTCGATCGCAGTCCTCTCTTCAAGCATGGCTTTGGGCCAACACATTCATGTGTCTGAGCCTCCTACAACGACGCGAGATCTTCCGTGTCTACCATCAACAAGTCTGTCTCAGGCTCTTGCTGTTACAGCCCGAATGCCGGTCTTGCATCGTTGATGTTCTGCAATGTGCAAAATCATAAAGGTGCAGTGTCTTCATGATCTGCATCCAGCTCCATATCAGCTCTCGTCGGTTGTGATGCGTACACGACCGCCAGCACCAGCGAGGCTTGATCTCCAGGTTGTGTTGCAGGTACCGGCGTGTCTGCACCGAGCGCTGGTGATGCTGCGTGCGTTCCAGCCGCAGGTGGTGCCGCCTACCACCCATGGTGTGCAATCACCACTTCGAATGCTCGGCGGGGACACACTCAACTACGAACTCGTTGTTCACCTTGCCGTCCTTCCAGCACCACTCCTGTCCTTGTCGAACACCACATCGCATGTGATGCATATGTTAGGTTTAATCCCACATCGGATATTGATGATGGCGGAGCCCAACATATAAGGTGGAGAGAACCTCACCTATCAGGCTAGTCTTTTGGTTGAGGTAACCCAGGACTTTGGTTGGGGCTCCGGTTGGGCCTGCTTGCGTAGCAGGCCCATTGCGACCTGAGCTTGCGGCAAGGGCCCGTCTGTGTGACGGGTCGGGCCGCGTTCTAACAAGTGGTATGAGAGCTAGGTCGGAAACCTGTAACGTCTCCCGGGCCACACACGGATATCGGGCCGTCGGAAAGATCTCCCGGGCCACATGAAATCGGGCTGCTGGAGTAGTGTCCACTCGAGTGTGAAGGGGAGTATGACCACCCGATGTGTGATGAAGGAGAGATTGTTAGGTTTAATTCCACATCGGATATTGATGTTGGGAGAACCCAATATATAAGGTGGAGGGAACCTCACCTATCAGGCTAGTCTTTTGGGTTGAGGTGGCCCAGGACCTTGGTTGGGGATCTGGTTGGGCCTGCTTGCGTAGCAGGCCCGTTGTGACCTGGGCTTGCAGCAGGGGCCCGTCTGCGTGACGGGCCAGGCCGCGTTCTAACAAGTGGTATCAGAGCCAGGTCGGAAACTCATAACGTCTCCCGGGCCACACACGGATATCGGGCGGTCGGAGAGACCTCCCGGACCACATGAAATCGGGCTGTCAGAGTGGTGTCCACCCGAGTGTGAAGGGGAGTAGGACCACCCGATGTGTGATGAAGGGGGAGATTGTTAGGTTTAATCCCACATCGGATATTGATGATGGTGGAGCCCAACATATAAGGTGGAGGGAACCTCACCTATCAGGCTAGTTTTTTGGGTTGAGGTGGCCCAGGACCTTGGTTGGGGCTCTGGTTGGTCCTGCTTGCGTAGCAGGCCCATTGTGACCTGGGCTGACGGCAGGGGCCCGTCCGTGTGATGGGCCGAGCCGCGTTCTAACAAGTAGTATCAGAGCCAGGTTGGATATGTGTCGAATATTATGTACGAGTTGGTTACGATAGGACTTTGAGTTGTATTAGCGGTGTGGTGTAGGACTCTGATACCACTTGTTAGAACGCGGCCCGGCCCGTCACGCAGACGGGCCCCTGCCGCAAGCCCAGGTTGCAACGGGCCTGCTACACAAACAGGCCCAACCGGAGCACCAACCAAGGTCCTGGGCCACCTCAACCCAAAAGACTAGCCTGATAGGTGAGGTTCCATCCACCTTATATGAGTTCCCCCATCATCAATATCTGATGTGGGATTAAACCTAACAGCATATGCGCTTGGTGACCGAATCCTAGGCTCGGTAAGCCATCAAGTATTGCTTGTATCCCACAAAGATCATGGGTTTGCTTATGTCATCAATCTTGCGCAGATGTGGTCTTGTGTCTTTGACAGGAGCCACACACCCAAATGTGCGCAAGTGATAAACCGATGGTGTGTTGCCGGTCCATAGCTCGTACGGTGTTCTGCAGCTAGCTCCCTTTGATGACGACCGGTTGAGAACGTACACGACAGTTCTAACTGCCTTCCCCCAGAACGTACCCGAGAGGTATTTTGCTTTCAACATGCTGCACGCCGCCCCGACCACCGCTTGATTTCTCCGCTCAACCACACTGTTCAGTGGAGGCGAGTAGGGTGCTGTGAGCTGTCGTTGCACACCCAACACTTCGAAGTAGTCACTGAAGTGGCCCGTCGTGTACTCGCCCCCATGATAGGTACGCAGGGCGCAAAGTTTCCTGCCACTCTTTCATTCCGCCGCGGCCTGGACATTCTTGATGGCCGCTGGCGCGTCGTCTTTGGTGGACAGCAGCACGATCCACATGTACCTGCTGTAATCGTCCACCAGCAGAAGAAAGTAGCGATTACCACTTGGTGTCACCGGAGTAATAGGACCACAGAGGTTCCCATGCACGAGCTTCAGTGATTCTATCGCCCGTGGAAGCACCTGGTGCAGGAACGGCATTCTGCAGTGCTTGCCGGCGATACATGCCTCACAAATCTGTTCGACTTGTGACAAGATTGGCAGGCCATGCACTAGCCCTTCTCTCCCCATCTTGTGCGGTGCTCCGAAATTGATGTGAGTGAAGCATGCATGCCACCTCCAAGAATCTTCACTGCGTGCCACCTCCAAGATACTCATACAGTCGCCCAGCGCTGCGATGAATCTTGGCCAAGAGCCTCTTTTGTTCATCACGGATTTGCATGATGCCTCCTTCAATGTGAATCTGAAAGCCGCTCTCATCGAGCTGACCACAACTAACGATGTTAGCCGTGAGACACGAGATGTAGTAGGCATTGGGCAGAGGATGATGTTCTCTGTTCTTGCATGCGAAGAGGATGGTGCCGCACCCTTCAATCCGCACCACGGAGCCACCGCCAAACCTCATTGTGCCAACAATGCCAGTGTCGAGGTCTGCGAAGGCTTCCTTGAGGCCGGTCATATGATTCGAGGCCCCCGTGTCGAAGATCCATCTATTTTTGTCGGAGTTCACCCCTCCATCTTCCTGTAGTGCGGCGTACACCTCTTCCTCAGTTCAACATGCCGCCGGGGCGCACACTGAGTCACGGCTTGTCACGATTTGCAGCTGACCATGACTGACAAGTGAAACTTCTGTCTCTTCCATCATGAGTGTAGGCGCATCATCCTCGGCCACATGAGCCTGCTCCTCACGCTTGAGCCGGTACGACATTCTCTGGCTCAGTGGCCAATTTTTCCGCAGCTTTGGCACTTGTCCTTGCCGCAGCTTGGCGGCCCTGTGCGCTCTCCTTTGAATCAGGAGATACACCCTTCTTCCCGCCACAGCTTTTCCCGCGGTTTCCTCCTCCGTTGTTGCCACTGCCAGAGGATCCGCAATGATGACCATCGTTTGACTGCTTGTAGCGCTCGAGACACTCCTCCTCGGTGAGATAGTTTGTCCCCACTATTGCCGTCGAGCCCTCCGTCATCCTCAACAGCCTTCAACCATGCTGTGACTTCCTCAACCGACATTGTGGTGATGTCAAGCAGAGTTTCAATCGACACAAGCTGGCGATAACTTGGGCGTGCGGCACGCAGGTACTTGGCGACAGCCTTGTCGTTGGGCTCAGGATCACCCAACGTGGCCAGTTGATTTTTCATACTCGACAGACGCATGGCGAAGTCCTTGACCGATTCTCCATCGCGGAGTGCGAGTTGCTCGTACTCTCGATGAAGCTTCTGCACGCTTGCCATCTGGACACGATCAATCCCTACTCTCATGGACTTGATGCTCTCCCATGCTTCCTTTGCTGACGAATTTGTCACGAGGGTGAAGATCTTCTCGGGCAGGACGGCGCTGCATATAGCGTTGAGAGCCATGTGGTCCACCTGGAAGTCTACGTCATCGGACTCAATCACCTCCCATAGCAAATGAGCCTCCAGCTTGATCTTCATCAACAGTGCCCAGTCGTTGTAGCTCGTCTTCGTCAGTAGTGGATAACCGTCGGGCCTACCGACACTACCTTCCCCACCACTCGCTCTACCACCAAGCACTCGGTGCTGCCGCGTCCTCCCCGTGGCCTGCAGGATGGAGATCTGCCTTGGTGTTCTTTGCCGGTTGGAGTGCACAATCTACCGCTCGCCATGGTTACTGGATGCACGATCGGCTCTGGTAGCAATTGTTGGACTCAGGACCTACTCCTGCAAGCACCAGCGAGCATACACGGATCACACGAACACAACACGCACTGGAAATTCTGGAGATCGCACACGAGAGTGTTTTTGCACGAGGGAAGGAATGGAGAACGTGATACACGATCTACCTACAACCGTGCGGAACGTGCCCACAATTCAACATCCTGGACAAAGCTCGGCATCCATGGCCTAGCGGCCACTAACCTGGTCCACTTGTCTATGATTTTAGGGAATCAATGGAACAACCTAACTAACATGTAATGCAAAGCTCAATGCGGATGACATGCAGTTCATTGGTGCACCGGGCTTACTGACCAAGTGGTGATCGTGTCAACAGCAAAGTGCCGTACAGTTTCTGATCACCACTCCCAAAGATTTGTTTTACAAACCGGTGGAAATACACCAAATCCTCCAGTGGTGCTGTCAGTTTGACAACAGAGGGCCAATGCACCTGTTGGAATCTTTGGCGGCACACAGTTTAGAATAATTTATGCAAATGAACAACGTACGGAATCACCATGCATGTTTGTTGGGATATGACTCTACCTCTTTCTATTGTACGCCTATATATATAGACCATCCATGTACTTGTATCTAAACCCTAATAATAGATCTGTTTCCCGTGGTTTTTTTCTCCTCCACCTTGGGAGAGTTTTTTCCACGTTAAATTTTGTGTCCCCTTTTTCCTAACAAGTAGTATACAGAGCCGTCAAGATCAAATCTATTTTTTCCGAGTGCCGCCACGCTCTCTGGACGCCCGCGCGCCGTCCGCGCACCTACTGTGCACCGCCCGTGCGCCGTCCGCGGCCATCGCCAAGATCTGGCTTCGTCTGCTATAGGCCGCCGCGCATCTCTCGTTGCTCGACTTCGGCCAGATGTGCGCGGCAGGGGAAAAAATTATATGCAGCACTGCTGCAAATACGTTTCTTTACAGCACCTCCTAGATTTTTGCCACGTGTCCCCGAACGCATCTCAGAGGCAGCACCGCTCCACGTCCGCTTTGTGCGCGGCATGCGGAAGTTCCCGGCTGCTCGCCGATCGGCTCCGGTGTAATCCGGCTCGTCTCGCGGTCCGTACTCCCGATCTATCACGGCATATTCTCAGCTCGGCTCAACTCCTCTTCCAAATTCCATGGCGTCGAGTCCCCTTCCTCCGCCGCGCTGGCCACCACCCCAGCCCCGCCGCCTCGCCACTAACCATAGACCCCATCCCCCTCGCCTCCCACCCTCCCGCTGACGCATCACCCTGTCCTCCTGCTCGACCACTGCTGCCCGCACCCCGCTTGTCCCCGCGGCTTTGGAGGAGGCCCCAGTCCTCGTCGTTATCGCGGTCGAGGTGGCAGACCGTGCTCAGCGTCGCCGCCAAAAACGCGACGCTCGTCGCCCTGCTACTCTAACTCGGCAACCTCGCCTGGCGCAGGTCCCACCCGCCCCCTCGCCTGCCCGTCGGCCGTGCCGCGCTTGAGGGTTACGGGACCCGCGTCGCCAAGGTCGAGGAGCAGAGAAACACGCGAGCACCACTGCACCAGTCTGCGCGGTCAACGGCAGTTTGCCTGGGCGGCATGTGTAGATGCTTACAGATGATTGCCATCGAGCATCAGGCCTGGTAACTGGGAAGGAAGAAAAATGTGTGGAGGCAAGCTGCGGAAGTTATAGCATGTGGAGCCGAGCCGAGAACTCAAGCGGCATCGTCTGGCGAGCACCTGATCCATCAACTACTTCGAGATGCATTCGGGGACACGTGGCAAAGATCTGGAAGGTGCTGTAAAGGGACTGATTTGCAGCAGTGCTGTATAGAATATTTTTCCCGCAGCAAGGCCTGGTCGTTGCCTCCCCGTGATCGTGAGGACTCACAAGATTTCTGCTGCCGTCCACGTTGAAAATTCCCCCTGCTGTTCACATTGATGGAGGCAAGACTCCTCTTGGTGTCTCATGTGAGGAGAGGAAATTGACATTTTTGCTACGTGCACTCATGAAGTCTACTAGAATTTCTTTGTTGTTGTTTTTTGCTGCACGTCATGTCTACTAAATTGGATATTTCGAAATTTGATGGAAAAATCACCTTTTCCATATGGTAGGTTCAGATGAAGGTTGTTCTTACTCAGTTGGACATGCGCGGGGCCTTGAATGAAAAACCTAAAAATATATCAGAAGATAAATGGGAGGAACTCGATGAAAAAGCTTTGTGCGTCTTGCAGCTCAGTTTGTCTACAGATGTTTTGCGTGAAGTCTTGAATGCAAAATCAGCCGCAAAATTATGGAAGAAATTAGAGGAGCTTTATATGACTAAAAGTCTTGCAACTAAGCTTCATCTTAAGGGACGTTTGTACACTATTTGCATGGCGGAAGGTACCTCTATTTAATCACACCTTGTTGAATTTACTTCAATTTGTGTCGATCTTGCAAGTTTGGATGTGAAAATTGATGATAAGGATAAGGCAATTTTGTTGGTTGTTTCTTTGCCCGCTTCGTTTAAGCATTTTAAAGAAATTATGCTTTACGGAAATTGCCGGTACCCTGGGTACCGTATACCCCTTGAGATTGCGAAGATCTTAAGGAAATGTCATCTACTTGATTTGAAGACCTTCAGAGGCCCACATGTCAGACATAACTGGACCCGCTTTCCCAATATGGTTAGTCTCAGGGTCGCCACGTGTACTATCAAACCGGAGCTACCACCCACAAGGGGGAAGCTCCGGGCTATGTACCATAACGGCACCCCCGGACCTAACCCCAGACCGAGGAAAGCTCCGGAACTGACACGTGTCTGGTGGCACCAGACCTATCTGTTCCCCACAGTATGCTCCGGACCTGCCACGTGTCCAACCGTCGGATCTTCAGCCTCTAACCTCCGGAAGACTCTACAACGGCTCCGGATCTTCAAAGAGGAATCAAGGACTTCAAGACCCGATTAAGTGTCATTAATACTATGTTAATGACACACGATCGGACGACCTTAATTACCAGTAACGGTGCTGTCAAAGCCCGTAACTCGGTCATTAAGGGTAATTAAGCGCATCAAATGTGTATCAATATTAGTAATCGCCGGGACCACATGTCGGGCCAGGCCAACTTGTAACAGCCTGTCCTTATACTATAAAAGGACAGGCCGACGATACATAGAAAGGACTGATCTGACCGAGATGGATCTGACCGGCTCTGATCTGAGCTAGCCTCATCAGCTGACACGCGCTCTCAACTCACGTTGAGCTCATACATCCAATACAACACCAACACACCCCGTGGAGTAGGGTATTACGCTCAGGCAGCTCGAACCACGTAAACCCTTGTGTATCATGTGTCATTTTACACATCACCTTCTTGAATCTCCGCGTGCCCACACCGAACCTCAAACTCCGCAAACACTTTTAGTAGTGTCGGGAGATCTGCCGGATCAAAACCACCGACAGTTGGCGCACCAGGTAGGGGGCGCCTGAGATTTCAAGAATGGTGAACTCAACTACTGAATCATCCAATGGTCATTCTGCTGTTCAAGCTGCTGGGGGCAATCCCCCCAATATGCAGCCACTAGTAGGAACCATAGTTCCAGCAGGAGTCACACTTCCACCGCCGCCTCCACCAACAAATCAAGTTGGGCAGCGCGATGGTGCACCGGCGTCAATCACTGCGTCGGCGAATCTTGACAACCCGGAACATGTGCTCCATGCAGCACGTGCTCTCCTTCAGCGCCCACCACCTCCGGATGCATCCTGGGATGCAATGGAGCAGTGGAAGGCCGATGTGGAACACTTGGTTGCAGCAGCAGCCGACCGCATCAGTAACCAGGGTCCTCCTCCTTCAGGACGGGCCCCGTCGCAGCGATGGACCTTGTCTGGCAAACTTGGTCCGCACGTTTCCAACAACAGGAGACGTGTTGCGTCACAACAGGTGACGTCGTTGCCCTCCGGGGCGCGATGCACTCACACGATATCAAAGCTTTCAACTCATGACCTCCGGGCATAGCTTGATCGCCGATGCCGTCAACAAGACGACCGGGTCCATATTGAGCATGCTCGTGAAAGACGAGAAGCTCAGGACATTCCTGCTCCTGAAGGAGTAGGAGAAGGCTGTTCAGCCCTGGCCATGCATCTGCGTATGGTCAGGTGGCTACAGAGATTCCGACCTCACCCGTCGGAGAAGTTTGACGGGACCGTTAATCCTGTCGAATTTCTTCAGATTTACTCCACTGCTATCCTGGCAGCTGGAGGAAATGAGGCCGTAATGGCCAACTATTTTCTAGTGGCTTTAACTGGGACCGCCCGGTCCTGGTTTATGAGCCTTCCACCCAACTCCATCAACAGTTGGGAGGAGTTGTGCCGCCAATTCACCGCCAACTTTGAGAGTTCATACACCCGACCAAGCACCGAACTGGACCTTTTTGCAGTCGTGCAAAAAGGGGGAGAATCCCTGCGATCATTCATCCAGAGATTCTCTCAGGTACGAAACACTATCCCTTCTATCTCTAGCGCTTCTGTCATTGTGGCATTTAGACAGGGCATATGGGATAAGAAGATGTTAGAAAAACTGGCGATCAAGGAGATTACCACTGTCACGGAACTCTTCAACTTGGCTCACAAATGTGCCAGAGCTGCGGAGGGCCGTGAAATGCACTCCAAACCACCACCGGAGGATCACGAGAAATCCTCCAAAGGAGAATCCACTACCTCCGGGAGTGGCAAAAAGAAGAAAAAGACCAACGGCAAGAAGAAGCCGTCGGCCGGCGCGTCTAATGCTGCAGCTGCTGCAGCTCCGGGTGGCCGGGGGCCACGCCCCGAGAAGAGACCTCGACCGTCTTCTAAAGACGGTGGCAAACCCAAGGTATGGTGTCCGATTCATAAGACGGACAGCCACAGTTTGGAAGATTGTCGGTAGATCCAAAACCTTGTCGAGCGCTACAACAAGCGCCGGGAAGAAGTTCCTTTCCGACAGAGGGGAGGAAAACAAAAAGTTGACGAAGCTCCGGCTGAAGAGGAGTTAGGTTTTTAGGATCCTAAAAAGGTCCTGAAGGACGTTTACACCTCCATCGACGATGATTCAGACGTCTCTGACAACGAGCGTCAGAAGACCATGAACACCATTTTTGGTGGATCATGGGACATCACCTCCCGCCGCATCCTCAAGACAATGCGTCGGGACATGGCCGCTATAGCTCCTACAGCCAGGGCGGAGCCACATCGGAAGTGGATGGACACAGCCATCACTTTTGATGCTTCGGACTGCCCTCGAAGCATGGTTGGAGCAGGCCAGGTACCTTTCATGGTATCTCCTACCATCAATAACATCCAGCTCCACCATGTTATGGTAGACGAAGGTTCGGGGCTGAACCTCATAAGCTTCGAAGCTTTTACCAAGCTTCATCTCCGACCTTCGGATCTTCACCCCTCCCGACTTTCTCCGGAGTAGGTCCGGGAGCCATTACCCCACTCGGTGCTATTACTCTCCCCGTTACCTTCGGGACCCGGGAGAAGTATCGCACTGAGAAGTTGGTCTTTGACGTTGCTCAGATCAACTTAGCTTTCAACGCCATCTTGGGAAGGCCTGCCTTGTACAAATTCATGGCAGCTGCTCATTATGGCTACCTAGTGTTAAAGATGCCAACACCAGTAGGTGTTCTCCGGATCTGCGGAGATCGCACTGCTGGAGTAACCTCTCTGGAAGAGCTTCATGCGCTTACTATAGCGCAAGAGGAGGATTCCAGGCAGGAGCAAGCTCCAAAACCCCCGAGCATTCGTCAACGAGGCTCGACTTCTGCACCTCGTGTGCAGCCAAGCGGCGACACTGACATTCCCGTCAAAGTCGTCCAAATCGGTTCCGATGCCGCTCAGACCACCCGTATATCGGGAGGACTGAATGACAAATAGGAACTCGCGCTCATCGCTTTCCTCCGGGCTAATGTCGACGTGTTTGCCTGGCAACCGTCACAAATGCCTGGGATCCCCAGGGAAGTGATTGAGCACAATCTGAAGATCAACCTTGACGCCCGACCCGTGCATCAGAAGCCTCGGAAGCAATCCGTGGAGCGACAGAACTTCATTAGACAAGAAGTGAAGAAGTTGCTCGAAGTTGGATTCATCCGAGAAGTCTTCCATCCAAAGTGGATGGCAAACCCAGTCATTGTGCCCAAGGCCGGCGGGAAGCTTCGGATGTGTATTGACTACACAACACTAAATAAGGCATGTCCAAAAGATCCATTCCCACTACCTAGAATAGATCAGATAGTGGATTCCACCTCCGGGTGTGAATTATTGTGTTTCCTTGACACATATTCTGGGTATCATCAAATCAGAATGTCTAGGGAAGATGAAGAGCATACCTCCTTCATCACAGTAGATGGATTGTACTGTTATACAGCCATGCCATTTGGTCTCAAGAATGCAGCTTCAACCTTTGTACAAGCTATGTACAAAACTTTTGAAGAACTCATTAGAGACATAGTGGAAGTGTACGTCGACGACATCGTGGTCAAGGTCAAGAACAAGGAATCACTCCTTGACACCTTACAGGCTGTCTTCGACAAGCTGCGGGTCACCCGCACAAAGCTAAACCCAGACAAGTGTGTCTTTGGGGTTAGCTCCGGAAAACTCCTTGGTTTCTTGGTAAAACACCGGGGCATAGAGGCTAATCCGGCGAAGATCAAAGCCATTGAAGACATGCGGCTACCAGCCCGCATCAAGGATGTCCAAAAGCTGAATGGATGTCTAGCAGCCCTCAGCCGATTCATTTCAAGACTGGCGGAACGGGCACTTCCCTTCTTCAAATTATTGAGGAAGTCTGGACCATTCCAATGGTCTGAAGAAGCAGAAAAGGCGTTCCAGGAGCTAAAACAGCTCCTCACCACCCTACCAACTCTGGTAGCTCCGAACCCTGGTGAGCCTTTGCTGCTTTACATTACAGCAACTAACGAAGTCGTCAGTATGGTCCAGGTTGCGGAGAGACCAGAACCATCCCATGCTCAGGAATCCAGACCTCTCCGGGAGGGTTCGGAGGTTCCTAAAAGTGAGTCTGGGTCCCAGTTCCCAGACTTGAGTCCACAAGAAGTTACTTTAGAACACCCAGACCCCTCCGGGAGGGTCCAGGTCACTTCTGAAGAAGCTCCAGGTCCCTCCAGCAAAGACCCGGAGGTCCCCAAAGAAGGTCTGGATCCCTCCGGGAGGATCCGGGTCAATGAAGAGGAAGCTCCGGGCCCCTCCGGGAGGGTTCGGACCATCCAGCGCCCAGTGTACTTCATAAGTGAAGTACTTCATGACGCCAAGACTCGATACCTAGAGGTGCATAAGCTTCTCTATGCAGTTCTTATCGCCTCCAGGAAGCTTCGCCATTACTTCCAAGCTCACAAGATTTCAGTGGTGACTTCTTACCCACTTCGAGCAATCTTGCATAATCCCAATTCAACTGGGAATATTGCAAAGTGGGCAGCGGAATTGGCCGAATTCAATCTCGAATTCATTCCAAGACAAGCAATCAAGAGTCAAGAATTGGCAGATTTCATGGCGGAATGGACTCCCTCTCCATCAAACCCTGGGGGCCCCAGTGAGCAGAAGCCGGAACACAAGGCTTCGGTCTTCACCGAACCTCACTGGACCCTCTACTTCGACGGCTCCATGCAAAAGCAGGGGGCCGGAGCTGGAATACTTCTCCTCGCACCAACCGGGGAGAAGGTAAAATATATGGTACACCTTGACTTTAAGGCGACCAACAACATGGAGGAGTACGAAGCACTCATCTACAGACTAAAGGTGGCACTGTCATACGGTGTCAAGCAGCTGCTGGTCAAGGGAGATTCACAGCTCATCATTAAACAAGTGAAGGGTGAATGCTCCTGCAACAATCTCCAGCTAGCTGCTTACCTCCTTGAAGTCCAGAGGCTTCAGAAGGACTTCGAAGTCCTAGACCTCCACCACGTCCAGCGTGCCCACAACGCTGAAGCCGACGAACTCTCAACGAAAGCGTCAACCGGAGCTCCGGCTCCTGACGAAACTTTTGTCCGGAGGTTTTCAAAACCCACAGCTCAGCCTGCCGAACTGAGCGAAGGGGGCGAGATCAGCATCCTAAAGCTGACGGTCCTGATGGCCCTGTTACCATGGCAGCCATCAAGGGTCGTAGGTGCTGACAGAAGCTCCGAGCAACCCAGCACGCAAGACTCAAATGCTCAAGTTAGCTCTGATGCATGGATCTCGGAGATCCGGAGCTACTTAAAAGACAACATCCTTCCTGACGATGATGTATCCGCTGACCGGATAGTCAGATTGGCTAAAAGATACACGTTGGTAGAAAGGGATCTCTACCGGCGCAGTGCCAATGGTGTCCTAATGCGGTGCATCACAAGGGAAGAAGGATGCGAGCTCCTCGCAGAAATCCATGGAGGCGAGTGTGGGAACCACGCGTCTTCCCGAACGCTGGTCAGTAAAGCCTTCCGGCATGGCTTCTACTGGCCTACAGCACTCCAGGATGCAACTGAGCTGGTGAAGAAATGCGAAGCATGCCAATTTCATGCAAAGCAAATTCACACCCCGGCTCAACCCCTACAAATGATACCTCCTACATGGACCTTCTCCTTGTGGGGGATGGACATCTTGGGACCTTTCCCAAGAGCCATCGGAGGTTATAAGTTTCTGTATGTCGCCATTGACAAGTTCACCAAGTGGTCAGAAGCAACTCCAGTTGTGACAATAAACAAGCAATCTGCAATCAACTTTTTGCAGTCCATTGTATGCAGATTTGGAGTCCCAAACAAAATCATCACTGATAACGGGACCCAATTCACAAGCTCTGCATTCATGTTTGCTACGCCTCCGTAGCTCACCCGGCAAGCAATGGCCAGGCCGAGAGAGCAAATGCACAAATCATGAAAGGACTCAAAACGCACACCTATGAGCGCTTGAAAAAACATGGAGCTAACTGGATTGAAGAGCTTCCGCCCACTCTATGGGCCAACAGGACAACTCCAAACCGGTCAACTAGAGAGACACCCTTCTTCCTGGTGTACGGAGTTGAAGCAATCCTTCCTCCGAAAATCACCTTGGGGTCACTCCGGGTCCAGACCTTCGACGAAGCCACGCAGGACCAGCTCCGGCGTGACGACCTAGACCTCCTTGAGGAGGGAAGGTGCCAAGCAGCTGTTCGGAATGCCCGATACCGCCAAGCCCTTCGATGCTATCATCAGCGGCATGTACACAACCGATAGCTCGAGGAAGGTGATCTGGTGCTACGGAGAATACAATCCAGAGAAGGGTTAAACAAACTCTCCCCCAGCTGGGAGGGACCCTTCCGAGTGATTAAAGTATCCCGTCCCGGAAGCGTTCGCTTGGCTACCGAGGATGGGACACCTCTCCCAAATCCTTGGAATATTGAGCACCTCCGTAAGTTCTACACTTAATATCACGGAGGTGAGTCTGTAGTAACTTGAGGTGTATGTTATAGAGTCATTGTACAGAGTCGGGTAGTTCCTCCGGGAGAACAGTCGGACCTTTCCCGGAAGGTCCGCAAAGTTCATGCAACACTTGTCACAGTCTCAAGACTAAAAGTTTGGCTAGCTACCCTAGGTCAAACGAGAAATGAAACACGCTTAGCCTGGTTATGTACCCTAAGAGTGTACTTGTTTGCCCTGTACCCCAGACCTCTAATGAAAGACATCTTCATGTGAAACAGACTCCACGTGCATTTATTTTGTACAGGCTCAACATTTTTTATTTTTCTCTTTCTTGTCTATAACAAAGTTGTGCAATTCTTAAGAAATTTTAGTTCGACCAGTTCATGTACATTTTGAGTTGTATTGTCAATTCTTTTGGATTCAAATATTGTTCATGGCTCACTCGCCTGAATGCTGCCAAGCCAATCTAGGGCTGGAGTGTGCTATCGACTTAGCCTGGTCAAGCACCCTAAGTACGCCACTCTACCTACACCCCGGCAGGCCAAAGTAAGGCAGGTCCAAGTACAATTGAATCTGAAAGAAAGAAGGCAACACATTCGGTTGTATTCATAATTGTGTTTGACCTAAAAGTTCCTTGGGAATTGTAAGCCGCGACGAAGTTATAGGCAAGGAGCGAATTTTACTATTTTTCTTGGCTTCAGTGTGCAGGAAAAATAAAGAATCCACGTTGATGGAGAAAAGTCGGAGCTAACAAAGCACTGAATCCCCCTAGGTGGCTTGTAATCGATGTTAAACATTGAAAAAGAGCATCACCAGAGCAACCAAGCTTCGGTAAAGCTAGGGGGGCCAGCCGTCGACGCAAAATAAAATATAGTGAGAAGACCCCACAAGCGGAGTCTGCTGCCGACAAGCTATGCGTTGGCAAAGGTCACTGCCGGAGCTACTAAGCTCCGACACCCCGGAGGGCTAACTATCGATGCTCTACGCGTTGATAGGTACTATTGCCGGAGCTACTAATCTCCGATGATAGTTAATGCCAGAGCTTCTGAGCTCTGACAACCTCAGGGGGCCTTCACTATCGAAGACTTCGGACCTACACTCTACAAGTTCGAAGCAAACGAGTCTTCAACAAAACACAATATCCTCTTGGTACATGTTCACAATCAAATTGTGTACATCTACCAGGGGCCAAGTGAAGACAAAAGTGTTGAAGACAAAAAATGAAATTCACAAAAATTTGGATTTCATTCATATGGAGACAAGGGATTACAAAATTGGGGAAGAAAAAGAGAGAATACAAGTGGGAGCTACAGAGATGGTCCTAGACCCTATGGAAGAACTGGGCGACCTTCTGAGCAACCTCCAACACGTTGGCTCGGGTGGCTTCACCTTCTCCTTCGACGGGACCTTCAAGCACCGAGTCCAGAGGAAATTGGGGATCCCGGCTGGTGTAGCACGTCAGCACATACTCTGCGACGTTCTTCGCCAGGGACTGCCCCTCAACCTCCAACTGGTCCGCGATGACATCACCCACCTTAGAGAGTTTGCTACCCGCCGAGCTCAACGCTTGCAACGCCAGGTCTGGCTCCGGCTCCGGATCATCCGGACGCACGGGACTGAAGCCCATTGGTGTCAGCGCGTCGTTGGCTTTGCTCAGGAACTTCCAAACCTGTAGGGAGTCCGCAGTCCTTAAGCTCTTAAGTTCCTCCAAGGATCTTTTGGCCGCCACCAGTTAAGAATTCTCGCGAGCAAGGCGCTCAACCTCTTTGGCATTTTTCTGAATCTTTTCAGCAACCCGCTTCTCGAGTTTTCCGAGCTCCTCCTCCCGGAGGTGGATCTTGTTCCAGCGATCGACCAGGTCCTTCTCCCGGCCCCTAACTTTCTTCTCCCTGACAACGATGGCACACTATTGCTGGTAGAGTTCCTGCCCTCGCACCCAGGCCTTCTCCTCCTCCTCGACGCAACGCTCCTCCAATTTCTTGGCGCGTTCCTCGAGGCCCTTGTCAGCCAGAGCCACCTTTTCGGCGAGCTTCTCCTCCCTCCTCAAGACATCATCCCGCAGCTCTTGGAGTTTTTGCTCTTCGTCTTCGAGCCTCTTCTCCCTCTCCTCAAGAGCCTCCCAGCGCTTGATGAGAGTAGTGTTAATGGCTTCAAGCCTTTCTTGGCGATCATTAGCCGCACTATTAGCTGCCTTGGTCTGCTCATAAATGGCCCGGGATTGAGCGTCGAGGGCACGAGTCAAGCTCTCCCTATCATCCAATAATTTGCCCCAGTATTCTAGGCGGACCTTCTCCTGCTTGATCCACTCCTTGTCGTCTGCCAGCCTCGACTGCGTCAGCTTGGTCTCGAAGTAGAGCCGATTATGCCACCGCCTAAGGGTTTGGCGCTCCTCTTCAAGAGCATTCCTGTCATGGTAGAACGCCAGCTGGACTTGACTCAGACTGGAGCAAGCGTTGTCAATGGACAACGACAGGGGAATAGGGTCCGGACCTGCTAGGGTCTCCTCCGCTGGTTCCAGCAGGTTCTCGCTTACAAAAATTGGGTCCCACTCCACAAGAGTGGTCCCTTGAGCCTCCACGGCACTAGGGCCATCCTCCGGGATAGCCTCAGTCGCCACCGAGGAAGGTCCCGCAGAAGAAGTTCCGACCTCCGGAAGTGGTTTTGAAGGCCCTGCCGCCAAGTCTTCATTTGCCCCCTCGGGCAGGGGGCCAGCGACTTCATCTGGGTACCCTGGCCCAGCAGCAGGCACCTCCGCCGTCATCACTTCTGGAGCAGGGGCAACTTCAGGCTCCGGCCTGGGCTCCTCCTCTGCTGGTGGCTCGGGTGTTGGCACCTCGACCATCATGGGTTCGAGTGCTAATGCCTTCGTAATAACCGGCCCTGAGGCCGGAGTTTCAACCTCAACCGGCTCAGGCGCCGGAAGGTCTTCAACTGCAACCGGCTCTGCAGCCGGAGCTTCAGTGGCAACCGACTATAAGGCAGGAGATTCAGAGGTAGCCGGCTCAACCGCCGGGACTTCCTCAACTTCCGGCTCAACCGTCGGGGCTTCGACAATTTCCAGCTCTAGGGCTGGAATCACTGCTTCCTCCAGCTCAACGGGCGGAGCTTCCAACATCTCATCATCAAGACCCGGGGCTTCAACCTCCGGGGCAGGTGCCGCTGGCGCATCTTCTCTCCCGTGGTCCGGCACTACCACGGGAGTCTCGGGAGATGAGTCGAGGTCCATGACCACAACAGCTGGCGCTGGAGCTACCGCAGCTTCAGCCACCACTTGGGGCGGCACCGGGACAGGAGCAGAAGCCTCTACCCTCACAGCTTCAGCCGCTTTGGCTGAAGGCAAAGCCTCACTCCCCTTCTTGGGGATGCTGCAGGTGATGGATGAAGAAACTTAAAAAACAATTATTACAACAAAACAACTATTTGAGGTAAAGATTAAAAATTACCTCGGAAGGCTTCCGCACCAGCTTGCACGGAATCTCTTTCCCGGGTGTTCTGGACTGACCATGGTCGCCGCCAGCGTGGTAGCTCCGGAAGGCCCCCCGGAACTTGTTGCAGCCGCGGGCATTTCCTTAGTCGAGGCCCCCCTCGACCGGGAAGGACCTCCGGACCCAAAGGCCTCAGCTGGCCCTGGTGCTGGAGTCACATGCCCGGAGCTAGCACCCCGGGAAGACACTGCAGCAGGTACAGTCGCCGCAGTTGTAGAAGACCTCCCCCTCCGGGGAGAAGGAGCTGCTGTAGAGGATGCAGGCCGGACGGACCTTCCGTCGGCATGCTTCAGCTTCCTCTTCCGGCTCGAGGGTTCGACCATCGGCTCCTTACCCTTGCTGATGACTTCGGTGGCTTTGGGGCAGAGTCAGAGCCACCTTCAGAAGCCCCAGGGATCACCACCCCAGAAGTCGATCGTCTCTCGATGACACCAAGGTCGTCAAGCACCGGCATCGTCCGCCGGAGCTCCCTGCTGAACTCTACTTCTACGTCCAGAGGGAGGAAAGCTGGTGGCAGGGTCAAGTCATCACCCGCGACGTCGATGCCGTGCTGGAACTTCTTGAGATGAAACTCCAAGGTCGCCCCCTCCATGTTGGACTTCAGCCCGGTCTCGACCCGGTCGTCGTCCATCACACTGTTGAGGGCCCAAGCGAGTTTTTCTCTCCTCTTCAGCGGTGCCCACCTGTTGACCAGGAAATTGCAAAATACCGCCTGAGGAGTTAATCCTCCCTCCACACAATGGCGGATCCTGGTCAGAGCAGGGTTGAAGGCATCTGACAGCACCGGAGCTTCACTGCAGACTGCAGTGTCGATGTTGGGGAGACCTTCCGGCAACTCCAGCTTCCCGTGCTCCTCCACCTGGATGACTATCCAGTCTTTCTTCCAATCGTCCCACTTTCCAGAGGGAAACGACTGGAGGTACTTGAATGGGCACTTCTTGCGCTTCACAAAGTAGTAGAAGCCAAGGTACTCATCACTCCTTCCGGTGGTATGGACGGTGAAGAAGGTCCGGAAAAGCTCAATGCAGGGGGGGATGCCCACCCACATTTCACAGAAGTGGACGAAGACAAACACTAGAATAATGGAGTGGGGGCCAAGGTGGTACAGCTGCAGACCATAGAAGTCTAGCAGCATCAAGAAAAAGGAGGAAAAAGGTGGGATCAACCCCACCATGGCGTACGCAGAAAAGTACACCATCTCGCCGGCATGCTCCATCTCGAATGAGAGCTTTCCGCGCGGACCAGGTGGTTGAAGAAGTCCGAGGACCACCCCATGAGGGCCCGGACCTTCTTCAGGTCACTTTCGGTCTTCAAGCGGCTCTCGCGGAGACCCAACTCCATCACAACACAGCGAGTCAAGGGAGGAAAAGCAAGCACGAGTTTGGGAGTTCGAGCGCAAGTTCAGATGAGAGGCGTAAAGAACCACAGACAGTGCGCGCTTTCCTTCTTAAGTAAGCCCCCGCAATGCTTGGATGGAAATCGCAGGGAAGCCGAAGATACTATTCAAAAATTTCACCCTGCTGATGACAAGAGGGCCCAGGACCACCTCGACGATCAAGCCGAGGTTCTTACCCAGGCGAACGGTTGTCATCATGAAAGGCGGGAAGCCCGAAGGCGGCGGCCTGACAAGGCGCACGGAACCGGTACGATTTTCGTATCGGGAACCGGCGACCTTCAATTGCGTGAGACATGCACGCCAAAGATCTCATTTGCCGCACCCGGGATATGCCACGCGGTGAGGATTTAACTCCAAAACTATCGCCAATGGCACATCTGAAGACCTTTGAAGACTCGACTCAAAAGTCGAATGATGGACCCACCTCCGGCGGAATGACTTCACCCAAGGGGTCTTCCCCAGAGGTGGGCCTAGGGGGCCACTGTCGGTACCCTGAGTACCGTATACCCTTGAGATTGCAAAGATCTCAAGGAAATGTCATCTACTTGATTTGAAGACTTTCGGAGGCCCACATGTCAGACATAACCGGACCCGCTTCCCCAATATGGTTAGTCCCAGGGTCGCCACTTGTACCATCAAACCGGAGCTACCGCCCACAAGGGGGAAGCTCCGAGCTATGTACCATAACGGCACCCCCGGACCTAACCCCAGACCGAGGGAAGCTCCGGAACAGACACGTGTCTGGTGGCACCGGACCTATATGTTCCCCACAGTATGCTCTAGAGCTACCACGTGTCCAACCGTTGGATCTTCAGCCTCTAACCTCCGGAAGACTCTACAACGGCTTCAGATCTTCAAAGAGGAATCAAGGACTTCAAGACTAGATTAAGTGTCATTAATACTATGTTAATGACACACGATCGGACGACCTTAATTACCAGTAACAGTGCTGTCAAAGCCCGTAACTCGGTCATTAAGGGTAATTAAGCGCATCAAATGTGTATCAATATTAGTAACCGCCGGGGTCACATGTCGGGCCAGGCCAACTTGTAACGACATGTCCTTATACTATAAAAGGACAGGCCGACGATACATAGGGGGATGATATCATCTCCCTATGTATCGTCGGCCTGTCCTTTTACCGTACAAGGACAGGCCGTTACAAGTTGTCCTGGCCCGACATGTGGCCCCGGCGGCTACTAATATTGATACACATTTGATGAGCTTAATTACCCTTAATGACCGAGTTACGGGCTTTGACAGCATCGTTACTGGTAATAAGGGTCGTCCGATCGTGTGTCATTAACATAGTATTAATGACACTTAATCGGGTCTTGAAGTCCTTGATTCCCCTTTGGAGATCCGGAGCCGTTGTGGATTCTACCGAAGGTTTGAGGCTGAAGATCCGACGGTTGGACACGTGGCAGCTCCGGAGCATACTATGGGGAACAGATAGGTCCGGTGCCACCAGACACGTGTCTGTTCCGAAGCTTCCCTCGGTCTGGGGTTAGGTCCGGGGGTGCCGTTATGGTACATAGCCCGGAGCTTCCCCCTTGTGGGCGGTAGCTCCTATTTGATGGTACAAGTGGCGACCCTGGGACTAACCATATTGGGGAAGCGGGTCCGATTATGTCTGACATGTGGGCCTCCGAAAGTCTTCAAATCAAGTAGATGACATTTCCTTGAGATCTTTGCAATCTCAAGGGTATACGATACTCAGGGTACCGACAGTGGCCCCCTGGGCCCACCTCTGGGGAAGACCCCTTGGGTGAAGTCATTCCGCCGGAGGTGGGTCCATCATTCGACTTTTGGGTCGAGTCTTCAAAGGTCTTCAGATGTGCCGTTGGCGATAGTTTTGGAGTTAAATCCTCACCGCGTGGCATATCCCGGGTGCAGCAAATGAGATCTTTGGCGTGCAGATCTCATGCAATTGAAGGTCGCCTGTTCCCGATACGAAAATCGTACCAGTTCCGTGCGCCTTGTCAGGCCGCCGCCTTCGGGCTTCCCGCCTTTCATGATGACAACCGTTCGCCTGGGTAAGAACCTCGACTTGATCGTCGAGGTGGTCCCGGGCCCTCTTGTCATCAGCAGGGTGAAATTTTTGAATAGTATCTTCGGCTTCCCTGCGGTTTCCATCCAAGCATTGTGGGGGCTTACTTAAGAAGGAAAGTGCGCACTGTCTGTGGTTCTTTATGCCTCTCATCTGAACTTGCGCTCGAACTCCCAAACTTGTGCTTGCTTTTCCTCCCTTGACTCGCTGTGTTGCGATGGAGTTGGGTCTCCGCGAGAGCCGCTTGAAGACCGAAGGTGACCTGAAGAAGGTCCGGGCCCTCATGGGGTGGTCCTCGGACTTCTTCAACCACCTGGTCCGCGCCGGGGGAAAGCTCTCATTCGAGATGGAGCACGCCGGCGAGATGGTGTACTTTTCTGTGTATGCCATGGTGGGGTTGATCCCACCTTTTTCCTCCTTTTTCTTGATGCTGCTAGACTTCTATGGTCTGCAGCTGTACCACCTTGGCCCCCACTCCATTATTCTAGTGTTTGTCTTCGTCCACTTCTGTGAAATGTGGGTGGGCATCCCCCCCTGCATTGAGCTTTTCCGGACCTTCTACACCGTCCATACCACCAGAAGGAGTGATGAGTACCTTGGCTTCTACTACTTTGTGAAGCGCAAGAAGTGCCCATTCAAGTACCTCCAGTCGTTTCCCTCTGGAAAGTGGGACGATTGGAAGAAAGACTGGATAGTCATCCGGGTGGAGGAGCACGGGAAGTTGGAGTTGCCGGAAGGTCTCCCCAACATCGACACTGCAGTCTGCAGTGAAGCTCCGATGCTGTCAGATGCCTTCAACCCTGCTCTGACCAGGATCCGCCATTGTGTGGAGGGAGGATTAACTCCTCAGGCGTTATTTTGCAATTTCCTGGTCAACAGGTGGGCACCGCTGAAGAGGAGAGAAAAACTCGCTTGGTCCCTCAACAGTGTGATGGACGACGACCGGGTCGAGACCGGGCTGAAGTACAACATGGAGGGGTCGACCTTGGAGTTTCATCTCAAGAAGTTCCAGCACGGCATCGATGTCGCGGGTGATGACTTGACCGCGCCACCAGCTTTCCTCTCTTTGAACGTGGAAGTACAGTTCAGCAGGGAGCTCCAGCGGACGATGTCGGTGCTTGACGACCTTGGTGTCGTCGAGAGAAGATCGACCTCCAGGGTGGTGATCCCTGGGGCTTCTGAAGGTGGCTCCGCCCCTGCCCCAAAGCCAAGGACCGAAGTCGTCGGCAAGGGCAAGGAGCCGGCGGCCGAACCCTCGAGCTGGAAGAGGAAGCTAAAGCATGCCGACTGTAACACCCTCATTTTCATGCATCATGCCCTACATGCACTCATATACATGTTTAACATTAGCCCACAACAAGAGGAATGAGTTTAAAATCGATTCGGAGCATTTAAAATTGATTTGGAGCAAAACCGTACTTAAAATGCAGGAAAGTGCGGACTAGTCCGATTTTACTGAGGACTAGTCCGATTTATCTCTGACTAAAAACGGACTTGTCCGATTTTGTGCGGACTAGTCCGATATTCCATGAATCCTTGAAAATTTGCTAAGTCCCTGGACTTTTCCGGACTAGTCCGGTGTTCCAGCGGACTTGTCCGTTTTCCTTTCTGACTAAGATCGGACTTGTCCGATTTTTGGCCAGACTTGTCTGATTTTCTCTCTGGACGACTTCGGACTAGTCCGGTCCTGTCCGGACTTGTCCGATATTTCGTGACTCCGAGATTGACCTTTTGTTTTACGACTTGTTTCTTGGGTTTCACGTCAAGTGGGCCTAGGGACGTCATGCCCAACTCTTTTAGAGCCCATGTGGGACTCTAAACCGGCCTCTACTCATCCCAAAACTCGAAATCCATCTAACCCTAGCCTCCACCCCTATATAAACAACCCCACCCCTTGGTTTGACATCTATTTGCCACTTTTCCACCCACCCAAACCCTAGTTCGTGGGGAGCCACCATCAGGGAGGGAGGAGAAGATCCCAAACAAGAAGAAGAAGAGGAGGAAACGAAGGAGGATCAAGATCTCCACCAAGTTTCGTCCTTCACCACCAATTCATCTCCAAGTTCATCACCAACCCTAGATCATCAAGATCCAAGTGTTACCTCCAAGTTTCTTGGTTCATTGGAGTTCTAAACACCTGGTATACCTTCTATTCTCTTTTCCTTATGTGAATTCAACCCCTAATCTCCAAATTCACGTCGATCTAGAAAACCCTAATCTGCTGATCTCGTCAAGTGCGGACTTGTCCGGTCCCTAGCGGACTAGTCCGATCTTTCTGATTAAATTGTGTTATATTGATTCTAAAATTTGATCTAATCGAATCCAAACCTGTATAAACTTGTTAAAAGCTATTAGAACTAGTTAGTGATCATTAAAAGCAATCTGGTAACAAGTTCTACCTTGCATTTGCATTAATCATGCATGTCATGTCATATTGAGTAATATTTGTGCACTCTTTGATTGTGTTTCTTGTTTTGTATGTTTATTGTGTGGATTAGACAGATTTGCGCTAGAGAGTGCCGCGGAGGATCTACAACATCAAGAGTTTGAAGGCTTTGACCCTAATCAACAGCAAGAGCAAGGCAAGTGTCCTTGAAGCATATTGATCCTGTTTTTAAAATAAGTGTTTTGTTTGCAAAACTGCATGCTTGTGTCAATTTGATGGGAGTCCTATGGTAGGAAGTTTACTAGTTTTGTTCGACCACCCTTGTCACCTGGAATTTATGGTAGAGAGAGTCGGGAAGGGTTTTCACCTTTTTGCTTTGCTTAATCAACTGGGATGGGAATAACTATACCACTCAATTTAATTATGCATGGATGAGATTATGGTTAACATGAACTGGTTAAACATGGTATGGTAGTGGATGATCTAAGCAAGCCTGGTATGTGGATGGGTTGGATGTTATGGTGGGTTGCTTGCTTTAGATCTAAGGACCGGTTCATGCGAGAATAAGCCAGGACTACAGTGCCACCACGAGGCCAAGTTATGGGTGCGGCGTAGCTGATTAATTAGGGCTTTGCTAGTGCTGTTTGGACCATTCTGGATGCTCGGGGAAGGGGTAGTCGGATTGGGTTTGTTGATGATTGGTGGGACTACCCTGGGATCCGAATGGCTCAAGAGGGGGCCCTTGGTTGAAGATGTGCTCTGCGGGAGACATCGCCACCGGTGAAACCTCAGTGGGGTCTAAATAGGCTAGTAATCCCTTTGTAAAGGCTATTTTGTGATCTCTTGGCCACACACCAACAGAAGTGTGTAATGTGACCGACGGGTCATAGGCATAAGGGAGGTTCTTAGTCGCCGAAGGGTGATGAAATCACGAACACGTGGGTAAAGAGGTACAAACTCTGAAGAGTGTTAAATAAAACTATCATGATAGCCGTGCTCCCGGTTATGAGCACCTGGATAACTTCCATGATTAGAGGGAAATTGGAATTTGGGATGGTTATGGTTTGGTAATGGTATGGATGGTTATGGTTTAGTAATGGTTATGGATGGTTATGGATTAATTTCTGGTATTGAGTATGGTTATTGACGATGGTGAAATCTGGACTTATTGATGATGGTAATGAATTCAGTTTGGTATTATGGTATTACTCGTGATTATGTTGGGATTACTTCACATACATATAATATATTGCTTTTCAAATGTTTTACTGTACTTTTCAGCACTTTGCCATTATTATTGTCGTCATTTGAATCAGCCACATGTCATACTTTCCACACTTGCTGAGTACGACATGTACTCACTCTTGCAATCCCCCCCCAACAGTTGCAGGTCAGGATTGGGAGTGTAATGGTGATAATGCGGAGTTCTAGGCCGTGTCTACCGTCAGCTTTGCCTGTGGTGTTGATTGGAGCTGCGCATACATACCCTGTCGCTTATGCTGCATAGTTGCTTAGTTTGCTTAGTTGTTTAATTAGTTTATTTCCGCTGCATTAGTTGAACTTGTCATTAATATTCATTAGAGCTTGTATTCGAGGATTTAATGAATTGTGTAATAAGAGTACTTATTTAATAATTTGAGCTGTGGTAATTTTCTGTATATACTTTTGTGATTTCACTCGTGTATGTGTGATGAACATCCTGGGCACACATATGCGTTAGCTTGGTTCATTTTCGGAACCGGGCGTCACAGATTGGTATCAGAGCCACAGGTTGACCGTAGGATGCAGCCTAGATAGAATGGACACTTTAGATCACATAGGAGCACTCAGGAATCGATGTGTTTTTGCTTGGAGTGCTGCTTGCTATATATATTGCTTGCTTGTGTGCTTAATAGAGGATTTTGGGATGCCTTAGCATTGCCATGTCCACTTAGGCTAGTGTAGCTAGTTGTTTAGTTTCATATCCCTTGAAGCATATAGTTGGGGACGTTTTCTAATTCTTACCTATTGCCCTTCTTCAGATGGTGAGGACTCGCAACCAGAGGGATGGCAATGATGAAGAGGAGGACAATGGAGTGCCTCAGAACAACAATGGGCAAGGATCTACTCAGGGAGCTATCAACATCGAGCAGCTATTGGCCATGCAAAACCAGCTCATGCAGACCATGATACAAACTATGGGACAGCTGCAGGCTGGCAATATCAACAATCAGCCACACATGCCTCCACCGCCACCCCCGCCTCCTCATAACCGATTGGGAGAGTTCATGAGGACTAGGCCGCCAACCTTTGCTCAAGCTGCTGACCCTATGGATGCTGATGATTGGCTCAAGTCCGTGGAGAAGAAGCTAGCCATTGTCCAATGCAGTGACCGGGAGAAGGTGCTATTTGCTTCTCATCAACTCGTTGGAGCAGCTGCAGATTGGTGGGATTCTTATTGCGATGCTCATGAGAACCAAGAGAGAATTACCTGGGCGGAATTCAAGGAGAGTTTCCGTTCTCATTATGTGCCGGAAGGTGTTATGCTCTTGAAGAGGCAAGAATTTGAGAACTTGAGACAAGGAAGATCAAGCGTGCGTGAATACCTCAATAAATTCACTCAACTCTCAAGATATGCGCCTGAGGATGTTAGCCGGGTCAGCCAGAAGCAATACTTGTTCATGAGGGGATTGAACAATAGGATCCAAGTGCAATTGCTCAACTGTGATTATGTCAATTTTCAGAAGCTTGTGGACAAAGCAATTGTGGTCGAGAACAAGATCCGTGAGATGGAGCAAGAAATCAAGAGGAAGGCACCCTATCAAAGACAGCAACAAGGAAGTAATGTGCGCCCTCGCTTTGCGCCACCCAATGCGCCTCATTACAGCTCCTCTATTCCTGCTCAGCGCCCTGGATATGCACCGCGCCCAACTCAGTTTGTGCAGCAGCGCCCTGTTATGCAAGCACCTAGGCCTCCAATGCCTTATGAGCCTCATGCTAGTTTTCCTGCCGCAAATGCTCAAAACCAAGCTCGTCCCAATAATTCTGGTGGAGTTAAGAAGTGTTATACCTGTGGAGAAGCTGGACACTTTGCGCATCAATGTCCTAAGTCAGGCCTTGGTCAAGGGAGCAATGCACCGAGGCAAAACCCAAGACCCAATGGAGGGGCGCCACAAGGAAGCCGTGGACAGCAAAATTTTGCTCGTGGCAACGTGAACCATGTCTCTATGGAGGATGCTCAACAAGCGGATGACGTGGTCATTGGTATGTTTCTCGCCAACTCCAACCCCGCGACTATGTTATTTGATTCTGGAGCATCGCATTCATTCATTGCATCGAAGTATGTTGCCAAGTATAGTTTGCCTATCTCTCATATGAAGTTTACTCTGTTGGTTAAGTCTCCTGGAGGAGAGATGAGGACAAATATAGTATGTCCAAAAGTAAGCCTTAGAATAAGGGGGGTAGACTTCTCCGCCAACCTCATTGTTTTAGATTCTCAAGGGTTGGATATTATACTTGGTATGGACTGGTTGAGGAAGCACAATGGAATTATTGAATGTGCCACAAAGACGGTGAAGTTGACCAATGAAGAAGGGATCACCGTAGAATTTGAAGCAACCCAACATGCACCAAAGCAATTAGAGCTGAATCATATGGACGGTGTCGCAATTGAGGAGATTCCGGTGGTGTGTGAATTTTTGGATGTTTTTCCGGACGAGTTGCCAGGTATGCCACCTGATCGAGACATTGAGTTTGTTATTGATTTAATACCTGGAACTGCACCTATAGCTAAGAGGCCGTATAGGATGCCTCCTATGGAATTAGCGGAGCTCAAGAAACAAATTCAAGAGCAATTAGAGAAGGGTTTTATTCGCCCTAGCTCTTCACCTTGGGGAGCGCCCGTTCTATTTGTGGACAAGAAGGATGGATCCCAAAGGATGTGCGTGGATTACCGAGCTCTCAACGAGGTAACAATCAAGAACAAGTACACTTTGCCACGCATAGAAGACTTGTTTGATCAGATGAAGGGTGCTTGTGTCTTCTCTAAGATTGACTTGAGGTCGGGATACTTTCAAATGAAGATTAGACCATCGGACATACCCAAGACAGCTTTTAGGACACGGTATGGATCTTATGAGTACACTGTGATGTCTTTTGGATTGACAAATGCACCTGCCTACTTTATGTACCTCATGAATAAAGTCTTCATGGAGTACTTAGATAAGTTCGTTGTGGTGTTTATTGATGATATTATGATCTACTCGAAGGACGAGAAGGAACATGAGGAACACTTGAGGCTTACGCTGCAGAAATTGAGGGAGCATCAATTGTATGCCAAGTTCAACAAGTGCCAGTTTTGGTTGAAAGAGGTGCCATTTTTAGGCCATATTATTTCCGGAGGAGGAGTATCGGTTGACCCCGGTAAAGTGAGGGATGTGTTGAAGTGGGAACCGCCGCAAAACGTCAAGGAAATAAGGAGTTTTCTTGGGATGGCTGGATATTACCGTCGGTTTATCAAGGATTTTTCCAAGATAGCCAAGCCTATGACGGAGTTGCTAATGAAGGGAAAGGCGTTCCAATGGACTGAAGCTTGTCAGAATAGTTTTGAGGAGTTGAAGAAGAGGTTGACAACAGCCCCAGTTTTGGTATTGCCGGATGTAAGCAAGAGTTTTGACATTTATTGTGACGCATCAAGACAAGGGCTTGGATGTGTATTGATGCAAGGAGGTCAAGTGGTCGCCTATGCGTCAAGACAATTGAAGAAACATGAGCAGAATTACCCCACGCATGATCTTGAACTAGCAGTCGTGGTACATGCATTGAAGATTTGGAGACACTATATTCTTGGACATAGGTGTGAAATTTACACGGATCATAAGAGTTTGAAGTATATTTTCACACAAACGGATCTGAACTTGAGGCAACGAAGATGGTTGGAACTCATCAAAGATTATGATTTGGGGATCAACTATCATCCGGGAAAAGCCAATGTAGTGGCCGATGCTTTGAGTAGAAAGGGAGTAAGCCACCAACTTACAGTTCGGGAGTTACCGTCCGAGTTATGTAAGGAGTTTGAACGGTTGAACCTCGGGTTTGTAAATGAGATGGAGATGATAGAATTAAACCCAACCCTGGAGCAAGAAATTAGAGAGGCACAAACCACAGATGAGGAGATCAAGGAAATCAAGGAAAGAATCGAAGAAGGGAGAGAATTCAGATTTGATGAAGACGAACATGGTACCTTATGGCTTGGAAAGAGAATTGTTGTGCCTAATGTAAAGCATATTCGAGAAACAATATTAAAGGAGGCACATGACTCACCATACTCAATTCACCCCGGTTGTACGAAGATGTACAAGGACTTGAAGGCTTGCTATTGGTGGGATAGCATGAAAAAGGACATAGCTGAATATGTAGCATTATGTGATGTGTGTCAACGAGTCAAGGCGGAACATCAAAGGCCGGCCGGACTATTGCAACCGTTGAAGATTCCGGAATGGAAGTGGGAGTAAATTGGAATGGACTTCATAGTTGGGTTACCCCGTACTCAGTCCGGGTATGACTCAATTTGGGTAATTGTGGATCGCTTAACTAAGTCAGCTCATTTTGTCCCTGTGAAGACCAAGTATACAGCTGCACGATTGGCCGAAATATACATGGAGCATATTGTGTGTCGACATGGAGTCCCTAAGAAGATAGTCTCGGATAGAGGTTCTCAATTTACCTCCAGATTTTGGCAAAAATTGCATGAAGCTTTGGGAACGAGGTTGAATTTTAGTTCAGCATATCATCCTCAAACGGATGGACAAACCGAGAGGACCAATCAGATTTTAGAGGACATGTTAAGAGCTTGTGCTTTAAAGCATGGGAAAAGTTGGGACAAAAGCTTGCCATACGCAGAATTTTCATACAATAATAGTTACCAAGCAAGCTTGAAAATGTCACCATATGAAGCGCTTTATGGGAGGAAGTGTAGGACGCCTTTATTCTGGAATGAGGCAGGAGAAACTCAAGTATTTGGTCCGGATGTGTTGCAAGAAGCCGAAAAGCAAGTCCAAATAATTCGTGGAAACTTGAGGGCTGCCCAATCAAGGCAAAAAGGCTATGCGGATAATAGGAGAAGGAAATTAGCCTTTGAAATAGGAGATTTTGTTTACCTCAAGGTGTCACCAATGAGAGGTCATAAGAGGTTTAACATAAGAGGCAAGCTCGCACCTCGTTATATTGGACCATTCAAGATTTTGGACAAAAGAGGAGAAGTAGCGTATAAGTTGGAGATGCCAGCTCATCTTTCAGACGTACATGATGTGATGTTTCCCAACTCAAGAAGTGTCTCAGGGTACCAGAAGATCAAGTGCCAATGGAAGAATTGGAACTAGAGGAAGATTTGACGTATGCCGAGCAACCGGTCAAAATCTTGGAAACCAAGGAGAGAGTCACAAGGAACAAGGTGATTCGATGGTGTAAAGTCCAATGGAAGCACCATACCGAAAAAGAAGCAACTTGGGAGCTAGAAGATGATCTCAAGAAGGAATTTCCCTATCTCTTCTCTTCCGCGTCGAATCTCGAGGGCGAGATTCATTTTAAGGGGGGTAGGTTTATAACACCCTCATTTTCATGCATCATGCCCTACATGCACTCATATACATGTTTAACATTAGCCCACAACAAGAGGAATGAGTTTAAAATCGATTCGGAGCATTTAAAATTGATTTGGAGCAAAACCGCACTTAAAATGCAGGAAAGTGCGGACTAGTCCGATTTTACTGAGGACTAGTCCGATTTCTCTCTGACTAAAAATGGACTTGTCCGATTTTGTGCGGACTAGTCCGATATTCCATGAATCCTTGAAAATTTGCTAAGTCCCTGGACTTTTCCGGACTAGTCCGATGTTCCAGCGGACTTGTCCGTTTTCCTTTCTGACTAAGATCGGACTTGTCCGATTTTTGGCCAGACTTGTCCGATTTTCTCTCTGGACGACTTCGGACTAGTCCGGTCCTGTCCGGACTTGTCCGATATTTTGTGACTCCGAGATTGACCTTTTGTTTTACGACTTGTTTCTTGGGTTTCACGTCAAGTGGGCCTAGGGACGTCATGCCCAACTCTTTTAGAGCCCATGTGGGACTCTAAACCGGCCTCTACTCATCCCAAAACTCGAAATCCATCTAACCCTAGCCTCCACCCCTATATAAACAACCCCACCCCTTGGTTTGACATCTATTTGCCACTTTTCCACCCACCCAAACCATAGTTCGTGGGGAGCCACCATCAAGGAGGGAGGAGAAGATCCCAAACAAGAAGAAGAAGAGGAGGAAACGAAGGAGGATCAAGATCTCCACCAAGTTTCGTCCTTCACCACCAATTCATCTCCAAGTTCATCACCAACCCTAGATCATCAAGATCCAAGTGTTACCTCCAAGTTTCTTGGTTCATTGGAGTTCTAAACACCTGGTATACCTTCTATTCTCTTTTCCTTATGTGAATTCAACCCCTAATCTCCAAATTCACGTCGATCTAGAAAACCCTAATCTGCTGATCTCGTCAAGTGCGGACTTGTCCGGTCCCTAGCGGACTAGTCCGATCTTTCTGATTAAATTGTGTTATATTGATTCTAAAATTTGATCTAATCGAATCCAAACCTGTATAAACTTGTTAAAAGCTATTAGAACTAGTTAGTGATCATTAAAAGCAATCTGGTAACAAGTTCTACCTTGCATTTGCATTAATCATGCATGTCATGTCATATTGAGTAATATTTGTGCACTCTTTGATTGTGTTTCTTGTTTTGTATGTTTATTGTGTGGATTAGACGGATTTGCGCTAGAGAGTGCCGCGGAGGATCTACAACATCAAGAGTTTGAAGGCTTTGACCCTAATCAACAGCAAGAGCAAGGCAAGTGTCCTTGAAGCATATTGATCCTGTTTTTAAAATAAGTGTTTTGTTTGCAAAACTGCATGCTTGTGTCAATTTGATGGGAGTCCTATGGTAGGAAGTTTACTAGTTTTGTTCGACCACCCTTGTCACCTGGAATTTATGGTAGAGAGAGTCGGGAAGGGTTTTCACCTTTTTGCTTTGCTTAATCAACTGGGATGGGAATAACTATACCACTCAATTTAATTATGCATGGATGAGATTATGGTTAACATGAACTGGTTAAACATGGTATGGTAGTGGATGATCTAAGCAAGCCTGGTATGTGGATGGGTTGGATGTTATGGTGGGTTGCTTGCTTTAGATCTAAGGACCGGTTCATGCGAGAATAAGCCAGGACTACAGTGCCACCACGAGGCCAAGTTATGGGTGCGGCGTAGCTGATTAATTAGGGCTTTGCTAGTGCTGTTTGGACCATTGTGGATGCTCGGGGAAGGGGTAGTCGGATTGGGTTTGTTGATGATTGGTGGGACTACCCTGGGATCCGAATGGCTCAAGAGGGGGCCCTTGGTTGAAGATGTGCTCTGCGGGAGACATCGCCACCGGTGAAACCTCAATGGGGTCTAAATAGGCTAGTAATCCCTTTGTAAAGGCTATTTTGTGATCTCTTGGCCACACACCAACAGAAGTGTGTAATGTGACCGACGGGTCATGGGCATAAGGGAGGTTCTTAGTCGCCGAAGGGTGATGAAATCACGAACACGTGGGTAAAGAGGTACAAACTCTGAAGAGTGTTAAATAAAACTATCATGATAGCCGTGCTCCCGGTTATGAGCACCTGGATAACTTCCATGATTAGAGGGAAATTGGAATTTGGGATGGTTATGGTTTGGTAATGGTATGGATGGTTATGGTTTAGTAATGGTTATGGATGGTTATGGATTAATTTCTGGTATTGAGTATGGTTATTGACGATGGTGAAATCTGGACTTATTGATGATGGTAATGAATTCAGTTTGGTATTATGGTATTACTCGTGATTATGTTGGGATTACTTCACATACATATAATATATTGCTTTTCAAATGTTTTACTGTACTTTTCAGCACTTTGCCATTATTATTGTCGTCATTTGAATCAGCCACATGTCATACTTTCCACACTTGCTGAGTACGACATGTACTCACTCTTGCAATCCCCCCCCCCCAACAGTTGCAGGTCAGGATTGGGAGTGTAATGGTGATAATGCGGAGTTCTAGGCCGTGTCTACCGTCAGCTTTGCCTGTGGTGTTGATTGGAGCTGCGCATACATACCCTGTCGCTTATGCTGCATAGTTGCTTAGTTTGCTTAGTTGTTTAATTAGTTTATTTTCGCTGCATTAGTTGAACTTGTCATTAATATTCATTAGAGCTTGTATTCGAGGATTTAATGAATTGTGTAATAAGAGTACTTATTTAATAATTTGAGCTGTGGTAATTTTCTGTATATCCTTTTGTGATTTCACTCGTGTATGTGTGATGAACATCCTGGGCACACATATGCGTTAGCTTGGTTCATTTTCGGAACCGGGCGTCACACCGACGGAAGGTCTGTCAGACCTGCACCCTCTGCAGCAGCTCCTTCTCCCTGGAGGCGAAGGTCTTCTACAACTGTGGCGACTGCATCTGCAGCAGTGTCTTCCCGGGGTGCTAGCTCTGGGCATGTGACTCCAGTACCAGGGCCAGCTGAGGTCTCTGGGTCCGGAGGTCCTTTCCGGTCGAGGGGGGCTTGACTAAGGAAAAGCCCGCAGCTGCAACAAGTTCTGGGGGGCCTTCCGGAGCTACCACGCCGGCGGCGGCCATGGTCGGTCCAGAACGCTCGGGAAAGAGATTTCATGCAAGCTAGTGCGGAAGCCTTCCGAGGTAATTTTTAATCTTTACCTCAGACATTTGTTTTGTTGTAGTAACTGTTTTTGAAGTTTCTTCATCTATCATCTGCAGCGTCCCCAAGAAGAGGAGTGAGGCTCCGCGCTCAGCCACAGCAGCTGAAGCTGTGAGCGCGGAGGCTTCTGCTCCTGTCCCGGTGCCGCCCCAAGTGGTGGTTGAAGCTGCGGCAGCTCCGGCGCCAGCTGTCGTGGTCATGGACCTCGACTCATCCCCCGATACTCCCGTGGTAGCGCCGGACCACGGGAGATAAGATGCGCCAGTGGCACCTGCCCCGGAGGTTGAAGCCTCGGGTCTTGATGCTGAGATGTTGGAAGCTTCGGCCGCTGAGCCAGAGGAAGTAGTGATTCCGGCCCCAGAGCTGGAAATTGTCGAAACCCCAACGGTTGAGCCGGAGGTTATTGAAGTCTCGGCGAGCGAGCCGGATGTTGAGGAAGTCCCAGCGGTTGAGCCGGCTACCTCCAAAGCTCCGGCCTCAGAGTCGGTTGCCACTGAAGCTCCGGCTGCAGAGCCAGTTGCAGTTGAAGGCCTTCCGGCGCCTGAGCCAGTTGAGGTTGAAGCTGTGGCCTCAAGGCCGGTTGTTGTTGACCTTCCGGTGCCCGAGCCAGTCGTTGTCGAGGCATCAGCACTCGAACCCATGATGGTCAAGGCGCCAACACCTGATCCACCAGCGGAGGAGGAGCCCAGGCCGGAGCCGGAAGTAGCCCCTGCTCCGGAAGTGATGACGGCGGAGGTGCCTGTTGCTGAGCCAGGGTGCCCTGATGAAGTCGCTGGCCCCCTGCCTGAGGGGGCAAATGAAGACCTGGCGGCAGGGCCTTCGGAACCACTTCCGGAGGTCGGAACTTCTTCTGCGGGACCCTCCTCGGTGGCAATTGAGGCTGTCCCAGAGGACGTCCCTAGTTCCGTGGAGGCTAGGGGACCACTCTTGTGGAGTGGGACCCAATTTTTGTAAACGATAACCCGCTGGAACCAGCAGAGGAGACCCCAGCAGGTCCGAACCCTATTCCCCTGTCGTTGTCCATTGACAACGCTTGCTCCAGTCTGCGTCAAGTCTAGCTGGCGTTCTACCACGACAGCAAGGCTCTTGAAGAGGAGCGCCAAACCCTTAGGTGGTGGCGTAATCGTCTCTACTTCGAGACCAAGCTGGCGCAGTCGAGGCTGGCGGACGACAAGGAGTGGATCAAACAAGAGAAGGTCCGCCTGGAATACTGGGGCAAATTATTGGATGATAGGGAGAGCTTGACTCGTGCCCTCAACACTCAATCCCGGGCCATTTATGAGCAGGCCAAGGCAACTAATAGTGCGGCTAATGATCGCCGAGAAAGGCTTGAAGCCATTAACACTAGCCTCATCAAGCGCCGGGAGGCACTTGAGGAGAGGGAGAAGAAGCTCGAAGACGAAGAGCAAAAACTCCTAGAGCTGCGGGATGATGTCTTGAAGAGGGAGGAGGAGCTCGCTGAAAAGGTGGCTCAGGCTAACAAGGGCCTCGAGGAATGCACCAAGAAATTGGAGGAGCGTTGCGTTGAGGAGGAGAAGGCCTGAGTGCGAGGGCAGGAACACTACAAGCAAGAGTGTGCCATCGCTGTTAGGGAGATGAAAGTTAGGGGCCGGGAGAAGGACCTGGTCGACCGTCGGAACAAGATCCACCTCCGGGAGGAGGAGCTCGGAAAACTCGAGAAGCAGGTTGCTGAAAAGATTCAGCAAAATGCCAAAGAGGTTGAGCGCCTTGCTCGTGAGAATTCTGAACTGGCGGCGGCCAAAAGATCCTTGGAGGAATTGAAGGGCTTGAGGACTGCGAACTCCCTATAGGTTTGGGAGTTCCTGAGCAAATCCAATGACGCGCTGACACTAATGGGCTTCAGTCCCGTGCATCCGGATGATTCGGAGCCGGAGCTGGACCTGGCATTGCAAGCGTTGAGCTCGGCGGGTGACAAACTCTCCAAGGTGGGTCACGCCATCGCGGACCAGTTGGAGGCTGAATGGCAGTCCCTAGCGAAGAACGTCGCAGAGTATGTGCTGACGTGCTACACCAGCCGAGATCCCCAATTTCCTCTGGACCCGGTGCTTGAAGGTCCCGTCGAAGGAGAAGGTGAACCACCCGAGCCAACGTGTCGGAGGTTGCTCAGAAGGTCACCCAGTTCTTCCATAGGGTCTAGGACCATCTCTGTAGTTTCCACTTGTATTCTCTCTTTTTCTTCCCCAATTTTGTAATCCCTTGTCTCCAGATGAATGAAATCCACAATTTGTTAATGAATTTCATTTTTTGTCTTCAACACTTCTGTCTTCACTTGGCCCCCTGGTAGATGTACAGAATTGGATTGTGAACATGTACCAAGAGAATATTGTATTTTGTTGAAGACTCGTTTGCTTTGAACTTGTAGAGTGTAGGTCCGAAGTCTTCGATAGTGAAGGCCCCCTGAGGTTGTCAGAGCTCAGAAGCTCCGGCATTGACTACCGTTGGATCTTAGTAGCTCCGGCAATAGTCCCTATCAACGCGTAGAGCATCGATAGTTAGCCCTCCGGGGTGTCGGAGCTTAGTAGCTCCGGCAGTGACCTTTGCCAACGCGTAGCTTGTCGGCAGCAGACTCCGCTTGTGGGGTCTTCTCACCATCTTTTATTCTGCGTCGACGGCTGGCCCCCCTAGCTTTGCCGGAGCTTGGTTGCTCCGGTAATGCTCGTTTTCAATGTTTAACATCGATCACAAGCCACCTAGGGGGAGTCGGAGCTTTGTTAGCTCCGGCTTTTCTCCATCAACGTGGATTCTTTATTTTTCCTGCACATTGAAGCCAAGAAAAATAGTAAAATTCGCTCCTTGCCTATAACTTCGTCGAGGCTTACGATTCCCAAGAAAGTTTTAGGTCAAACACAATTCTGAATACAACCGAATGCGTTGCCTTCTTTCTTCCAGATCCAATTGTACTTGGACCCGCCTTACTTCGGCCTGTCGGGGTGTAGGTAGAGTGGCGTACTTAGGGTGCTTCACCAGGCTAAGTCGATAGCACACTCCAGCACTAGATTGGCTTGGCGGCATTCAGGCGAGTGGGCCATGAACAATATTTGAATCCAAAAGAATTGACAATACAGCTCGAATTGTACATGAACTGGTCAAACTAAAATTTCTTAAGAATTGCACAACTTTGTTATAGACAAGAAAGAGAAAAATAAAAAATGTTGAGCCTGCACAAAATAAATGCATGTGGAGTCTGTTTCACATGAAGATGTCTTTCATTATAGGTCCGGGGTACAGGGGAAACAAGTACACTCTTAGGGTACGGAATCAGGCTAAGCGTGTTTCATTTCTCGTTTGACCCAGGGTAGCTAGCCACACTTTTAGTTCTGAGATTGTGACAAGTGTTGCATGAACTTTGCGGACCTTCCGGGAAAGGTCCAGCTGTTCTCCCGGAGGAACTACCCGACTCTGTACAATGACTCTATAACATACACCTCAAGTTACTACAGACTCACCTCCTTGATATTAAGTGTAGAACTTACGGAGGTGCTCAATATTCCAAGGATTTGGGAGAGGTGTCCCATCCTCGGTAGCCAAGCGAACGCTTCCGGGACGGGATACTTTAATCACTCGGAAGAGTCCCTCCAAGCTGGGGGAGAGTTTGTTTAACCCTTCTCTGGATTGTATTCTCCGTAGCACCAGATCGCCTTCCTCGAGCTGTCGGTTGCGTACATGCCGCTGATGATAGCGCCGAAGGGCTTGGCAGTATCGGGCATTCCGAACAGCTGCTTGGCACCTTCCCTCCTCAAGGAGGTCTAGGTCTTCATGCCGGAGCTGGTCCTGCGTGGCTTCGTCGAAGGTCTGGACCCGGAGTGACCCCAAGGTGATTTCTGGAGGAAGGATTGCTTCAGCTCCGTACACCAGAAAGAAGGGTGTCTCTCTAGTTGACCGGTTTGGAGTTGTCCTGTTGGCCCATAGAGTGGGCGGAAGCTCTTCAATCCAGTTGGCTCAATGTTTTTTCAAGTGCTCATAGGTGCGCGTTTTGAGTCCTTTCAGGATTTCAGCATTTGCTCTCTCGGTCTGGCCATTGCTTGCTGGGTGAGCTACGGAGGCGTAGCAAACTTGAATGCCAAGGTCTTCGCAATATCCTTGAAATGCAGAGCTTGTGAATTGGGTCCCGTTATCAGTAATGATTTTGTTTGGGACTCCAAATCTGCATACAATGGACTGCAAAAAGTTGATAGCAGATTGCTTGTTTATTGTCACAACTGGAGTTGCTTCCGGCCACTTGGTGAACTTGTCAATGGCGACATACAGGAACTTGTAACCTCCGACGGCTCTTGGGAAAGGTCCCAAGATGTCCATCCCCCACACAGCGAAGGTCCATGTAGGAGGTATCATTTGTAGAGGTTGAGCCGGTGTGTGAATTTGCTTTGCATGAAATTGGCGTGCTTCGCATTTCTTCATCAGCTCAGTTGCATCCTGGAGTGCTGTAGGCCAGTAGAAGCCATGCCGGAAGGCTTTACCGACCAGCGTGCGGGAAGACGTGTGGTTCCCACACTCGCCTCCATGGATTTCTGCGAGGAGCTCGCAGCCTTCTTCCCTTGTGACGCACTGCATTAGGACGTCGTTGGCACCGCGCCGGTAGAGATCCCCTTCTACCAACGTGTATCTTTTAGCCAATATGACTATCTGGTCAGTGGATACATCATCGTCAGGAAGGATGTTGTCTTTCAAGTAGCTCCGGATCTCCGAGATCCATGCATCGGAGCTAACTTGAGCATTTGAGTCTTGCGTGCTGGGTTGCTCGGAGCTTCCAGTAGCACCTACGACCCTTGATGGCTGCCATGGTAACAGGGCCATCGGGACCGTCAGCTTTGGGATGCTAATCTCGCCTCCTTCGCTCAGTTCGGCGGGCTGAGCTGTGGGTTTTGACAACCTCCGGACAAAAGTTCCGTCAGGAGGTGGAGCTCCGGTTGACGCTTTCGTCGAGAGTTCATCGGCTTCAGTGTTGTGGACACGCTGGACGTGGTGGAGGTCTAGGACTTCGAAGTCCTTTTGAAGCCTCTGGACTTCAAGGAGGTAAGCAGCTAGCTGGAGATTGTTGCAGGAGCATTCACCCTTCACTTGTTTAATGATGAGCTGTGAATCTCCCTTGACTAGCAGCTGCTTGACACCGTATGACAGTGCCACCTTTAGTCTGTAGATGAGTGCTTCGTACTCCACCATGTTGTTGGTCGCCTTGAAGTCAAGGTGTACCATGTATTTTACCTTCTCCCCGGTTGGTGCAAGGAGAAGGATTCCAGCTCCGGCCCCCTGCTTTTGCATGGAGCCGTCGAAGTAGAGGGTCCAGTGAGGCTCCGTGACAACCGGAGCCTTGTGTTCCGGCTTCTGCTCACTGGGGCCCCTAGGGTTTGATGGAGAGGGAGTCCATTCCGCCACAAAATCTGCCAATGCTTGACTCTTGATTGCTTGTCTTGGAATGAATTTGAGATTGAATTCGGTCAATTCCGCTGCCCACTTTGCAATATTCCCAGTTGAATTGAGATTATGCAAGATTTCTCGAAGTGGGTAAGAAGTCACCACTGAAATCTTGTGAGCTTGGAAGTAATGGCGAAGCTTCCTGGAGGCGACAAGAACTGCATAGAGAAGGTTATGCACCTCTAGGTATCGAGTCTTGGCGTCATGAAGTACTTCACTGATGAAGTACACTGGGCGCTGGATGGTTCGGACCCTCCCGGAGGGGCCCGGAGCTTCCTCTTCATTGACTCGGATCCTCTCGGAGGGATTCGGACCCTCTTTGGGGACCTCTGGGTCCTTGCTGGAGGGACCCGAAGCTTCTTCAGAAGCGACCTGGACCCTCCCGGAGGGGTCTGGGTCTTCTGAAGTAACTTCTTGTGGACTCAAGTCTAGGAACTGGGACCCAGACTTGCTTTCAGGAACCTCTAGACCCTCCCGGAGGGGTCTGGATTCCTAAGCATGGGATGGTTATGGTATCTCCGCAACCAGGACCATACTGATGACTTCGTCAGTTGCTGAAATGTAAAGCAGCAAAGGCTCACCAGGGTTCGGAGCTACCAGAGTTGGTAGGGTGGTGAGGAGCTGTTTTAGCTCCTGGAATGCCTTTTCTGCTTCTTCAGACCATTGGAATGGTCCGGACTTCCTCAATAACTTGAAGAAGGGAAGTGCCCGTTTCGCCAGTCTTGAAATGAACCGGCTGAGAGCTGCTAGACATCCAGTCAGCTTTTGGACATCCTTGATGCGGGCTGGTGACCGCATGTCTTTAATGGCTTTGATCTTCGTCGGATTAGCCTCTATGCCCCGGTGATTTACCAGGAAACCAAGAAGTTTTCCGGAGCTAACCCCGAAGACACACTTGTCTGGGTTTAGCTTTGTGCAGGTGACCCGCAGCTTGTCGAAGACAGCCTGTAAGGTGTCAAGGAGTGACTCCTTGTTCTTGACCTTGACCACGATGTCATCGACGTACACTTCCACTATGTCTCTAATGATTTCTTCAAAAGTTTTGTACATAGCTCGTACAAAGGTTGAAGCTGCATTCTTGAGACCAAATGGCATGGTTGTATAACAGTACAATCCATCTACTGTGATGAAAGAGGTATGCTCTTCATCTTCCCTAGACATTCTTATTTGATGATACCCAGAATATGCGTCTAGGAAACACAGTAATACACACCCGGAGGTGGAATCCACTATCTGATCTATTCTAGGTAGTGGGAATGGATCTTTTGGACACGCCTTATTCAGTGTTGTGTAGTCAATACACATCCGAAACTTCCCGCCGGCCTTGGGCACAACGACTGGGTTTGCCAGCCATTTTGGATGGAAGACTTCTTGGATGAATCCAGCTTCGATCAACTTCTTCACTTCTTGTCGAATGAAGTTCTATCGCTCCACGGATTGCTTCCGAGGCTTCTGATGCACGGGCCGGGCGTCAGGATAGATCTTCATATTGTGCTCAATCACTTCCCTGGGGATCCCAGGCATTTGTGACGGTTGCCAGGCAAACACGTTGACATTAGCCCGGAAAGCGATGATCGCGAGTTCCTATTTTTCATTCAGTCCCCCCGATATACGGGTGGTTTGAGCGGCATCGGAACCGATTTGGACGATTTTGACGGGAATGTCAGTGTCACCGCTTGGCTGCACACGAGGTGCAGAAGTCGAGCCTCGTTGACGAATGCTCGGGGGTTTTGGAGCTTGCTCCTGCCTGGAGTCCTCCTCTTGCGCCATAGTAAGTGCATGAAGTTCTTCCAGAGCGATTACTCCGGCAGTGCGATCTCCGCGGATCCAGAGAACGCCTACTGGTGCTGGCATATTTAACACCAGGTAGCCATAATGAGCAGTTGCCATGAATTTGTACAAGGCAGGCCTACCCAAGATGGCGTTGAAATGTAAGTTGATCTGAGCAATGTCAAAGACCAACTTCTCAGTGCGATACTTCTCCCGGGTCCCGAAGGTAACGGGGAGAGTAATAGCACCGAGTGGGGTAATGGCTCTCGGACCTACTCCGGAGAAAGGTCGGGAGGGGTGAAGATCCGAAAGTCGGAGCTGAAGCTTGGTAAAAGCTTCGAAGCTTATGAGGTTCAGCCCCGAACCTCCGTCTACCATAACATGGTGGAGCTGAATCTTATTGATGGTAGGAGATACGATCAAAGTTAACTGGCATGCTCCAACCATGCTTCGAGGGCAGTCCAAAGCATCAAAAGTGGTGGATGTGTCCATCCACTTCCGATGAGGCTCCACCCTGGCTGTAGGAGCTACAACGGCCATGTCCCAACGCATTGTCTTGAGGACGCGGCGGGAGGTGATGTCCCATGATCCACCAAAAATAGTGTTCATGGTCTTCCGACGCTCATTGTCAGAGACGTCAGAATCGTTGTCGACGGAGGTGTAGACGGCCTTCAGGACCTTTTTAGGATCCTGAAAACCTAACTCCTCTTCAGCCGGAGCATCGTCAACTTTTTGTTTTCCTTCCCTCTGTCGGAAAGGAACTTCTTCCCGGTGCTTGTTGTAGCGCTCGGCAAGGTTTTGGACCTCCCGGCAGTCTTCCAAACTGTGGATGTCCGTCTTATGAATTGGACACCACACCTTGGGTTTGCCACCGTCTTCAGAAGACGGTCGAGGTCGCTTCTCGGGAGCTGCAGCAGCTGCAGCATTAGACGCGCCGGCCAACGGCTTCTTCTTGCCGTTGGTCTTTTTCTTCTTTTTGCCACTCCCGAAGGTAGTGGCTTCGCCTTTGGAGGATTTCTTGTGGTCCTCCGGAGATGGTTTGGAGTGCATTTCACGGCCCTCCGCAGCTCTGGCACATTTGTCAGCCAAGCTGAAGAGTTTTGTGACACTGGTGATCTCCTTGATCGCCAGTTTCTCCAACATCTTCTTATCCCATACGCCCTGCCTATATGCCACAATGACAGAAGCGCTAGAGATAGAAGGGATAGTGTTTCGTACCTGAGAGAATCTTTGGATGAATGATCGCAGGGATTCTTCCCCTTTTTACACGACTGCAAAAAGGTCCAGTTTGGTGCCTGGTCGGGTGTATGAACTCCCGAAGTTGGCGGTGAACTGTCGGCACAACTCCTCCCAACTGTTGATGGAGTTGGGTGGAAGGCTCATAAACTAGGACCGGGCGGTCCCAGTTAAACCCACTGGAAAATAGTTGGCCATTACGGCCTCATTTCCTCCAGCTGCCAGAATAGCTGTGGAGTAAATCTGAAGAAATTCGACGAGATTAATGGTCCCGTAAAACTTCTCCGGCAGGTGAGGCCGGAATTTCTGTGGCCACCTGACCATACGCAGATGCATGGCCAGGGCCGAACAGCCTCCTCCTACTCCTTCAGGAGCAGGAGTGTCCTGAGCTTCTCATCTTTCATGAGCACGCTCGATGTGGACTCGACCGTCTTGTTGACGGTATCGGCGATCAAGCTCTGCCCGAAGGTCATGAGTTGAAAACCTTGATACCGTGTGAGTGTGTCGCGCCCCGGAGGGCAACGACGTCACTTGCTGTGACGCAACACGTCTCCTGTTGTTGGAAACGTGCAGACCAAGTCTGCCAGACAAGGTCTGTCGCTGCGACGGGGCCCATCCTGAAGGAGGAGGACCCTGGTTACTGATGCGGTCGGCTGCTGCTGCAACCAAGTGTTCCACATCAGCCCTCCACTGCTCCATTGCATCCCGGGATGCATCCAGAGGTGGTGGGCGCTGAAGGAGAGCACGTGCTGCATGGAGCGCGTGTTCTGGGTTGTCATGATTCACTGACGTATTGATTGACGCCGGTGCACCATCGCGCTGCCCAGCTTGATTTGCTGGTGGAGGCGGCGGTGGTGGAAGTGTGACTCCTGCTGGAACTGAGGTTCCTGCTGGTGGCTGCATATTAGAGGGATTCCCCCCAGCAACTTGAACAGCGGGATGACCATTGGTTGATCCAGCAGCTGAGTTCACCATTCTTGAAATATCAGGCGCCCCCTTCCTGGCACGCCAACTGTCGGTGGTTTTGATCCGGCAGATCTCCCGACACTACTAAAAGTGTTTGTGGAGTTTGAAGTTCGGTGTGGGCGCGCGAAGATTCAAGAAGGTGAAATGTAAAATGACACAGGAGACACAAAGATTTACGTGGTTCGGGCCGCCTGAGCGTAATACCCTACTCCACGGGGTGTGTTGGTGTTGTATTGGACGTATGAACTCAACTCAGGTGACGTGAGTTGAGAGCGCTTGTGAGCCGATCAGACCAGATCAGATCAGATCCGATCAGATGATATTAGCTCCAATGATATCATCCCCCTATGTATCGTCGGCCTGTCCTTTTATAGTACAAGGACAAGCCGTTACAAGTTGGCCTCACCCGACATGTGGCCCCGGCGGCTACTAATATTGATACACATTTGATACGCTTAATTACCCTTAATGACCGAGTTACGGGCTTTGACAACGCTGTTACTGGTAATAAGAGTCGTCCGATCGTGTGTCATTAACATAGTATTAATGACACTTAATCGGGTCTTAAAGTCCTTGATTCCCCTTTAAAGATCCGGAGCCGTTATGGATTCTATCGGAGGTTTGAGGCTGAAGATCCGACGGTTGGACACGTGGCAACTCCGGAGCATACTACGGGGAATAGATAGGTCCGGTGCCACCAGACACGTGTCAGTTCTGGAGCTTCCCGGTTGGGGTTAGGTCCGGGGGTGCCGTTATGGTACATAGCCCGGAGCTTCCCCCTTGTGGGTGGTAGCTCCGGTTTGATGGTACATGTGGCGACCCTGGGACTAACCATATTGGGGAAGCGGGTCCGGTTATGTTTGACATGTGGGCCTCCGAAAGTCTTCAAATCAAGTAGATGACATTTCCTTGAGATCTTTGCAATCTCAAGGGGTATACGGTACTCAGGGTACCGACAATTGCTTACTGTATTGATGGACCGATGTAACATGCCCTTCATCATCGGATGATCCGGTGAGTACTTAGTTTTGAGGTCTTCTTCTTCTGTTGAACCAACTCGACCGATGCGTTGTTTTCTGGAAACATCGATTGATCCGGTGAGTTGACTTTGTTTGCTTCAAGTTGTTCTAAGTGATTCTTTTGGAATTTGCTCGATTGACCTCTTAGGCATTGGTTGGAAATATTCTTCTGATGATTATCAAGCATTGAGTGCTGTCAATTTTGGTTGAATAATTTTGACATGTGAGCTTTTACTTCTAATCTTCATAAACATTGATTGATCTCATAGAATGATTGTTTAGGGGTCTCCAATTATATCCAATGAGCAGTAGATGATATTCATATAGATTTCATTTGAGTGTGATGAGTGATATGGGAGACCTTGCATCCACAAATTCATTAGTAAAATCCAATGGTTGTCATTAATCACCGAAACCATACCTCATGGAGCCTAGATGCTTTCAGAGGTTTTGAACAAAAGGAAGGTATTGATTTTAATGAGGTTTTCTCTCCTGTTGTTCATCACTCTTCTATTCGAGTTATGCTTGCAATTGTTGCTATGTTTGATTTGGAGCTAGAGCAACTTGATGTCAAAACAGTTTTTCTTCATGGAGATTTAGATGAGGAGATTTATATGACACAACCAGAGGTTTTTTCTGCTCCTGGCCAAGAGCACTTAGTATATCACTTGAAGAAATCTCTTTATGGTTTGAAACAAGCTCCTAGGCAGTGGTATAAAAGGTTTGACTCGTTTATGCTTGCACATGGTTATTCTAGAAGCAATTATGATCATTGCATTTACTTGAAGCAGTTCTCCAATGGCTCTTTCATGTATCTAATGCTCTATGTTGATGATATGCTTATTGCTTCTCATGAAAAGTCACTAATTGATGAATTGAAGGCTCAACTTAGTGATGAATTTGATATGAAAGATCTTGGAACAGCTAAAAAGATTCTTGGGATGGAAATTAAACGTGACCGTCGTGCTGGTACTCTATTTCTATCTCAGAAAAGTTACATTGAGAAAGTGCTTGAAAGGTACAATCTGAATAATTGTAAATCCGTTCCTACACCGTTTGCTTCATATTTTAAGTTGTCATCTTTGCAATGTCCTGATAATGAAGAAGATAGAGAGTACATGTCTCGTATTACATGTTCTAGTGTTGTTGGAAATCTCATGTATGTTATGATCTGTACAAGACCAGATTTGGCTCATGCTGTTAGTGTGGTTAGCAGATTTATGCATAATCCAGTCAAAGAACATTAGAATGCAATGAAGTGGATTCTTCGTTATTTGAACGGTACTTCTAACTTCGGATTATTATTTGACAAGAATTCAGTGAAGTCAAATGATGTTATTGGATTTGTTGATTCTGATTATGCTGGTGATCTTGATAAAAGATGCTCCATCTCTGGCTATGTATTTTCTTTATGTGGTTCTGCGGTGAGTTAGAAGGCTTATCTTCAATCTATAACTGCTCTCTCTACTACTGAAGCGGAGTATGTTGCTGCTACTGAAGGGGTTAAAGAATCTATTTGGATGTGTAATCTTGTTTCTGAACTCGGTGTTCCTCAGGATATCATAAAAGTTAATTGTGACAGGCATAGTGCTATTTTTTTGACCAAGAATGACATGTATCAATTCAAGACCAATCACATTGATATCAAGTATCATTTCATACGTGATGTTGTCGCAGAAGGCAAGATTGTTGTTGAAAAGATACATACAGATGAGAATCCCGCAGACATGCTTACAAAACCATTTTTCTAATACCAAGTTCAAGCATTGTCTTGACTTGGTAGACATTCGTGGAGCTTAGCAACCTAGTGGTGTTTAGGAGACAGTTTTCTATAGATTTAGAGTCAGGGAGAGATTTGTTGGGATATGACTCTACCTCTTTCTATTGTACGTCTATATATATAGTCCACCCCTGTACTTGTAGCTAAACTCTAATAATAGATCTGTTTCTCGTGATTTTTCTCCTCTAGTTTGGGAGAGTTTTTTCCACGTTAAATCATATGTCCCCTTTTTCCTAACAATGTTAAACTGCTACTGACATTTCCCTATTCTTACAAAATGCCTCAAGCAAATGCATCTGCTTCAATTACCTTCGCTAAATCATTGCTCAGACTTAAATTATTACAATATCTCTTAGGTAATGTGCTAATGATGAAGCTTCACATTTGGTCCATAAAATGAATCATGGCCATCAGCTCTAAACTATAAATTTATAGAAACATGGCCAAGGATTCCAAATAATAGTAAACAGAATGCACCTTGATCATGAATGGTTATTCTACATGTTCGGATGAGTTATTTCATTATTTATAAAACAATGTAACTATGAACAGACACTTTCATTATAAAGGAGATACCAGCCAAGTGTTTCGAAGTCTCCAAAGTTGTTGTGAGAGAACATGATAGCTTTGAGTAGGACTTAGGAGGAGGCGAAGGCCATTTTTATAACAAAAACATAGCAAAGGAAACCCAACTGCGATGATATTAATAAATAAAGGTACGGGTGAGATAGCTGGATACAAAGACCACCACTACCTAGCTTACAAGACCAATTGAGGCGAAGACCACTTGAGGAGCATAAAGGGGATGCATGTTAAACTCAAGGTCTCACCTCGTCTCGTGATCATCCTCGTTGGCAAGTCTTCGCTTCCGCTTGCACGGGCAGCCTCTTCGCTTGCACTGATTCTGATTTTCTTTGACACAGTCAACCCTTCCATCTTGATCAAACTCCATGGTTTTAAGCTATTCGCGCTCATGTACTATAAACACCTACTTCAAATGATGGGTCTAACCTTTTTACTGTACCTTTTTAGTATACTTAAAGTTTTCAACACATTCCTCCGCACTTGTCATACTCCATAAACATACTCTATATCAACTAACTATCAACTACTCTTTAATATTTTCAATTTTTTTTATTTTTTATTTTTCGCTTCTTTTCCTTTATTTTTTCCTTACCTCTCTTCTATTCCTTCATTTTCTTTACCTTTTATATTTCAATAACCTTCTATTTTTATTTCCTTTACCTTTTTCATTTTCTCTTTCTTTCATCTTTTTTTTTCCTTTTTGCCCTCCCATTTTTCCTCTTTCCTCCTCCTTCCTCACGCCTGACTCTTTCCATCTGTTTTATTTCTTTTTTTCCTCTCTTCTTTTCTTTTTATTTTCTTTCCATTTTCTTATATCTCGTTTTCCGTTTTCTTTCCTTCTGTATTTCCTTCTTCCCTTTTTTTCTTTTCCTTTTTCCCCTCTCTTTATTTCCTTTTCTTTCATCTCTTTTCCTTTTCTTTTAGGTCTGTCTATTTATCAGGTGCCTAAAATTTAAGAAAATTTCAGGCACTGGTCATTAGCAGTTAATTACGTTCATTAATTCATAATCTTGTAATTAATCATGAACCCTTAATTATATGGGTTAATCAATCACAAATTTTTTATTTGATTATTTTATGATTAACATAACTCTACAGTTACTACATATTAACAATTAACAAAAAATTGCAGGTTCAACGCTCCCCTTCCTCGGTTCTGGCGGGCCGGCAGCGGCGCCGCCGCGTCGTGCGCCTTCCCTCCACTGTCGCGCCGCGCGTCTGCGTTCACGTCGCGCCGCCTGCTCCGTCAAGGTTGCAGATCCGTGTCGCTGCTGCAGAGTTGGCGCGTCGTGCCGTCGCGCGCCGCCTCCACCGTGAGGAGCGCCGCCATCGCCGTCGACCGGTGCCGCCATTGTTGTCGGGGCGCCGGAACCGCTGCCTGAAAGCCGCCGAGGCGTCTGTTGAGCCGTCATGGATTGAAATCGGAAGTGATGTGAGGTTAGAGTTGAAGAGATAATAAAGCACAAATCTTAAAGCGGATCTAAAAGTCGCTTGAAATCTTTTTAGATTGCAGGCACCTGATATATAGCATTCCTATTTTCTTTTTTATTTTCCTTCTTTTCTCTATTTATTTTCATAGCCTCCAGACTATTCCACGAGGTGTCTTTGGACTATTCTTCATCACTCCAGTCGTCCATCACCGTGCCCAGACGAGACCAGAAACGCACCTCGCCTCCAGAGTCTTCCGCGGTGCAGGAGAATGACAGCGTCGAGGTGCCACCGTGGTGAAGGTAGGGCGACTGCATCGAGGAGGTCGCCGCTATGGAGGAGGGCAACCGCGTCCAGGTGGCCACCGACGCACGCTGGACGCCCCCGTTGCCCGCGGCCGCCGCGTACCTCGTCACTCGCGCCCGTCGTTGACAGGTTGCTGCCCCCTTCTCCGTCGCGCGCTGCCTGGCTTCTCCCCATCGCTTGCCTCCTTCCCATCACGCCGCCCCATCCGCGCCGGTGCCGCCTTCCTCTCCCATGCACGTCGGCTCGCCTCCTCCGTACGTGTGGCATCAGCACCGCTTCTCACTCTGCGCTCGAGCCAATGATCGCCCTTTTGCGGATAGGTTTTCATCCTCCCGAACTGGCGGATAAACTGTAGCATACGGCGGTTTGATGTGGTACGGAGGAGGCGAGCGATCGGTATAAAGTGATCTTTAAAAAAAAAAGATTTTATACAGTAAACCGTCACATTTGGAGACATTGCTATGAGGAGAGAGAAAGTGTGATGATTGCTTCGCACGTCGGAGGGGGAGCCGGCGTTGCACCGCCGCGACATCTTCACGACACAATGGCTCCCTCCCCTTCCAGCATTGCCACTGTCGCGGTGGCGCAGCAGCTGCGAGGGCGCTCCTCCGTGTGCATAGCTTGCTGGGCAACCCGTCCGCGCTCGAGTCATCGACGCCGTCGGCCAGGTCACGGCGCTCTCAGTGGTCGGCGCGGACGCAAGCTCGACTAAGGAAGGAGGCTACCACATCGAGAATGGCCGCGGAGAGGCTGAGATGAGCAGCGCGCCGGATCTGCAAGAGAAGATGAATCCGCAAAAATCAGAAGAGGAGAAGAAGTGGAGCCCCATGGACTCGGTCGCGGCGAGGATTGGGAGGGGCGGCAGGGACTGGGGGGCGGCGGGGCGGGGAGGACACGAGGCTCTTGGCGGGGAGGGCGGCGAGATCAGGGAGGGCGCGAGTCTCCCGAGGAGGAGGGCGGCGATATCGGGATCGGGAGGAGCCGAGAAGGGACCGGGGAAGAAAATAATTTGTCGGGAATGTTCTAGAACGTGGGAGGGAAGAAAGTGAAATTAGAGAGAAAAGAAAAAAGAAAAAAGAAAAAGAGGGGAAAATATAGAAAATAAGGGAAAATAAATAAAAAGGAAAAAGAAAATAAAGAGATGAAAGAACAAAATAATAGGAATAAAGATGGAATAGAGAAAAATAAAAAACGGGGTGGTTGAATGACATAATATAAAATAGATGGTAGTTGATATAGAGGTGGGATATAGAGGTGAACCAGCGTGGAGAACGAAACTAGATAATCTTTTACAGTAAAAGAAGGTATAAAGGTGGGATATAGAGGTGAACCACTGCGATCAGTCTTAGACCGGTCGCAGCGGGGCCTCTATCCGCCCCGCTATTGCTAAAATAGAGGCCGGAGCAACTGTATACACCCGCACCGACACACTCTATCCTGCCCTCTATACTAGAGGCAGCTACAAGGCATCGTTAAATTCAGAGGTCTCATGTAGTGGTCTCTATATCGGCGACAGTTGTTTCGCTCGAAGCGGAAGCTTTCGGACAGCGCACGGCACGCCTAGGTCGACGAAGTAGGACAAGGAAGAACAGTAGTGGCGAGATGGATCTGGGTTCACGACCGTTGTCGACGAAGCTGGACGAAGAGGAACATTAGCGGTGAGGTGGATGACGACGATGCGAGGACGATAGAACGATGGAACCTAAACAAGGAGGAAGAAGACGTAGTGGGGAGAAGGTCGCCGACCCGGCCACGCTCGCCAGACGACGTCCACTGCACCGTCATCTATCGAGCTCGCCGAGAGGAAAGTGGAGGCAAGACTCAACCGCAGATTCGGAAGGCAGGGCAGAGCGAGGAGGCATTGAGGAGGACCTCAAGTGCTGGCAAGGACGGAGGCAAAAGCTTGGGCGAGCTCTCGGATCGGGGAAAGGAGTGGAGGACGGAGAGAAACAATGGAGAGGAGGAGCAGAGGAGAAAGAAGCATATGCCAGGAATGTTCTGGAAGACTGGAAGGTGCGGAGTATAAAGAAATAAAGAAGATAAATAAGAAAGAGATAAAAGAATATTGCCGAGAAAGTTCCAGGGCGTGTCGGCCGGCTCGGGTGAAAAAATAAGGGATAAAATAAGAGGAAAAAAGAGAAGAAAAATATTGAAAATGAGAGGAAATGAATAAATAGAAAAAAAAAGGAAAAGATAGAGATGAAAAAGAAAATAAAGAGATGAAAAGAAACAAAATAATAGGAAGAAAGATGAAATAGAGGAAAAGATAAAATGGGGAAGTTAATATAAAATAGATGGTAGTTGATATAGAGGTCTGAGTTAGAGGTGACGAGCTGGAGAAACAAAACTGTAAAGCAGAAAATTTTTTAAAGGTCACTGTAAAAACTGCTATAGAGATTCGATATAGAGATTCATGAGACTATCTGCACTGTGAACGTTAAAACGCCGCCCAATATAGGGGGCCAAAAAACTACCTACAGCAGCGTACACCATTGTCTACTCCATGATGGCGGATGCTACAGTTAACCGCCAACTTTGGAGGCATCGTGCATGTCCACCATCCTCCTTGCGCATGGGCCCTCTGCTGGCCGTTGTTAGCGGACACATATCCTCTGCAGTAACTGCACTGCAGTTACTGCGGCTGATATGTAGACCCCATGCTTCACGGGTCCATATGTCAGCTACCGTAACTACAGTGCAGAGAGGATGTGGATGCGTTGTTCGCGCGCACCCAAGGATCGGATGGCGGCACGCCAAGGAGGGCGGTGTCGGAGGAGGAGAAGGGTTAGAGAAGGTGGCGATGTCGAGGAGGAAGACAGCGAGATGGCTCGGGTGGAGACGACGATAGCGCAGAGGAACAAGACGACGGCATGGAGGGAGCAGCTCTTGAGCGGACGCGACATCGAGGAGGATAGGAGGTTGATCTACGCGGAGACCAGCGCGAAGGATAGAAGGTCGATCTGCTACCGTCATGGTACACGCCGCTGAGCACGTCGCCGTCGTCGGGATCCGCCCAGGAGGGATCCGTGGAAGGAGCCGAGACGGTAGAGGAGCGGGCCGGCGAGGAGGACCACCGAGACCGGGACGGCGGTGCCGGTGGAAAGGACGCCACCGCTTACCAGGAGCACCTTGGCATCTTTGCGCCACCTTCGCGCCCGTCGAGCAAGGACGAGGCCGAGGACACCAAGAACGGATGATGGGTGGTGAACAGGGGTGAGGAAGTGCTGGGTTTCTTAGAGGCCTTGGACGTTTCTGGAGAGAGATGGGGAGAAACACGAGCGATGCGACCTCTCCAAGGAATCGGGCGGCCACTAAATGAAGAAAAGAAGAAATGAAACAATTGTAAAATATAGAATGAAATCAGAGGGAAAATGAAAGAAAAGAAACGAAAAGAGTAAAGAAAAGAAGAGGAGAAGAATGAAAGGAAAGTGAAGGAACATAGAAAAGGAAAAATGATGGAAAGAAAAATAAAAAGTGAGTGGTAGTTGATATGGAGTACGACGAGTGCATAAGAATGTACCAAAAAGTTGAGAATTGTTTGGAGTATGCTGAAAAGGACGAGAATATTCCTTTTAGAGTAAACGACTGTGGATAGCCTTAGGCTCAACCGCGCCCATTTTGTTTCTTGCTCCCTCCACGTGTACGGCGCATCACCCTTGACCTCATCTTCTAGCCTCTCGGTCAGAGACGGGCGCTCGATGGCGGCAGCGGACCTCCGAGCTTCGACGGCGTCGTGGAGAGGGTTGAGGTGCCAATTCTCATTGCAAACACATGAGTGGGGCGGCGCGCAATCATAGCTCACGGCTCGCGGTCCTCATCGGGCGAGGTGGCAACATTGCGTGGGTCACCAAGCTCCAAATCGGCAGCCATGGTGACAGTGGCGTGAAGCGCAATTCACGGCGTTGAAGTAATGTCGGTTGCGCAAAGGGCATCGCACTGGGGATGGAGACAGCGAGGGCCCCACCATAGGACACACGCCCTAGGTTGTGGCATGAACACCAAGATGTGGCGCACGCACGTCAAAGTGGAGGCAGCAGTTGCGTGGGCAGACGAAGCTAGGGTTTGACGGGGAGGCGGGCGCTGGCACATGCAGGAACAAGCACAGTTGTGGATGCGGAAAGTTGGAGGAACAGGTGCAACGCGGCCTGCGATGGTTGCCAAAGGGCGGTATGTGCATGAACTATTCGATGAAATGTCCACAGGGCGTGGGCGACGGTTGGAGGAAGATGGGGCAGACGGGTGAGTCCTGCACAATACAAAGAAGGGAACAGGAGGTGTGGGTGCGGTTGGGCTGCACCGGTGCGGACGAACTAGGCCGACTGTGAGAAATGGAAGGGAGGGAGAAAAAGAAAATAGTAGACCAGGTCAGGTTTTTGGCCTGACAAGGTTTTTATCGTTTTCTCTATTTCTTTTCAATTTATGATTTCAAATTCAATTGAATTTGTCTTGCACTTCGAAATTCAAATTTTTACGCGTGATGTAGTTGGTATATATGATGTTTATGACAATTACTTCACTGCATAACATTATTTTTTCTTTATTATATTTATTTTATTTTTGCTTTCTACTTCGAATATTTGAATTCAAACAAATTAATACCCTATTTAAAAGTTTATGTTTTTTCATACAACTCTATACATTATTTCCCTTCCTTTTTATTTTTTATTATTTAACCTATTAAATTTTGATTTTCGTTATTTTTGGAAAATGTGGGTGTTAGAGAAATCAACAAGATAAAAATTGTCATGACAAAAGCCTTTGAATATTAACTCATTATTCTTAATACGAGTAATAACAACATCATTAGGAGAAAATGTGCGTGTAAGATCAAGAACACAAAATTAAGCAATGGAGAGTAAATTGAAAATAAGAGATCAACAAGCATGACATTTAAAATAGATAGATCATTTGGGATTACAATTTTACCCAAAGTTTCACTTTTCCTTTGCTATTATCTCCAAAAGTGATAATGTAACATTTTTAAGCCCTCTTTATCAATTGAGGTAAACATCCTCTCATTTCTGGTCATGTGTTGAGTGCAACCACTATCAAGCATCCAATGTGACAGGGTTCTTTAACCCGACTACCAAAGATTATGGATCAACGACCAAATCCCGACCATTGAGGACAAGACAAACCTGCTCGAGCTTGAGTCAAAACAAGACACGAAGCGTAGCCGTTAGGGATGGCAACGGGTCAGGTTCGGGTCGGGTAGAGCGAAAACTTGACCAGAAATAATATAGTTGTGGGTAAATTTTTCAACGCGAACCCATACTCGTGAGTAACAAATGGTACCCGCACTCGACGTGTTTCTGTCAGGTTTCGGATACCCGACGGGTACTCATAGGTTAAGCATCTAACGGTGAGGGCTCAGAAGTGTCAATCCAATGTTGGGGCCAGGTCCTAGCAGTAGTCCTCGATGCCCCGTCAAGGAACCCACGACGGTTGAAGGCGACAGCCGACCTCTTGAACCCTAGCGAAGAGGGTCGCGACCTCATTGAACCCCAGCAACACGGGGTCAGCGGCGACCATCGGTGCAAGCATGGCATCCATGTCAACAGTAGCCTTCACCGGGAGCGCGGCGCAGGTGCGACTAGGAGAATGGAAAGACGCTGCAATCATAGGAGGAGCGGGAGGAAGAGGTCAGATGTGGAGGAGAAGGACTTGAGGATAGCCAGAGCCAAGGGTCGGGGCTGTGAAAGTGCATCTAGGCATCCCCATGGGTTTTGGATGATGATGACAACAAATTAAGAGACTAATAAGCTTAGTTGATCTTAAGCACATGTGTGAAAGTGAAATAGATGAAAAACTCTCAAAAAGGAAAATATTGAAACGGGCATTGAAAACTCAAGCATAAAAATTAGGGTTTCTTGTATGTTGAGTTTATACTAGCCTACTGTGTGTGAGGGTGTGTGTATCAAGTGCATTGAGATCAAAGAAGAGGGCTCAAAGTCTTGGTTGAGAGAAAACCTATGTGAGAAGCCTTATTGAGAGAAATCCAGTTGGTCGGACTTGTCCGGGCTCCAGGCTGGACTAGTCGTGGTGTGTCGGTTTAGTACATTTTGGGGCGGACTAAGAGTTTTTTTGTGAGTTCAAGCTTGTTTGTTTGGGGACAGACTAGTCCGTTCTCCACTTGGTGAGAGTTTTTGGAGTTAAGTCCTCGGAGGCCGGACTTGTCTGCCACAAAGGTCGGACTACTCCGGACACTCTAGAGTAGTTCGTTTTCAGTCGGACAAAATATATCTGTTTTAGTTCAGACTAGTCCGTTGTTGGCTGGACTAGTCCGTGTTGCCATGACCGTTTGAATTTCAAACGTTGGCGGGTACAACACATTTTTGCATAGTGTGATGTCGAGTGGTCCTGTTGGGCCGGACTAGTCCGAACTTTAGTTGGTAGCAAGGGTAGGCTGCCGGGGCCCCTATAAAAAGGGAACCCAACCTCTATTTCAGGAGAAAGTGCGCCAACTCAAGGCGCGACTTCGTGAGAAGCTAGATCATCCCAAGAAGGAGACCAAGGAGATCAATGCGACCAAAGATATCAATGGGAGTGGTCCACAAGACTACTCCCGATATCCTTTCAATTATGAGTGTTTAACTTCTAGCAATCATTACTTATCCATTCCCATGTGGAAACCTCCTCAATTTGATGGAAATTATTACACCATGTGGAAGCTTAACATAAAGATTCATCTAATTTCTTTAAACTCTAGTTTGTGGGAAATTGTTTTGACAAGTGTTCATCTTCCCAAGAATAAAGAGGACGCCATTTCGGAGCAAGCTGTCCTACTCCACCGCAATGCTCAAGCGGTTGGGATGATCACCTCCTCCTTGACTCGAGAAGAGTTCAATAGAATTGATGGGTTGGAGGTGGCCAAGGACATTTGGGACACGCTTAAGACGGTGTATGGGAGCAATCGAGTCATAAGAAAGGCAAAGATCAAGATAATCGAAGGAGAGCTTCGGAGGTTTACCATAATGGATGGTGAAACCCGCCAAGACATGTACAACTGCCTCAAAGTCCTCATCAAAAAGAGTCGTTCATACGTATGCACCCGCTAGACGGATCACAAAGTGGTGAAGAGAATGATTTGGGCATTCATGCCTCGAAATGTTGCTCTTTGCTCCATCATCCGTGAGAGTCCGGGGTTCACTAAAATGACCCCTGAAGAAGTTCTTGAAAGAATCATCAACCAAGAGATGATGAAGCGAGAAGCCATGTTCTACAATGATCTCCAAAAGCTCACATCCTCCAAGAAGAAGGATGTTGCATTCAAGGCAACATCATCCAATTCACAAGAACAAGAAGAAAGTGATGAAGAGAACCTCGACACCGATGAGGAAGAGGCGCTCTTCATCAACAAGTTCAAGAGGATGATGAGGAAGAGGAAGGGGAGCTACCATCATGAGAGCAAGAATAAGGACAAGTCCAAAACAAGAGGAAAGTGGGCCTGTTATAGTTGTGTGGAATATGGTCACTTCATTGTGGATTGGCCACATGAAGATAACAAGAAAAAGAAGGAGGGCAAGTCCCAAGAGAAGAAAGTCTTACAGAAGAAAAAGCAATCGGGACAAGTCCACCTTGGAAAGGAGTTGGATTCAAATGAAGAATCCTCCTCCTCCGAAGAAGAGAAGATAGCAACAATTGCCATGAAAAGGTCAACCATGGAGAACATGCTCTTCCCCAACTTGGAGATCTCAAGACCAACATGCCTCATGGCCAACGAGGGAAGAAAGAAGGTTAAATCTAAACCATATTATTAAATTTCATTGCATGATAAATTTGATAGTATGAAAAGGAATACATGCTTAAAGATATGAGTAAGAGCATCTTAAAAAGATTGAAGTTGTCGTCGAATGAGATATTTGGGAAGGAAGGGCTCATTAACCGTCAAGAGGTAATGCTCATCCAAGAAAAGGAGATATATCAAGAGTTTGAGGAGCTCTTAGAGCTTGATAGAGAAAGAAGCAATGCACTTGAGCGTGAACTCGCTTTGAGCAAGGAAACCTGCTCAAATCTTAAGAACACGACAATTGTGCTAAAGGGTGAACTTGTTGACAAAAATTAACAAGATCCTTGAAACACAAGTTGAGTCTCTCAAGATCAATGCACCTTCTTCCTCCAAAATCTCATTTTCCACAAATGTCAAATTCGAAACAACTCAATCTTGCAAGTGCTCTAACTTAATTCTAAAACTAAAAGATGAGTTCAAATTGGCGCAAAACAAGCAAGCACCAAAAGGTGGCATCTTTGACAAGGATAAGATGACATATGAATGTAGTGCATACACCAACACAAGACATCCTCTTGTCAAAGATGGGCTTGGCTATTATAAGGAGAGGAAGCAAAATGCTAAGACTCCCAAGAATGGCAAATACTTGATTCTTTTTGTCAAGAAGGGTTCATACCACAACAAAAAGGGAAAGAACATTGCTACTTCACATAATATGCCTAAAAATGTACCTCATCCATTGTTCCATGATTTGATGCTTCATGTGTTTTATTAAGAAACAAGTTTGGAAAGCCTTATGATAGGTATCTTGGGCCACTCCGCAAGAGTCCAAAACCTTGCGTGTGGGTGCCCAAGTGCCTCTTGACTAACATCAAATGACCCAACACCATTTGGGTACCTAAAACCAAGGCTCAACTCTATTTTGTAGGCATACTCCCCCGCTGGGACAAAGTGGGTCATTGGTAGTGGTTGCACAAATCATATGATCAGAGCGAGGAAGATGTTTGTGGAGTATGGGGAAAATGAAGATACAAGTGAGGGATTTTACTTTGGGGATAATAGCCAAGAGAAAATCCTTGACAACGGTAAAATTGATATATTCCCTAATCACACGCTTTCAAATATTTTGCATGTTGATTCACTTGATTATAACTTATTGTCCATATCACAACTATGCGACAAATGTTATAATTGTCTTTTTACTAATGAGGGTGTGACCGTCACAAGAAGGAGCAATGACTCAATTTCTTTTAAGGGTGTGCTCAATGGAAAGATCTATCTTGTGGATTTCTCCGTGGATAAAGCCCAACTTGACACATGCTTAATGGCAAAAACTATCATGGGATGGTTATGGCACAGAAGATTATCCCATGTTGGGATGAGGAATTTGCAAAAAATTCTTAAGGGCGAGCACATTCATGGTTTGAAGAATGTTGTCTTTGAAAAGGATAGGTCATGTAGCACATGCCAAGTTGGAAAGCAAGTAGGGCTCAACATCCATCCAAGAACACCATGACGACAACAAGACCATTGGAGCTTCTACACATGGGCTTCGGTCCAATCGCCTACATAAGCATTGACTGTAACAAATATAGTCTTTTAATTATTGATGATTTTTCAGATTTCACTTGGGTGTTCTTTTTGCACGAGAAAAGCGGGATTCATATGATGAGGACATCAACACCCTCGATACATCCACACCAACCCAGCTACCGGTTTCTGGTCCAATCACTCGCGCTCGTGCACGTCAACTAAACTATGAGGTGAACTTGTTCTTAGCCTTATGTCCATCTTATATAAACCGTGGAACTACGTTCTTTCTTGTTTTGCTTAGGAACAATGGAGAGGAGCCAATGGGAAGGGAATTCGCGCTGACGGGATTTGGACAGCAGAACAACACCAACTTGTGACGGCCACCACAACTTCATACGGACTCCGATCTGGGCGTTCAAGTACTTCCTGGAAAGAGTATCAAGTCTACTTTCAAATGGATCTGGCCTCATGTCCATATCTATTCGGAGTCGGCCGCAATATTTATTTTAATACCAAGACCTTTTTTGTCCATAGTGCTACATTACCAAAATTGGGCCCATGGCACATGTATCGTTTGGAGTCCATTAGGGACTCGTGATTCGGGTTTCTCACGATCCTAGGGAGGTAATAAATAGTAGCCACCGCCCTCATTAGCTGGTGGGTTTTGTTTATTCGTAAGTTAGCTTCTGCTGCTTCCTTGTACACGCGCGTGTCGACTAGATCGTCCGTGTACTTGTATCCAAAATCCCACTTCAGATTGATTCAGCTGATAAGTGCTTGTTCTTCTTGTTCTTGCGTGTTATTAGATTTCTTTCAGGAACAAAGGCCCTTGTGGTCAGGTTGATTGTGCGCCAGCAAGATCAATACAACTTCGGAGTCGGTGTACCGATCGCTAAGGCGCATCGTCTCGAGGACAGTGTAGTCGGATCGCCAACGTCTTCTCCTCCACAAATCGAACCCTCCTATTATCATCGAAAGATCAGGAACCAAGATCCTCTCAAGTGTTAATCAGAGCAAGGTTAATCGGTGAGAGTGCTACCATTACTTTTCTTTCCGCTGTTATCATCCTATAGTCCAGAATAAGCCCAAAAAAATACCAGATCTTTTTTTTCCATTATTCCTAGACCATTGTGCCTTTTACTTTCTCTACTTAGTGAAGACTTGTTGAGTTCATAGTTGCTTCGACGAGTCAAGTTGCTGGTATTTAGTTTTGCACCACTAGAGTTTTGAGTTTGTGTCACATTCGGTCACCTAGTTCAAGTCATATTCATAGTTCGAGTTTGAGTCAGATTAGTAGTTCGAGTTTGAATCAGATTGCTACTTCGAGTTTGAGTCGGATTGCTAGTTCGAGTTTGAGTCGGATTACAAGTTCAAATCAGATTGCTACTTCGAGTTTGAGTCGGATTGCGAGTTCGAGTTTGAGTTGGATTACTAGTTCGAGTTCGAATCAGATTGCTACTTCGAGTTTGAGTCAGATTAGTAATTTAAGTTTGACAACAAGAAAAAGGCAAGTGCAAAATCAAAAGCCACACAAAAGCCACAAGCAATTAGAGAAGAAAAAAAAGGCAAGTGCAAGATCAAAAGCCGCATGTGCAAATTTTGTTCTAGGGTCTCCTGATTCCATCTAGAGAGAGTTTGGGTGACCACCCAACAAAAAAAAAACAAAAAAATGAAAAAAATCAGTTTGTTGTTTGGGGTGTTTTTGGTGACGACATTGGTGTCTTGACTCGCGTCTCTAGTACGGTCTAGACTAAGATCAGCACAGTACTGCCGTAGAACATTTATTCAGCTTGTTGTGATTAACGTGGTAAAAGTTTGCTCCTTGTGCTAGTTCAGCCACCTAAAGCCATAGATTGACACCTGCTCTTGAAGTTGTTCATTACTTGTTGGTTGCCATCACCTTCTTGCTGAGCTTGGTAAGAACAGGTAAGAGCTTGATTGAACAGGTTGAGAGTGAGCGAGTTATCTCCACCAGTACCTTTGTAGCTAGGGATAACGTTACCCTTTCGTATTGGATTGTTCTTTTTTCTACTAACCATGGCAGGAGAAGCAAATACAAATGAAGACGTGCATTCACCTCGCACACGGGGAATTATACAACACTTCGAACGCCAAGTGCGGCTACGCACAGAAGCGCTTGATGAGGATTTTTGTGTTACCAGTGACCGCCTTGGTCAATTGGAAAATATGAAGATTGACACCAACACCAAAATCAGCACGTTGGAGATTTCCATTCAAACATTGAACACTTCTATTGGAGCCATCCTGCAGCGCCTTGAGGAGAGGGAACGTGGACGCACCGCGGATGGATAGGTGAGCAATGCTCCTAGTATTGTATGTGATAATGAAGATGACTATTCTGCAGATACAGAGATTGGGGAAGATGAGGAAGCTAGGCCACGACGTCGGCTACAACGCAAACGTCAAGGTATGGGTGGACATTTCGGCGTGAGGTACGCAATCATGATGATACTTTTAACAAGATCAAATTTAAGATACCTCATTTTGATGGTAAATATGACCCTGATGCATATATTACTTGGGAAATTTCTGTTGATCAAAAATTTGCATGTCATGAGTTTCCTGAAAACGCAAGAGTTAGAGCAGCCACTAGTGAGTTTACTGATTTTGCTTCTGTTTGGTTGATAGAACATGGCAAGAAAAATCCTAATAACATACCACAAACTTGGGATGATTTGAAACGGCTCATGCGGGCTAGATTTGTTCCTTCTTACTATGTACGTGATCTATTAAATAAGTTACAAAAATAGAGACAAGGAGCTAAAAGTGTAGAAGAGTATTTTCAAGAATTACAAATGGGTTTGTTGCGTTGTAATTTAGACGAGGATGGGGAACGAGCTATGGATAGACTTTTGGGTGGTTTAAACCGTGAAATTCAGGACATACTTGCTTATAAAGATTACAATAATGTTACCCGTTTGTTTCATCTTGCTTGTAAAGCTGAAAGGGAAGTGCAGGGACGACGAGCTAGCTCTAGAAATAATATTTCAGCAGGAAAGACTAGCTCATGGCAACCACGCACGACTACTCCTTTGACTGGGCATGCTTCCCCACCATCTTCTTTACCAAGTCGGGCAGCACCTTCTTCCTCCGGCAACAAGCCACGTGCTTCTTCCACTAGCTCAACAGTAAAGACCACCCAAAAGCCAACCGAGAGTGATTCTTCCGTAGCATCTATCGAACGATCTAAAGACGTTTAATGTCACAAGTGCAAGGGTTTGGGCCATGTGCAGCATGACTGCCCAAGCAAACGTGTTCTAATTGTTAAACATGACGGTGAGTACTCATCTGCTAGCGATTTTGATGACAATACATGTGTTTTGCTTGCAACTGAATATGCAGGTAGCGATGAACATTAAGAAGAGCATATTGGTGCAGAAGATGCAGCGCGCTATGATAGTCTCATTGTGCAGTGTGTGCTTAGTGCACAAATGGAGAAAGCAGAACAAAATCAAAGGCACACATTATTCCAAACAAAGTGTGTCGTCAAAGAGCGATCTTGCCGCATGATCATTGATGGAGGTAACTGCAACAACTTGGCCAACAGTGACATGGTGACAAAGCTGGCACTAAGCACCAAACCGCACCCACATCCCTATTACATTCAATGGTTAAACAACAGCGGTAAGGCAAAGTTAAGTAGACTTGTGCGAATCAATTTTGCTATTGGATCATATAAGGATGTCATTGAATGTGATGTTGTTCCTATGCAAGCTTGTAATATTTTGCTAGGAAGACCTTGGCAATTTGATAGAGATTCTATGCATCATTGTAGATTAAATCAGTATTCTTTTCTTTACCATGATAAAAAAATTGTGTTGCATCCTATGTCTCCTGAAGCTGTTGTGCAAGATGATGTTGTTGGAGCTAGGAAAACTAAATCTCAGGACCATGCTAACGTTGAGAACAATAACAATGCCAAATCTGTGTTTGATAAGAAAAATGAGATATCTCTGAAGGAAAATGCTTGTTTGCTACGAAATCTGATATTAATGAACTGATTGCTTCCACCTCTGTTGCCTATGCTTTGGTATGCAAATATGCTTTGATTTCCCTTTACGATATGCAACATTCTTTGCCTCATGCTGTTGCTAACATTTTGCAGGAATATTCTGATGTGTTTCCAAGTGAAATACCACAAGGACTACCACCACTTCGAGGGATTGAGCACCAGATTGACCTCATTCCCGGTGCTTCATTGCCCAACCGTCCACCATACAGGACAAATTTGGAAGAAACAAAGGAGATTCAGCGCCAAGTACAAGAACTACTTGACAAAGGTTATGTACGTGAGTCTCTTAGTCCTTGTGTTGTTCCAGTTATTCTAGTACCTAAAAAGGATGGATCCTGGCGTATGTGTGTGGATTGTAGAGCAGTCAACAACATCACCATTCGATATCGTCATCCTATTCCACGCTTAGATGATATGCTTGAGGAATTGGGTGGTGCTGTTGTGTTCTCAAAAGTTGATTTGCGTAGTGGTTATCACCAAATTCGCATGAAACTAGGAGATCAATGGAAAACTGCTTTCAAAACTAAGTTCGATTTATATGAGTGGTTAGTCATGCCTTTTGGCCTAACTAATGCACCTAGCACCTTCATCAGATTAATGAACGAGGTTTTGCGTTCATTCATTGGAAAATTTGTTGTTGTGTATTTTGATGATATATTGATTTATAGCAAATTCATGGATGAACATCTTGATCACTTACGTGCTGTTTTTAATGCTTTACGTGAGGCACGATTATTTGGTAATCTTTAAAAGTGCACCTTTTGCACGGATCGAGTCTCTTTCCTTGGCTATGTTGTTACTCCATAGGGAATTGAAGTTGATCAAGCCAAGGTAGAGGCTATTTAGGGGTGGCTTGTACCAAATACCATCACACAAGTGCGGAGCTTTCTAGGGCTGGCTGGGTTCTATCGTCGCTTTGTGAAGGATTTCAGCACCATTGCTGCTCCATTGATTGACCTTACGAAGAAGGGAGTGCCTTTTTCTTGGGGCACCACACAAGATAACGCCTTTACCATACTGAAAGATAAGTTGACGCATGCACCTCTTCTCCAACTTCCTAATTTTTCTAAGACTTTTGAGCTTGAATGTGATGCTAGTGGGATTGAATTGGGTGGTGTTTTGTTACAAGAAGGAAAACCTGTTGCATATTTTAGTGAGAAAATGAGTGGGCCTGTTCTGAATTATTCTACCTATGATAAGGAATTATATGCTCTTGTACGAACTTTAGAAACATGGCAGCGTTATTTGTGGCCCTAAGAATTTGTTATCCATTTTGATCATGAATCACTAAAGCATATTAGGAGTCAAGGGAAACTGAACCGTAGGCATGCTAAGTGGATGGAATTTATTGAGTCTTTTCCTTATGTCATTAAACACAAAAAGGGAAAGGATAATGTTATTGCTGCTGCTTTATCTAGACGTTATACTCTTCTATCTCAACTTGACTTTAAAATTTTTGGATTGGAAATGATTAAAGATCAATATGAACATGATGCTGATTTCAAAGATGTATTGCTGAAATGTAAAGACGGAAAAAACATTGAATAAATTTGTCCTCAATGATGGCTATGTGTTCAGAGCTAACAAGTTATGCATTCCAGCTACCTCCGTTCGTTTGTTGTTGTTATAGGAAGCGCATGGAGGCGGGCTGATGGGGCACTTTGGAGTGAAAAAGACGGAGGACATACTTGCTGGTCCTTTATTTTGGCCAAGGATGAGGTGACACGTGGAGCGCTTCGTTGCTCGCTGCACGACATGTCAAAAAGCTAAGTCACGACATAATCCACATGGTTTGTACATGCCTCTTCCTGTTCCTAGCATGCCTTGGGAGGATATTTCTATGGACTTTGTTTTAGAACTACCTAGAACAAAGAAGGGGAGGAATAACATCTTTGTTGTCGTGGATAGATTTTCTAAAATGGCACACTTCATACCTTGTCGTAAAAGTGATAATGCTACACATGTTGTTGATTTGTTTTTCTGAGAGATTGTTAGGTTGCATGGTGTGCCAAACACAATAGTTTTAGATCGTGATTCTAAGTTTCTTAGCCATTTTTTGAGAACGTTATGGGCAAAATTGGGGACCAAGCTTTTATTTTCAACTACTTGTCGTCCCCAAACTGATGGTCAAACTGAGGTTGTGAATAGAAGTTTATCTAGCATGCTTAGGGCTGTTTTGAAAAAGAATATAAAAATGTGGGAAGAGTGTTTGCCTCATGTTAAGTTTGCTTATAATCGTTCCCTACATTCTAATACTAAGAAATTCCCTTTTGAGATTGTTTATGGATTTGTACCCCGTGCTCCTATTGATTTATTACCTCTTCCTTCAATGGAACGAGTGAATTTTGATGCTAAACATCATGCTGAATTGATCTTAAAATTGCATGAAACCACTAAGAAGAATATAGAGTTCATGAATGCCAAGTATGAACTTGCTGGTAGTAGGGGAAAGAAATCTATCACTTTTGAACCTGTTTATTTAGTTTTGTTACATTTGCGAAAGGATAGGTTTCCTGATTTGAGAAAGTCTAAATTGTTACCTCGAGCTGATGGTCCATTCATTGTGTTAGAAAAGATTAATGATAATGCATATAAACTAGAGTTGCCTGCGGATTTTGGTATTAGTCTCACATTTAACATTGCAGATTTGAAGCCATATTGGGAGAAGAAGATGAGCTTTAGTCGCGGACGACTCAAATGCAAGAAGGGGAGGATGATGAGGACATAAACACCCTCGATACATCCACACCAACTCAGCTACCAGTTTCTGGTCCGATCACTCGCGCTCGTGCACGTCAACTAAACTATGACGTGAACTCATTCTTGGCCTTATGTACATCTTATCTAGACCGTGTAACTACGTGCTTTCTTGTTTTGCTTCGGAACAATGGAGAGGAGCCAATGGGAAGGGAATTTGCGCGGACGGGATTTGGACAGCAGAACAGCACCAACTTGTGACGGCCACCACGACTTCATACGGACTCCGATCTGGGCGTTCAAGTACTTCCTGGAAAGAGTATCAAGTCTACTTTCAAATGGATCTGGCCTCATGTCCATATATATTTGGAGTCGGCCGCAATCGTTATTTTAATACCAAAACCTTTTCTGTTCATGGTGCTGCATCACCAAAATTGGGCCCATGGCCCATGTATCATTTGGAGTCCATTAGGGACTCGTTATTAGGGTTTATCACGACCCTAGTGAGGTAATAAATAGTAGCCGCCGCCCTCATTAGCTAGTGGGTTTTGTTTATTCGTAAGTTAGCTTCGGCTGCTTCCTTGTACATGCGCGTGTCGACTAGATCGCCCGTCTACTTGTATCCAGAACCCCACTTCAGATTGATTCAACTGATAAGTGCTTGTTCTTCTTGTTCTTGCATGTTCTTCGATTGCTTGCAGGAACAAAGGACCTCGTGGTCAGGTTGATTGTGCGCCAGCAAGATCAATACAACTTCGGAGTTGGTGTACCAATCGCTAAGGCACATCGTCTTGGGACGGTGTAGTCGGATCGCCAATGTCTTCTCCTCCACAAATCGAACCCTCCTATTCTCAACGAAAGATCAGGAACCAAGATCCTATCACAAGGTTTCCTCAAGAAATACTTGAGGACAGCTCAAAATGAGTTCTCCTTGAAAATTAATACTATAAGGAGTGACAACAGCACTGAGTTCAAGAACACTCAAGTTTAAGAGTATTTGGATGAAGAAGGCATCAAACATGAGTTCTCGGCCCCCTACTACCCTCAACAAAATGGGTGACCGAGAGGAAGAATAGGATTCTCATTGAGATGTCTAGAACCATGCTTGATGTGTACAAGACGTCAGACTGGTTTTTGGCGGAAGTGGAGCAAGCTGATCGTTGTGTGCTAGATCAATAAGAGACTCCACAAGTGGTGATAGGGAGGATGGCGCTTTGAGACATTCGACCACAACAACAACCTCAAGGCTCAAGTGATCATCTCACACATCAAGCAAGCTCTTCCTCACATGATCAAGCTCAAGACCCTCATGATGCGCTTCAACAAGATCAAAATGGAGACATATATCAAGGGGGAGACGAAGAAAATGAGGAAGAAGTTGACGAAGTTCCAAGAACTCAAGTTTCACACACAAGAGTGCATCACAGCGTTCAATGGGACTATGCCGTTGACAACATCCTTGGAGACATCTCCAAAGGGGTAACTACTCGATCCTGTGTTGCAAATTTTTGTGAGCATTACTCTTTTGTTTCCTCTTTGGAACCTCAGAAGGTTGAAGAAGCACTAGGAGATCATGATTGGGTGATGGCCATGCAAGTAGAGCTCAACAACTTCGAAAGAAATCAAGTATGAGAGCTTGTGAAAAGGCCAAATGCAAATGTTGTGGGCACCAAGCGGGTGTTCCGCAACAAACAAGATGAGCACAGGGTGGTTACAAGGAACATAGCATGACTTGTGGCTAAGGGGTACTCACAAGTCGAAGGTTTGGATTTCGATGAAACATTTGCTCCCGTAGCTAGGTTTGAATCAATTCGCATATTACTTGCATTTGCTACACACTATGATTTTAAGCTATACCTAATGGACGTCAAGAGTGTTTTTCTCAATGGTCCAATCAAAGAAGTGGTGTATGTGGAGCAACCCCCGGCTTCGAAGATCAAGACTTCCCAAACCATGTCTACAAAATGCTTAAGGCTCTCTATGGCCTCAAACAAGCTCCTAGAGCTTGGTATGAGTGACTTAGAGACTTTCTAACTCAAAATGGTTTCAAAATTAGTAAGGCCAACTATACTCTATTCGCTAAGCATTTCAATGATGATTTGTTTGTTTGCCAAATATATGTCGATGACATTATATTTGGTTCTACTAACAAAACTTTTTGTAATGAGTTTTCTAAGATCATGACCGAAAGTTTTGAGATGTCCATGATGGGGGAGTTGAAGTTCTTCCTAGGATTTCAAGTGAAGCAACTGAAGGAAGGCATGTTCATTAGTCAAACCAAGTATACACAAGACATACTCAGGAAATTTGACATGGACAAAGTCAAACCCATCAAAATTCCAATGGGAACCAATGGGTACCCCGACCTTAATGAGGATGGTCCAAGTGTGGACCAAAAGGTATATCGTTCCATGATAGGTTCATTACTTTACCTTTCTGCATCTAGGCCCGATATAATGCTAAGTGTTTGTATGTGTGCTCGATTCTAATACACTCCCAAAGTGTGTCATTTGATCGTTGTGAAGAGAATTCTTAGATATTTTGTTCACACACCAAGCCTAGGACTTTGGTAGCCCAAGGGCTTCAATTTTAATCTCATTGGATATTCCGATGCGGATGATACGGGGTGTACAGTCAATAAAAAGAGTACTTCTGAGACTTGACGATTCTTAGAAAGGTTCCTGGTGTCTTGGTCCTAAAAAAACAAAATTCCATTGCTCTCTCTACAGTTGAAGCGGAGTATGTTGCAGTTGGAAGTTATGGTGCACAACTTCTTTGGATGCGACAAACTCTTTGGGACTGGCATAAACATACGCCATATCTCTCTTTTATGTGACAATGAGAGTGCCATCAAAATAGCCCACAATCCAGTTGAGCATTCAAGGATTAAGCACATTGATATCTGTCACCATTTCTTGAGAGATCACTCCTTTAAAGGAGACATAGTGATTTCTCATGTGAGAACCGAAGAACAATTGGTCGATATCTTAACCAAGCCCTTAGATGAGAAAAGATTTTGTGAACTTAGGAGTGAGCTCAATATCTTAGATTTTCGAAATGTGGCTTGAGTCTTGCACATCTGAATGTTTCTTGTATTTTCCTCAAAATTCATGCATGCTTGCGAAAAACTCACCCCCTCAATTTTCTACAAAAATATTTGAAATTATTGAATCTTTGTGAATTATGGTCATATTTTGGTTTTTGATTGCTTACTGACCATGTTTGCAATGATCTTTTGTGAAAATTAGTCCAGAAGGGTCAAATCTCTGGTGAAAACTCAAATATATATGTGTTTTAAGCCTTTAGATCGAACTAGTCCGCCTCTTTGGCCGGACAAGTACAGAGTCCAGCTTCTTTGTGCTCTGACAGACAAGTCCAAAACGAACATGTCCCCCTGGCCGGATAAGTCCGGCACTCCGAGTAGTCTGGATAGAGTCTGGGGACTGGACAAGTCTGGGACTTAACCCCCTAGAGGGCTCACGACTCTTTACTTACCTTCTCTCTCTCTCTCTCTCTCTCTCTCTCTCTCTCTCTCTCTCTTGAAGCACGAAAACCGCACACCAAATTGGCGATTTTATGTTCATTCCACCAAAAACTACTTCTAATCAGTGGATTGATGACCCTATGTGTGTGGGAACTCCTCCCCGCGCATCTTTGCTCGGTTCCACACTCGCATTTTGGTGATTTGAAGATTCAACGAGATATTATTGACCTAACTCCAAATCATTTGAAATTCAAATCTCTTAGGTCTTTTGGTAGAAATCTCTTCACAAAAGTTGTTCTACATGTCATTGAGATCCTAGCCTAGGAATAATTTGCCCAGATCCGTAGTTTTTACAAAAATAATCAAGATTAGGGTTCATACTGTGTGTGCGGGACTAGTTTGGCCCCTGAGGCGACAAGTTTGTGGTTCACAGTGTAAAACCCTAACTTTGATTGTTTTGTGAATTCCAATGCAATATTCCACTTCCTTGGACTCATATACTCCATTGTTTATCTCTTCTCAGGGATGATGTTGAACCACGATGACTCACCCGTATCCGATTCGGAGCATGAGGCAGCGAGGCAAGAGACCTATCGCCGTGCCCGTGAGGAGCGAGAGCTCGCTATAGCTCTCTAGAGTCGAGGAGTGAGGCAAAGAAACAACAACGTGAGGCTCATAACTCATTTGTCGTCGAACAAGCCCCAAGGAAGAAGAGAGGCTTGTGACCATGTGTGAGAAAACAAGAAACTCAAGTGGCTAGAGATGCAAAAGACAAAGGCAAGGCACCGGCGGGTAAACCGCCAAAGAAGAGAACACCATTTGCCAAGAATCCCGCTAGCAAGCCGCAAGTTGGCATCACCATAAGAGAAAAGGGTAAAGAGGGGTCCTTACAACCCATTGGCCCTTTTAGAATGTCCTCGCTTTCAAGGACTCCAAATCGACAAGCCACAGTTGACGCTAATTTATTCAGAGGTAAAGGGGAAAAAAAGCAAAGAGGTTGAGGATGGACGATGTATACAAGTACGAGAAGCACATCGTCAACCCTCAGTTTTGGTGTGACTTTCAGTGTGACTACTATCGGATGACATACATGACAAAGCATACTCCAGTGACAAATGCCCAATGGATTGATTAGGACTATATGGCAGAGAAGAACCACTGTGCTTTCAATGCAGTTATTGAAGCCGTTGAGCGTCATGGACTCAAGGACCTCATGGGATTAAAATATGATCGGAATGTTGAGGTCATTGTGCAATTTTATACCACGGTATACTTCCATAGGCATGGAGACCGAAGAATCACTTGGTTCACAAATGGTGAGCAATATACAGTCACCTATTGGGAGTTTGTCCAAATTCTTGCCTTGGAGGATCATGTTGAAAACAAGATCATCATTTCAAATCTCAAGGCTATTGATAGGGATGGTTTGGATTACATGTATCCAAGCAATGCAGTTTATGAGGCAGGGCAGGTAAGGAACATCAAACCATTATATAGCTTGCTCAACCATGTTTTGAGGAAGACCATTTCCCCCAAGGATGGAGATGTGGGGATTATCCAAAAAAATCTGCGAAATTTGATGGTGCTTATTGATGGGGATGTGCGATTCAATGTTGTGGACTATATCTTTGATGATATCTTCAACATCTCACACACCCCCAACAGTTCTTGTGGCTATGCACCTTACATAATGTACTTGATTGAGAAGGTGTCTGATCTCAAGTTCAAGAAGGATGTCACTCATAGGAAGCTTCATCCCAAACTTCCACCTCCAGAGCCTCCTGCACCAAGAACGAAGAATGCCGATCCTCTTGCCTCCTCCTTCTGTCCTGTGGCTCCTCCTCCTCCTCCACCACAGTCCGTGAGCAACTTCTTCAAGTGCTTCAAGGCACTTTTTGCCTCTTGTCAGAAAGTAGAAGTATCTCAAGGTGATGTTTGACAAGCTCGAGGTTCCCATGTCTCCCGCCGCTGGGAGTAATGGAGAGTTGACTCCTTTTCCCGAGTTCACCACCGATGAACTTGCTCGATTCGAGGAAGATGGAACCTCCAAGGCTGCAACCTCCAATGATGAAGGTGGGAATGAAGACAATGAAGATCTGGATGCTACGGAGAGCAACAATGAGCAGCAAGATGATGACAATGAGAAGATTGTAGAATTGCCTTCCTCTTTTCCTTTTTGGTGTCTTGATGCCAAAGGGGGAGAGATTGAAGGGGGTACTTCTTTTGTGGTGTTGTCTCTTTGGATCCTATGTACTTGTAATATGTTTTAAAACTTGCACTCAAATTTGCGTAAGACTTGATGTGTGTTAACGATTGTAAGCACTATATGATGTTTTCTTTAAGCTTAATTGTAATGTGATGCTTAATATTGCATATATCTCATTCATGTTCATTGCCATATCACAAATCATGGACACAACACTTAGGCACCCCACCATAATATGTGTACATATGATAACTCCTTCAAATTTTTTCATTCATGATGCATACATTGAGGGGGAGTTACTCAAACACACACTTGTTATGAAAACCAATTTATATCATTCTATGTTGAAGCTTAATGTGTTGTCATCAATCACCAAAAAGGGGGAGATTGAATGTGCATCTAGGTATCCCCGTGGGTTTTGGATAATTGATGATGACAAATTAAGAGACTTATGAGCTCCGTTGATCTTAAGCACGGGTCTGAAAATGAAATAGATGAAAAACCCTCAAAAAGGAAAAGATTGAAACGAGCGTCAAAGACTCAAGCACAAAAATTAGGGTTTCTTATGTGTCGAGTTTAGACTAGCCTATTATGTGTGAGAGTGTGTGTATCAAGTGCATTGAGATCAAAGAAGAGGGCTCAAAGTCTTGGTTGAGAGAAACCTAAGTGAGAAACCTTATTGAGAGAAATCCCAGTTGGCCGGACTTGTCCGGGCTTCAGACCGGACTAGTCCTGGTGTGTCAGCTTAGTCCGTTTTGGGATGGACTAAGAGTTTTTGTGTGAGTTCGGAATTGTCCGTTTGAGGACGGACTAGTCCGTTCTACACTTGGTGAGAGCTTTTGGAGCGAAGTCTCGGGAGGCCGGACTTGTCTGCCACAGAGGTCGGACTAGTCCAGACACTCTATAGTAGTCTGTTTTCAACCGGACTAAAGGTTTCTATTTTAGTTCGTACTAGTCCATTATTGGCCGAACTAGTCCGTGTTGCCATGACCGTTTGAATTTCAAATGTTGGCGGGTATGGCACACTTTTGCAGAGTGTGATGTCATGTGGTCCCGTTGGGCTGGACTAGTCGGGGCCCTTGGCTAGATTATTCCGGACTTTAGTTGGTGGCAATGGTAGGCTATCGGGACCCCTATAAAAAGGGACCCCCGACCCCTATTTCAGGAGACTAGAACCCTAGCGCGCAACAAGCATCCTTGAGCCTTACAAAGCCTTCTCCTCTGCATGCTTGCCCTCTAGAACCAAATCTTGAGTGGATTAGGGTTTGGGAAGTGCAGAGAAGGAAGAACTTCTTGCTTTGGCTCCAGTTTGATCTCTTGCACTTGGTGTTGCATTTCTGTGAGTTGTGGCAGTTGAGCTTCGTGTGCTCATTGTTGTTGATCATTTGTGGGAGCCTCAACTTGTGATAAGCCCCAAGAACATTGTAGTTACCCCTTGTGATTAGTGGAAACCAAACCAGCCATTTGTTGTGGCTTGGTGAGAAGAGGGTCAAGTGAGACCCGTTCCTTTGTTGACTTCTCAACGGGGACGTAGGCTTCTCTATGAAGCTGAACCTTGGGATAAATATTGTCTCTCTTATCATTTTAATTTCTGCTCTTCACTATAATTGCTTCTAGGGTTCATATTGTCTTCATATTGTTCATCATCGTAATCTTGCAAACTATTTATTCTTACTTGTCAATACAAGTTGTATTAGGTTGCTAGATATTGTATCCATCCTTTATTGAACTAAAATCCACTAAAAGCTCATAAAAATCAAGTTTTTATGGTTTTCCTGTGTGCTGAGCGGACTAGTCTTGCTCTGACCTAGACTAGTCCCGCCCCAGCTATTTAATCTTGTTTTATTAAGTTATTTCAGGTCATATTGCCTATTCACCTCCCCCCCTCTAGGCAACTTTCAGGCTGAAGCTGCACCGGCACCGACAATGGTAGGTGGTTAGGGCGGGTGTTGACCCGCGGTGGCCTAAGGCTACGATAGCAGATGGGAAGAAGCAAGGAGGCAGAGAATCGGGGAGGCATTGTGGTAGTCGGGGAGGAATGCGACGCTCTTGGCCGAGCGGGTGGGAGCTGGGGATGCTTCTTGTCCATATTAGGTTTGCACATTAGCTGGTGAGATGGGTTGAGTGAGCAGGTGAAATGGGTCGAGTTTTTTTACTTCTTGTTGGGATGATGTGAGCCGATTTTCCTACTTCGAGTAACCTGACGGGTACCGGTGGGTGGAAAATAAAACCCGTACCCGCAATGAATCGGGTTGGGTTCAAGTTCTACTTGCATAAATTTCCACCCGTACTCAGACCCGTCTGGTGCAATACCCTTCGGGTACCCGAATCCGTGGGTACATGTGCCATTCCTAGTAGCCGTATCCGACTACCAGTCAGGACCCCAACCATTGAGGTTAGTGTCAAATGGCCTAAAACCCAATAACCGAGGTAGCCGACAAACCTGATCGGGCCCCGACCATCAAGGTCAAAGCAGGCCTTCCTGAGCCCGAGCTCAAGAGCAGGGTAGGTGACAACATTCTTTCACGGATGTTTTCAATAACGAAAGGATTACCACACTCAATCTTATCTTGACATGGGTCACAGACCTTGCCCGCATCTTTCATGCCTCGTCCCATCCAACACAACGTCAAGCAGGCCCTGCAACATGATGTTGATAGACGACAAGACCAGGGCAGGCGCAATGGCGACTTCCGCGAACTGACCTCGCCCCGAGGCACGATGGAGGGTACGACTGAAGAGATAAGATGCATTGTAACTCCAGCCTCATTTATGGGGAGAGTCAAGGGTAGATAGATGATTAGACAAGGCATGCCCGGATTGCCTATAAAATGGGCCCAAAGGCCACCTTCGGAGAGCAGAAGAACCCATATGACTCAACTTACGCATACACGACCCAACACACAGGCATCAATCGCTCACGCCCCCTGTGACACCATTTCCCCTCTTTCGATCAACAAAGAGCAGGAGATCGGCACTGGATGTAGGGCACTTGCCTGAACAAGTATAAACCTCTGTGTCTGCGTAGTTAGTCCACCTCAAAGACGAACGCATGGCGAAATCGATACTCATCGATAGTGTGAACACCAACATTTGGCGCACCAAGTATGGGGGCTATCGTGCTTTCAACTCTGCTTATTTGATGGCTTCACCACCTGCTAGCTCCATCTTCTCCTGATACCAGACCCTCCATTTTGGGAGCCCGGACTTCTTCGCCAGCAGCGCTAGCACCCAAGGGTCTCCAACGGGAGATCCACCACCCAACCTTCGACGGGCAAGACTGTCGAAAACAATGGCATGGATGCCACCAATAGCGCCTTGGCACCATCCTTCAAGGGGATAGTCGACTATGCGTAGCTATCCCTTCATCATGTCCCAGAGAGGGATGTTGTCGAAGTGTAGCAAAAACACTTCCCTCGGTACTACTAAAGTGTAGCCCGTGGAGGCTCTTGTTTCGTCTGGGGCACGCAGAGATCAGGATCAAGATGGTGACACTAGAGATTTACGTGGTTCGGGCCGCCTGAGCGTAATACCCTATTGCACGGGGTTTGTGTTGCTATATTGAATGTTGCTAGTAAGCGCGGTGTATGGCTTAACTTGGAGTTGTCCTCTGTATCGAGCGGCTCAGTTTTTTTATAGTCCAAGGACTGACTGTTACATCATTCGCCTAGCCCGACATGTGGCCCTGGCGTATTTAATAGCCTAATACACTGTATATAAATGTTAAGCATGGTTAATAGTGTGATAATGTGCCTTAATTGCTGCACTACTTCTATTAACAGTGCTCTGATTGTGTGTCATTAATGCAGCATTAACGACACATAATCAGGTCTTGTAACTACCGCTTTAACTGTCCCTTGGATGTCTGTGCTGAAGGAGATCCGCCAATATATTTGTTGGTGATGAAGGTCTGGAGGCTCTACACGTGGCAGCTTCAGAGCTTCCCTTTGCGGGGGGGGGGGGGGGGGGGGGGGGGGGGGTAGCTCCGGAACCGCTATACACATGTCGGCATCAGAGCTTCCCTCTGCTGGGGGTTACGTCTGGGGTAGTTATACACTTGTAGATCGCGGGGCTTCCCTCTGTTGGGAGTTTAGCTCCGGATTTACATTACACGTGTCAATCCCCAGAGCTACCCATATGAGGGTTGCGGGTCCGGTGTAATATGACATGTGGGGCCTGAGGAGACCTTCAACTTTAATGGGTAGAACTCTCTTACACTTTTTGCGGTATCATAGGGTACCCGGTACGCAGGGTACCGACAATGGCCCCCGGGCCCACCTCTGGGAGAAACCCTTTGGGTTAAGTTATTCTACCAAAGGTGGGTCCATCCTTGATTCCCGTGCTTCGACTTCAAAAGTCTCCTAATGTGTCGTTGGGGCGATGGTCCGGGGTTAGACCATCGTCGCGTGGCTTGTTATGAATGCGGCAGATGAGATCTTTGAGTGCGGATCTCACGCAATTGAAGGTCGCCACTTCCCAATACAAAAAACTGTATCGGTTCTGAGCGCCTTGTCAGGGTGCCGCTTTTGGGTCTCCCGCCGCCCATCATGACAACGGTTCGCCTGGGGTAATAACCTTGATTTCTACGTCGGGGTGGCCCCAGACCCATTCGTCATGGACGGGGTAGATTTTTGAAATGTGACCCCACTCTTGTTGTGGTTTCCATCCAAGTGTCGCGGAGGCTTACTTAAGAAGGAAAGTATGCGCGGTTTGAGGACTCTTTACGCTTTCGATCAAACTTGCACTCAAAGCCTCCCAAACTTCGCCTAGCTTTCTCTTCCTTCGCTCCACTTTGCCGCAATGGAGTTGGGTCTTCCCAAGAGCCGCCTCAAGAGCAAGGACGATTTGATGAAGGTCCAGACTTATATGGGGTGGTCCAGTGACTCCTTCAGCCACCTGATCCGCGCCGGCGAGCTCCCGTTCAAGAAGGAGCGTAATGGCGACATGGTGTACTTCTCTGTGTACGCCATGGTGGGATTGATCCCACCTTTTCAACCTTTCTTTTAATGCTGCTGGACTTTTACGGTCTCCAGCTGTATCATCTTGGCCCCCATTCTCTTCTGCTAGTGGCGACCTTTGTCCACTTTTGCGACATGTGGGTGGGTGTTCCCCCCTGCATCGAGTTGTCTCGTACATTCTTCACTGTCCACACCACCGGCAAGGGGACTGAGCTTCTTGGCTTCTACTATTTCGTGAAGCGCAAGAACTACCCCTTCAAGTACTTGAAGTCATTCCCTTCTGACAAATGGGATGACTAGAAGAAGGACTGTATCATCATTGTAGTGGAGGAGCACGAGAGGTTGGAGCTTCCCCAAGGACTCCCTAATGTTGATACTGACGCTTGGAGTATAGTTCTGGAGCTGTTAGATGCCTTCAACCCCGTCCTGACCAGGATCCAAGAATGCGTGGAGGGCGGAATGACCCCTCAAATTGTCTTGTGCAATTGCCTAGTCAACAGATGGGCTCCTCTGAGGAAGAGGGAGAAGCTCGCTTGGGCTCTCAACAGCATGATGGATGATGACCGGATTGAAACCGGTCTGAAGTCCAACTTGGATGACAAAGCTGTGAAGCTTCAAGATGGTGACACCAGAGATTTACGTGGTTCGGGCCGCTTGAGCGTAATACTCTACTCCATGGGGTTTGTGTTGTTGTATTGAGTGTTGCTAGTAAGCGCGGTGTATGGCTTAACTTGGAGTTGTCTTCTGTATCGAGCGGCTCAGTCCTTTTATAGTTCAAGGACTTACCGTTACATCATTCACCTGACCCGACATGTGGCCCTGGCGTATTTAATAGCCTAATACACTGTCTATGAATATTAAGCATGGTTAATAGTGTGATAGTGTGCCTTCATGACTGCGTTACCTCTATTAACAGTGCTCTGATTGTGTGTCATTAATGCAGCATTAACGACACGTAATTAGGTCTTGTAACTGCCGCTTTAACTGTCCCTTGAATGTCTGTGCTGAAGGAGATCCGCCAATGTATTCGTTGGTGATGAAGGTCTGGAGGCTCCACACGTGGCAGCTTCGGAGCTTCCCCTTGCGAGGAGGTAGCTCCGGAACCGCTATACACGTGTCGGCATCAGAGCTTCCCTCTGCCGGGGGTTAGGTTCGGGGTCTTTATACATGTGTAGATCGCAGAGCTTCCCTGTGTTGGGAGTTTAGCTCCGGATTTACATTACACGTGTCAATCCCCGGAGCTACCCATATGAGGGTTGTGGGTCCGGTGTAATATGACATGTGGGGCCTGAGTAGACCTTCAACTTTTACAGGTAGAACTCTCTTGCACTTCTTAAGGTACCATAGGGTACCCGGTACGCAGGGTACTGACAGATGCCGACTTCAACTTTAGCTCCGACAGTGACACCGAGGGGAGCGAGTACCACGCCATCAAAACTAGAGATTGTGGCATGCCGACCGACACCGAATTTCGGCCTTACAGAGGGAGTACTTACCATCCTTCGGGGCTTTTAGTACTACTTGCCTTATCATCATCCAAGGAACCCCGATGCTCACCATTGTCACTGTTGTTGCTTGCAACGATGTAGACGAACGTCAAGGTGGTAGCGAAGGCCACTGGAGCAACCCAGGAAGCGATGGAGCACCCTGTGGGAAAGGACGCCGGCTCGCATGAAATGGTAGATGAGGCATTGGTTCTCGGCGTAGAGCAACAACACACCCGGTCGTACGTTGGTGCCAGCGCGGAACAACTGTGTCCGATGCACGCCGAGGCCAACGTTATGGTACTACTAGCAGCGGCATAGGTTCCATCGGGTGATCTACACTCACTCAAGCACGACGGTCGGGCACGCGGTCACCGTCGACTGGACGGGGACACCAGCAATGAGCACGGCCCATGTGGTTGGCATGACGAGCGCATGAGGCCATCTGAGTTCTGAGTTTAGTCGAACCGTCAAGAGTTGGTCCTGAGCCTCGGGAGGTGTTATGGATTCAAGACTCGAGCCACGGTCGCACCGAATCCGCCGCGTTGGCCACTTTGACGAGGGCAAGAATCAGAGCCCAAGCCCTTATTTCCTCAGTACCAAGACGTTTGGACAGCGGCACAGTTAGGAGTGTGCCTCCATAGAAGTTGTGGAGGCTGAGCTTGACCAGCTCTCCCAAGCTATTGCAAAGGGCTCGCCTAACCCCGATAGTGTCTCATCCTCCGGCGCCCTCAAACCGGCGAAGAACATAAGCTCGACCCATACCAACCCCAAAGGCAGGGTCAAAACGGCCAGAATTGGCACCGTGCCACCCGATAACGAAGCTAAGTGCTTTCACCTCCTTTTTCCTTCTTCAACTATTTACTTTATCGCAAAAATAAACTAGCTCCCGGGCTCGAGCTTGGACAAACTCTGGGCTCGGGCGATGGGTAGCTTCTCAAGCGAGGCACGAAGGATAGATTGAACCAACTGTCCCGTGCCGCTCAGCGATTGTCATCCACTAAAAAGCTCGACCGAAAGCTCAGAAATTATTCTTTTCAAAATGTTGTTTTCTCTTCTGAGTACTTCCTTAGTGTATTGCTATCTATGGCTAAGGAACATGAAATTTCTAAGCTACAGTTTGAGCAGGAAACGGGGACAGAAAAATAGATGTAGCCAAAACTTTCTTATCATTAATAGATTCAGATCCCACGGTGGTTCAATCCATTACACAAAAAGGAGGAAATTACATTCATTGACATTTGTTCGTATGCAGGTGCTACTTTGCACCCTAACAGGATCGGCAGCCTCGATGACCTCGCACCTCTCCTCCAAGTTGTCAATCCTCTTTGATGACCTTTCATCTCCAAATAAAGAGCTGACCACGGGAAGCCAAAGCGATCGACAAGTTTCCCTATAAATCTAAGTGCCATTATAAAACACTAAAACCATCTGCAGTGGTACGTTGTAAAGCATACTAGAAAATTTTACAGAGTGCACATACTGGAATTATAGAGTAAATAGAGTATAGTTTAGAGGATAGAGTATGTTTTAGAGGTTGCTGGTGCGGATGGTCTAAGGCTTTGATCACTCAGACAAGCGTTCTGCATTAGATGCGCTTTGATCTAGATCGTTTGGATCCTCCACCCAACGAGGGCGGCTCCTCCATCTTCAAGCCTCCAGTTGGCTCCTCCATCTTCAAGCCTCTTGGTGGCTCCTCCACCTTCAAGCCTCCAAGCGGCTCCTCCATCTTCAAGCCTCTAGACGAACCCTCGTCGGCCAAGCCAGCAATGCAAGCTGACTAGACGCGAGATCTCATTCGACACGCCATCACCATCGAAGGAAGCAATAGGATCATGAAGGAAGCGGTGAAAGAAAATAAAGGTGGGAAGGACCCAACAAGGAGAGAAGCAAAGGCATGGGAGAAGATGGGCATGGCGTTGGGCTATTTATAGCCTTGCTACATCGAGCGTAGATAGGCACGGCTGGAAAGGCGTGTCGCGCCCCCTCAAAATTGATGACATCATAAGGTATGGTGATGACTGAAGACTCCCACTACACGCCTCACCTCCTCGCGTGATTCGTGCGAACTTAAAGCCGCACAACTAGGTGCACCTCCTCCTCATAACTACCGGTGCCAGCTTAATTGCTAATTAATCAAGGTTAATTTTGAAATTAAGAATAATTAATCAAAAGAAAGATGATGAAGCTAATTCTAGGTTATACTAGAGTAAGTTTTGCAATCCTAGGGTGAGATGAAACAATCAATTTCTAGTAAAGTAAATTACTCAAGTAAATGAAAGTGAGAGAACAAAAAAAATTTCTTGCGGTCTCGATGATTTGTCGATCACCCCTAATCGACGTAGAGCTAGATTCAAGTCTTTGATCACTCCACTATCAAGTATGCACTTCTCCAACATGAAGGGCTCACAAGAGCAACTTGACCTCAAGCCGCATAAATCTCTTGAACCTCCCAAACCTCAATTTCACTAGAATTGCTCTTCACTGCTCCGGTGAGGTGAGCACAATCCTCTCACAAGATCAACCAGGACTCCTTCACAATCTTCTTGAAGGGCTTATGATTCCCACTCCTCCAAGCCATCTAGGAGGCGGCAACCTCCGAGAGTAGCAAGTCAATAACACTCGGCGGAAGAAATCCTAGTGCCATAAAGCTCAAATCGATGAAATGAAGCCCTAGATGCTCACAGACTAACAATGGATCAACTAAATCTTGTGTAAGAGAGAGGAGAGCTCAAATGTGACAAGTATGCAATTCAAATGGCCAAGAGAACTCTCTTGCATGGAATAAGAGAGTATTTATAGTGTCTACTAAGACCTACCCGTTTGAAAACTCTGACCAACTGGCGGTTTGACCACAATTCATTAGGCAGTCGGACCGCAAAGGTAGCAAAATTTTGCATTTAATGCACCCAAAAATTAGAACACTGGTGGACTAACAGTCAGACCACAGCAGAAGTGGCAGTCAGACCGCTAGGTTCAACATAGCACGGAAAAGGTTTTATATAGCTCACGGTGAGATGACCCTTCTAGCGGTCAGACCGCCTGGATCAGCGGGAAGGTTAAACCTCTCTGCATAGGTTGCGGTCAGACCGTATCTGTCACGGTCAGACCATTGGGTTCGGATAGTCTGAACTAACCTTATGTATAGAAGGTGATCAGATCACCACTCTGAAAATCAGACCGCCAACATCTCATGTATTACATTTTTTATCTTCTAATGCATAAACGACAACTTTGAGCAATGTGGCAGCTATAGCCTTTTCAAGCAAATTATCATTACCCCTCTTGATAGTACGACACCGATTCTAGCCATGCGGTCTTATATCTCCTCTAATCACCTTATGATCAGTAAAAATAAAATGCTCTATTAATATACCTTTGCCTTGAGCCACATATTCACTTCTCCTTGAGCTTACATGACATTCACCAATTCAAATTTCTTGCTCAATCTCCTATCACTTGGACTAACACTATAATCATCTCAATAAAAATAATTAGTACACATATTATCAATAATTTCTAATATACCAATTTAAAGGCAAGGATTCTTCACTAACGCCACCGTTCGCTCTGGTGGCCCTCAGCACCATCCCTCCGCCTGTCGTTGGCCTGACGCCCTCGGCCACCTTCTTCACCATTGTGTTGTGTCCTGTCGCTGACGGATTCGAGCGCAGCGCTAGCTCTATGGATCCGCTGGACATGTGTCGGTACCCTGCAGACCAGGTACCCCTTCGTACCAGAAAGAGAAGCATTGAGTCCCACTTTTCAGGAAAGTAGACTTCCGGAGGTCAACACATGTGCCGCAGTGCCGGACCTGCCTCACTCCTTATGGTGGCTCCAGCGCTGCCACATGTCCCACAGTGTCGAATCTGCCTCCCTCCTTAGGGTGGAAGTGTCGGACCTGCCTTCCTCCTTAGCGTGGCTCCAGCGCTGCCACGTGTCCCGTGGCGCCGAACCGGCCGCCCTGCTATGGGAAGCTCCGATGATACCACGTGTCCCTTAGCACCGGACCTACCTCTCTGCTAAGGGAAGCTCCAGTGCTGCCACGTGTCACATGTCTAGATCTACACCTTCAACGGGAAGAACTCTGGGATCACCAATGGCACAGACATTCAAAGGCAATGAATCGACCGTTACAAGACCTGGTCAATGCATCATTAAATCTGCATTAATGATGCACGATTAGAGGACCATTAAGCCTGGTAATGCTGCTGTCAAAGCACATTATCATTCTAATAAAATTGTTGTTATACACTTAAATCATGTATAAAGTAGTGAATATTGTTGTGGCCACCTGTCGGGCCACGACAGACTGTAACAGCCAATCCTTTGTGTATAAAAGGATTGCGCTGCACGGTAGAACTCAATACATCCGAAAGCAATCAAAAGCGATCCAAGGCCAAGGTGATTACACTTAGAGCAATCCAATACACAAACACCTCTGTGGAGTAGGGTATTACGCTCACGTGGCCCGAACTATGTACAAAACCACTGTCTCACCTTGTTCTTGAGATCTTGAGATTATGCCCCATCTAAATACGAACCTCCGTGGACTACTTTTTAGTAGTACTGGGGAAAGTGTCGGTCGCACACTTCAACAATGGTGGTGGAGCTGCTTGCTGGGGCAGCCCCCCTAGCCAACACTCTGCAACCCCCAGACGGACCGAGTCCTTATGAGGTATGGCCTATCTCTGGGTACTTGGACACTGCGACTGCCGCTTCCCCAATCGACGCTCCTCGCCAATACAGCTTTTGGCAGCCTTGTTTACCCCCATGTGCACTACTTTATGGCACTGCACCCCGAGCCACCTCAGACACCCTATTGGGCGGCTGACTCAGGTGCTTCGTACTACACCACAACTAACGCTGGTATACTCTCCTTCTGCCACATTTGCACCCTTTACTTCCTTCTATCGTTATAAGAAATGGATCTATTCTTTCGGTCACCTCATTAGGTGATTCGGTCTTTCCCGGTCCATTTCACTTCAAAACATTCTAATTGCCCCTGATATCATCCATAACCTTCTTTATGTTCGTCAGTTCACCACTGATAAATGAACGGGGACAAAAATGGAGATGGCGATAGAAAAACACCAAGAGGAGAGACCATGGCGATCTCGGCCATGGCGAGAGTTCGGAGAGGTCATTCATGGCGGCCCGAGGAGAAAGGCGGGTGGATTTCGGCCCAACTCGGGAGAAGAGCAGTGGTGCGGTAGTTGCGGGGCAGCGCGGATTCAACAAAATTCTTCCCCCAGTCGATGGATGGAGGACACGTTGAGGGTGAACCAAATCCATGGCAGAAATCGGCCGAAGACAAGCGGAGGTGGGGGTATTCCAGGTATTTCAATGGCTATCGAGGAAAAAAGTGAGGATAAAGTCCAAAACCTAGAGTCTGGAGACCCACTTTCGCCGCCGTCACCATTCTACCACAACGCCACTCAATGGAGATTCTTCGGCAACTTTTGGGGAGAGAGAAAATCCTACATCCGTGCGCTTCAAACCACTACAGCACCACTGGTGATGGCGTACAATCGGGAGGATGGAGGTCGAGGGAGAGGTGATGGAGGATGGCGAGGTGGTTTCTGTGGTCGCAGACCATGGCCTCGGGGTGGTCGCGGGAGAAACTCCTGGTACAGAGATGCACCGTCTTCATCTCGTGAAGAAGACCAGAAGGAGATGAAGCACGACAGAGATCGAGAGGGTTGGGGTAGGGTGGATGTGGATCACCCAAACCCTAACCCGCAGATGGAAGACAGAAACAAGGAGGCTATGGAAGAGGAGGGCACTGACCTCATGAAGATGGATCAGACTTCCAAATCTGGTCCGGAAGCCAATATCGAGCAATGGAAAGGGAAATCCAAATGGGAGATTGAGAAGGAATCATCGGGACAAGGTAATGCTTTTGTTGAGTCCTCTGATCAGTGGAAGAAAGGTGAGTCTTCTCAACTGATGGATCTAGACAAAGGTTGTGCTTACTGTGGTGCTAGAGATCATCGTACTGCTGCGTGTGCTAGATATGTGCCTTGTGATAGATGTGGAAAATATGGTCATGATGTGATGAACTATTTTACAAAACTGTGGAATGAATATGTTGCTCCCTTATGTGCTACACAAGTTGAGGGTCAGAGTTTTTTCCTCATTCCTGACTATCCATATGATTCTAGTGCTATAGATAGAAATGCTACTGCAATTGTTAAAGTGCTGAAAGGGAAAGTTACTGAAATTGAAATTGAAAGGGAGTTTCGTGAGCTTTTTGGGGGGACTTGGAGATGGACAGCTAGGCAATTGGATGATGATAGCTTCTCTATCAGATTCCCAAATGCTAAAATGGTCAAAGAATTTGAACTGAGGATAAGAGGAACTGATGCTCAGATATCCATCAAACCTTGGTATCCATCTTTGGGGGCGAAGGGGGAACTGCAGTCGGCATGGTTTAGGGTGAGAGGTATACCTTATAACAAAAGAAATCTGAAGACATTATCATATATTGGATCACTTGTGGGGGCAACTTTGGATATAGATGAGAAGACTGCACACAGAATTGATTATGTGAGGATGAAAATTGCTTGCAGGAATTTGGACAAAGTCAAAAAGGTGGTTGAAGGAGCTATTCTTCCTTTCTTGTATGATTTCTACTTTGAAAGAGAGGTAGATATCAGTGAAAAAATGAAGGAGGTCCTGGTTAAAGTTGCTACTGGTAAAGGACAAACAATGGAACAGAGGGGACCATCACAACAGACTACGAGTAAAACTGGGGGTGATGTGTCTGGCCCACAAGATGGGAAGAATCAGCAGGGGGGATCAGCCCCTCCCAGGATGAGCTATAGATCAGTAGGATTGGACAAACAGAATGAGAAGAATATGGAACTGAGTAAAATGACAGAGAAAACAAACAACAGGGAAAACAATCAAGCTGAATTATTTTGGGACCTAGAAGAAGATGATCTGTTAGCTGAAGAGGAAGAAGAAATGAGAAACAGGACTAAAAGTCCGCAAATGAAGCTTTCCAAATGTATTTCCTCTGAATCTAATATATTTATGTCTCTGAAAAATATAAATGAGATAAAATCTCAATTCACAAATGTATATGTAGGTGTTATAAGCCCTGTTGTTGATAAGGAAAAGGTGGAGCATATGGGAGTGATGGAAGAGCATATGCTACCAATAACAAGACAAAGTGAAAGACTTCAAAAACAGTTATCTGAAAAGATGCAGGAGTTTGAAGGGATCAATATCAAAAAGAGATCTATAACAAGTAAGTATGATCCGAAATCAAAATCTTTTGTGATTATGGATATTGATACTATTGCTGAGATTGCCAATAAGATAGGCATTAAAATTACTGATAAGGAACTTGGGGTAGTGGACGTAATGAAGGACTTAGAAATGGCCAGATTTGATATGTATAATAAAATGAAAATAAAGAGGTAAATAAAATTAATGAAGAGCCTACAAGTACTAGTGGAAGAGATGAGACACTGAGGATAGAATGGAATAAAGATGAACATGAGGATAGTCTAATAAGAGAAATTAGTAACAGTCATAAGAAGAAACAAAAAAGTACAGTTTTTTGAGGGGTCTCCTAGAAGGAGTAAAAGAACAGGTCCATCTGTGTATAGACATGTTGGGAGTAAAAATATTCCCCAAATCAAAAAAACAAAAAAGTAAAAATGAGTATCAAATTAGATGGAATATTCTGGAACTGTAGGGGAATTAGGAAAAAAGGTAAAACCTTATACATCAGAAATTTGATAGGAAATATTGAAGCATATTTTATTTGTCTGATGGAAACCATGATGGACTGTTTGTTAGAATCTGTCATCAGAAAACTGGATAGTAGAAAGTGTTATAGGTGGGTAGATTTACCTGCTAGAGGCAAGGCTGGTGGGATGTTAATAGGAGTGAAAATTGATAGATTCAATATTATGGACATTTGGAAAGGGGATTTTATTTGTGGAGTGGAATTATTTGATTTGATGATTGATAAAAAATGGAATTAATTGAGTGTTTATGGTGCTGCACATGATGATAGAAAAGAAAGTTTTTTGATTGAAATGGTTGATGTTTGTAGAAAATGTTATAATCCATATATTATTGGAGGAGACTTCAATCTTATTAGAGGTGAATCTGAGAAAAATAAGAATTTCAAACACAATAAATTTTCGGATATGTTTAATTCAATTATAAGGATATTAGAGCTGAGGGAAATTTGTATGACTGGAAATAGATATACTTGGTCAAATAATCAGGAAAACCCCACCCTTGAGGTGTTGGATAGAGTACTTATGAACTCTGATTGGGAACAACTATTCCCTATGGTTGCTGTATATAAAAAACCTAGAGAACTATCAGATCATAATCCTATTATCTTGCACATTATGGGCACAAGCAATAGAAAAAGTGTGAATTTTCAATTTGAACATTATTGGCTAAAAGATCAAAAATTTACAGAAACAGTAAATAAGATATGGTCTGAAGATACAAAAGATATTAAAAGTGTGGATAAGTTTTTGTTTAAAATAAAAAAGCTGAAAAAAATATTTCAAAGTTTGGGGCCTAAATGAAGCTGGTAGTAATAAGAAAAGGAAATCTTACATTCAGGATAGAATAAAGGTCTTAGAAGAAAAAGAAGAAAGTGGTTTTGTTGAGATAGATAATTTCAGAGAAAAACTAGATTACAAAGTGAAATAATGGAAATTTTTGAAAATGAGGAATTGTACTGGTATAAAAGGAGCAATGAAAACTGGCTGTTACAAGGGGATCACAATACAGAATACTATCATAGAATGGCTAGTGGAAGAAAGAGAAAAAACACTATATATTCTTTAAAATCTGAATTTGGGGAGATAAAAGGAAACGAAAATCTGGTTAAACATGCTACTGAATACTATAAAAAATTATTTGGTAAACCTGAAAATCAATGTCTTGCTGTGGGGGGCTCTTTGTGGTCTGAGGAAGATAAGATAACTATGGTGGAAAATGAGTTACTGATTAGACCTTTTAGTGAAGAAGAAATCAAATGTTCCCTTTTTCAAATGGAATGTAACAAGGCCCCTGGCCCTGATTTAATCCCTGTTGAATTTTATCAAAAATGTTGGCCTATAGTTAAAGAGGAAATTATAAATATGTTTCAGGATTTTTATTGTGGAAGGTTGGACATCTATGGGTTAAATTTTGGAGTTATTACTTTAATACCAAAAGTGAAGATGCCTGAAAGAATCAATCAATTTAGACCTATTTGTCTATTGAATTGTATATATAAGTTGTTTACTAAGGTCTTAGCCTCTAGATTAGAAGGGGTAGCTAAAAGAATTATACACGAAGCACAGACCGCGTTCATTCCTGGTAGAAATATAATGAATGAAATATTGACATTACATGAAGTATTACAGGAGACCAAGAAACAAAAACAAGTTGGGATTATATTGAAATTAGACTTCGAAAAAGCGTATGACAAAGTGAATTGGTCATTCTTATTTCAGTGTCTGGAACTTAGAGGATTTGATAAAATTTGGTGTGAATGGATTAAAAAGGTTGTTTCTAATGGAACTTTATGTGTCAAATTGAATGGTTGTACTGGGTCACATTTTGCTAGTTTTAAGGGAGTTAGGCAAGGTGATCCGTTGTCACCACTTTTGTTTAATTTTGCGGCTGACTGCCTAACAAAAATGATTGTTAAAGCTCAGGAAAATGGTTTGATTGTAGGTTTAGCTGAGAACTTAATTGAAAAAGGATTATCTATTCTACAGTATGCGGATGATACCATAATATGTCTAAAAATGATATTGAAAAGTCTTACAATATGAAATTGATATTGGCTTTATATGAACAGGCATCGGGATTAAGAATTAATTATGATAAGAGTGAAATTGTGTTGTTAGGGGGGATGAGAATATAGCTAATAGATATGCAGAAATCTTCAATTGTCAAGTTGGTCATTTCCCTATTAAATATTTAGGGGTTCCTGTTAGTGCGGGGAGATTGTACTGTGAAGATTGGAAATTCTTAGAAATGAAAATGTTAAAGAGAATAGACTTATGGGAGAGCAATGCGCTAACGATGGCTGGTAGAACGGTTTTGCTAAACTCGAGCCTCTCTAGTATCCCTGTATACTTTATGTCAATGTTTCTTATCCCGAAAACTAATATTGACAATTTGGATAGATTCAGAAGGAAATTCTTTTGGCAAGGGGGACATAATAAGAAGAAATACCATATGCTGAAATGGGAAATTGTATGTAGGAACAAAAATAAAGGAGGTTTGGGTGTTAAAGACATTCAGCTGATGAATATTAGTCTATTAGTTAAATGGTGGTGGAAAATTGATTGTGAGGATGGTTTGTGGCAAAAAGTTGTTAGACTGAAGTATATGCAAAATAGACCTATTGGATTGTTAAAACATAGACTATCTGACTCACCTGTTTGGAAACAGTTATTGAAAGTTAAAAATATATACACAAGTGGGAGAAAGTATAAACTTGGAGATGGTAAGAGAATTCTCTTTTGGAAAGACATTTGGATGGATGAGAGGCCTTTATGTTTTTCATACTGTATGCTATTTGAATGGTGTGTGAATAAGGATATTACTGTTTATGAGTGTGCTATGAAAAACTGGAGGTTAAAATTTAAGAGATCTTTCCCTAGTATTTACCATGGAAAATGGTATGAACTGGTAGGTAGATTAAATTCAATCACAATTTCTGATGTACCTGATAAACCTGTTTGGTTATGGTCTAGTAATGGAAAATTCTCAGTGAAATCTGTATATAATAGATTGGCTGGTGATGGTGGCAATAATCATAAAGAAATCTGGAAAGCTAAGTTACCACCCAAGATTAAAATCTTTTTATGGATGTTAAAACATGATGCTACTGTAACCAGAGGTAATATGGCCAAGATAAATTGGCAAGGTGATAAAACCTGTTGTTATTGTTCTTATACTGAAACTGTGAATCATGTGTTCTTGAACTGTAATGTCATGAGAGCTGTTTGGGGGATAGTTGCAAATTGTTTTGGCAGCAGTAATAGACCTGAAAACTATGACCAATATTGGTACTGGATAAGTTCTGCTCTACCTGGTGGAGATAAGGTTTATGCTTTAGGTCTGGCATCCATTTGCTGGGCTGCCTGGAAAACCAGGAATAGTATTAGTTTTGATGGAAAAAAATCAGACATCCTTGTGAGATTATTTGCTATGCAGTATCACTAATGAATTATTGGGCAGGTATCTATTCTGGAGAAATGCAGGCAATCATCAAAAAGGGAGCAGAATCAATGCTCAAGGCGGCAATTGACGTCATGAAGAACCAGAAAGGATACTTCCTGATGCCTACATCGAGCTCTGAGGGGACAGAGGTGATAAAAAAAGCAAGGGTGGATGAAGAGAATGCTGGAGAAAAATGAAGAACTGGCGGGATGATAGGCCTGAGGTGTGTCTGGAGTTATCAGTGAAGTACTGGAAGTTTTGTGTCTTCTGTGTTCCGACTGAGAGATCGCCGATGAAACTCATGTGCTTATTGTAATAGTAAGTAGGGAACTCTCTGTCGTATGGTTGTTTGTTGGGTATTTTGGGTGCTATAAGCACAGGATGGTTGCTAGGGGGCTGATAGTTGTAGCCTTTAAGTCTAGTAGTAGTTCCTGAAGCTATAAGCTCTGTGGATCTGGGGTTAAAACATTGGTGCTGTAACCTGTTCTGGATCTCTGTCTCTAAATGAAATGGAGGTGGAATCTTTCCGTTTAAAAAAAAAAGTTCACCACTGATAACAGGTGCTCTTTGAAGTTTGACCCCTTTGGCTTGTATATGAGTGACCTTACCAATCGATGTCTTCTCCTTAATTGTGGTAGCTCGAGGCCCCATACGCTCTGCAGCTTCCTGCCCTCTTTCCATCCGTTCCACAAACTCTGACTATGCAGTTTCATATACCACTTGGTATCGCAGACTCGACCATAATGGTCCTTACGCCTTATCCAAGTTGTTTAATAGTTCAGTTATTGTGTATCAGGGGCATCCACGAGTCTATTTGCAATGCATATCAATCAGGCCACAATGACCGATATCAATTTCCTAGCTCTCACTCTCATGTTGTACATGCCTTTGATCTCATACATTGTGATCTATGGACTTCTTTTGTACTCAGCGTGTCGGGCTACGAGTATTATCAGGTGGTACTTGATGACTTCTCTCAATCCTCCTGATCTTTTCCCTTGTGCCTGAAGTCTAAGACGTTCCCCATGCTCTCTCACCTCTTCACTTGGATGTTTATTGTTCGGTCGCACCATCATGGTCGCCGAGTGTGACAACAAGCGCGATTTTGATAACTCCACACTCCGTGACTTCCTCCTCTCTTATGGTGTCCAGTTGCATATGTCTTGCTCGTACACCTCACCCAATAAAGACAAGGTCGAGCGCATGATTCACACCACCACCAACATCATGCGCTCCCTGCTGTCCCAAGCCTCAGTCCATGCTCACTTTTGGGCTCGGGCTCTCCACACCACCACCAACCTCCTTAATCGTCTTCCCACTAAGGTGATTAGTGCTCTCACTCCTCACTTTGCTTTGTTCGGCAACATTCCTAGCTACGAGCACCTTCGGAACTTTGGGTGCACTTGCAACCCTAACCTCTCTGCCACAACCCCACACAAGCGTGCACCTCGCTTGAATCGTTGTGTCTTTCTTGGGTACTCCCCTGACCACAAGGGGTATCAGTGTCTTGATCTTACCATCCACCACATCTTGATTTCTCGGCACATCGTCTTCAATGAATTCTCCTTCCCCTTCTCCACCTCCTCCTTTGACTCTACAATCGATTTGGATTCCCTTTTCGCTACTGACACTAAGGCTGCTCCTATACGGTTGCCTCTGTTTTTTCTGCTGCTGGTTTGTCCATCGTCTTTCCATGTGCGCCCTGGTGTCCCCGCCACACCACGCACAACACAACCAGCCACCCCTGTCGCATAACCTGCGGCTCCGGCGGTCCCAACGCATCCTGTCATGCCATTTGTGGCCCTAGCGCTTTTTGACGGTGCTCAAATACTAAATTTGACCGTCAATTCACCATATAAAATTATAAAAATGAGAACACAATGTAGTGTTAGGGGTTAATACTAACTATTTCTATAAGTGTTAGTGTCTATTTGCATGCAGGTGCATTAAGCCCTAAAATACCCAAGAATGCAGTGAGCAATCCTAAAAGTTACCTTTAAACCCATCAGACAATGACACATGGCATGACATGGATCCATGGACCCATTCTTAGGCTTATACGGGGGAATCCAATGTCAATTCAAGAGGGGAAGGAACCTAGGCCCACAAATCAGTGACCAAGAGGAAGCACAAGCAGAGGCGGGCCAGGACCAAGTCGGCTGAACCCATGGTTCGACCGACTCATTTTTGGCACCTTCCTCGGTCAATCGACATGTGTCGATTGCGTGTAGCTCCCTGATTGCGGTAACGACTGATTCATGCGCTAATTGTGGCACCAAAATGATTGAACACGTGTATAAATAGCCCCCTTCACTCCATCACTTCACTCACACAAGTTTGAGTTCAGAATACCACTCCAAAGAGTTAGTGTTGCCCAAGTGGCCAGCCAAGTAGGAGAGTGAGGAGGCGCTAGGAGGTGGAGGCTTGGGCTTGTCAAGTCCCTCTTCCACACTTGTACATCTACATAAGTTCTGTCGGAATCGAGTAAGGAACATTAGTGAATTCAATACAAGTTTGATTTCTATGTCATAGTAGTTTGCTTTTGTAGTTTCTTGTGGTTCACTGCTTTAATTCATTAGATGCTCTAGTCGTAGCTTTGCATTCAAAACAATTATAGTTGTGAATTAGAACTGTGTGGTGCTTAGGTTAGAATTCATCAGTAGATATCTCATAGATCCACATAATTAAGAGGTAGGTAGTAGGTGGTGAGAGTCCTATTTGTCCTTAGTAATTCTCCATGTTCAGTTGCTATAGGCTCTTAGTGGGAATCGTCTTGGTTTTGCTAGGGGTAAACCCGTGCCCAAAGCAAACAACTACCGTAGGCTGCTGTGGCCTAGAATCAAACCATTGAACTTCTCTCAAATCCTTACCTACCAAACAAATTATGTGTCCTTGAGAGAACAAGTTAGGATATCTCACACACGTTCCTTGGATTTGGTGCCCTTGGGAATACTATTTAAGGGGAAGTGCTATAACGGTATTTTTGTGCTTTTGAGAATTATTCTATTTTCGTAAGAAATACCAACAGCGGTCCCAATGCCTCCCGATGCGATCCTGACGTCACTCGCCACGCCATGTGTGGCCACGACGTCACTGACATCACCCGCTGCATCACGAGCGCAATGGGGGCCATGATGTCCTCTACTGCACTGCACGCGACTACTATGTCTCCTACCACGTCATTTGCAGCCTTGACACCCCCGGCATCCTCTGATGCGCCACGTGCTGCCTCGGCGTCCTCTGTTGCATCATGCACAGCCCTGACATCTCGCTTTCCCGACCCCATGCATGTCTACTAGCGACGTACACAGGCTGGTGCACCCGCCTGCTCTGACACGGAGCCCTCGGTGTACCACCCTCTGCTCCTGCATCGAGATCCACATCACGTCCACCCAATGGTGACTTGGCGGGACGTCAGGGTCCTCAAACCCATTGAGCGCTTCTTCGGCATCATCTTTTTATCGATAGCTTCTTCACGGATTGCTTCCTCGCCAATCTCACCTAACCATCCTCGTTCGTAGCGCCCTCGTCGATCCTCACTTCCATCGAGTTGTGGAGGAGTTGCGACCCTACTGGCCAACATGACCTGGTACTTGGTATCACGTCCCACCCGTGACAACATTGTGATCGACAACTTGAGTGTTCACACACAAGAAGAATGTGGATGACTCTATGGAAAGGTACAAGGCCTGGTGGGTTCGCCATGGTTTCACTTAGAGGCTCGGAGTCAACTACGCCGAGATCTTTAGTATGGTGGTGAAGTCGACCACTGCTCACACCATTCTATCACTGGCTCTCTCGTGATCTTGACTTGTGTTGACATTTCTTACTTCACAGATAAAAATCTGCAAGTGCACGGAAACTGTCGTGTAGCACTTCCCCTAAAGAGTATTCCCAAGGGTATCGAATCCAAGGAACGTATGTGCTAATCTTACGAACTAATCCACTCAAGGACACAAAGTTGTTTGGTAGGCAAGGAAGAGAGAGGAATTCAAAGTATTGATTTTAATTCAAAGAAATGTGCGGTAGCTACTTGCTTCGGGCACGGGTTTAATCCTAGTAACACTAGGACAACTCCAGCCAAGAGCCTATGGCATAGCCGAATGTGGAGGATTACTAAGGACGGATAGGGTTGTCACCACCTACTGCCTACCTCTTCAATCCGTGGGTCTACGAGATATTTACTGGTGATTTCTAACCTAAGCACCACACTTATATTCTAAATCACAACTCTAGTTGTTTAGAACACAAAGCTACAACTAGAGCCTCTAATAAATTAAAGCAATGAACCCACAAGTAACTACTTGTGCAAACTACTATGAATTGAGAATCAAACTTGAATTGAATTCACAAAGGGCTTACTTGATTTAAATAACACCTTTGTAGAGGTACAAGTGTAGAAGAGAGACTTGACAAGCCCAAGCCTCCTTCTCCTAAACTTTCACTACTCTCCTTCTACTTGGCAGCCTCTAGGACTACTCTAAACCTTAGGAGTGCTATTCTATTATCAACTTTTGGTGTGTGTGTGTGTGTGTTTGTGTGTGTGTGTGTGTGTGAAGTGAGGTGTGGGGTTCTATTTATAGGGGGGAAGGGTCGATTCCTGCCACCAATTGCGCGCGAATCAGTCACCAATGACTTCTTCAAGCCGGGAGGAGCCAACATGTGGCATTTGATCGGGTTTGGTATCACTCCCTAGTCGGCCGACTAGGGAGTTCGGTCGACCTGGTCACAGCTTCATTGGGGTTGTGCTTTCTCCAGGTCTCTAACAGGTGGGTCCCATCCCTTGATATGGGTGCTACACTATTGGGTGGTCTCGGATACTTCTCTTTGTGGGCCATTTGATCCATGTGATGACATGTGGCATTGCCTGATTCGTCAAAATACAAATTTTATGGATTACTCACTACATGTCTTGGTATTTTGGGCCTAAATTCACCTGCATACAAATAAACACAACCACTTGTGGAATTGGTCAGTTTTTAACCTTACCACTATATTGTGTTTCTCTTTTGTGCACATTATGAGGCGAATCGATGGTCTAAATATGACACTTAAGGACCATCAACAAACTGTCTGTCGGTACCCTGCGTACCGTATACCCCTTGGGACTACAAAAAGACCAAAGGAACTTCACCTATCTGAGTTGAAGACCTGCGAAGGACCCATGTGTCATACGGGACTGGACCTGCCTCCCATCTATGGTTAGTCCCGGTGTTGCCACGTGTATACTGCAACTGGACCTACATCCCACACATGGGATAGCTCCGGGCTAAACACCTGTGTGGCACCCCCGGACCTAACCCCCGACAGAGGGAAACTCCGGTACCGACACATGTACATCTACACCGGACCTACCCGTCTCAGACAGAAAGCTCCGAAGCTGCCACGTGTCCAACCGTCGGACCTTCAGCCTCAACAATCAGACTGGTGGACCCCCAATGGCTCGGACCTTCAAGGGGCAATCAAAGACTTCAAGACCCGATTAAGTGTCATTAATACCATATTAATGACACATGATCGGAAGACCCTTAATACAGGTAACAGCACTGTCAAGGCCTGTTACCACGCTATTAAGGGTAATTAACCTCATTAATTGTGTAATAAGCATAAGTAACTGCCAGGGCCATATGTCGGGCCAGGCTAACGGTGTAACGACCAGTCCTTGTACTATAAAAGGATTGGTCGACAATACACAGGGGGTTCTCTTCTCTTGGCTCCTCTCTCTCGCTCGCTGGAAACTCTCGACTCTTAGAAACTCAATACAACAACAACACACCTAGTGGAGTAGGGTATTACGCTCAAGCGGCCCGAACCACGTAAATCCTTGTGTCTACTTGCCATCGTGTCTAAATCTCTGCGCGCCCAATACCGAACTACAAACTTCGCAGGCTACCAACAGTAGCACCGGGAGAATTGCCGGAACAACACTCTGACAGTTGGCGCACCAGGTAGGGGCGCCCAAGATTCAAACATGGTGAACTCCGTTGTTGGATCGTCAAACGACAACCCTACTGTGCAACCTGCTGGAGTCAATCTCTCCAACATGCAGCCGCCAGCAGGTGTTGTGGCTCCAGCAGGAGCCATGCCACCGCCGCCACCGTCCGCACCGGCAAATCAAGCTGGACAGCGGGATGGAGCGTCTGCGTCGGTCACGGCATCGGCTAACAACAACCCTAAACACGCGCTTCATGCCACGCATGCTCTTCTCCAATGCCCACCACCTCTAGGTGCATCCTAGGGTGCAATGGAGCAGTGGAGGGCTGATATGGAACATTTGGTTGCAGCAGCAGCCGACCGCATCAGCAACCAAGGTCCTCCCCCCTCGGGGCGGGCCCCATCGCAGCATCGGACCATGTCAGGCAGACTTGGTCTGCACGCTTCCCAACATAGGAGGCGTGTTGCGTCTCAAAAAGCTACGTCGCTGCCTTCCGGGGCGCGACGCACCCATACGGTAACCAGGCTTTCAACTCACGACCTTCGGGCGGAGCTTGATCGCCGTTACCGTCAACAGGATGGCCGCGTCCATATCGAGCACGCTCGCGAAAAGCGAGAGGCTCGAGATAGTCCTGCTCCCGAGGGAGTAGGAGGAGGTTGTTCTGCCCTGGCTATGCACCTACGCATGGTCAGATGGCCACAAAAGTTCCGGCCTCACCTGCCGGAGAAATTTGACGGGACTGTCAATCCCGTTGAGTTTCTCCAAATCTACTCCACCGCAATAATGGCCAACTATTTCCCTGTGGCTTTGACTGGGACCGTCAGGTCCTGGTTCATGAGCCTTCCGCCTGACTCCATCAACAGTTGGGTGGAACTGTGCCAACAGTTCACCGCCAATTTCGGGAGTTCATACACCCGACCAGACACCGAACTGGACCTTTTTTCCGCCAAGCAGAAGGGGGGAGAGTCCCTGTGATCCTTCATCCATAGGTTCTCCCAGGTACAAAACACTATTCCTTCTATCTCTAGCGCCTCTGTTATTGTGGCATTTAGATAGGGCGTATGAGACAAGAAGATGCTGGAGAATCTGACGACCAAGGAGATCACCAGCGTCACAGAACTCTTCAGCTTGGCTGACAAATGTGCCAAAGCTGCGGAGGGCCGTGAAATGCACTCCCAACCACCTCCGGAGGACAACAAAAAATCCTTCAAGGGTGAAGCCACTACCTCCGGGAGTGGCAAAAAGAAGAAAAAGTCCAACGGCAAGAAAAAGTCGTTGGCCGGCACACCAACTGCTGCAGCTGCTGCAGCTCCGGGTGGTCGGGGGCCACGCCCCGAAAAACAACCTCGGCCGTCCTCTGAAGACAGAGGCAACTCCAAGATGTGGTGTCTTATAGACAAGTCGAACAACCACAACTTGGAAGACTGCCGGAGGTCCATAACCTTGTCGAGCGCTACAACAAGCGCCGGGAAGAAGTTCCTTTCCGTCAAAGGGAAGGGAAATAGAAAGTCAACGAAGCTCCGGCTGAAGAGGAGTTAGGCTTTCAGGACCCTAAAAAGGTCTTGAAGGTTGTTTACACCTCCGTCGACAATGACTCTGACGTCTCCGACAATGAACGTCGGAAAACCATGAACACCATCTTTGGTGGTTCGTGGGACATCACCTCCCGCCGTGTCCTTAAGACCATGCGGCGGGACATGGCCTTAGTAGCTCCTACTACTAGGGCAGAGCCGCACCGAAAGTGGATGGACACTGCCATCACTTTCGATGCATTAGACTGCCCCCGGAACATGATCGGAGCTGGCCAACTCCCATTGATGGTATCTCCAACCATCAACAACATCCAACTCCACCATGTAATGGTGGACGGAGGTTCAAGGCTAAACCTCATAAGCTTTGAAGCTTTCGTCAAGCTTCAGCTCCGACCTTCGGACCTTCGCCCCTCTCGACCTTTCTCTGGAGTAGGTTCGGGGGCCATAACCCCACTCGGTGCATTTACTCTTCTAGTGACCTTCGGGACCCGGGAGAATTATTGCACTGATAAGTTGGTCTTCGACGTGGTGCAGATCAACTTACCCTTCTACGCCATTTTGGGCAGGCCAGCCTTATACAAGTTCATGGCTGCTGCTCATTATGGATATTTGGTGTTGAAGATGCCAACACCAACCGATGTTCTTTGGATCCGTGGAGATCGCACCGCCGAAGTCACAGCTCTGGAAGAACTCCACGCGCTTGCTACAGCGCAGGAGGAAGAATCTAGAAAGGAGCAAGCTCCAAAACCCCCGAGCATTCGTCATCGAGGCTCAACCTCCACACCTCGCATGCAACCAAGCAGCGACACCGACATTCCCGTCAAAGTCGTCCAAATCGGTTCCGACGCCGCTCAGACCACCCTTATATTGGGAGGTCTGAATGACAAATAGGAACTCGCGCTCATCACTTTCCTCCGGGATAATGTCGACGTGTTTGCTTGGCAACCGTCACAAATGCCTGAGATCCCTAGGGAAGTGATCGAGCATAATCTGAAGATCTATCCCGACGCTCGGCCTGTACATCAGAAGCCTCAGAAGCAATCAGTAGAGCGACAAAACTTCATAGGTCAAGAAGTGAAGAAGTTGCTCGAAGCTGGATTCATTTGAGAAGTCTTTCACCCAAAATGGCTGGCAAACCCAGTCGTTGTACCCAAGGTCGGCGGGAAGCTTCCGATGTGTATCAACTACACTACACTAAATAAGGTATGTCCAAAAGATCCATTCCCACTACCTAGAATAGATCAGATAGTGGATTCCACCTTCAGGTGTGAATTACAGTGTTTCCTAGACGCATATTCTGGGTACCATCAAATCAGAATTTCTAGGGAAGATGAAGAGCATACCTCCTTCATCACAGTAGATGGATTATATTGTTATACTGCCATGCCATTTGGTCTCAAGAATGCTGCTTCAACATTTGTACGAGATATGTACAAAACTTTTGGAGAGCTCATCAGAGACGTAGTGGAAGTGTATGTCGATGACATCGTTGTCAAGATCAAGAACAAGGAGTCATTCCTTGAGACCTTGCAAGCTGTCTTCGACAAGTTGCGAGTCACTCACATGAAGCTGAACCCGGACAAGTGTGTCTTCAGGGTTAGATCCGGAAAACTTCTTGGTTTCTTGGTGAACCACCGAGGAATAGAAGCAAACACGGCGGAGATAAAAGCTATTGAAGACATGCGGCCACCAGCCCGCATCAAGGATGTCCAGAAGCTGATTGGATGTCTAGCTTCCCTCAGCGGTTCATCTCAAGACTAGCGGAACGGGCGCTACCCTTCTTCAAGCTATTGAGAAAGTCCAAACCATTACATTGGTCTGAAGAAGCAGAAAAGGCATTCCAGGAGCTGAAGCAGCTCCTCACCATCCTACCAACCTTGGTAGCTCCAAACCCTGGTGAGCTACTCCTGCTTTACATTTCGGCAACTGACGAAGTTGTCACCATGGTCCTGGTTGCGGATAGACCAGAACCATCTCCAGTTCAGGAATCCATACCCCTTCGGGAGGGTCCGGAGCTACCTGAAGTCGAGTCTAGGTCCCAGCTCCCAGACCCTGATCCTCAAGGCGAAATGCCGAAGGATCCATCTCCTTCAAATGAAAAAGTCACCACCGCTAAACAAGAAGGTTTGAACCCCTCCGGGAGGGTCCGGATCACTTCAGGAGAAGCTTTGGGTTCTTCCATCCGGAACTTGGAGGTTCCTGAACAAGGTCCGGACCCCTCCAGGAGGGTTCGGGTAGATGAGGGAGCTGCGGGCCCCTTTGGGAGGGTCCGGACGGTCCAGCGCCCAGTGTACTTCATCAGCGAAGTACTCCATGACGCCAAGACTCGATACCTGGAGGTGCATAAGCTGCTCTATGCAGTTCTTATTGCCTCTAGGAAGCTTCGAACCTACTTCCAAGCTCACAAGATTTCAGTGGTAACCTCTTATCCACTACATGCAATCTTGCATAACCCCAATTCCACTGGGAACATTGCAAAGTGGGCAGTGGAATTAGCCAAGTTTGACCTTGAATTCATTCCAAGACAAGCGATCAAGAGTCAAGCATTGGCGGACTTCGTGGCAGAATGGACCCCCTCTCCATCAAATCCTGGGGGCCCCAATGAACAGAAGTCGGAACCCAAGGTTCCGGTCTTCACTGAGCCTCACTGGACTCTCTACTTCGACGGCTCCGTGTAGAAGCAGGGGGCCGGAGCTGGAGTCCTTCTCCTCGCTCCGATCGGGGAGAAGGCTAAATACATGGTGCACCTAGACTTCAAGGCGACCAACAAAATGATGGAGTATGAAGCACTAATTTATGGACTCAAGGTGGCACTATCGTATGGTGTCAAGCAGCTGTTGGTAAAGGGTGATTCACAGCTTGTTGTAAAACAATTCAAAGGTGAATGTTGCTGCAACAACCCTCAACTAGCTGCATACCTACTTGAAGTCCAGAGGCTTCAGAAGGACTTCGATGTCCTGGATCTTTGCCATGTCCAGCGTCTCAACAACGCTGAAGCTGACGAACTCTCGACGAAAGCTTCAACCGGAGCTCCAGCTCCCGACAGAACCTTCGTCCGGAGGTTGTCTAAACCTACAGCTCAGCCTACCGAACTGAGCGAAGGGGGCAAGACCACCACCTCGAAGCTGGCGGTCTCGATGTCCCTGTTACCATGACGTCCATCAAGGGTCGTAGGTGCTGCAGGAAGCTTTGAGAAACCCAACACACAAGACTCAAATCCTCAAACTAGCTCCGATGCATGGATCTCGGAGATTCGGGGCTACTTGAAAGACAATTTCCTTCCTGAAGATAATGTATCCGCTGATCGGATAGTCAGATTGGCTAAAAGATACACACTGGTAGAAGGAGATCTCTACCGGTGTGGTGCCAACGGCATCCTAATGCGGTGCATTACAAGGGAAGAAGGCTGCGAGCTCCTCGCAGAAATCCATGGAGGCGAGTGTGGGAACCACGCGTCCTCCCGCACGCTGGTCGGTAAAGCCTTCCGGCATGGCTTTTACTGGCCTACAGTGCTCCAGGATGAAACTGAGCTAGTGAAGAAATGTGAAGCATGCCAGTTCTATGCGAAAAAAATTCACACACCAGCTCAGCCTCTACAAATGATACCTCCTACATGGCCTTTCGCTGTGTGGGGGATGGATATCTTGGGACCTTTCCCAAGAGCCGTCGGAGGTTATAAGTTCCTGTACATTGCCATTAACAAGTTCACCAAATGGCCGGAAGCAACTCCAGTTGTGACAATAAACAAGCAATCAGTTATCAACTTCTTACAGTCCATAGTATGCAGATTTGGAGTCCCAAACAAGATAATAACTAATAATGGGACCCAGTTCACAAGCTCTGCATTCCAAGGATATTGCGAAGACCTCAGCATTCAAGTCAGCTACGCTTCCGTAGCTCACCCGGCAAGCAATGGCCAAGCCGAGAGAGCAAATGCAGAAATCCTAAAAGGACTCAAGACGCGCACATACGAGCGCCTGAAAAAACATGGAGCCAACTGGATCGAAGAGCTTCCGCCCACACTGTGGGCCAACAGTACAACTCCAAACCGGTCACCTCGAGAAACACCCTTCTTCCTGGTGTACAGAGTTGAAGCAGTCCTTCCCCCAGAAATCACCTTGGGGTCGCTCCGGGTCCGGACCTTCGACGATGCCACGCAGGACCAGCTCCGGCGTGAAGACTTTGACCTCCTTGAAGAGGGAAGGTGCCAAGCAGTTGTTTGGAATGCCCGATACCGCCAAGCTCTTCGGTGCTATCACCAAAGGCATGTTCACAACCGACAGCTCGAGGAAGGCCATCTGGTGCTACGGAGAATACAATCCAGAGAGGGGTTAAACAAACTCTCCCCCAGTTGGGAAGGACCTTTCCGAGTGATCAAACTATCCCGTCCCGGATGCGTTTGCTTGGCAACCGAGGATGGGACACCTCCCCCTAATCCTTGGAACATTGAGCACCTCCGTAAGTTCTACGCTTAATATCACAAAGGTGAGTCTGTAGTTACATGTGATGTATGTTATAGAGTCATTGTACAGAGTCGGGTAGCTCCTCCGGGAGAACAGTCGGACCTTCCCCGAAAGGTCCGTAAAGTTCAGGCAACACTCGTCACAGTCTCAGAACTAAAAGTGTGGCTAGCTACCTTGGGTCAAACGAGAAACGAAACACACTTAGCCTGGTTCCGTACCCTAAGAGTGTACGTGTTTCCCGTGTACCCCGGATCTATAATGAAAGACATCATTGTGTGAAAACAGACTCCACATGCATTTATTTTGTACAGGCTCAATATTTTTTATTTTTCTCTTTCTTGTCTATAACAAAGTCGTGCAATTCTTAAGAAACTTTAGCTCGACTAATTCAAGTATAATTCAAGTTGCATTGTCCATTCTTCCGGGTCTAAGCATTATTAATGGTCTACTCGTCTAAATGCCGCCAAGCCAATCTAGGTCCGAAGTGTGCTATCGACTTAGCCTCGTCATGCACCCTAAGTATGCCACTCTACCTACACCCTGGCAAGCCGAAGTAAGGCGAGTCCAGAAATGATCGGACCTAGAGAAAACAAGCCAGTGCACTTGATTGTATTTACAATTGTGTTCGACCTAAAAATTTCTCGGGAATAGTAAGTAACAATTGAGTTATAGATAGGGAATGGATTTTACTGTTTTTCTTGACTTCAGTGTGCAGAAAAAATAAAGATTTCATGATGATGGTGAATGAAGCCAGAGCTACCAAAGCTCCGACATCCCCTAGGTGGCTTGTAGTCGATGTTTCAAACATTGATAGTGAGCATCGCTGGAGCTACTCAGCTCCAGTAAAGCCAGGGGGCCAGCCGTCAACGTGAAGAAAAGATGGTGGGAAGACTCCACGGTGGGGTCTGCTGTCGACACACTGCGTTTTGACAAAGGTCACTGCTGGAGCTACCAAGCACCGACACCCCAGAGGACTAACCATCGATGCTCTACATTTTGATGGAGACTGATGTCGGAGCTGCTAAGCTCCAATGATGGTCACTACCGGAGCTACTAAGCTCCGACAACCTCAGGGGGCCTCTACTATCGAAGCCTTCGGACCTACGTTTTACAAGTTCGAAGCACGCAAGTCTTCAACAAAGTGTTGCATCCTCTTGTTACATGTTCACAATCAAATTGTGTACATCTACCAGGGGGCCAAGTGGGACAAAAGTGTTGAAGACAAAAAATGAAATTCATAAAAACTTGGATTTCATTCATCTGGAGACAAGAGATTACAAAATTGGAGAAAAAGAAGAGAGAATGCAAGCGGGAGCTACAAAGAGAGAGTCCTAGACCCTATGGAAGAACGAGGCAACCTTCTGGGCAACCTCCGACACGCTGGCTTGGGCGGCTTCTCCCTCTCCGTCGATGGGGCCTTCAAGCACCGGGTCCAGTGGGAACTGAGGGTCCCGGCTTGTGTAGCACGTCAGCACGTATTCTGCGACGTTCTTCGCCAAGGATTGTCCCTCGGTTTCTAGCTGATCCGCGATGATATCGCCCATCTTGGTGAGCTTGTTGCCTACTGAACTCAACGCCTGCAACGCCTAGTCCAGCTCCGGCTCCGGATCATCCGGACGCACGGGACTAAAACCCATTGGTGTTAGCGCGTCGTTGGCTTTGCCCAAGAAGTCCCAAACTTGTTGGGACTCCGCAGCCCTTGAGCCTTGCATCTCCTCCAAGGATCTTCTGGTCACCGCAAGCTCCGAATTCTCCCGGGCAAGGTGCTCAACCTCTTTGGCGTTCTGCTAAATCTTTTCAGCAACCTGCCTTTGGAGTTTACTAAGCTCCTCCTCCCAGAGGTGGATCTTGTTTCGACGGTCGACCAGGTCCTTCTCCCAGCCCCGCACCTTCTTCTCCCTGGCAGTAATTTCATCCTCCCTCTTGTGGAGGTCCTGTCCTCACTGCCAGGCCTTATTCTCCTCTTTCTCGCAGCGTTCATCCAATTTCTTGGTGCGCTCCGCGTGACTCTTGTCACCCAGAGTTAGCCTCTGAGTAAGCTCTTCCTCCCTCTTCACGAGGTCATCCCGCAGCTCCAAGAGTTTTTGCTCTTCATCTTCGAGCTTTTTCTCCCGCTCCTCAAGGGCCTCCAGGCGCTTGACGAGGCTGTCGTGGATGGCGCTGAGCTTCTCCCCGCGATCATTCGCTGCGTTATTAGCAGCTACGGTCTGTCCGTGGATGGCTCGGGACTGGTTGTCGAGGGATCGCACCATGCTTTCCCTCTCGTCCAGCAGCTTACCCCAGTACTCCAACCGGACCTTCTCCTTCTTCACCCACTCCTTATCGTCAGCCAGCCTCGAGTGCACCAGCTTGGTCTCGAATTGGAGTCGGTTGCGCCACCTCCTAAGATTTTGGCGCTCCTCCTCGACGGCCTTGCTGTCGTGGTAAAAAGTCAGCTGGACCTGACGAAGACTGGAGCAGGCGTTGTCGATAGACAGCGACAGAGGGATCGGTTCCGAACCTGCCGGGGTCTTCTCCGCTGGCTCCAGCGGGTTCTCCGTGACAAAAATTGGGTCCCACTCTACAAGAGCGGTCCCCTGAGCTTCCACAGCACTAGGGCCGCCCTCCGGGATAACCCCACCCTCCGCCAAGGAAGGTCCTGCAACAGAAGTTTCGATCTCCAGAGTTGGCTCCGAAGGTCCCGCCGCCAGGTCATCAACAACTGGTCCCTCAGGCGGGGGGCCGTCAGCTTCATCTAGGCACCCTGGCTCAGGCACGGGCACCTCCGGGACCACCACCTCCGGGGCAGGCATTGAAGATTCGGTCAGTGCTGAAGCCACTTCCAGCTCCAACGTTGGCACCTCCTCCACCGCCGGCTCAGGCGCTGGCGCTTCGACCATCATGGGCTCGGGCGCCGGCACTTCTGCAGTAACCGGCTCAGGTGTCGGAACTTCTTCGACGACCGGCTCAGGCGCGGGAACTTCATCAATGACCGGCTCAGGCACCGGAACTTCATCAACACCCAACTCTACCGTCGGGGCCTCATCAACCACCGGCTCCACTGTCGGGGATTAAACAACGTCCGGCTCTAGGGCCAGGACTTCAGCTACCTCCGGCTCTGAGGCCGGAGCATCCATCATTTCAGCATCCAAACCCAGAGCTTCAACCTCCGGGGCTGGTGCCGCTGGAACATCTTCATTCCTGTGGTCTGGTGCTACCACGGGAGCTTCAGGGGATGACTCGAGGTCAAGGACCACGACAGCTGGCACCGGAGCTGCTGTGACCTCAGCCACCTCTTGGGGCGGCGCTGGGATTGGAGCCGGAGCCTCTGCTTGCACAGCTTTAGCTGTTGCTACAGGAACCGGAGCTTCAGCCCCTTTCTTGGGCACCCTGTGGATGAAGGACGAAGAAACTCAAAACACAATTACAACAAAAAACAATCAACTGAGGTAAAAAAATCAAACTTACCTTGGAAGGCTTCCGCTCCAGCTAGCGCGGAACCTCTTCCTCGGACGCTCGGGGCCGGACCCTATCGCCACTGGCGTGGTAGCTCCATAAGGTTCCCCGGAGCTTGCTGCTGCCGTCAGCATCATCTTGGTTGAGGCCCCCCTCGACCGGGAAGGACCTCCGGACCCAGAGCCCTCAGTTGTCCCTGGTACTGGAGCTACATGGCCGGAGTTAGCACCCCGGGGAGATGCTGATGCTGGTGTGGTTGCCGCCACCAAAGAACTCCTCCGCTGGGGAGAAGGAGCCGTCATGGAAGGAGCAGGTCTGACGGACCCCCCGTCGGCATGCTTCAGCTTCCTCTTGCGGCTCAAGGGCTTGGCCAACTCCTTGCCCTTGCCTACGACTTCGGTTCTTGGCTTTGGGGCGGCAGCGGAGCCGCCTTCAGAAGCTTCGGGGATTGCCACCCCGGAGGTCGATCGCCTCTCCACCAGGCCCAAGTCGTCCAACAGCGACATCTTCGGAGCTCTCTGCACTCCTCTGGTATCATATTTAGAGGCAGGAAGGCCGCCGGTGGAGACACGTCGCCAGAGCCGATGTTCCCAGACTGGAACTTCTTGAGATGGGTCTTCAAGGCTTCACCGGCCAAGTTGGTGTCCAAGCCGACCTCAATGCGGTTGGTGTCCATCTCACTGTTGAAGGCCCAGGCAGGCCGGCTCCTAGCCCTTAGTGGGGCCCACCTGTTCGTCAAGAAGTTTCCGAAGACCATCTGCGAGGTCACCCCATCTTCGACACATTCCTGGATTCTGTCCAGGATGGGCCTGTACTCCCTCGACAGCTCCGGCACGTCACTCCAAGTGTCGGTGTCAACGCGAGGAAGGCCTTCAGGCAGCTCTAGCCTCTCTTGTCCCTCGATAGTGATGACCACCCAGTCTTTCTTCCAGTCGTCCCACTTGTCGGTAGGGAAGTACCTCAAGTACTTGAGGGGAGAGTTTTTCCGCTTCACGAAGTAGTAGAAGCCGATGAACTCATCACTCTTCCCGGTCGGGTGGACAGTGAAGATAGTCTGGAACAACTCCACGCAAGGGGGCACGCCCACCCACATCTCGCCACTAGCAAGATTGAGTGGGGGCCCAGATGGTGGAGCTGCAGACCATAGAAATCAAGCAGCATCAGAAAGAAAGTGGAGAAAGGTGGGATCAAACCCGCCATGGCGTACCCAAGGAAGTACATCATATCTCCGGCTTGCTGCTTCTCGAAGGGAAGCTTGCCGCAGCGAATGTCGTTGTTGAAGGAGTCACTGGACCATCCTATGTAGGTCCGAACCCTAGACAACTCCTTCTTGCTCCCGATGCGGCTCTTGCGGAGACCCAACTCCATCGCAGCACAGCGGGGCGAGAGAAGAAAAGCAGGCTAAAGTTTGGAGGATTCAAGCGCAAGTTCAAATGGAGGCGTAAAGAATCCCCAAACGGTGCGCGCTTTCCTTCTTAAGTGAACCCCTGGATGGAAATCGCAGAGGAGTCGACGATACAATTCAAAAACTTCACCCTGCCAATGTCAAGGGGGCATGGGGCCACCCCAACGATCAAGTCGAGGTCTTTACCCCGCGGCGAACGATTGTCATCATGAAAGGCAGGAAGCCCGAGGGCGGCGGCCTGACAGGGCGCGCGGAACCGATACGGTTTTCGTATCGGGAACTGGCGACCTTCAATTGTGTGAGATCCACACGCTCAGATCACCTGCCGCATCCTGGATGTACCACGTGGCGTTGGTTTAACTGCGAATTATCGCCAACGGCACATCCGAAGACCCTTGAAGACACGGCTCAAAAACCGAAGGATGGACCCACCTCCGGCAAAACGACTTCATCCAAAAGGTCCCTCCCAGAGGTGGGCCCAGGGGCCACTGTCGGTACCCTGCATACTGTATACCCCTTGGGACTATAAAAGACCAAAAGAACTTCACCTGTCTGAGTTGAAGACCTGCGAAGGGCCCACGTGTCATACGGGACCGGACCTGCCTCCCATCTATGGTTAGTCCCGGTGCTGCCACGTGTATACTGCAACCGAACCTACATCCCACACATAGGATAGCTCCGGGATAAACACGTGTGCGGCACCCCCGGACCTAACCCCCGACAGAGGGAAGCTACGGTACCGACACGTGTACATCTACACCGGACCTACCCGTCCCAGACGGAAAGCTCCGAAGCTGCCACGTGTCCAACCGCCGAACCTTCAGCCTCAACAATATGACTGGTGGACCCCCAACGGTCAGACCTTCGAGGGGCAATCAAAGACTTCAAGACCCAACTGAGTGTCATTAATACCATATTAATGACACACGATTGGAAGGCCCTTAATACCGATAACGGCACTATCAAGGCATGTTACCACGCTATTAAGGGTAATTAACCTCATTATTTGTGTATTAAGCATCAGTAACCACCAGGGCCACATGTCGGGCCAGGCTAATGGTGTAGCGACCAGTCCTTGTACTATAAAAGGACTGGTCGACGATACACAGGGAGATCTCTTCTCTCGGCTCCTCTCTCTCGCTCGCTGGAAACTCTCGACTCTTAGAAGCTCAATACAACAACAACACACCCCGTGGAGTAGGTATTATGCTCTGGCAGCCCGAACCACGTAAATCCTTGTGTCTACTTGCCATCGTATCTGAATCTCTGCGCGCCCAATACCGAATTACAAACTCTGCGGGCTACCAACAGTAGTACCGGGAGAATTGCCGGAACAACACTTCGACACTGTCCATCAGCTAGACGTCAAGAACACCTTCCTCCACGACACTCATAGAGATAGTGTACCACAGCCAGCCGATTGGATTTGTGGATTAAGCTCATGCAGACATGGTCTGCAAGTTGAACAAGTTCATATAAAAGACGGCACCCCAAGCCTGGTACGATCGATTTGCCTCCTTCTTGGTCTTGCTGGACTTTACAGAGGTCAAGTTGGACACTTTGCTCTTTATCTATCTACGTGAGAGTGACACTCTGTACCTCCTCCTGTACGTCAATGACATTGTCCTCGGAGAGTCCATTTCGACTCTCCTATAGTGTACCATCTCAGCCTTGCAGTGAGAGTTTGCTAAGAAGGATTTGGGTCAGCTTCACCACTTCTTGGGTATTGCGGTTGAGCACCGATCCGATGACATTCCTTCAACAGCGGCAATACAGTGTGAAGATACTTGAGCAGGCGAGCATGGCTGATTGCAAACTTTGCACCACTCCAATGGATACCCAGGCCAAAGTATTCTCAGCTGATGGGGCTCCTGTCAGCAATCCCACTGCTTACACCAGTCTTGTAAGTTTCCTCAAGTACCTCACCTTCACGGCGCTAGGTATCTCTTACGCTTCCAGAAAGTGTGCCTCCACATGCATGATCCACGAGAAGTGCTCCTCACCGCTATGAAGTAAATCCTTAGGTACTTTCAGAGCACCCTCGACTACGACCTTCTTCTCCTTTGTTTCTCGTCGTCTAGGCTTGTTGTCTTCACCGAGCTACCCAGACATGCGTAGATCCACCTCTAGCTATGTTATGTTCCTAGGTGACAACCTCGTCTCTTGATCATCGAAGTGACACCACCTCATCTCCCGCTCGAGTGGTGAGGTCAAGTACGGCACTGTGACTAACGGTGTGGCTGAAGCATCCTGACTACGACAGCTGCTTCTGGAGCTCCACAACCCCCTCGCTCACACCATTGCTAGTCTACTGCGACAACGTCAACACCGTCTACCTCTCTACCTATCCCATCCAGCATCAGCAGAGCAAGCATGTGAAAATTCACCTTCACTTCATTCATGAACATTTCAACCTCAATGATGTTCGCGTTCTCCCAATTCTGACGACATATTCACAAAGAGCCTTCCTACATCGGTGTTCTCCTAGTTCAGGTTTAATCTCAACATCTGCAATAGCTAGATGTTATGAATGAAGAAGAATGTTAGACTATGTATTATGTGTGTATTATTGCACCTGACCCACGTATCCAGCTCCCTATGACTATATATACTCTTCATACCCCATCAATGCAATTCAATCACTATTTTCCTCCAATAATACACGATGGCATTGACATAAGAAGTTATGGCGATTTGATTTAAACAACAGGTTTGCAGAAGGCCCCATGCGGGGGGAGGTTTTTCACACACAGAAATCACACGCACGGGCCAACATAGTACAAGAATCAAATGATAACGTCTGTTCCCAGTTCTGGTAACGCGGTGGATAACTTCGGCGAGCATCAGCATCAGCATCAGTTCCCACCGAACAGGTAGCCCAAGGAAGAACCACCACCTGGAGCTGCATGGACCTTGGTGGAAGGGCGGTCCTGGAAACACCACGAACCATTTAGTTAAACCTAGCCCAGAAATCAGCAACCTTCAGTTTCATGGAGAAGTTCAGTGTAATGGTGAGCATACTCTCTGCATATGCTTCTATGTGTGAAGACATCATAAAATAGAAACGGGCAGTAAAAGATGTGCATGATGCCAGAGGACGATGTCAGAAGGGAAAAAAATTATAGAACGGAACATCCTGAACACTGTTTCTCATATTTCTGTCCCGATGCAGAATGTGGTTGTCTAATGCAGAGTCACAGGCATCAAACTCGAAAGATAAATACAGTTGAACTCTTTTAGAAAGTCAATTAGTGCCATGAAACGCCCTCATACATACTTCATTTCAATGCATATACCATATCAAATTATGGAACTCATCGGTCATCACAACATTTAAAACTAAATATGAAAACCATGTGTTCAATTATTGGGAAAAAATAAATAATTTCACTGTAAATATAACAGAGAAAAGTGTGCAAAGCACTGAACTTGGTGCTAAAAATGGTACATGTTTCATCGATTGATATAAAAAACTTATAACATCACAATCATGGTTATTAAGGCGTCGCTTAAGTGGTAAAGTGGTCTGGGATTGTAAGGCATCCTGTCGCCTTGAGTTTGCGAGTAAGGTGACAGGGGAGAGCGGCTGCTTACCTGGATGTGGAGGCGGGTGGTGGATCTGCCGATCCGGAGGCACCGTGGCCGATCTGTGCGGTGGAGGAAGGGGTGGTGGCGGGGGAAGCCAGTATCACCGTGGAGGAAGGGGTGGTGGCAGGGGAGCCGCCGTGGAGGAAAGGGAGAGCCGCCATGGAGGAAGGGTGGCGGCGGGGGAGCCGTCGTGGTGGAAGGAGGGGAGCCGCCGTGGAAGAAGCGGTGGCGGCGGGGTAGCCGAACTGCGGGGGAGGCGGCGCGGGTTGTGGAGTACTGGACCTGGCGGCTAGGGTTACCAGGAGATGTGAAGTAGTGTACCTGGCTGGGTGTGGTGGGCCGGAGTGGCTCACTTTGGGCCAGGCTACCAGGGAGGTGAAAAAAGATTCTGATCCAATAGTTGGCCTAAGGCAAGGCTGGGCTGGTAGGTGAAAACTGATTCTAATACCTTATAGTGCTGTATTTTATTCTTTTCACCCAATAATTACTTCTATTTTCCTATTTTTACGTATTACTAAGGTGTCGCCTCGCCTTATCGCTTAAAAGATAAAAAGGAGGTCCGTCGCCTTAAGTCGCCTTACCGCCTTAATAACTATGATCACAATGGAACACCAATATGTGAACGCCACAACAACTATCAATTACTTAATTCAGCTAGGAAGATGTGAATACAATAGATTTTCTGATAAAAAATATGACAGCAAAACAAAGACTAGCAAATATACATGATATGCTACAAAGACTTACATAGTACTAATCAGACTTGCAATATTCTCTGATGCTCAGCATATATCTTATTTTAGTGCAACTAGTGATGTAATTCATATATCATCTGGCTGCTGAGCTATACTGTTTTCTAAATTAAAGTTATTCCCCAGCTAAAAGCCCTTAGAGTATTACATTCTTGTTAACCGGATTTGAATGAATGATGGCAGCAACAGACTGAAATAGAAAACAAAAAAAAAATGAAAATAGCATACCGTAAGGAAGTTCCCAGTGTTCTGCCCGTCAGCCCGGTGATAGTTATTGGTTTGGCTAGCAACCCCGGCAGGAATCTGCTTGGTCACATCAGCCTTTGCAGCAGCTGGTTTCTCAGCCAGAGGAGCAGTCACAGCTGGTGCCACCGCTGGCTTTGGGGCTGGGGCCTCACCATTTCCAAAGAGGTAACCCAAAGAACTCTGACCACCACCGGCACTACCACCACGGCTCATCTTGATTGTTAACTAAGAGAAACTGAACAGTCACTTATTCAGACTAGAAATCACGCATGATTAATAATACACATTGTACAAAGAGGTAGAAAGGAATAATTTGGCTACTCCACAAAAATAATGAACAGATTAAAATGTGTTTGGCAGTGTTGTAAAACCCCGCCTGGACGCCTAGGCGCCCGTGGACCGACGGGACGCCTAGGCGCCTAGGCGGCGCCCAGGCGACCAGCGATTCAGAGCCTCAGAGGTAGGGAGCAGGCAGGAGAGCAGGAGAAATCATCGGAGAGAGGGAGGAAGGAGACCGCCGCGATCTGGGAGGCGGCCAACCGGGCAACGGGCGTGTACAGGCGGACGGAGGCGGCGGCTACTGGAGGCGGCGGCTGGGTCAACCAGACAGATGGTTAGGGTTTATTGTTATATTGGGTCGGGCCGCAATTGAAAAACAGAGCTGCCACTTCAAAACCCTAACTCCCCAATCCCTTCTCCTTCCACCGCAGCCCCAGTGCCGCCCCGCTCGATGTGTCGCCACACCGCGCGCGCCTCCTCTCCTCCTGTGCGCCTCTCCTCTCTGTTCGCGCCGCTCCTCTCCTCTCTATTCGCGCCGCTCCCCTCCTCTCCTCTTTGTTCGCGCCGCGCCGCCCCCTCTCGCGCGCCACTGTGCAATGTGCGCCGCGCCGCCCCTCTCGCGTGCCTCTGGCGTCGCCAGTCACAGTCGAAGGATGACTGGACGCGTCGCCTGGACGACAGGAGACATCGCCTGGACGACAGGAGACGAGCAAGTCGTCCCAGTCGGGCGCCTGGACCCTTCCAGGCGAGGCGAGGAGGCATGGCGTCCGATCTACAACGACTGGACGCCTAGGCGCCGCCTAGGCGACGCCTGGACAACACTGGTGTTTGGATCTAGCACCAAAACTTGATAAGCATCTCAGGGGATCTCATTTTCCTCATAGTGAACTAGAGAAGTTTTAGCTCGATGGTACAATCTGATTTTCAGCAGGGCAAGCGTGAGCAGAAGCAAAATTAAATTCGGATCTCCCATCAAAGCTTGGTAACAATCTTATCTTTTTTTTCTTTTACTTAAAAGATGTTGTTGGGTTTGATATATAGCGTACCGATCCTGCTTGGGACAAAGATTTTGTTGTTGTTGTAAAGCTTGTGTCAGGACCCATCTTTCAAGGAAATTAAATCAAGATTTTGTCCGATAGCAACACAAGCTTATATCATACTACATGTTTATGCAAGTAGGAGTATGTTAAACAATAACAGTGAACCTTCCAATAAGCACCAAACGGGAAACAACCAGCTCCAGCTAATATACAGAAAGAAAAAACAAAAACCTCAACCGACAGTACTTGTGGTCTTGAGTACAAGTGACCGGTCCTTGTCAAACTATTGCAAGGGGCGGTCAATACGTGTCTGCATTTTTTTATTATTTGTCAAAAAAGACACTGCGTGCAGGATTTACAAGCTCGTTTGTGAATCCAGGGAATTCCGGGTAGCCAAGAACGACATGAGGCCGAGCTGATGGATCGCTCACGCCATCATTCCACAAAGACGCAGAACAGAAAAAAAATGCCATACGGATCTACACCAGTTTTCCCAAGACGGCAAACAAGGCAACGGTCTCCACCAAGACCCTATGAACCGACGACGCTACCTTCCTAACAGACAACAGATCCGGCTACCGACCAACAACGCGCGCGCGGGCGCAAGAAATGGACGGATCTCGCGGGTAAGATCGACTCGACCACTCCCGGCGCAGATCACGGCAGAGATATGACACGAACCGAGGGTGGCATGGGAGGAGGGTGGAGGGAGGTGACATACCGAGATAAGGAGATCGCCGGCGGCGGCGGCGGCGGCGGAATCGGTGATCGGTGGCTGGAGGGGAAGTGGTGCTGCCTATGTCGCTTCTGCGCCCAATCCGCTGCGAACAGGGAGGGGAGCCTGCTGGTGGTTTGTATAGTGGGGTGTGGGTCCTTCCAGAGAGGCGTCAGGCCGTCGGATCCATGGATCGACGGCCGAGAGAGCACCGTTGCGCCCGCGTGGAAGGAACGCTCACATTCGCTGCCGGCCACAGGGGGGGCAATATGCGTGATGCCCCTTGTACCATTGTAAAATTGTTTATTCCTTCTTTCCACATATCATTTTCCTTATGTTTTTTTTCCTTTGAGACGGCATTGCACAAACATCCATCACCATAGCATAATTTCCTTTCGGCCCATGGAATCTCTCAAACTAACCTCCACCTTCAATGCAAGAATCTGGCCTCGGAAGAGGCATATGTGCCTCTCCCATCGAGTGAGCTTATGGCTGCTGCTTTCGCCTGTTAAACTAGTGCCGGGTATAAAATCGGCTGAATCCTAGCTTCCTCACAGTTCATGGCCTCCAGCAGAGCAGACACCACTTTCCTCTTCTCTCGTATCAACACCTTCCCTCGTTTTTTTGTTTGTTTTTACAGAGGTTTCATTTTGATTTCGTGTTGTCTGAGTTTAAGGTTCTAGTGCTGAGGTTGTCCATGCGCTGTGAAGGATGCAAGAAGAAGGTCAAGAAGTGCTCCAAAATGTATTCACTCAATGACACGTAGGTCCCACTGGGAAGAACATGCAGGGAATTCCACATAAGCAAATGGCGTGGCAAAACCACTCATGAAAACCAACTTAAAGGGTAAACTAGATGGTTTTGGATAGATTAAGGTGTTAATAATCCGATTTTGTAGTTTGAGGAGTAAATTAGTCTCTAGTATATACTTGAGGGGGTAAGTAGACTTTTTCCTTAGTAATACACCATTAGGTAAGCTTGGCCTAGTTTGATTATTTCCAAATTTTCAAGTACAAGATCATATTGATTTTTTGCGTATAATCATAACATTCTTAAAACATTTTTGATCCTATACTTTGAGAATTTATGTGGTGCTTACCACACTAGACATCATTTTGTCGGAATCAAGTCCTACATTTTAGGCCATTTCGAAGGTGAGATTTAACACTCGACTCTTGCCACCTGGGTCGGACCATCACAGCTCTTCAACAAGCCCGACGAGTAACAACACCACGACCTTCCTGGTTATTGTAGACACAAATACACCTTTGTTGAAGAAGTATCCGAAGATAAACAACACTAATTCGGTTGCAAATCAACGGCTGATACCATAAACAGGCAGCTACCTACAAATGAAGCGCAACAGACTTTGCAAAAAATAAAAAATAAATAAAGAGATGATACGGCATCTATTCGACAAGGCTACAAGCCACAACTATCCGTTCTGTATAACCACAGTAAATGGTAACTTTGATACATTAGAATTACACATAACAACAACAGCAGGACGAACACGCTTCCGTCATGCAAAGGGTAGGTGGTCAGTGACGCAGAGCCATGAAATCACAGCGAAATGCTCTGTTTATATTTGCAGTAGCATGTATTAACTTTCCACTACGAAGTAAGAATACACCACCACCCCTCGTCTAGTCACTCTTAATATACACGGCGGAGAGGAAGAATTAAAAGGTCCTAGAATATTTCTTGATCTCGTAAAGGATTGAGGATATGGACACCAAATCTTTGTTAAGAGCAGACCCACCGTTGATCTTCTTGACACACTCGGTGAGCCGGGTGTAGTAGAGTAGGAGCTGCGTGAGCGCCGCTTTCAAGATCTCCATACCACACAGGAAATTGCTGAAAGATGTAATGACATCTTTGTGCATCAGCTCTATCGCAGCCTTCCAACGGCTTGCAAAGTCCTTCACCAACGGTTCAACATCACCAACGCTGGCTTTCTCTGAACTAGTAGCTGTGTCTTCCGCTGATAAAGTTCGCACAGAGGTGAGATGACATTCATTAGAAAGTAAAAGGGTACACTGATAGATCTCTAGTTACCTGGATGTGTTTTAACAAATTTGATCAAATTGCTGAAATGTTCCAGAAGCAACTCTTCCTACAGAAATATTGATGCACCATATGAAGAAACACCTATACAACATGATATAAAATGCTAATATAGCACAACAACAACAAAGCCATTATCCCAAGCACGTTGGGTAGGCTACAAGATGCTAATATAGTTAATGCAAAATATAATATATGAACTCAGCTCTCACAATCATGACAAGCTGCAGTTCTCTTTTACTTCTTTAGTAATGTCTTTTAACATTAAAAAATTGCAGGTCAATCTATCGACACCCAGTAAGTAATGATAGTTCATAATCAAATGTTTGACACTGAAACTAAGACCAATATCAACATTTATGTGTTCCTTTGTTTCTCTGTTAGTTGTCATGACCCAATTAGCGCCAAGTGGGCCCAACCCAGCGGCCTCTAGTACCCGTGGGTACTTTTCACACCTATTAACAGTACTGCGTGTCCTGTAGCACGGGTTGGCCCCATGGGATTCCTGCTAAGCCGATGGGATATTTTCATAACATTGTGTATTGCAATAAATCGCTCCAGGGTCAAGTTGTCCTCCCTCTATATAAAAAGAGGCACCCGGCAATAAAGATCAAGCAAGGAAGTTAAGGGTTAAACCCTAGCCTCCAAGCCCCAGCTCAGGCACTGGCCTTTTGGCCAACGCCTCCCTCTCTCAACACGCCAAGGGTGGGACCGCTCTAGGGCAGCCATCCCTGTCCCTCCTCTCTCCCCCAATTCTCTCAGCAGATTTGTGCACATACAGTAGTTCCATCAATGAGTTTAAGAAATGAGGTAAATGATATTTGGCCATACAGAAGTACGGAACATTGTTTGATCTATAAGATTGCATACCACATATATTGCGATGTTACTCCTAAGAACCTCCTCGAAGTGAAGCTGTGTTTTGCCACCCTCAGTGCCAGCTTCCTTGAGTACAAAGATCAGAACAAATTTGAATGAGGAACAGTAACATCATTATAATTTTTAACATACTGAAACATTTTAGTAGAAAAGATTTCATTTGAATTCAGCAAAAGAAACACCTACCTTCAAGATGGTAATCGTTAGATCATAGTTGTTAATCAGGAAAATAGTTTGCAATTTTGGCTTATTGAACATCTTGGCCAACTTGACAAGCAAGTCCTCACTAGCCATTCGTAATCGCTCAAGATTAAGATCAAGCTGCACACAGAAGCCCAAATTTGCAACTTCCATAAGCTACAGAAAGGGAGGCTGTTTAACAGCATGGCACGTGGGTGAACAATTTTGGGTTCACATCTAACCTGACCATCACCATGTTCAACATTGAGATGAAGTAGAGAGGCTGTAAATTCAGCATATCTCCTTGTGACATAGTGTGGATGGACATCATCCTCCCAGAGAGTTCTAATATTCGCATTTCGCAAACTGTTCAAATGCAAGTCAAACACCATCTTGAAGCGAGGCCAGAGCGACATATTAACCTGTCAAATGTCCATAAAGACATAAATAATGTTTATGATTCAAATTAAGCTTCAAAGGGATCAGAAGATAATTTGATGCCAGATTCAAATAGAGCTGCCAACAAGGAGTAAAGATGATGCATACAGAACAAACCTTATCTAGGTAAGAGTCCAAACAAGGAATTCGCCGCTTAAACATGATGAGCTGCGAAAAATATAAAGTTCATTCAGGAATCAGGATTAGATGTTTAACAAAAATCAGTTGTGGTATTTATATCAGTTTATGGACTTGAGTATAACGGTGTTATTCCCATATTGAAAAGCAACACCAACATGTAAACCTTTTTGAAAAAAAAAACCAAAAAAGTGATTTTACCACTTTCTTCAGATTTGACCTTAAGAGAATCAAATAGAATTTAGCAAGTTAACATGGAAATCTTGGCTTGTAGTTTTTTTAAAACCTCTTGGCTTGTAGTTCAGCCAAATTTGATATCCCCTGGCCGGCCAAACAATGACAAGGGAACTGGTATCGTCTTATGAAATTCCAGCATTATAATCATTCTGTACTAACCATACCTAATGTGCCAGATTTGTGTAGTATTACTAACTAAATAACTCAGGAAAAAACTTATCAACACAGATAACAACAAAGTTAGCAAGGCATTGCTAGTTAGACAGTTTCTACCAAGCATTGATCACGAATCAATGACTGCACGGAAACAAAAGGACCATTCTCCTACACTTTATATTCCTAAAAATAAGGATACATATGCTACTAGCTATTTCTACATAAAGGAAAAATAAGGAATACCTGGTGCTGATGAATAATTCGGATCATAAGCATTATGCCTATTGCATCATAACAATTCAGGAGAACAGCATCGAAATGTTCATCAACAACTTGAATTGGTCCTGAGGAAAACAATTGAGATATGCATTAATCGTTTGCATCCACCGAAATAGTGGCAGTGATTGTAATTTTAGTACCAACTCCACCGGTTATTCGAAATATACGAAGGATCTCACTAATAGAGGCTAAACCACAGTGAGAATAAAAACAGAACATAGTAATATTGTGTCAGAACCATGAATAATACAATCAGCATAGACTCCTTTTTCCTGTTTCCATTGCAGGCTTGATGTGTGTGAGTAACAATGAACATGCATTAACTAAACACCATTCTGTTAAGCTATTATGCGCTGACCAGTTGCCCTCAAAAGCGTAAGCTGATGAGGGGTGGTAGGCAATTCACTTATATTTCAACGCTCTCCCTCACGTGCAGGCTCCTTTGGGCCGCATACGTGGAATAGGAGTTGGCTGCAATTTTATTTTATTTTTTTAATAAATTGCGCCCGCCAGGATTCGAACTTGAGACCTCTGGCTCTGATACCATGTTAAGCTACTATGCGCTGACCAGTTGTCCTCAAAAGCTTAAGCTAATGAGAGATGGTAGGCAATTCACTTATATTTCAACGCATTCTATGGTTAGAATGTAGTGATGATGGGTGCATAAACTGAGGCAGTTTGATACAAATGCAATAACCCAATTGGTAAGCTTGGAATAATAGGCACGAGAAAACAACATTGGTAGCACCTGCTAGGATATGATTACACTACTTTGTTCATTCCAACTCTAGATTAAATAAAATGTGGACAATATTATGTTTCTGAGAATAAATCAAGGATAAAACTTCCTCAAAGGTTATATCCTGTGCAAAACACGGTTATGACTTGGGAGAAAAACCCCAAAAGTAAACAATAAGTACGAAAAAAATAAACACAAAGTTTTCATTCAGCTAGTTACATCAAGGTACAGAGGCATGTTACACCAAGTTCATGGTTGGCAAATACCTGGTAGTTGCTTCAATCAGCGTTGTCCAGGCGTCGCCTAGGCGACGCCTAGGCGGCGCCTAGGCGTCCAGTCGCTCCAGACCGGACGCCATGGCCGGTCGCCTCGCCTGGCCGCCGGGCGCCGCCGCCATCCGCAGCTCGCCGCCGCCAGGACAGGCGGGCAGAGGCTCGCCGCCAAGGGGAGGGGGGAGGGGGAGGAGAAGGGAGCCGCCGCCGACGAAGAAGCGGTGCCGGAAGAGCAGGAGTCACGCTGGCGGCAGAAGCAAGCAAGGAGAAGGATCGAGCACCGGCGGCGCTGCTGAGGAGAACGTCGGGCAGGGGCGGGACTGGTGGTGAGTGTTAGGGTTATGTCAGGGATTTTTGGGCCGTTAGATTATAAATGAACAGACGTCTGTTTTTGGGCCAGTTGGGCCTTAGAATGCCCCACCTCCTGGCCGCCTCCTTCTCCCTCTCCCCTGCGCCGCCTCTCTTCCCCCGCTCCCTGCTGCGCCGCCTCCCGACCCCCGCTCCCTACTGCGCCGCCTCTCTTCTCCTGCCCTGGTCCGAGGTAGCCCCCCCCCCTCCCCCCCTCTCTTCTTCCTCCTCCCATACCAGGTGTGCCCCTTCAGACTGCTCCTGCGCCTCCCTGCACACATCTGGAGCTAAAGTACCTGATGCGCCTCCATCGCCTGGTCCTCGCCTAGGCGCCTAGGCGTCCCGGCGCTCAGCGGGCGCCTAGGCGTCCAGGCGTGATTTTACAACCTTGGCTTCAATAGTACGCTCTTTGGTCAGTCAAATGCAAAGTTTACTAGTACTTTAGTTGGGCAGATAACGAGTAAATTACAATGATCACAGACAGCCAGTACTAAGTACTAACCTAGTACAATAAGCCAACAGTACATAAGCATGTCCAGCTATCTTGTCTAGCTAAAAATATGCACAAGTCTTGTGTTATTATGGGAGAATCCTACAGGAAGGGACACACCACCCTAAATCTGGCCATCCAATCTCAACTGAACATGTAAGGATTAATATGCTACCATAAAAATAGTTGTTTACATTAGATATTTCCCAACAAGAATAACAACAAATAAATGGGAAACAAGACACTAGATACAAATAAAGTAGAATGAAAACCTGCAAATATATCATGAAATATGGATTCTTCGCCGAAGAAATCATCAGAGAAAAGATACCTGCAGTTGGTATGCATCTGTCATGCTACCAGTTGTTCATAATGATGCAAAACAAATGCCAAGAAGGCTATCTCAAGCTTACTCTGAAGTTGCTGTATCCATCAGTAGTTTCTGTAAGCTTCTGAAAAGGACTTCATAAGGATATTTCTGTGACTTGGCTTCCGCTATATGAGGTATCAATGCTGGCTGATCGATTTCCTGATGTAACATGCAAAAAAGTTATGGTATGTAGTCGGTACAGAATATTTTCAGCAACTAAAAGGATATCAAAATAAATGCAAGGACACATTCCACATGTATAAACAGTTGTAACCGTTGCTACTTCTGCCGGTCTGGGCGTCCGCTTAAGCGCCGCCTAGGTGCTGGGCGTGCCCCCGCCGCTTCGCTTTCCCGTGAGCGATGGGAATAGGCGCTGGGCGCCGCTCAATTTGGGTTGTGGGCCGGTTTCACTTCTGGCCCAAATAATGGAAACCCTATTTTCTATCCCTGGCCGCCGCTAGTCCCGTGTCCCCGATACTCCCGCAGTCACGCTGCAGAGACGCGCTCGGCGCTCGCTCGACCTTACGCCGCCAGTGCTCGCCCGACCGCCGGCGCTCGCCGGACTCGCCGGCCCTCGCCCGTCTCGCCAGCGCGCGGCCGACTCTGTCGTCCGCTTCCTTCGGCTCTCCAATCTCAGTCGCAGCCTCGCAGGTACTGTTCTACCCTGACTCCCTGAGTTGCTATCACTCTATTAGTTGCTCTATTAGCTCATTAGCTGTACTGATGTGCTGTAGTGCTGTATTAGCTGTAGATTGTAGTTGCTATGGTCCTTTATGGTGTAGATTGTAGTGCTCTATCACTGTATTAGCTGTATTTAGCTCCACTTTTTGCGAAACGCCTAGGCGCTGCCTAGGCGCTACTCGGAGCTCTTCCGCTTAATTTCCACTTCCGCTTTTTTAAACACTGCTTCTGCCATGTGTGAATCATGTCTGGGGTGGAATTCCAAAAATCTATATTACCAAAAGTTAGATACTTGACAGTTGACACTTGCATGTCTAATGAATGTGTCAAAAATTTGACTGACTACACAGTGCAGGTGTAGAGGAAAGCATATCCCCACAATAGAATCATAGCAAGCTTTAACACAAAATTTGTATACTCTTCCCAAAGTCGTCCACATTCATTATGGGTGTGTGCCGTGTAGCAGCCGCATTATTGGCCATAAACAAATGAATGGGCTAAGCTGAAGGCAAATGATGATATGATTGTCACAAGTTTTACTCATGAATCAAACAGGTGATTGGATGACAAGAACCATATAACATGATTGGCCCGGTTTAGCTCCCAGATCATGATTGATTCACCAATGAACATAAAAGCTCTACACATGTGCTGAATCAAATCATACAAATAGTGTCGGAAAGCAACTTACCTTTAAGATGTTGATTCTTTCACCCAAAGCAAACACTGAAGAACGGGACTTCAGTGGTTCTTTCCCAATGGAGAAAAGAAAGCCTGTACTTCTGGTTTCGACACCAAGTAAGTCAGTGGATGTCGCTATGTCCAACTGTAATTTTTCCAATGCTTGAATGTACGCACGGAAATGTGCACTCAGCACCTGAAAGTTGGTGGGGAGGGAAAAGAAATCAATAAAACAAATAAATATTTCTCCAAAATATCCAGAAAAAAACACAAGGTTAGTGTATGGGATCCTCTCTGCTACTAGCAGACTTAGATAGCACTGCAAACAAGTGAACAACAACAAAGCACTTGTCCCAAGAACGTTAGATAACACCGCAAAATCATCACGAAATTGGTAACAGGAAGATTGATGGAACAAATAAAAAAATGAACATGCTAAAGTAGAAAGGAGTGGCCGAATATCAAAGGCAAACAGGAACAGGTTGTAATACTCTGTCCAGCATCATGTAAATATATAGCCACCCTATTGGGCCTTTCTGGCATCTTCTTGCTTTGCGCAGGAGTTGCTCTATTTGGGTACCTAAGCATTTCTAGCTCCTATTTTTTAATCCAGAGGCATAATAAGATACAGTCCAACTCTACTAAAAATGCAATAACAAGCTGCATGATTGATAGTCAACACCTTGAAGCAATTGGACGAGGGTGTTGCACTGATTGTGTGGTATTGAGATCAAATTGCTAGACTCACCTTATTCATGGTATCAATATAAGCTGCACGAACTTCAGCATATATCTCCTTAGCATGTTCCTTAAGAAAAGTTATGGTGTATCTGCGGTTGAGAAGGCAACGGGAAAACGATGAATAACTCAAACAGGCTAGTAATGAGATAGCTCAAACAACAACAAAAATGAACTCCCAATCATATGACAATATGCATTATTTATAAAATCATTGTCATTCTCATTCAGTAACGGTATGTGACAATAAAGTTTGACATACTTGTATTTAAGAAGAACACTCTGTTGGAGAATCTGAATGTTAGTTTTTGGTTTTCTCAAGGCATAGAATTTTTGGATGACAAACTCAAAAATCTGCAAAAACAATTATGAATGCATTAATAACATAATTACTTTGTAGCTATATGATATCAGATTGGCTACATAAAATGGAAAAAATATCAGTGAGCAACAAATTTAATCATATGCAAATATGCAATACCATGGAGATAGATCTAACAATGGGTACAGCTATTATACTGATGGCTAGCACCACACTCACACTCTACTAGTAAACAGTTTGACGCCAGATACAACAATGCCCCCGAACTAGAACAAACAGCAGTCTAAGAAATAGCATTTAACACCCCCGGCCGCCACCTCCTCCCTCCCTCACAATTCGACTGACAGAAAAAAGTACTATCTTTGTTTATCACTCCACACCACTTGTCATCAAAATCTACCAGACAAACCAGTACTCCTTTAGCACCTGAGAATCTACCGTACACATGTTTGTTATTGTGGTTAGTCGTCACCAAGCCAACCAGGGCTGGACTCTCAAGTCTCACACATTAAGGCCTTCTTTGGTAGCCCAGGATCCCGGAGGGATCCCGGCCCAAACCTCGGCCCGATAAACCTCGGGCCAAAATTTCCCCGAGATCCACTTGGCAATCCGTTTTCCCGGTCCAATCCACGGGGGAACAGGGGCCTTTCTGCCCCAGCCCTGCCGGGGTTGGGCAGGAAATCCCTCGCTCCGCTCGCTTCTCTCCCCGCACCGCTCGTTCCCCCGCTACCTGCCCTCGCGCCGCCCGCCTCCCCCGACCGCGCCACTCGCCTGTCGCCTGATGCCTCTCCTCCCCCGCGTCGGTCGCCCGCCGCTCACATCAGCCCCCGCCCGTGCCGCTCGCCTCGCCCCCTTCCCCCTCGGCACTGCTGCCCCTCCTCCCCACGCCACTTCCGCATCCCATACTGGCGCCGCTCGCCTCGCCGTCTCCGACCCCGCGTTGCTCGTCTCCTCACCTCGTATGAGTCTTCTTCCCCAAGCCCGACCTAGTCTACTTGGTCTCCGTTCCCATCTCGGCTCTCAACTTCGTTCGCAAGAAGTTCCACAGCCGTCTTAAGCGAGCCGCCATTCTTGCTTAGACTGCATCTGTGCCATCGTCTCCTCCACCAATATGTTCCTCACAAGGTAACTGATCCATCCTTTGCAGTCTCGAGTCGATCCGTCGGGGCTGTCAGTTGCGGTGGTGGTGGTAGTACCTGATATCTCAATGTGTGTTTTTGGCGGACGCGGGATAGACTATAACCTTGGGATGAACACATTTTTGGCAGACGCGGCTGTTCTACTTTACTTGCTTCTTCTTGACGAGTTTTTGATCCATGGTGACTTCTTGACGAGTATAATAGACAGCTAGAGTTTACATCACTTATTTTGCTTTATTAGTTCTTTTCTAGACAAGAAAAACAAACACAGTGGATCGACCAAGCAAGTATAGCTGCTATCACCACTTGTTTTTCTTTTTTATTCCTTTTTTAGCCCAGTAGTACGATCTGATGCAGCAAGCTTCTGACAAATCTTAGAATCACTGATATTATTGATTCTTGGTGGCAAATGCAACATATTATGTTCACTTAGTCATTCTGTAATTTTAATTTGCATTTATTCTTTAGGTGGAATGTTCTATGGTTAGTCTCTGGTCCAATTTCATTGTGAAACTGGCCTTGGCATCTCTTCTGTTCAATCATATGAAGATTGTTTTCTAGCTGATTGATACATTCAGTGTAACTTTGGTCAGCTGGGAGTGTTTTATAAGCCTTTTGCTCTGTACTCCTGCATTCCTTACATCAAAGTTATTCATTTTTAGATGTTGGTAGTTGCTAACTGACCTCAAATAATAACCTCATGTTTTTGACAAGTAGCCCAGTTCAGAGTTAACAGTATACCATGCCCTTTTTTGCTGAAAAACTATTATGTTACTGCTTTTTAATGCACGGCAAAGAAAACTTGATCTTCAGGTGCCAGCATGTTCATATATCCTAGAACGCACTGGTAGCATAGTTGTATAAGAAATAGAACCATATTTTTTTCCATGAATTTTCCTCAGTTAACATTAGTCTGAGAGGACATGCCATTGTTGAATAATTAATCTGGTGCACTTGATGAATGTTTTGACCTGAATCTGGCTATTTTTGTCGCTGCTGCGAACTTACGGGTATTGGCTTACAGTTTGTATATAGGACATGTACTGCACCTTGCCCTTTCTGTTCCATAAGCCTTGAATAAAATCTGCCATCTTGAAGCAGACCAAGTGGAAATCTCCTGAACCTTTTGCTAATACGTGTTTCTCAAGCTTCTACTTGGAGATGCAAGAGGTTTGAAGCCAATCATGAACAAGATGTTTCTATCATGGTCAATTGCCACTGAAAAAATGCCGAAAAGCACCAACTGGTTGCTGCTGAAGAAGGATTTTTCTGATGTTTGCGCAGTATTTAATTGTTGTAGGATGCTTTTTGTAATTGACAAATAATTTTCATGACATTGTAGTGATGATGAAACTTAAATTTGTATGGCATTATATTTTTTGTGCTTCATGGTTACAGATTATTTATATTTTTTTTGTTTTCAATTCTTTTTGAATTTTTCGGAGTGCATTTGTAGAAATTTCTAAATACTTTGAGCTATGAATATTTAATATTTTCTTAGTTTTATTTGATTTTTCTGAATTTTCAAAGACCTTTTTATATCCCAGGATTTTTATCTCCTTGTTTCCAAAGAGCCACAGGGAAAATTCACCCTGGGGATGAATCCCACCCAGCGGATAGGAAAAATGCTCCTGGGGATTCGAAACCCAGGGTTTTGCATCCCGAGCTGCCAAAGGAAGCCTAAGACTAGGGTTGAATCATGTTTGAATAATTAATACCTCGCTCTAATTAATATTTGATAGCTAACACATAACTAGCTGACCAGTATCCATCATAAACTAACACACACCAAGGTCCCATAAAAAAGTGTGCAAGTTGAAAATGAGATCTATGCCCACTGGATTAAGGTTTCATTTGTCAGTCTCACTTGATAGAATGTCCGAATTTGCACATTGTTGAAGTGCCCCTAAACTGATTCCATAACAAATATGACCTGAGATGTTAGTGGAGATTTCATTATTGGATCAGGTCATCTCAGTATCATTCTGCATTCATGGGGTTAAGACACAATACATCTGAAAGTCAAATTACATAAAACAAAGCGTATAAAGAAGTAGAATGATGGTAAGTATTGATAAAATAGGAGCACGATGCACACATGCCATGCTTGAAGAGCAAATTTGCTTCAAACCTTTGAAACAGCTTTCTGCCGTAGTCTCTCAACCTCAGGTTGAACATCTTTCAGAGCCTTGGACGATTTAATCATGGGATCTGCTTCAATGAATTTGATTTTTTTGCTTAGAGTTTCGAGTGTTTTCATGTATTCATCATTAACCTGCATGATTTTTCAATAAAGGAATCAAGAGCAACTCATCTAATACTGCTTCAAGTACAAGAGAAGCAATGCCATTAAGTTGCATAGTGAATCCTTTTGACTTGTGATATATAAAAACCAACAAAGGAATCCTGTGGAATAGGAAAATCATATCACCAAAATGAATATGTTATCTGCATCGGTAAATGGATGTAAGTAATAACCTCTCCATCAACAATTATGTCAATCATTCTTGGAGGCACTATTATATCCTCAACAAATTTTGACAATTTAGACTCTGCAGCCTGCAATTTGTTTCCCAACAATAAAGCAACATAAGTATAATATAAATAACTGTACATGAAAATATAATAGCATTCATAAAATATGTCAAGATTATGAATAAATTAGAAAAACGAAGTGATTTCTGGCATTTCAGATTCGTGGCTGCATTTGGAGTATTTCAGATGGAGGTGGACCGATTGTTTCACACGACATTGTGACATTTAACTCTTGGAAAATGAGATATTAACAGTAAAATGACATCCCTCAACCAAACAAAAGGTAAGATGTAAATTACTACCCCCTCCAGCTCTTGATGATGTTAATTGAACTAATCTAACTGTCCTAACATCATACAAAACTGGAGGTCGAATGTGTTACACTCCCATATGAAGATGTGGCAAAAACTATGTTATAAATGTACAAGTACAACTTCTAAAAGCATAAAAGAAAGGAAACTTGCCATGTTCTAATAATAATCAAAGGAAATGGAGTAATGGATGTGGTCAAAGCTTCACAATCAAACCTATATGTCCTATTCACATAACATGGGATATGGACAATAACCTGCCCAGAACAAAGGCCTACAGAATAACAAAAATATCAATGGAAGATATAGTATATGACATGAACCAGACCTTACGATTTTTCAACTTAAATCCCATGTCCATTGATTTCTCTTGGAGGACCTTTATCTCTGAGCTTATGGAACCAATTTCTGTCTACCACAAAGTCAAAAGATTGCAATATGACTTAGTAGAGAGAGATGGAGCAATTGTTCTATTTAAAGGTGCACACATAAATAAAAAAACAATTAATACTAATTACTATCTGTCTTCGATGAAAGGCTGTGGGCTATGCAAGGTTCAAAATTGCCGCCTAGGCGCCTGTCGGCGCCCGGATGCCCAGGCACCCGGCGGCGGCAGTAGGTCGAGGAGGGGAGGTAGCGGTGGTGGCGAGGAGGGGAGGCGGCACCGGGGCAGCGGCAGCGAGTCAGGGAGGGGAGGCGACGGCCTAGAGGCGGGGCTCACGGCTGAGGCGTCGGAACCTCGAAGACGGGCTACGCCTAGGCTGGGGGAGTCGGTCCGGTTGATGTGAACCGTCGGATCTCATCGACGGTCCTCGTTTCAGATCGGGCATATAAAAAACCCATCCTCACTCAGCTCACCCTAACACTAGTCATTTTCTTCCCTCCCCTTCTCTCCACCGGTGGCAGCCGTGGCGGCGCCGCGGAGGGCAGCAGTGACGTCGCGAGGGTGCGGGCGGAGGCGGAGGCGGAGGCGGCGGCAGCGGCCTGGGCCAGGCGCAAGTTGACTGGCCATGACATCCGTGGACGCCTAGGACGTGATAAGGTGTCTCCTAGGCGACGCCTTAATAAGACTAGGGCTATGAATATCCAATTAAATGAAAAATCTTCAAAAAGTATTAAATTAGGAACGGTGTCTTTCGGAGTATGATTTGTGGTACTCCAATTGTTCAAAGATATCACAGGGATAACATGAATTGAAATTTGAATCTTAGGATTTAGAATGAAATGCAGCTCAAAAATATGTAGAATTACCAGAATGGGAGTAGCAACAAACTTGAAAATGCAGAGGGACATTTTAGTAAATTTCTCTGTAATCACGGCATTGTCTATGTGTGACAACAAATTTGTTAACACCGTGTTGAATATGGCTACCAGTTCAGCCATACAGATACAGTATGACCTGAAATGCTAATATTAATGTCACACAAATGAGAATGTGTGAATTACCTGGAATCCAGTCAGGAGTGTTTCCATATGTGACAGAATATTGTCACAGTCACGGATTTGATCATGCAAGGAAACTATATTTCCACTTTCTTTAATGTAATCCTACAAGAACAAAAAATGGAAAACAACATTGCACAAATCAAGCTTCAAGCCACAAGTCAGTTCTCTTTTAGCAGCATAAAAGAGCTGAAGGCACCATAAGCATTAATCTTTTGAATCAAACTTTGGTGGAAAGAACGACCTTACGATGGTTCAGAAACCAAATTATTGGCTACCGATAGGTTAAAATTCAATTGACTACAATAGTGTCATGCTCTCAGTAAGTAGAACAATGGTGGCATTGCACAATTGACATGAACACTGCACCGAGAACATCTGCAATAACAATCACCTGTATCGAATCCAGCTCAACTTGTCGTATGTCATTCTCAACACCTTTTGTGTACTCGCGCAGCTTGATGCCGTTGGCCAGGATGTTTGCGACTTCCTTCACGCATCCAAAAAGAAAAACATCAGGCACCCCGCGAGGTTACAGCAGCATGCCGTTGCGTACAGCTCTCCACTCAAATGCTGCATTGAGCTCCAAAGGACACAAAACAGCAGTGCAACGGAGGGGGGGGGGGGGGGGGGGCTCCGACGGTAGAACGAGAGAAGTCTCGTAGCTTCATGGACCCAAGCCAAGCCACCAAGTTTGTAGAAGCTACAAATGCTGCTGGAGCAAAAGGTGGTACCTGGTCATTCTTGCAGTCATCGAGCTCCTGCTGCAGCCCCTCCAGCGACTCGTCATCGCTTGCCAAACAAACCAACAAGAAGTAGGTTTTGCATCACAACAATACAACATACAGAGGACACGGCGAGTTCCTGCAAGGGAAGAGCGAGCTTGCGTGTCACCGTACCTGGCGACTTCCTCGTCGAGGGTGAGGTCGCCGACGAAAACCCCAAGGTCGAACCGCTCCTTCTGCGCTTCGAGGGTCTCCACGAAGGGCGCGACCTCCATCACCGCGACGAGCAGTCTGGTTCAGGATCGCCGGGGCCGAACGGCGGCGAGGGGTGGGCTCCGATCTAGATCTGGGTCCGGTGACGGGGTGTTGGGATCGGATCGGATCGGATCGGATCGGTGTCGGACGAGGCCGAGAGACCTCGTTGGGAAATGATGGACGGACCCAGGAAGGAAGAAGGTGAAACTGGGCTGGGCCGGCATATTACGGTGGGACTGTCGACATGGTTCGGCGAGTCGGGCTGAAAGTTGGCGAATTTTATTATTTTTAGCCGATTATTTTAATCATTTAATAATTGGTCATTTGCAAAATTGACCATCTTTTGAACTCTAACTGTATATTTGATCCTCCTTTTTATTGTTTGTGCATATGAACCTATTTTTTCGAAATGAACAAATGGATTGACCCTACTTCGTTAAAATTATTTAACGGTGTTAGGTTCATGGTAAAAAGACATTTTTACTATTGCACCATTGATCCTACTTTTAATTGTAATTTTGACCCTACTTTGTAAACCAAAATTTCAGCATTATTGGTGTTATTGTAGCAATATTTTAAGAACAATTTAAACACTTTTTATCAATAATTTATCTGTATCTAAATTTATGAATCGTAATTAATTTAAATTTTGGAGATTTCGTCGACTATTTCATTGTAATTTTACCATTTGGGCGGCATAAAATTTCGTATATATCAACTCATATATTTATATAAATAATATCACACATATGACAATCTATACATAGTACTATAACATAATATCCAACGGTGAGATTGCAAATACAAGTCCACATTTCAAAGTAGTTAAACTTTACAGTCTCAAAACAATGCAACAAAAAGCACCAAGTAGAAACTAGCTATTAGATGTTCATTCAAACATTTCAATTAGCCTCCGTAACATCCCGATTTTCAAATTAAACGAATTAAAATTTCAATAAAAGTTAGAGTCTGATGATAGGAAGAAATTATTTTTATAAAGAAAAATATAAAATATATGCATCTCATCTTGCATTTTGCATTCATACTCAAATATTGAAAATTAATTACTAAAATAAATAAGCTAAAAATAATTTATTACCAAATAAATATACTAAAAATATTTGATTGCTATAAATAATATAAAAGAAAAGAAATATAAGAAATTAGAAACGAAAATAAAAAGAAAAATAAACAAGGAAATAAATAATAACCCATGAAAAAATAATAAAAATAAGTAAACTAAAAGAATAAAGAAAAGAATATTTTAATATAAAAGAAAGAAACAATAGTTAATAAGAATAAAAAAGGAAAGTATAAAAAAATAAACAAATAATAAAAAGAAAAAAAAAAGTCAATGGGCCAGAGTGTTGGCCGCACGCAGCCAGCCGAGTGTTGGCCGCACGCAGCCAGCCGAGTCCTACGGGACTTCAGCACCGGGTCCAACGGCCAAGTGAACAATCGAAAAAAAAGGAAAACGTAGAGCGCCTGAGCCTCTCACGCGCGTGCCGTGCGCCCGCGCGCCGCATTTGGGCCGCGCCGGTCGCTGACTCAGTTGTCGTACAGCAGCCGGACTCTGGTGCCCTTCTGCCTATAAAAACCGTCGAAGACCTCCGTTCTTTTCCTCGACCTAAGCAAATTTCCAGCACTAAAAACCCTAGCCGCTAGAAAAAAAAGGGAGACACCAGAGGATGCGCTGCCAGAGAGAAAAGGAAAAAAGAGGAAGAGAAGGAAGGAGGGAAGAGAAGGAAGGAGTTGTCGTCCGCTGGAGATCGTCGCACCGCCGTCGTCGTGCCGCTAGAAGATCGCATTGTTGTCTCCTTCATCTATGTCACGCATTAGTCCTCTTCGTCTACGTCAGGCTACCGTCATCTTCATCAACGAAACTCTAGATTCCGGAGACACACGTCATGCCGCCGCTCCACGACCGTCCACACTAGATGCGCACACAGTAGGTTTTACAGTTTAGATCTAAAAGATATAGATTAATCTAGTACTTAAATTATACAATATGTAAAATTTAATTTATTCATTCATTCATAAATCATCACCATATCATCATAAATCAACCTAAAACTTGCAAGTTAGATTAATTTATACAAGATCAATCTGTTATTTTAGATTTGACCAAATTTATATTTTTAGTATTATTTAACCTGTTTTTCAGATCTAATAAATAAGATAAGGCTAATTAATAAAGTATCAAAATAAATTCAGAAAAATTCCTGAAAATTTAGAATTAATTCTAGTAAGATATTAATAATATTTCCACCATATTTAATGTTCCGAAATAATTATTTTGCTCCTGAATAAATTCTAATTAATTTCAAACTTGCTCAAATAAATAGAAAATCATTATCAAAATTTATTAAAAAACCATAGAAGTTTATTTAGCATTAATACAAACTTATTTTCTACATGCATCCATATTTTGCATATTGATTAGTATTTGCAATGCAGTTATTGTGTATATTTGCTTGATTAGTATTTGCAATGCAGTTATTGTGTATGTTTGCTTGTGTATGTGGTTGATTGCGAGTAGACGGGTACGCTCAAGTGGTTACGATTGAGAAGCGGATATGCGGGGATCTTCGTGTACAACACTTTGATTTGCTTGACCATCAAATTGCGAAATATTAAGGCAAGTGTCATTGACCATATTGAACCTATGTTTTAAAATGTTTTGTTTGTGAAACTGCATGCTTGTGTCAACTTGATGGGAAACCCATGGTAGGAGTTTAGTAGTATTGCTTGTCATCCCTTGTCGTCGGATACATGATGAGTCGGGTATGGGTGTTTCTCTATTGAGTCGCATCACTTTACAGGGTTATGGGAAACAATATAAACTTGCTTAACAACTCTAATCATGTGGATTAATGAAGATGGAATAATGATAAATCATTTGTGACGTGGGACTTAGGAGATCTAAGCAAGCATGGTTTGTGGATTGGGTTGAATGATATGGTGGTTTGTTTACCTTAGATCTAAGGACCGGTTCATGCGAGAATATGTCAGGACAACAGTGCCATCACAAGACCAAGTATGGGTGCGACATAACTGAATAATTAGAAGTGTTTCTAGTATTGTATGAACCATTAGATGGCACGGGGAATGGGAGTCAAGGAGGGCTACCCTGGGATTTGCATGGCACATGAGGGGGCCCCTGGGTGGGAGAATGGAGATTCAAGCCTATCGGAGAAATCTTAGTAGGCTCGTACATACTAGTAGTCCCTTTTGAAAGGCTATTTTGTGATCTCTTGGCCACACACCAACGGAAGTGTGATACGCAATAATGGAGGTTCCTTAGTCACCGAAAGGTGATAAAATCACGAACGTGTAGGTAAAGTGGTACAACCTTTGCAGAGTGTTAAAAACTATCATAATAGTCGTGCTCCCAGTCACGAGCACTTGGACAACTTGCATGATTAGAGGGGAACTTGGGATTTGAGATGGTTACAGTTGGATTACGGTTTGGTATTGGTTATGGATATAGTTTGAGTTATGGTAATTGAATATGGTTAATGATGATGTTAAGCATTTGGCATATGGATGGACAATTATTTATGGATGTGATGTAATGGTAATTGATGGTATTGGACTTATAAATGGTAATTATTGGGGATATGAAGGGAATATTTCACATAAACATAGAGTGATGTTTTTTACATGTTTTAAATGTACTTTTCAGCAAATAACCATTACTTATATTCATTCTTTGTTTAAGATACATGTCATTATTTTCCCACACTTGCTCAGTACGACATGTACTCAATCTTGCTATTTTTCCACTTAATTCAGCTACAAGTAATAATTTCGAAGACAACGTGGATCACTAGGTGTGCGTACCACTGTCGATTGCCTATGGAGTTAGAGTCGCCTACGCTAGATTATTTTCTATTGCAAGAGAATTAAGATATATTTACTATTCATGCCATGGTTAATTCTGTTTACCATTTGTGATATTGATGTGTATGTGTGAAGCAACATCATAGGCACACATACACTGCGCTTGATTCATATTCGACACATACACTGCGCTTGATTCATATTCAGAACCGGGTGTCACAAATTAGTATCAAAGCCGTGTCGACCGTAGGACGCAAGCCTAGGTAGAATGGACACCACAAAATATATAGGAACTATTTTCTAAAAGCTATTTTCCAAATTGCATCGCTGCTTCATTTTCCTTTTGCCAATTCAGCCACCTTGTGACAATGCTTGCTGCTATGTTTATACACTTTCTCAACTTTTTTTCTTGAAAAAAAATATATGTGTTTTACTGCTGCATTTAAAGTATTTGCTTCTTGCTTGATGTCGCGATTCTATCTTATTTCTCTCATCTGACTGTTGCACACTCTCTATTTTATATATTCCTTGTTGCTGCAATGTTTAAATATTTTACTTCTCTTCTCTAATGTTTTTCATATCCAACACTTCTTTTGCGAAAAACTTAGATGACCACAGTCGTATCTCTAAGGACCCGAAGAAGAAAAATCTCAAGGAGAAGACCTTCAAGGACTCATTTCATGTGGAGAAGCTTCGTATGTTAGAGCAACCATCTTTGCGTAATAGGTCAACTTCACCATCGCGTAGCAACGATAATATTATGTCTCACAATTAGGATTTAGGACTCCCTTTGAATAAATAGGTAATAAATGTTTGGTTCGTTAGTCCGCTTGCTTTGGTAGGATGTAATGCATGTATGTTTGATTGCTTGTTTGTGTGCTTGGATGTGCGTTGTGAAATGCTTTGTCATTTATCCACATCCTCATCTATTATATAAATAAAGTGTCATTAGGATCATATACCTTGATGTATGCATATAAGTTGGAAACCCTTCTATCTCACTTTTCTTGTTCAACCTCTACTTCAATGGAAGACAGACACAATTAGAGGAATCACTGCTCCGGAGGAAGCTACATGAGAGTTTGAAGACGATATCAAGATAAAGTTTTTCCTTATGTATTCTCTAATCTCTCTGAATCTCGAGGGCGAGATTCTTGTTAAGGGATAGAATTGTAACATTCCAATTTTCAAACTTTGACGAATTAAAATTTGAATAGAAAGTTAGAATTTGATAATAGGAAGAAATTGTTTTTATAAAGAAAAATACAAAATATATGCATCTCATCTTGCATTTTGCATTCATCCTCAAATATTAAAAATTAATTAAAAAAATAAATAAGCTAAAAGTAATTTATTACCAAATAAATATACTCAAAATATTTAATCGCCATAAAGAATATGAAAGAAAAGAAATATAGGAAATTAGAAACGAAAATAAAAAGAAAAAAATAAACAAGGAAAGAAATAATAACTCATGAAAAAATAATAACATAAGTAAATTAAAAGAATAAAGAAAATAATATTTTAATATAAAAGAAACAAAAAATAGTTAATAAGAATAAAAAAGAAGGAAAGTATAAAAATAAACAAATAATAAAAAGAAAAAAATCAACGGGCCAGAGTGCTGGCTGCACGCAGCCAGCCGAGTCCTAAGGGACCTTAGCATTGGATCCAGCGGCCAAGTGAACAGCCAAAAAAAAAAAAGAAAACGCCCAACACCAGGTCGAGCGCCTGAGCCTCTCATGCGCGTGTCGTGCACCTGCGCGCCGCGTTTGGGCCACGTCGGTCGCTGACTCGACTGACGTACAACAATCAGACTCGGGTGCCGTTCCGCCTATAAAAACTGTCGGAAGCCTCTGTTCTTTTCCTCGACCGAAGCAAATTTCCAGCACCCAAAAACCCTAGCTGCCAGAAAAAAAGGATACACCAGAGGTTGCGCCGCTAGAGAGAAAGAGGAAGAGATAGAAGGACTGCGCCGCCAGAGAGAAAAGGAAAAAGAGGAAGAGAAGGAAGGAGTCATCGTCCGTTGGAGATCGTCGCGCCGTCGTCGTCATGCCGCCGGTAGATCGCATCGCCGTCTCTTTCATCTACTTCATGCCTTAGTCCTCTTCTTCTACGTCAGGCTACTGTCGTCTTCATCAACGAAACTCTAGATCCTGAAGACACACGCGACGCCGCTACTCCACGACCATCCAAACTAGATGCGCACACGATAGATTTTACAGTTTAGATCTAAAAGACACAGATTAATCTAATACTTAAATTATACAATGTGTAGAATTTAATTTATTCATGCGTTCATAAATTATCACCAGATCATCATAAATCAACCTAAAACTTGCAAGTTAGATTAATTCATACAAGATCAATATGTTATGTTAGATTTGACCAAATTTATATTTTCAGTATTATTTAATCTGTTTTTCAGATCTAATAAATAAGATTAAGGCTAATTAATAAAGTATCAAAATAAATCCAAAAAAATTCCAGAAAATTTATAATGAATTCTAGTAAGTTATTAAGAATATTTTCAGCATATTTAATGTTCTAAAATAATTATTTTGCCACTGAATAAATTCTAGTTAATTCCAAACTTGCCCAAATATTTAGGAAATCATTATCAAGATTTATTAAATAGCCATAAAAATTTATTTAGCATTAATACGAACTTATTTCCTGCATGCATCCATATTTTGCATATTAATTAGTATTTGCAATGTATTTATTGTGTATGTTTGCTTGTATATGTGGTTGATTGCGAGTAGACGGGTATGCTCAAGTGGTTACGATTGAGAGCGGATATGCGAGGGTCTTCGTGTACAAGATTTTGATTTGCTTGACCATCAAATTGCGGAATATTAAGGCAAATGCCATTGACCATATTGAACCTATGTTTTGAAATATTTTGTTTGCGAAACTGCATGCTTGTCTCAACTTGATGGGAAACCCATGGTAGGAGTTTACTAGTATTGCTTGTCATCCCTTGTCGTCGGATACATGATGAGTCGGGTATGGATGTTTCTCTTTTGAGTCGCATCGCTTTACGGGGTTATGGGAAACAATATAAACCTGCTTAACAACTCTAATTATGTGGATTAATGAAGATGAAATAATGATAAATCATTTGTGAAGTGGGACTTGGGAGATCTAAGCAAGCATAGTTTGTGGATTGGGTTGAATGAGATGGTGGTTTGTTTGCCTTAGATCTAAGGACCAGTTCATACGAAAATATGTCAGGACAACAGTGCCACCACAAGGCCAAGTATGGGTGCGGCGTAGCTGAATAATTAGAAGTGCTGCTAGTATTATATGAACCATTGGATGGCGCGAAGAATGGGAGTCGAGGAGGCTACCTGGGATCCGCATGGCACACAAGGGGGCCTGTGGGTGGGATAATGAAGATTCAAGCCTGCCGGTGAGACCTTAGTGGGCCCGTACATACTAGTAGTCCCTTTTGAAATGTTATTTTGTGATCTCTTGGTCACACACCAACAGAAGTGTGAGAAAACATAATGGAGGTTCCTTAGTCACCGAAAGGTGATGAAATCGCGAACATGTGGGTAAAGTGGTACAACCTCTGTAGAGTGTTAAAAATTATCATGATAGCCATGCTCCCGGTCACGAGCACCTGAACAACTTCCATGATTAGAGGAGAACTTGGGATTTGGTATGGTTACGGTTGAGTTACGGTTTGTTATTGGTTATGGATATGGTTTGAGTTATGGTAATTGAATATGGTTAATGATGATGGTAAGAATTTGACATATGGATGAACAATTATTTATGGATGTGATGTAATGGTAATTGATGGTATTGGACTCATAAATGGTAATTATTGGGGATATTGAAAGCATCTAGGCCCCATGAGATACGGTTTCGGTGATTAATGACAACCATTCGATATTACTAATGAATTTGTGAATGCAAGGTCCCAATAACACTCAATCAAATGAAATCAAAATTATATTGGAGACCCATATAAAATCAACGAGTGAGATCAAATCAAATCATATGAAGACAAGAAGTGAAAGCTCTAACTTGACATCACTCAAATGCTTGAAGACAATCAAAACAACATTTCAAACAAGTGTCAAAGAGGTCACAAGTTCAAATTCCAAAAGAACAACTCAAAACAACTCGAAGTCAACAAGTTGAACACACCGGATCATCCGATGGTTTTTTGAGTTGACTGCATCGGTCGAGTTGTGTCAACAGAAGAAGAAGACCTCAAAGCAAAGAACTCACCAGATCATCCGATGTGAGTGGCTCAGTGACATCGGTCCATCATCACAGATTACAACACCATTGGACCAAGTGAAGCACCGGATCATCCGATGTGCAGACTTACACACATCGGTCGATCACTCCAGTAAGCTTCAAGATCAAGCAAAATTCTGGAGGAAGAGCCACCGGATCATCCGATGAGAAGACAGATCAACATCGGTCTAACAATGGTCATATCTGACACAGTGACATCAGCTAATTTGGCTTTGACTGATGTTAACTGAAGGGGAGACATCGGATCATCCGGTGTTCGCAGAGAAGTGATGTCAGCCTACTTTTCCAACGGCTATCTCGTGGAGGCTGGCTATTTATACCCCTTCAACCTGTCAAATCGACAAGACTTGAAGCCCAGACATACTCTACACATCCTAGAGCATTCAAGCAATAGAGCTAACCACTTTCACATCATTTGTTCATCATTTGAACACCAAGAGATAGGCTAGAACTAGCTAGAGATAGTGCTTGGGTGCCTCCACTCTTGGTGATTGGAGTCTCTAGTGTAGTGAGAGCAATAAGGGAGTGTCCCTTGGTGTGTGTGACTTCCGGAGCTTGCCAAGAGGATTGTGGAAGCCCGGAGGGTTCCAAAGTGTACAAGGCTTGAGCTCCACCTTGCCAAGGTTGGCGAACGGAGAAGAATAGTGAAGACCCCCTTGTCTCGGTGACTTGGGAGTGGCAAAACCCCTCGGTGGGTGCCACAACATGGATGTAGGAAGATCCTTGTGATCTTACCGAACCACGGGATAAACTCCGTGTCCCTTGAGCATTTGCATCCCTCTCCCTTCTTACACTTATGCAATCTTCATTCCGCAACTTTAATTTACATTGATTGCATAGTTTAATCGCATAGGGAATTGGGCTTTAGGTTGTTAGTTTTTAATTGCCTTAAAATTTGAAAGAAAGCCCAATTAACCCCCCTCTTGGGCGTTTTGATCCTTACAATTGGTATCAGAGCAAGGTTGCTCATTGGATCATTCTAGCTTCACCGCTAGAGAGCTTAAATGGCCAAGAATGGGGGTTCGGTTCCTACCTTCGAGGGCAAGAACTTTGCCTATTGGAAAGCACGCATGCGTGCCTACCTAGAGGCTATTGCTCCCGAAGTTTGGGAAGCGACCCATGCGGGATTTGGAGATCTCAATTATGTTGGTGATCAACTAAAATGGGATGCTAAGGCTAGAAATGCCATCTATGAATGTATAAGTCAAGACGTATTTGCTAGAATTGCTAGTAAAGAGAAAGCTTGTGAAATTTGGGCATGTTTAATTGAAATTCATGAGGGCTCATCTCGTGTTAAAGAACTCAAATATCACTTGCTTAAATCCAAGTATGATGAATTCAAAATGCTTCCTCATGAGAATGTTAACCAAATGTTTTCTCGTTTAAATGTGCTCATTGAGGAGATTAACGCACTTGACATTGCTTCTCTTGGTAAGGGACTTATCAACCGCAAGATCCTCATGCTTCTACCCAAGCCCAAGTACAACATTATCAATTCAATGCTCCAAAAGGAATCACTTGACAACATTGAAGTCTCCGAGCTCATTGGAGAAATTCATGCTCATGAGATGAGCGTACTTGGAATGATGGAGGAGTCATCGTCAAAAACCATTGCTCTCAAGGCTTCAACTAAGAAGACAACTCCCAAGAAAAAGAAAGTGGTTGAGCCTAGCTCAAGCGAAGAAGAGCAAGCAACAAGCGAAGATGACGATGATGAGCTTGCGTTGATGATGAGAAAATTTTCACGTCTAAACTCCAAGATCGCAAAGAAGGGATACTCTTTTGATCCCAAGAAGAAAGCCTTCCTCCCAAGAAAAGATGAAAATAAGACATGCTATAATTGTGGTGATCAAGGCCACATATCATATGATTGTCCAAGACCGGACAAGAGGAAGGACAACCATAAGGGAAAGCATAGAAAGCTAGAAGAAAGCGATGAAGATGAAGAAGAGATCAAGCCCAAGCGTTCCTTTGGAAAGAAGAAATTTGACAAAGGCAAGAAGACCAAGCTCTTTCCAAAGAAGAGAAGAGGGCCTCAAAAAGTCTTCATGTGCGAGGCAAATGAGTGGATCACGGATGAAGAGTCAAGCGACGAAGAGAGTGAAGATGAAGAAAACTTGGCGGGTCTTGCCATCGTCGACAAGGACAACTCACCTCTTCGTCCACCTCCTATGTGCCTCATGGCAAAAGGTAACACTAAGGTATGTGACGACTCTAGCGATGATGATGATGAGCTCTCCCCCGATGAATTAGCATCTATGATTAATGAATACCATGTCATCATAAAAAGGGAAAAGAGCAAGGTTAAGGCACTTGAACAAACTTGTGCTAAGCTTGAGAGTGCGAAACTCGATTTGCATGACAAGTATGTAACCATACTTAAAGAGCATGACACGCTTAAAACACATGTCAAGCAAATCGAGGAGGAAAATGCTCAAATCAAGCTTGGTCATCAAGAGCTTGACTTAGCAAACCAAGCACTCTTGAGAAAGCACAATGACTTGGTTCAAGAACATGAAGTGCTTAACCGTGCTTATGAGGCAATTGAGCTAAAAATGAAAAACATGAAAAAGGAAACCCTTGATGGCAAAGTATCAACTATTTCACATACCACTAATATGTTGGATAAGTCTTTGCGTTTGAAAGCAAGCCTTAGGGAGAAGGAGTTGATGGACGAGATTGAAAGTCTCCGCACTAGTATGGCAATACTCTCTAAGGGGGAGGACAAGCACAAGGAAATCCTCTACCAACAAGCTAAATGCTTCAACAAGAGAGGACTTGTATCCTTCCCGGTGCTCAACAAATGGAAGGTGCCCTCGCCGGAGCTTAGGACGAGCTTCATCAAAGAAGTTGGTTCCTATTGCCAACATTGTGAGGTCACCGGACATCACACGAGGGAGTGTCCTCTTCCCAACCGTCCTTCTCCCAAATTGCCTCCTAACTACAAATCTACTTTCAATGATTGCCACTATCTCTTGAGCAAAGTAGGTGGCAAGGTGAAGGCAAGGTTCATCGGCAAAGACATTAAGGGCATAAAGGGGAAGCTCCCCAAGCAACTTTGGGTCCCAAAATCACTTGTATCACACATACAAGGACCTAAGTTGGCTTGGGTGCCTAAACTCAAAAACTAACTTCATGTGTGTAGGTGAACTACAAAGCCGGAGGAAAGCATTGGGTACTCGATAGCGGGTGCACTCAACATATGACCGGCAATGATGGTATGTTCACTACCATAGAGAACCCCGACAATCATGAACAAGTCACCTTTGGTGACAACTCAAAGGGGAAGGTAATTGGTTTAGGTAAAATTGCTATTTCACATGATTTGTCCATTTCCAATGTACTATATGTTAAGTCACTTAATTTCAATTTACTTTCAATTGCACAACTATGTGATCTTGGACTAACGTGCACCTTTGACAAGAATGGTGTTGTAGTAACCAGTGAATCAAGCAAAGAACTAATCTTCAAAGGCTTCCGGCATGGACATCTTTACTTGGTGGACTTCTCCAACAAGGATGCTAGCTTGACCACTTGTCTTTTCACCAAGACAAGCTTGGGTTGGCTATGGCATCGACGCACTGCTCACATTGGCATGAGCAAGCTCAAGAAGTCGTTCAAGCTTGGGATGGTGACCGGCGTGAAGGATGTCACATTTGAGAAGAACAAGCTTTGTAGCGCTTGTCAAGCCGGGAAGCAAGTTGCTTCACACCATCCAATGAAGACAATGGTGTCAACCTCCAAGCCGCTTGAACTACTCCACATGGACCTCTTCGGACCGTCCACATATCAAAGTCTTGGTGGTAACTTCTATTGTCTTGTTATCGTTGACGATTATTCTCGATATGCTTGGACTTTGTTTCTAGGTGACAAGGGTGAAACTCCGGAAGTTTTCAATACCTTTGCTAAACGTGCTCAAAGGGAATTTCAACTTCCCATCATCAAGGTCCGGAGTGACAACGGCACCGAGTTCAATAACTACAACATTGGGGAGTGGTGTGATCGTGAAGGCGTGAAGCATGAGTTTGCGGCCACATACACCCCCCAACAAAACGGTGTCGTTGAAAGGAAGAACAAGACCCTTATCACCCTTGCTAGAGCAATGCTTGATGACTATGGCACGTCGGAGAAGTTTTGGGCTGAAGCAATCAACACGGCGTGCCATGCCGCAAATAGGGTCTATCTTCATCGACTACTTCAAAAGACCCCATATGAGCTCCTCATTGGGAGAAAGCCCAACATCTCCTACTTCCGAGTCTTCGGGTGCAAATGCTATATCTACCGCAAGAAAAGGCTCGGTAAGTTTGAAAGAAGGTGTGATGTTGGTATCTTTCTTGGTTATGCGTCAAACTCAAAAGCATATCGAGTATTCAACCAAACCTCTGGGTTAGTTGAAGAAAGTTGTGATGTTGAGTTTGATGAGACTAATGGCTCCCAAGAGGAGAGTTTTGGTCATGATGATATATATGATGAGCCTCTACGAGAAGCCATAAAAACATGACCATTGGAGACATCAAGCCCGAAGTTGAGGAGAGCCATGATCAAGGGGGAGCATCAAGTTCCAACATCAACACCTCCATGGCGCCTCAAGTTGATGAAAAAGAAGAGAAAGATGATCCATTGCCAATGCAAGATTCACAAGCCACACAACACCAACAACAAGAAGTAGAAGTCCAAGATCAAGTCCAACCACACGCGCAAGATGCTTCACCACCGCCAAGTGCCTCACAATCACTTATGAGGCATGGATGCATCTCCAAGGCGCATCCGATTGATCAAATCATCGGAAGTCCGTCACGGGGAGTAAGTACTCGTTCTCGCCATGTCGCTTCATTTTGTGAGCACTACTCTTTTGTTTCGCGTGTAGAACCCACTCATATAGAGGAAGCACTCCAAGATCCAAATTGGGTGATGGCCATGCAAGAAGAACTCAACAACTTCACCCGCAATGAAGTTTGGGTGTTGGAGGAGCGACCCAAGGACAAGAACGTCATCGGAACGAAGTGGGTGTACCGCAACAAGCAAGACGAGAATGGTGTCGTGGTCCGCAACAAGGCAAGACTTGTGGCCAAGGGTTTTTCACAAGTTGAAGGACTAGACTTTGGAGAAACATTCGCTCCGGTCGCTCGGTTAGAAGCTATTCGCATACTCCTTGCTTTTGCTTCACATCACAATATAATGCTTTATCAAATGGATGTTAAAAGTGCCTTTCTTAATGGTTATATTAACGAGCTTGTTTATGTTGAGCAACCTCTCGGGTTTGAAGATCCGAGGAATCCTAACCATGTGTATAGGTTACACAAGGCGCTCTACGGGCTCAAGCAAGCACCTAGGGCGTGGTATGAACGTCTAAGGGATTTCTTAGTCATGCAAGGATTCAAGATCGGGAGGGTGGACACTACACTCTTCACCAAGTACATCGACGGGGATTTATTCATTTGTCAAATTTATGTCGATGACATCATTTTTGGCTCAACTAACAAATCTCTTAGCCATGAGTTTGGCACCATGATGTCTAGGGAATTCGAGATGTCAATGATTGGAGAGCTCAACTTCTTCCTTGGATTCCAAATCAAGCAACTTCAAGAGGGAACCTTTGTCTACCAAGAGAAATACACCAAGTACCTCTTGAAGAAATTTGAGATGGGAGATTGTAGCTCAAGAAGCACTCCAATGGGAACAAATTGCCATCTCGATGCGGATAAGGACGGTAAACCTATTGACCAATCTCACTACCGCTCTATGATTGGTTCATTACTTTATCTTACCGCATCTAGGCCCGATATAATGTTTAGTGTATGCTTATGTGCTCGCTTTCAAGCGGCTCCTAAAGAATCGCATAAGAAGGCGGTCTTTAGGATACTTAGGTATCTTAAGCATACCCCTAGTATGGGCTTGTGGTACCCTAAAGGTACAACCTTCCAACTCTTGGGATACTCGGATTCGGACTTTGCCGGATGCCGCGTAGATCGCAAGAGTACCTCCGGTGGGTGCCACTTGCTTAGGCGTTCCCTAGTGTCTTGGTCTAGCAAAAAGCAAAATTCCGTGGCTTTGTCCACCGCGGAAGCGGAGTATATAGCGGCCGATGCATGTTGTGCCCAAATTCTATATATGAAGCAAACCCTTTTGGACTTTGGAATTAAAATTGGTTGTGTGCCTCTCCTTTGTGACAATGAAAGTGCGGTTAAGATAGCTAGAAACCCCGTTCAACACTCCCACACTAAGCACATTGATATTCACCATCACTTCTTGCGGGATCATGAGGCTAAAGGAGACATCTCTTTGCAAGGTGTTAGATCCGAAGAACAATTGGCGGATATCTTCACTAAACCACTTGATGAGAAAACCTTTTCTAGACTTAGAAATGAATTAAATGTGCTAGATGCATCTAACGTCATGTAAGTTGCCATGTTCATGTAAGGATGCATATCATATAGGTCTTGTCTAACTCCCAAAGGATAGGGGCGAGCTAGAAATAGTTTTCCCTGAGGAAGCCTTTGGAAGGTTTAAACTTGGCAAGATAGATTTATTTTATGCCTTGCATGATCCCTGCCATATTAACATGCACTCATTTAATCTCTTGCACTATAATTTGTTTGGCATTGCATACGGTAGATTGTCTGAAAGTGCATCTAGGACTCCCTTGTGGGTTTTGGATGATTTATGACAAGCAATTGGGATCCTAATCCTTTTGTTGAGATGAATGCAGGAAAATGATGAAAAATGAGTAAAATGCCAAAAAGAGGGAAATTAAGAAGGAGAAAGAATTTGAGCTCAAGAAGAGGAAATTAAGAAGGAGAATGAATTTGAGCTCAAGAAGAAGAAACTAGTAGATTAGTATGTATGGAGTGTGTTAAGGAAACACACCCAAGAGCTCAATCTCATTTAATCACACACACACAATGCACAAAGCTATACAGGACCGGACTAGTCCGCTATCAGCCGGACTAGTCCGATATCACATTCTGCACAAGATCGGACAAGTCCGGTCTCCACCGGACTAGTCCGATATCTTTCTGTTCCACTTCGGACTAGTCCTCCCCAGTGCGGACTAGTCCTCAACACAATGCACAAGTCACTAGATCGGACAAGTCTGGTCACCACCGGACTAGTCCGATACCCTTTCTGATCCACTTCGGACAAGTCCGGTGATTACACGGACTAGTCCGATATACACTCTGATCTAAATCGGACAAGTCCTCCAAGTGCGGACTTGTCGTTCTAAACACTTAGGGTTTCACAGGTCCGGACAAGTCCGATGGCAACCGGACAAGTCCGAAGATTTCCAGCAGTGAAATCGGACAAGTCCGTTTTTCAATCGGACTAGTCCGATATTCCTGGACACTTAGGGTTTGCTTCACACAGCACACCAGACTAGTCCGGTCTCCACCACGGACTAGTCCGATCTTTCTGAACCCTAACGGTAACTTCTAGAAACCCCATATAAATAGAGGTGCACGGCCCACTTTTAACCACTCTCGAACCCTAGCGCCGTCACACCTCCCAAGAGACTCAAAAACCATCTCTCTCCACGAAGTTAAGTGAAAAATCAATCAATCCATTGAAGATCACTTCTAGATCATTGGAGAGGCACTTGGCACACGATTGAGCTCTTGGTTTGAATCTCTAACACACTCTTGCATCTCAATTTGTATATTTCGAAGTGTGTTATTGGTGGTCTTGAAAATTGTAATCAAGGGAGCTCTCAACTTGTGAGATCGCCCCTTCAACTTGGTGATTTACCCCTGTGTGGTTAGTGGAAGAGGATTGGCCTTCGTGGCGATCCGACGAGGGAAGGGTTGGTGAAGACCCGATCCTTTTGTGGGCTCCTCAACGTGGACGTAGGTTGCCTTCGTGGTAACCGAACCACGGGATAAATCTTGTGTCTTGTTCGTTTGTGTTCATCTTTCTAGTTGATCAACATTATCTAGGGTTTGATTCATCTTGTTGAATTTAAGTTAAATAGTTAAACAAGAATCATACTTACAATAGAACTTGACATACAATCATTGTACTGTTATTGAAGTTTATATTTCCGCTGCAAACGTCAACTAAACAATCAAATTGACCTAGCTTGATCAACCTAGTCCGTGAAATCCGGACTAGTCCGCACTTTACCGGACTAGTCCGATATATCTGGATTTGACCTTTTTGTTGAAGTGCTACAGGAACCGAGAAAATCAAGAAGGCCTATTCACCCCCCTCTAGGCCTACATTCAATTGGTATCAGAGCAGGTTCTTCAAGAAAGAGTGCAACCACTCGAAGAGATCATGTCGGACATGAAGGAAGTCCAGAAAATCAACAACCAGGAAGAAATGAACAATGACAAGCACCAAAAGCTCGAAAGGTATCTCGAAGCCATTCAAGACTTCGATGATGATGATGAGGAGACATTGGAGCTGAAAGCACTGCTCCGAAAGAAAGCACTTTCCAAAGGGAAAGCTAAAGTTGAAGAAAAGAAGAAGGGGAGTAGTCACACCGACTACTCCCGATATCCTTTTAATTATGACCGTTTAAATTCTAACAGCAGTCATTATCTATCTATTCCTCTCGGAAAAGCCCCACACTTCGATGGGAGTGATTACTCCATGTGGAGGCAAAATATGAAGATGCACTTGATTTCCCTTAACCCAAGTTTATGGCATATTGTGTGCACAGGAATAAACATCCCTGATGACGATGAAGAACTCACACCAAGTCAAGAGCAAGCCATCCACAGGAATGCCCAAGCCGCAGCCGTTATCACCTCATCTCTACGTAGAGATGAATTCACAAAGGTGGACGGATTGGAGATTGCCAAAGAAATCTGGGACACACTACAGACAGCACATGAAGGTGACAGGCATGTGCGGGAGGCAAAGATTGAGATGATTGAAGGCGAACTGGGAAGGTTCGCGATTGAGGAAGATGAGTCTCCCCAGGACATGTACAACAGACTGAAGACCCTTGTGAACAAGGTTCGATCATATGGTAGCAAAAAGTGGAATGACCACGAGGTTGTAAAGCTCATCCTTAGAGCCTTTATGCCTCGCAACGTCACACTTTGCTCTATGATCCGAGAAAGTCCCGGGTACAAGAAAATGACTCCAGATGAACTGCTTGGCAAGATCATTAACTTTGAGATGATGGAGAAGCAAGCCAAGCACGTAAAAGAAATAGCCGATCTCACATCAGCTAAGAAGAAGGGAGTTGCCCTAAAGTCCTCACTCAAGCCTCTATCCAAAGAAGCAAGAGAAGCACAGCTTGAGGAGGACAGCGGTGATGAAAGCAGCGAGCTGGACGAAGAGGATATGATTTTGTTCATGAAGAAGTTCAAAAGAATTATGAAGAAAAGACAAGGAGCAAAATCGAGTGAAGGAAAATACAAGGAGAAGACAAAGCCGAAGATGAGGCGGGCATGTTATAATTGTGGTGAATACAATCACTTTATAGTCGATTGCCCGTATGAGGACAACAAGAAGAAGAGTAAAGAGTCCAAGCCTCAACCGAAGAAATTCTTCAAGAAGAAGAAGCAAGTTGAACAAGCACACATCGGAAAGGAATGGGACTCAAACGATGAGTCCTCATCGTCCGATGAAGAAGAAATGGCTAGCATAGCCATTGAAAGCATGTCCAAGAAATCCACACTCTTCCCCACGCTCGGTGCAAAGAAGGCAAATGGAACTTGCCTCATGGCTAAGGAAGGTAAACGCAAGGTAAACATCAAAACCCCTTCCTTGCATTCTTACTCAAGTGATGATGATCTAGACAGTGATGATGAAGATATGCTAATTGGTTTAGATAGAAAAACTGCTGCAAAAATGAAATTCTTGCTTAACCAACTTATTGAGAAGGAAGAGCTAATTGATCGTCAAGAAGACATGATTATCTCCCAAAAGGAGAAGCATGTCGAACTTGACAATCTTCTAGTTCTTGAAAAGGAGAAAAATCACTCACTAGAGCTTGAGCTAGCTTCAAGCAAGAAAACTTGCTTGGAGTTAACCAACTCAAATGTTGCAATCAAGAATCAACTTGATGACCAAATCAAGGTCAACAAGATCCTTGAAGTGCAGGTTGAGTCACTCAAGCTTAGTGAACCTTCCTCCTCTTCAACCCTACCTTCTCAACCCACTTTAACTAATATCGCTCATGTTTGCAAATGTGATAAAACTAACACCAGGTTGAAGGAAAATCCTACCTCCACGAAGGACAAAAATCCTACCCAATGTGTAATATTTGACAAGGAGAGGATCAACTATGCACGTAGTGCATATTTGGTCCAAAGACCTCCAAATGTCAAGTATGGCATTGGTTACTCTTGTGATGGAAAGCAAAGAGCTGGAAATCATAAGAATAACAAGGGAAGGATCACCTTTGTGAAGGGAGGACCCTCACAACCTGGTAACTCGAAAACTAAAAATCTGAACTCTCATGAAAATCGGACTAGTCCGGTTGTGGTGCGGACAAGTCCGGTCATCCGGACAAGTCCGGTCACACAGACTAGTCCGACCCATAATCAACAGCAACTTCTGTTTAAAACATTTGATGCCTCCTATGTTTTAATGAAAAATAATGTTGGTAAAGTGTATGCTTATTATGCTGGGCCACGCCATGGGAACACAAAATCCCATGTGTGGGTGCCCAAATGTATTGTTACTAACCTCCAAGGACCCAAGCAAGCTTGGGTACCTAAAACCAAGGCGTAATTTGTTTTTGCAGGCCTACTCCTCCGGTGGATCCAAATGGGTGCTAGACAGTGGATGCACCAACCACATGACCGGAGAAAGGAGGATGTTTGTGGAGTATGAAGTGAACCAGGACCCAAACAAAGGCATCTACTTTGGGGATAACAGTCAAGGAAGGGTCCTCGGTACCGGTAAAATTGCAATATCCTCTGAACATACTCTTTCGCATGTTTTACACGTTGAATCTTTAGATTATAACCTGCTGTCCATATCTCAGTTATGTGACAAAGGTTATAATTGTCTGTTTACTAACGAGGGTGTGACCGTCTCAAGGAGAAGTGATGGTTCCGTTGCATTCAAGGGTATGTTAAAGGGAAAGCTTTATCTTGTTGACTTCAACAAGGATAAAGCCGAACTCGACACATGCTTGATTGCAAAAACCAACATGGGTTGGCTGTGGCATAGACGGCTAGCACATGTTGGTATGAGGAACCTTCAAAAACTCCTCAAGGGCAATCACATCCGAGGTTTGAAAGATGTTGTGTTTGAGAAAGACAGGCCTTGTAGCGCGTGCCAAGCAGGAAAGCAAGTTGGAGCACAACATCCCGCGAAGAACATCATGACCACGACAAGACCGCTCGAACTACTTCATATGGACCTCTTCGGTCCAATTGCTTACATAAGCATAGGCGGTAACAAATACGGTTTAGTCATTATTGATGATTTTTCCCGCTTCACTTGGGTGTTCTTTTTGCATGACAAGTCAAAAACACAAGGAACACTCAAGAAATTCTTCAAGCGAGCGCAAAACGAGTTCTCAATATCAATCAAGAGTATTCGGAGCGACAACGGCACGGAGTTCAAGAACATACAAGTGGAGGAGTACCTTGATGAGGAAGGAATCAAGCACGAATTCTCAGCGCCATACTCTCCACAACAAAACGGAGTTGCCGAAAGGAAGAACCGAACGCTCATAGAGATGGCAAGAACAATGCTCGATGAATACAAGACTTCGGATCGATTTTGGGCGGAAGCAATCAACACCGCCTGCCATGCCACAAATCGACTCTATCTTCATCGACTACTAAAGAAGACCCCCTATGAGCTACTCACCGGTAACAAACCAAACATTTCATATTTTCGAGTTTTCGGTTCTCCTTGCTATATTTTGAACAAGAAGCCCAGGACTTCAAAGTTCGCTTCGAAGTCCGATGAAGGTTTCTTGCTTGGTTATGATTCGAACACTTACGCCTATCGTGTTTTCAACAAGGCCTCCAGACTTGTTGAAGTGGCACGTGACGTAGTGTTCGATGAAACTAATGGCTCCCAAAAGGAGCAAGTTGATCAATGTGAATTAGGTAAAGAGGAAGCCCCCTATCAAGCAATAAAGAGGATGGCTCTAGGCGAAGTACGACCACAAGAGTCAACGTCACAAATACAAGAGGGAAGTGAACCACAAGAGGAGATCAACAATTCAGGGGGAGCCTCGATACAAGACAAATCACAGGAATATGAACATGATCAACAAATCAACGAGGACAACAACTCAGGGGGAGAAGAAGATGATCACCAACATACGACCCCCCAAGTGCCACATCCAAGAGTACACCAATGCATTCAAAGGGATCATCCAATCGACAACATCATCGGCGACATCCAAAAAGGAGTAACCACTAGATCTCGTATAGCAAATTTTTGTGAACATTACTCGTTTGTCTCCTTTTTGGAACCCCGCAGGACTGAGGATGCATTAAAGGATCCGGACTGGGTGGTGGCAATGCAAGAAGAGTTGAACAATTTCAAGAGAAACGAGGTTTGGGAACTTGTGGAAAGACCCAATGCAAATATTGTGGGCACCAAGTGGGTCTTCCGCAACAAGCAAGACGAACACGGAGTGGTGACAAGAAACAAGGCACGACTTGTGGCCAAAGGTTACTCACAAGTCGAAGGTTTGGATTTCGATGAAACTTTTGCCCCAGTAGCTAGGCTTGAATCAATTAGAATATTACTTGCATATGCTACTCACCATGATTTCAAGCTGTACCAAATGGACGTAAAAAGCGCCTTCCTCAACGGACCGATCAAGGAAGAGGTGTACGTGGAGCAACCACCCGGATTTGAAGACGAAGAGTTCCCCGACCACGTGTATAAACTGCGTAAGGCTCTCTATGGCCTCAAACAAGCTCCCAGAGCTTGGTATGAGTGTCTTAGAGATTTTTTAATTGATAATGGCTTTCAAATTGGCAAAGTAGATTATACACTATTCACGAAAAATCTGGATAATGATCTTTTCATTTGCCAAATCTATGTTGATGATATAATTTTTGGATCAACTAACCAATCTTTCTGTGAAGAGTTTAGTAAAATTATGACAGACAGATTTGAAATGTCAATGATGGGAGAATTGAAGTACTTCTTGGGATTCCAAGTGCAGCAACAAAGGGAAGGAACATTCATAAGCCAAACCAAGTACACACAGGACATCCTCAAGAAGTTTGGCATGAACAAGGCAAAGCCCATAAAGACTCCCATGGCAACGAATGGTCACTTGGATCTCAATGAAGATGGACCGAGCGTCGACCAAAAGGTATATCGCTCCATGATTGGATCTTTACTTTACTTATGTGCATCTAGGCCAGATATTATGTTGAGTGTATGTTTGTGTGCAAGATTTCAAGCCAACCCTAAGGAATGTCATTTGACAGCCGTAAAGAGAATCCTAAGATATTTAGTTCATACACCCAACCTTGGTCTTTGGTACCCAAAAGGCTCAAAATTCAATCTCATTGGGTATTCTGATGCAGATTATGCCGGGTGCAAAGTTGATAGAAAAAGCACTTCTGGCACTTGCCAATTCCTAGGAAGATCCTTAGTTTCTTGGTCATCCAAGAAACAGAATTCCATTGCATTATCCACAGTCGAAGCGGAGTATGTTGCAGCCGGGAGTTGTTGTGCACAACTCTTGTGGATGCGACAAACTCTAAGGGACTACGGTTACAATATGAACCGTATTCCTCTCCTTTGTGATAATGAGAGTGCCATTAAAATAGCCCACAATCCAGTTGAACACTCTAGGACTAAACACATTGACATAAGACACCATTTTTTGAGAGACCATTCCATGAAAGGAGACATATCCATCTCTCATGTCAATACCCAAAAACAATTGGCCGACATATTCACCAAGCCACTTGATGAAAAACGTTTTTGCGAACTCCGAAATGAGCTAAACATTCTTGATTCTCGGAGTGTGGCTTGAAAAGTTGCATACCTGTATGATTGCTTCAAAATATTGATTTAATTGTGAAAATTATTCCTCCCCATTTTTCTCGAAAAACTATGTCAATTATTAGATCTTGATGAATTTTTGATCATAGTATGATTGTTGTTTGCTTACTGATCAAATTCATCAGGATTATTTGAATTGTTTTGCCTCTCTACTCTCAATTATTGGACCTTCAAATATATATGAACGGGCTATGCAATTCTCTCCTGGTGACCACGGACAAGTCCGTGGTTACCCGGACTAGTCCGCCATTGCAGACTAGTCCGCAGTGTGCCGGTTAGGCCGGACTAGTCCGACAGACCACGGACTAGTCCGATTTAGGTTTCTGGAGGACTTCGGACTAGTCGAGTCTTGTCCGGACTTGTCCGATTTTTCGTGTCCATAACCCTAGCCGCCACCAAACCCTAATCCCTTCACCCCACACTCTCCCCCAAGCTTTCTCTCTCTTGCGCTCGAGCTCCCAAGGCGAACCCTTGATTCCTCCGTCGAAAAGCCTCAATCTTGGGCGGAGATCACGCTTGAAGACTCGGGGATTGAAGTTAGCGGACAAGTCCGGCCTCCAACCCCCACATTTTCAAGCTTCCTTGGATTTCTTGGTAAATTTTCCTCAAAACCCTAAGAAATCACAAATTTCTTTATTGCTTATCGTTTGGCCTAACATTCTTCACTAGTTGCATGTCCAGTTGATGTACTATGTGTATGCTAGACTAGTTATTTCATTAGGGATCAATTTTTATCCAGTTTGTTAGGTTTTTGCGAATGAACACCGGACTAGTCCGGTCCAGGTACGGACAAGTCCGGTCCCCCGGACTAGTCCGTTGTTTCTGAACCAAAACCTAATCCTTTAATTCCCTATTGCCTTCCATTGCCATCTTACCTCACCAATACCTTGTATAACTTGTCTTTTCTCTTGATCACTCATTCTCAGATCATGTCGAGCTCCGACAACGAAATCTCCGATTTCGAGGCCGAGTTGGACCACGAGGTGGCACCTCGGTCCTCGACGGGTCTTGGCAAGAAACGCCAAGAGAGACCCTCCGAGCCTGCTCCCTCACCTCCCCAGGTTCGGAGGAAGGTGTGTGTCAAGAAGCCTGCCTCGAAGGCTGCTACTCCCTCAAGTGGCCTTTGCCAAGCTAAAGGGAAGGGCAAGGGGGTTGCCACAGGGCCTGTTGGGCCCCTGAAGCTGCATACTCCCAGAGAAGGAGTCCGGGACCCCAATGAGGAAAGATTCAATGGCAAGGGCAGCGATGTGGCCGTGAAGCTGAGAAGTGTGGATTACTATGCAAGGCCCAAGCAAGCAGCTGATGGCAGATTCTGGTCAAATTTCCATGCTGACTTCTATAAGCTGGTCTACTTGCCGATGAAGACCCCGGTGGTGCGCAGTCAATGGATTGACTGGGCCCACCTTGAGAAGAGGAAATATGCAGCTTTTGATGAAGTGATACAAGCTGCAGAGAGACATGGGCTGAAGGATCTGTTTGCTTTCAGGTACAATTGTAATGATGAAGTGATTGCACAATTCTATGCAACGTGCCACTTCTCAGGCGAAGACGAAGAAAGTGTGACTTGGATGACTCATGGATCCAAGTATTCTATCACTCAAGAAGAGTTTGCCCGCCTGCTGCATCTTGACTCCGAGGGAGATGACCACCTCATTATCCACAACATTGGGGTCATTGAGAGGGATGGAATGAAGTTCATGTATGAGCCCACCTCCAAGTATGTCCCTCCCTCCACAAAGAATATGAAGCCTTTCTTTGTGGTCCTCAACAGAGTCCTCAGGAAGACGATTGCCCCCAAGGATGGGGATGCAGGGAGTGTGCAAGGCTACCTCCGGACCCTGATGAGGGTCATTAGCAAGAAAAGGCAATTCGATGTTGCAGACTATATTTGGAATGATATGGTCAATATCTCAAGTACCCCCAACCGATCCTGTGGCTATGCCCCTTACTTGATGTTCATGATTGAGAAAGTCACAGGAATCGAGTTTGTGAAGGACGTGGAGCACACTCCACTGAGGCCTCAGAAGCCTCAGTCAGTGAGTGTCCAGGCTGCTCCATCGCCGGTCTCAAGCCCCGAGGCACCGGCAAGGCAAGAAGAAGCTGCTAGGGCTACTCCCCCCTCCAGGGAAGCCCCTCAAAAAGGATCCGCCAGTGGGATCCTCAAGTACTTGGCTGCAATTTTCTCCTCATGCAAGAAAACTGAAGTGAAGCTTCGCAAGCTAAATCAGAAGAGGAAGGAGGACATGAGATACATAAAAGCCAATGTGAAGCAGCTGAGTGAGAAGCTGGAGATCAATCCAATTGGATCTCCAGTACTTTCTGAAGATTCTGATCCAGACATCACCGAGCTCAGCCCCTTGACTCCTTCCGAGCTTGCCTATTTTGGCATTGGGGGCTCGAGCAGATCTGCTCCTCCTCCTACCTCTCAACCTCGTCAAGCCGAAAGCAATGAAGACGATGAAGACGACGAGAGGACTGACAGCGAAGAGTGAAGCCCTAGGACCTTCCTCTCTCTCTTTTTGGTGTCTTGATGCCAAAGGGGGAGAGATTGAGGGGGAGTCTCTAGTCTAAGCTTTAGCTGAATAGGATGCGAGGAGAGAGCTCTCTATGTTTTTTAATTGTGATTGTATTTGCTTAACTCTCTTTTCATATCATGTTTGGTCCTGTGATGAATTGCTCAATTAATTTGCAAGTGTGTGATGAAATCTGAGTTTTTGCTCCTGAAGTGCCATATTCACTTGATATTAGTTGGTAAATGAAAATTCTGTCATTCTTAATGCATTCATGCTCTTAGTATGCATCCCACCATAAAGAATGCACATATGAATAATTATCTTGTTGCCTGATGCATTTTTGAGTCATATGTGCATACTTTATGAAAATCTCATTTTATACCTCATTTTGTGAAATCTCAATTGGTTGTCATCAATCACCAAAAAAGGGGAGATTGAAAGTGCATCTAGGACTCCCTTGTGGGTTTTGGATGATTTATGACAAGCAATTGGGATCCTAATCCTTTTGTTTAGATGAATGCAGGAAAATGATGAAAAATGAGTAAAATGCCAAAAAGAGGGAAATTAAGAAGGAGAAAGAATTTGAGCTCAAGAAGAGGAAATTAAGAAGGAGAATGAATTTGAGCTCAAGAAGAAGAAACTAGTAGATTAGTATGTATGGAGTGTGTTAAGGAAACACACCCAAGAGCTCAATCTCATTTAATCACACACACACAATGCACAAAGCTATACAGGACCGGACTAGTCCGCTATCAGCCGGACTAGTCCGATATCACATTCTGCACAAGATCGGACAAGTCCGGTCTCCACCGGACTAGTCCGATATCTTTCTGTTCCACTTCGGACTAGTCCTCCCCAGTGCGGACTAGTCCTCAACACAATGCACAAGTCACTAGATCGGACAAGTCCGGTCACCACCAGACTAGTCCGATACCCTTTCTGATCCACTTCGGACAAGTCCGGTGATTACACGGACTAGTCCGATATACACTCTGATCTAAATCGGACAAGTCCTCCAAGTGCGGACTTGTCGTTCTAAACACTTAGGGTTTCACAGGTCCGGACAAGTCCGATGGCAACCGGACAAGTCCGAAGATTTCCAGCAGCGAAATCGGTCAAGTCCGTTTTTCAATCGGACTAGTCCGATATTCCTGGACACTTAGGGTTTGCTTCACACAGCACACCGGACTAGTCCGGTCTCCACCACGGACTAGTCCGATCTTTCTGAACCCTAACGGTAACTTCTAGAAACCCCATATAAATAGAGGTGCACGGCCCACTTTTAACCACTCTCGAACCCTAGCGCCGTCACACCTCCCAAGAGACTCAAAAACCATCTCTCTCCACAAAGTTAAGTGAAAAATCAATCAATCCATTGAAGATCACTTCTAGATCATTGGAGAGGCACTTGGCACACGATTGAGCTCTTGGTTTGAATCTCTAACACACTCTTGCATCTCAATTTGTATATTTCGAAGTGTGTTATTGGTGGTCTTGAAAATTGTAATCAAGGGAGCTCTCAACTTGTGAGATCGCCCCTTCAACTTGGTGATTTACCCCTGTGTGGTTAGTGGAAGAGGATTGGCCTTCGTGGCGATCCGACGAGGGAAGGATTGGTGAAGACCCGGTCCTTTTGTGGGCTCCTCAACGTGGACGTAGGTTGCCTTCGTGGTAACCGAACCACGGGATAAATCTTGTGTCTTGTTCGTTTGTGTTCATCATTCTAGTTGATCAACATTATCTAGGGTTTGATTCATCTTGTTGAATTTAAGTTAAATAGTTAAACAAGAATCATACTTACAATAGAACTTGACATACAATCATTGTACTGTTATTGAAGTTTATATTTCCGCTGCAAACGTCAACTAAACAATCAAATTGACCTAGCTTGATCAACCTAGTCCGTGAAATCCGGACTAGTCCGCACTTTACTGGACTAGTCCGATATATCTGGATTTGACCTTTTTGTTGAAGTGCTACAGGAACCGAGAAAATCAAGAAGGCCTATTCACCCCCCCTCTAGGCCTACATTCATTGTCACAAAGGGGAACCCACCTCGTGAGAAGGAGACTTGTTTGAAATACAATATCTCAACTCATATAAGGTGGAAAGAACAAAATGTTAGGTACGTTAATGCCTAGAGGAACATGCTTCATTGAGATAGCAGTCTTCATACTCTACCTCACAAAGCATGGGCCTTACATTTCATTTGGATATTTTTCCCTCTATTTTTCTTGGTGTTCCATTTGCATTAAGGCCTAGCCAAGCTATTGGCATATTAGCTTTTTGAGGGGTAAGGGGTTGCCCAAAAAGTCCTAAGACATGTGTTTCTCTTTGATTGTTTGGTTGGTCAAAGGACATATATGGGATGTTTTCGTTCTGTTGTCATCGGATTATCCGATGCCTATGTCAATCCCTCATCGGTCCAACAGGTGTTCAATCTTCAAAGCCCAATTCTATCTGAATTTCAAATGATCTGACGCGTTCATTCCGAAAAACATCGGTCCATCCGATGTTCACTCTTCTGGAGCTATGGTCAAGTCAACCGATGTTTACTTCCTCCAACGTCGGACCATCCGGTGTCAACTTCACTCTTTTGAACATCCTTACTGTGCTATTCGATCGATGATCAAAACCCTAGACGTCGGTCCATCCGGTGTCCAATGCACTTTTCTGGAAAACCTTACTGTGGCATTCGACCGATGCTTCTCATGTCCATCATAGGTCCATCCGGTGTTAATTTTTCGGCTAGGGTTTGGGTCCCACTATTTAAACCCGTACCGCCGCCTCTCCCCCGATCTCGACGCCACCGGTACCCTCCCGTGCGCCGTCGTCACCCAGCCGCCGCCACCGCCGCCATCTCCGCCACCGCCGCCGTCCATCGGCTCGCAGCGCTGCCGCCTAGCGCCGCCGCCGCCCCTAGCGCCGCCGCCGCCTCTCCTCACCACTCGCCGCCGCTCACATGCCGCTCCACCACCACCTCACGCGCCACCGCCGCCGGACGCCGCCGCCGCCCACCGGCCGCCGCCGTCCTTCGCCGCCTGCCGCCTCAAATTGCAGCGCTGTCGACGTGCCGCCTCCATCTTCGACCTCTCCACCAACATCGACCTCGCCGCCGCCTCTCCTCGCCGCCGTCGTTTCAACTTCGCACCCGGTCCCCGTTTGCTCTCCGTCGCCTAGGTTTGCTTCGTGCCGTGCGACGTCCATCGTTGTTTTCGCCGTCCTTCCTTTCTTCGTCATTAACCCTAGCTCTCCATTGCTTTTAGATGGGTCGCGACCGCAAAGGAAAGGGAAAGGCGATCGCGGAGCCCGCCGCGAAGAAGCGCAAACTGTCGAAGGATGAGAAGAAGGCTCTTATGGCCGCTCGCGCCGCCGAGGAGCGTGAGCGTGGCCGAGGAGGTTCCCTGAGGATCCGCGAGGCTCATCCGAGGCAGCCTCCCGTGATCGACGACTCCGACGCCGAAGAGGAGCCGGTTGAGCCTCTCGTCCGCCGGCGCTCAGCCCGGACGCGTGGGGGTCACACCGAGGCTGCTCCTCGTCCGAGACCGACGGCTGCCGACCGTCGTGAGGACAGGGAGGCCGAGAGGGCCATCTACGAGATGGACACGACCGTCCGTGTCGGTGAGGGAGTCCGTCTCACGGACTACCGGAAGATGAAGGCCAAGCAGCTACGCAAGCTTCGATGGAGCGTGCTGCTTGAGGAGTGGTACCCTCAGCCCCGTGAGGCTCTTGTGGACAGTCGCTTCTGGACTGTCACCCAGGCGTCTCTCTACGAGACCTACAGACGTCGGGGGCACAAGCTTTTTCAGCACAACTACCTGGACTGGGGGCAGCTTGCAGTGGCCGCGGAGACAGAGGTCCGTTCATACTTTGAGAGGTACAGAGGTTTGGTACAGCTGCTTGCTTATGAGAGAAGTGCATATGTGGAAGATTGGGTCCGTGTCTTCTATGCGACCCTGTACATCTCTGAGGGCAGGAGGTCAATCGACTTCATGTTTATGGGACAGCGTTACCACCTCTCGAGACAGACTTTAGGGCAGCTTCTTGGTTTGGACCTGCACGACACCTGCGTGCACGAGAAGGTATATGGGCAGGCAGATCCACCAAGGAGGCCACTTACTGGAGGGGTAGCACCACAGCTTGACGAGATCCGGTCCCTGTTTGGCCCCACGTTCTCTCCGGACCAGCTGAGAGTTCCAGCTTTTCTGACCCCAGCTGCGCGCATTGTGCACCTCGCTTTGCGCCGCACGCTCCTGCCGAGGTCAGGATACTTGGAGGGGTTCACTAGTCTGCAGCAGACCCTCCTGTTCTACATAATGAACGGGATGGATTTCGACATTGTGTACATCCTCCTGTGCGAGATGGAAGACGTGATCACAGATGGGGTTGGCATGATGAGGCAGCTGGTCTACGGGCAGTGGATCAGTTACATATGCTCTATGATGGTGCCTGAGGGGGATGCAACACAGGCCAGGCTTGCTGACGAGAGTGTGACACAGTTCGGACATTACCGTGCCCCTGCTCCTGGAGACCGCCGCCTTGGCCGTCCAGTTGAGCGCCAGGTCAGGGCCCGCTTGACTGAGGAGGATTGGTCTGACCTCGAGAAGGAAGATGAGCGTCTGGCTGAGGCAGAAGCTCAAGGTGGAGACTTGCAGCACGTCTGGTCCGAGAGCGACACAGACGAGAGTGTCGAGGAGTACTTCCCTCCGCCTCCACCCTCACCGAGGCAGCACGACGCCGAGGCAGGAGGATCAGCTGCTCCGCCACCGACACCACCTCCTGTGTCCGAGGCGCAGGTGTCACAGCCGTCAGAGCTGTCGACACTTCTCCAGCAGATGATCGAGCAGCAGCGGCAGGACAGGCTCGCTGTTGAGCAGGCCAGAGCAGAGCAGGCTGCTCACCTGGCACAGCTGCAGCGGCAGCAGCAGGAGCTCCAGCTGGAGATCGCCCGTTAGAGGCGAGAGGATACGGACCGGTTCACCAACTTGGTCGATCAGATGCACCGCCGTACCCTCGACCAGCAGCAGCAAACCCAGTAGGCCATGATGGGGATCCTAGGGTTGATCACCAACCTTTACACTCAGACCGGGATCGCCCTTCCTCCACAGCAGCCGGGACTGGGACTGGCTCCAGGTGTTGCTCAGGTGCCTACTACTCCTATCCCTTCGATCAGTATGTCACCACTTCTGGCACCCAGCGCACCAATTCACTCACCACTGCCGGCAACGACTCTGTTCCAGCAAACGCCGGCGTCCGTGGTGAGCACTCCACTTCCTCCAGCTCCACCGGCACCTCCAGTACCTGCTTCCTCTCCTCCAGCACCGGCAGCAGACCCTCCAGCTCCCTCCGCTCTGGCAGCTCCTACGACCGGCGACTCCAGCTCCGACGACTGCGACGGTGACCAGTTCGTCTTCGCACCCAACTCTCAGGGTCTGTAGGCTTTCTGATCCCTTTTTGGTGTCTTGATGCCAAAGGGGGAGAAGAGGAAGAAGAGTCAGGGGGAGTGGTAGTAGTAGTCTCAGGGGGAGTGTGTGTTTTGTCCTTTGTATTCGTGCTTGAGTACTCTTTTGTAATTTTAATTAAGAACTCTTCCGCTTGTCTCATTTGCTTATGGTTTTAATCAATTGAGCTTTTCGCACCATAAATTTCATTTGCTTTTTACAAGCTTAATGTGTCTTATCTTGTATTCATTACATATCTACTTGAGTATTGTATCATCAAATTCATTATTATTGCGCTTTAAATTATTGTGTTGTCATCAATCACCAAAAAGGGGGAGATTGAAAGCATCTAGGCCCCATGAGATACGGTTTCGGTGATTAATGACAACCATTCGATATTACTAATGAATTTGTGAATGCAAGGTCCCAATAACACTCAATCAAATGAAATCAAAATTACATTGGAGACCCATATAAAATCAATGAGTGAGATCAAATCAAATCATATGAAGACAAGAAGTGAAAGCTCTAATTTGACATCACTCAAATGCTTGAAGACAATCAAAACAACATTTCAAACAAGTGTCAAAGAGGTCACAAGTTCAAATTCCAAAAGAACAACTCAAAACAACTCAAAGTCAACAAGTTGAACACACCGGATCATCCGATGGTTTTTTGAGTTGACTGCATCGGTCGAGTTGTGTCAACAGAAGAAGAAGACCTCAGAGCAAAGAACTCACTGGATCATCCGATGTGAGTAGCTCAGTGACATCGGTCCATCATCACAGATTGCAACACCATTGGACCAAGTGAAGCACCGGATCATCCGATGTGCAGACTTACACACATCGGTCGATCACTCCAGTAAGCTTCAAGATCAAGCAAAATTCTGGAGGAAGAGCCACCGGATCATCCGATGAGAAGACAGATCAACATCGGCCTAACAACGGTCATATCTGACACAGTGACATCAGCTAATTTGGCTTTGACCGATGTTAACTGAAGGGGAGACATCGGATCATCCGGTGTTCGCAGAGAAGTGATGTCAGCCTACTTTTCCAACGGCTATCTCGTGGAGGCTGGCTATTTATACCCCTTCAACCTGTCAAATCGACAAGACTTGAAGCCCAGACATACTCTACACATCCTAGAGCATTCAAGCAATAGAGCTAACCACTTTCACATCATTTGTTCATCATTTGTACACCAAGAGATAGGCTAGAACTAGCTAGAGATAGTGCTTGGGTGCCTCCACTCTTGGTGATTGGAGTCTCTAGTGTAGTGAGAGCAATAAGGGAGTGTCCCTTGGTGTGTGTGACTTCCGGAGCTTGCCAAGAGGATTGTGGAAGCCCGGAGGGTTCCAAAGTGTACAAGGCTTGAGCTCCACCTTGCCAAGGTTGGCGAACGGAGAAGAATAGTGAAGACCCCCTTGTCTCGGTGACTTGGGAGTGGCAAAACCCCTCGGTGGGTGCCACAACGTGGATGTAGGAAGATCATTGTGATCTTACCGAACCACGGGATAAACTCCGTGTCCCTTGAGCGTTTGCATCCCCCTCCCTTCTTACACTTATGCAATCTTCATTCCACAACTTTAATTTACATTGATTGCATAGTTTAATCGCATAGGGAATTGGGCTTTAGGTTGTTAGTTTTTAATTGCCTTAAAATTTGAAAGAAAGCCCAATTCACCCCCCTCTTGGGCGTTTCGATCCTTACAGATATGAAGAGAATATTTCACATAGACATAGAGTGATGTTTTTTTACATGTTTTAAATGTACTTTTCAGTAAATAACCATTACTTATATCCATTCCTTATTTAAGATGCATGTTATTACTTTTTCACTCTTGCTGAGTACGACATGTACTCAATCTTGCTATTCCCCCACTTAATTCGGCTACAAGTGATAATTTAGAAGACAACATGGATCACTAGACGTGCGTACTACCGTCGATTGTCTGTGGAGTTGTAGTCGCCTACGCTAGATTATTTTTCGCTGTAATAGAATCAAGGTATATTTACTATTCGTGCCATGGTTATTTCTGTTTACCATTTGTGATATTGATATGTATGTGTGAAGCAACATCCTGGATACACATATACTGCATTTGGTTCATATTCGGAACCGAGTGTCACACTCTCCCTCTTTGGCTTCCTCCCGTACCATGTGGTGTTCTCGCTCCTCCAACATCACTTGCACTTGCATTGGACATGTATACGAAGAATGAAATATGTTTGGTGAGAATAATTGTATAATTATATTGAACAATTTAATCTAAAGGAAAACCGTTTGTCTTGTGGAAATCGAATGAGGAAAAAACATTAGTGCATACACGTTCATTGTATATGTATTGAATTTTGCAATGCACCATCAAGATGTAAATGATACAGATTGTCAAATGGAGGTTTGAAAAAAACTCAATCAATTCAAATTCCGGAGACAAGGCAGAATTTGTTAAAGAACTACTTTGAATGAAGTTCAAAACTTCATACGGTGAATTGTAGAGCAGGTAGGTTCAACAAAGCCCCTTAAAAGTTCTAATTCAATACCGTTCTAGAAATGCAGTTATAATTTTCCAATATACTAGGAACAGCCAATGTGTATCTGGGCACTTCATGATGCATAACAAAACAGCAACAAAATAAACATCCGGGCAGGTGGGCAGTCCACGAAATGACGTGACAACAAACATTAGCATATTGAACTAGATGCAAATAATGTTCCAGACGTACATATCCTGGTCAATTATCAGATATGCAACTAATAGCTGTCAGCAGACAAATCCTTGCTGGACAATGATACCAATGAAGCGGGAGCCGGGAAACTGAGAGTTCGTGCAAATAGGCGCCGCGCACAAGGATCTGGAAGCGGTTCCGGAAGAGGAGGCTTCGCGGCGAGAGGAAAACAAGAGAAATTAGTTTGGCAGAGCAGGAAGAAAGCTAACCAGGGCAGGAGATGGAGATGGGGGACGTGCGGTGGCCACAACGCGCCGCGGCCATCCAACTCGCGACTGCTCCATAAAAAGGTCCGACACAAAAAAAAAAAAGAGCCCGGACTGGTTCAAGGTTCAGCGGAGTCGTATTCTGGCTTGAATTCAGATCCTTCAAGCTGGTCCGACACAATCCGTTTAATATCGGTCCCGACTAGCCCGGTTAGCCTGTAGGTCTGGCCTGACACGGTTCCACATAATATATTTTTCCACTGTTATAATATATGAATGGTTTCGAGCCGGTTCGGTCTGACACAGCCCAGTTAGAGTCTGACACGACACGGCACACATGAAATAAGCTCGGACCGTACTCGGACCGATGTGCAGGCCCGTCGGGCGGCCCAGCATGGCTCGATTCATTTCCGGGCTGTGCCAGACCAAGGCTTTTAAGACCTAAGCCTGACCGGGCCGACCTGACATGGTTCGTTAGACAGCTATAGCTCTCGGAGCCTCTCGCCGCTATCGAACTTGCAACGTGCAGCTACGCCGCATCTCGCCAGAGGCATCAAAATCAATACCAAGTCGCAGCCTCCGATGGACACACTGTTTGTATGAGACCCCATGCCTGCAGGAAGAGTGCCTCCATGTTTGCCCCTTTATTTCGACGGTAGCAAACATTCGTCGAGGGAAAAGCATACCTTCACGCGCGGAGGGAAGCCCAGGCCAGTTGCTTGTGTCACGCGTGCCCGCCGCTGCCTTCGCTTCAGCACGGCTGCAACTCGCCTCTAGATTTGGTCGCCCAGAACAATTGTGTTCGACCGTGATCGCTGTCATTGAATTCAGGGGTATTTGGTCTCTTCTCATAATTCATATGATTTTTTAATTTTTATGAGTAAAGTGCATCAACGATCTATGACCTTGTCTGAGTATGTCATGTAAGTACACAAACTTTTAAAATGCATATTTGGGTCCGTAAACTTGTTAACATGTGTCATTTAAGTCAAAATATCAAAAATATCCCTATCACTACTAACACAACTATTACTTGAGCTTTATTCTTCATACTTGTTCTCTCCTGGAATCATCATGTTAATCTCCAATATCAATTATGATAACAATGTTGCTTTGGTATAGAATAAATATGAAGACTAAAGCTGAACTAATAGTTATGTCAACAACCATAGAGGTATGCATTTTAGACTCAGATGACACACTTTAACAAGTTTATGAACTCATAAGTACATTTTAAAAGTTTGTGGGCCTATATGATACACTTTGACAAATTTAGGGACAATTGATACACTTTACTCTTTTTTATTAATCTAATTTAGCTAGAGCTAACAGAAGTTCTGTGAGACCTATGTGTGCTGAATATATTGGTTTTGTTGATAAAAATTCTGAATACTCCCGAAACATCTTAAGCTTTGGATCAAGGTCCGACATGTTTTGGTTATCTTTGGCAAGGTTCGAAGCTTGGTTGCAATTATTCTGCTTTTATCTTGCAATGTTTCAAACTTGCTTTACACTTATGGAAAGTTTGCTTAGTATTCTTTTACTAAGTTTTTGGTGTGTTTTGGTGGTTATGGTTGATATTATTTTGCTATGGTTTACAACATGCTTATGTGAGGTGCTCACATAAGATGTTGTAGTTATGGAACTAATGAGAGTCAAGTCGAGGACTTGTGCTCAGAAATATTGGTTGTTTATTCATGTGCAGGTGTTGCTTGAGTTCAAGACATGGATGGTGATAGGATCCATTGAACTAGTCTTAGAGAGAAGATGAGGTTCAATAACCAAGTTCGAGAGGAATTGTGGTTGATTTGATCGGGAGGTTGCGCAGCATGTTTGAATCAAGAACAATGCATGTGAAGGTATTGTGGACGTCGTTGGAAGATGTTTGCACGTCTGAAAAGAGTGCATGAACGTAGCTACATTGTTCCGAGGAGTGATGAAGAGATGTGGACATAAAGAATTGGTCGAAAAGGTCCAACCCACTAGGTTATGGCCTCAGGCTGCGGCTGAGTCGGGTTTGACTCAAATATGGAAAGTTTTGAGCTGGTTATGTTAGGATTTCGTGTGGGTCACGAATTTGAGTTGTTTTAGGAATGTGGGATATGTTACTAAGGTGTTTGGAAGTCTTAATATTGCTTCTATCTGCATTGAGCAATTATAGAAAGTTTCGATTTTGTGAACTGAGTAGGATTAGAGTCCTAGTTAGGTTTGGGTTGGCCTAAGGGCTGGTTATATAAGCAAGGGAGGCCAGAGCTCATAATAGATGACTTTTGGGCTGTTCCTCTTGTGTTCTATTGAACAAATATCGTAGTTTAAAGGAACTTTTGTGCCTTGTTCGTCCGACTTGTTCCAGACAAGTTTTCTCGTCGAGTTTTCTGCACAACACTACATTTCTTCGGTGGTTTTATCATAACTCGAGTTTTACAGATTCAATTGATGTGATTCTTTTTAGGTTGTCTTAACAACTTGATTATCTATCATCTGTCAAAATTTCACAATCATTGGATTTGTGGTTTTTGATCTAAACGAGTTTCTTTGCAGTATTGCATATCTGTTTTTTACTCGGTAGAACAGATGACCTTTGTTCGATCTTTTGATCGTAACTTGAGTTTCTCTCGACGGATTTGAGTGATTCTTATTATGTTGTCTTCGTGACTTGATTCACTCTGATATATATCAATTTTGTCACGGTAAAACACGTTTAGATTAGTCTCACACATGATTTTTTTAACAGATCATTTTTTCGCCGAGGGATTTTCATTGTTTTCGTTGAAAAAGTTTTAAATCTACCATTCACCCTCTCTGATAGCTTTTCACGTGCTCTTCGATCCTACAAGTTAGAAAAAGGATCAAACTGTGGTTTCATTTAAAAAAAACCGGATCAACTGTTCAAACCCTAAAAAAAGTCAAATGCACAATTAGCCTTTAAAATGAAATCAAACCACACAATCGTCTCTTTAATAATAATAGCTGGTGTTTTTTTTAAATAACAACCTAGTAGCCCTGTTACAGAGCGAGAGGCTGAAATAGAGTTCAAATCGACTTGTAGCACGACGATTTGTGCACGTGACAACCAAACCTTCCTACTACCAGATGACTTGGTGGGCACTTTGCACAACAACAATCGAGTCCCCCTGCCACACCCTGTAACTGAGCGACAGGCGGGCTCTTGGCAGTAGTTGGCGTGGGGTGGGAAATCACGAGTTTCCGTGCTTCTAGCACGTGCTGACTTTCTTCCGCTCCCGCGCAAGGGTGTGATTCCCGCCGCCCTCCGACACTTAGGCTCCCTTTGGCACAACTCTACAGAGTTGATTCTCTAGATTCACTTCTGGTTCTCTGGCGAAGTAATTATGTGGCTGAAATTGATTCTCTATGATTCTCTATATTAAACTCTAAGAATCAGGACATAGAATCACTTCACAGAATCAGGAGAAGCTACTTTTTTTAGCTCTCAGCCCCTTAGTTCATTTCAGAGAATCACTTCACAGAATTAGCCAAGAATCACTTCTTCTGAAAAACAGTGTTTGGTACAGCTTCCCTGATTCTGTCTGAGAATCAGCTCCGTGGAGCTCTGCCAAAGGGGGCTTTACAGACAAGCCAGTAAGTAGTGCTTTCCAGAATAAGTTTTATGGCGTGTTTGACATAAGAAGGAAGGCAAAACCCATTACTCTTTTCTAAACGCCTATTTTAGTTTCGCATAGGAATGATAATCGATCTCATCCATAGGTCCAGGGCCTTGTCGAGATTTGCACACGATGGTGTGGGTGTGGGTCTAATTTTGCGCCCATGAGTTTTAGTGGGTAGGAAATATTGAAATACAAGTGAATTGTCTACCATTCCTCATCAACTTAAGGTTTTGAGAGTAACTGGTCAGGACATACTAGCTTAACGTGGTATCAGGACTAGAGGTCTCGAGTTCAAATATTGGCCGGTGCAATTTATTAAAAAATAAAATAAAATTGCAGCCAATTCCTATTCCACGTTTGCGGCCCAAAGAAGCCTGCACGTGAGGGGAGATGTTGAAATACAAGTGAATTGCCTACCATCCCTTATCAGTTTAAGCTTTTGAGAGTAACTGAGTTAGCGCATACTAGCTTAACAAGCACATGGAAAATAATTTTTAGCTTATTTCACCTTCCAACCTGGCCTAATATAGTAAAATTGTGCAACATTAGGCCTAACCCACATTCTCATATCTTAACCTACCTTATATGCATCCTCTTGGTTGTCCTCCAATATATCATGGCACCGACACCATCTGTACGCGTTTCGGCTACTTGTTGTACCCACTGGCACACCAACCCCTTTCCTCACCTCGCCATATAAAAGGGGCGCACTAGCGAGGCATGAGAACCAATGTTTTTCGTGCTTCCACATCACACCCAGCAACTACGATCCCCGGTCCGATCTATTAGGAACAGAAGAGGAAAGAATGACCCATCATCGTCGATCTTCACCGTCGCCGCCGATCTACATCGACTTGAACCCTTCCTCGATCGTCTCCATGGCGACTTCATCTTCCAAATCGGAAGGTACGCTCACATCCACACTCCCTACCCCTTAACCCTTCTCTAGTCCACATGATTTACCCAATAAGTTTTAGACCTCAGCCCATCGAGCTGTTAGGATTGATTAACATTCCAAAAGGCATTTTGAGGTAGTAGCCTAGGCGCTCTGCGCAGGTGGCCCGCCTCGCTTAGGAAGATGGGGGGGGGGGGGTCCTACCTCGAAGGAATCACACGAGCGCCTCTGGAGTGGTGGTGGCGGGGGGAGCTGATTTGCTGATCTGATGGAGGAAGGAATCAATACGAGGGAGGAGGCAGACAATCCGACGACAGCTGGGAGCAGGTGTGATCTCGAAGGAGTCGTGCAAGCATCCTGGTTGGTATGAGAGGGAGCCGATCTGGTGGAGGAAGGAATCAAATCAAATCGGGGGAGAGGGCAACCAATCTTCCAATCTAACGGGGGGGGGGGGGGGCGATCACGGAGGGGCGGTGGCAAGGAGCATGGAGTCAAATCAAAAGAGGGGTGATCTACCTGTGGACACAAGATCCAGGGTCTACTGGGGGCTGGGGGTTGGTGTGGAGACTGGTCACTGGGATGGGCAAAGGCAGGTAGGAGTGAGCAGAGATAGACATATACATTTTTATTTTTTAAAATTTTTATAATCTATTGTTACTATAGTGCGTAATGTCTAGATGTTGCCTACAAACGTCTGAGCACACCTTGGCTCTAGGCAGGGGGTCACGCTCGTCTAGAGCCTCTTTTGCATCTTAGGGATTGATTGGCAACTCTGGCACTTCGATTAACATTGCTTGTAATTTCAAGGCATGTAAGATCTAGACTTGACCTTTTTCCCCTTGTATTAGCTTCAGACCTTTAAGTCCAAACATTTGTTTCTATGCGAAAACAATCCTACTCTGCCTTTTGCTTGGCATGCTTTGTTATCACCGACATCAAAAGCTTTAAGATCTGAATATTGCCCATAAGAAACCAAAATGTTCTGCCTATCAACAGAGGACAGGGTTGATGAGGCAGACAAACTAAACGTTTGGAATCAACAATTTTGAGCAAAACTTTTAATTTTTATCTGCCAGTGTGACCTCCTAGTAGTTTAGTTTTTCTGCCCTGATCCATCCGTTGCCATGCTTTGTAGCGGTATCTTCTAAACTTACTTTAGTAGAATAAAGGGTTGAGTTGCTAGCAATGAATCTAAAATAGAATATAAACCGACTAGAGAGTATGATACAGAGTTACACATTATTTCGCCGCTGCCAATGCCACAGCTAACCTTTGTTCCCACCTGCCCCGCCGGCGACGTCCTCCGCAAGGAAGGTATCCCGTCCCCTCGGTCTTATCTCCACCGTCGCTGACGCTCTCTGATTTCTTGTGTGGCGGTCTCTTTGGCCCTATGTATTCAATCCGTCTCGCAGTGCCTTGGTGCAGAGAGGCGCCATGAGGGGTTCTGTGGCATTACCGTGCTCGTGGAGATGGCAGGATACGGTGTCTGCCGTTGGTTAGGGTTTTGCGACTTTTTCTGGAGGTGGGCTTGTGGTGCCAGTTGGACAGGTTCCTTCCATTTCCCTTTTCCTGCCTTTGTTATTGAAAAAAAAACACGTAGAATATTCTGCACATCTGCATGCACTACTAGAGGAATTGTGTCGTGCAATACCACTCGTGTTCGGGTGTTGTAAGAGGTTTATGATTGGAACCTTTGCCCTTTTAGAGTCAGTGAATTTCTGTTGCCCTATCTAAGACTTAGCTAAAATCGTGATTATGATCATGGCTGTAGTTTTAGTGATTGGTTATGCAATATGATTCCTGTGCTCGTTGGCTGTCAACATCATATGAAGGGCTTCGTCCCACGGACATCAGGCTTTAGTCATGTTGGTCTTGCCTGATTCGATCTGTAGCAAATTTGTGCATGGTCTGTTGACTTGCCTGATTCTGTGTATCAGACACACTGTACAATCTACTGTTTATATCACTATTGGTACCGGTAATTATGATTTTTATTTGACTGACATTTTAGGGGTTTTGGTGGTATTTAAGTGTGTCTAAGTCTTGTGAAGGTTCCGTTAACCTTAGTGTTGAAAGATTAAATTATGATTAACAATAATTTAACAATAGTTAATAGTATTAGCATGATTTGTTGATTGTTATAAATTAAAAATTCACTTAACTATAGTTCATATTTTTTTAGGAATGATGCACAATCATGTAACATTCCGTACAGTACAACCAACCAAACATATTCATGTATCTTCCATATATCTACCAAAGAATCAACTTTTACCATCTCATCCTGACGAATCCATCTAGGATATGACCCCATACGATACAACTTGGTACAAGCAACCAAACATTACCTAAGTAGATGATGTAGGATTTAGCTGCTTTGTTTGGGGTTCATGATGAAACGATATGATCTCTTATAACTTTTAGAGTACATCGAAATATAGATATTTTGTTTTTGTATTTGATTTCAACGTGGCCATAACTTAATATTTGAAGGTTTTTTTTGTTCCATTTCTCCCTTGAAGGTCAATTGTACAAGCTGCATTTATGCTTATGACTGTGAGGCTTAGATTTATGTTAGTGTATAGTTTAAGATTAATTGTGTGTGTGTCTGTATCTGTCTGTGTCTGTGTCTGCTGTGTGTGTCACGTGTGCTTTTAAAGGTAAGTGGTGCATTTGTTCAGTATTATTACCACATTCTGCACGAGCAACCAGAGCAAGTGCACAAGGTGTATCATGATTCCAACATTCTTGGTCGACTGGATCCCAATAGAACCATGGGGTCTGTAACCACTATGGGCGTAAGTTATAGCACAAACATTTTTTTGTTAAAATAGGCTTGGCCATATGAAACTGAAATGAACACCAGGACCATATTTGTTCTGAACACGGCATCAATGAAACAATCGTGTCAATGGACATCAGGAACTACTTAATAAAGATAGAGACTGTAGATGCACAGTGGCCACTCCTCTCTTGGCACTACTAAAAAGAGAGGTGTTCTGCTTGATGGATAGCGCCCAAAAGCCTTCACCCAGCTCAAGCAAGAATTGATGATGGTGCCACTCCTCCGGATACCAATCTTCAACAAGCGCCTCATCATGGTTACATGTTCTAGCTACTTGTTGTACCCACTGGCACACCAACCCCTTTCCTAACCTCACCATATAAAAGGGGTGCACTGGTGGGGCACGAGAACCAACATTCTCCGTGCCTATACACAACACCCAACAACTCCGATCCCTGATCCGATCTATTAGGAATGGAAGAGAAAAGAATGACTCACCGTCGTCAATCTTCACCGATGCCGCCCATATACATCGACTTGGGCCCTTCCCCTACCTTCTCCATGGCGACTTCATCTTCCAAGCCGGAAGGTACACTCACATCCACACTCCCTACCCCTTAATCATTCTATTGTCTGCATGATTTACCTCACAAGTCTTAGACCTCAGCCTATGTATCTGTTAGGATTGGTTAACGTTCCAAAAGGCATTCTGAGGCAGTAGCCTAGGCGCTCCGCGCAGGTGGCCGCCTCGCTTAGAGAGTGTAACACCCTCATTTTCATGTATAATGCATTGCATACATCCTCATACATGTTTAACATTAATCCATATAAAAATGAACAAGATTAAAATGAATTTAGGCTTAATCTGAAAATTTCAGTCTGTAAGAGTACATACTTGTCCGGTCTAACAACGGACTAGTCCAGTATTCCCATTAGAAGTGCAAACTAGTTCTTTATCACAACGGACTAGTCCTATCAGTCTTACTAGACCAAAACGGACTGGTCCTTTATGACACCGGACTAGTCCGGTAAGCCTTTCTGAAACACTCCAGATTTGTCCGAAAACACCTGTTTTAGTCCGATTCAACTCCGAACTTGTCCAGTATCAACACCGGACTAGTATGAAGTCCTTTACTGTACTAGAACGGACTAATCCGGTCCCTATTGTGGACTAGTCCGGCCTTCGAAAACCAACTCGAATTCTTTTATTTCTTCATGATTTGTTTTTGGGTAATTGCCTAATTTGGCCCAAGAACTTCGTGCCCAATCTCAGAGGGGCCCAAGTGGACCCCACCTCGGCCCTTACACGTCCTCCTACCGAATTCCACTTGGAATCCACCCCAAAACCCTAATCCTCCACCTCTATATAAACAACCAAATACCCCACACCTCTCCACCCCAATTGAAAACCCTTGTTGCCACTTTTGCATTGCGCCGTCGTCAAGATCAAGTCCAGAGGTAAGGAGGAGGGGAGAAACACGAAGAAGGACCAATCAACATCAATCTTCATCGTTTCCTCGACAATTGACGTTCTTCATTCAAGTTCTTCATCAACTCATCTCTATCAAGCCCTAATTGCCAAGATCCGAAGTCTCACGTCAAAACTTTGATCTTTGGATCTCTAAACACGTGGTACACCCTCTACATCTAAGTTTCTACGTAAATTCAACCTCAATTCTCGTAGATCAAGAAAACCCTAAAAATCCAATTCTGTCCAGGGCGGACTAGTCTGGCCCTGAAAACAGACTAGTCCGACCTCTGAATCTGAACTGTGCTGAATTAATTCCAAATCAACTCAAATCAATTCCAAACTGGTTCAAACTTGTTAAAAACTATTAGAACTAGTTAGTAAACATTAATAGCAACTCCTTAACAAGTTTTACCTCGCAATTTCATCAATCATGCATATCATGGCATATTGAGTACTATATGAGCATTATTTGATTGAATTGTGTGTTTTGCATGTTTGTCGCTCGGAATAGAAGGAATTACCGTTGAGAGTGCTTTCGAGGACTTGCAGAACCAAAACTACGAAGCCTTTGATCCAAACCAAGCTCAAGAGCAAGTCAAGTGTCCCTGACCATATTGATCCCGTTTTAAAGGTTTTGTTTGCAAAATTGCATGCTTGTGTCAATATGATGGGAAAACCCAATTGTAGGAGTTACTAGTTTTGTATGACCACCCTTGTCGCTTGAATACTATGTAGAGAGTCGGGAAGAGTATTTTGCACTTTTGCTTTGCAATACTAAAGGTTTGGGAAACAATCAAATGGCTTATTTGTAAACTATTGAACATGTGAATGATGAAAATTGATAATAATGACCCTTTAGCAACATGGTGCCTAGGGATCTAAGCAAGGTGGTTATGTGGAATGGGTTGGACTGTTTCAGTGGTTTTGCTTGCTTTAGATCTAAGGACCAGTTCGTGGAGCGACCATCCAAGATTTACAGTGCCACCATAACGCCAAGTATGAGTGTGGCTTAGCTGACTAATTAGTGAATTGCCAGTGTTGTTTGGACAATTATGAATGCTCGGGGAAGGGGTAGTCAGAATGGGTTTGTAGTTGATGGTGGGACTACCATGGGATCCGAATGGCTCAAGAGGGGGCCCTTGGTTGGATGTACTCAGATGGAGACATCACCACCGATGAAACCTTAGTGGGGGTCTAAATAGGCTAGTAATCACTTTGTACAGGCTATTTTGTGATCTCTTGGCCACACACCTAAGGAAGTGTGAGACGACATAATTGAGATTCCTTAGTCATCGAAAGGTGATGAAATCATGAACTTGTGGGTAAAGTGGTACAACCTTTGCAGAGTGTGTCTAAAACTATCATGATAGCCGTGCTCCCAGTCATGAGCAATCTGGACCCTCACGTGATTAGAATTTAGACTTTAACTTGGTTTAATGGCTGGAATTAAATTGGGAATTGGTAATGGTTAATTAATTGGCTTTGGTACATGGAATTGAAATAAATGAGCAATTTTGAGTTGAATATGAATTATTATTGCTGAAGTTGGTTATTTAAGTTTAAATTGATGACTATTTGGGTTATTTGGGAAGGACCTCACTTAATAATGATATAATTACATTTTTCAACTGTTTTATTGTACTTTTGTGCAATTAGCCATTGTTTATCATCATCCTTTGTTTAAGCTACATGTTATACTTTCCCACACTTGCTGAGTACGACATGTACTCACTCTTGCTATTCCCCCACCAAATCCAGACGCAGGCGACCAGGTGGAGTACCAGGAGGTTTTTGATGAATAGTAGGCGCGTGTTACCGTCAAACCTGCCTGTGGAGTTTGGAGTCATTAGAGTTTAGTTTTTCCGCTGCAGTTTCATTAGAGCTTGTAATCGAGACTCTTTGGTTTGTAATAAGGTAATATTATTAGTATTATTATTCGAGACATGGTTTGTATCTGCTTATCGTTTGTGAATCACTTGTGTATGTGTGTTAAACATCCTGGGCACACATATGCATTACGCTTGGTTCATTTTCTGAACCGGGTGTCATAGAGAGGTGGGGGGCGGGGGTCCTATCCTAAAGGAATCACACGAGTGCCCTTGGAGGGGTGGAGCTGATTTTCCGATCTGAAGGAGGAAGGAATCAAGTCGAGGGAGGAGGCACATGATCTGGCAGCGGCGACGTGGAGGGGGGCAGGCGTGATCTCGAAGGAACCGCGCAAGCGCCTTGGTTGATAGGGAGAGGGAGTCGATCTAGTGGAGGAAGGAATCAAATCAAATTGGGGGATAGGGCAACCAATCTTTCGATCAGATGACGGGGGCGATCACGAAGGGGCGGCGACAGGGAGCAAGGAGTCAAATCGAGGGAGGGGCGATCACGAAGGGGCGACGACAGGGATCAATGAGTCAAATTGAGGGAGGGGCGATCTACCTGTGGAGAAAGGAATCAGGGTCTACCAGGGGTTGGGGGGTTGGTGTGGAGACTGGTCACTGGGCTAGTCAAAGGCAGGTAGGAGTGAGCCGGCGAAAACCATCACATAACAACGGAGATGCACATACACTTTTTATTTTTTAATTTTTTTATAATCTATTGTTACTATAGTGCATAACATCTAGATGCTGCCTAGAAATGTCTGAGAACGCCTAGGCTCTAGGCGAAGGGTCACACTCGCTAGAGCTTCTTTTGCAACTTAGGGATTGATTAGCAACTCTCGCACTTCGATTAACATTGCTTGTGATTTCAAGGCATGCAAGATCTAGATTTGACCATTTTTTCTCTTGTATTAGCTTTAGACCATTAACTCCAGACATTTGTTTCTATACAAAAACACTCCAACTATGCCTATTGCTTGGCGTGCACAATAATCACTGACATCAAAGGCTTTAAGATCTGAATATTGCCCATAAGAAACCAAAATGTCTATCCTATCGTCAGAGAGCGGGGTTGATGAGGCAGATAAACCAAACATTTTGAACCCACAATTTTTGAGCACGAGTCCTAATTTTTATCTGCCGGTGTGACCTCCTAGTAGTTTAGTTTTTCTCTACATGTCCTGATCCATCCATTGTCATGCTAAGACCTTTTGTAGCGGTATGTTCTAAACTTACTTTAGTAGAATAAGGGTTGAGTTGCTAGCAATTATTCTAAAATAGAATATCAATAGACTAGAGTATGATACAGAGTTACACATTATTTTCACTGCCGCCAACAGCGCAACTAACTTTTGTCCCCTCCTGCCCCACCAGCGATGTTCTCCACAAGGAAGGTATCCCACCCCCTCGATCTTCTCTCTCCCCTCTCGCTCGCGCTCTCTCATTTCTCGTGTGGTGGTCTCTTTGGCCCTATGTCTTCGATCTATCTCGCAGCGCCTTGGTGCAGAGAGGCGTCACGAGGGGTTCTGTAGTGTTACCGTGCTCGTGGAGGTGGCAGGATTCGGTGTCTGCTGTTGGTTAGGGTTTTGCCTGGGCTTTCCCTGGGGGTGGGCTTGTGGTGCCAGTTGGACATGTTCCTTCAATATTTCCCTTTTCCTGCCTTTGTTACTGAAAAAATGTAGAATATTCTGCCCATCTGCATGCGCTACTAGAGGAATTGTGCCGTGCTATGCTACTTGTGTCCGGGTGTCGTAAGAGGTTTATGATTGGAAGCTTTGCTGTTTTAGAGTCAGTGAATTTATGTTACCCTCTCTAAGACTTAGCTAAAATCATGATTGTGATCATGGGTGTTGTCGGTACCCGGCATACCGGGTACCCTCGCGCACAAGCTAGAACCGCCTAGGTACCTCACCTTCCGCAGAGGCAGGGTCCAGCAGCGCCACGTATTTAGAAGATCTAGACCCGTCAGCCTCAGATACGGGGTCCGAGGTACCTGCAAGAGACCCTGGGGAAGAGTTCAGCTCCCCCTCGAAGACGAGCTCCCAAGCAGTCACGTGTCCAGCCGAGAAGGATCCCTCTCCCCCACGAGAGAGGACTCCAGAGTTGCCATATGGCCTGAAGCATCAGGCGAGCCACCTCTCGTATAGGCAGGCTCAGGCCCTGCCACGTGTCCCGCAAGGCGGGACCTAACCTCCTCCATGGAGGTGAGCTCCCGAGGTGCCATGTGGACTGCAGGACGGGACCTAACCTCCTCCGCAGAGGCGAGCTCCCGAGCTACCATGTGATCCGCAAGGCGGGACCTGACCTCCTCCGCAGAGGTGAGCTCCCGAGCTATCACATAGTCCAACCACTTGCCCTGGACGGAGGGGCGCGGGAGTTAAGAGGGCGGTGCACCTTGTCCGTGTCAAGGATTGAAGATACGTGGCTTCACCAGATGCATGGCGCAGCGCACGCCTAATATCAGTTACCGCTACAACCAATCGCATCACATTGAAGACACCGCAAGCCTATCCCACTCGCCAAGTGCGTAGCTTACGCGACGGAGACAGTTGGACGGGACATCCCTTGCCAATGTTAGCAACGACGCATGGGCTACTGACGACTCAGGCAGCAAGACGGTGAGTCTTCAAGGCCTCGGTTAGAGCAAGCTTATGCGAGAAACCTTAGATATATAGGATAAGATCGCCCCGGGACCACTTGTCGAGCCTCGGGACCCCACTTGTAAGGTGTTTGGCCTTGTCTATAAAAGTCCCAGACCGCCACCATTACAAAGGACCGAGCAACACACACACACACACACACACACACACACACACACACACACACACACACACACACACACACACACACACACACACACACGCACACACACACACACACACACACACACATACTAGTAATACCGCCCAACATGGAGTAGGGTGTTACGCTCCTTGCGGCCCGAACCACGTAAAAACCACTGTGTCATACTCTCTTTCGCTAGAACACTTGATTGACGCCTAAGCCTTGCCGAACAAAGAACCTCCGCGGGCTGCTCCTTAGCAGATCCGGAAGAAGTGTCGCATTAACACTTCAACATTTGGCGCGCCAGGTATGGGCTTTTCCCTCAATAAAGTGGTAGCGCTTTCACTAATCATGGTGTTCATCAGGCTCGTGGAAGGCGGATTCTGCGGCCATCGTCCGGTAACCAGATCCGTCGCCCGAGCGGCACTCTTTGGCCCGTCACGTCCCCGTGCAGGTACGACTGGCCAGAACAGCACATCAAGACACATCCCGGCTCAGTTAGCTCCCCCAACGCCGCCGATAGCAAGCCCGAAGAGTGCTATGGCTGCGACCAGGGCTCTTCTCCACCACCCACCGTAGCTGAACGCTTCCCAGGGACGGACTCAACAGTGGATCCAAGACATCGACCACTTCGTCATCGCGACCTTCAACTCTCCCAACAGAGGGAGATATCACGTATCGCTATCGCGCACACCGTCCATCGACCATCGCACCGCCGACTCTGGATCTACTAGGATTACCAGCGCTGGCAAGACCCCCACGGAGGACCTGAGGGCTGAGCTTGACCATCATCAAGCTCAGTTAGATGGCCGTGTCATCATTGAGCGACAGCGGGAGAGACAACGCAACCTCAACGCCGAGTCTGGGCCTCGAGGGCCTGAGCAGGAGAAGTCCTCCGTTCGAGGTGCACCTCAGGTAAACCCTCCACCACCGCCATCAGACCAGGACTACGTTGGGTCGACTCAACCCTGCACTGCCCGGTACACCATGTACCTGAGCAATATTTGCCACAACAGCAGGTCCCGCAACAGCCACACGTGGCACAACAAACCCCCCTAGGGTATGCTATCCCCTACTCCTCTCTAGTGAAGCCCGTCGGAGGGTGCATGGCCTTGACGCCATACCTCTGACTGGCGACGTGGCCACACAAGTTCCGACCACACCTACTGGAAAGGTTCGATGGGAGCGTTGTAACACCCTCATTTTCATGCATCATGCATTGCATAAGTTCATATACATGTTTAACATTAATCCACATAAAAAGAAACAAAATTAAAATGAATTAGAAGCAAAACCGCACTTAGGAATAGTCCGATTTCTCTCTGATTTCCGTCAGACTAGTCCGTTTTGCTGCGGACTAGTATGTTTTTCTCTCTGTATAGTTTCGGACTTGTCCGGTCTGCTGCGGACTAGTCCGGTATTCCAATTCCTTGGAAATATTGCTAAGTCCCTGGACTTGTCTGGACTTGTCCGGTATTCCAGCAGACTTGTCCATTTTCCCTCTCACTAAAATCGGACTTGTCTGGATTTGGCCAGACTTGTCTAATTTCCCTCTGACCCGTTTGGACTTGTCCGATAATGTCCGGACTTGTTCATTTTTGCCTCTGTCAATCTTTGGACTAGTCCGACCCTTTTCGGAATTGTCCGGTAAATCGTGATTCCGAGTTGATCTTTATTCCACGACGTGTTTTTGGGTTCTACCTTAAGTGAGCCTAAGGACGTCGTGTCTAACTCTTTTTGGAGCCCATGTGGGACCCCAAACCGGCCTCTACCCATCTTAAACTCGAATTCCATCAAACCCTAGCCCTCCACCTCTATATAAACATTCCCCCCCCCTTGACTTTACATCCTTGTGCCTCAATTGAAAGTCCACCCAAGCCCTAGTTCGTGGAGAGCCGCCATCAAGGAAGGAGAAGGAGATCCCGAGCAAGAAGAAGAAGAGGAGGAAACGAAAGAGGATCAAGATCTCCACCAAGTTTTCGTTCTTCATCAACAATTCACCTTCAAGTTCTTCATCAACCCTAGATCATCAAGATCCAAGTGTTGCCTCCAAAACCATGGATCCATTGGAGTTTAAACACCTAGTATACCTTCTATTCCTATCTCTCACGTGAATTCAACCCCGTTTCTCCAAATTAACATTGATCAAGAAAACCCTAATCCGCTGCTTCCGCGAAGGGCGGACTAGTCTGACCCTACAGCGGACTAGTCCAATTTTGCGATCTATTTCCTGTTAAATTAAATCTAAAATTATTTTGAAACAATTCCAAACCTGTTTAAACTTGTTAAAATCTATTAGAACTAGTTATTAAACATCATTAACAACTTGTTAACTAGTTTTGCTTCGCATTTGCATTAATCATGCTTATAATGACATATTGATTAATATATGTGCACTTATTGATTGTGATTCTTGTCTTGTATGTTTATTGTGCAGATTAAACGGATTTGCGCTAGAGAGTGTTGCGGAGGACCTCCAGCACCAGGATTTTGAAGTCTTTGACCCAAACCAAGCCCAAGAGCAAGACAGGTGTCCTTGAACATATTGATCCTGTTTTCGACAATAAATGTTTTGTTTGCAAAACTGCATGCTTGTGTCAATTTGATGCGAATCCCTATGATAGGAAGTTTACTAGCTTTGTTTGACCATCCTTGTCACCTGGAGTATATTGTAGAGAGTCGGAAAGGGCTTTTTACCTTTTTGCTTTGCTTAATTAATTGGGATGGGAAAAAACACTACACATATAATTATGCATTAATGATATTACGATTAATATGAACTGGCCAGTATGATATGGTAATGGGTGATCTAAGCAAGCATAGTATGTGTTTGGGTTGGATGTTATGGTGGTTTGCTTGTTTTAGATCGAAAGACCTGTTCATGTGAGAATAAGCTAGGACAACAGTGCCACCACGAGGCCAAGTATGGGTGCGGCGTAGCTGATTAATTAGGGTATTGCTGGTATTGCATGGATCATTTGGCGCACTGGGGAAGGGGAGTTGGGTTGGGTTTGCATATGGTTGGCGGGGCTCCCTGGGATCCGAACGGCACAAGAGGGGGCCCTTGGTCGAAGATGTGCTCAATTGGAGACATCGCCATCGATGAAACCTCAGTGGGTCCGTACATGCTAGTAGTCCCTTTGTAAAGGCTATTTTGTGATCTCTTGGCCATACACTTAAGGAAGTGTAATTGAAATAAGGGAGGTTTCTTTAGTCGCCGACGGGTGACAAAATCACAAACATGTGGGTAAAGTGGTACAAACTCTGCAGAGTGAGTCTAAAACTATCATGATAGCCGTGCTCTTTGTTATGAGTACCTGGACAACTTCCATGATTAGAGGGGTTTTGGTTATGGATATGATTTGGTATAGGATGGTTTGGTACTTGTTATGGTATTATGGTTTATGGCAAAGAAATTGTTGTGGAAAACAAGTTCCGTGAGATGGAGCAAGACACAAAGAGGTAGGGGCCATATCAAGGACAGAACAAAGGAAGTAATGTGCGCCCTCGCTTTGCACCACCCAATGCACCTTATTACAGCTCTCCTGCCCCCATACAGTGCCCTGGTTATGCACCGCGCCCAGCTCAGTTTGTGCAACAACGCCCTGTCATGCAAGCACCTAGGCCTCCAGTGCCTTTTGCACCTCGTGCTATTTTTCCTGGTGCCAATGCGCAAAATCAAGTCCGTCCCAATAATTCTGGTGCAGTTAGGAAGTGCTATACATGTGGAGAAGCAGGACATTTTGCACATCAATACCCTAAGTTAGGCCTTGGTCAGGGAAGCAATGCGCCAAGACAGAACCCAATCCCCAATGGAGGACAGCCGGAAGGGAACTGTGGACAACATAAATTTACTCGTGGCAACGTGAACCATGTCTCTACAGAGGAAGCACAACAAGTAGATGACGTGGTGATTGTTATGTTTCTCACAAACTCCAACCCGTCGACTATGTTATTTGATTCTGAAGCATCACATTCATTCATTGCATCAAAATATGTTGCCAAGTATAGTTTGCCTATCTCTCATATGAAGTTCACTCTATTGGTTAAGTCTCCTGGAGGAGAGATGAGGACAAATATAGTATGTCCAAAAGTAAGCCTTAGAATAAGGGGGGGTAGACTTCTTTGCCAACCTCATTGTTTTGGATTCTCAAGGATTGGACATTATACTTGGTATGGACTGGTTGAGGAAGCACAATGGAGTCATTGAATGTGCCACGAAGACGATGAAGTTGACCAATAAGGAAGGGATCACCGTAGAATTTGAAGCATCTCAACATGCACCAAAGCAATTGGAGCTGAACCACATGAATGGTGCCACAATTGAGGAGATTCCAGTGGTGTGTGAATTTTTGGATGTATTCCCGGATGAGTTGCTAGGTATGCCACCTGATCGAGAAATTGAGTTTGTTATTCATTTAATACTTGGAACTGCACCTATAGCTAAGAGGCCATATAGGATGCCTCCTAAGGAGTTAGCGGAGCTCAAGAAGCAGATTTAAGAGCAACTAGAGAAATGTTTTATTTGCCCAATCTCTTCACCTTGGGGAGTGCCCGTACTTTTTATGGACAAGAAGGATGGATCCTAAAGGATGTGTGTGGACTACCGAGCTCTCAATGAGGAGACAATCAAGAACAAGTACACCTTGCCACAAATAGAGGATTTGTTTGATCAGATGAAGGGTGCTTGTGTTTTCTCCAAGATTGATTTGAGGTCAGGTTACTTCCCAATGAAGATAAGACTTCCAGACATACGTAAGACAACTTTTTGGACATGGTATGGATCCTATGAGTACACCATGATGTCTTTTGGATTGACCAATGCACCTGCCTACTTTATGTACCTCATGAATAAGGTCTTCATGGAGTACTTGGATAAGTTGTGGTGTTCATTGATGACATTATGATCTACTTGAGAAACGAGGAGGAACATGACGAACACTTGAGGCTTACGTTGTAGAAATTGAGGGAGCATCAATTGTATGCCAAGTTCAGCAAGTGCCAATTTTGCTTGAAAGAAGTGTCGTTTTTGGGTCATATCATCTCAGGAGGAGGAGTATCAGTTGATCCCAGAAAGGTGAGGGACATGTTGAAATGGGAACCCACGCAAAATGTAAAGGAGATCCGGAGTTTTCTTCGGATGGCTGGGTATTACCGTAGGTTCATTAAGGACTTTTCCAAGATAGCCAAGCCAATGACGGAATTGCTAATGAAGGAGAAAGCTTTCCAATGGACCCAAGCTTGTCAAGAAAGTTTTGAGGAGTTGAAGAAAAGGTTAACACCAGCTCCCGTTTTAGTTTTGCCGGATGTGAGCAAAAGTTTTGATATATATTGTGACACATCGAGACAAGGACTTGGATTTGTGCTCTTGCAAGATGGTCAAGTTGTTGCATATGCATCGAGGCAATTTAAGAAACATGAGCAGAATTACCCAACACATGATTTGGAACCTGCAGCCGTGGTACACACATTGAAGATTTGGAGACATTATATCCTTAGACATAGGTGTGAAATTTATACGGATCATAAGAGTCTTAAGTATATTTTCACACAAATGTACCTGAATTTGAGGCAACAAATATGGTTGGAGCTCATCGAGGATTATGGTGTGGGAATCAACTATCACCTGAGGAAGGCTAATGTAGTGGCCGATGCCTTGAGTAGAAAAGGAGTAAGTCATCATCTCATGGTTCAAAAGCTGCCATCCGAGTTATGCAAGGAGTTTGAACGTTTGAATCTCGGATTTGTAAATGAGATGGGGATAATGGAGTTACATCCGACCTTGGAGCAAGAAATTCGAGAAGGTCGGACCAAGGATGAGGAAATTCAAGAGATCAAGGAAAGGACCCAAGGGGGAAGAGAATTCAGGTTTGATGAGGATGACCGTGGTACCTTATGGCTTGGAAAAAGGATTGTTGTGCCCAATATGGAGCATATTCGCGAGACAATACTAAAGGAGGCACACGACTTGCCATACGCAATTCATCCCAGTTGTACAAAGATGTACAAGGACTTGAAGACTTGTTATTGGTAGGCTAGTATGAAAAAGGACATAGCTAAATATGTAGCACTGTGTGATGTGTGCCAACGAGTCAAGGCAGAACATCAAAGACCAGCTGGATTATTGCAGCCATTAAAGATTCCGGAATTGAAGTGGGAATAAATTGGTATGGATTTTATAGTTGGTTTACCACGTACCCAGTCCGGTTATGACTCTATTTGGGTTATTGTGGATCGTTTGACCAAGTCAGCTTATTTCATCCCTGTCAAGACTAAGTATAGTGCAATACAACTGGCAGACCTATATATGCTGCATATTATGTGCCGACATGGAGTTCCAAAGAGGATAGTTTCGGATAGAGGTTCTCAATTTACCTCTAGATTTTGCCATAAATTGCATTGGGAACAAGGTTGAATTTCAGCTCAACATATCACCCTCAAACGGATGGAAAAACTGAGAGGACCAATCAGATTTTAGAAGATATGTTAATAGCTTGTGCTTTAAAGCATGGGAGAAGTTGAGACAAGAGCTTGCCATATGCAGAATTTTTGTACAACAATAGTTACCAAGCAAACTTGAAAATGTCACCCTATGAAGCATTATATTTGAGGAAGTGTAGAACACCTTTGTTCTGGAATGAGACAGGAGAAAATCAAGTGCTTGGACCTGAAATGTTGCAAGAAGCTGAGAAACAAGTCCAGATTATTCGCGAAAACTTGAGGGCTGCTCAATCAAGACAAAAAGGCTATGCAGACAATAGGAGAAGGAAACTGGCCTTTGAAGTGGAGATTTCGTCTACCTCAAGGTGTCACTGATGAGAGGTCATAAGAGGTTTAACATAAGAGGCAAGCTAGCGCCTCAATACATTGGGCCGTTCAAGAATTTGGACAAAAGAGGAGAAGTAGCATATAAGTTAGAGATGCCAGCTCACTTATCGGATGTTTATGATGTATTTCATGTTTCCCAGCTCAAAAAGTGTCTAAGGGTACTGGAAGAACAAGTGCCAATGGAAAAAATGGAACTAGAGGTAGATTTGACTCATGCCGAACAACCTGTCAAAATCTTGGAAACCAAGGAGAGAGTCACAAGGAACAAGATTATTAGATGGTGTAAAGTTCAATGGAAGCATCATACAGAATTGGAAGCAACTTGGGAGCTGGAGGATGATCTCAAGAAGGAATTTCCCTATCTTCTCTCTTTCGTGTCGAATCTCGAGGGCGAGATTCATTTTAAGGGGGTAGGTTTGCAACACCCTCATTTTCATGCATCATGCATTGCATAAGTTCATATACATGTTTAACATTAATCCACACAAAAAGAAACAAGATTAAAATAAATTAGAAGCAAAACCGCACTTAGAAATTTTGGGTAGTGCGGACTAGTCCGTTCTTGGTGCAGACTAGTCCGATTTCTCGCTGATCTCCATCGGACTAGCTGTTTTGCTGCAGACTAGTCTGCTTTTCTCTTTGTACAGTTTCAGACTTGTCCGGTCCTCTGCGGACTAGTTCGATATTCCAATTCATTGAAAATATTGCTAAGTCCCTGGATTTGTCCGGACTTGTCTGGTATTCCAGCGGACTTGTCCGTTTTCCCTCTGACTAAAATATGATTTATCCGGTTTTGGCCAGACTTGTCTGATTTCCCTCTGACCCAGTTCGGACTTCTCCATAAAGTCCGGACTTGTTCGTTTTCGCCTCTGTCAATCTTCGGACTAGTCCGGCCCTTTTCGGACTTGTCCGATAAATCGCGATTCCGAGTTGATCTTTTATTCCACGACATGTTTTTGGGTTCTAGCTTAAGTGGGCCTAAGGACGTCGTGTATAACTCTTTTTGGAGCCCATGTGGGACCCCAAACCGGCCTCTACCCATCTTAAACTCGAATTCCATCAAACTCTAGCCCTCCACCTCTGTATAAACAACCCCACCCCTTGACTTTACATCCTTTTGCCTCAATTGAAAGTCCACCCAAGCCCTAGTTTGTGGAGAGCCGCCATCAAGGAGGGAGAAGGATATCTCGAGCAAGAAGAAGAAGAGGAGGAAACGAAAGAGGATCAATATCTCCACCAAGTTTTTGTTCTTCATCAACAATTCACCTTCAAGTTCTTCATCAACCCTAGATCATCATTATCCAAGTGTTGCCTCCAAAACCTTGGATCCATTGGAGTCCTAAACACCTGGTACACCTTTTATTTCCTATCTCTCACGTGAATTCATCCGCATTTCTCCAAATTCACGTCGATCTAGAAAACCCTAATCCACTGTTTTTGCGAAGAGCAGACTAGTCCGGCCCTACAGCGGACTAGTCCGATTTTGCGATCTATTTCCTATTGAATTAAACCTAAAATTGTTTCGAACCAATTCTAAACCTATTTAAACTTGTTAAAATCTATTAGAACTAGTTATTAAACATCATTAACAACTCATTAACTATTTTTTCTTTGCATTTGCATTAATCATGCATATCATGACATATTGAGTAATATATGTGCACTTATTGATTGTGATTCTTGTCTTGTATGTTTATTGTGCGGATTAGACAGATTTGCGCTAGAGAGTGTCGCGGAGGACCTCCAACACCAGGAGTTTGAAGTCTTTGACCCAAACCAAGCCCAAGAGCAAGGCTAGTGTCCTTGAACATATTGATCCTGTTTTCGACAATAAATGTTTTGTTTGCAAAACTGCATGGTTGTGTCAATTTGATGGGAATTCCTATGATAGGAAGTTTACTAGCTTTGTTTAACCATACTTGTCACCTGGAATATATGGTAGAGAGTCGAGAATGTCTTTTTACCTTTTCGCTTCGCTTAATTAATTGGGATGGGAAAACAACACTACACATATAATTATGCATTAATGAGATTACGATTAATATGAACTGGTCAGTATGATATGGTAATGGGTGATCTAAGCAAGCATGGTATGTGTTTGGGTTGGATGTTATGGTTGTTTGCTTGCTTTAGATCTAAGGACTGGTTCATGCGAGAGTAAGCAAGGACAAAAGTGCCACCACAAGGCCAAGTATGGGTGCGGCGTAGCTGATTAATTAGGGTATAGCTAGTACTGCCTGGACCATTTGGCGCACCGGGGAAGGGGAGTCAGATTGGGTTTGGATATGGTTGGCGGGACTCCCTGGGATCCGAACGGCATAAAATGGGGCCCTTGGTTGAAGATGTGCTCAATTGGAGACATCGCCACCAGTGAAACCTCAATGGGTCCGTACATGCTAGTAGTCCATTTGTAAAGGCTATTTTGTGATCTATTGGCCATACACCTAAGGAAGTGTAATTGACACAAGGGAGGTTTCTTTAGTCGCCAATGGGTGATGAAATCACAAACACGTTGGTAAAGTGGTACAAACTCTGGAAAGTGTCTCCAAAACTATCATGATAGCCGTGCTCTTGGTTATGAGCACCTGGACAACTTCCATGATTAGAGGGGTTTTGGTTATGGATATGATTTGGTATGGGATGGTTTGGTACTGGTTATGGTATTATGGTTTATGGCAATGGATATGGTTATTGGTAATGGTGAAATCTAGTATATGGAGGATGGTGATGAAACATGGACTGATATTATGACATCTATATGGTTTATGATGAGTTTACTTCACATACATTTAATATATTGCTTTTTAAATGTTTTAATGTACTTTTCAGCACTTAGCCATTATTATATTCGTCATTTGAATTAGCTACATGTCATACTTTCCACACTTGCTGAGTACGACATGTACTCACCCTACAATTCCCCCACCAACAGTTGCAGGTTAGGATTGGGATTATAACGGTGATAATGCAGAGTTCTAGGACGTGTCTACCGTCAGCTCTGCCTGTGGAGTCGATTGGAGCTGCGCTATCCCTTTTGCTTAGTTTTCTTAGTTGCTTAATTATTTATTTCCGCTGCATTAGTTGAAACTTGTCATTAATAATCATTAGAGCTTGTATTTGATGATAATATGAATTGTGTATTAAAAGTGGTTAATTAATCTTGTTTTGTGGTAATTTTCTGTATATCTTTTTGTGAATGCACTCGTGTATGTGTGTTGAACGTTCTGGGCACACATATGCATTCACTTGGTTCATTTTCGGAACCGGGTGTCACAAGCGTCAACCCTATAGAGTTTCTGTAGAACTACACCACGACGCTCCTGGCGTCAAGAGCAGATGAGCCAGTCTTGGCGAACTACTTCTCCGTCGCCCTGGTCAGCTCAACCTGGTCATGGCTGATGAACCTGCCCGAGGGGTCCATAACCTCCTGGGATGAGCTTTGTCGACAGTTCACGGTGAACTTCGACCGCTCCTACACGCAGCCCCACACCTAGCTCGACCTCCACGTCATGCGCCAGCAATCGAAGGAGACGCTGTGGTCATTCATCCAACGCTTCTCCCAGGTATGCAACTCCATCCCCAACATCCCGAATGCTTCTATCATAGTAGCGTTCCGGCAGGGAGTGCCTGGCCGGAAGATGCTCGAGAAGGTAGCCATGCACAACGTGCAAGATGTCTCCGAGCTCTTCTCCATCGCCGATCGGTGTGCCCGCGCGGCTGAGGGCCGTGACTGGCACACCCAAACCTCCCTTGGAATAGGTGGAGTTGGCCAAGCCAGTGACAGTGCCATTACCTTGGGTAGCGACAAGAAGAAGAACTGGGGTGGCGGCCAGAACAAGCCACTGCACGGATCTCCCATTGCTGCTGCAGTAGCAACCGATGGGGGAAAACCTCCACGCCCTGACAAGCGCCCACGTTAGCCACCGGCTACTAACGGTGGCACCGAGACCTGCCCGGTGCACAAGACTTGCGACCACATCACGAGCGAGTGCCGATAGATCAAGAGGTGCGCCAAACGCTACCAACCCCCTCCAGCGACCTCAGGATCTGCGGAGATCGTACCACTACGGTGTCAGCCTTGGAGCAGCTCCAAGCCCTCTCAGCAGACCCGACACCCACCCCGGGCGGCGCTGGGTCAAGTCAGCCTCCGGCGAGCTCATGTCAGCGCGGAGCACCCGCTGCGCCCCGACTGCAGCTCTTTGGCAGCATCGACACCCCCATCAAAGCTACCGAGCTCAGTCCCAACACTGCTCAGACCACCTGCAAGATAGGCGGCAAGGGTAGGAAGTAGGGACGCTCACTCATCGCCCCTCTAGTAGCTGTCGACAGCAAGGTTGCTCCACAACCATCACAGCTGCCTTTGGAGCTTTGGACACCCCTATTGTAAATATTAAGTTTAGTAGGATAGTGTAAAGGTTTTCATAGAACCTAGGAGCAGCACTAAGGACAACCGAGCATCGGGAGGATCAGGTCCAGAGTGTGCAGTCAGCTTAGCTTGGTTCCGAACCCTAAGCCTGTACACCCTGCCTCCCTCATCATCCGGAAGCAAGCCGTTGCCCTCTTTTGTAAAAGCGTACCCCCCTATGAACTCCGATAAAAAAGAATCACTATTTTACTTAATGATTTCTTAAAAAAGATTGTTCATTTAATTACACATTAATTTTTTGAACATGCCATACTAGACTCGTTTATGACATATCACCTTTATATGCATGGTTGTACTCCTTGTAACTCACCCATGCAGGAGTCATGCAGTCCTAATGCAGGCGGGTCCGCTTGAGGTACCTGCAGTGTATAAGGGGTTCTTCTGGTTGCTCTCATCATTAGGGTCCTGTGGCGCCAGAAGGCTTCCCAAAAAAGGCCTATGCCAAGCAGGAGGTCCAGGGGGTGTAGATTGCTTAGCCTGGTCCCGTAGTCTAAGCATGCACACCCTGCCTCCCAGCTCTACGACCAAGTACTGGAGCCAGAAAGCTCACACCCTGAGGACGGTGGGAGCCGGACCCCAGAGCACCAACTCATCGAATTACCCAAGCCCCGTGCGACGGTCCAGGACAGTAATGCATGACAAAGCTAATGGAGAGGAACAGGTAAACCAATGAGCAGACTAGTACACCCTTTTTTCTATCATATGTGCAGGACATCTAGCTCTGGCACCTCGCAAGGGTCCTGCCGTCGACGTCCCAGCGCGTCAACGATAGCAACAAGCGCAGACAAATGAGTAAACTCTCCTGCCTTGCTTTTGTTGCTAACTTGGTTCTCTTGTGATAACCTGCAAACTAGGGGCCTGCCGTTGACGTCTTCACGACGATGGTGGGCGACGCCAGAGGATCCATCTCCAGCACCTCCCAAGAGGCCTGCCATCGACGTATCTATGAAGATGGTGGACGTCATCGGAGCATCCAGCTCCAGCATCTCACAAGGGGCCTGCCATCGATGTCCCAGCGCGTCGACAACAGCAACAAGCATAGATAAATGAGTAAACTGTCCTACCTCACTTTTGTTGCTAATATGGTACTCTTGTGATAACCTGTAAACTAGGGGCCTGCCGTCAACGTCTCCACGGAGCATCCAACTCTGGCACCTCCCAAGGGGCCTGCCGTCGACGTCTTCATGACGATGGTGGGCGACACCAAAGCATCCAGCTCTGGCACCTCCCAAGGAGCCTACCGTCGACGTCTTCCCGACGATGCCTATACACCAGGGACCTGCCATCGACGTCTCCATGATGATGGTGGGCGATGCCGGAGCATCCAGCTCCGGCACCTCCCAAGGGTCCTGCCATCGACGTATCTACGAAGATGGCAGACGTCACCAGAGCATCCAGCTCCGGCACCTCGCAAGGGCCTGCCGTTGATGTCCCAGCGCATCAACAACAACAACAACAAGCACAGACAAATGAGTAAACTCGCTTGCCTTCTTTTCATTGCTAACAGTATTCTCTTGTGATAACCTGTAAACCACGTGCCTGCCGTCGATGTCTCCACGACGACAGCAAACGATGTCAGAGCATCCAGCTCCAGCACCTCCTAAGGGGCCTGCCATTGATGTCTTCACGATGATGGTGGGCGACGCCGGAGCATCCAGCTCCTGCACCTCCCAAGGGGCCTGCCGTGGACATCTTCACGATGATGCCTGTACACCAGGGACCTGCTATCGACGTCTCCATGATGATGGCGAACGATGCCAGAGCATCCAACTCCAGTACCTCCTAAGGGGCCTGCCGTTGATGTCTCCACAATGATGGTGGGCGACGCTGGAGTATCCAGCTCCAGTACCTCCCAAGGGGCCTACCATTGACGTATCTACAAAGATGGCGGACGATGCCAGAGCATCCAGCTCCAGCACCTCCCAAGGGGCCTGCCGTCGACATCCCAACACGTCAATGACAGCAACAAGCACAGACAAATGAGTAACCTCTCCTGCCTCGCTCTTATTGCTAACAAGGTTCTCCTGTGATACCTGTAAACCAGGGGCCCGCCGTCGACGACTCTATGAAGATGACGGATGATGTCGAAGCATCCAGCTCCGGCACCTCCCAAGGGGTCTGCCGTCGACGTCTCCACGACAATGGTGGACGACGCCAGCGCATCGAGATCCGGCACCTCCCAGGGGGCCTGCCGTCGACGTCTCCACGATGGTGGTGGGCGATGCCAGAGCATCCAGCTCCGGCACCTGGTGGCGCTCCGACACTCCAACTCCCCTGCTCCACTGGGGGCACGTCGAAGACATCCTGCAATCAAATGGCATATGTGCCCAGCCAACTAACCACATCTACCAAGAGGCCTCTAAGGGTGTTCAATAGGTAGGAAGTCAACACACACCACTTCGGCCATATCAATTGTGCAAACCGTTGGTCCTCAAAAGCTAACGGGCTCGACAAAGGTTCTGCAAACCCTTACGCAACTAAGGACTAAGAGAAACAGTTGAGAAGCACAAAGACAAGCCAAGAAGCAGAACACAAATTCAAATTTGTTAAGGAATTTTTACAAGGGGGCGAGCCCCGGATACAAAGACAAGCTACCAGCCTTAGCCCCGGCTGAATTGTGCTACGATATGTTTGCCGGCATCCTTAACCTCCGCCACTGCTGTCGCCTCATGCTCCTCGACAGGGCCTTCAAAAACTGGCTCCAGTGGAAGATCGGGATACCGGCTCTGGTAGTACACCAAGACATGGGATGCCACCGTCTCTGCCGCTGCCCTATCCTCAGCCTCTAGACGCTGAGCCAGTTGACATTCTCGCTGATCGAGATCCCGGGCACGGCGCCCTACTGTGTGCTCCCGGGCCTAGACGTCAAGATCATGGAGGAGGAGTTCCTAATGCTCAGCTAAGTGCTGTGCCTCATCCCGTGCCAAGTTGCTCTCTCGGAGCTCAAGGTCTTTGAGGTGGGACTACAGCTTGTCCCAATCGGCCTTAGCCTGGGACATCATCGCCTGAGCCGCCACCTCTTGTTCGGTGACAGCAACCCCCCTTTCAGCAACAACGACTTCATGGTGACTCAGGGCCTCTCGACCTTCTTCAAGGGCGCGCAAGCGGGCGTCAGCCGTGTCGTTGGCTACCTTGGCACCGGCCATAATCTTCTGGGACAGGGCGTCTATGGCCTTCACCAAGCGGTGCCTCAGCTCCAGCTCCTTGCTGTCCTTCTGGTACTTCGCCTTCGCCTCAGCGATCCTGGACCTCAGAAGGTCCTCCCAGCCTCGGAGGCGCTCGCCCTCGGCACGCAGCTTCTCCCACTCCGCGACAAGAGCCGCCTGCATCTGGCGGAGTTTGTAACACCCTCATTTTCATCCATCATGCATTGTGTACATTCTAATACATGTTTAAAATTTAGTAACATAAAAAGAAACAAGTTTAAAATCAATTAGAAACAAAACTGCACTTAAGAATTTTGGAAAGTGCGAACTAGTCCAATTTCTCTCTGACTTCGAACGGACTTGTCCGTTTTGCTGCGAACTGGTTTGTTTTTCCCTCTGGACCTTTTTGTACTTGTCCGGCCCTTAGCGGACTAGTCTGGTATCCCAAATTGCTTGAAATTTTGCTAAGTCCCTAGACTTGTCCGGACTAGTCCGTTCTTCCAACGGACTTGCCTGTTTTCCCCTCTGACTAAAGTCGGACTTGTCTGATTTTTGGCCAGACTTGCCTGTTTTTCCTCTCTGGATAAGTTCGGACTTGTCCGATATCCAGTCCGGACTTGTACGATAAATTGCGACACCGAGTTGATATGTTGTTATACAACTTGTTTCTTCGGTTTTACTTTAAGTGGACCTAGGGACGTCGTGCCTACCTCTTTTAGAGCCCGTGTGGGACTCTAAATCAACCTCTACTCATCTCAAACTCGAAATCCATCTACCTTAGCCTCCACCTCTATATAAAGAACCCCACCCCTTGACTTGACATCTATTTTCCACTTTTCCACCTCACCCAAACCCTAGCTCGTGAGTAGCAGCCACCAAGGAGGGAGAAAGAGATCAAGAACAAGAAGAAGAAGAGGAGGAAACGAAAGAGGATCAAGATCTCCATCAAGTTTCATTCTACATCACCAATTCATCCCCAAGTACTTCATCAACCCTAGATTGTCAAGATCCAAGTGTTGGCTCCAAGATCCTTGATTCATTGGAGTCCTAAACAACTGGTACACCCTCTACTTGCTTTTCCTTATGTGAATTTAACCCCAAATCTCTAAATTCACTTCGATCTAGAAACCCTAGTTCGCCAGTTCCTGCGCAGTGCGGACTAGTCCGGCCTCTTGTGGACTTGTGCAATTTTACAATCTAATTCCTGTTGAATTAAAACTAAATTGTTTTGAACCAAATCCAAATATGTATAAACTTGTTAAAAGCTATTAGAACTAGTTAGTGATCATTAAAAACAACTCATTAACTAGTTCTTCTTCACAATTGCATTAATCTTGCATGTCATGACATGTTGAGTGATATATGTGCACTTATTGATTGTGTTTCTTGTCTTGTATGTTTATTGTGCGGATTAGATGGGTTTGCGCTAGAGAGTGCTGCGGAGGATCTCCAGAACCAAGAGTTTGAAGGCTTTGACCCGAACCAATCCCAAGAGCAAGGCAAGTGTCCTTGAAGCATATTGATCCAGTTTTAAAATAAGTTTTTTGTTTGCAAACTGCATGCTTGTGTCAATTTGATGGGAATCCTCTGATAGGAAGTTTACTAGATTTGTTTAACCACCCTTGTCACTTGGAATTCATGGTAGAGAGTCGGGAAGGGCTTTTTACCTTTTTGCTTTGCTTAATTAATTGGGATGGGAAGACAACTATACCACTTAATTTAATTATGCATTTATGAGATTATAATTAACATGAACTAGTTAATATGATATGGTAATGGGTGATCTAAGCAAGCATGGTATGTGGATGGGTTGGATGTTTTGGTGGTTTCGCTTGCTTTAGATCTAAGGACCGGTTCGTGGAGCGACCATCCAGGAATTACAGTGCCACCATGAGGCCAAGTATGGGTGCGGCGTGGCTGATTAATTAGGGCTTTGCTAGTGCTATTTGGACCATTAAGGATGTTCGGGGAAGGGGTAGTCGGATTGGGTTTGTTGATGATTGGTGGGACTACCCTGGGATCCAAATGGCTCAAGAGGGGGCCCTTCGTTAAAGATGTGCTGAGTTGGAGGCATCGCCACCGGTGAAACCTCAGTGGGGTCTAAATAGGCTAGTAATCCCTTTGTAAAGGCTATTTTGTGATCTCTTGGCCACACACCTAAGGAAGTGTGAGACGACATAATTGAGATTCTATAGTCATCGAAAGGTGATGAAATCACAAACACATGGGTAAAGTGGTACAACCTCTGCAAAGTGTATATAAAAAACTATCATGATAGCCGTGCTCACGGTCATGAGCAATCTAGACCCTCACATGATTAGAGGAAACTTGGTATTGGGATGGTTTGGTATTGGTTAAGATTATGGTTGATAACATGGTTATCGTTATGGCTGGTTATGGATTAAATTCTGGCATTGGATATGATTTATGGTAATGGTGAAATCTAGTATATGGATGGTCGATATGGAATATGGACTGGTACTACAATATTAATTATGGTTTATGATGGGATTATTTCACATACATACAATATATTGCTTTTCAAATGTTTTAATGTACCTTTTAGCAATTAGCCATTATTATACTCATCTTTTGAGTCAGCTACATGTCATACTTTCCACACTTGCTGAGTACGACATGTACTCACACCTGCAATTCCCCACCAACAGTTGTAGGTCAGGATTGGGAGTTTAACGATTTTATGCGGAGTTCTAGGTCGTGTCCGCCATCAGCTTTGCCTATGGAGTGTTGGAGCTGCGCTATACCCTTATGCTTATTTGCTTAGTTTTCTTAGTTTGCTTATTTGCTAATTTAGTTTATATCTGCTGCATTAGTTCAAACTTGTCATCAATAATCATTATAGCTTGTATTCGAGGATATTATGAATTGTGTAATAAAAATGATTAATTAATCTTGTTCTGTGGTAATTTTTTGTATACTCTTTTGTGATTGCACTCGTTTATGTGTGTTGAACGTCCTGGGCACACATATGCGTTCACTTGGTTCATTTTCGGAACCGGGTGTCACAAATTGGTATCAGAGCAATAGGTTGACCGTAGGACGCAACCTTGATAGAATGGACACTTTAGAGCACATAGGAGCACTCAGGAATCGATGTGTTTTTGCTTGGTGTGCTATTTGCTATATATTGTTTGCTTGTGTGCTTAATAGAGGATTTTGGGATGCTTTAGTATTGCCATATCCACATAGGCTAGTGTAGTTAGTTTCTTAGTTTCATATCCCTTGATGCATATAGTTGGGGACGTCTTCTAAATTCTTATCTCTTGCTTTTCTTCAGATGGTGAGGACTCGCAAGCAGAGGGTTGGCAATGATGAGGAGGAGAACAATGGAGAACCTCAGAACAACAATGGACAAGGACCTGCTAATGGAGCTATCAACATTGAGCAGCTTTTGACAATGCAGAACCAGCTCATGCAGACCATGATACAGACTATAGGACAGCTGCAGGATGGTAACATCAACAATCAGCCCCACATGCCTCCACCGCCACCCCCACATCCTCATAACCGGTTGGGAGAGTTTATGAGGACTAGGCCGCCAACCTTTGCTCAAGCCGCTGACCCAATGGATGCTGACGATTGGCTCAAGTCCGTAGAGAAGAAGCTAGCTATTGTCCAATGCAGTGACCGGGAGAAGGTTCTATTTGCTTCTCATCAACCTGTTGGAGCAGCTATCGATTGGTGGGATTCTTACTGCAACACTCATGAGAACCAAGAGAGGATCACTTGGGCCGAGTCCAAGGAGATCGTCCATCCTCATTATGTGCCCGAAGGAGTTATGATCTTGAAGAGGCAAGAATTTGAGAACTTGAGGCAAGGAAGATCGAGTGTGGGTGAATATCTCAATAAATTCACTCAACTTTCAAGGTATGCCCCTGAGGATGTGAGTCGGGACAGCCAGAAGCAATATCTGTTTATGAGGGGCTTTAACAATGAGATCCAAGTGCAATTGCTGAATTGTGACTATGCCAACTTCTAGAAGCTTGTGGACAAAGCAATTGTTGTGGAGAACAAGGTTCGTGAGATGGAATTAGATAACAAGAGAAAGGCGCCATATCAAGGACAACAACAAGGAAGTAATGTGCGCCCTCGCTTCGCATCGCCAAATGCGCCTTATTTCAGCTCTTCTGCGCCTGCTCATCGCCCTGGATATGCACCGTGCCCAACTCAGTTTGTGCAGCAATGCTATGTCATGCAGGCACCTAGGCCTCCAATGCCTTATGCACCTCGTGCCAACTTTCCTGGTGCAAATGTGCAAAACCAAGCTCGTCCCAATAATTCTACTGGATTTAAGAAGTGTTATACTTGTGGAGAAGCTAGACACTTTGCGCATCAATATCCTAAGTCAGGCCTTGGTCAAGGAAGCAATGTGCCGGGGCAAAACCCAAGACCCAATGGAGGACAGCTGCAAGGAAACCATGGACAACAAAATTTCGCTCGTGGCAACGTGAACCATGTCTCTATGGAGGATGCTCAACAAGCGGATGACGTGGTGATTGGTATGTTTCTCGCAAACTCCAACCCAGCGACTATGTTATTTGATTCTGGAGCATCACATTCATTCATTGCATCGAAATATGTTGCCAAGTATAGTTTCCCTATCTCCCATATGAAGTTTACTCTATTGGTTAAGTCTTCTAGAGGAATATGAGGACAAATATAGTATGTCCAAAGGTAAGCCTTAGAATAAGGGGGGTAGACTTTGTTGCCAACCCCATTGTTTTGGATTCTCAAGGATTGGACATTATACTCGGTATGGACTGGTTGAGGAAGCACAATGGAGTTATTGAGTGTGCCACAAAGACGGTGAAGTTGACCAATGAGGAAGGGATCACTATGGAGTTTGAAGCATCTCAACACGCACCAAAGCAATTGGAGCTGAATCACATGGATGGTGCCACAATTGAGGAGATTCCAGTGGTATGTGAATTCTTGGATGTGTTCCCGAATGAGTTTCCAGGTATGCCACCTGATCGAGACATTGAGTTTGTTATTGATTTAATACCTAGAACTGCACCTATAGCTAAGAGACCATATATGATGCCTCCTAAGGAATTAGCAGAGCTCAAGAAGCAAATTCAAGAGCAACTAGAGAAGGGTTTTATTCGCCCCAGTTCTTCACCTTGGGGAGCGCCCGTTATATTCGTGATAAGAAGGATGGGTCGAAAAGGATGTGTGCGGATTATCGAGCTCTCAACGAGGTAACAATAAGGAACAAGTACACCTTGCCCCGCATAAAAGACTTGTTCGATCAAATGAAGGGTGCTTGTGTCTTCTCTAAGATTGATTTGAGGTTAGGATACTTTCAAATGAAGATTAGACCGTCGGACATACCCAAGACTACTTTTAGGACACAATATGGATCCTATGAGTACACCGTGATGTCCTTTGGATTGACAAGTGTGCCTGCCTACTTTATGTACCTCATGAATAAGTTCTTCATGGAGTACTTGGATAAGTTTGTTGTGGTATTCATTGATGACATAATGATCTACCCGAGGGATGAGAAGGAACATGATGAACACTTGAGGCTGACGTTGCAAAAATTGAGGGAGCATCGATTGTATGCCAAGTTCATCAAGTGCCAATTTTGGTTGAAAGAGGTGTCGTTTTTGGGTCATATCATCTCGGGAGGAGGAGTATCAGTTGACCCAGGAAAAGTGAGGGACGTGTTAAAATGGGAGCCACCGCAAAACGTAAAGGAGATCCGGAGTTTTCTTGGGATGGTTGGATATTACCGTCGATTCATCAAGGACTTTTCCAAAATAGCCAAGCCAATGACGGAATTGCTAATGAGGGGGAAAGCGTTTCAATGGACTCAAGCTTGTCAAGAGAGTTTTGAGGAGTTAAAGAAAAGGCTAACAACAACCCCAATTTTGGTTTTGCCGGATGTAAGCAAAAGCTTCGATATTTATTGCGACGCATCGAGACAAGGACTTGGATGTGTAATGAAGCAAGAAGGTCAAGTGGTTGCATATGGATTGAGACAATTGAAGAAACATGAGCAGAATTACCCAACACATGATTTGGACCTTGCAGCCGTGGTGCACGCATTGAAGATTTGGAGACATTATATCCTTGGACATAGGTGTGGAATTTATACGGATCATGAGGGTCTTAAGTATATTTTCACATAAACGGACCTGAATTTGAGGCAACGAAGATGGTTGGAGCTCATCAAAGATTATGATTTGGGAATCAATTATCACCCTAGAAAAGCCAATGTAGTGGCCGACGCCTTGAGCCGGAATGGAGTAAGTCACCAACTCACGGTTCGAGAGCTACCATCTGAGTTATGTAAGGAGTTTGAATGGTTGAATCTCGGATTTGTAGATGGGATGGGGATGATGGAGTTAAATCCGACCTTGGAGCAAGAGATTCGAGAGGGTCAAACGAAGGATGAGGAAATATAGGAGATCAAGGAAATGACCCAAGAGGGGAGAGAATTCAGATTTGATGAGGATGAACATGGTACCCTATGGCTCAGAAAAAGGATTGTCGTGCCTAATGTGAAACATATTCGGGAGACAATACCAAAAGAGGCACATGACTCGCCATACTCGATTCACCCAGGTTGTACCATGATGTACAAAGACTTGAAGACATGTTACTGGTGGGCCAGCATGAAGAAGGACATAGCTCAATATGTAGCATTGTGTGATGTGTGCCAACGAGTCAAGGCGGAACATCAAAGGCTAGCTGGATTATTGCAACCATTGAAGATTCTAGAGTAGAAGTGGGAAGAAATCAATATGGACTTCATAGTTGGTTTACCACGTACACAGTCCGGTTATGACTCAATATGGGTAATTGTGGATCGGTTGACAAAATCAGCTCACTTTATTCCCGTCAAGACCACCTTTAATGGAGAGAAATTGGCTAAACTGTATATGGGAAGAATAGTATGTTTACATGGAGTTCCAAAGAAGATAGTGTCGAATAGAGGTTCTCAATTTACCTCTAGAATTTGGCAGAAATTGCACGAAGCATTGGGAACAAGGTTAAATTTTAGCTTAGCATATCACCCTCAAGCAGATGGACAAACTGAGAGGACCAATCGGATTTTGGAGGACATGTTAAGAGCTTGTGCTTTGAAGCATGAGAAAAGTTGGGACAAGAGCTTGCCATATGCAGAATTTTTGTACAACAATAGTTACCAAACAAGTTTGAAGATGTCACCTTATGAAGCACTATATGGAAGGAAGTGTAGGACACCCTTGTTTTGGAGTGAGACATGGGAGAATCAAGTATTTGGACATGATGTGTTGCAAGAAGCTGAAAAACAAGTTCAGGTAATCCATGAGAACTTGAGGGCCGCTCAATCAAGGCAAAAAGGCTATGCGGATAATAGGAGAAGGAAAATAGCCTTTGAAATAGTAGACTTCATTTACCTCAAGGTGTCACCAATGAGAGGTCATAAGAGGTTTAACATAAGAGGCAAGCTAGCACCTCGATACATTGAGCCATTCAGGATTTTGGACAAAAGAGGAGAAGTAGCGTATAAGTTGGAGATGCCAATTCATCCTTCAGATGTTCATCATGTGTTTCATGTTTCCCAGCTCAAGAAGTGTTTAAGAGTACCATAAGAACAAGTTCCAATGGAAGAATTGGAACTAGAGGAAGATTTGACTTATGCCGAGCAACCGATCAAAATCTTGGAAACCAAGGAGAGGGTCATGAGGAACAAGGTCATCAGATGGTGTAAAGTTCAATGGAAGCACCACACAAAATCAGAGGCAACATGGGAGTTGGAGTATTATCTCAAGAAGGAATTTCCCTATCTCTTCTCTTCCGCGTCGAATCTCGAGGGAGAGATTCATTTTAAGGGGGGTAGGTTTGTAACACCCTCATTTTCATCCATCATGCATTGCATACATTCTAATACATGTTTAAAATTTAGTAACATAAAATAAACAAGTTTAAAAACAATAAGAAACGAAACCACACTTTAATTCTGAAAAGTGCGGACTAGTCCGATTTTGCTGCGGACTAGTCCGATTTCTCTCTGTCTTCGAAAGGACTTGTCCGTTTTGCTGCAGACTGACCTGTTTTTCCCTCTGGACCTTTTCGGAATTGTCTGGCCCTTAGCGGACTAGTCCCGTATCCCAAATTGCTTGAAATTTTGCTAAGTCCCTGAACTTGTCCGGACTAGTCCGGTCTTCCAGCGGACTTGTCCGTTTTCCCCTCTGACTAAAGTCGGACGTGTCCGATTTTTGGCCAGACTAGCCTGTTTTTCCTCTCTGGATAAGTTCGGACTTGTCCGATATCCAGTCCGGACTTGTCTGATAAATTAGTTAGTGATCATTAAAAACAACTCATTAACTAGTTTTGCTTCACAATTGCATTAATCATGCATGTCATGACATGTTGAGTAATATATGTGCACTTATTGATTGTGTTTCTTGTCTTGTATGTTTATTATGCGGATTAGACGAGTTTGCGCTAGAGAGTACCGCGGAGGATCTCCAACACCAAGAGTTCAAAGGCTTTGACCCAAACCAATCCCAAGAGCAGGGCAAGTGTCCTTGAAACATATTGATCCTGTTTTAAAATAAATGTTTTGTTTGCAAACTGCATGCTTGGGTCAATTTGATGGGAATCCTATGATAGAAAGTTTATTAGATTTGTTTAACCACCCTTGTCATGTGGAATTCATGGTAGAGAGTCGGGAAGGGCTTTTTACCTTTTTGCTTCGCTTAATTAATTGGGATGGGAAGACAACTATACCACTTAATTTAATTATGCATTTACGAGATTATAATTAATATGAACTGGTTAATATGATATGGTAATGGGTGATCTAAGCAAGCATGGTATGTGGATGGGTTGGATGTTTTGGTGGTTTCACTTGCTTTAGATCTAAGGACCGGTTCGTAGAGCGACCATCCAGGAATTACAGTGCCACCACGAGGCCAAGTATGGGTGCGGTGTAGCTGATTAATTAGGGCTTTGCTAGTGCTATTTGGATCATTATGGAAGCTCGGGGAAGGGGTAGTCGGATTGGGTTTGTTGATGATTGGTGGGACTATCCTAGGATCTGAATAGCTTAAGAGGGGGCCCTTGGTTGAAGATGTGCTCAGTTGGAAGCATTGCCACCGGTGAAACCTCAGTGGGGTCTAAATAAGCTAGTAATCCCTTTGCAAAGGATATTTCGTGATCTCTTGGCCACACACCTAAGGAAGTGTGAGACGACATTATTGAGATTCTATAGTCAGTAAAAGGTGATGAAATCACAAACACGTGGGTAAAGTGGTACAACCTTTGCAAAGTGTGTCTAATAAAACTATCATGATAGCCGTGCTCCCGGTCATGAGCAACCTGGACCCTCACATGATTAGAGGAAACTTGGTTTTGGGATGGTTTGATATTGGTTAAGATTATGGTTGATAACATGGTTATGGTTATGGCTGGTTATGGATTAAATTCTCGCATTGGATATGATTTATGGTAATGGTGAAATCTGGTATATGGATGATGGATATGGAATATGGATTGGTAATGATATTAATTATTGTTTATGATGAGATTATTTCACATACATACAATATATTGCTTTTCAAATGTTTTAATGTACTTTTCAGCACTTAGCCATTATTATATTCGTCTTTTGAATCAGCTACGTGTCATACGTTCCACACTTGCTGAGTACGACATGTCCTCACCCTTGCAATTCCCCCACCAACAGTTGCAGGTCAGGATTGGGAGTTTAACGATGATAATGCGAAGTTCTAGGTCGTGTCTGCCGTCAGCTTTGCCTGTGGAGTGTTAGAGCTGCGCTATACCCTTGTGCTTATTTTCTTAGTTTGCTTAGTTGCTTATTTAGTTTATTTCTGCTGCATTAGTTCAAACTTGTCATCAATAATCATTAGAGCTTGTATTGGAGGATATTATGAATTGTTTAATAAAAATGGTTAATTAATCTTGTTATGTGGTAATTTTCTGTATACTCTTTTGTGATTGCACTCGTGTATGTGTGTTAAACGTCCTGGGCACACATATGCGTTTACTTGGTTCATTTTTTGAACCGGGTGTTACAAGGTTGGATTGCACCTGAAGGATGTTAGACTGTGTCAAGTCCAAGATGTCAGAGGCAATCGAGCTGCGCCGAAGTTAGGGAAGGTTGCCCGACGATCATCTCGGGGACCTCTTCGTCCCTTAGCAGTGAAGATGAGGCCACCAATACCTGGGATCTTGCCCCCGGAGGCTGAGCAGGAGTTGCGGTGCCACCTGTAGCAGCAACGCCATCATCGCTCAAGGAGCTGCCCGCCGGATCAGCAACAGTGGAGGCCAAGCCTTCAACCCCTGAGTCGACTCCGACATTGCCTCTGGCGCGACGGCTGGAGGTGCCTCTGACGCGACAGCTGGAGACACAGCAGGAGATGCTTCACTGCCCACGCCGGTGCTAGACGCTGGAGCAGCGCTCCCCTGAACAAGCTTGGTAGGCTGCCCCGCCAGCGCAGCCATAGCCTCGTCGGCCGCCTTCGAAGCACTCCAGGGCACTACCCCCGGCGATAAGGGAATCACAATAGCTGACGTAGCCCTACAAAGCAAGATCAAGGCCTAACCAATCAACAAAGGAAGGTGAAATAACGAAGCAAGCATTGGCAAGAATGTCTACCGACGTCCCCGAAAGCTCCAGCGGGCCTCCACCTTCGGCGACCCATAAGCTGCGGGTTCTGACGACGGAGTGGCAGGCGAGGTCGCCCGGGTCGGACCTCCACCGAAACCACTAGTGGAGCCGCCACCCTGCGCCGGAGTGTATCCACCAACTCCAAAGAAGTCACTTCCGAAGCCTCCTCCCAAGCTGCCGATGATGTCGGCCCGAGGCCTTTTTGCTTGAGGCTCCGTAGGCGTGACGCTCTCAGAGCCTGCTGTGGTACCTAGGAGTGCGCTGACGGCGGAGATGCTGGATGATGTGCCGACCACTGACATCGGCAGAGCCACCACTTGACGGACTGATCCTCCCCCGAAGAACCGCTGACGCCCAAAGCTGAAGAGGGGCGCACTAGGGGACGTTGACTCGGAGCGAAGGCCACCTGCGGCAGCGCCCTCGGCGGCGACCGAGGGTGTTTCTCCTTCACGACCTGGACCATCGGGGCCTTGCCCTTGCCTTTGTCAGGGATCAGTGCCTTCCCCTTACCTGCGTCAGGGACTAGTGCCTTGCCTTTCCCCCCCGACAAAGGGTGCCTCCTCTGCCTTGGAAGCTTCGGAGCCTGAAGAAGGTGCGGACTCCTACGGAGAGTCGACAATGGCCTGGCCCTGGCTCTCATCACCAACCTACCGTGGCGCAAGACGAACCGCGTCAAGGTTGGGTATCTCCTTCAAAACCTTCGTCTGAAGGTCCCGATCTATGCAAAACGGTGGGCAAGCCCGCGTGAGGTTGAAGACGTTTGGCGACAGCAGGTCGTCACACGCCTTGGACATTATGTCAAACACCTCTTGCTGGGTCGGCTCCGTGTCATGACCCCTCAGCAACATGGTGCCATCTTGTAGCTCAAAGTAGAGCCAAGCAGGGCACGGTACTGGAGAGGTGCCAGACGGCAATGAACGAAGTGCGCCATCACCGACAGCTCCGACAGGCTGTGGTATGCCAGGAATCGGATCCTCTCTATCACCGGAGTGTACGCCACCCCCAGCTCTAGGCATTCCTCCCAGGCCTCCTTCCTAACCGTCGACCAGCCGGTAGGTAGGACCATGCGATCTTGGGCGTCGGTGCATACGATCACCCAGTCGCTCCTTCAACCAGGCCACTTCGCCGAGGAGAGCGGAGTAATGTACTTGGATGGGTTGTGCGCCCGATGCTGGAAGTAGTAGGTGCCGAGGAGTTCTACCTTGTTCTTCTTCCCGGTTCGTCTCAGCACGAAGAACTGCTGATACACCGACACGCTCGGATGTACCCCGACAAACATCTCACGGAGATGAGAGAACATCGCCACCACCACCAAAGCATTCGGCGACAGATGATGAAGCTGGAGCCTGAGAACCTCTAGAAGCATCACTAGGAAGGAGAAAACGGGAGGGACAAACCCGAAGTATGCGTACGCCTGGAAGAAGACGGTCTCTCCTGCCTCCAACTCCAGAGGTAAGGAGCCGATACGGATCAAATCCTGATCAAATCCCGCCCTCGTCCTCCCAGCCGAAAAGCCACTGCACGGATGAGACATCCTCCATCCGGGAAGGAGGCAAGGCTGAACCCATTGGAGCAGAAGTCGAGAACCTCGAAGCTGAGGAAGGAGTGGGCGCTCAAGAAGGAAGTTGAAGGCTCGAATGCTAGGGGCGTGCGTAAGGGAGAAACCAACGTTACCTACAGAGGTATCCTTTTAAAGCACCCTACTAGCATTTGAGCGCACCTTGCAAATTTGGGCAGGCTCGGAATCAGCAACTCATGCCCCAACTTCCATGACAAGAGGGCCCATATCCCCCATCAAAAAAACAGGCCCGGGCTGTTCTCCGCCTGAGAAGGCAACCCAGCGGTTCCCATAAAGACGGATGTGAAAGCAGCACAAGTGCAACAGGTGCATTGGGAACCATTGCGATAATGTCACAAGAAGCAAAGATCCTGTCGCCATGACCCCTCAACCAGAGAGGGATGAGTGGTCACAACAGCAAAGGCACACACCGCTTCGGCTGATCAAGACAAAATTAAAAGGCCGCACGGAAAAGCAGTAGGGCTCCACCCTCAGGCTCGTCGCCTCCCCCCAAGGTGGACCGAGGGGCCACTGTTGGTACCCGACATACCAGGTACCCTCGCACACAAGGTAGAACCACCTAGGTACCTCGCCTTCCGCAGAGGCAGGGTCCGAGGGCACCACATATTTAGAAGATTCGGACACGTCGTCCTCAGATACGGGGTCCGAGGTACCTGCAAGAGACCATGGGGAAGAGTTCAGCTCCCCCTCGGAGACGAGCTCCAAAGCAGCCACGTGGCCAACCGGGAAGTATCCCTCTCCCCCACGAGATAGGACTCTGGAGCTGCCACATGGCCCGAAGCATCAGGCGGGCCACCTCCTGTATAGGCAGGCTCAGGCACTGCCACGTGTCCCACAAGGCGGGTGAAAGTGCATCTAGGAATCCCTTGTGGGTTTTGGATGATTTATGATAAGCAAATGATATCCTAACCACTTTGATGAGATGAGCACAAGTTTTAATGTGAAAATGAGCAAAGTGCCAAAAAGAAGGGAAAATGAAGAGCAATGTGGAAAAGAGCTCAAGGAACAAGATTAGTAGATCATTGTGTGTGGAGTGTGTTAAGGAAACACACCCCAAGAGCTCAATCACAAATAAACACACACATTGCACAAAGTTATACAGGACCGAACTAGTCCGACTGACACCAGACTAGTCCGATATCCTTTTTGCACAAGATTGGACAAGTCCGATATCAATCGGACTAGTCCGATATCTCTCTGACTAGAATCAGACTGGTCCTCCCTAGTGCGGACTAGTCCTCAAAACACTTCACAAGTCACACAAAATCAGACAAGTCTGATCACACACCGGACTAGTCCGATATCTATCTGATGTCAATCGGACAAGTCCGATATTAGCACGGACTAGTCCGAAAAACTCTTTGACCTAAATCGGACAAGTACTCTAAGTGCGGACTTGTACTCATAACCACTTGGTTATTTACCCTTTGTGATAAGAGAAGAGGATTGGACTTCGTGGCGATCCTACGAGGGTATGGTTGGAGAAGACCGGTCCTTTTGTGGACTCCTTATCATGGATGTAGGTTGCCTCTGTGGGAGCCGAACCATTGGATACATCGCTTGTGTTCTTGTGTTGTGTTCATCGTTCTTATTCATCACAACAATCTAGGGTTTGAATCAATATTGTTACTTTGTGTTGAATCATTAAGTATAAGATTGAATTGTGATATATCCTAGTCCATAATCTTGCAACACTTCAATTATAAGTATATTTCCGCTACATACATTGTAGAATCAAATTAATTGACCAAACTTGATTAACCTAGTCGGTATACACCGGACTAGTCCACACTTTACTGGACTAGTCCGATATCTCTGGTTTTGATCTGGTTGTTAAGTGTTGCAGGTTCCGACAAAATTCAAGAAGGCCTATTCACCCCCCCTCTAGGCCACATTCAGCGGGACCTGATCTCCTCCGCGGAGGTGAGCTCCCGAGCTGCCATGTGGACCGTAGGGCGAGACCTGACCTCCTCCGCAGAGACGAGCTCCCGAGCTGCCACGTGGTCCGCAAGGCGGGACCTGACCTCCTCCGCATAGGTAAGATCCCGAGCTGTCACATAGTCCAGCCACTTGCCCTGGACGGAGGGGCACGGGAGTTAAGAGGGCGGTGCACCTTGTCCCTGTCAAGGATTGAAGATACGCGACTTCCCCAAATGCATGGCGTGGCGCACGCCTAATGTCAGGTACCGCTACGACCAATTGCATCACAATGAAGACGCCACAGGCCTATCCCACTCCGCCAAGTGGGTAGCTTACAATGAACGAGACAGTTGGACGGGATATCCCCTGCCATGTCAGCAACAGCACATGGGCTACCGATGACTCAGGCGGCAAGACGGCAAGTCTTCAAGGCCTTGGTCAGAGCAAGCTTATGCGAGAAGACTTAGATCTTTAGTATAAGATCGCCCCAGGACCACCTGTCAGGCCCCGAGACCCTACTTGTAAGACATCTGACCTTGTCTATAAAAGGCCCGAACCGCCACCGTTATAAAGGACCGAGCAACACACACACACATACACACATACTAGCAATACCTCCCACCGTGGAGTAGGGTGTTACACTCATTGCAGCTAGATCCACGTAAAAACTACCGTGTCATACTCTTTTCTACAAGAACACTTGATTGAGGCCTAAGTACTGCCGAACAAAGAACCTCTGCGAGCGGCTCCTTAGCAGATCCGGGGGAAGTGTCGCATTAATACTTCGACAACTGTAGTTTTAGTGATTGGTTATGCAATATGATTCCTGTGCTCGTCGGCTATCAACATCATATGAAGGGCTTCGTCCCACGGACATCAGGCTTTGGTCATGTAGGTCTTGCCTGATTTGATCTATACCAAATTTGTGCATGGTCAGTTGACATGCCTGATTCTAAGTGTTCTGTACAATCTACTGTTTATATCACTATTGGTTACCAGTAATCATGATCTGTATTTGACTATTACATTGTAGGGATTTTGGTGGTATTTAAGTGTGTCTAAGTCTTGTGAAGGTTCAGTTAACCTTACTGTCGAAGTGTTAATGCGACAATTCCTTCTGATCTGCTAAGGAGCAGCCTGCGGATGTTCTTTGTTCGGCAGGGCTTAGGCCTCAATCAAGTGTTCTAGCAGATGAAATATGAGACGGTAGTTTTTACGTTGTTCGGGCTATAAGGAGCGTAACACCCTACTCCACGGTGGATGGTATTGCTAGTATGTGTGTATGCGTGTGTGTGATGTTCGATTTTTTGGGGTCCTTTGTAATGGTGGCGGTTCGGGCCTTTTATAGACAAGGACAAACACCTTACAAGTGGGGACTCGGAGTCTGACAGGTCATCCCGGGGCGATCTTATCCTAAATATCTAAGGCTTCTCGCATAAGCTTCCTATGACCGTGGCTTTGAAGACTCGCCGTCTTGCCGTTCGAGTTGTCAGTAGCCCATGCGCCGTTGCTGACATTGGCAGGGGATGTCCCCTCCATCTGTCTCCATTTCCGTAAGCTACTCACTTGGCAGAGTGGGATAGGCCTGCAGCGTCTTCACTGTGATGCGATTAGTGGTAGTGGTATCTGACATTAGGCGTGTGTCGCGCCATGCGTCTGGGGAAGCCTCGTATCTTCAATCCTTGATAGGGACAAGGCGCACTGCCAAATTAACTCTCGCGTCCCTCCGTCCAGGGTAAGTGGTTGGACTATGTGACAGCTCGGGAGCTCATCTCTGCGGAGGAGGTCAGGTCCCGCCTTGCAGACCACGTGGCAGCTCGGGAGCTCATCTCTGCGGAGGAGGCTAGGCTCCGTCCTGCTGGACATGTGGCGGTGTCGGGAGCTCACCTCTGTGGAGGAGGTCAGGTCCCGCCTTGCAGACCACGTGGCAGCTCGAGAGCTCATCTCTGCGGGGGAGGCTAGGTCCCATCCTACTGTACACGTGGCGGTGCAGGACATGTGGCAGCGCTGGAGCCCACCCTTATGGGAGGTGGCCCGTCTAATGTCTTGGTCCACGTGGTAGCTCTGGAGCCCTGTCTCACGGGGAAGATGGATCCTTACCTGCTGGACACGTGGTTACCTGGGGGCTCGTCTCCAAAGGGGGTGCTGAGCTTCTCCTTCGGGCTTCTTGCTGATATCTCTCTGACTAGAATCGGACTAGTCCTCAAAACACTTCACAAGTCACATAAAATCAGACAAGTCCGATCACACACTGGACTAGTCCGATATGTTTCTGATGTCAATCGGACAAGTCCCATATTAGCACGGACTAGTCCGAAAAACTCTCTGACCTAAACCGGACAAGTCCTCCAATTGTTGACTTGTACTCATAACCACTTAGGGTTTCACTGTCCGGACAAGTCTGATGTCTATCGGACTAGTCCGAAGATTTCCAGAAGCGAAATCAGACAAGTCCGCTCCTAGCCGGACTAGTCCGATATTTTGGGGCACTTAGGGTTTGCTACACACAGCACACCAGACTAGTCCGGTGTCCACCACGGACTAGTCCGATCTTTCTAAACCCTAACGGTAACTTTTAGAAACCCCATATAAATAGAGGTGCACATCCCAACTTTAACCACTCTCGAACCCTAGCGCCGTCACACCTCCCAAGAGCATCAAAAACACATCTCTCCACGAAATCAAAAGCCACAAAGATCAATCCTTTGAGGATACACTTCGAAACATTGGAGAGAAACGTTTCATCACTCTTGAGCTCTTGGTTTGATTCCCTAACACACTCCTGTGATTTTCATTGTAATCTTTTGAGTGTGTTCTTGGTGGAGTTGTCATTGTAATCTAGGGGAGCCCTCAACGTGTGAGAAGGCCCCTTGAATTTGGTTATTTACCCTTTGTGATAAGAGAAGAAGATTGGCCTTCGTGGCGATCCTACGAGGGTAGGGTTGGAGAAGACCCGATCCTTTTGTGGACTCCTCAACGTGGATGTAGGTTGCCTCTATGGGAGCCAAACCACGAGATAAATCGCTTGTGTTCTTGTGTTGTGTTCATTGTTCTTATTCATCACAACAATCTAGGGTTTGAATCAATATTGTTACTTTGCATTGAATCATTAAGTATAAGATTGAATTGTGATATATCCTGGTCCATAATCTTGCAACACTTCAATTATAAGTATATTTCTGCTGCATACATTGTAGAATCAAATTAATCGACCAAACTTGATTAACCTAGTCAGTATACACCGGACTAGTCCGCACTTTACCGGACTAGTATGATATCTCTGGTTTTGATCTGGTTGTTAAGTGTTGCTGGTTCCGACAAAATTCAAAAAGGCCTATTCACCCCCCCTCTAGGCCACATTCAATTGGTATCAGAGCAAGGTTCTTCAAGAAAGAGACTAACCACTCGAAGAGATCATGTCGGACATGAAGGACATCCACAAGAGCAACAACCAAGAAAAGGTTGATGATGACAAGAACCAAAAGGTGGAGAAGCTCCTCGAAGCCATTCAAGACTTTGAGGACGATGATGAGGAGACGCTGGAACTAAAAGCGCTCCTAAGAAAGAAGAAACTCTCCAAAGGGAAAGTAAAGATTGAAGAGAAGAAGAAGGGGAGTAGTCACACCGACTACTCCCGATATCCTTTCAACTATGATCGTCTTAATTCCAGCAATAATTTATCTATCCCTCCAGGAAAAGCCCCACACTTCGATGGAAGTGATTACTCAATGTGGAGGCAGAATATGAAAATGCATCTAATCTCTCTCAATCCACGTTTATGGCATATTGTGTGCACAGAGATAGATACCCCAGACGACGACGAATAGCTCACCCCAAGCTAAGAGCAGGCAATTCACCGAAATGCTCAAGCCGCGACAGTCATTACCTCTTCGCTCAGTCGGGACGAGTTCACCAAGGTGGATGGACTCGAGATTGCGAAGGAGATATGGGACACATTGCAAACTGCACATGAAGGTGACCATCATGTGCATGAAGCAAAGATCGAAATGATCAAAGGCGAATTAGGAAGATTCGCAATCGAGGAAGATGAGTCACCTCAAGATATGTACAACTGATTAAAGACATTCGTCAACAAGGTTCGATCATACAGAAGCAAGAAGTGGAATGACCACGAGGTGGTGAAACTCATCCTTAGAGCTTTCATGCCTTGCAACGTCACCCTATGCTCAATGATTAGAGAAAGCCCCAGATACAAGAAAATGACCCCGGATGAATTACTTGGAAAAATCATCAATTTCGAGATGATGAAAAAACAAGCAAAGCATGTCAAGGAAATTGTCGACCTCACCCCGGCAAAGAAGAAAGGGGTTGCTTTGAAGTCCACCCTCGAGCCCCTATCTAAAGAAGCTCGAGAAGCTCAGCTAGAAGAAGACAGTGATGATGAGAGCAGTGAATTAGATGAAGAAGACATGATACTATTCATGAAGAAATTCAAGAGAATAATGAAGAAGAGACAAGGTACTAAATCAAGCGAAGGAAAGTACAAGGAAAGAACAAAGCCAAAGTTGAGGTGGGCATGCTATAATTGTGGTGAGTATAGCCACTTATAGTTGATTGCCCATATGAAGAGAACAAGAAGAAGAGCAAAGAAGCCAAGCCTCAACCCATGAAATTCTTCAAGAAGAAGAAACAAGCCGAACAAGCACACATAGGGAAAGAGTAGGACTCAAATGATGAGTCCTCATCATCCGAAGAAGAAGAGATGGCTAGCATAGCCATCGAGAAGACTTCCAAGAAGTCTACTCTCTTCCCTACACTCGGCGAATGGAAGGGAAATGGCACTGCCTCATGGAAAAGGAATGTAAACGCAAGGTAAACACCAAACCCCCTTCTGTGCATTCGTATTCTAGCGATGATGAAATCAATAGTGATAATGAGGATATGCTTATTGGATTAGATAGGAAAAATGCCACAAAAATGAAATTTTTACTTGATCAACTTGTTGAGAAGGAGAGGTTAATACACCGTCAAGAGGACATGATTATCTCCCAAAAGGAGGAATATGTCAAACTTGATAAACTTCTCGAATTTGAAAAGGAGCGAAGCAAATCACTAGAGCTTGAGTTAGCTTCAAGCAAGGAAGCTTGCTTGGAGTTAAATGACTCAAATGCTGCAATCAAGGAAGAACTTGCTAACCTAATCAAGGTTAACAAGATCCTTGAAGTGCAAGTTGAGTCACTCAAGCAAGGTGACCCTTCATCCTCTTCAAGTTTACCTTCTCAACCCATTAAAACTGAAGTTGCTTCTACTTGCACATGTGGTAAAATTGACAACAATTTGAAAGACAAGTCACCCTCCACCAAGAACAAGCATCCTGCACAAACTGGCATATTTGACAAGGAGAAGATCAAATATGCACGTAGTGCATACTTGGTCACAAGACCTCCAAATGTCAAATATGGCATTGGTTACTCTTATGGTGAAAAACAACAAGCTAGAAGCCATAAGAATAACATGGATAGCAATGTCTTTGTAAAGGGAGGAGTCTTCCAAACTGGAAAATCAAAAATTAATGAGTACAACACGCATGACCTTCAGACTAGTCCAGTCAGGGTTCGGACAAGTCTGGTACCCCGGACAAGTCTAGCCTCCCAGACTAGTTTTGTGTATAAACAACAACAGTTATTATTTAGAACCTTTGATGCATCATATGTCCTAATGAGAAATAATTTTGGCAAAGTTTATGCTCATCATGTTGGGCCACACCATGGGAACACCAAGTCTCATGTGTGGGTGCCCAAATCTCTTGTGACTAACCTCCAAGGACCCAAGCAAGCTTGGGTACCTAAAACCAAGGCATAAATTATTTTTGCAGGCCTATTCCTCCGGTGGATCTAAATGGGTGCTAGACAGTTGCTGCACCAACCATATGACCGGAGAAAGAAGAATGTTCATTGAATATGAAGAAAATGAGGATCCAAATGAGGGCATCTATTTTGGAGATAATAGTCAAGGGAAGGTGCTCGGTACCGGTAAAATTGCCATATCATCTAAACACACACTTTCTCATGTATTATATGTTGATTCCTTAGATTATAACCTACTGTCCATATCTCAATTATGTGACAAAGATTATAATTGCTTGTTCACTAACGAGGGTGTGACCGTCTCTAGGAGGAGTGATGGTCCCGTTGCATTCAAGGGTATGTTAAAGGAAAAGCTTTATCTTGTTGACTTCAACAAGAATAAAGCTGAACTTGACACATGCTTGATTGCAAAGACCAACATGGTTTGGCTATGGCATAGACGGCTAGCGCATGTTGGTACGAGGAACCTTCAAAAACTCCTCAAGGGCGATCACATCCGAGGTTTAAAGGATGTTGTTTTTGAGAAAGATGGGCCTTGTAGCGCATGCTAAGCCGGGAAGCAAGTTGGAGCAGCTCATCTCACGAAGAACGTCATGACCACAACAAGACCGCTCGAGTTACTACACATGGACTTATTTGGTCCAATTGCCTACATAAGTATCAGTGGTAACAAATATGGGTTAGTAGATGTTGATGATTTTTCTCGCTTCACTTGGGTTTTCTTTTTGCATGACAAGTCAGAAACACAATGAATACTCAAGAAGTTCTTTAAGTGAGCTCAAAATGAATTCTCATTGACAATCAAGAACATTCGAAGCGACAATGTCACAGAGTTCAAGAACACACAAGTGGAGGAGTACCTTGATGAAGAAGGCATAAAGCACGAGTTTTCAGCTCCGTACTCCCCTCAACAAAACGGAGTTGCCGAAAGAAAGAACCAAACACTCATAGAGATGGCAAGAACAATGCTCGATGAGTATAAGACCTCAGATCGATTTTGGACGGAAGCTATTAACACCGCTTGCCACACCATAAATCGACTTTATCTTCATCTACTACTCAAGAAGACATCCTATGATCTACTTACCGGTAACAAGCCTAATATTTCATATTTTCAAGTTTTTGATTCTTCATGTTATATCCCGAACAAGAAGCTTTGGACTTCAAAGTTCGCTTCGAAGTCCGATGAAGGTTTCTTGCTTGGTTATGATTCGAACACTTACACCTATTGTGTTTTCAACAAGACCTCCAGACTTGTTGAAGTAGCACATGACGTAGTGTACGATGAAACTAATGGCTCCCAAAAGGAGCAAGTTGATCCATGTGTGCTAGATAAAGAAGAAGCTCCTTGCCAAGCATTGAGAATAATGGAATTAGGCGAAGTTTGACCACAAGAGCCACCTCTACATATCCATGAGGAAAACGAACCACAAGAGGAGACCAATGATCAAGGGGCAGCTTTAATACAAGATCAACCTCAAGAAAGTGAAGATGATCAACAAGTCAACGAAGGCAATCATTTAGGGGGAGAAGAAGATGATCATGAAGATTCAAGACATCAAGTACCACACCCAAGAGTACACCAATGCGTCCAAAGGGATCACCCAATCGACAACATCATCGGTGACATCCAAAAGGGAGTAACTACTAGATCTCGCTTAGCTAATTTTTGTGAGCATTACTCATTTATGTTCTTTTTGGAACCACACAGGGTTGATGATGCATTGAAGGATCCGGATTGGGTAGTGGCCATGCAAGAAAAACTCAACAATTTCAAGAGAAACGAGGTGTGGGAACTAGTCGAAAGACCCAAATCCAACATCGTCGACACCAAATGGGTCTTCCGCAACAAACAAGACGAACACGGGGTGGTGACAAGGAACAAGGCACGACTTGTGGCCAAAGGGTATTCACAAGTTGAAGGTTTGGATTTCGATGAGACCTTTGTTCCCGTAGCTAGACTTGAATCTATTAGAATATTACTTGCATATGCTACTCACCATGATTTCAAGCTCTATAAAATGGATGTGAAAAGTGCCTTCCTCAATGGACCAATCAAGGAGGAGGTGTATGTGGAGCAACCCCCCGGGTTTGAAGACGAAGAGTTCCCCGACCACGTATTTAAATTGCGTAAGGCTCTCTATGGCCTCAAACAAGCTCCCAGAGCTTGGTATGAGTGTCTTAGAGATTTCTTAATTGAAAATGGCTTTAAGATTGGCAAAGTAGATTATACACTGTTTACAAAGAATTTTGACAATGATCTTTTTGTTTGTCAAATCTATGTTGATGATATAATCTTTGGTTCAACTAACAAATCTTTTTGTGGGGAATTTAGTAAAATTATGACAGATAGGTTTGAGATGTCCATGACGGGAGAGCCAAAGTACTTCTTGGGATTCTAAGTGCGGCAACAAAAGGAAGGGACGTTCATAAGCCAAACCAGGTACACACAAGACATACTCAAGAAGTTTGGAATGGACAAGGCAAAGCCTATAAAGACTCCCATGGCAACAAATGGCCACTTGGATCTCAATGAAGATGGACCTAGCGTCGACCAAAAGGTATATCGCTCCATGATTGGATCTCTACTCTATTTATGTGCATCTAGGCCAGACATTATGTTGAGTGTATGTTTGTGTGCAAGATTTCAAGCCAATCCTAAGGAGTGTCACTTGACAGCCGTAAAAAGGATCTTGAGATATTTAGTTCATACACCCAATCTTGGTCTTTGGTATCCAAAAGGCTCCAAATTCAACCTCATTGGCTACTCAGATGCAGATTATGCTGGATGCAAGGTAGATAGAAGAAGTACCACCGGTACATGCCAATTCCTAGGGAGATCTCTAGTTTCTTGGTCCTCCAAGAAACAAAATTCCATTGCCTTATCCACGGCCGAAGCGGAGTATGTTGCAGCTGGGAGTTGTTGTGCACAACTCCTTTAGATGCGACAAACTCTAAGGGATTACGGTTACAATATGAACCGTATTCCACTCCTTTGTGACAATGAGAGTGCCATTAAAATTGCCCACAATCCCGTTGAGCACTTTGGAACCAAACGCATAGACATAAGGCATCACTTCTTGAGAGACCATTCCATGAAAGGAGATATAGCCATTTCCCATGTCAACACCGAAAAACAATTGGCTGTCATATTCACCAAGCCACTTGATGAAAAACGCTTTTGCGAGCTTTGAAATGAACTAAATATCCTTGATGCTCGGAATGTGGCTTGAAATGTTGCATACCAGTATGAATTCTTTAAAATATGCTGATGGGATTGTGAAAATCATCTCTCTCAATTTTCTCCGGAAAACTATGTCAATTACTAGATCTTGGTAAATTATGGTCATTGCTTGATTGTTGTATGCTTACTGATCATATTCATCAAGATTATTTGATTTGATTTGCCTCCCTATTTTCTAAATATGTACCTTCAAATACATATGAATGGGCTAAGAGTTCTTGCCTGGTGACCACAGACTAGTCTGTGGCTACCCGGACTAGTCCGCCTGTGCAGACTAGTCCGTAGAGTGCCGGTTAGGCTGGACTAGTCCGGTAGACCACGAACTAGTCCGATATAGCCTCTGGAAAAGTTTGGACTAGTCCGGTCTTCTCCGGACTTGTCTGATTTTTCGTGTCCATAACCCTAGCCACCGCCAAACCCTAATTCCTTCACCTCCACTCCTGCCTCACACATTCTCTCTCCTTGCGCTCGAGCTCCCAAGGTGATTTCTTGCTTTTTCCACCAAAAAAGCTTCGCATTTGGGCGGAAATCAAGCTTGCTTGCTCGAAGATTGAAGTTCGCGGACTTGTCTGGCCTTCAACACCCTCATCTCCAAGTTTCAAGCGATTTCTTCGATAATTTTCGCCCAAACCCCAGATATCCCTATTTTCTTCATTGTTGATCGAATAGCCTAGCTTCTTTGACCTAATACAAGTGTTCTTGATGTATTACATTGCTGTTAGGCTAATTTTGCATTGAATAAGTCCATTTGTCACATAAGTTAGGTTTTTGAGGATGAATACCGGACTAGTCCGGTCCATGCACGGACAAGTCCAATCATCCCGGACTAGTCCGTGCCTGTACACCGGACAACTCTGATTTTTTTGGACTCAACCCTAACCTTAATTCCTCAATGCAAATTCTCTTGTCATCCATTCAATTCCTTTTCATCCATTCTTATTCATGCCTTACACAATTCTTTCTCAGGGCATGTCGAGCTCAAACGATGAGATTTCCGATTTCGAGGCCGAGATGGACCACGAGGTCGCACCTCGACACTCGACGAGCCTTGGAAAGAAACGCCAAGAGTGTCCTTTCGAGCCAGCTCCATCTCCTCCTCAGGTTCGTCGGAAGGTGCTGGCAAAGAAGCCGGTTTCCAAGGCTACTGCAGCAACAAGTGGCCCTCGCCAAGCTAAGGACAAGGGCAAGGGAATAGCAATGGGCCTGGTTGGCCCCCTAAAGCTACATGCTCCAAGGGAAGGGGTCAGGGACCCCACTGAAGAAAGATTCAATGGGAAGGGCAGCGACTCGGTTGCAAAATTCAGAAATGTTGATTGGTATGGCCGCCCGAAGCAAGCTGTGGATGGCAGATTTTGGAGTAACTTCCATGCATACTTCTACAAGTCTGTATATCTCCAGATGAAGATGCCTGTAGTGCGCAACTAGTGGATTGATTGGACACATTTTGAGAATAAGGGCTGCTCACCATTTGTTGAAGTGGTGGAAGCAATTGAGAGGCACAACCTGAAGGATCTCTTTGCCTTCAGGAACAATTTGTATGATGAAGTGATTGCGTAGTTCTTTGCAACTTGCCATTTCTCTAGTGAAGATGAAGAGAGTGTTACTTGGATGACTCACGGGTCCAAGTACAGTATTACCTATGAATATTTTGCAAGCCTGCTTCACCTTGACACCTCAAGACATGACAGCTTGATCATCCACAACATAGGTGTCATTGAGAAGGATAGGGTGAAATTCCTTTATGAGCCAAACTCAAAGTTCAACCCTCCCTCCGCAAAAAACATGAAGCCTTTCTTTGTGGTTCTAAACAGAGTCTTGAGGAAGACTATTGCTCCCAAGGATGGAGATGTTGGGAGTGTGCAGGGTTATCTCCGGACCCTGATGAGGGTCATAAGCAAGGACCGTCAGTTTGATGTGGCGGATTATATTTCGAATGACATGGTGAACATTTCTTGCACACCCAACAGGTCTTTATTGAGCCCATTGGATCTCCAGTAATCTCCGATGATTACGACTCAGACTTCACCGAGATAGGGCCCTTGACCCCCTCCGAGCTTGCCTACTTTGGCATTGGGGCCTCGAGTGGCTCCGCACCTACTCCCCCTGCTCCTCCTCCTCATAAGCCCAAAGACGAATATGAACACGATGAGAGGACCGACAGCGAGGCGTGAAGACTTTAGGTCCCTCCTCTCCTTCTTTTTGGTGTCTTGATGCCAAAGGGGGAGAGATTGAGGGGGAGTCTTAGGTCTTAAGTCTTTAGCTGTAGGATGCGAGGAGAGAGCTTCCTTTGTGCTCTTTGTGCTTTTTGTCGATTTTTTGGGTTGTAAAACTTTAAATATGCTATTTTGTTAATTATGGCCCTGATATGCAATGCTATGAACTTGTTATGCTCTTATTGATGAAATCTGTGTTTTTGGTTCAACATTGTCTTTTATGCTCATTGTTGGTACATCCATGTCAATTAACTCATTATCATCACAATTGTTGCTCATACTCATTTAGTTTTGCATCCCACCATAAAGAGTGCACATATGGATCATGTATTCATTGCTTAATGTGTTTTGAACACTTATGTGCATGCTTTATGAAAATCTCAACTTTTTATCATATTTTGTGAAATCTCAATTGGTTGTCATCAATCAACAAAAATGGGGAGATTGAAAGTGCATCTAGGAATCCCTTGTGGGTTTTGGATGATTTATGACAAGCAAATGAGATCCTAACCACTTTGTTGAGATGAGCACAGGTTTTAATGTGAAAATAAGCAAAGTGCCAAAAAGAAGGGAGAATGAAGAGCAATGTGGAAAAGAGCTCAAGGAACAAGATTAGTAGATCATTGTGTGTGGAGTGTGTTAAGGAAACACACCCCAAGAGCTCAATCAGAAATAAACACACACATTGCACAAAGTTATACAAGACCGGACTAGTCCGACTGACACCGGACTAATCCGACTGACACCGGACTAGTCCGATATCCTTTCTACACAAGATCGGACAAGTCCGATATCAATCGGACTAGTTCGATATCTCTCTGACTAGAATCAGACTAGTCCTCCCCAGTGCGGACTAGTCCTCAAAACACTTCACAAGTCACACAAAATTGGACAAGTCCGATCACACACCAGACTAGTCCAATATCTTTCTGATGTCAATTGGACAAGTCCGATATTAGCACGGACTAGTCCAAAAAACTCTCTGACCTAAATCGGACAAGTCCTCCAAGTGCGGACTTGTCCTCATAACCACTTAGGGTTTCACTGTCCGGACAAGTCTGATGTCTATCGGACTAGTCCGAAGATTTCCAGAGGCGAAATCGGACAAGTCCGCTCCTAGCCGGACTAGTACGATATTTCGGGACACTTAAGGTTTGCTACACATAGCACACCAGACTAGTCCGGTGTCCACCACAGACTAGTCCGATCTTTCTAAACCCTAACGGTCACTTTTAGAAACCCCATATAAATAGAGGTGCACGGCCCAACTTTAACCACTCTCGAACTCTAGCGCCGTCACACCTCCCAAGAGCCTCAAAAACACATCTCTCCACGAAATCAAAAGCCACAAAGATCAATCCTTTGAGGATACACTTCGAAAAATTGGATGGACATGTTTCATCACTCTTGAGCTCTTGGTTTGATTCCCTAACACACTCCCGTGATTTTCATTGTAATCTTTTGAGTGTGTTCTTGGTGGAGTTGTCATTGTAATCTAGGGGAGCCCTCAACGTGTGAGAAGGCCCCTTGAATTTGGTTATTTACCCTTTGTGATAAGAGAAGAGGATTGGCCTTCGTGGCGATCCTACGAGGGTATGGTTGGAGAAGACCCGGTCCTTTTGTGGACTCCTCAACGTGGATGTAGGTTGCCTCTGTGGGAGCCGAACCACGAGATACATCACTCGTGTTCTTGTGTTGTGTTCATCATTCTTATTCATCACAACAATCTAGGGTTTGAATCAATATTGTTACTTTGCGTTGAATCATTAAGTATAAGATTGAATTGTGATATATCCTAGTCCATAATCTTGCAACTTAGATTATAAGTATATTTCCGCTGCATACATTGTAGAATCAAATTAATCGACCAATCTTGATTAACCTAGTCGGTATACACCAGACTAGTCTGCACTTTACCAGACTAATCCGATATCTCTAGTTTTGATCTGGTTGTTAAGTGTTGCAGGTTCCGACGAAATTCAAGAAGGCCTATTCACCCCCCCTATAGGACACATTCAGCAGGACTTGACCTCCTCCGCGGAGGTGAGCTCCCGAGCTGCCATGTGGACCGTAGGGTGAGACCTGACCTCCTCTGCAGAGACGAGCTCCCGAGCTGCCACGTGGTTCACAAGGCGGGACCTGACCTCCTCCGCAGAGGTAAGATCCCAAGCTGTCACATAGTCCAGCCACTTGCCCTGGACGGAGGGGCGCAGGAGTTAAGAGGGCGGTGCACCTTGTCCCTGTCAAGGGTTGAAGATACGCGACTTCCCCAAACGCATGGCGCGACACACGCCTAATGTCAGGTACTGCTACGACCAATTGCATCACAGTGAAGACGCCGCAGGCCTATCCCACTCCGCCAAGTGGGTAGCTTACGACGAACGAGACAGTTGGACGAGATATCCCCTGCCAATGTCAGCAACGGCACATGGGCTACTGATGACTCAGGCGGCAAGACGGCAAGTCTTCAAGGCCTTGGTCAGAGCAAGCTTATGCGAGAAGCCTTAGATCTTTAGTATAAGATCGCCCCAGGACCACCTGTCGGGCCCCGAGACCCCACTTGTAAGATATCTGGCCTTGTCTATAAAAGGCTCGGACCGCCATCGTTATAAAGGACCGAGCAACACACACACACACACACACACACACACACACACACACACACACACACACACACACACACACACACACACACACATACACACACACACACACACACACACACAAACACACACACACTAGCAATACCACCCACCGTGGAGTAGGGTGTTACGCTCATTTCAGCCCAATCCATGTAAAAACTACTGTGTCATACTCTCTTTTGCAAGAACACTTGATTGAGGCCTAAGCACTGCCGAACAAAGAACCTCTGCGGGCTGCTCCTTAGAAGATTCGGGGGAAGTGTCGCATTAATGCTTCGACAGCTATAGTTTTAGTGATTGGTTATGCAATATGATTCCTGTGCTCGTCGGCTGTCAACATCATATGAAGGGCTTCGTCCCACGAACATCAGGCTTTGGTCATGTAGGTCTTGCCTGATTTGATCTATGCCAAATTTGTGCATGGTCAGTTGACATGCCTGATTCTAAGTGTTCTGTACAATCTACTATTTATATCATATTGGTTACTGGTAATCATGATTTGTATTTGAGTATTACATTTTAGGGATTTTGGTGGTATTTAAGTGTGTCTAAGTCTTGTGAAGGTTCAGTTAACCTTACTGTCGAAGTGTTAATGCGACACTTCCTCCTGATCTGCTAAGGAGCAGCCTGCGGATGTTCTTTGTTCGGCAGGGCTTAGGCCTCAATCAAGTGTTCTAGCAGATGAAATATGAGACGGTGGTTTTTACGTGGTTCGGGCCGCAAGGTGCATAACACCCTACTCCACGGTGGATGGTATTGCTAGTATGTGTGTATGCGTGTGTGTGATGTTCGGTTTTTGGGGTCCTTTGTAATGGTGGCGGTCCGGGCCTTTTATAGACAAGGACAGACACCTTACAAGTGGGGACTCGGAGCCTGACAAGTCGTTGCGGGGCGATCTTATCCTAAAGATCTAAGGCTTCTCGCATAAGCTTCCTCTGACCTTGGCTTTGAAGACTCGCCATCTTGCCATCCGAGTTATGAGTAGCCCACGCACCGTTGCTGACATTGGCAGGGGATGTCCCCTCCATCTGTCTCTTTTGCCGTAAGCTACCCACTTGGCAGAGTGGGATAAGCCTGTAGCGTCTTCACTGTGATGCGATTAGTCACAGAGGTATATGACATTAGGCGTGTGTCGAGCCATGCGTCTGGGGAAGCCTCGTATCTTCAATCCTTGACAGGGACAAGGCGCACTACCATATTAACTCCCGCGTCCCTCCGTCCAGGGTAAGTGGCTGGACTATGTGACAGCTCGGGAGATCATCTCTGCGGAGGAGGTCAGGTCCTGCCTTGCGGACCACGTGGCAGCTCGGGAGCTCATCTCTACGGAGGAGGCTAGGCTCCGTCCTGCTGGACACGTGGCGGTGTCGGGAGCTCACCTCTGTGGAGGAGGTCAGGTCCCGCCTTGCAGACCACGTGGCAGCTCGAGAGCTCATCTCTGCGGGGGAGGCTAGGTCCCATCCTACTGTACACGTGGCGGTGCCGGGAGCTCACCTCCGCGGAGGACGTTAGGTCCCACCTTGCGGGACACGTGGCAGCGCTGGAGCCTGCCCATATGGGAGGTGGCCTGTCTAATGTCTTGGTCCACGTGGCAGCTCCGGAGCCCTGTCTCACGGGGAGGAGGGATCCTTACCTGCTGGACACGTGGTTACCTGGGGGCTCATCTCCAAAGGGGGTGCTGAGCTTCTCCTTCAGGCTTCTTGCTGATATCGTGGACCACTAATATGAGGCTAATGGGTCCGGGTCTCTTGAATACGTGGCGCCCTTAGACCCCGCCTCTGCTGGGAGACGGGGTACCTAGGCAGCTCTAGCTTGTGCGCGAGGGTACCCGGTATGCCGGGTACCGACAGTGGCCCCTGGGTCCACCTTGGGGGGAGGCGATGAGACCGAGGGTGGAGCCCTATCCTTGTTTCCCGCACGACCTTTTAATTTTGTCTTGATTAGTCGAAGCGGTGAGTGCCTCTACTGCTGTGACCACGTGTCCCTCTCTGGTTGAGGGGTCGTGGTGAGATGATCTTTGCTTGTTGTGACATTATCGCGATGGTTCCCAAGGCACCTGCTGCACTTCCGTTGCCTTCACTTCCACCTTTATGGGAGCCGCCGGGTTGCCTTCTCAGGTTGAGAACTGCGTGGGCCAGTTTTTCTGACGGGGGACCTGGGCCCATTTGTCATGGACGCCGTGGTATGAGTCGTTGATTTGGAGCCTGCTCAAATTTGCACGGTGTGCCCAAACACCACTAGGGTGCTTTAAAGGGGTACCTTATGCACAATGGAGGTTCCTTCTTTCCGCACGCCCCAAGCATTCAAGCCTTCATCTTCCTCCTTGAGCGTCTACCAACCCTTGAGGTTCTCGACCCCTGCTCCAATGGACTCAGCCCTGCCTCCTTCCCAGATGGAGGATGTCTCACCCATGAGGCAGCTTTTTGGCTGGGAGGACGAGGAGCGATGGGACCTGATCCATCTTGGCTCCTTGCCACTGGAGTTGGGGGAGAAGGAGATCGTCTTCTTCCTGGCATACGCATACTCCAGGTTCGTCCCCCTATTTCCTCCTTCCTTGGGACACTCCTGGAAGTCCTTGGGCTCCAGCTTCATCACGTGTCACATAACTCTCTGGTTGTGCCGGCGGTGTTCTCCCATTTTTGCTAGATGTTCGTCGGGGTGTATCCGAGCGTGCCGGTGTTCTGGCAGTTCTTCGAGCTGAGGTAGACCGGGAAGAAGAAAAAAGCCAATTTCCTCGGCGGCTACTGCTTCCAGCATCGACCCAACAACCCCTTCAAGTACATCGCACCGCTCTCCTCAATGAAGTGGGCCGATTGGAGGAAAGACTGGGTGATCGTATAAGTTGACGCCCACGACTGCATGGTTATGCCCACCGGGTAGGCAACGATCAGGAAGGAGACCTGGGAGGAGCGGATGGAGTTGGAGTAGGCCTACACTCCGGTGATGTAGAGGATCCATTCCTGGCAAATCATGGTCTGTCGGAGTTGACGGTGATGGCGGACTTCGTCCTTTGATGTCTGGCTCCCCTTCAGCACCGTTATCGTCCTGCATGGCTTTACTTTGGGCTACAAGATGGCACTCGGCTGGTGCGGGGTCGCAACTGTAACACCCTCATTTTCATGCATCATGCCTTACATACACTCATATACATGTTTAACATTAACCCACAATAAGAGGAATGAGTTTAAAATTGATTTGGAGCATTTAAAATTGATTTGTAACAAAACCGCACTTAAAACGCAGGAAAGTGCGGACTAGTCCGATTTTACTGAGGACTAGTCCGATTTCTCTTTGACTAAAAACGGACTTGTCCGTTTTTGCTGCACACTAGTCCAATTTTGCCTCTGGAAACTTTTGGACTTGTCCGATTTTGTGCGGACTAGTCCGATATTCCAAGAATCCTTGAAAATTTGCTAAGTCCTTGGACTTTTCCGGACTAGTCCGGTGTTCCAGTGGACTTGTCCGTTTTCCTCTCTAACTAAAGTCGGACTTGTCCGATTTTAGGCCAGACTTGTCCGATTTTCTCTCTGGACGACTTTGGACTAGTCCGGTCCTTTCCGGACTTGTCCGATATTTCATGACTCCGAGTTGATCTTTTGTTTTACGACTTGAATCTTGGATTTCACGTTTAGTGGGCCTAGGGACATCATGCCTAACTCTTTTAGAGCCCATGTGGGACTCTAAACCGGCCTCTACTCCTCCCAAACTCGAAATCCATCTAACCCTGGCCTCCACCTCTATATAAACAACCCCACCCCTTGGCTTGACATCTATTTGCCACTTTTCCACCCCATCCAAACCCTAGTTTGTGGAGAGCCACCATCAAGGATGGAGGAGAAGATCCCAAGCAAGAAGAAGAAGAGGAGGAAACGAAAGAGGATCAAGATCTCCACCAAGTTTTCGTTCTTCATCACCAATTCATCTCCAAGTTCATCACCAACCCTAGATCATCAAGATCCAAGTGTTACCTCCAAGTTTCTTGATTCATTGGAGTTCCAAACACCTAGTATACCTTCTATTCTCTTTTCTTTACGTGAACTCAACCCCTAATCTCCAAATTCACGTCGATCTAGAAAACCCTAATCTGTTCATCTCGCAAAGTGCGGACTTGTCCGGTCCCTAGCGGACTAGTCCGATTTCCCTGGATAAATTGTGTTGAATTAATTCCAAAAACTGACCTAATCAACTCCAAACCTGTATAAACTTGTTAAAATCTATTGGAACTAGTTAGTGATCATTAAAAGCAATCTATTAACAAGTTCTACGTTGCATTTGCATCAATCATGCATGTCATGACATATTGAGTAATATTTGTGCACTCTTTGATTGTGTTCTTGTCGTGTATGTTTATTGTGCTGATTAGACGGATTTGCGCTAGAGAGTGCCGCGGAGGATCTAAAACACCAAGAATTTGAAGGCTTTGACCCTAATCAACAGCAAGAGCAAGGCAAGTGTCCTTGAAGCATATTGATCCTATTTTTAAAATAAATGTTTTGTTTGCAAATTGCATGCTTGTGTCAATTTGATGGGAATCCTATGGTAGGAAGTTTACTAGCATTGTTTGACCACCCTTGTCACCTGTAATATATGGTAGAGAGTCGGGAAGGGCTTTTACGTTTTTGCTTCGCTTAATCAACTGTGATGGGAAAACAATACTACACATTAATGATGTATTATGAGATTATGGTTAACATGAACTGGTTAAATCTGATATGGTAATGGGTGATCTAAGAAAGCCTAGTATGTGGATGGGTTGGATGTATGGTGGTTTGCTTGCTTTAGATCTAAGGACCGGTTCATGCGAGAATAAGCCAGGACTACAGTGCCACCAAGAGGCCAAGTATGGGTGTGGCGTAGCTGATTAATTAGGGCTTTGCTAGTGCTGTTTGGACCATTATGGATGCTCGGGTAAGGGGTAGTCGGATTGGGTTTGTTGATGATTGGTGGGACTACCCTGGGATCCGAGTGGCTCAAGAGGGGCCCCTTGGTTGAAGATGTGCTCTGTGGGATACATTGCCACCGGTGAAACCTCAGTGGGGTCTAAATAGGCTAGTAGTCCCTTTGTAAAGGCTATTTTGTGATCTCTTGGCCATACACCAAGGGAAGTGTAATTGGCATAAGGAAGGTTCTTTAGTCGCCGATGGGTGATGAAATCACAAACACGTGGGTAAAGTGGTACAAACTCTGCAGAGTCTAATAAAACTATCATGATAGCCATGCTCCCGGTTATGAGCACCTGTACAACTTCCATGATTAGGGGGAAACTCGGTATTGGGATGATATTTGGGATGGTTATGGTTTGGTAATGGTTATGGCTGGTTATGGATTAATTTCTAGTATTGAATATGGTTATTAGCGATGGTGAAATATGGAATTATTGATGATGGTAGTGAATTCAGATTGGTATTATGATATTACTTATGATTATGATGGGTTTACTTCACATACATATAATATATTGCTTTCAAACGGTTTTAATATACTTTTCAGCACTTAACCATTATTATTGTCATCATTTGAATCAGCCACATGTCATACTTTCCACACTTGCTGAGTACGACATGTACTCACTCTTGCAATCCCCACCAACAGTTGCAGGTCAGGATTGGAAGTTTAATGGTGAGAATGCGGAGTTCTAGGCCGTGTCCAATGTTAGCTTTGCCTGTGGTGTTATTGGAGCTGCGCTATCCCTTATGCTTAGTTTGCTTAGTTGCTTAATTAGATATTTCCGCTGCATTAGTTGAACTTGTCATTAATATTCATTAAAGGTTGTATTCGAGGATAATATGGTTTGTGTAATAAAATTTGGTTAATTAATCTTGTTCTGTGGTAATTTTCTGTATACTCTTTTGTGATGCACTCGTGTATGTGTGATGAACATCCTGGGCACACATATGCGTTAGCTTGGTTCATTTTCGGAACCGGGCATCACAGATTGGTATCAAAGCCAGGTGTTGACCGTAGGACGCAGCCTAGATAGAATGGACACTTTAGAACACACAGGAGCACTCAGGAACCGATGTGTTTTGGTTGGTGTGATGTTGCTATATATTGTTTGCTTGTGTGCTTAATAGAGGATTTTGGGATGCTTTAGCATTGCCATGTCCACGTAGGCTAGTTAGTTGTCTAGTTTCATATCCCTTGATGCATATAGTTGGGGACGTTTTCTAATTCTTACCTATTGCATTTCTCCAGATGGTGAGGACTCGCAACCAGAGGGATGGCAATGATGAGGAGGAGAACAATGGAGTGCCTCAGAACAACATTGGAGAAGGATCTACTCAGGGAGCTATCAACATTGAGCAGCTATTGGCTATGCAAAACCAGCTCATGCAGACCATGATATAGACTATGGGACAGCTGCAGGCTGGCAATATCAACAATCAGCCCCACATGCCTCCACTGCCACCCCCGCCTCCTCATAACCGGTTGGGAGAGTTTATGAGTACTAGGCCGCCAACCTTTGCTCAAGCTGCTAACCCTATGGATGCGGATGATTGGCTCAAGTCCGTGGAGAAGAAGTTAGCTATTGTCCAATGCAATGACCGGGAGAAGGTGCTATTTGCTTCTCATCAACTCGTTGGAGCAGCTGCGGATTGGTGGGATGCTTATTGCAATGCTCACGAGAATCAAGAGAGGATTACTTGGGCCGAATTCAAGAAGAGTTTTCATTCTCATTATGTGCCTGAGGGTGTTATGGTCTTGAAGAGGCAAGAATTTGAGAACTTAAGGCAAGGGAGATCAAGCGTGAGTGAATATCTCAATAAGTTCACTCAACTCTCAAGGTATGCGCCTGAGGATGTGAGCCGGGACAGCCGGAAGCAATATTTGTTCATGAGAGGCTTCAACAATGAAATTCAAGTGCAATTGCTCAATTGTGACTATGCAAATTTTCAGAAGCTTGTGGACAAAGCAATTGTGATTGAGAACAAGATTCGTGAGATGGAGCAAGACAACAAGAGGAAGGCGCCATATCAAGGACAACAACAAGGGAGTAATGTGCGCCCTCACCTTGCACCACCTAATGCGCCATATTACAGCTCTTCTATTCCTGCTCAACGCCCTGGTTATGCACCACGCCCCGCTCAGTTTGTGCAGCAGCGCCCTGTCATGCAAGCACCTAGGCCTCCAATGCCTTTTGCGCCTCGTGCTAATTTTCCTGCTGCAAGTTTCAAAACCAAGCTCATCCCAATAATTCCGGTGGAGTTAAGAAGTGTTATACTTGCGGAGAAGCTGGACACTTTGCACATCAATGTCCTAAGTTAGGCCTTGGTCAAGGAAGCAATGCGCCGAGGCAAAACCCAAGACCCAATGGAGGACAACCACAAGGGAACCGTGGACAGTAGAATTTTGCTCGTGGCAACGTGAACCATGTCTCTACAGAGGATGCTCAACAAGCGGATGACGTGGTCATTGGTATGTTTCTCGCCAACTCCAACCCCGCGACTATGTTATTTGATTCTGGAGCATCGCATTTATTCATTGCATCGAAGTATGTCGCCAAGTATAGTTTGCCTATCTCTCATATGAAGTTTACTCTATTGGTTAAGGAGGAGGCTTCGGGAGTGGCTTCTTTGGAGTTGGTGGAGACCCGCCAGCGCAGGGTGGCGGTGACGCTGGTGGTTTTGGTGGAGGTCCGGCTGGGACGACCTCGCCTGCCACACCGTCGTCAGGACCTGCAGCTTCTGGGCAGCCGAAGGTGGAGGCCCGCTGGAGCTCTCAGGGACGTCGGTAAGACATTCTTACCGATGCTTGCTTTGTGATTTCTCCTATCTTTGTTGATTGTTCAGGTGTCGATCTTTATTTGTAGGGCTACGTCAGCTGTTGTGACGCCCCTACCACTGAGAGTAGTGCCCCTAAGCGCTTCGAAGGCGGTCGAAGAGGCTATGGCTGCGATGGCGGGGCAACCCGCCATGCTTGTTCAGGGAAGCGCTGCTCTGGCGTCTGTGCCCGGCGCGGGTAGTGAAGCACCTCCTGCTAGGTCTCCAACTGTCACGCTGGAGGCACCTCTAGCCATCGCTCCAGAGGCACCTCCAGCCATCATGGCAGAGGCAATGTCGAAGTTGACTCAGGGTGCTGAAGGCCTGGCCTCCACTGCTGCTGATCTGGTGGGCGGCTCCTTGAGCGATGATGGCGGCTGCTGCTTCGGGTGGCACCGCAACTCCTGCTTAGCCTCTGGGGGCAAGATACCTGGTACTGGTGGCCTCGCCTTCACCGCTACGGGAGGAAGAGGTCCCCGAGATGATCACCGGACGACCTTCCCTAACTTCGGCGCAACTGGAGTGCCTCTCTGACATCACAGACTTGACGCAGTCCGACATCCTTCAGGTGCAATACAACCTCCGCCAAGTGCAGGAGGCTCTCTCCGCGGGGTGGGAGAAGCTGCGTACCGAGGATGAGTGCCTCCAAGGCTGGGAGGACCTTCTGAGGTCCAGGATCACCGAGGCAAGGGCAAATTACCAGAACGAGAGCAAGGAGCTAAAGCTGAGGCACCGCTTGGTGAAGGCCACAGACGCCCTGTCCCAAAAGATTCTGGCCGATGCCAAGGTAGCCAACGACACGGTTGATGCTTGCCTGCACGCCCTTGAAGAAGGTTGAGAGGCCCCAAGTCACCAAGAAGCTGCTATTGCCGAGAGGGAGGATGCTGTCGCCGAACAGGAGGTGGAGGATCAGGCGATGATGGCCCGGGCTGAGGCAGATTGGGATAGGCCGCAGTCCCGCCTCGAGGACCTTGAGCTCCAGGAGAGCGACTTGGCGTGGGATCAGGCGCAACACTGGGCTGAGAATCAGGAACTCCTCCTGCATGATCTCGACGTCTAATCCCGGGAGCACATAGCCGAGCGCCGCGCCCGGTAGCTCGATTTGCGGGAGCGTCAGCTGACTCAGCGTCTGGAAGCTGAGGGTAGGGCAGCAGCGGAGACAGTGGCATCCCATGTCTTGGTGTGCTACTGCAGTCGGTATCCCAATCTGCCTTTGGAGCTATTTTTTGAAGGCCCTGTCGAGGAGCACGAGGCAATAGCAGCGACAGAGGTCAAGGATGCTGCCAAACACGTCGTAGCGCAATTCAGGTGGGGTTGAGGCTGGTAGCTTGTCTTTGTATCCGGGGTTCGCCGCCTTGTAAAAATTCCTTAATGAATTTGAATTTGTGTTTGTCTTCTTGGCTTGTCTTTGTGCTTCTCAACTGTTGCTTTGAGTCCTTAGTTGCGTAAGGGTTTGCAGAACCTTTGCCGAGCCCGTTATCTTTTGAGGAACAGTTGCACAATTGATATGGCTGAGGTGTTGCTGATTGACTTCCTGCCTACGAAACCCCCTTAGAGGCCCCTTGGTAGATGTGGTTAGTTGGCTGGGCACATCTACCATTTGATTTGCAGGATGTCTTCAGCGTGCCCCCAGTGTAGCAGGGGAGTTGTAGTGTCGTAGCGCCACCAGTTGTCGGAGAGTTGGACGCTCTAGCGTCATCCACCGCCGTTGTGGATACGTCAACAAAAGGCCCCTTAGGAGGTGCCTGAGCGCTTGTTGCTATTGTTGACATGTTGCAACGTCGACAGTAGGCCCCTTGCAAGGTGTCGGAGCTGGATGCTCTGGCATTGCCCACCACCGTCGTGGAGACATCGATGACAAGCCCCTTAGGAGGTGCTAGAGCTGGATGTTCCGGCGTCGCCCACCACCGTTGTGGAGACATTGACGGCAGGCCCCTTGGGAGGTGCCAGAGCTAGATGCTTCGACATCACCCACCATCGTCGTTGAGGCATCGACAACAGGCCCCTTGGGAGGTGCCGGAGTTGGATGCTCTGGTGTCGCCTACCACCATCGTGGAGACGTTGACAGTAGGCCCCTGATGTATAGGCTATTGCAAGAGAACCTTGTTAGCGACAAGAGCGGGCAGGAGAGTTTACTCACTTATCCAGGCTTATTGCTGTTGTTGATGTGCTGGGACGTCGACGGCAGACCCCTTGTGAGGTGTCAGAGCTGGATGCTCTCGCGTCACCCACCACCATCATGGAGACGTTGACGGCAAGACCCTTGGGAGGAGCCAGAGCTGAAGGCTCTGGTGTTGCCCACCATCGTCGTTGAGACATCGAGGGCAGTCCCCTTGGGAAGTGCTGGAGCTGGATGCTCTGGTGTCTCCCACCACCGTTGTGGAGACGTTGACGGCACGCCCCTGGTTGTACAGGCTATTGCAAGAGAACCCTGTTAGTGACAAGAGCGGGGCAGGAGAGTTTACTTACTTATCCGCGCTTGTTGCTATTGTTGACGTGCTGGGACGTCAATGGCAGGCCCCATGAGAGGTGCCGGAGCCGGACGCTCTGAGTTCGAGCACCACCGTCATGGAGACGTCGACGGTAGGCCCCTTGGGGGGTGCCGGAGCTGGATGATCTGGCGTCGCCCATCACCATCATGGAGACGTTGATGACAGGCCCCTTGGGAGGTGCCAGAGCTAGATGCTTCGGCATCGCCCACCATCGTCGTTGAGACGTCGATAGCAGGCCCCTTGGGGGGTGCTGTGGTTGGCTAACCTGGACATATGATAGAAAGAGGGGGACTCGTCTTGCTCTTTGGTCCTACCTGTTCCTATCCTTAGCTCTTTCATATCTTACTTTCCCGACTAACGCACGGGGCCTGGGTAATTCGATGCATTGGTGCTTCGGGGTCCAGCTCCTACCGTCTTCAGGGCGTGAGCTTTCTAGCTCCTGTACTCAGCTGTAGCGCTGGGAGGCAGGGTGTGTATGCTTAGGGTGCAGTACCAGGCTAAGAAGTTTACACCCCTTGGACCTCCTGCTCGGCACAAACCTTTCCTAGGGAGCCTTCTGGCGCCACGGGACCTTAATGACGAGAGCAGCCAGAAGAACCCCTTGCACATTGCAGGTATATCAAGTGAACCCGCCTGCAGTAGGACTGCATGACTTCAGCAGGGGTGAGTTACATAGCATACAACCGTGTATATGAAGATAACATACAATAAACGAGGCTAGTACGGTATGATCATAAAATTAATGCATAATAAAATGAACGATGTTTTTAAGAAAGCATTAAGTAAAATAGTGATTCTTAATTATCGGAGTTCATAGGGGGGATAAACTTTTACAAAATAGGGCAACGGCTTGCTTCCGGATGATGAGGGAGGCAAGGTGTATAGGTGTAGGGTTTGGAACCAAGCTAAGCTGACTGGACACTCTGGACCCGACCCTCCCGGTGCTCGGTTATCCTTAGTGCTGCTCCTAGGTCCTATGAAAACCTTTACACTAACCTACTAAACTTAATATGTACAATAGGGGTGCCCAAGGCTCCAAGGCAGCTGTGATTGTTGTGGTGCAACCTTGCTGTCGATAGCTACTAGAGGGGCGATGAGTGAGCGTCCCTACTTCCTGCCCCTGCCGCCTATCTTGGGGGTGGTCTAAGTAGTGCTGGGACTAAGCTCGACAGCTTTGACAAGTATTTCGGTGCTGCCGGAGGGCTGCAGTCGGGGCGCAGTGGGTGCTCCGCGCTAACGTGAGCTCGGCAGAGGCTGACTTGATCCAGTGCCACCCGGGGTGGGTGCTGGGTCTACTGAGAGGGCTTGGAGCTGCTCCAAGGACACACCACAGCGGTGCGGTCTCCGCGGATCCTAAGGACGCCAGAGGGGATTGACATCTTCAGGACGAGGTAGCCGCAGTGGGCTATGGCCATTAATCGGTACATGGCCGTCCTGCCGATGATGGCGTTGAAGGGGAGGCTGACATTAGTGACGTCGAAGAGGATGCTCTCCATCCTGTAATTGTCGGGTGTCCCGAAGGTCACCCAGAGATGGATGTTGCCGTATGGGATGATGCTCCCTGGTCCCACCCCCAAGAATTGGCTCGAGGGGGGGAGCTTGGACACCGGGATCTGCTGCTGCTCGAAGGCTACGTGGCTGAGGAGGTTGAGGCTGGCCCCACCATCTATCAAGACATAGTGGAGCTTGGCGTTGGCAATGGTGGGGGCGACCAAGAGAGGTTGAACCCCTGCACCGGCCATGTTCTTGGGGGCAATTGGAGGTGTCGAAGCTGATTGGCATGTCCTTCCACCAGTGGTGCCGCACGTAGTGGGGGCAGGGGCTATTGAAGCCACTGCTCGGCAGAGGGTCTTGACCGCATTCTAGGACGCTGGATCCCAGGACCCTCCGAATATGACATGGAGTGCCTTGCGACGCTTGTGATCACTACTGGCATCGGAGTCCTCATCTTGATGGACCACTTTGACAGCCCACTCTTGCTTCTGGTACTCCATATCCTCATCCTCGTCGACTTTAGGGTCGACCTTCTGCTTGCCCCCCCCCCCCGCGCTGGCGGAAGGGGGCACCGTCCGGGCGCTGCTGCGCCCGCTGTTGGTAGCGTTCGATGCATCTCTTGATCTCCCAGCACTCGCTCGCGGTGTGGTCGCGAGTCTTGTGCACCGGCAGAGCTCTGCACCATCGTCAGTAGCAAGTGGCTGACGCGGGTGCTTGTCAGAGCGTGGGGGTTTTCCCCCACCAGTTGCCGCTGCTGTGACAACAGAAGATCCGTGCAGCGGCTTGTTTTGTCCGCCGCCCCGGTTCTTCTTCTTGCCGCTACCTAGGGTAACGACACTGTCACTGGCCTGGCCGACTCCTCCTGCTCCAGTGGAGGTCTGGGTGCGCCAGTCACGGCCCTAAGCCGCGTGGGCACACCGGTCAGCGATGGAGAAGAGCTCAGAGACATCTTGCACGTTGTGCATGGCTAGTTTCTCGAGCATCTTCCGGTCACGCACTCCCTACCGGAATGCTACTATGACAAAAGCATTCGGTATGTTGGGGATGGAGTTGCTTACTTGGGAGAAGCACTGGATGAATGACCTCAACGTCTCCTTGGGTTGCTGGCACACGACTTGGAGATCGAGCTTGGTGTCGGGCCGTGTGTAGGAGCTACCGAAGTTTGTTGTGAACTGTCGGCAAAGCTCATCCCAAGAGGTTATGGACCCCTTAGGCAAGTTCATCAGTAATGACCAGGCTAAGCTGACCAGGGCGACCGGGAAGTAGTTTGCCAAGATTGGCTCATCTGCTCCTATAGCTAGGAGCGTCGTGGTGTAGACCTGCAGGAACTATGCAGGGTTGACGCTCCCATCGAACCTTTCCAGCAGGTGTGGCCGGAACTTACATGGCCACGTCGCCAGTCAAAGGTATGGCACCAAGGCCATGCACCCCCCGACGGGCTTCACCGGAGAGGCGTAGGGGACAACATACGCCAGGGGGGTTTGTTGTGCCACATGTGGCTACTATGGGACCTGCTTCTGTGGCAAATACTGTTGTGGTGCTATCGGTACCATGCATATCGGGTACCCCATGATACCACAAGAAATGCTAAGGAGTTCCTCAAGTCCAAGTTGAAGACCTCTGAACACCGCACGTGTTACACAGTACTGGACCCGCCTCCCTCGTTTGGGGTAGCTCTGGCATTGCCACGTGCAACATAAGGACGGACCTAACTCCCCCCATAGGGAAGCTCCGGTCTTGCCACGTGTCCAGTGACCCCGAACCTAACCCCCACTAGAGGGAAACTCCGATACTGCCACGTGTATAGTGGCTCCGGACCTGCCTCCCCACGATGGAAGCTCCAGAGCCGCCACATCTCGAGCCTCTGGACCTAGGACCTCAACAGAAGATTGACAGATCTCCAACGGCTCGAACTTTCAAGGGACGGTTAAAGCAACAGTTTCAAGACCTGATTACGTGTCATTAATGCTATATTAATGACACATGATCAGTGGGCTATTAATAGGGGTAACACCATCATTAAGGCACATTATCACACTGTTAATCACACTTAATACTCGTAGATCGTGTATTAGGCTATTAACTATGTCAGAGCCACATGTCAGGCCAGACAAGTGTTGTAACGGCCAGTCCTTAGACTATAAAAGGGTTGCGCCGCACGGTACATGGACAAGCAAGCTCACATGCTCACTAGCGCCACTGAAATTCAGACATACAACACATAACCCGTGGAGTAGGGTTTCATGCTCAGACGTCCCAAACCACGTAAAATCCCTCATGTCATCATCTTGTTTGTAATCTCAACACGCGCCCCAACCAATCAAGAACCTCCGTGGGTTACGATCTAGTAGTACCGGGGGCAGTGTCGATCGCACACTTCGATATTTGGTGCGCCAGGTAGGGGGACTTTGAGATTTCAAGATGGTGAACTCCGCCACAGGATCATCCAACGGCAATGCTACACAACCTACTGAGGGGAATCCCTCCAATGTGCAATAGCCAGCAGGTACTGTTGTCCCGGCGGGCATCGCACCACCTCCACCTTCTCAAGCTAACAATGTTGGACAACAGAATAAGATCCTGGTGTCAGTCATCGCATCGACACACAACAACCCCCAGAACGTGCCGATTGCTGCTCGTACTCTTCTGGAGTGCCCACCAGCGCCCGGAGCACCTCAGGGTGCGATGGAGCAGTGGTGCACTGATGTGCAACATCTGGTTGCAGCCGAAGTCGATGCCATTAGCAACCAAGGTCCTTCCCCCTCTGGGTAGGCACTTTCTCAGCGTAGGACCTTGTCTGGAAGACTTGGTCCTCTTGAATCACAACACCGGAGGCGTCTTGTGTCTCAACAGGTGACGTCGCTGCCCTTCGAGGCGCGTCACACTCACACCGCGTCAAGACTTTCGACGCATGATCTGCGGTTGGAGCTCGACCGCCGCTACAGACAGCACGACGACCGTGTCCATATCGAGTGTGCTCATGAAAGGCGGGAGGCTCGGGAAAACCCTCCTCCTTTGGAAATGGGGGGTGGTTGTTCGGCCCTCGCCATGCACCTTTGCATGGTCCACTGGCCGTAGAAGTTCCAGCCTCACCTGCCAAAGAAATTCGATGAGACTATCAATCCCGCCGAGTTTCTCCAGATATACCCCACCGCTATTCTTGCAGCGGGGGGCAATGAGGCTGTGATGGCCAATTATTTTCCAGTGGCTTTGACTAGGACCGCCAAGTCCTGATTCATGAGTCTACTGCCTGACTCTATCAACAGTTGGGCGGAGCTATGCAATAGTTCACTGCAACCTTCGGGAGTTCCTACACCCGGCCCGACACCGAACTGGACCTTTTTGCTGTGCAGCAAAAGTCGGGAGAATCGCTGCGTTACTTCATTTAGCAGTTTTCTCAGGTGCGCAATACCATTCCCTCTATCTCCAACGCTTCAATCATCGTGGCATTCATACAGGGTGTCAGAGACAAGAAGATGTTGGAGAAGCTGGCGACGAAGGAGGTCTCACAAACGTCACAGAGCTATTTAGCCTGGCTGACAAGTGCACCCGAGCTGCTGAGGGCCGGGAAATGCACTCCAAGCCAGCACCGGAGGCTACTAAAAAGTCCTCCAAATATGAAGCCACTACCTCCAGTGGTGGAAAGAAGAAGAAAAAGTCCAACGGCAAAAAGAAGCCGTCGGCCGACACACCTACTGCTGCGGCAGCTGCAGCTCTGGGTGGCCGGGGGCCATGCCCCGAAAAGCGACCTCGACCTTCGTCAGAAGACGACAGTGGTCCAAAGGTTTGGTGTCATTCATATAAAATGGACAAACACAACCTAGAAGACTGCAAGGAGGCCCAAAATCTTGTCGAGCTCTACAACAAGCGTTGACAAGAAGCTCCTTTCCTCCAGCGAGAAGGAAAACAAAAAGTTGACGAAGCTCGGGTAATACGAAGATAGGTTTTTAGGACCCCAAGAAGGTCCTAAAGGCTGTCTACAACACAGTCGACCATGACTCTGACGTCTTTGACAACGAGCATCGCAAGACCCTCAATACCATATATGGGGGATCTTGGGATATCACCTCTCGTCGTGTCCTCAAGACTATGCGGCAGGAAATGGCTTATGTAGCTCCTACCACCAAGACAGAACCACATTGGAAGTGGATGGATACTCCAATCACTTTCGATGCAACAAACCGCCCTAGGAACATGGTCGGAGCTGGCCAACTGCCACTGATGGTGTCTCCAACCATCAACAACGTCCAGCTCTACCATGTCTTGGTAGACATAGGCGCAACGCTCAACCTCTTGAGCTTTGAAGCGTTCATGATGATCCAGCTCCAACTCTCAGACCTTCGCCCCTCACGCACATTATCCGGGGTAGGTCCGGGGGCCATCAATCTTCATGGATCCATTACAGTCCCAGTGACCTTCTGGACTCGGGAGAAGTATAGGACCGAAAAGCTGGTTTTCGACGTTGCTCACATTAGCTTGCCCTTCAACGCCATCCTAGGTAGGCCTGCCCTGTATAGGTTCATGGCCGCGACTCACTATGGTTACTGGTGTTGAAGATGCCGACACCTTCGGGCGTTCTCCGAATCCGCGGAGATCGCACTACAGGAGTCATCGCGCTAGAAGAACTCCATGCACTTGCAACAGTGTAGGAGGGAACATCTGGCAAAGAGCTAGCTGCTCAAGCTCCGAGCACTCGTCATCAAGGCTCGACATCTGCACCATGCGTGTAGCCAAGCGTGACACCAACATTCCCGTCAAATTCATCCAAATCAGGTCTGATGCTACCCAAAGCACCCGTATATCAGGAGGTCTGGACAACAAATAGGAACTCGCGCTCATCACTTTCCTCCGGGCGATGTTGACGTGTTTACCTGACAACCGTCACAAATGCCTGGGATCCCTAGGGAGGTGATTGAGCACAACCTGAAGATTTATCTCGACGCATGACCAGTACTCCAGAAGCCTCAAAAACAATCAGTCGAGCGGGAAAACTTCATCCATCAAGAAATCAAGAAGCTGCTCGAAGATAGTTCCATCCGAGAGGTTCATAATCCAAAATGGTTGGCAAACCCAGTCGTTGCACCCAAAGCCGGCGGGTAACTTCGGATGTGTATCGACTACACCACCTTGAATAAGGCATGTCCAAAAGATCCATTTTTGCTACCTAGAATAGATCAGATAGTGGACTGTACCTCCGGGTGTGAGTTACTGTATTTCCAAGATGCATATTCTGGATACCATCAAATCAAAATGTGTAGGGAAGATGAAGAGCATACTGCTTTCATAATAGTAGATGGATTGTATTGTTATACTGCCATGCCTTTTGGGCTCAAAAACGCTGCTTCAACTTTTGTGCGAGCTATGCACAAAACATTTGGAGAGCTAATCAGGGACTTGGTGGAGGTGTACGTCAATGACATCGTCGTGAAGGTCAAGAACAAGGAGTCACTCCTTGATAACCTACAAGCCATCTTCGACAAGCTGCGCGTGACGCGCACTAAGCTGAACCCGGACAAATGTGTCTTCGGGGTTAGCTCCGGGAAGCTCCTCGGATTATTGGTGACCAACCGAGGAATTGAAGCAAACCGGGCAAAAATCAAGGCTATAGAAGATATGTGGCCCCCATCCCGCATCAAGGATGTCCATAAACTAACTGGATGTCTAGTTGCGTTTAGCCGATTCATCTCAAGACTGGCGGAGCGGGCACTTCCCTTCTTCAAGCTATTGAGGAAGACCGGGCCTTTCCATTGGTCCGAAGAAGCAGAAGAGGCGTTCCAAGAGCTCAAGCAGCTCCTCACCACACTACCGAACTTGGTAGCTCCGTACCCTGGTGAGCCTCTACTGCTTTACATTTCTACAACTGCAGAGGTTGTCAGCATGGTCCTGGTCATGGAAAGACTGGAGCCACTTCTAATTTAGGAGCCCAGACCCCTCCGGGAGGGTTTGGAGCTACCTGAAGGCGAGTCTGGGTCCCAGCCCCTAGGCACAGAACTTCAAGGCAAAATGCTAGAAGATCAACCTCTCTCATCTGAGGGAGTTCACAAAATTGTTCAAGAAGATCCGGATCCCTCTGGTATGGTTCGGACTAAACAAGAAGGTCTGGACCCCTTCGGGAAGGTCCGGGAAGATCAACAGAAAGGTCCGTACCCCTTCAGGAAGGTCCGGGTTGATGGGGAATAAGCTCCGAGCCCCTCCGAGAGGGTCCGGATTGTCCAACGCCTGGTGTACTTCATCAGCGAAGTACTCCACGATGCCAAGACTCGATACATTGAGGTGCATAAGTTTCTTTACGCAGTTCTTATTGCCTCAAGGAAGCTTCATCATTACTTCCAAGCCCACAAGATATTATTGGTAACCTCCTATCCACTACGTGCCATACTGCACAATCCCAATTCTACTGGAAACATTGCCAAGTGGGCAGCAGAGTTGGCAGAATTCGATCTCGAATTCCTCCCATGACAAACTATCAAGAGTCAAACCTTGGATGACTTCGTGGCGGAGTGGACGCCTTCTCCATCAAATCCTGGGGGCCCCAGTGAGCAGAAGCCGAAGCTCAAGGTTCTGGTCTTCACCGAGCCTCAATTGACCCTCTACTTCGACGACTCCATGCAGAAGCAGGGGGCCGGAGCTGGAATACTTCTCCTCTTTCCGACCCGGGAGAAGGTCAAATACATGGTGCACCTTGATTTCAAGGCGACCAATAATATGGCGGAGTATGAAGCTCTCATCTATGGGATCAAGTTGGCACTATCTTATGGCGTCAAGTAGATGCTAGTGGGGTGACTCGTAGCTCATCATCAAGCAAGTCAAAGGCGAATGCAGCTGCAACAAGCCTCAACTCGCTACTTATCTCCTTAAAGTCTAGAAGCTCCAGAATGACTTCCACATCCTGGACCTCTGCCATGTCCAACGTCTCAACAATGCAGAAGCTGGCAACTCTCGACGAAGGCTTCAACCAGAGCTCCGGCTCCCCATGGAGTCTTTGTCAGGAGGTATGGGTCCGGACCTTCGACGAAGCCGCGCAGGACCAGCTCCGGCGTGAAGACCTTGACCTCATCGACGAGGGGAGGTGCCAAGAAGCTGTTCGGAATATACGTTACTGCCAGGTGCTCCAACGCTATCATCAAAGGCATGTGCACAACTGACAACTCGAGGAAGGTGATCTGGTGCTGCGGAGAATACTAACTCGTGAAGGGATGAACAAACTTTCCCCCAGCTGGGAAAGTCCCTTCCAAGTGATCAAAGTATCCCGTCCCGGATGCGTTCGCTTGGCAACTGAGGATGGGACCCCACATCCTAATCCTTGGAACATCGAGCACCTCCGTAAGTTTTACGCTTAGTATCACATAGGTGAGTCTGTAATCACATGCAATGTAAATTATAGAGTCTATAAACAGAGTCGGGTCGGTCCTCCAAGAGAACATCCAGACCCCCCCAGGAGGGTCCGGGAAGTTCAAGCAACACTTGACACAGTCACAACACTGAAAGTGTAGCTACCTGCCCTGGGTTAGTACAAGATGTATAGCACACTTAGTCTGTTTCCGTACCCTAAGTGTCTCCTTGTCTCCCCTGTGATCCGAACCTATAATGAACGACATTGTTGTGTTAAAGCAGACTCCACGTGCATTAATTTTGTACAGGCTCAATTTCTTTTATTATCCTTTTCCTCAATGTCTATAACGAAGTTGTGCAATTCTTTTTGACCTTTAGTCCAAGTTACTCATACGTTGTAAAAGTTATATTGTGGGTTTTTTTGGATGTTAGCATTGCTAGATGGTCTACTCGCCTGAACGCCAAACCAACACTGGTCCGGAGTGTGCTATCAACTTAGCCTGGTCCAGCACCCTAAGTACGCCACTCTACCTACATTCCAGCAGGCCTCAGTAGGGCGGGTCCTAAAGGCATTCGGATCTGGAAAAAATACATCAATGTACTTGTTATCATATCGAGTTTCTTTGGATCTAAAATTAAAATAAGAATAATAAGTCACAAAAGAGTTACAGACGAGAGGATGAATTTTACTGTTTTTCTTGTCTTTGATGCGCAGGAAAATTGAAAACTCATGACAATGGTGGACGATGCCGGAGCTACTAAGCTCCGATATCCACCAAGGAGACCCGCCGTCAATGTTTTAGACGTTGAAAGAGGGCGCCGTCGGAGCCAACAAGCTCCGACAACTCCCATGGGGGCCCCCTATTGACGTGAAGCATCATGGAAATTCAAGTGAAGATTGTGAAACCACCCGAGGGGATTTGCTATCAACGTATTCTACAATTGATGGTGGATATCATCGAAGCCGGGAAGCTCCGACAACCCTAGGGGGCCCGCTGTCGATGTTTTACGCGTTGACAGTGGGTGCCGTCGGACCTATCAAGCTCCAACAACCCCAAGGGGCCAGCCGTTGATGTTTTATGCATCGACAGTGGGTGCCGTCGGACCTACCAAGCTCCGACAACCCCAGGAGGCCCGCCGTTGACGTCTTATGCATTGATAGTGGGCGACGTCGGACCTATGAAGCTCCGACACCTCCCAGGGGCCCGCCATCGATGTTACAAAGCGTTCAAGTCATCAAAACATTGTCAAACCTTTTGGTACATGTTCCCAATTAAATTGTGTACATCTACCAGGGGGCCAATAAGATAAAGGGCAATGTATTGAAGACAAACATAAAATGGAATTCATTCATGCAAAGAGTGGATTTCATTCGTCTAAAGTACTGGATTACAAAATGAGGATTACAGCAAAAGGCAAAAGGAAAATATCCTAGCTACTGGAGGTTCTAAGTCCTGCAGAAAAACGATGCAACCTTCTTAGCACCTTCTTGGACGCTAGCCCTAGTGGCATCCTCCTCTTTGGCAATTGGTCCTTCGAAGCTCGGATCTAGAGAAAGTTGGGGGTCTCGACTCTTGTAACACGCCATGACATATTCGGCGACGTTCTTGGCCAAAGATTTACCCTCCGTCTCCAGCTGGTCGGCGATGACATCACCCATCGCGTCGAGTTTGCTGCCAGCAGAGCCAAGTGCCACCAGTGTCTGGTCCAGCTCCGGTGCTAGGTTCTCTAGACATACTGGGCTAAAGCCAAGCGGCACCAAAGCTCTGTCCGCACGCCCCAGAAATCCCGCACCTGCTGGGACTCAGTTGCCCTCGAGCTCCGCAGCTCCTCCAATGACCTTCTGGCCGCCGCAAGCTTTGAACCTTCCTGAGCGAGGCGCTCGACCACTTTGGCATGTTGCTGAATACTCTCAGCTATTTGCTTTTCGCGGTCGATGAGCTCTGTCTTTCGGAGGTGGATGCGGTTCTGCTGTTCGGCCAGGTCCTTCTCCCTACCTCTTACTTTCCCTTCTCTGGTGGCAACATCAGCTTCTCTTTTAGAGAGCTTCTGTCCCAACTTCCAGTACTTCTCTTCCTCTTCCTTGCATCGTAGAACAAACTTTTTTGTGCGGTCAGCCAAGTTTTGCTCTCCCAGAGACAGTTTCTGGGCGAGCTCATCCTCCCTCTTCATGAGATACTCCTGCATCTCTAGGAGTTTCTCTTCACTCTCATTGAGGTCCGCTTGGCGCTTCAAGAAAATCTCGTTTAATGTATTGAGGCTGTCTTGACGTTCGTCAACAACATCATTGCTTTTGATAGCATGCTCGAGAATCTCCCGAGACTTAACGTCAAGGGCCCCGATGGAGGCCTCCCTCTCTTCCAGTAACTGGCCCCAATATTCCATCTGAGCCTTCTCCTTCTCGACCCACTCCTTTTGGTCAGCAAGCCTTGTTTGCGCCAACTTGGTCTCAAAGTGAAGCCTGTTGCACCAACGCCTCAAGGTGTGGTGCTCTTCTTCGAGAACATTGCTGTCATGGTCAAAGGCGAGCTAGACTTGATGAAGGCTCGAGCAGGCATTGTTAATAGACAACGCCAAGGGAATAGGCTACGGACCTACCGGGGTCATCTCTGCCGGCTCCAGGGGGTTTTCAAGAAGAAAAATCGGGTCCCATGCCACAAGCATGGTCCCCTGTGGTCCTGCAGAACTAGGGCCACCCTCAGGAAGCTCCTGAGCCTCCACTGTCGCGGAGGAAGGCCCCGCCGAGGGAAATTCAACCTCCGAAGATGATGTCGAAGGTTTCCCCACTGAAATTTCCACCATCGGCTCAGCGGGTGGAGGACTTGCCGCAGACTCTTCTGGGTGCTCTGGCTCAGACATGGGCGCCTCCAGAGCAATCACCTCGGGGGCGGATGTTGGAGCTTCGTTCGGAGCCCCCACCACCTACAGCTCAGTCGCCGGTACATCAACCATCTCCAGCATGGAGGCCGGAGCTTCAACCATCTCTGACACGGAGACCAGAGCTTCGGGCACCACCAGATCACCCGCCAGCTCTTAACCAACTTCCTACACAAGCGTTGGAGCTTCGGTTGCTTCCGGCTCAAATGCCGGAGCTTCCACCATCTCCATGTCTTGCGTCGGAGCTTTAGCCACCAGCGACGCTGCTACTGGCGCATCTTCACAAATGTCTCCCCTGTGGTACGGCGCTACCATGGGAGCCTCTGGTGTTGCTTCGGGATCCAGATCCACGACAGCCGGCGCCGGAGCTGTCGTGAGCTCAGCCACCACTTGGGGAGGCGCAGGGGTCAGAGCTGGAACTTCCACATGCACAACCTTAATCGTCGTGGAGGGTGTCGGAGCTTCCATGCTTTTCTTCGTCGCACTGCAAACAAAGAATCGAAAGATTCAATAAATGACAAAAATAAAACCAGAAACTCAAGGTGTGGACATAATGCTTACCTTGGGAGGTTACTGCTCCAACTGGCGCGAAATTTCTTCACCGGGCGATCGAAGCCAGAGCCCGCTCTGGATTGCTGCCCGGGACGTGTCGCCGTCTTTGTCGTCCCCTCTGCTGGGACCTCCCTCGATTGGGAAAGACCTCCGGACCTAGAGCCCACGCCCAAAGCTGGGACCAGAGTTGATCTGCCAGAGCTAGTTGCGCCCCTTGAGGACGCCTGCATTAGAGGAGGCGTGGCTGCCGAAGATCTACCTCATCTGGGAGAAGGGGCAGTTGTAGTCGGAGCTGACCTGACGCGGCCCCTGTTAGCATGCTTCAACTTCCTCTTATGGATGGAGGATTCGGCCGACTCCTTGCCTTTGCCCTTGCCCTTGCCGATGTCATCGACATTCTGGCTCGCGGCAGGGGTAGCCACCCTCTCTGAAGCTCCGAGAATCGTAACCCCAGAGATATGGTGCCTCTCGACCACACCCAAATCATCCAATGCTGGCATTCTCCTCCGAATCTCCCTGCTAACCTCCAGAACTATGTTCAGAGGCAGGAAGGGAGCAGACGGAGTCAGGGCGTCGCGAGAGATACCTCCATTTTGAAACTTATTGAGATGGATCTTCAAAGCTTCATCATCTAAGTTGGTGTTCAAACTGACTTCGGTTATGATCCATCTCACTATTGAATGCCCATGCGGGCCATTCTCTAGTCTTCAATGGAGCCCACCTGTTCACAAAGAAATTGCCGAAGACCATTTGGGGGGTCATGTGACACCCGGTTCTGAAAATGAACCAAGCTAACACATATGTGTGCCCAATACGTTCAACACACATACACGAGTGCATTCACAAAAAGATATACAGAAAGTTACCACATAACAAGATTAATTAACCACTTTTAATACACAATTCATATTATCATCAAATACAAGCTCTAATGATTATTATTGACAAGTTTCAACTAATGCAGCGGAAATAAACTAAGCTGAACAACCTAAGCAGCTAAGCAACATAAGCAATTAGGGTATAGCACAACTCCAATCAATACCACGGGCAAGCTGACGGCAAACACGGCCTAGAACTCCGCATTATCATCGTTATACTCCCAATCCTGACCTGCAACTGTTGGTGGGGGAATTGCAAGGGTGAGTACATGTCGTACTGAACAAGTGTTGAAAGTACGACATGTAGCTGATTCAAATGATGAATATAATAAAGGCTAAGTTCTGAAATGTACATTAAAATATTTAAAAGCAGTATATTATATGTATTTGAAGTAAACCCATCATAAACCATATAGTTATCATAATACCAGTCCATATTCCATCACCATCATCCATATACCAGATTTCTCATTACCATTAACCATATCCATTACCATAAACCATAATACCATCCATAACCAGACATAACCACATTACCAACCATAACCGTAACCAAACCATCCCAAATGCCAACTTTCCGCTAATCATGTGAGGGTCTAGGTTGCTCATGATTGGGAGCATGACTATCATGATAGTTTTTAGACACTCTGCAGAGGTTGTACCACTTTACCCACGTGTTTGTGATTTCATCACCTTTCGATGACTATAGAATCTCAATTATGCCGTCTCACACTTCCTTGGGTGTGTGGCCAAGAGATCACAAAACAACCTTTACAAAGAGACTACTAGCATGTACCGACCCGCTGAGGTTTCACCGGTGGCGATGTATCCAACTGAGCACATCTTCAACCAAGGCCCCCCTCTTGTGCCATTCGGATCCCAGGGAGTCCCACCGACCATATCCAAACCCAATCCGACTCCCCTTCCCCGATGCGCCAAATGATCCATTCAATACTAGCAATACCCTAATTAATTAGCTATGCCGCACGCATACTTGGCCTCGTGGTGGCACTGTAAATCCTGGATGGTCGCTCCACGAACCTGTCCTTAGATCTAAAGCAAGCCAAACCACCATAACATCCAACCAGATCCACATGCCATGCTTGCTTAGATCACCCATTACCATGTCATATTAACCAGTTAATATTAACCATAATCTCATTAATGCATAATTAAATGATATAGTTGTTTCCTTATCCCAATTAATTAAGCAAAGCAAAAAGGTAAAAAACCCTTCCCGACTCTCTACCATGAATTCCAGGTGACAATGGTGGTTAAACAAATCTAGTAAACTTCCTATCATAGGCTTCCCCATAAAATTGACACAAGCATGAAGTTTTGCAAACAAAATATTTATTGTCAAATGGATCAATATGTTCAAGGATACTTGCCTTGCTCTTGGGCTTGATTGGGATCAAAGACTTCAAATTCTTGATGTTGGAGATCCTCCGCGGCACTCTCTAGCACAAATCTGTCTAAACCACACAATAAACATACAAGACAAGAATTACAATAAAAAAGTGCACATATATTACTCAATATGTCATGACATGCATGATTAATGCAATTGCAAAGCAAAACTAGTTAATGAGTTTTTAATGATGTTTATTAACTAGTTCTAATAGTTTCTAACAAGTTTGAATAGGTTTGGAATTGACTCGAAACAATTTAGAATTAATTCAGCAGGAAACAGATTGCAAAATCGGACTAGTCCGCTGCAGGGCCGGACTAGTCCGCCCTTCGCAGGAACAGCAGATTAGGGCTTTCTAGATAGACGTGAATTTGGAGAAACGGGGTTAAATTCATGTGAGAAAGAGGAAGTAGAAGGTATACCAGGTGTTTAGGACTCCAAAGAATCAAGAGTTTTGGAGGCAACACTTGGATCTTGACGATCTAGGGTTGATGACATCTTGATGGAGGATTGTTGATGAAGAGCGAAAAATGGATGGAGACCTTGATTCTCTTTCGTCCTCCTCTTCCTCTTCTTGCTCAGAATCTCCTTCTCCATCCTTGGTGGTGGCTCTCCACGAACTAGGGTTTGGGTGGACTTCAATTGAGGCAAAAGGATGTTAAGTCAAGGGGAGAGGTTGTTTATATAGAGGTGGAGGCTAGGGTTTCAATGAATTCGAGTTTGAGATGGGTAGAGGCCAGTTTGGGGTCCCACTTGGGCTCCATAAAGAGTTAGACACAATGTCCTTAGGCCCACTTAACGTAAAACCCAAAAATACGCCGTGAAACAAAAGATCAACTCAGAATCGCGATTTACCGATGTAAGACCTATGTGTGCTGAATACATTGGCTTGTAGTGAATACACTTGGCTTTGATGATAAAAGTTTTAAATATCACCAAAACACCTTTTTATCATGGTCCGAATCTAGCTCTGAGCTACAGCAAGGTTCGACGGTAGGTCCGGCTTGCTTTGGGTAGCTCCGGCTATGCTAGATGCTAGGTCCGACTTCTTGGTAAGGTCCGACTAGCTTTGGTTAGCTCCAGTGAGCTTTATCTTTAGCTCCGGCATGTCTTTGATAGCTTCGGCATGTCTTTGATAGCTCCGGCATGTCTTTGATAGCTCCGACATGTTTTTGATAGCTCCGGCATGTTTTTACTAAGCTCCGACTTACATTTTTCTAGCTCCGGTTTTTGGGTTTACTAGTTCCGACTAGTTCTGGTTAGCTCCGGTGCTAGGTCCTGCTAGTTTTGTAAGCTCTGGCGGGAGCTTGGTTGTACTATTTTTGGTAAGCTCCGGCAGGTGCTTCATTGTACTAGTTTTGTTAGCTCCGGCTCAAGCTCCGGGTTGCTCTGGCAAGGTCCGGAACTTGACCGCAGTGCTTCTGCTTTTCATTTGCAATGTTTCATACTTGATTTACATTGTTGGAAAGATTGCTTAGTATTCATTTGCTAAGTTTTTGGTGCGTTTTGGATGATATGGATGGTATCGTGTTACTGTGGTTTTGCAACATGCTTATGTGAGGTTCTCACGTAAGGTGTTGTGTTCGGAACTAACTTGAGTCAAGTCGAGGACTTGGGCTCATATGGATTGGTTGTTCATTCATGTGCAGGTGTTGCTTGAGTTCAAGATATGGCTGGTGACGGGATCCATTGGACTAGTTTCAGGGGGGAGATGAGGTTCCAACAACCAAGTTCGGAAGGAACTGTGGTTGAGCTGATCAGGAGGTCGCGCAGGATGATTGAATCAAGGGCAGTGCATATGAAGGTTACTGGACGTCGAAGGAAGGTGTTTGCACGTATGCATGCGGTGCATGACGTGGCAACATGGTTCCGAAGATGGTTTATGGATGGGAAGATCTGGTTGGAAGGATCGGACCGTACCGGTTGATGACTTTGGCTGCGGCGGAGTCAGTTATGGCTCGGTATGGAAAGTATCGAGTTGGTTATGATAGTATTTCGTGTGGGTAACGAAATTGAGTTGTTTAGGAATGTGGGATACGTTCCTAAGGTGTTTGGAAGTCTCAATATTGCTTCTATCTGCGTATAGAAGAATCTTGAGCAGTTATGGAAAGTTACGATTCGTGATCTGAGTAGGATTGGAGTCCTAGTTGATATTGGGTTGGCCTAAGAGCTGGTTATATAAGCAAGGGAGCCCAGACCTCGTGGTGGATGACTTTTGGGCTGTTCCTCTTGTGTTCTATTGAATAAAATTCGTAGTTTGAAGGAACTTTTGTGCCTTGTTCGTCCGACTTGTTCCAGACAAGTTTTACTCGTCGAGTTTCTGGACAGCACTACCTTTCGTCGGTGGTTTATCATAAGTCGAGTTTTATAGATCCAATTGACGGGATTCTTTTTGGGTTGTCTTCACAACTTGATTATATATCATCTGCTAAAATTTCACGGTCATTGGATTTGTGGTCTATCATCTACACGAGGTTCTTTGCAGCGTTCCAGAACTGTTTTTTTCTCGGGTAGGACAGATTGACCATTGTTTGATCTTTTGATCATAACTTGAGTTTTTCTCGTCGGATTTGAGTGATTCTTTTTGTGTTGTCTTTGTGACTTGATTCTCTCTGATATATATCACTTTTGTCACGGTGAAACACGTTTATATTAGTCTCACACATGATTTCTTTAAGAAGATCGTTTTTCTGCCGAAGGGGTTGGGGTTTAATTGTTTTCTGCTGCGTAAGATTTTCAAATCTACCATTCACCCCCCTCTGGTAGCTTTTCACGTGCTCTTCGATCCTACAATTGGTATCAGAGCCACGGTGCTCTAATCTTTGTGATTTGCATGTGTTTTTGACTAATCATTATGGAGAAGTACTCTGCCAAACCTTGTGTGTTTGCTGGTATTGATTTTCAGGTTTGGAAGGCACGCATGGAGGCTTTAATCCAGGCACAAGGCTTTGCAATATGGGAGAAGGTATACAAGCCTTACGAAGTGCCATCAAACGATCAAGTTACAGCTACAAATCTGAGAGATGTCGACAACAACAACAAGGCTCGGAACTTGATCATACAAGGATTAACTCAAAGCGACTTCGACCGTGTTGCACACCTTCGATCTGCATACGATGTGTGGAAAGCACTTTGTGACTACCACGAAGGATCCAATACGATCAAAGAGGTAAGGCAAGACATGTTCAAGAAAGAATACATGCGCTTCGAGATGTAACCCGGTGAGTCTATTGATGACCTTTTTGCTCGCTTAAATAAAATTCTCAGCAACTTGCGTAGCGTCAATGTTAATTTTTCAGATGCTGAAAATGCTAGGCAATTATTAAGTGCATTAGACATGTCAATTTGGGAGATGAAAGTTACATCTATTCGTGAATCTACTGTCATGAGTAGACTTACTTTAGATGTGCTATATTCCAAGCTAAAAACTCATGAAATTGACATCCTAGCACGTAAGAACCCAAATAAGTCTATTGCATTTGTTTCACAACGTGATATGTCTAGCTCCGGCCAATCATCATCTTGTAATACTCTTGCTTTGTTGTCCTCACTAACCCTGGAGCAGATCGAAGAATTTCCAGAAGAGGAGTTGGCACTCATCTCTATTAGATTCTCAAAAGCATTGCAAAATGTGAGAACTAGAAGGAGAGGAAGATCCAGACCTCAACGCCATTTTGAATGTGGTGAAACAGGACACTTTCATACAGAATGCCCTAAACTTTCAGGTCCGACCACCCGGGAAGAAAAACAAAGCAAGGTCTAGACCTCCTCTGGAAATTCCAACAACAAGAAGAAAGGTACCATAGGACGCAAGATGATCAACAGTTTCATCACCGCGCTTCAAGAGTTCAGTTCAAGTGACGTGGACATTGGAAGTGATGAAGATGAAGATGATTTGGCAAACTTGTGCTTTATGGCGAGCAAGTCAAGATCAAGTATGGAGGAGGCATAACACAACAGCGACAATGAAGAGGTATGTCCTACTTGCGAAGAAATGTGTGATGCTATTTCTCGTGCCACTGTTATTGTTAAGAAAAAGGACAAAAAGCTTAGGGATAGTGCTGCCAAAATTGAATCACTAGAATCTGATATCAACCGTATAAAAACTTTGATTCCTAGTGATGATGCATGTTCCTCATGTGATTTAATATATGAACAATTGTCCTCATTAAGAAGTGCACACACCTCCACACTTGATAAACTTCAGTTAGAAATTGAAAAGAACAAAGAGCTTGCTGCACTTAATGATAAAAACTTGAAAGATGCTAGCTGTTATACAATTGATTTGCATTGTTCTACTTGTGATGATCTTGATAAGAAACTACAGGATGTTATGAATGAAATTTCTATATTGAACAATGCTTTATGTTCTCATGAAGTTAAATTTTGTTCCAATTGCAAACTAAAAGGAAAAACTTCATGTGAAAATTGCCTTGATCTGTCCAATAAACTTGATGACATGCATAGGACATTAGATCGGTTTTGTAATGGGAATAAGAACCTAAACTTGCTGCTGAATTCTTCCAAGTCATGCAATGATAAAACTGGTTTAGGTTTTGATTCTCATGCTCATGCTAAGGCACATCCACCTAAAATTGTAAAGTCATTAGGAGGTGGTTTGATTCAATCAGTTCCTAAACAAAAAGGAGTGGTTTTCAAATCTGAAGGAGTGTTGCCTCATTCGGTTTCAAATAAAAATATTGCTTGCTCATCTAGACATGAACACAAAGTTAAATTTCATTGTACCTTCTGTGGTAGATATGGTCATGTCATAGATTTTTTTTATAGACTAGCTAAACAACAGAAAAGGGAAAGAATGGTTGCTAGATCTCATAACTTTCATGCAAAATTTGCTGCACACATTGAACCGAATGTAAAACCTGCTGTTTTGAGTCAAAAACATTTGAAGTTTACCTCCGGACCTTCTGTTTTTGCCTCCGGAGCTACTGATTTTTGTACTACACAAGTAACACCTTATAGGTCAGTAGTTAGGAATAAAAAATCTCAAACTTTGACTCATAAACCTGCTGTTTTGTCCCAGCTTTCGCGTGTTTTTCCTGCTGTACGTCGCGTGACTCAGTACTGGATTCCTAAATGCCTTTTGACTAACCCCAGTATTGAGTCATCGACGTATTGTGCTTCTATGTAGGTTACACGTTTGAGAAAGGAGAACATTTGGATTGTGGATTCAGGTTGCTCACGCCACATGAACGGTAACAAAGATTGGTTCTCCTCCCTCTCTTTTGTGTCACGTGTAGAGAATGTTACTTTTGCCGATAATTCCTCAACTCCTATAATTGCTAAGGGTTCGGTTAGAGTAAATAATCACTACACTTTGAAGGATGTGGCACTTGTCAAAAATTTGAAATACAACTTGCTTTCTGTTTCACAATTGCTAGATGAAAATCTAGAAATTATTTTCAATATAAACTGCTGCAAAGTTGTAGGTTCAAATAGTGAGCTTATTTTTAACATGTCTCGGTTTGGAAGAGTTTTTAAAGCTGATTTTGATATGTCTTCCTCTAAGCATAGGTGTCTAGTTGCTAATGATTCAAAGGACTTATATTTTTGGCATCGTAGACTTGGTCACGTAGGCTTTGATCACCTAACGCGTGTTAGTGCTCTTGATCGCATACGTGGGATGCCTAAGCTTAAAGGGGACAAAGAAATTGTGTGCTCTTCTTGTAGACATGCTAAGATGGTTGCAGGTTCACATACTGCTCTCACAATGATCATGACAACTGAACCATGTCAACTTTTGCATCTTGACACCGTAGGACCTTCACGTGTTCAATCCTTCGGAGGTAAATGGTATGTTCTTGTTATTGTTGATGATTATTCTAGATACTCTTGGGTTTACTTTATGGCGTCTAAGAATGAAGCTTTTAGTCACCTTAGAACTTTATTTCTTATATTATCAATTGATCACCCAGGATCTTTAAAAGCAATTAAGTGATAATGGAACTGAATTTAAAAATCAATCTTTTGATTACTTTTGTGCTGAAATATAATAGATCATCAATTTTCTTCCCCATATGTACCTCAACAAAACGGTGTTGTAGAAAGAAAGAATAGAACCTTAGTTGAGATGGCTAGGACTATGCTTGATGAATATCAAACTCCTAGGAAATTTTGGGCTGATGCGTTAGCAACCGCTTGTTATGTCTCAAATCGTGTTTTCTTGCGTGCTAAGCTAGGTAAAACACCATATGAGCTCCAGTTTGGACATAGGCCTAGTGTTACACACTTTCGGGTCTTTGGTTGCAAATGCTTTGTTAAGAAACATGGTAATCTTGATAAATTTGAACCTAGATCCATTGATGGCATGTTTCTTGGTTATCCATCTCATACTAGAGGCTACCGTGTGCTTTTAATTGACACTAACAAAATTGTGGAGACTTGTGAAGTGTCTTTTGATGAAGCTAGCCCAGGTACTAGCTCCGGTATTGCAGGACCAGATCCGTATCCTCAGGGGGAGGGTATTATTGAAGATGAAGGAGAGCCGGTGATACTGCCTGGTAGTTCCGAAGTTGACACGTGTCCAGCTCTGGACATTGAACAAGCTCCGGCTATCACCTATGCTGGTCCTGATCGTCCACAAGTAACAAGCTCATCAATCTACGATGAACCTAATGAAGAAGAAGCTTGTGAGACATCTGTTCCCCTACGTTTTTACAAAGATCATCCCCCACAACAGATGATTGGAAGCTTGCACGAACGAGTCACACAGTCCAGGTTTTGCGATCCAAACTCTTATGCTCATTCTGCTTTTGTTGCTTCTTTTGAACCCAAAGATATATCACATGCACTCACTAATGAATCTTGGATTATTGCCATGCAAGAAGAGTTAGAAAATTTTGAAAGAAATAATGTTTGGAAACTTGTACCTCCACCTCAAGGTCACACTTTAATTTGAACTAAATGGGTATTTAAAAACAAACAAAGTGAGGATGGAGTTGTGGTTAGGAATAAGGCTAGGTTGGTTGCTCAAGGTTTCACTCAAGTTGAAGGTCTAGATTTTGATGAAACTTTTGCTCCTGTCGCTAGATTAGAAGCCATAAGAATTTTGTTAGCTTTTGCAGCATCTAAAGGTTTTAAGCTATATCAAATGGATGTTAAAAGTGCTTTTCTTAATGGCTACATAGATGAGGAGGTTTATGTCAAACAGCCACCGGGTTTTGAAAATCCAGATTTTCCTAATCATATTTACAAACTGTCCAAAGCCTTATACGGTCTCAAACAAGCCCCTAGAGCATGGTATGATAGGTTAAAAACATTCTTACTTGAAAAGGGGTTTACCATGGGCAAGGTTGATAAAACTCTTTTTGTGCTTGAACATGGCAATGACTCATTATTCGTTCAAGTGTATGTGGATGATATTATCTTTGGTTGTGCTTCTCTTGATCTTGTGTCCAAGTTTTCAGAAATGATGAGTTCCGGATTTGAAATGAGTATGATGGGTGAACTCACTTACTTTTTGGGGCTGCAAATCAAGCAAACCAAGGAGGGTATCTTTGTGCATCAAACGAAGTATACCAAAGACCTCCTAAGGCGCTTCAACATGGAAAAAAGCAAGCCTCTTCGGACACCAATGGGAACAGCAACAACATTTGAACTTGATGAAGATGGTGAATCAGTGAATCAAAAAGAATATAGAAGCATGATCGGATCACTTTTGTACCTCACGGCATCAAGACCGGACATACAATTCAGTGTATGTCTTTGTGCACGGTTTCAAGCTTCCCCATGTGTTTCACATCGTCAAGCCGTCAAAAGGATTCTCAGGTACTTACATGGAACTCAAGAATTTGGCATTTTTCTTCCCTCTTCCTCAACCGTTACTTTGAAAGCTTTTTCGGATGCTGATTTTGGGGGTTGTAGGATTGATAGGAAAAGTACTTCCGGTGCTTGTCATTTTCTTGGTAATTCTCTTATTGTTTGGTCCTCTAGAAAACAAAATTCAGTTGCACAATCCACAGCCGAATCTGAATATGTAGCTGCTGCTAGTGCTTGCTCACAAATTCTTTGGATTGTTCAAACACTTAAGGACAATGGGGTTGATCTAGATAGTGTTCCACTATTTTGTGATAACACTAGTGCCATTTGCATTGCTAAAAACCTCGTGCAACATTCTAGAACTAAGCACATTGACATTAGGTATCACTTCCTCCGAGATAATGTTCAAAAAGGAAACATTGTGCTTCACCATGTAGATACCGAACAACAATTGGCTGACATTTTTACAAAACCTTTGGATTTCACTCGTTTTTGTTTCATTCATAGTGAAATAGGGGTTATGCATCCTCATGGCTTAAATTGAGGGGGAGTTTTTGAAACTTGGGAAGTCTATGTGTGAATCTGAAATAAAAATAATATGAGCATAGTATTTTATACATATATGACTTTGTGATTCCTTTTACATACTGAAAGTTCTTACTACATTACTCGTGTTATACATTTTATAGTTTTTGCCATGTCTAGTAATTGGAATAATTACTTACACTAAATCTGGTCATGGTCGAACTTTCTTGCTGTTTTGAACTTGTTGCATGCTCACAAATGCTTTTAATCATAAAGAATTAATCAAGTAATCAACTCACATGTTGAGTTTTTATGAACAAACATAAATTGAGAAAAGATCAAGAGAATATGCATGCATCGCACTTCTTCTTTTTAGATGGCTTATCATTGCACTTAGATATGAACTTGGAAGAAGTTGTGTATGACTAAAACCATGTCCTTAAGCTTCTGATTGTCAAATGACATAGGCTTGGCTTGGTTGGTTAGAATAAGGCAGATGCGCATATAATCTCTTGCAAATATCATATGATCTAAATTTATGCTTCGAAAAATAATAAAATGCAGCAACAAGTGTCATGCTTTCAGGTTTTGAAATAGTTAAGTTTGTGAGATCATGACTTGCTTAAATTGAAAATTACATTTGATCTCTAGCATGTCTTACACTACTTTATGTATTTCATTGATGTGATAATGTAAGGTACTTAATAGTATGACTCGGATGAGCTTTGTTTATATGTATATGCTATAATATGCTCATAACAACTAAAGTTGGAGAGATAATTTGTTTATATGCTCATGACTTGCTGAATACATTGTCAAAGGGGGAGAGATAGGCATGAAGAGAAAGAGAATATGTGCATAAGGAGAGATAATAAAGGGGGCATAAGGAGAGATAATAAAGGGGGATAGATTTTCCTCTCATTTTATTTTTGATTTACAAAAGGGGAGAAATTGCCTTCAAAACTTTTATTGAGAATAAGCCAATGTTCAGATTTTAAATGGTGTTGCCAATGCATTCATCAAGGGGGAGATTGTAAGACCTATGTGTGCTGAATACATTGGCTTGTAGTGAATACACTTGGCTTTGATGATAAAAGTTTTAAATATCACCAAAACACCTTTTTATATGAGTCGACTCTAGCTCTGAGCTACAGCAAGGTCCGACGGTAGGTCCGGCTTGCTTTGGGTAGCTCCGGCTACGCTAGATGCTAGGTCCGGCTTCTTGGTAAGGTCCGACTAGCTTTGGTTAGCTCCGGTGAGCTTTATCTTTAGCTCCGACATGTCTTTGATAGCTCCGGCATGTCTTTGATAGCTCCGGCATGTCTTTGATAGCTCCGACATGTTTTTGATAGCCCCGACATGTTTTTACTAAGCTCCGACTTACATTTTTCTAGCTCCGGTTTTTGGGTTTACTAGTTCCGACTAGTTCTGGTTAGCTCCAGCGCTAGGTCCTGCTAGTTTTGTAAGCTCCGGTGGGAGCTTGGTTGTACTAGTTTTGGTAAGCTCCGGCAGGTGCTTCATTGTACTAGTTTTGTTAGCTCCGGCTCAAGCTCCGGGTTGCTCTGGCAAGGTCCGGAACTTAACCGCAGTGCTTCTGCTTTTCATTTGCAATGTTTCATACTTGCTTTACATTGTTGGAATGATTGCTTAGTATTCATTTGCTAAGTTTTTGGTGCGTTTTGGATGATATGGATGATATCGTGTTACTGTGGTTTTGCAACATGCTTATGTGAGGTTCTCACGTAAGGTGTTGTGTTCGGAACTAACTTGAGTCAAGTCGTGGACTTGGGCTCGTATGGATTGGTTGTTCATTCATGTGCAGGTGTTTCTTTAGTTCAAGACATGGCTGGTGACGGGATCCATTGGACTAGTCTCAGGGGGGAGATGAGGTTCCAACAACCAAGTTCGGAAGGAACTGTGGTTGAGCTGATCAGGAGGTCACGCAGGATGATTGAATCAAGGGCGGTGCATATGAAGGTTACTGGACGTCGAAGGAAGGTGTTTGCACGTATGCATGCGGTGCATGATGTGGCAACATGGTTTCGAAGATGGTTTATGGATGGGAAGATCTGGTTGGAAGGATCGGATCGTACCGGTTGATGACTTTGGCTGCGGCGGAGTCGATTATGGCTCGGTATGGAAAGTATCGAGTTGGTTATGATAGGATTTCGTGTGGGTAACGAAATTGAGTTGTTTAGGAATGTGGGATACGTTCCTAAGGTGTTTGGAAGTCTCAAGATTGCTTCTATCTGTGTATAGAAGAATCTTGAGCAGTTATGGAAAGTTACGATTCATGATTTGAGTAGGATTGGAGTCCTAGTTGATATTGGGTTGGCCTAAGAGCTGGTTATATAAGCAAGGGAGCCCAGATCTCGTGGTGGATGACTTTGGGGCTGTTCCTCTTGTGTTCTATTGAATAAAATTCGTAGTTTGAAGGAACTTTTGTGCCTTGTTGTCCGACTTGTTTCAGACAAGTTTTACTCGTCGAGTTTCTGGACAGCACTACCTTTCGTTGGTGGTTTTATCATAACTCGAGTTTTACAGATCCAATTTACGTGATTCTTTTTGGGTTGTCTTCACAACTTGATTATATATCATCTGTCAAAATTTCACGGTCATTGGATTTGTGGTCTATCATCTACACGAGGTTCTTTGCAGCGTTCCAGAACTGTTTTTTTCTCGGGTAGGACAGATTGACCATTGTTTGATCTTTCGATCATAACTTGAGTTTTTCTCATCGGATTTGAGTGATTCTTTTTGTGTTGTCTTCGTGACTTGATTCTCTCTGATATCTATCACTTTTGTCACGGTGAAACACGTTTAGATTTGTCTCACACATGATTTCTTTAAGAAGAACATTTTTCTGCCGAAGGGGTTGTGGTTTAATTGTTTCCACTGCGTAAGATTTTTAAATCTACCATTCACCCCCCCTCTGGTAGCTTTTCACGTGCTCTTCGATCCTACAACCGAAGAAGTCCAAAAAGGGCCTGACTAGTTTGAAGTTAGTCAGAGAGATATCGAACACATCCAGACTATATCGGACAAGTCTGAACTTGGTCAAAGAGAAATCAGACAAGTCTGGCCAAGACCAGACAAGTTCAATTTTAGTCAGAGGAAAAACGGACAAGTCTGCTAGAATACTGGACAAGTCCAAGGACTTAGCAAAATTTCCAAGGAATTGGTACACCGGACTAGTCCGCAATGGACCGGACAAGTCCGAAAGTGTCCAGAGGAAAAATATGGAATAGTCCGCGGCAAAAACGGACATATCCGAGCGAGGTCAGAGAGAAATTGGACTAGCCCGCACCAATACCGGACTAGTCCGCACTCCTCAGAACTTTTGAGTGCAGTTTTGCTCTAAATTCATTTTAAACTTATTTATTTTTATATGGATTAATTTTAAACATGTATATGAACTTATGCAGTGCATTATGCATGAAAATGAGGGTGTTACATGTCACTCCTCCCTCTATGCATTCTTCGATCCTTTCTAGGATGCGCTTGTTTGCATCCGATAGCTCCGGAACTACATTCCAGGTGTCGCGGTCGACATTGGGAAGGCCCTTGGGCAGTTCCAGCCTCTCGTGCTCCTCCATGGTGATGATCACCCAATGCTTCTTCCAGTAATCCCACTTGTCGGAGGGAAGGTCTTCAAGTACTTGAAGGGGCAATTCTTCCACTTTACGAAGTAGTAAAAGCCAATTAGCTCTGTCCCCTCGCCCGGTGGTGTGGACCGTGAACAAGTAGTAAAGAGCTCGATGCAGGGAGGCACGCCCACCCACATCTCGCAGAAGCGGACACATGTCACCACTAGTAAGAGGGAGTGAGGGCCAAGATGATAAAGCTGGAGGCCGTAGAAATCCGGCAACATCAAGAAGAAGCTTGAGAAAGGCGAGATCAGACCCACCATGGCGTATGCCGAGAAGTACACCATATCTCCAGTGCGCTCCTTCTTGAAGGGGAGATTGCCGAAGCGAATGTAGCAGTTGAAGGAGTCGCTAGACCACCCCATGTAGGTCCAGACACTCGCCATCTCCTCATTGGTCTTGACCTTGTTGCGGGGAAGACCCAACTCCATCGTGGCAAAGTGGAGCGGAAGTTGGAAGGCTATGCGAAGGTTGGGAGGCTCTGAGCATAAGTTCGATCGAAAGCGTAAAGAGTCCTCAAACCGTGTTGGCTTTCCTTCTTAAGTAAGCCTCCGCAACGTTTGGATGGAAACCACAATTGGATCGAGATCACATTTTCAAAAATCTATCCTGTCAATGATGAATGGGCCCGGGTCCACTCCAGCAGAAAGGCCGAAGTTATTACCCTAGGTGAACCGTTGTCATGATGGGAAGTTGGAAGCCCGAGTGCGGCGGCCTGACAAGGTGCACGGAACTGATATAGTTTTCGCATTGGGAACTGACGACCTTCAATTGCATGACATCCGCACGCGAAGATCTCACCTGCCGCATTCAAAAGAAGCCACGCGGCAATGGTTTAACAGCATACCATCACCCCAACGACACATCAAAATACCTTTGAAGCCCCTGTACGGGAATTGAAGATGGCCCCACCTCTGGTAGAATAACTTAACCAAAAGGGTTTCTCCGAGATGTGGGCCCAGGGGTCACTATCGGTACCCTGTGTATCGGGTACCCCATGATACTGCAAGAAACACTATGGAGTTCTTCCAATCCAAGTTGAAGACTTCTGAAGGACGCACGTGTTACCCACCTCCCTCGTTTGGGGTAGCTCCGTCATTGCCACGTGCAACACAAGGATAGACCTAACACCCCCCCCCCCCCCCCCCCCGTAGGGAAGCTCCGGTCTTGCCACGTGTCCAGTGACCTCGGACCTAACCCCCAGTAGAGGGAAGCTCTGGTACTGCCACGTGTATAGTGGCTCCGGACCTGCCTCCCCACAATGGGAAGCCCCAGAGCCGCTACATGTCGAGCCTCCAGACCTAGGACCTCAACGGAAGACTGACAGATCTCCAACGGCTCGGACTTTCAAGGGACAGTTAAAGCAATAGTTTCAATACCTAATTACATGTCATTAATGTTATATTAGTGACACACGATCAATGGGATATTAATAGGGGTCACGCCATCATTAAGGCACGTTATCATACTATTAACCACACTTAATACTCGTAGATCATGTATTAGGCTATTAACTATGTCAGGGCCACATGTCGGGCCAGGCACGTGTTGTAACGACTAGTCCTTAGACTATAAAAGGGCTGCACCACACGGTACATGGACAAGAAAGCTCACTAGTGCCACTGAAATTTAGACATACGACACACAACCCGTGGAGTAGGGTGTTACACTCAGGCGGCCCCAACCACGTAAAATCCCTCATGTCATCATCTTGTTTGTAATCTCAATGCGCGCCCCAACCAATCAAGAACCTCCCCGGGCTACGATCTAGTAGTACCGTGGGAAGTGTCGATCGCACACTTTGAAGGGTACCTGGTGTACCGGGCAGTGCAGGGGTGCAGTCAATCCAACATAGTCCTGGTCCAATGGCGGCGGTGGAGGGTTTACCTCAGGTGCGCCTTGGACGGAGGACTCCTCGTCCTCAGGCCCTTGAGGCCCATACTCAGCAACGAGGTTGTGCTGTCTCTCCTGCTGCCGCTCGATGATGACGTGGACATCTAATTGAGGTTGACGTAGGACAAGCTCTGCCCTCAGGTCCTCCATGGGGATCTTGCCAGTGCTGGTAAGCTTGGTAGATCTGGAGTCGGCGGTGTGTCAGTCGATGGACGGCATGCGCGATAGCGACACGTGACCTCTCTCTCTATTGGGAGAGTTGATGGCCGCGACGACGAAGTGGTCGTTGTCTTGTACCCACTACTGAGCCACTTCTTGGGAAGCGTTCAACAACAGTGGGTGGTGGAGAAGAGCCCTGGTCGCTGCCAGAGCGCCCTTCATGCTTGCAATCAACGGCACTGGGGGAGCCGACTGAGCTGGGATGTGTCCCGATGTGCCATTCTAGCCATCCATACCTGCACGGGGGCGTGATGGACCAGAGAGTGCCGCTTGAGCGACAAATCTGGTCACCAGACGACGGCCGTGGAATCTGCCTTCCATGGGCCTGATGAACACCATGATTGGTGAAAGGGATACGACTTTTGAGGGAAAAAGCCCCTACCTGGCGCGCCAAATGTTGAAGTGTTAATGCGACACTTCCCCCGGATCTACTAAGGAGCAGCCCGCAGAGGTTCTTTGTTCGGTGGGGCTTAGGCCTCAATCAAGTTTTCTAGCAGATGAGAATACGAGACGGTGGTTTTTACGTGGTTCGGGCCGCAAGGAGTGTAACACCCTACTCCACGGTGGATGGTATTGCTAGTATGTGTGTATGCGTGTGTGTGATATTTGGTTTTTGGGAGTCCTTTGTAATGGTGGCGGTACAAGCCTTTTATAGATAAGGTCGGACGCCTTACAAGTGGGGTCCCGGGGCCCGATAGGTGGTCCCGGGGCGATCTTATCCTAAAGATCTAAGACTTCTCACATAAGCTTCCTCTAATCGTGGCTTTGAAGACTCGCTGTCTTGCCGTCCGAGTTGTCAGTAGCCCATGAGCCGTTGCTGACATTAGCAGGGGATGTCCCGTCCAGCTGTCTCTTTCGCCATAAGCTACCTACTTGTCGTAGTGGGATAGGCCTGCAACATCTTCACTGTGATGCGATTGGTTGTAGCGGTACCTGACATTAGGCATGTGCCATGCCATGCGTCTGGGGAAGCCGCCTATCTTCAATCCTTGACAGGGACAAGGCGCACCACCCTCTAAACTCTCGCGTCTCTCCCATCCAGGGCAAGTGGCTGGACTATGTGATAGCTTGGGAGCTCACCTCTGCGGAGGAAGTCAGGTCCCGCCTTGAGGACCACGTTGCAGCTCGAGAGCTCATCTCTGCGGAGGAGGCTAGGTTTTGTCTTACTGGACATGTGGTGGTGTCGGGAGCTCACCTGTGTGAAGGAGGTCAGGTCCCGCCCTGTGGACCACGTGGCAGCTCAGGAGCTCATCTCTGCAGGGGAGGCTAGGTCCTGTCCTGCTGGACATGTGGCGGTGCCGGGAGCTCACCTCCGCGGAGGAGCTTAGGTCCCTCCTTGCGGGACACGTGGAAGCGCTGGAGCCCGCCCATATGGGAGGTGGCCTGTCTGATGTCTTTGTCCACGTGGCAGCTCTGGAGCCCTGTCTCACGGGGAGGAGGGATCCTTACCTGCTGGACACGTGGTTACCTGGGGGCTCGTCTCCAAAGGGGGTGCTGAGCTTCTCCTTCGGGCTTCTTCCGGATATCCTGGACCACCCATCTAAGGCTGATGGGTCCGGGTCTCTTGAATACGTGGCACCCTCGGACCCCGCCTCTGCTGGGAGGCGAGGTACCTAGGCCGCTCTAGCTTGTGCGCGAGGGTACCCAGTATGACGGGTACAAACACTTACTGTTGAAACACTAAATTATGATTAACAATAACTTAGAAATAGTTAAAAGTATTATCATGATTTATTGATTATTTCAAATTATACTTTTACTATTAATAATTAAATTTTACTTAACTATAGTTCATAAATTTTTAAGAATGATGCACAATCATGTAACATTCTGTACAGTATGACCAACCAAACATATTCATGTATCATTCCATATACCAAACAACCAACTTTTACCATATCATCCTGACCAAATCATCTAGGATGACCCCATATGATACAACCTTGTACAAGCAACTGAAAGTGCATTTAGGCATTCTCTTGTAGATTTTGGACGATTGATGACAAACAAATGAGATCCTAATAAATTCGTTGAGATGGATGCAGGTCGACAAAGACTAGAACTTATGATGCACTCAAAAAGGTAAAAATGAGGAGTGAGAAAGGGAAAAGCCCAAATGATCAAGAATGCGCAAACTAGATATCAATGTATATGATGTATGTGAGAGACACATCCCAAGAGCTTATATCTTTGCATAGAGGGTAAGGGCTAAAATCAATTAATTAAGCAATACACTGAAGCACTGTAACACCCTCATTTTCATCCATCATGCATTGCATACATCCTAATATATGTTTAACATTAACCCACATAAAAAGAAACAAGTTTAAAATGAATTAGAAACAAAACCGCACTTAAGAATTCTGGAAAGTGCAGACTAGTCCGATTTTGTTGCGGACTAGTCCAATTTCTTTCTGACCTCGCTCGGACTTGCCCGTTTTTCTTGCGGACTAGTCTGTTTTTCCCTGTGAACACCTTTGGACTTGTCCGGTCCTATGCGATATTCCAGCGGACTTATCCGTTTTCCTCTCTGACTAATGTTGGACTTGTCCGATTTTTGGCCAGAGTTGTCTGTTTTCCCCTCTAGATAAGTTCGGACTTATCTGATGTATAGTCCGAACTTGTCCAATTTTTCTCTGTCCAACTTCGGACTAGTCCGGCCTATTTTGGACTTGTCCGATTTATCTCGACTCTGAGTTGATCTTTTGTTTCACGACTTGTTTCTTGGGTTTTACATTAAGTGGGCCTAGGGACATCGTGCCTAACTCATTTAGAGCCCATGAGGAACTCTAAACCGGCATCTACCTCTCTCAAACTCAAAATCCATCTAACCCTAGCCTCCACCTCTATATAAACAACCCCAACCCTTTGGCTTGACATCTATTTGCCACTTTTCCTCCACACCCAAACCCTAGCTCGTGAGTAGCTACCAACAAGGAGGGAGAAGGAGATCGCAAGCGAGAAGAAGAAGAGGAGGAAACGAAAGAGGATCAAGATTTCCATCAACTTCACGTTCTTCGTCAACAATTCACCATCAAGCTCTTCACCAACCCTAGATTGTTCAAGAATCCAAGTGTTGCCTCCAAGATCTTTGGTTCACTGGAGTTCTAAACACCTGGTATACCTTCTATTCTCTTTTCCTTACGTGAATTCAACCCCAAATCTCCAAATTCATGTCGATCTAGAAAACCCTACTTCGCTAGTTCTGCGAAGAGCAGACTTGTCCGGTCCCTAGCGGACTAGTCCAATTTCCCTAGTTAAATTGTGTCGAATTAATTCTAAAAGTATATCTAATCAACTCCAAACTTGTATAAACTTGTTAAGGGAGCTATTAGAACTAGTTAGTGATCATTAAAAGAAACTCATTAACAAGTTCCAACTTGCATTTGCATTAATCATGCATGTCATGTCATATTGAGTAATATTTGTGCATTTTTTATTGTAATTCTTGTCTTGTATGTTTATTGTGCGGATTAGATGGATTTGCGCTAGAGAGTGCCGCGGAGGATCTCCAGCACCAAGAGTTTGAAGGCTTTGACCTGAACCAATCCTAAGAGCAAGGCAAGTGTCCTTGAAGCATATTGATCCTGTTTTAAAAATAAATGTTTTGTTTGCAAAATTGCATGCTTGTGTCAATTTGATGGGAACCTATGATAGGAAGTTTACTAGATTTATTAACCACCCTTGTCACCTGGAATTTATGGTAGGGAGTTGGGATGGGTTTTTTACCCTTTTGCTTCGCTTAATTAATTGGGATGGAAAAACAACACTACACATTTAATTATGCATTAATGATATTATGATTAACATGAACTGGTTAATACGATATGGTAATGGGTGATCTAAGCAAGCCTGGTATGTGGACGTGTTGGATGTTACGGTGGTTTGCTTGCTTTAGATCTAAGGACCGGATCATGCGAGAATAAGCCAGGACTACAGTGCCACCACGAGGCCAAGTATGGGTGTGGCGTAGCTGATTAATTAGGGCTTTGCCAGTGCTATTTGGAATATTAAGGATGCTGGGGGAAGGGTAGTCGGATTGGGTTTGTTGATGATTGGTGACTACCCTGGGATCTGAATCGCTCAAGAGGGGGCCCTTGGTTGAAGATGTGCTCAGTTGGAGGCATCGCCACCGGTGAAACCTCAGTGGGGTCTAAATAGGCTAGTAATCCCTTTGTAAAGGCTATTTTGTGATCTCTTGGCCATACACCAAAAGAAGTGTAATTGGCGTAAGGGAGGTTCCTCAGTCGCCGACGGGTGATGAAATTACAAACACGTGGGTAAAGTGGTACAACCTCTGCAGAGTGTCTAATAAACTATCATGATAGCCATGCTCCCGGTTATAAGTGCCTGGATAACCTACATGATTAGAGGGAACGTGGGATTTGGGATGGTTTGGGAATGGTTATGGTCTGGTTATGGTTTGGAAATGATTATGGACGGTTATGAATTAAATTCTGGTATTGGATATGATTGATGGTAATAATCTGGAATATGGATGATGGTATTGGAATATGGACTGGTACTATGATATTAATTATGGTTTATGATGGTTTTACTTCACGTACATACAATATGTTGCTTTTCAGATGTTTTAATGTACTTTTCAGCACTTAGCCATTATTATATTCGTCATTTGCATTAGCTACATGTCATACTTTCCACACTTGCTGAGTACGACAGGTACTCACTCTTGCAATCCCCCCCCCCCAAACAGTTGCAGGTCAGATTTGGGAGTATAACGATGATAATGTGGAGTTCTAGGCCGTGTCTACCGTCAGCTTTGTCTGTGGAGTGTTGGAGCTGCGCTACCCCTTAAGCTTATTTGCTTAGTGGCATAGTTGCTTAATTAGAGTATTTCCGCTGCATTAGTTGAACTTGTCGTTAATAAACATTAGTGCTTGTATTCGAGAATGTTATGAATTGTGTAATAAAAGTACTTATTTAATAATTTGAGCTATGGTAATTGTCTGTATATCATTTGTGATGCACTTGTGTATTTGTGTTGAACATCCTAGGCACACATATACTGCACTTGGTTCATTTTTCGGAACCGGGTGTCACAAATTGGTATCAGAGCCACAGGTTGACCGTAGGATGCAGCCTAGAAGCTTTTAATACAAATTGGTATCAGGCACACAAATGCTTTTAATCACATGTATGACTAAAACCATGTCCTTAAGCTTCTGATTGTCAAATGACATAGGCTTGGCTTGGTTGGTTAGAATAAGGCAGATGCGCATATAATCTCTTGCAAATATCATATGATCTAAATTTATGCTTTGAAAAATAATAAAATGCAGCAACTAGTGTTACGCTTTCAGGTTTTTAAATAGTTAAGTTTGTGAGATCATGACTTGCTTAAATTGAAAAATTACATTTGATCTCTAGCATGGCTTACACTACCTTATGTATTTCCTTGATGTGATAATGTAAGGTACTTGATAGTATGACTTGGATGAGCTTTGTTTATATGTATATGTTATAATATGCTCATAACAACTAAAGAGGGAGAGATAATTTGTTGATATGCTCATGACTTGCTGAATACATTGTCAAAGGGGGAGAGATAATCATGAAAAGAAAGAGAATAAGGATAGATGATAAAGGGGGAGAGATAATGACAGTTAATATGGGATAATTTTTCTTCTCATTTTACTTTTGATTTACAAAGGGGGAGAAATTGCTTTCAAAACTTTTTATGTGAATAAGCCAATGTTCGGATTTTAAATGGTGTTGCCAATGCATTCATCAAGGGGGAGATTGTAAGACCTATGTGTGCTGAATACATTGGCTTGTAGTGAATACACTTGGCTTTGATGATAAAAGTTTTAAATATCACCAAAACACCTTTCTATCAAGGTCCGACTCTAGCTCTGAGCTACAGCAAGGTCCGACGGTAGGTCCGGCTTGTTTTGGTTAGCTCTGGCTATGTTAGATGCTAGGTCCGGCTTCTTGGTAAGGTCCGACTAGCTTTGGTTAGCTCCGGTGAGCTTTATCTTTAGCTCCGGCATGTCTTTGATAGCTCCGGCATATACTTGATAGCTCCGGCATGCTTTTCCTAAGCTCCGACGTACTTTGTCTAGCTCCGGTTTTGGGTTGACTAGTTTTGACTAGTTTTTGGTAAGCTTCGGTGCTAGGATCTACTAGTTTTGGTAAGCTCCGGCAGGTGCTTCATTGTACTATTTTTGGAAAGCTCCGGCGCTAGGTTCTACTAGTTCTTGATAGCTCCGGCTCAAGCTCTGGGTTGCTCTGGCAAGGTCCGGAACTTGACCGAAGTGCTTCTGCTTTTCATTTGCAATGTTTCGTACTTACTTTACATTGTTGGAAAGATTGCTTAGTATTCTTTTACTAAGTTTTTGGTGCGTTTTGGTTGAATACGGTTGATATCGTTTCTACTGTGGTTTTGCAACATGCTTATGTGAGGTTCTCACGTAAGGTGTTGTGTTCGGAACTAACTTGAGTCAAGTCGAGGACTTGGGCTCGTATGGATTGTTTGTTTGTTCATGTGCAGGTGTTGCTTGAGTTCAAGTCATGGTTGGTGACAGGATCCATTGGACTAGTCTCAGGAGGAGATGAGGTTCCAGCAACCAAGTTCGGGAGGAACTGTGGTTGAGCGGGTCAGGAGGTCGCGTAGGATGATTGAATCAAGGGCGGTGCATATGAAGGTCGAAGGAAGGTGTTCGCACGTATGCATGCGGTGCATGATGTGGAAATATGCTTCTAGAGACGGATTATGGAAGGAAGATCTGATCGGAAGGATCGAATCGTATCGGTTGAAGACTTAGGCTGCTAGTTGAGTTGGTTATGGCTCGGTATGGAAAGTATCGAGTTGGTTATGTTAGGATTTCGTGTGGGTCACGAATTTGAGTTGTTTAGGAATGTGGGATACGTTCCTAAGGTGTTTGGAAGTCTTAATATTGCTTCTATCTGCGTATAGAAGAGTCCTAAGCAGTTATGGAAAGTTCCGATTGTGATCGGATTAGGATTGGAGTCCTAGTTGAGATTGGGATGGCCTAAGGGCTGGTTATATAAGCAAGGGAAGTCCAAAGCTCGTTAGAGACGACTTTGGGGGGCTGTTCCTCTTATGTTCTATTGAATAAAATTCATAGTTTGAAGGAAATTTTGTGCCTTGTTCGTCCGACTTGTTCCAGACAAGTTTTACTCGTCGAGTTTCTGGGCAGCACTACCTTTTGTCGGTGGTTTTATCATAACTCGAGTTTTATAGATCCAATTGACGTGATTCTTTTTTGGTTGTCTTCACAACTTGATTATCTATCATCTGTCAAAATTTCACGGTCATTGGATTTGTGGTTTCTTAGCTACACGAGTTTCTTTGCAGTGTTCCAGAACTGTTTTTCTCGGGTAGGTCAGATTGACCATAGTCTGATCTTTTGATCATAACTTGAGTTTTTTCTCGACGGATTTGAGTAATTCTTTTTGTGTTGTCTTCGTGACTTGATTCTCTCTGATATCTATCACTTTTGTCACGGTGAAATACGTTTAGATTAGTCTCATACACGATTTCTTTAACAGATCGTTTTTCTACCGAAGGGATTAGAGTTTTATTGTTTCCGCTGCGTAAGATTTTTAAATCTACCATTCACCCCTCCTCTGGTAGCTTTCACGTGCTCTTCGATCCTACAAACTAGGAGAGGATGACTTGGGCCGAATTCAAGGAGAGTTTCCGTTCTCACTAGTTGCGGGAAGGTGTTATGATTTTGAAGAGGCAAGAATTTGAGAACTTAAGGCAAGGAAGGTCAAGCGTGAGTGAATATATCAATAAATTCACTCAAATTCAAGATATGGGCCCGAGGTTGTGAGCCGGGATAGCCGGAAGCAATACTTGTTCATGAGGGGCTTGAACAATGAAATCCAAGTGCAATTGCTGAATTGTGACTATGCCAACTTCCAAAAGCTTGTGGACAAGGCAATTGTTGTGGAAAACGAGGTCCGTGAGATGGAGCAAGACAACAAGAGAAAGGAGCCATATCAAGGATAACAACAAGGAAGTAATGTGCACCCTCGCTTTGCACCTCCTAATGCGCCATACTACAGCTCCTCTGCTCCTGTATAGCGCCCAGTATATACACCGCGCCCAGCTCAGTTTGTGCAACAGCGTCCTGTCATGCAAGCACCTAGGCCTCCAATGCCTTATGCACCTCGTGCCAATTTTCCTGTTGCAAATTTTCAAAACCAAGCTCGTCCCAGTAATTCTGGTGGAGTTAAGAAGTGTTATACTTGTGGAGAAGTTGGACACTTTGCGCATCAATGTCCTAATTAAGGCCTTGGTCAAGGAAGCAATGCGCCAAGATAGAACCCAAGACCTAATGGAGGAGCGCCACAAGGGAACCGTGGGCAGCCGAATTTGTCTCGTGGCAACGTGAACCATGTCTCTACGGAAGATGCTCAACAAGCGGATGACGTGGTGATTTGTATGTTTCCCGCAAACTCCAACTCGACGACTATGTTATTTGATTCTGGAGCATCGCATTCATTCATTGCATCGAAATATGTTGTCAAGTATAGTTTGCCTATCTCTCATATGAAGTTTACTCTATTGGCTAAGTCTCTTGGAGGAGAGATGAGGACAAATATAGTATGTCCAAAAGTAAGCCTTAGAATAAGAGGGGTAGACTTCTTCGCCAACCTTATAGTTTTGGATTCTCAAGGATTGGACATTATACTTGGTATGGACTGGTTGAGGAAGCACAATGGAGTCATTGAATGTGCCACAAAGACGGTGAAGTTGACCAAAGAGGAAGGGATCACCGTAGAGTTTGAAGCATCACCGCACCGAAGCAATTGGAGCTGAATCATATGGGCGGTGCCGCAATTGAGGAGATTCTGGTGGTCTGTGAATTTTTGGATGTGTTTCCGGACGTGTTTCCAGGTATGCAACCTGACAGAGACATTGAGTTTGTTATTGATTTAGTACCTGGAACTGCACCTATAGCTAAGAGGCCATACAAGATGCCTCCTAAGGAATTAGCGGAGCTCAAGAAGCAGATTCAAGAGCAACTGGAGAAAGGTTTCATTCGCCCCAGTTCTTTGCCTTGGGGAGCGCCCGTTCTGTTTGTGGACAAGAAGGATGGGTCGCAAAGGATGTGTGGGGATTACCGAGCTCTCAACGAGGTAACGATCAAGAACAAGTACACCTTGCCACACATAGAAGACTTATTTGATCAAATGAAGGGTGCTTGTGTCTTCTCCAAGATTGATTTGAGGTCGGGGTACTTCCAAATGAAGATTAGACCCTCGGACATACCCAAGACAACTTTTAGGACACGGTATGGATCATATGAGTACACCGTGATGTCCTTTGGATTGACCAATGCACCTGCGTATTTTATGTACCTCATGAATAAAGTCTTCATGGAGTACTTGGATAGGTTTGTAGTGGTGTTTATTGATGACATTATGTTCTACTCGAAGGATGAGAAGGAACATGAGGAACACTTGAGGCTTATGCTGTAGTAATTAAGGGAGCATCAATTGTATGCAATGTTCAATAAGTGTCAATTTTGGTTGAAAGAGGTGTCGTTTTTGGGTCATATCATTTCGGGAGGAGGAGTATTGGTTGACCCAGGAAAGGTGAGAGACGTGTTAAAATGGGAGCCACCGCAAAATGTCAAGGAAATAAGGAGTTTTCTTGGGATGGCTGGGTATTACCGTCGATTCATCAAGGACTTTTCCAAGATAGCCAAGACAATTACGGAGTTGCTAATGAAGGGGAAAGCTTTTTAATGGACTCAAGCTCGTCAAGAAAGTTTTGAGGAGCTAAAGAAGAGGTTAACTACAACCCCAATTTTGGTTTTGCCGGATGTAAGCAAAAGTTTCAACATATATTATGATGCATCGAGACAAGGACTTGGATGTGTGCTCATGCAAGAAGGTCATGTGGTCGCCTATGCATCAAGATAATTGAAGAATCATGAGTAGAATTACCCAACAAATGATTTGGAACTCGCAGCCATAGTACACGCATTGAAAATTTGGAGACACTACATCCTTGGACATAGGTGTGAAATTTACACGGATCATAAGAGTCTTAAGTATATTTTCACACAAACGGACTTGAATTTGAGGCAATGAAGATAGTTTGAGCTTATCAAAGATAATGATTTGGGAATAAATTATCATCCAGGGAAGGCTAATGTTGTGGCCGATGCCTTGAGTAGAAAAGGGGTAAGTCATGAACTCACGGTTCAAGGGCTGCCATCTGAGTTATGTAAGGAGTTTGAACGGTTGAAACTCGGATTCATCAAAGAGATGGGGATGATGGAGTTAAATCTGACTTTGGAGCAAGAAATTCGAGAGGGCCAAGTGAAGGATGAGGAAATTCAAGAGATCAAGGAAATGACCCAAGAGGGAAGAGAATTCAGATTTGATGAGGATGAACACGGTACTCTATGGCTTGGTAAGAGAATTGTCGTGCCTAATGTGAAGCATATTCGGGAGTCAATACTAAAGGAGGCACATGACTCGCCTTACTCAATTCGCCCCGGTTGTACGAAGATGTACAAGGACTTGAAGACGTGCTATTGGTGGGATAGCATGAAGAAGGACATAGCTGAATATGTAGCATTGTGTGATGTGTGCCAACGAGTTAAGGCGGAACATCAAAGGCTAGCTGGATTACTGCAGCCATTGAAGATTCCGGAGTGGAAGTGGGAAGAGATTGGTATGGACTTTATAGTTGGTTTACCGCGAACCCAGTCCGGGCATGATTCAATTTGGGTAATTGTGGACCGATTAATTAAGTCATCTCATTTTGTTCCCGTCAAGACCACCTATACCACCGCGAAGCTAGCAGAGTTGTATATGGGGCATATTGTGTGTCGACATGGAGTCCTAACGAAGATAGTCTCGGATAGAGGTTCTCGATTTACCTCCAGGTTCTGGCAGAAATTGCATGAAGCATTGGGTACAAGGTTGAATTTTAGTTCAGCATATCACCCTCAAACGGATGGAGAAACTGAGAGGACCAATCAGATTTTAGAGGACATGTTAAGGGCTTGTGCTTTGAAGCATGGGAAAAATTGGGACAAGAGCTTGCCATATGCGGAATTTTCATATAACAATAGTTACCAAGCAAGCTTGAAAATGTCACCTTATGAAGAACTATATGGGAGGAAGTGTAGGACACCCTTGTTTTGAAATCAGACAAGAGAAACTCAAGTATTTGGTATGGATGTGTTGCAAGAAGCTGAAAAACAAGTTTAGATAATTCGCGAAAACTTGAGGGCTGCTCAATCAAGACAAAAAGGCTATGTGGACAATAGGAGAAGGAAACTAGCCTTTGCGATAGGAGATTTTGTTTACCTTAAGGTGTCACCAATGAGAGGTCATAAGAGGTTTAACATAAGAGGCAAGCTAGCACATCAATATATTGGACCATTCAAGATTTTGGACAAAAGTGGAGAACTAGTGTATAAGTTGGAGATGCCAGCTCATCTTTCAGATGTCCATGATGTGTTTCATGTTTCCCGGCTCAATAAGTGCTTAAGGGTATCGAAAGAACAAGTGACAATGGAAGAATTGGAACTAGAGGAAGATTTGACTTATGCCGAGACACCGGTCAAAATCTTGGAAACCAAGGAGAGAGCCACAAGGAACAAGGTGATTTGATGGTGCAAAGTTCAATGGAAGCATCACACAAAATCGGAGGCAACATGGGAGTTGGAGGATGATCTCAAGAAGGAATTTCCCTATCTCTTCTCTTCCGCGTCGAATCTCGAGGGCGAGATTCATTATATGGGGGGTAGGTTTGTAACACCCTCATTTTTATCCATCATGCATTGCATACATCCTAATATATGTTTAAGATTAACCCACATAAAAAGAAACAAGTTTAAAATGAACTAGAAACAAAACCACACTTAAGAATTCTTGAAAGTGCAGACTAGTCCGATTTTGGTGCGGACTAGTCCAATTTCTTTCTGACCTCGCTCAGACTTTTCCGTTTTTCCTACGGACTAGTCTATTTTTCCCTATGGACACCTTCGTACTTGTCCGGTCCTATGTGGACTAGACCGGTGTTCCAAATCCTTGAAAAATTTGTTAAGTCCCTGGACTTGTCTGGACTAGTCCAGTATTCTAGCGGACTTGTCCGTTTTCCTCTCTAACTAAATTCGGACTTGTCTGATTTTTGGCCAGAGTTGTTCGTTTTTCCCCTCTGGATAAGTACGTACTTGTCCAATGTATAGTCCAGACTTGTTCGATTTTTCTCTGTCCAACTTCGGACTAGTCCGGCCTATTTCGGACTTGTCCGATATATCTCGACTCTGAGTTGATCTTTTGTTTCACGACTTGTTTCTTGGGTTTTATGTTAAGTGGGCCTAGGGACGTCGTGCCTAACTCATTTAGAGCCCATGAGGGACTGCCGGCCTCTACCTATCTCAAACTCGAAATCCATCTAACCCTAGCCTCTAAATCTATATAAACAACCCCACCCCTTGGCTTGACATATATTTGCCACTTTTCCTTCAGACCCAAACCCTAGATCGTGAGTAGCCGCCATCGAGGAGGGAGAAGGAGATCCCAAGCAATAAGAAGAAGAGGAGGAAACGAAAGAGGATCAAGATCTCCATAAACTCCGCGTTCTTCGTCAACAATTCACCATGATTTTCCTGGTTAAATTGTGTCAAATTAATTCTAAAAGTAGATCTAATCAACTCCAAACCTGTATAAACTTGTTAAGAGCTATTAGAACTAGTTAGTGATCATTAAAAGCAACTCATTAACAAGTTCCAACTTGCATTGCATTAATCATGCATGTCATGTCATATTGAGTAATATTTGTGCACTCTTTGATTGTAATTCTTGTCTTGTATGTTTATTGTGCGGATTAGACGGATTTGCGCTAGAGAGTGCCGCGGAGGATCTCCAGCACCAAGAGTTTGAAGGCTTTGACCCGAACCAATCCTAAGAGCAAGGCAAGTGTCCTTGCAGCATATTGATCCTATTTTAAAAATAAATGTTTTGTCTGCAAAACTGCATGCTTGTGTCAATTTGATGAGAACCGTATGATAGGAAGTTTACTAGATTTGTTAACCACCCTTGTCACCTGAAATTTATGGTAGAGAGTCGGGATGGGCTTTTTACCCTTTTGCTTCGCTTAATTGATTGGGATGGGAAAACAACACTACACATTTAATTATGCATTAATGATATTATGATTAACATGAACTGGTTAATACGATATGGTAATGGGTGATCTAAGCAAGCCTGGTATGTGGATGGGTTGGATGTTACGGTGGTTTGCTTGCTTTAGATCTAAGGACCGGTTCATGCGAGAATAAGCCAGGACTACAGTGCCACCACGAGGCCAAGTATGGGTGTGGCGTAGATGATTAATTAGGGCTTTGCCGGTGCTATTTGGACCATTAAGGATTCTCGGGGAAGGGGTAGTCGGATTGTGTTTGTTGATGATTGGTGGGACTACCCTGGGATCCGAATGGCTCAAGAGGGGGCCCTTGGTTGAAGATGTGCTCAGTTAGAGGCATCACCATCGGTGAAACCTCAGTGGGGTCTAAATAGGCTAGTAATCCCTTTGTAAAGGCTATTTTGTGATATCTTGGCCATAGACCAAAGGAAGTGTAATTGGCGTAAGGGAGGTTCTTCAGTCACCGAAGGGTGATAAAATCACAAACACGTGGGTAAAGTGGTACAACCTCTGCAGAGTGTCTAATAAACTATTATCATAGCCGTGCTCCCGGTTATGAGTGTCTGGATGACCTACATGATTAGAGGGAACGTGGGATTTGGGATGGTTTGGTAATGGTTATGGTCTGGTTATGGTTTGGAAATGATTATGGATGGTTATGGATTAAATTTTGGTATTGGATATGATTGATGGTAATAATCAAGAATATGGATGATGGTATTGGAATATGAACTGGTACTATGATATTAATTATGGCTTATGATGGGTTTACTTCACATACATACAATATAATGCTTTTCAGATGTTTTAATGTACTTTTCAGCACTTAGCCATTATTATATTCATCATTTGCATCAGCTACATGTCATACTTTCCACACTTGCTGAGTACGACATGTACTCACTCTTGCAACCCCCCCCCCCCCCCCCCCCCCCCCCCCCCGCCACCAAACAGTTGCATGTCCAATTTGGGAGTATAACGATGATAATGCGAAGTTCTAGGCCATGTCTACCGTCAGCTTTGCCCGTGGAGTGTTGGAGCTGTGCTATCCCTTATGCTTATTTGCTTAGTTGCATAGTTGCTTAATTAGAGTATTTTCGTTGCATTAGTTGAACTTGTCGTTAATAATCATTAGAGCTTGTATTCAAGAATGTTATGAATTGTGTAATAAAAGTACTTATTTAATAATTTGAGCCGTGGTAATTGTCTGTATATTGTTTGTGATGCACTTGTGTATGTGTGTTGAACATCCTCGACACACATATACTGCACTTGGTTCATTTTTCGGAACCGGTTGTCACAAGCACCAGACTAGTCCGTTCACCAGCGGACTAGTCCGATCAACTTACTGTCCTCACTCGAACAAGTGTGAAGCAGCACCAGACTAGTCCGTTCAACTCACTGACCTCACTCGAACAAGTCCGGACACTTGTGGGACAAGTCTGTTCAACTTTCTGATATTCACTCAACACATATCACCTTGCAACGAACAAGTACGTCATGTTACAGACTAGTCCGATTGAGTATCTAGACTCATCACGGACTTATCCGATTAACTTTCTGCTCCAATACGGACTAGTCCAGTACACCTCACACAAATTAGGGTTTCAGGTGTGCTGTACAATTCATGCAAACTTTACACAGCACACCAGACTAGTCATGTCCTCAGAGCAGACTAGTCCGGCCGTCAGGATCCCTGACGGTGTATTTTAGAAAATCTATAAATAGGTGATCCATGACCCCACAATAGATACACCATACACAACATTGAACAACTAAGAACCCTAGCGCTGTCACTTGTCCCAAGAGCACAAAAACACCTCTCCCCACACATCTAAAGCCCTTAAAAGTTAAATATTTTGGGAATCTAGATTTGGGATAGGGAGATCGTATTCTACGCATTGCTTAGCTCTTGGGGTTTGATCTCTTATACACTCTTGCATCTGTTGTAAATCTTTCAGTGTATTTAATCTCTTTCTCTCTGTAATTTTGTGGGAGCCCTCAACGTGTGAGGTTGCCCCATTGACTTGGTGATTACCCCTGGATAGTGGAACTCAAGTCGGCCTTTTGAGGTGACTTGATGAGGCAAAGAGTTTGAAGAGACTCAACTCTGTGTGAGCGTCCTCAACGACGACATAGATCTCTTTGGTGAGATCGAACCTTGGTAAAAATGTTTGTCTCGTGTCTTCATGATTTTTTACTTTTGCAATCATCATCATCATCTAGGGCATAGGGTTGATCATACTAGTAACTTGTATCAATTTTGTATTCCACGTACAAATCAATCAGTCTAATCACTTACTTAAGTTATTAGAATAACTGATTAGATTTTGCTGCTATATCATTTGTGAAATCTGCATAAACACTTGATCTTTTTGCAGTACATCTAGCACACTGGACTAGTCCGTACACTGCACTGGACAAGTCCGGTCCCTCCTGTATTTGATGAATTTATTAAGTGTTGCAGGAAAAGTTTTCAAAGCCTATTCACCCTCCCTCTAGGCCATATTCAATTGGTATCAGAGCAAGATTCTCCTTTTACGAGACTCACCTCTTGAAGAGACAAATAGCCACCGACAAGAACAAAGAGATCCCGAAAATGCCCATCATTGGAGACGAACAAGACTCCAAGGCGTTCAATGTGCTCAAGGAGCACAAACACGATGATGAAGAATTGCGTGAACTTCAGGCTCTTCTAAGGAAGAAGCTTCTAAGGCAGAATGGAAAGAAGGAGGATGAAAAGCCAAAAGGGGGTAGTCATCAATACTACTCCCGATATCCTTTTAATTATGAGAAGCTTAACAATTACAATCATTATCTTTCTATTCCCATGGAAAGACCTCCATAGTTTGATATCAATGATTACTTAATGTGGAAATATAATATAAAGATGCATCTAATATCACTTAATCCTAGTCTTTGGCATATAGTTTGTACATGTATAGATATCCCAGACACCAACGATGAACTCACCTCGAAGAAAGAACAAGCAATTCACCGCAGTGCACAAGCCGTTGCGGTGATCACTTCATCCTTGAGCCGAGAAGGGTTTATCAAGGTGGATGGACTTAAGGTTGCTAAAGACATTTGGGATACACTAAAGACTGCTCATGAAGGGAACCGCTCTGTCTGAGAAGCAAAGATTGAAATGCTTGAAGGGGAATTGGGGAGATTTTCCATTAAAGATGGTGAGTCCCCTGAAGAGATGTACAACTGCTTGAAGACACTCATCAACAAGCTCTGTTCTTATGGAAGCAAGAAGTGGACTGATCATGAGGTTGTGAAGAGAATGATTAGAGCCTTTATGCCTTGGAATGTCACTTTGTGTTCCATGATAAGAGAAATCCCGAGGTTTCACAAAATGACCCCGATGAAGTAGTTGGCAAAATTATCAATCACGGGATGATGGAGAAAGAAGCTAAATATGTGAAAGACTTAGCTAAACTTACCTCATCCAAGAAGAAAGAAGTTGCACTCAAGGCAACCTACAAGCCCAAAGGGAATTAGACTCATGAGACTCATGAATAAGAAGACACTGATGATGTAAGCACAGATATGGATGATGAAAATATGGTACTGTTGAAGTGTTTATACGACACTTCCCTCGAATATGCTAAGGAGCACCCCGCAGAGGTTCTTGTTCGGTGGGGCTTAGGCCTCAATCAAGTGTACGCACGTATGAGAGTGTATGAGATGGTGGTTTTTATGTGATTCGAGCCGCAAGGAGTGTAACACCCTGCTCCACAGCGGATTGTATTGCTAGTGTGTGTGAATGCGTGTGTGTATCGAGGATTCGTTGTTGGGATCGCTTGTAATGGTGGCGGTTCGGTTCTTTTATACCTAAGGCCAGACGCCTTAAAATGGGGTCTGAGGCCTGACAGGTGGTCCTGAGTCGATATTATCCTAAAGATCTATGCTTCTCGCATAAGCTACCTTTGATCGTGGCAGTGAAGACTCACCGTCTTGCCGCCTCTCTCGTCAGTAGCCCACACGCCGTTGTTGACGATGGCAGAAGGTGTCCCGTCAGCCTGTCTTGTTGCCGCAAGTTACCCACTTGGCTGAGTGGGATAGGCCTGCAGCGCCTTCACCGTGATGCGATTGGTCACAACGATCTCTAACCGTTGGCATGCTCTTCATTGTGCACCAGAGGTGGGTGCGCATCTTCAATGCTTGACTTTGCAGGGTGCACCATCCCTTAACTCCCGCATCTTACTGCCCAGGGCAAGTTGCAGGACACGTGGCAACATTGGGGCTGGCCCTTGGGGGGGGGGGGGCAATCCCAATTCTTCACGATGCGTGGCAGCTCCGGGGCTCAACGGGGAACGTGGAATCTCTAGGCCCTTCCCTGCGGAGGGCGCCTTGCCTGGTGCTCCGAGCAAAATGGCTGCACCGGAGCTCTCGCCCAAATTTGGGTGAGGTCCCGTCCTAACACGTGTTCTCTCGGGATCCCATCTCACCAGAGGAGCCAAGTCCCATCTTCAAGGCTCACGTGGCAGTGCTAGAGCTCAATCTTGAGGAAGACCCAGGTTTTGGCACCTTCGGGGCATGTGGCGCCACCGGACGTGTCTCAGTGTCTTCATCCTGTGTGCGAGGGTACTTCGTCTGCAGGGTACCGACAGTGGCCCCTAGGTCCACCATGGGACGAGGTGACAAGCCCAAAGGTGGAGCCCTTACCATGTTTTCCCGTATCGTGCTTTGAATCTGTCTTTGTTAGCCAAAACGGTGGGTGCTTCTGCCAACACCGCCACACGTCCTCATGTTGTTGTGGGACTATGGTGCCGAGATCTTTGCTTCCTGTAGTATCTTTGTCTTCTGCGGTGCAATTAACTACAACAGTTCCCAATGCGGCTATAACACTTTAATTCGCTCCACCTTTATGGGACCACTTCAACTGTTTTCTCAGGTGGCTGATCGCCTGGGCCAGTGCTTCTGACAGGGGGCGTAGGGCCCATTGTCATGGGTGTTGTGTGTTGAGTGGTGTGGGCCGAGCCTTTGTGATATGCACGAAGTACTCAGGCATCGCGGGGGTGATAAAAAAGGAAACCTTTGTTAGAGGGGACGATTCCTTCCTTTTTCACACCCCGCAGCCTAAGTTTTTGCCTTCTTCCTCGAGCACTCGATCCTTCACCCCTCAGTCAAAGCTCTCACCTTCGCTTGCCCCAATGGTTTCCCCACTGCCACCTTCTCGTTCCAGTCGGCCGGGGATCTGGTGCCGATGAGGCGACTTCTCGGCTGGATGGTGGCAGAGTGCAAATGGATGATCTGCTGCGGATCTCTCGAGCTTCAAGATCTCCATGAAGATGAGACTATTCTCTTCGTCACCTATGCCAATGCTGGGCTTTCACTTCCATTGTCAAGGTTCTTCCTTGCAGTGCTGGGGGAATATGGGCTGCAACTTCACCACTTGTCGCTGAACTCCATCGCCTTGGTCACCTTGTTCATCCAATTGTGTGAGGCATTCGTGGGCTGCCTGCCAACGGTGGAGCTGTTCCGGTTCTTCTTCATGATGAAGACCACTGGTAAGAGTGCGACGACCCAAGTGGGTGCCTATTACTTCCGTCATCGGGACAAGACATCTCTTCCTCGTTTAAAGGGGGCAAATGGAGCAACTGGAGGGAAGACTGAGCGATCGTGCGGATCGAGGCCCATGCTTTGCTTAAGATGCCGTCCGAAGGTCCAGCCTCCACCCCTACCACCTGGGAAGCATTCCAGGGGTTGACAAAGGAGTGCAAGCCCATGCTGAAGAGGATCCGGTTCTTGGCTGACAAGGGCTTGACCTCCCTGATGGTGTTGGCAGACTTCTTGCTCCGCCATATCGCCCCCCTCCAGCATCATCTGCACGGGGCCTGGGTCTACATCGGCAATTACGACAAATGCCGGCTCGATCTGGACAGCCCAACTCCCAAGATGCTAGAGGAGATGTTGAAGGCGGTGACCTCCGACACTGTTTACGACGAGCACGTCTCCATCCCGAACGACTGCCAGTCGCTCCACATGACCACCGTCTTGAGGGCTGAACTGTGGAGCTTGATGCCGAAGGTCAACGTGTTCGACCTCGTCTGTCTGTGTTGACGGCTGTTATATACCAATTTCATCTGTCAAATTTAACTCAATTATGTGAAGGATTTTTCATTTCTTGCACACATCACCTTTCTATCTAAACCAATTCCACTTGGACTTGGAGAAATATGTGTATGCAACATTTTATGCAGGAAATGAGGAAATGTAGAGGGACCAATCCTACAAAATATCATCCCAGCCAATCAGGTGATGACATGTGGCATCCCATGGATCAAATGTCCCACAAATAGAAGTATCCGAGGAGATCCAACGGTTTATCACCCATATACATCAATGGGACCCACCTGACAGCCACCTGGAGAAAGCACACGAGAATTGGTGCAATGACCAGGTCGGCCGAACCAGGGGGTCGGCTGACCTTGTCTCTGCACCAAACTCGGTCAGCCTCCATGTGTTGGCTCCTCCTGGCTTCCTGGAGTCAATGGTGATTGATTCGTGCGCTTTTGGTAGAGGGAACCGACGTCAACACTAGTATAAATAGGACCCCCTACCCCTCACTTCAACACACACCACTTGAGCTTCATCTCTATTATATACACTACCATCCATAGTCTTAGAGAAGTTAGGTTGTAGAGAGGAGAGTCTCTAGTCCCAAGTCCAAATTGGGAAAGGAGTAAGGAGTCTCTCTCTTCCCAATCCTACATTGGGAAAGGTATGGCTCATGTATTCTTTCTTGTAATTGTGACTTTATGCATAACAAAGATTGTATCTGTAGTCTCTACTTATATATATACTTGGGCAAAGCGTTTATTGTTTGATTGTGGAGTCCATGTATGTGGAAGGTATAGCTTCTATGACTGTTTCATCATGAACATACCTCATTATCATAGAACCTATGGACCCCCACTATAGTCTAGTTAGTTATAACATAACTAGGTTAGTATGGATAATTATGTTGCGTATCAACATTGGTTCAATGATGATTCAATTCATTGCCTTAGGATGGATTGTGCCTAGGCTCTTAAGGTAATTACTTAATATGCTAGCATGGTGCTAGGATAGCTAAGTAGCATTGGATGTCTCGTAGACCCACGGATTGAAGAGATAGGCAGTAGGTGGTGACAATCCTATCTGTCCTTTGCAATCCTCCATGTTCGGCTATGCCACAGTCTCTTGGCGGGAGTCGCCCTAGTATTGTTAGGGGTAAGCCCGTCCTGATGTGTTGAACCACATAGCATAAGTATTCACTATTGATCTAGCTTATGAATAATTAGTTTAGACTATGTATATGTACAATAGAGCATAGTAGGAGTACCTCCATAACTCTCAACCTTAACTAACCTCTAGGATCCTCTTACCCCCCTTAGACTTGAAAGCTTCTGTGTGTGTCACACTACCTCCACTATTATTTTATCCATCCTTACTAGATTCCTACCTAGACCTTTCTACCCTTTCCACTTGATGATTGTTATATCTCTTCGCCGCCTTCCTTTGGGATCAAATAATTGACACCCTTGGGAATACTCTTAAGGGGAAATGCTACAATGACACCTCCGTGTGCTTGCGGAATTCACTCTGTGATCCAATAGAACAATTAACAAGCATTTCTGACACATCAGTTGGAAACGTTTAGTTAATGGTGCATAAGAAATACCAACAAGCATTTCTGGCTTCGTTGCCGGGGATGATTTGTTAGTATATCTTAGGAGCCATCAACAAGCATTTCTGGCGCCGTTGCTGGGGAAGGCAAATAGATATATAACATGACTGAGTGAATAGGATAGAACCCTGGGTAGGATTTTAGTAGGATAACCATTCTTTGTTTTCGCATTTTAAATGTGAAAACCGGGTAGTGTATGTCTGGTTTCCGCCTGCTGGAAAACTTTGTTGAAGATCCTGAATCTCTTCTGAGAGACCGACCCCGTGTCGTTACTCCTCAGAAGATTCGAGCGGCAAGGCAAGCCAGCATTTCTGCACCAACAATCCAAACGCCAATGGCTCAGAAGACCCTTCGTGAGTTCTCAGCTCCCTCTGCTAACAATGTGCCTATTGGGCCCACTGTTAACATGAGAGATGTGAACTTCGAGATCAAAACTGTCCTTATCACTATGGTGCAAGCCAACCCATTCTGTGGGAAGGCTAATGAGGATGCAAGTGCTCACCTGCAACAATTCCTCGAGATCTGTAGCACTTTTAAGATCAAAGACGTGTCTTCGGATGCGGTCCATCTTAGACTGTTCCCATTCTCTCTCTTTGGGAGAGAAAAACAGTGGTTCTACGCGAACAGAAGTGCTATAGACACTTGGGAGAAGTGTTCTTCGACATGCCTCGCCAAATTCTTCCCGTTGGACAAAACCAATGCCCTACGTGGAAGGATTTCCATCCTTCAGCAAGAACCCAAGGAATCTATTCTCGAGGCATGGGAAAGTCTTCAGGAGTACATCCTAGCCTGTCCCCATCATGGGATGGATGACTGACTCCTTATTCAAAATTTCTATAACGGGCTGATCCCATCAGCTCGTGACCATTTGGATGCTGCTGCTGAAGGAGCCTTCTTCTCATTGACGTTACCAAAAGCTAAAGATCTTGTTGAGAAGATGGTGTCCAACATGGGATGGAATGATGAGCGTCTCCATACCCGACAGCGAGGCATGCACACCTTGAAGGAGGTGGACATGATCTCCACAAAATTGGACCTCCTAATGAAGAAAATTGATGGACAAGCTAGTGGTGAAGTGTTTGGCAATGCCTATGCCCTAGACTCTCACATCACGTGTGAAGTCTGTGGTGACACGGGTCATATGGGCAATGATTGCCCAGAAACTCTTGAGGATGCCTTATACCTCGCCAACAACGGAAATTACAACAATAATGGCTATCGTCCAGGAGGTCAAGGGTGGGGTCAACAACGCCCATTCTTTCAAGGAGGGTACAACAACAATGGCAACCCTGGAAATCAGCCCAACTTGAGAGAACTTGCCATTAGCCAGCTCAAGATCAACGAGGCCCTATCCAAGAAGCTGTCAGCTAATGACAAGACCCTAGAGAATATCAATGCAACGATGGAAGGACTATCCTTAGCCTTCAAGAATCAACTGAGCTTCAACAAGATGCTCGAGACTCAGTTGGCTCAGCTGGTAGCTGCTATTCCTCCGATACAGAATGGCAAGATGCCAGGCCAGCCAGAACCTCCGACAAAAAATGTCAACATGATTTCCATACGAGAGGGCAACTGGAAGAAGGACCCCGAATGTCCTACCATTTCATGCTCAATTGGGGCTCACCACTTTGACAAGGCACTTTGTGATTTGGGAGCAAGTGTTAGTGTGATGCCCAAGGTTGTGTTCGATCAGCTGAACTTCACAGAACTGACTCCAACACCAATGTAGCTACAACTGGCTGACTCTTCAGCCCGTTATCCAGCGGATATTGATGAAGACGTCCTGGTGAAGACCCGGAACTGCTTTATACCCGTAGATTTTGTGGTGCTAGACATGGACACTGAGAAGGATACACCACTCATTCTTGGGCATCCATTCCTAAGCACTGCAAAAGCTCGCATAGATGTGGGAGCTGGAGAAATCCACTTCCATATCAATGGCAAGGAGGAAAGGTTTAACTTTTGGCCAAAATCAGAACAATGCTCCATGATTTGAATCAAGTATGGGGTGAATGATAAACACATCAGAGAGGTCGAAGTCACACCTCCAAAGGTGGACTCACTCATTGCATTCATGAGAAGATTAATCTACGAGGAGAATCCGTGGTTTCAACCACGCCGATATCCAAAGGCGACGGAATCGTCTGGACCTTCCCGAAGGCCGAAGTCCACCAAGCTGCCAAAGAAGGAATGGCGGAAGAAGCAAGGCAAGCCGTCCAAGCCCATCCCTTCAGGCCCGGATGTGAAATGAGGATGGAGGAATGTCCATCTCACCGGACGGTGGTGAGACCTACGCCAATAGGTCAAATTGGTAGTTATCCCACTTTATTTTTATTTCTTTCTTTTTCCACCCCATTTGGATTTTCCCATTGCATATTTGATTTTTCCTAGCAAGTTGAGAATCTTATATTCTCAACTATAATTTTTATTTCTTTCTTTTCAAAAGAAATTTTTTTATTGGATTTGAAAAAATGTTTTTATTTGAAAAACAATTTTTCTGAGCTGCACATGTGGCATTTCACCAATGTGCTAACTTTATAGCCGTTGGGAAGCCACGTGCCAAAAGGGGAACCAGGGGGGCACCTGTCAGGTCGGCCGAACCCCGTGGTCGGCCGAACAGGGAGTGGAGCCAAATTGGCTCCCCTTCCTCCAACGGCTATATTTTGAACCCGAAGTGACCGTTGGAGGGTGCGCCCTATAAATTGTGGCTGTGAGGAGCACCTCTCTTCACACACCACATCATTTTACACCTCCCCAAGTCACTCTCTAGCTCACCTTGTTTTTCTTGCTCTTCATCGCAACACTCTTGCTCAAATCCATCCCCAAAAAGATTTTCTTTTGTTTGCATTTGCATTTTAACACTCAAGCTTTCAAGAGGAGAAAATTCGTTGAGAGTTTTGTTTTCCAAACATCGCTTCTTTTTGGATTTTTCTCGCCTTGTTTTGTTCTTGCTTGTTGAACTCAAAAGGACATGAAGAGGTTGTTCGGAAAGAGGAAGGAGGCTGCAAGCTCAAGCCATGGTGAAGGTTTTAGTGCACGCCTCTCTTCAATCGGTACAAGCCCAAGGAGGAGAAGTGTGTGTGAGGACACTCCCATGGAAGAGAGAAGCAACCCCACACCAACTTCTTCATGACAACGACCTCAACATACGAAGCGAAGTTGAAGATCAAGCACACAGGCTTCTCCAAGATCGTGAGTTCCGCCACACCAAGGCTTACGATCCACATTTGATCTCCAAAATGGTATGGAATCCGAATTTCTTTCCATTTGGCATGCAATTGGATTTGATGACTTTGCTCACATAGAGGAGAAAGGTTCATGCCTTCTCACTATTCAATTCATTTGCACGCTAAGAATAGGATTTTATGGTATTGCTTTTAGATTATTTCAAAAAGAATACAACATCCTATGGAAAGAATTAGGTAGCATCCTAAGCTTCCATAAATATTGTTTGCTAGATTTAGACAATTTGCCTAAGTTTAACAAACAAAGTTTTTGGCATGAGCTAACTAGTGAGGTCACATGTAGGGCTCCTAGGAATAGCCACATCCAAAACCCTACCTTACGCTTCATGCATAGATGGGTGGCTATGACTATGTTCCCTAGGGGAGATGTTAGGGTTGTGCGAGATGATGAATTGAAAATTTTGTTTGCTATGACTAAAAAGATAAAAGTTGCTCCAGTCAAAGCCATGATGACACAATGGTTAGATTACATTTCAAAATCAAGACCAATTGAATGCACTTCATTGATTACTCATATCGCTGATAGGGTAGGAGCACTTAAATACTCTTCATTTGAATATATTGAAACTGAAATAGAATTAATTGATGAAGACTATTTAGTGCAAGGACATACCCTTAAGCATGATCAAGATGGGTCCATGATATTTTTCTATCCCGGCTTTGTCAATGAAATTCGGTTACCTAACCCAGATTTTCATTTGTACAAATGCCGGAGGCTAACCATTAATCTTCTTCCCCTTGAGGAAACAAGAAGAAGTAATGTCTCTGGTAGGGTAACAAGAAATCGTGTGAGGGCTGCAGCCACAGGCATGCCACCGATAATCTCTCTGGTCCATGAATACCAAGAGGAAGAGAACCCAACGGGTTATGCGCCCGGATGGACTCAACCTCCGACGTATGAGACTGGGGAATCATCTTGGCAAGAATGACAAAGGGATCAACCCTTATCCTCTTCAAGCTCTAGCAGCTTGCCCCCCAACGTCCATGAGAGAAAGTCGTTTCTTTTTGGCCAAAATTCATCATGACTATAGCCAAGGAATGACGGACCTCACTAGACGTATGGGAGAACTTGAAGTGATAACGGGTGACATCTACAACACACCCCAAGAGCATGTTCAAGGTACCCAGGATTGGCAACAACACATGGATGCTCAATTCACGAACTTCAACACGGCGCTACAACAACAACAAGCCGATTTTGCAGCATACTTCCGTCATCAAGGGTTCAACCCTTATCACGGAGGTAGTTGAAGAACAAGCTTGGGGGAGGACCCCCACTTGAGGTAACATGTATCACATTGCTTACATATTTATTTTCCATCCATCCATCATCCACCTTGCATGTAAATAAATAAATAAATAAATAAATAAATAAATAAATAAATAAATAAATAATAGGTTAGATTTTCTTTCATCAAATAAAGATGTGCGGTAAGAATGATTTAGAATTCACATAGATGAAATGATGAATAGTTGCTCTGTTTTATTTTCCTAAGTCTCTAGTTTACAACTTGCTACTCTCCGAATATTGCTTTCATTGGATTGAAATACTTTTACATTAATTTGGAAGTTGTGGGTAGCAAAAGCTTAATCTAATTCTAGGTTGTTGCAAGATTAGAATGAGTAATAGGGCTGCTAGTCCTAGTTTGAAAGTAAAACTTAGATTTCCGGAGAAATTCCAAAAATATTTAAGTTTCCGTCATTTATTGGAAATACCTACCAAAGCCATATGATATCCATACATAGACAAAACCTTATGCATATGCTATTTGTTTTCACATTGAGCCTAGTCAAACTAGTATAGACCTATGTGAGAAATCATTCAACTCTTTTTTAATTCAAGACTTCACTTGCACATGCTATACTTCTACACTAGAAGTAAGCAAAATGTCCATCATATCCACCATACACAATAAAAAGATGAACTCCATGTTATTCATGTTTAGCACTCTCTTCAAAATTCATTGCAAAGAAAGGGAGTAGAAGACATGGCTACAAAACGAAAAAAAAAGAGGCATGCTTACATCATAAGCATGAGAAAAAAAAGTAGCCATGTTTCATCCATGCAAAAGAAAGAGAGATTGTACCAAAAAGGAGTTATCTCAAGTATCCACATCCACTTCCACTCCATCACACACGCACTAGTCTTGAATCAAAAAGTTTTGATTTAAATTCTCCTAAGGCTTACTATTTTGACTTAGCAATATATGTGATGCAAATATGCCTACTTACTTTCCTTACCAAGCTCCACATACAAGCCATATTCATTGAGTAGGAATAGTAGAGGCACAATGCTTTGGTGAGGAAATATTTCCACTATCCACAAAGGAGTGATTGAGAGAATCAAATTGAGGTACTTAATATCTAAATTGAATTCTCCGGGATTTAAGTGGAACTTGATTTCTAGGCTATGTTTGCTCCATTTGCTATTCTACCTTTCAACTACTCATGAATATGAGAAAGCATAAGCCCCATGATAACTTAAGAAAGGTAGGGTATCATAGCCAATTTCTGCAATACTAGGTAGAGTATCTTGCTGTGCATCAGATACTTTTGAAAATAATACATTGTAGCAACTCCTGATCATCAACCTAAAGTCTTGACTGTGCTCGGGACGAGCAAAGGATAAGCTTGGGGGAGTTTGTTGACGGCTGTTATATACCAATTTCATCCGTCAAATTTAACTCAATTATGTGAAGGATTTGTCATTTTTGCACACATCACCTTTCTATCTAACCCAATTCCACTTGGACTTGGAGAAATATGTGTATGCAGCATTTTATGCAGGAAATGAGGAAATGTAGAGGGACCAATCCTATAAAATATTATCCCAGCCAATCAGGCGACGACATGTGGCATCCCATGGATCAAATGGCCCACAAACAGAAGTATCCGAGGAGATCCAATGGTGTATCACCCATATACATCAATGGGACCCACCTGTCAGCCACATGGGGAAAGTACACGAGAATTGGTGCAATGACTAGGTCGGCTGACCTGGTCTCTACACCAAACTTGGTCAGCCTCCACGTGTTGGCCCCTCCCGTCTTCCTGGAGTCAATGGTGACTGATTCGCGCGCTTTTGGTAAAGGAAACCGACCTCAACACTAGTATAAATAGGACCCCCTACCCCTCACTTCAACACACACCACTTGAGCTTCATCTCTATTGTATACACTATCATCCATAGTCTTAGAGGAGTTAGGTTGTAGAGAGGAGAGTCTCTAGTCCCAAGTCCAAATTGGGAAAGGAGTAAGGAGTCTCTCTCTTCCCAATCCTACATTGGGAAAGGTCTGGCTCATGTTTTCTTTCTTGTAAATGTGACTTTATGCATAATAAAGATAGTATCTTTAGTCTCTACTTATACATATACTTGGGCAAAACGTTTCTTGTTTGATTGTGGAGTCCATGTATGTGGAAGGTATAGCTTCTATGACTGTTTCAGATGAACATATCTCTTATCATAGAACCTATAGACCCCCACTATAGTCTAGTTAGTTATAACATAACTAGGTTAGTATGGATAATTATGTTGTGTATCAACATTGGTTCAATGATGATTCAATTCATTGCCTTAGGATGGATTGTGCCTAGGATCTTAAGGTAATTACTTAATATGCTAGCATGGTGCTAGGATAGCTAAGTAGCATTGGATGTCTCGTAGACCCACGAATTGAAGAGGTAGGCAGTAGGTGGTGAAAATCCTATTTGTCCTTTGTAATCCTCCACGTTCGGCTATGCCACATGCTCTTGGCGGGAGTCACCCTAGTATTGCTAGGGGTAAGCCCGTGCCCGATGTGTTGAACCACATAGCATAAGTATTCACTATTGATCTAGCTTATGAATAATTAGTTTAGACTATGTATATGTACAATAGAGCATAGTAGGAGTACCTACATAACTCTCAACCTTAACTAACCTCTAGGATTCTCTTACCCCCCTTAGACTTGAAAGCTTCTGTGTGTGTCACACTACCTCCACTACTATTTTATCCATCCTTACTAGATTCCTACCTAGACCTTTCTACCCTTTCCACTTGATGATTGTTATATCTCTTCCCCGCCTTCCTTTGGGATCAAATAATTGACACCCTTGGGAATACTCTTAAGGGGAAATGCTACAATGATACCTCCGTGCGCTTGCGGAATTCACTCTGTGATCCAATAGAATCATTAACAAGCATTTCTGACACATCAGTTGGAAACGTTTAGTTAATGGTGCATAAGAAATACCAACAAGCATTTCTTGCGTCGTGCTGGGGATGATTTGTTAGTATATCTTTGGAGCTGTGAATAGTCTGCATCCTGAAGATACAACTGGGGCCTCGGCGGTCCTAGAGTGGTGACGTGCTGCGACACAGCCAAGGCCAGGGTCTTCCTCTCATCCTTCCGCGAGGGCGGAGGCAGGGCCCTCAACAGCCTCCGACATTGCGGGGGTCAGCGAGCCGACACCAGATTCGAAGCCAAGAAAGTGTTCCCGTACACTATCATGGGCTCCGCCACTTATTTGCCGAAGAAGCGGAAGCTAACTCAGGGGGAAGGTACTCCCATCTCCCATTGTGAGGGAGCCGGAGGGGCTGAAGCTTCTGTCGCCGACTTGGTCTCCTATTCTAGCGGCGGCTCTGGCTCCGGAGGAGGTGCAGAGGGGTCTGCGCAGGTGACTGCACCGACACGGGTCGACCAAGAGCAGGTGCCAGAGACGGCAGCGGGCCTTGTCATCAAGTCCTGGCGACCTTGATCTACTGCGTGGGGTGGGAAGACTGGGTCAATGGAGCCGTCCGACCCGCCGGTAAGCCGCAGTGTAACATCCCCAATTTTCAAAATTTGGCTAATTCAAATTTAATTAAGAACTCCAGTTTTATTTCAAAATCTCTTTTCCGATCCATCCGAATCTTGAGGGCGAGATTCATGTTAAGGTGGGGTAGAATTGTAACATCCCGATTTTTTCAAACTTTGACAAATTAAAATTTGAATAGGAAGTTAGAATTTGATAGTAGGAAGAAATTGTTTTTATAAAAAATATAAAATATATGCATCTCATCTTGCATTTTACATTCATTCTTAGATATCAAAATTTATTTACCAAAATAAATACATTAAAAATAATTAAATGGGCATAAGGAATATGGAATAAAAGATAAAACATACATATACAAAATATGTGTAGCAAAGAAGAAAAGAAAATAATAACATAAAACACGTATTAGGGAACAAATATAAAAATAACAATAATATATATATATATATATATATATATAGAAAAATATATGTGAAACCTAGAAAAAAGAATGTTTTGGGCAAACAATGCCCGGGTGCAACCGTGGACGAGCCGTGGGCCGACGGGACCAGGCTGGACCGTGCATCCAGCGTGTCTAGAAGCGCGTGCGCGGTGAGCCAGTGGCGCTCGTAACCGAGTCGGTCCGCCCCAGCGCCGGGTACTGCGCCTATATAAGCTGCTGTAGGTTCCGACGTTTTTTCAATAGAGACGAGTTTTCCAGTGCTTCAAAACCCTAGCCGCCAGACACGAAAACCAGAGGCCGCCAGAGAGAAAAATAGGAGGATAGAAGAGGGAAGAAGAGAGGAAGAAGAAGAAAGGAGGAGGAGGCCGCCGTCCGCCGGAGATCGTTGCGCTGCCGTTGTCGTGCCGTCGGAGGATCGCATCGCCATCTCCTTCATCTACGTCACGCCTTCGTCTACGTTAGGCCGCCATCATCTTCATCAATGGAACTCCTGATCTCAGAGACACACGTCGCGCCGCTGTTCCACGACCATAAGGACTAGATGCGCACACGGTAGGTATTACGGTCTAGATCTATGTTGACGGCTCCTAAGATATACTAACAAATCATCCCCGGCAACGGCGCCAGAAATGCTTGTTGATGGCTCCTAAGATATACTAACAAATCATCCTCGGCAACGGCGCAAGAAATGCTTGTTGGTATTTCTTAACACCACAGTTCATCTCCGGTAAAGAGATGAGATCCGCAAGCGCACGGAAGATACCGTTGTGGCATTTCACCCATGAGTATTCCCAAGGGTATCATATTTATCCCAAAGGAAGGCAATGGAGTAAAGTATATACTACTCTTATGGTCAATCTATGGGATACTAATCCATTATCCGGACAGGGGTCAGTTGATAATAGGGGTAGTGTGACACACACCTAGGCAATCTATTCTAAAGGGTACAATGGGTCCTAGAGGGAGATTGGATTGAGAGTTAGAGAGTTGCTCCTACAATGCTCCTAATACATATACATAGCCTAAGGTAGATACTAATGGTCACGTCAAAGATGAATTTCTATGCAATGCTATTCAACACATCGGGCATGGGCTTACCCCTAGCAATACTAGGGCGACTCCCGCCAAGAGCCTGTGGCATAGCCAAACATGGAGGATTACAAAGGACAGATAGGGCTGTCACCACCTATTGCCTACCTCTTCAATCTGTGGGTCTATGATACATCCAATGCTACTTAAATACCCTAGCACCAAGCTAGAATACTAAGCAAATACCTTAGGAGCCATGGAACAAGCCATCCCAAGGCAATGACTAACCTAAACATCGTTGAACCAATGTTGAAGCATAGCATAAGTCATTCATATTAACCTAATCATATCATAACTACATAGACTATAGTGGGGGTCTATAGTGTTTGTGACCATAAGATGTGATCATGGGAGTGAAATCATAAAGACTATACCTTCCACATACATGGACTCCACAATCAAATAAGAAACGCTTTGTCCAAGTATACGTATAAAAGAAGACTAAAGATAATATCTTTATTGAGCACAAAGTCACAAATACAAGAAGGAATACATAAGCCATACATTTCCCAATGTGGAATTGGGAAGAGAGCCTCCTTCTACTCCTTTCCCAATTTGGACTTGGGACTAGGGGCTCTCTTCTCTACATCCTAACTCCTCTAAGGACTATGGAAAATAGTGTATACAATAGAACGATGCCCAAGTGGTGTGTATTGAAGTGAGGGGTATGGGGTCCTATTTATACTAGTGTTGAGATCGGTTCCCGCCACCAAAAGCGTGCGAATCTGTCGTCATTGACTCCAGGGAGCCAGGAGGAGCCAACACGTGGAGGCTGACCGAGTTTGGTGCAAAGACCAGGTAAGTCGACCCCCTGGTCCGGTCGACCTGGTCATTGCACCGTTTCTCGTGTGCTTTCTCCAGGTGGCTACCAGGTTGGTCCCATTGATCTATATGAGTGATACACCGTTGGATCTCCTTGGATACTTCTGTTTGTGGGCCATTGGATCCATGGGATGCCACATGTCGTTGCCTGATTGGCTGGGATGATATTTTATAGGATTGGTTCCTCTATATTTCCTCATTTCCCGCATAAAATGCTGCATACACATATTTCTCCAAGTCCAAGTGGAATTGGGTTAGATAGAAAGATGATGTGTGCAAGAAATGACAAATCCTTCACATAATTGAGTTAAATTGACGGATGAAATTGGTATATAACAGCCGTCAACAAACTCCCCCAAGCTTATCCTTTGCTCGTCCCGAGCAAAGTCAAGACTTTAGGTTGATGATCAGGAGTTGCTACAATGTCTTATTTTCAAAAGTATCTAATGCACAACAAGATACTCTACCTAGTATTGCAGAAATTGGCTATGATACTCTACCTTTCTTAAGTTATCGTGGGGCTTGTGCTTTTTCGTATTCATGAGTAGTTGAAAGGTAGAATAGCAAATGGAGCAAACATAGCCTAGAGATCAAGTTCCACTTAAATTCCGGAGAATGCAATTTAGATATTAAGTAGCTCAATTTGATTCTCTCAATCACTCCTTTGTGGATAGTGGAAATATTTCCTCACCAAAGCATTGTGCCTCTACTATTCCTACTCATTGAATATGGCTGGTATGTGGAGCTTGGTAAGGAAAGTAAGTAGGCATATTTGCATCACATATATTCCTAAGTCAAAAGAGTAAGCCTTAGGAGAATTCAAATCAAAACTTTTTGATTCAAGACTAGTGCATGTGTGATGGAATTGAAGTGGATGTGGATACTTGAGATAACTCCTTTTTGGTATAATCTCTCTTTCTTTTGCAGGGATGAAACATGGCTACTTTTTTTTCTCTCTTTTTTTCTCATGCTTATAATGTAAGCATGCTTTTTTTCTTTTTCTTTTTGTAGCTATGTCTTCTACTCCCTTTCTTTGCAATGAATTTTGAAGAGAGTACTATACATGAATAACATGGAGTTTCTCTTTTTGTTGTGGTACGATGGATATGATGGACGTTTTGCTTACTTCTAGTGTGGAAGTATAGCATGTGCAAGTGAAGTCTTGAATTCAAAAAGAGTTGAATGATTTCTCACAAAGGTCTATACTAATTTGACTAGGCTCAATGTGAAAGAAAATAACATATGCATACGGTTTTGTCTATGTATGGACATCATATGGCTTTGGTAGGTATTTCAATCAATTGAGGAAACTTAAATCTTTTTAGAATTTCTCTGGAAATCTAATTTTTACTTTCAAACTAGGACTAGCAGACCTATTACCAATTCTAGTCTCACAACAACCTAGAATTAGATTAAGCTTTTGCTACCCACAACTTCCAAATTAAGGTAAAAGTATTTCAAAGCAATGAAAGCAATATTCGGAGAGTAGCAAGTTGTAAACTAGAGACTTAGGAAAATAAAACAGAGCAACTATTTATCATTTCATCTATGTGAATTTTAAATCATTCTTACCGCACATCTTTATTTGATGAGAGCAAATCTAACATATATATATATATATATATATATATATATATATTAAATGCAAGGTGGATGATGGATGGATGGAATGCAATGGATGATTTGAAATAAAAATTTAGTGGGTGTGATACAAGTTACCTCAAGTGGGGGTCCTCCCCCAAGCTTATTCTTGATCAAGGTCCGTGATAGGGGTTGAAACCCTGACAACGGAGGTGGGCCATGAGTTGGCCTATCCTTGTTGCAGTGTGGCTTTGACAATGGAGGGTTGAGTGTTGATTGTTGTGTTGCCTCCCATGGACACCATGAGTGTGGTTGAATAGAGTGTTTTCGATGTTGATCGTCCACACATTAGGCTCTCCATGTGTTGGGTGTGATTTATCATTCCTTGGCTAGGATAATGATAACCTTTAGATCCAAAGGAATGATGTGCACTCAACATCCATTGAGTATGTTCCGTCATTCTTTGGCTAAGGTGTATCATATCTTTTTGCCATAAGGGAGTGACATGTGCCCAACATGCATTGGGTATGATCAGTTGTTCCTTGGGTAAGGTACAACATACCTAGAACCACAAAGGAATGACATGCACTCAACATGGGTTGAGTGTGATCTGTTGTTCCTTGGCTAAGGCATGACATACCTTCTAGCCACATAGGAACAACTTGCACCCAATATAAATTGGGTGTGATCTTGTCATTCCTTGGTCATGGTACATCATAACTCTTAGCCACATAGGAATAACTTGTACCCAATGATGGTGGCAAATCCCTTGAGCTTGAATGAGTGCTTAAAATAGTTGAGAGCATAATGCTCTCACTCATTCGTGGCAGCTCATTGGTTGATCATGGAGGGTTCCCATTTCAAATCTCTAGCCTCCTATAGTTATGATTGACCTTCGGGCATAATTTCCGATGGGTAGCAACCATCCTCATTTACTCCTTGGCCAAGAGATGTTGAAACGGGATCCTCTAGGGATCCCAACAATCAGCTTCTTGAATGCCTGCATAGTAATATTACTCCTGCAAACTTCCTCTCTTGAATGGAGAGGGATGGTTAGCTCCCGAGACTTGTACAAATGAACGTTTGAGTTAGGTAACCGAACTTTCATTTGTACATACGGGGCAGAACAAAATCAAATATGCATTGGATCCAATGTCAAGTGTATCTATGATCAATGTGTTATTCATTGATAAGAGTGGAGCTTTATGGATAATTCATGTTGCATATTTTCTAAAGCTCCTACTCATAGCAATGCATGTGATAGAAATACACTATATGGATCCCTACACCTTTTAAAGTTTCTAACCATCTTAGCTTTCAAGAGCAAATTTTTATCATTTAGACCATGACAAACAAGATTCTCAATTTTATCCTCATGAACCTCACTAGGAATTTGAAATTTAGTGACTCCTCCAAAAAATGCAATTTAATTTCAGAGCAAGGATATCACTTATTCCTAGGAGTTTGAAATCTAGTGACACCATCTATGCATGAAGCTCAATTAAAAATTTGCTGTCACTATGCCCAAGTTCCTATATGCCAATTCACCAATTAAGTCATGCCCAAAAGTTTTGTTTTCCAAACCTCGAAAAAATGACTAAGTTTACAAAACAATCCTTAAAGGATTCTATGTACTTGTTTGAGATTTTTCCAAGTAAGGTGGGATTTCTTTTGGAGATCCAAAAGTCAATACCCACGCTTACTCTTATGAGGATGCTTGAGAATTGAATGATGAGGAAGTGTCAACCTTCCTCACAAATGCAAGCAAATACATTCAATTCTTTGGCAAACCAAACAATGAAAAATTCTAAACTCATACCTCATTTGAAGAGCAGTTGGTGACGAAGGTCTTTGTGTGAGAAACTCACAACCTTGATATTTGGCGTAGGCTTGATGGTTGATGTCAAATGCCAAGTTGAGGTTGGATTTGGCTATGGATTTGGTTCTGGCTCCTCCATTGGGTCATCCTCTTGAACATTTCTCTTCCTCAAACTCAAAATGAGTTTGAAGGAGAGAAGTGTTCTCAAATCCTCCCAATGGCGACTTGAGCTTGATGAAACCTTTCACTTTCTTGCCAAACCACCTCTTCACAATTTTGACTTTGCTGCACTTTAGTCAGGAACACACAAAACAACTCAAAAATGGGTTACGTTAGCCAAAAGCAAATTGAACCCAATTTTCAAATTGTCTTGCCAAGCTTGAATTAACTTGTAAATGCAATGAGGGTCAAAGCAATTTTTTTGGTTTGAACTAGGGAGATAAATTCAAGTGGTCATGCACATAGTTCATATCCAATTAAATCCCCCCCCCCCCTAATTCAAAATTTTAGTTTTATGATGGTTGGAAATTTTACTTTCCAACATGCAAGTGTGGAATTTCAAACATGCAAATGCAAGGGTTGATGCAATTTGGAAAACAAATATGAGATAACTACCAATTAACCTATTGGCAAGGACTCACTGAATTTTTGAAGTCCGGTGAGTGATAACTACCAATTAACCTATTGGCAAGGACTCACCGAATTTTTGAAGTCCGGTGAGTAGGACTTACCTCCGTTCTGTTCGGTGGTGATGATTTGTTGTCCAATCCTAGAGTTGAAGATGTGGATGATTTCTTCTATTTTGACATGCCAAACTCATTTGACTGTCATTTGGACATGTGGGCCACATGGTGGCCCTAGCCTCTCCCCGTTGTATTGATGTAGACATGTTTTTGTAGCGACGGGTTCTCCCTCCTGAATGTATTCCTTCATGAGCATGGTGAGGCTTTGTCCTTCTTAGGGGTGCCAATCTGACCATATTGATGTTCCATTGAATCAACCCATACCTTGATCATGGGTCAAAGGCTTCCTTGGGCATGATGACATGTGGACTCCACAATCAAACAAGAAACACTTCATCCACAATGTCACTTGCCCAAGGTTGAATGGGTTTGGTCGAAGTGTGGGAATCCCAACAAGTGATGTGGGAAATCTTGGACTTTGAATGCTCCTTAAGTTCTTGTCTTTGGCCAAGATCTTCATGTGAATGTTATCTTGATTTCTGCTTGGCCAAGATACTTCAAGGTAGGCTAGTTGAACTTAGATCCCTTGGAGAGCCATAGCCTCCTTGAATACAAGGGTGATGTTAATTCCACCCTTGACCTCCTTGTGAATGGTAGCCATTGGAGTTGTTGTTTCAAAAAGGTCCTCATGGGTCTTAGGGAAATAATTCCCACGCGTCCCATGATGACATGTATTTTCACAAATCATGTGAATATCCATGACTTGGATTATCCATACAAATCTCCATTGACTTGGTATTCATAATACTTCAATGGGAGGTGTAGTTCCATAACTAGAATGTCCACCTTGTGAAGTGGTGTGCATGACAAGCTATGAGAACTCGAGCATTCTTCAATCCACCCCTTGAGTGCAAAATCCCACTTTTTCCTTTCATGTGAAGTTCAGCTACAAGTGGTTTATCAAACATAATGGAGGTCAATATAGTTGTGCACATGAACTTGATCTCACTAAAAGTTTTCTTTCTACCCATGTTTAATCTTATTAACATGAGGACTGGACTTCACTCTAATCCTAGAACATTTTAATTAAACCTTTCTGCAAAGTTGGGAAGTTAATTGATTGAAATGGCTAGGGCAAATTTGGCCCTGCCAAAAAGATTCAAATCCAAGGCTCCAAATTTTTCCTTGGCCTCTTAAATATCTTAAATAGCTTTTCGGAAAATTTTCAAGATTTTGAAGTACGTCTTCCACTTATTTGGACACGTACAAAGGATTCATTTCGCGTCGATCTCAAATTTAGCTTTGCACTAAACCTTGCCCAAATCAACCCACAATTTTTCCTAAGACCTTTTATGGTTTAGGGAGCTTTGTTTCAAAGTTTGGAGATTTATGGACCTCAGCTACTATTTATTTCAATAAGGTTTATAAACATGTTTGAATTCAAATTTGATTTTGAATTTGAAACAAACTATGTCCAAATTGAAATATGATTGCAGAATTGGATTCCTCATATTTTTCTTAGCCTGCCTGTAAATTTTGGGAATTTTTGGACAATGTTTGAGGTGGAATTTAAAGGAACAGATAAGGGAGAGCGGTGGGACCCACATGTCAGCCGGGGAGACCGTTTAACCGCCCCTGTTTCTTTCTTCGTGCGACACCGCGACGGTTGCATGCTGCCAGCGCGCCGATCAGCCGTCGGTCGCCTCCAGCTGCCCCCGGCCTCCTTATCCACTGCGGTGAAGTTTATAAATTCACCCCCCGTCGACCAGAGTCCCTCACCGATTCACTTTTCGTCGCGCCGCGCCATTTCTTGCCGGCGCGACCACCTCAGCGCCGCCCGACGCCGCTCAGCCTTGCCGCCGATACAAGCATCCCCATCCTCTGTAGTCTATAGGAAAAAGGTGCGCAATGATTTCGTGAAGCTTCTGGTTAAATTTGAACTCCTATCGTGCATCCTAGCATCTGTATTACGAAGATTACCGAAGCACTTTTATAGATTCAAAGCTAGTTCGTCGGTTTAATTCTGATTGTATGCACAATAATTCTTTGATCCAGTTAGATGATATGATCTACGTATCCTGGCGCACCTTCCCTCCAAAAATCAGAAAGAACCATCGACTAATTAACGAGCTATCCGATTTTTCCCCTTCTGCCATTGATGGAGCTTGGTTCACTGTAGACCTTAGTGTTGCCGGCTATGGCACGAGCTCTAGCCCCTCCTAAACTCTTTCCCATGCTTCCAAGATGCTTCTCGAGCTTTTAAACGAGAGTTTTAGCTAGGGTATCGAGGGTCTCGACATAACCGAAACCCTAGCACCCGCCGCTGCCGTCGGGAGTGGTTTTCCGGTCACCTCTTGTCGTCGGGAGTTGGTCCAGCGTGTTCCCCGCGCGAAAATAGGGTGGGACAGCGAGTACCAGGACCTTCCGTGGGCCGGAATCCATCGCCGGAGAAAGCGCCGCCGTGCGCCGGCCAGAGCGCCGCCGCCCGAGCCGTGGCCAAAGGTTGAAGAAGGCAGGTACACGGGTCCCACCTGCCAGCGAGTGCAAAGGCGCCCGGATCAGTCTGTGGCTAGGGATCTAGTGTGGCCGGGTGGGAATATTTATGGCCCCGGTGTGGCTAGCTCCTGATTGGATGATTTAAAATCTAGTGGGCCCTGGCGCCAAATTTTAAAGCTGCAATTTCCAAATACATGCAGAACCATTTCCAATGTTGAAAAATCAATATCTCTCTGTAGACTGCTCCAAAAATATTCAAACAAATTTTGTTTGAAAGCCATTGAGCTCTAGTTTCTGTCAGTACCAATTAGGTTCTGTGAAACTCACATTTAAATTCTGTAGAAGACAATCTTTCCAAATGCAAATACAATTTTTCCAGGTGAACTTCCACTGGAAAAATCCCCAAAATTCACATAAAATACACTGTCCTATTATAGATTTCCAGAAAAAGTTTGGGAGCCATTGCTCTTGTATAACCCTCTGTACAGTTCAATTACCTTTTTTAGTTTTTGAATTTTTACAGATGTTCAGTTGCTTTATTATGTCCCAAATTTGGACTGAACCTTCCTTTAGTCATAAACTAGTTCCTGTAAAAATCTTAAATTTAATTGACCTAATATCCTAGTACTAATTCAGTTGCAAACTGATAATTAATTGAAAAGCTAAAAATTCAATTATAAAATAATTCCAGAAATTCTTGCCAACTTTGAAATTCAGTAACTCCTTCACCAAGGCTTGGAAATTTATGAAACCAAATTTTGCTAGAACCAGGACAACTTTCTCTATCACGATTATCAACTGGTTGCTACGTTCAAGATACAATTTCTTCTCTAAAAATTCTTGGAAGTTTATTGCTTGCCATAATTTTAGAGACAACAAAATACTTTGATCATCTCCTGTTCTTTGCAAGATCTTCTATCATATTCCCTAGTATCTACCATCAAAGTTCCAAAGCCAATTAGGTCATTATCATATAATGATCACCATAGATTAAATTATGGTCTTGGTAGTAATTATTTTTCAAAGTCATTCATATACATATTATATGCATATCGTGTAGTGACCGAAGTCGAGGAGGAACCAGAGGCCTTGGAAGTACACCTGCCAGATACTAACCCCGACTCTGACCTGCAACCAGGCAAGCCCCGGTTTGCATTTAAGTCGTTTATAAAGTTTTTCTTTATCACTATATTGATTAGCATATGAATTGTGCATTAAGTTTAGGATGCTTGAATACTCCAGATGCATGACCCACAATCCCATTGGTTAATTGGGTAGGTTGATAACTCGACGTGTAGAATTGCTATGCTAATGTTGTAGGTAAACCGGTAGAAGTCGAGTAGTTGGAATCTACTCGCGAGATAGAAATTTACACTCATCTACACTGGGATACCATTTATAGAAAATAACTGTTACATCTAAACTTGAGAACGGTCAGAGATGGATAGGTAGCGGCAAGACGTGGTCTTGGTCGCATAGCTCTGACTGGTGGGTTAAGGCCCGTCCGTATGCGCCCCCTTCGAACAAGCTTGACTTGTACCGGCGACATACTGGACATATGGACTCCAGTAAACTGATGTAACTCGATAATTGGGATGTCGAAGCCCATTAACTCACCATCAATAGGGGTCGGTTGAGGACAGTAAGGTGTAAATCGGTCGGTGGACACAAGAGGTGTTCCGTGCGGAGACCTTGTGTTCGCGGAGGTGAGACGGGTTCGACGTTCGGGTTTCTTGTGAAAGGTGGCCATATACGACTAGTACTGAAGTGTTACGTAGGTACTGGTGTGCTTGCTGACACTTCCGGACGTACGTATGTGTCATGTTGTCCGGGTGTGTCCTGATTGCAATCACCGTCCCTCGCGGTAATAGAGTACCACTTGTTCACTGAGCTGTGACGTAGTAAATACTAAAGAAGCCAGAAAAATATATTGTATTGAATTATAATTGCTTTGCAACCTTGTGTGACTTAGAGATAGCAAAATTAAAATTTACAGTTTCCCCATACTTTAGCTGTAATAGCATTATGTGCTCTGGGCATGTCATATCATCGACAAAGCATTTCTTGTTTGATTGTGGAGTCTATGATGTGTCGTGCTTGGAGAGTGTCATTTGCTACTTAAAACCTGATTATAAGGATCCACTTGTAGGCGAGTCGTTTATGCTTCACCTACTTATGCTTAGTGTTCAACCTTGCATATGTCTAGTGAGACGGGTTAGTCTTGTTGAGCCTTATGCTCATGTTTGCAGTTAACAAGTTTTTGCAGGTTATACGATTGATTAAGGGTTTGATGATGAGGTTGCACCCCCTCCAGGTTGTACAGTCGAGTGGGAACCCTGCACGCCGCCGTGATTTGGGTGTTGCTAGTGCGAAGTATCCAGGGCATGGATGACTTAGCTTTTGCATAGCTAGTGCTGAGAGTGTAGCTATGATATATATGTTTCTTTCCTTCCGCTAGTATTGTAAAACTTCCGCTGTATGATAACTAAAAGACTTCGTCTTGTATTTTTTTTCTCGTTCTGTTCTTGTATATTGTTGGGTGTCGCATCGCACGACACCACCCAATGAGATCCTTGAATGTCGGGATTCGGGTCCCCACATACATGGTATCAGAGCATCATTGGGAACAGTGTACTTGAAAAGAACATATTTTCAAAAATTAGGATTTGAGTGAGGAATTAGCTATATGCCCTTATAAGGAGTATTATTAGTATAAAATATAATGGTGGTAAACTAACTATGTGTTATTATATTTTGTAACGACGCCCCGACGTCAGGTAAGAGGTAAGGTACGCCACCGAGAGCGGATCAATCTCGGTAAACTCAGCATACGAGAAATGGTATGTGAAATTTCTGTGGCTTGGCACGGGAAGTTAATAGGAGTCTCTGAAGCTTTCAATGTTTTTGAGAACCTATGACACGCGGTACCCCAGCGTGCTTCAAAGTTAGTGGGAGCCCCCATCGGGTTGTGTATAACCCGATAGTATGCATCTCTAGAACCATTCATGTTCTATGGGAGCATGCGAAACACGTATGCCCGAGCGTGTATAAGACGGATCGTACGGGAGTCTTTGTTGTACAGATGTATTTACATCCATGTACCTCGAGACATGACCTCGCTCGAGGGTGACTCACACTAGAGTCGTATTCATTTATTTTCATATGTATTATTGTGACTGTCTGTCATGCTTCCCTATACCGCCCTTGAAGTGTGAAAGTGTGGAAGGGAATTGTTTGTCTTTTGCAGCATTGATTACGGTAGAAGACCGTGTAGAAACCGTTTGCGAGAGAATGATATAGGAACCACCTATAGACGTAACCGGATATACCAGATATAATTTTCTTTAGTGAGGTACGTAGTACCGTCAGTATCAAACAGGATACTTGACCATCCCCAATGACAGAATGGATGGATAATGTTTTTGAAAGTACAAATATCAGATGCTGGTAGGTTTGTACTCCGTAAAAAGGGACTCCGACTCGATAGGGTAAGTAGAATCAAGATTCTTGATTTTTGGCAGGAGTTGGCTCAACTTCGCCGGGTTGTAACCTTGGTTATCTGATAGATAACATAGGGGTATCATATATGTGTGGAAAGCTCGTGAAGACCTCTACAACTTTTCTGTTGACAATCAGGGCAGAAAAGTTTGATAATCTGTTGAAATCTGGAGTATACTAAAACTGCTCCAGATGACCCACCCATTGTACCAGTTCCAGAAATATTGCCATAACTCACTGTAGAAGCATCTTCTGCCTTATTGTGACATATTTCTGGAAAGGGCAGAGGCAGATATACAGGTTTGTTGTTTAGGGTTTTTCCTAATTAGGATTTGAGTCAAATCAAATTTGAAATCAAAACAGTGGACTGCAGGACTGCTGGTGCAAACCAGTCAGTTCAACTGTTTAGTTTGGATAGTTATAACTTTTAATACAGAATAGTGACCTAATCACATATATATATTTCTCGAAAGATTAGGAAGTCCTCTATCAACTTTATTTTGCATTCATGATCTGAATCTGGGTATAGCAGTGTCTAATTCCATTTGTCGCAAACTTGGTTCTGACAGTCCAGGACTTAAAGCAGTTTGCACATGTTTGTGAATTCGCGCGCGATACCTGTATAACAAACTTTTCGTGAGGTAACTCTTTTACTTCTGGATTGTTAACTTGATGTTATAAAAATTTTATTTGTCATTACCTCAAAATATTGTCATGATATCTCTGTATAATTTGTGGACATTACTACATATACAGGGGAGGTTCTGTCAAAATTTCCAGAAAATATGGGTCAACTTAAAACCTGTATAGATTCTATTTCCTAGCTCACTTGTAGCTGTATGAGTACAATATGGAAAGCTTGGAAAGTATATTACAACTCTGGTATTCAACTTCACCTTTGATTCTGACAATTCCTGTATGAAACTGTGGTGTTTCTAATAGAAGATGGCAGCAGAGATGATCCAATTACCTAACGGTTGGGTGCACGCGACATGCACTGGCCAAGGCAGGTTTCCGGATTTGTTTGTCTTGCTGATAAGCCAGTGCGGATATGAGGAGGTGCCTAGCTATTGGTGAAAGGAATTCCATGACAACAGGGTGAAGAGGTGTGTCATCTATGTCGACGTGCCTGCTGGTCCACCAAGCAACGGATGGGCCCCCTTTTCTATCAAAACAAGGGGTGTTCTGTAGGAAGAAACTTGGGGCTTTGCCGCAAGTGTTGCTATGGGGAGGTTTTGCGAACTTCACCATCGTCAGCTAGTGGGTACTCCGTATGAGTTCTTTCCGGTCAGCGGTAGAGCTGCTGAAGGGTGGGCTAACCGATTGATTGCAGATTATGACCTCCGCGGTGGAACATCGGTGACAGCCTTAGCGGTGTATGCATCGGCATCACGTTGCGAAAATGGCACCCAGAAGGCGTGCATTAAGGAGTTGGTGGATAATCTGAGGGAAACCATGATTCGAGGGGTTCATTTTGAGCGTGAAAATAAATCACTTAGAACCTCGATCGCTCCTCTCAACCGACGTCTCCGCTTCAAAGAAGAGCAATATGAGTTAATTGCTCAAGACCTGTCAGAGGCTTGTGGAGCAACTCAAGAGATGGAAACTGAGTTAGAAGCAAGCTTAGTTGATGTGCACCAGCTGGGTACTCAGTTGAGCACGATGACTGAAGATCGAGATCGGTCCAGGGCAGAGGCTTAGGACTGGAAAGCCAGTTGTGAACAGGCCCAGCGGGAACTTGACGGCTTGATGTTTATGGTGCAGGCCGATGTACAAGCATTGGCTGTCACAAAAGCATCGATAATGGGTGAGGCAGTAGCTTCGACTTCAGCACCCATACCAGTGGTGCCCAATCCGAGGATGACGAAGAGGAAGAAGATCCCGAGGAACTCGAATACGTCGAGTAGGACGTATTGAAGTGGGATGTGGCAGCACTTCTGCCGACACGGGGCAACATATAGTTTAATGGTTGCTCGTGTTTTTCTTTTGTGACCATGTTTGTATCATATTAAGAATAGTAGTAGTTATGTCTAAGATGACAAGATGTGTACGACATCTCACGGGGACCAAGAATGGTAGAGATGTATTTCCATAGTGGGAGTCCATCATTTTGGAGTTTACTACTGTAAACTTGGTCACGAGATAACATATCTTGTATAAAGCTTGTACTTTATCAATATATGTTAATGTTGTATATTGTCTATCGTTGTCTACCACATTACTATTTATATGGAAGGATGAACTTGAGGCAATAAGACTTATGGTGTAAATCGTTGTATTGCAGCATGGTGCGTACACGTACAGCCCCGGAAGTGGGAGGCTCAAGTGGGGGACAGGGGGATGACGCACCACCCCCGGGGCAAACACGCCCCAGACGCAGCCACCTCCACCACCTCCACCTACACTTCCCAGAAGTCTCGCGAAGGTTCTCGCAGCAGTGCTCGGCTCGCGCGACGAGCAAACCAATTTGTTGCGGACCCTTGTACAACATTCGTCCCATCAAGGGGGACAAAAAGCTGATGGGCCACGTCAGTCATATCCGAGTTCCTACTCGGATTTCACATCAACGCATCCGCCGGTCTTCAGGGAGGCCGACGAACCTTTGGAGGCAGACAACTGGCTCCGCACCATTGAAGGGAAGTTCGTTTTACTCGAGATAACCGAACAACAGAAGACCCTGTTTGCAGCTCAACAGCTGCAGGGTTCTGCTGGTGCGTGGTGGGCAAACTACCTCGCCGCACTACCCGCAGGCTATGTCGTGAGCTGGGCAGAATTCCGGGAGGCGTTCCGCGCCTACCATATCCCTCCCGAGATTATGAGGAGGAAGCTTCAAGAGTTCTTGGAGCTGAAGCAGGGAGGAAGGAGTGCTTCCGAGTACTCCAAGACCTTCAACCACTTGGCCTAGTATGCACAGGACCAAGTGAACACGGAAGACAGTAAGCGAGAGTGCTTCTACCGGGGGTTGAACCCCAAGATGAAGGACAAGCTTGTCTTGTTCAACCGCGGCAGCTTCAACGACATTGCCAACGTCGCAATCATGCAAGAGGATGCTACGCGAGAGCTGTCCTCAGACAAGAAGAAGAGGAGTACTCCGAAGGGCAGCGGGGGTGGTGCTCCTCATAAGTACAGAATGGTGTATCGATCACCATCCGGCCAGAGGTGGCAACCGCCATCACGACCACTGATGTTCAGTGGTCACCAGTTCAGAAACACTGGTTTTCGACCGCAGCAACAGTAGTGGATCATCCCATGTGCACTTCCACCTCCACCGCGTGCACCGGGATTCCATCCTCTCATTCGTACCGGCCAAACCTCGTACACGTGTTTCACGTGTGTACGCACGAGGCACTTCGCCAAGGACTGCCCGCAGAGTAGGCAGGGCGGAGGACAGTCATCATACCAGGGCGCCAACCAACCCGCAACCAGCCCAAGAAGCCAGTTCCCAGACTCGGCAACGTCCACCACCTCACCGTTGAGGACATTCCGGAATGCGCACCCATACTCACGGGTACGTTCTCTATCTTTGATCATCCCATAGTCATACTCTTTGACCCCGAAGCTTCACACAATGTCATTAGCAAGTCTTTTGTCATTAAAAGTCAATTGCCTATTATCTCCACAAAAACTCCGTATGTGATTTGCACTCCAGCAGGAAAGACAGTAACAAATGAGGTGGTTTCTGGGATACCACTTAACCTAGATGGAACTATATATCTTACTTCGCTTCTGATAGTAGAGAACCAGAAGCTAGATGTCATCTTGGGAATGGCGTGGTTACAATACCATGGTTCTATTCTAGATCTCGTTCCTCGAAAAATATATCTAAATTCTCCACTTCATCCTTCCCAAGTCCTCAATCTTGAGAGAACCATTCTAGTGAATCCATCTACTCACAATACCGAGGTTATTGAACTTAAGGATATTCCGGTAGTATGTAAATATCTGGACGTGTTTCCCGAAGATCTTCCTGGTATGCCCCCAGAAAGAGATATAGAGTTCAAGATTGAGCTTGTACCGTGAACAGTGTCGATCTCAAGGCAACCCTACAAGATGGCACCCAAGGAACTTGCAGAACTGAAGGAGTTAACGAAACTTGAGAACAAAGGTTTCATTCGTCCAAGTTCATCACCATGGGGCTGTTCTACATTGTTCGTAGAGAAGAAATATAAGACCTTGAGAATGTGTGTGGACTATCGTCCACTCAATGCTGTCACTATCAAAAACAAGTATCCACTACCACGCATTGATATTCTTTTCGATCAACTAGTGGGTGCTAAAGTATTTTCGAAGATGGATCTTTGTTCTGGTTATCATCAGATTAGAATCCGGCCAGAAGATATACCTAAGACAGCATTCTCGACAAGGTATGGACTGTATGAATACCTTGTCATGTCCTTCGGATTGACCAACGCACCGAATCCTTTCATGTATCTCATGAACTCGGTGTTCGTGCCGGAATTGGACAAGTTTGTCGTGGTCTTCATTGACGACATCCTTGTGTATTCAAAATCCGAAGAAGAACATGCTCAACACTTGCGTATCGTGCTTCAACGATTACGGGATCACCAACTATATGCTAAGTTCAGCAAGTGTGAATTCTGGATCAGCCAAGTGCCATTTTTAGGGCACATCATATCAGCAGAAGGGATTGCAATTGATCCAAGCAAGATAAAGCAAGTACTCAAATGGGAGTCTCCAAAATCCGTACATGAAGTTCGAAGTTTCCTAAGTTTAGCTAGGTATTACTGGAGGTTCATTCCCAGTTTCTCCAAAATAGCTAAACCAATGACAGAACTTATGAAGAAGGGGAAGAAGTATGTATGGACTGAGGCATGTGAGGGAGGTTTCCAGGCATTGGTAAAACACCTCACAACGGCACCAGTATTAGCTCAACTGGACACAACCAAATCATTTGACGTGTATTGTGATGCATCAGGAATTGGTTTGGGTTGTGTGTTGATGCAGGACGGACGAGTGATCTCTTATGGATCACGGCAGCTTCGGAACCATGAGCAGCACTATCCGACTCATGATCTAGAGCTCGCTGCTGTGGTACTAGCATTGAAGATGTGGAGACATTATCTACTGGGTAATCTAGTACATCTCTACACCGATCACAAGATCTTGAAGTACATCTTCACCCAAAAGGACTTAAATATGCGACAACGTAGATGGTTGGAATTAATCAAGGATTATGAGATTGAGATCCACTACCATCCAGGCAAGGCGAATGTTGTCGCAGATGCTCTGAGCCGCAAGTCCCATGTCAACAATCTTTCCATTACCTCAATGGGAGATGAAGAACCGAGTCTCTACTTGGTTCCATATGGGGCACTCTACAACCTAGCTCTCATTCCTACTATCAGGGAGGATATTATGACAGCTCAGAAGGAGGACAAAGGGATGTCGCACATTCGGCAAAGAATGGAAAAGGGGGAGATGAAATGTTTCCGATGTGACGATGAAGGTACCCTCTGGTTTAAAAACCGCATAGTGGTACCCCGAAACATGGAACTTCGGAAGAAGATACTGGATGAGGCTCATTTATCCAAGTATTCCATTCATCCGGGAAGTAACAAAATGTACCAAGACTTGAGAAAGAACTTCTGGTGGACTCGGATGAAGAGAGAAGTAGCAACATACGTATCCGAATGTGATACGTGTCGACGAGTGAAGGTCGACCATATGAAGGCAGCTAAGCAGCTTCAACCTTTAAGCATACCGGCTTGGAAACAGGAGGATATCAGCATGGATTTCATTGTTGGGTTGCCTCCCACTCTCCATAAGCATGACTCAATTTGGGTGATCGTTGATCGGTTGACCAAATCAGCTCATTTCATACCAGTCAGTATGGATTATGATGCAAAGCGGTATGTAGAACTTTATATCTCCAAAATTTTGTGCCTACATGGAGTACCCCGCACTATCATTTCAGATCGTGGATCTACTTTTGTTGCTCGCTTTTGTGAGCATCTCCACGATGCATTGGGTACCAAACTGATTCGGAGCTCGGCTTATCATCCTCGGAGTGATGGACAAACCGAACGAGTGAATCAAGTTCTAGAGGATATTCTTCGTGCCTATGCCATCCACCATGGTAGGAATTGGGATGATCATCTACCGTTGGCGGAATTTTCGTACAACAACGGTTACCAGGCTAGCATCCAGATGGCGCCATATGAAGCTCTTTATGGCTTGAAGTGTCGCACACCCTTGAACTGGTGCGAATCTGCTGAACAAGTGGTATATGGCATCGACTTGATAAATGAAGCCGAAGAACAAGTACGTATTATTCAAGCAAATCTCAAAACCGCTCAGTCTCGTCAGAAGAGCTATGAGGACAAACGACATCGACCTCTTCACTTTGAGGTTGGGGATCAAGTTTATCTCCGGGTATCCCCAACGAAGGGAATTCATCGATTCGGAGTGAAAGGGAAGCTAGCTCCATGTTTCATTGGGCCGTTCGCGATAATCAAAAGATGCGGACCTGTGGCATATCAATTGGAGTTACCGCTGTCGCTGTCAGGGGTCCACAATGTGTACCACATTTCTCAGTCGCAAAAATGTCACAAAGCCCCAGTGAATGTACTTATTGAGGATTTGGAAGCTCTCCAACCAGATCTTACCTATTCCGAGCATCCAACCCAGATCGTTGATGAGAAAACTCGCACCACAAGGAGGCGCACCTTGCGTTTCTACAAGGTCTTGTAGAGCAATCACAGTGCTGAAGAAGCCACATGGGAAAGCGAGGAGTATCTTAAAACGAACTATCCGGACTTGTTAGCGCCACTTGTTCAGTAGATCTTTACCTTTTGTCTTTCCTTTGTAATCTCGGGACGAGATTCTTATAAGGGGGGAGGAATATAAAATCCCACTTTTTCCTTTCATGTGAAGTTCAGCTACAAGTGGTTTATCAAACATAATGGAGGTCAATATAGTTGTGCACAATAACTTGATCTCACTAAAAAGTTTTCTTTCTACTCATGTTTAATCTTATTAACATGAGGACTGGACTTCACTCTAATGCTAGAACATTTTAATTAAACCTTTCTGCAAAGTTGGGAAGTTAATTGATTGAAATGGCTAGGGCAAATTATATTGCAGCAATATAAAAATCAAAACAAATGTAATTTGATTATGTTGCTATGCATATTTGGCCCTGCCAAAAAGATTCAAATCCAAGGCTCCAAATTTTTCCTTGGCCTCTTAAATATCTTAAAAGCTTCTCGGAAAATTTTCAAGATTTTTGAAGTACGTCTTCCACTCATTTGGACACGTACAAAGGATTCATTTCGCGTCGATCTCAAATTTAGCTTTGCACTAAACCTTGCCCAAATCAACCCACAATTTTTCCTAAGACCTTTTATGGTTCAGGGAGTTTTGTTTCAAAGTTTGGAGATTTATGGACCTCAGCTACTATTTATTTCAATAAGGTTTATAAACATGTTTGAATTAAAATTTGATTTTTAATTTGAAACAAACTATGTCGAAATTGAAATCTGATTACAGAATTGGATTCCTCATATTTTTCTTAGCCTGCCTGTAAATTTTAGGAATTTTTGGACAATGTTTGAGGTGGAATTTAAAGGAACAGATAAGGGAGAGCAGTGGGACCCACATGTCAGCCGGCGAGACCGTTTAACCGCCCCTGTTTCTCTCTCCGCGCGACACGCGACGGCTGCATGCCGCCAGCGCGCCGATCAGCGGTCGGTCGCCTCCAGCTGCCCCCGACCTCCTTATCCACTGCGGTGAAGTCTATAAATTCACCCCCCGTCGACCAGAGTCCCTCACCGATTCACTTATCGTCGCACCGCGCCATTTCTCACCGCCGCGACCACCTCAGCGCCGCCCGACGCCGCTCAGCCTCGTCGCCGATACAAGCATCCCCGTACTCTGCAGTCTATAGGAAAAAGGTGTGCAACGATCTCGTGAAGCTTCTGGTTAAATTTGAACTCCTATCGTGCATCCTAGCATCTGTATTCCGTAGATTAGCGAATCACTTTTATAGCTTCGAAACTAGTTCGTCAGTTCAATTCTGATTGTATGCACAATAATTCTTTGATCCAGTTAGACGACATGATCTACGTATCCTAGCGCACCTTCCCTCCAAAAAACAGAAAGAACCATCGACTAATTAACGAGCTATCCGATTTTTCCCCTTTCGCCATTGATAGAGCTCGGTTCACCATCGACTAGGTATTGCCAGCTATGGCACGAGCTCTAGCCCCTCCTAAACTCTTTCCCATGCTTCCAAGATGCTTCTCGAGCTTTCAAATGAGTGTTTTAGCTAGGGAATCGAGGGTCTCGACATAACCGAAACCCTAGCACCCGTCGCCGTCGTCGGGAGTGGTTTTCCGGTCACCTCTCGCCGTCAGGAGTTGGTCCAGCGTGTTCCCCGCGCGAAAATAGGGTGGGACGGCGAGTACCGAGACCTCCCGTGGGCCGGAAGCCATCGCCGGCGAAAGCACCGCCGCGCGCCGGCGAGAGCGCCGCCGCCCAAGCCGTGGCCAAAGGTTGAAGAAGGCAGGTACGCGGGTCCCACCTGCCAGCGAGTGCAAAGGTGACCGGATCAGTCTGTGGCCAGGGATCTAGTGTGGCCACGTGGGAATATTTATGGCCCCCGGTGTGGCTAGCTCCTGATTGGCTGATTTAAAATCCAGTGGGCCCTGGCGCCAAATTTTAAAGCTGCAATTTCCAAATATATGCAGAACCATTTCCAAAGTTGAAAAATCAATATCTCTCTGTAGACTGCTCCAAGAATATTCAAACAAATTTTGTTTGAAAGCCCTTGAGCTCTAGTTTCTGTCAGTACCAACTAGGTTCTGTGAAACTCACATTTAAATTCTGTAGAAGACAATCTTTACAAATGCAAATAAAATTTTCCAGGTGAAATTGCCCCTGGAAAAATCCCCAAAATTCACATTAAATACACAGTCCTATTCTTTATTTCCAGAAAACGTTTGGGAGCTATTGCACCTGTATAACCCTCTGTATAGTTCAATTACCTTTTTCAGTTATTGAATTTTTACAGATGTTTAGTTGCTTTATTATGTCCCAAATTTGGACTGAACCTTCCTTTAGTCATACAATAGTTCCTGTAAAAATCTTGGATTTAATTGACCTAATATCCTAGTCCTAATTCAATTGCAAACTGAATATTAATTGAAAAGCTAAAAATTCAATTATAAAATAATTCCAGAAATTCTTGCCAACTTTGAAATTCAATGACTCCTTCACCAAGGCTTAGAAATTATGAACCAAATTTTTCTAGAACCAGGACAACTTCCTCTATCATGATTATCAACTGGCAGCTATGTTCAAGCTACAGTTTCTTCTCTAATAATTCTTGGAAGTTTATTGCTTGCCATAATTTTAGAGAACAAAATACTTTGATCATCTCCTGTTCTTTGCAAGAGCTTCTATCATATTCCCTAGTATCTACCATCAAAGTTCCAAAGACAATTAGGTCATTATCATATAATGATCACCATAGATTAAATTATGGTCTTGGTAGTAATTATTTTTCAAAGTCATTCATATACATATTATATGCATATCATGTAGTGACCGAAGTCGAGGAGGAACCAGAGGCCTTGGAAGTACACCTGCCAGATACTAACCCCGACTCTGACCTGCAACCAGGCAAGCCCCGGTTTACATTTAAGTCATTTATAAAGTTTTGCTTTATCACTATATTGATTAGCATATGAATTTTGCATTACGTTTAGGATGCTTGAATACTCCAGATGCATGACCCACAATCCCATTGGTTAATTGGGTAGGTTGATAACTCGACGTGTAGAATTGCTATGCTAATGTTGTAGGTAAGCCGATAGAAGTCGATTAGTTGGAATCTACTCGCGAGATAGAAATTTACACTCATCTACACTGGGATAACATTTATAGAAAATAACTGTTACATCTAAACTTGAGAACGGTCAGAGATGGATAGGAAGCAGCAAGACGTGGTCTTGGTCGCATTGCTCTGACTGGTCGGTTAAGGCCCGTCCGTATGTGGCCCTTTTGAACAAGCTTGACTTGTACCGGCAACATACTGGACATATGGACTCTAGTAAACTGATGTAACTCAATAACTGGGATGTCGAAGCCCATTAACTCACCATCAATAGGGGTGGGTTGAGGACAGTAAGGTGTAAATCGGTCGGCGGACACAAGAGGTGTTCCGTGCGGAGGTGATACGGGTTCGGCGTTCGGGTTTCTTGTGAAAGGTGGGCATATACAACTAGTACTGAAGTGTTACGTAGGTACTGGTGTGCTCGCTGACACTTCCGAACGTGCGTATGTGTCATGTTGTCCGGGTGTGTCCTGATTGCAATCACCGTCCCTCGCGGTAATAGGGTACCACTTGTTCACTGAGTTGTGACGTAGTAAATACTAAAGAAGCCAGAAAAATATATTGTATTGAATTATAATTTCTTTGCAACCTTGTGTGACTTAGAGATAGAAAAATTAAAATTTACAGTTTCCCCATACTATAGCTGTAATAGCATTATGTGCTCTGGGCATGTCATATCATCGGCAAAGCGTTTCTTGTTTGATTGTGGAGTCTATGATGTGCCGTGCTTGGAGAATGTCATTTGCTACTTAAAACCTTATTATAAGGATCCACTTGTAGGCAAGTCGTTTATGCTTCACCTACCTATGCTTAGTGTTCAACCTTGCATATGTCTAGTGAGACGGGTTAGTCTTGCTGAGCCTTATGCTCATGTTTGCATTTAATGAGTTTTTGCAGGTTATACGATTGATGAAGGGTTTGATGATGAGGCTGCACCCCCACCAGGGTGTACAACCGAGTGGGAACCCTGCACGCCGCCGTGATTTGGGTGTTGCTAGTGCGAAGTATCCAGGGCATGGTTGACTTTGCTTTTGCATAGCTAGTGCTGAGAGCATAGCTATGATATATATGTTTCTTTCCTTCTGCTAGTATTGTAAAACTTCCGCTGTATGATAACTAAAAGACTTCGTCTTGTATTTTATTCTTGTTCTGTTCTTCTATACTGTTGGGTGTCGCATCGCACGACACCACCCAATGAGATCCTCGGATGTCGGGATTCGGGTCCCCACATTGAGTGGATACCTTCTTCTCATCCATGATGAATGAGAATAGGACTCCTTCAGATCCAGCATGAATGTTGTCATGGATTGGTGGAGCCAACCCATGACACGAGTGTTGGATGAAGAGCCAACTATCCACCCCATGGTGGAGGCAAACCAAGAACAACTTCTTCGAGCCTTCCCCAAGCTTGGGTATGGATGACTTTGGCTCCTACTGAAAGCTAAAATTCTTCCGCAATTGGCAATGGTGTTGCCTAGCGGACATTTGTTGAGGTACGCCTTGAATCATCTTGTAGTTTAGCACTTGCGTCCTCGTTGGCCATCCCATACAATGGATTGGCTAACACTACCCTGTTTTCACACAAAGGAGAAAACAAACAAGGGTAATCCTGTCTAATGACTATTAGTACCTATAGCTTAATCACAAGTGATAGTTATCCTTCACTTCATTTGCCTTCCTTGGAAACAGCGCCAAAAATGCTTGTTGACGGCTCCTAAGATATACTAACAAATCATCCCGGCAACGTCACCAGAAATGCTTGTTGACGGCTCCTAAGATATACTAACAAATCATCCCCGGCAACGGCACCAGAAATGCTTGTTGGTATTTCTTAACACCACAGATCATCTCCGATAAAGAGACGAGATCCGCAAGCGCACGGAAGATACCGTTGTAGCATTTCACCCATGAGTATTCCCAAGGGTATCGTATTTATCCCAAAGGAAGGCAATGGAGTAAAGTATATACTACTCTTATGGTCAAGCTATGGGATACTAATCCATTATCCGGACATGGTTCAATTGATAATACGGGCAGTGTACACACACCTAGGCAATCTATTCTAAAGGGTAAAATGGGTCCTAGAGGGAGATTGGATTGAGAGTTAGAAAGTTTCTCCTACAATGCTCCTAATACATATACATAGCCTAAGGTACTAATGGTTATGTCAAAGATGAATTCCTATGCAATGCTATTCAACACATTGGGCACGGGCCTACCCCTAGCAATACTAGGGCGACTCTCGCCAAGAGCCTGTGGCATAGCCGAACGTGGAGGATTACAAAGGACAGATAGGGTTGTCACCACCTACTGCCTACTTCTTCAATCTGTGGGTCTACGAGACATCCAACGCTACTTAAATACCCTAGCACCATGCTAGCATACTAAGCAAAAACCTTAGGAGACATGGCACAAGCCATCCTAAGGCAATGACTAACCTAAACATCGTTCAACCAATGCTGAAGCATAGCATAAGTCATTCATATTAATCTAATCATATCATAACTACATAGACTATAGTGGGGGTCTATAGTGTTTATGACCATAAGATGTGATCATGAGAGTGAAATCATAAAGACTATACCTTCCACATACATGGACTCCACAATCAAACAAGAAACACTTTGTCCAAGTATACATATAAAAGAAGACTAAAGATAATATCTTTATTGAGCACAAAGTCACAAATACAAGAAGGAATACATAAGCCATACCTTTCCCAATGTGGAATTGGGAAGAGAGACTCCTTCTACTCCTTTCCCAATTTGGACTTGGGACTAGAGGCTCTCCTCTCTACATCCTAACTCCTCTAAGTACTATGGAAGATAGTGTATACAATAGAATGATGCCCAAGTGGTGTGTGTTGAAGTGAGGGGTATGGGGTCCTATTTATACTAGTGTTGAGGTCGGTTCTCGCCACCAAAAGCACGCGAATCAGTCGTCGTTGACTCCAGGGAGCTGGGAGGAGCCAACACGTGGAGGCTGACAGAGTTTGGTGCAAAGACCAGGTCGGCCGACCCCCTGGTTCGGCTGACCTGGTCATTGTACCGTTTCTCGTGTGCTTTCTCCAGGTGGCTGCCAGGTGGGTCATATTGATGTATATGGGTGATACACCGTTGGATCTCCTTGGATACTTCTGTTTGTGGGCCATTTGATCCATGTCATGCCATGTGTTGTTGCCTAATTGGCTGGGATGATATTTTATAGGATTAGTTCCTCTATATTTCCTCATTTCCTGCATAAAATGTTGCATACACATATTTCTCCAAGTCCAAGTGGAGTTGGGTTAGATAGAAAGGTGATGTGTGCAAGAAATGACAAATCCTTCACATAATTGAGTTAAATTAACGGATGAAATTGGTATATAACAGCCGTCAACAATCTAGACAACTATTTTGGTTCTAATACTTGAATTAAATCACGTGTAGAACATGTTTTATTTGAGCGGCCGTTAATCATTGTCAGATCATCTTAAATCACTTGGAACTCACAAGTTAGATTAAATCATGCAACACCAATAGGTTATTCTAGATTTACTAAATATTATATTTTCAGTATTATTTAATCTGTTTTTCAGATTTAATAAATGAGATTAAAGTCTAGTTAATTCATAAAGTATCAAAATAAATCTAGACAAATTCCAGAAAATTTAGAATAAATTCTAGTAAGTTATTAATATTATTTTCAGCATATTTAAAATTCTGAAATAATTATTTGCCTCTGAATAAATTCTAAACTTTCTCAAATAAATAGGAAATCATTATCGAAAATTGTTAAAAAGCCGTAGAAATTTATATAACATTAATACAAACATATTTTCTGCATGCATCCATATTTTGCATATTGATTGGTGTTTGCAATGCATTTATTTTGTATGTTGCTTGTGTATGCGCTTGATTGCAAATAGACGGGTACGCTCAAGAAGTTACGATAGAGAAGCGATTATGTGTGAATCTTTGTGTGCAAGACTTTTTGTTGATTGACCATAAAATTGCGGAATATTAAGGCAAGTTTCCTTGACCATATTGATCCAGTTTTTAAAATAAATGTTTTGTTTGCAAAATTGCATGCTTGTATCAATTTGATTGGAATCCTATGGTAGGAAGTTTACTAGCTTTGTTTAACCATCTTTGTCACCTGGAATACATGGTAGAGAGTGAGGAAGGGTTTTTGTCTACCTTTGCTTCGCTTAATTGGGATGGTAAAATAGCTATACTATTTAATTATGCATTAATGAGATTATGGTTAATATGAACTGGTTAGTATGATATGGTAATGGGTGGTCTAAGCAAGCCTGGTATGTGGATGGGTTGGAAGACATGGTGGTTTTGCTTGCCTTAGATCTAAGGACCGATTCATGCAAGAATATGCCAGGACAACAGTGCCACCACAAGGCCAAGTATGGGTGCGGTGTAGCTGAATAATTAGGAGTGCTGCTAGTATTGTATGGACCATTGGATGGCACGGGGAATGGGAGTCGAGGAGTGCTACCCTGGGATCCGCATGGCACATGAGGGGCCCCGTGGGTGGGAGAATGGAGATTCAAGCCTGCTGGTGAAACCTTAGTGGGTCCGTACATACTAGTAGTCCCTTTTGAAAGGCTATTTTGTGATCTCTTGGCCACACACCAACGGAAGTGTGAGATAGCATAATGGAGGTTCCTTAGTCACTGAAAGGTGATGAAATCACGAACATGTGGGTAAAGTGGTATAACCTCTGAAGAGTGTTAAAAACAATCATGATAGCCGTGCTCCCGGTCACGAGCTCCTGTACAACTTCAATGATTAGAGTGGAACTTTGGATTTGGGATGGATTGATATTGGTTGGGCTATGGTTTGGGTTATAATATTATAATAAATGGATATGGTTGGTTATGAAAGTGAGAAATTGGTATATGGATGATTATTGAGTTGATGGATGAGGTATGTTGGTAAATGAAAATGTTGGATACAAGTTGTGATAATTACTTGGGTTATGATGGGATTAAATTCACATAGACATTGTAGGATTATTTTTACATGTTTTAAATGTACTTTCAGCAAATAGCCATTATTTATTATCATCCTTGTTTAAGCTATATGTCATCTATTCCCACACTTGCTGAGTACAACACGTACTCACCCTTGCAATTCCCCCACCAACAGTTCCAAAAGATGTTTGAGATTTTCCTGAGGACATTATGGAGTACTAGGCATGCATACTACCGTCGATTGCCTGTGGAGTTGGAGTCACCTACGCTAGATTATTTTCCTCTACAATAAAATCAAGGTATTTATTTTATTCGTGAAATGGTTATTTCTATTTACCGTTTGTGATGTTAATGTGTATGTGTGAAGCAACATCCTGGGCACACGTACACTGCACTTGGTTCATTTTTTAGAACTAGGTGTCACATGCAGCTTCTTCCTCTGCTATTTCTCTTCTTTTCTTCTTCGCTCCAAAAAAGTTGGTTTTGGCATTTCAGGGCGTCGTTGACCGACATAGCGCCCTTGGTGCTCCCCGGGGTGGGCTTGGTGAGTCCCACCCTTCCCAGAGCTAGAATGGGATCTGGTGCACCGCACCCTACGCTTGAAGGTGCACCAGCTTCCGGTGATGCCGATGTCCCTGCACCCCCGTCCATCCAGGTAGGTGGGCCAAAGGTGGTGCCAGGCGAGGAAGTGCCAGGCGAGGAGGTGCCCAGCGAGGAGGCGACTACTTTGGTCGTGAAAGTGCATCTAGGACTCCCTTGTGGGTTTTGGATGATTTATGACAAGCAATTGGGATCCTAACCTCTTTGTTGAGATGAATGCAGGCTTATAATAGAAAAATGAACAAAATACCAAAAAGAAGGGATGATGAGGAGCAAAGTGGAAATGAGCTCAAGGAAAAAGAGATGTAGATTATTGTGTATGGAGTGTGTTAAGGAAACACACCCCAAGAGCTCAATCATAATCAAACACACACATTGCACAAAGTTACACAGGACCAGACTAGTTCGATCACAACTGGACTAGTCCGATAACCTTTCTGCACCAGATCGGACAAGTCCGATATCTGTCGGACTAGTCCGATATCTTTCTGACTAGAATCAAACTAGTCCTCCCCAGTGCGGACTAGTCCTCAAAACACTATACAAGTCACTCAAAATCGGGCAAGTCCGTTATCAACCAGACTAGTCCGATATTCTTTCTGATCCACTTCGAACAAGTACAATATTCACACGGACTAGTCCGAAAAACCCACTAATCTAAATCGGACAAGTCCTCCAAGTGCGGACTTGTCATACAACACACCTAGGGTTTCACATGTCCGGACAAGTCCGATGGACATCGGACGAGTCCGAAGATTTCCACTAATGAAATCGGACAAGTCCGTTTTCAGCCGGACTAGTCCGATATTTCGGGACACTTAGGGTTTGCTACACACAGCACACCGGACTAGTCCGGTGACCAACATGGACTAGTCCGAACTTTCTGAACCCCAACGGTAACTTTTAGAAACCCCATATAAATAGAGGTGCACGGCCCAATTTCACAATCTCTCGAACCCTAGCGCCGTCACACCTCCAAAGAGCCTAAAAAATGACATCTCTCCACAAAATTAAGTGCAACATCGATCAATCCCTTGAGGATTCACTCCAGATCATTGGAGAGACACTTGCAACACCACATGGAGCTCTTGGTTTGATTCTCTAACACACTCCTGCGTTTCAATTGTAACTTTTGAGTGTGTTCTCGGTGACATTATGTTTTGTAATCTAAGGGGGCTCTCAACGTGTGAGAATGCCCCTTGAATTTGGTTATTCACACCTTTGTGATTAGTGGAAGAGGATTGGCCTTCGTGGCGATCGAACGAGGGTAGGGTTGGAGAAGACCCGATCCTTTTGTGGACTCCTCAACGTGGACGTAGGTTGCCTTCGTGGTAGCCGAATCACGGGATAAATCGTTGTGTCTTGTTTTAGTGTTCATCATTCTAATTAAACAACTCAATCTAGGGTTTCATACACAATGTTTATCTTACTTTAAATTGTTGAACATAAGACTTAATTGTGATATAATCCAGCATATAACTGTTAAACTGTTGTTTGATTCTATATTTCCGCTACACACAAAAGAATCAAACCAATCAATCAAGTTCAATCAACTTAGTCCGTGAACACCGGACTAGTCCCCACTTTACCGGACTAGTACGATATCTCTGGTATTGAATTGGTTGTTGAGTGTTGCAGGATCCGACAATTTTCAAGAAGGCCTATTCACCCCCCTCTAGGCCTACATTCAATTGGTATCAAAGCGGGTTCTTCAAGAAAGAGTCTAATCACTCGAAGAGATCATGTCGGACATGAAGGACGTCCACAAAATCAACAACCAAGAGGAAGTTAACAACGACAAGATCCAAAAAGTGGAGAAGTACCTCGAAGCCATTCAAGACTTCGAGGACGATGATGAGGAGACGCTGGAGCTAAAGGCACTCCTCAGAAAGAAGGCACTTTCCAAAGGGAAAGCGAAAGTTGAAGAGAAGAAGAAGGGGAGTAGTCACACCGACTACTCCTGATATCCTTTTAACTATTGTCGGTGGTTTTGATCCGGCAGATCTCTCGACACTACTAAAGTGTTAGAGGAGTTTGAGGTTCGGTATGGGCGCGCGGAGATTCCAGAAGGTGAGATGTCGAGTGACACAAGGGACATAAAGATTTATGTGGTTCGGGCCGCCTGAGCGTAATACCCTACTCCACGGGGTGTGTTGGTGTTGTATTGGATGTATGATCTCAACGTCAGTTGAGAGTGTAAAGTCAGTGTGTCTCCGGAGAGTGTGTCCTATGTATCGTCGGCCTATCCTTTTATAGTACAAGGGCAGGCCGTTACAAGTTAGCCTGGCCCGACATGTGGCCCCAGCGGTTACTGATATTGATACACATTCAACATGTTTAATTGCCCTTAATGACCGAGTTATGGGCTTTGACAGCACCGTTACTGGTAATTAAGGTCGTCCGATCATGTGTCATTAATATAGTATTAATGACACTTGATTGGGTCTTGAAGTCCTTGATTCCCCTTTGAAGATCCAGAGCCGTTGTGGAGTCTTCCGGAGGTTAGAGGCTGAAGATCCGACGGTTGGACACGTGACAGCGCCGGAGCACACTGTGGGGAACAGATAGGTCCGGTGTTACCCGACACGTGTCAGTTCCGGAGCTTCCCTCGATCTGGGGTTAGGTCCGGGGGTGCCATTTCAGTACATAGCCCAGAGCTTCCCCCTTGTGGGCGGTAGCTCCGGTTTGATGGTACACGTGGTGACCCTGGGACTAACCATGTTGGAGAAGCGGGTCCGGTTATGTCTCACATGTGGGCCTACAAAGGTCTTCAAATCAAGTAGATGACTTTCCCTTGAGATCTTTGCAATCCCAAGGAGTATATGGTACCCAGGGTACCGACAGTGGCCCCCTGGGCCCACCTCTGGGGAAGACCCCTTGGGTGAAGTCATTCCACCGGAGGTGGGTCCATCCTTCGACTTTTGAACTGAGTCTTCAAAGGTCTTCGGATGTGCCGTTGGCGATAGTTTGGAGTTAAATCATCGCCGCGTGGCATATCCCGTGTGCGGCAAATGAGATCTTTGGCGTGCGGATCTCACACAATTGAAGGTCGCCGGTTCCCGATACGAAAATCGTATCGGTTCCGCGCGCCTTGTCAGGCCGCCGCCTTCGGGCCCGCCTCATGATGACAACCGTTCGCTTGGGTAAGAAGCTCGACTTGATCGTCGGGGTGGTCTCGGGCCCTCTTGTCATCGGTTGGGTGGAATTTTTGAGTAGTATCTTTGACTTTCTTGCGGTTTCCATCCAAGCGTTGCGAGGGCTTACTTAAGGAGGAAAGCGCGCACCATCTGGAGTTCTTCACGCCTCTCATCTGATCTTGCGCTCAAACTCCCAACTTGTGCTCGCTTTTCCTCTCTTGCCTTGCTGTGCTGCGATGGAGTTGGGTCTCTGCGAGAGTCGTTTGAAGACCGAAGGTGACTTGAAGAAGGTCCAGGCCCTCATGGGATGGTCCCCAGACTTCTTCAACCGTCTGGTCCGCGCTGGAAGAGAGCTCCCGTTCAAGAAGAAGCACGCCGGCGAGATGGTGTACTTCTCTTCGTACGCCATGGTGGGGTTGATCCCACCTTTTTCCTCCTTTTTCTTGATGCTGCTAGACTTTTATGGTCTACAGCTATACCACCTTGGCCCCCACTCCATTCTTCTTGTGTCTATCTTCGTCCACTTCTGTGAAATGTGGGTGGGCATCCCCCCTGCATTGAACTTTTCCGGACCTTCTTCACCGTCCATACCACCGGTAGGAGTAATGAGTACCTTGGCTTCTATTACTTCGTGAAGCGCAAGAAGTGCCCATTCAAGTACCCCCGGTCGTTTCCCTCTAGAAAGTGGGATGATTGGAAGAAGGACTGGATAGTCATCCGGGTGGAGCATCATGAGAAGCTGGAGCTGCCCGAAGGCCTTCCCAACATCGACACTGCAGTCTGGAGCGGATGCCTTCAACCCTGCTCTGACCACGATCCGCCAGTGCGTGGAGGGAGGATTAACTCCTCAGGCGGTATTTTGCAACTTCCTGGTCAACAGATGGGCACCACTGAAGAAGAGAGAAAAACTCGCTTGGGCCCTCAACAGCGTGATGGACGACGACCGGGTCGAGACCGGACTGAAGTCCAACATGGCGAGGGCAACCTTGGAGTTACATCTCAAAAAGTTCTAGCATGGCATCAACGTTGCGGGAGATGACTTGACCCCGCCATCAGCCTTTTTCCCTCTGAACGTGGAAGTAGAGTTCAGCAGGGAGCTCCGACGGACGATGCCGGTGCTTGACGACCTTGGTGTCGTCGAGAGAAGATCGACCTCCAGGGTGGTGTTCCCTGGGGCTTCCGAAGGTGGTTCTGACCCTGCCCCGAAGCCAAGGATCGAAATCGTCGGCAAGGGCAAGGAACCGGCGGATGAACCCTTGAGCCCGAAGAGGAAACTGCAACATGCCGACGGAAGGTCCGTCAGGCTTGCAACCTCTGCATCAGCTCCTTCTCCCTGGAGGGGGAGGTCTTCTACAAATGCGGCGACTGTACCCGCGGTGGCGTCTTCCCAGGGTGCTAGCTCCGGGCATGCAACTCCATCACCATGGCCAGTTGAGGCCTCTAGGTCCGGAGGTCCTTCCCGATCGAGGAGGGCCTCGACTAAGGAAGTGCCCGTGACTGCAACGAGTTCCGGGGGGCCTTCCGGAGCTTCCACGCCGGCGGCGGCTATGGTCAGCCCAGAACGCCCGAGAAAGAGGTTCCGCGCAAGCTAGTGTGGAAGCCTCCCGAGGTAATTTTAAATCTTTACCTCAGACAGTTGTTTTTTTGTAGTAACTGTTTTTTAAATTTCTTCATCCTTCATCTGCAGCGTTCCCAAGAAGAGGAGTGAGGCTCCACCCTCAGCCACAGCAGCTGATGTTGTGAGGGCGGAAGCCTCTGCTCCTGTCCCGGTGCCGCCCCAAGTGGTGGCTGAAGCTGCGGCAGTTCTGGCGCCAGCTGTCGTGGTCATGGACCTCGACTCATCCCACGAGACTCCCGTGGTAGCGCCGGACCACGGGAGAGAAGATGCGCTAGCGGCACCTGCCCCGGAGGTTGAAGCTCCGGGTTTGGGTGCTGAGATGATGGAAGCTTCGGCCGTTGAGCCGGAGGAAGCAATAATTCTGGCCCCAGAGACGGAAATTGTCAAAGCCCCGACGGTTGAGCTAGAGGTAATTGAAGTCCCGATGTGCGCGCCGGATGTTGAGGAAGTCCCGGCGGTTGGGCCGGGTACCTCTGAAGCATCGACCGCAGAGCCGGTCGTTGCTGGAGCTCCGGCCGCAGGGCCGGTTGATGTTGAAGACCTTCCGGCTCCCGAGCCGGTTGCCGTTGAAGCTCTGGCCGTAGGGCCGGCTGTTGTTGAAGATCTTCCGGTGCTTGAGCCGGTCGTTGCGAAGGCGTCAGTGCTCGAGCCCCCAGTAGAGGAGGTGCCCAGGCCAGAGCCAGAAGCAGTTCCTGCTCCGGAAGTGACGACGACGGAGGTACCCGCGGCTGAGCCAGAGTGCTCTGATGAAGTCGCTAGCCCCCTGCCCGAGGGGACGAACGAAGATCTGGCGGCTGGTCCTTCGGATCCACTTCCAGAGGTCGGAACTTCATCAGTGAGACCCTCCTTGATGGCGACTGAGGCCATCCTAGAGGACGGCCCTGGTGCCGTGGAGGCTCAGGGGACCACTCTTGTGGAGTGGGACCCAATTTTTGTAACTGAAAACCTGCTGGAACCAGCGGAGGAGACCCCAGCAGGTCCAGATCCTATCTCGTTGTCATTGTCTATTGACAACGCCTGCTCCAGTCTGCGTCAAGTTCAGCTGGCATTCTTCCACGACAGCAAGACTCTTGAAGAGGAGCGCCAAACCCTTAGGAGGTGGCATAATCGGCTCTACTTCGAGACCAAGCTAGCGCAGTCAAGGCTGGCAGATGACAAAGAATGGATCAAGCAGGAGAGGGTCCGCCTGGAGTATTGGGGCAAGTTATTGGATGACAGGGAGAGCTTGACTCGCGCCCTCGACGCTCAATCCCGGGCCATTTATGAGCAGACCAAAGCAGCTAATAGTGCGGCTGATGAACGCCAAGAAAGGCTTGAGGCCATTAACACTACTCTCATCAAGCGCCGGGAGGCACTTGAGGAGAGGGAGAAAAGGCTCGAAGATGAAGAGCAGAAACTCCTAGAGCTGTGGGATGACGTCTTGAGGAGGGAGGAGGAGCTCACCGAAAAGGTGGCTCTGGCTGACAAGGTCCTCGAAGAGCGCGCCAAGAAATTGGAAGAGCACTGCGCTGAGGAGGAGGAGAAGGCCTGCGTGCAAGGGCAGGAACTCTACGAGCAAGAGTGTGCCATTGCTGCCAGGGAGAAGAAAGTAAGGGGCAGGGAGAAGGACCTGTTTGACCGCCGAAACAAGATCTACCTCCGGGAGGAGGAGCTCGGAAAACTCGAGAAGCGAGTTGCTGAAAAGATTCAGCAAAACGCCAAAGAAGTTGAGCGCCTCGCTCGCGAGAATTATGAACTGGTGGCGGCCAAAAGATCCTTGGAAGAACTGAAGGGCTTGAGGGCTGCGGACTCCCTACAGGTTTGGGAGTTCCTGGGCAAGGCCAACGACGCACTAACACTGATGGGCTTCAGTCCCATGCGTCCGGATGATCCGGAGCCGGAGCCGGACCTGGCGTTGCAAGCACTGAGCTCGGCGGGTAGCAAACTCTCCAAGGTGGGCGACGTCATCGCGGACCAGATGGAGGTTGAGGGGCAATCCCTGGCGAAGAACGTCGCAGAGTATGTGCTGACGTGCTACACCAGCCGGAATCCCCAATTCCCTTTGGACCCAGTGCTTGAAGGTCCCATCGAAGGAGAAGGTGAAGCCGCCCGAGCCAATGTGTCAGAGGTTGCTCAGAAGGTCGCCCAGTTCTTCCATAGGGTCTAGGACCATCTTCGTAGCTCCCACTTGTATTCCCTCTTTCTCTTCCTCAATTTTGTAATACCTTGTCTCCAGATGAATGAAATCCCCAAATTTTTGTGAATTTCACTTTTTGTCATCAACACTTTTGTCTTCACTTGGCCCCCTGGTAGATGTACACAATTTGATTGTGAACATGTACCAAGAGGATATTGTGTTTTGTTGAAGACTCATTTGCTTCGAACTTGTAGAGTGTAGGTCCGAAGTCTTCGATAGTGAAGGCCCCCTGAGGTTGCCGGAGCTTAGAAGCTCCAGCATCATCTATCATCGGAGCTTAGTAGCTCTGGCAATAGTCCCTATCAACGCGTAGAGCATCGATAGTTAGTCCTCCAGCGTGTCGGAGCTTAGTAGTTCCGGCAGTGACCTTTACCAACGTGTAGTTTGTTGGTAGGAGACTCCGCTTGCGGGGTCTTCTCACCATCATTTATTTTGCGTCGATGGTTGGCCCCCCTAGCTTTACCGGAGCTTGGTTGCTCCCGTGATGCTCGTTTTCAATGTTTAACATCGATTACAAGCCACCTAGGGGGAGTCGGAGCTTAGTTAGCTCCGGCTTTTCTCCATTAATGTGGATTTTTTATTTTTCCTGCACACTGAAGCTAAGAAAAATAGTAAAATTCGTTCCTTGCCTATAACTTCGTCGCGGCTTACGATTCCCAAGAGAGTTTTAGGTCAAACACGATTCTGAATACAACCGAATGCGTTGTCTTTTCTTCCAGATTCAATTGTACTTGGACCCGCCTTACTTCGGCTTGCCGGGGTGTAGGTAGAGTGGTGTACTTAGGGTGCTTGACCAGGCTAAGTCGATAGCACACTCCGGCCCTAGGTTGGCATGGCGGCATTCAGGCGAGTGGGCCATAAAAAATATTTGAATCTAGAAGAATCGACAATACAGCTCGAATCGTATATGAACCAGTTGAACTAAAATTTCTTTAGAATTGCACGTCTTTGTTACAGACAAGAAAGAGAAAAATAAAAAATGTTGAGCATGTACAAAATAAATGCACGTGGAGTCTGTTTCACATGAAGATGTCTTTCATTATAGGTCTGGGGTACAGGGGAAACAAGTACACTCTTAGGGTACAAAACCAGGCTAAGCGTGTTTAATTTCTCGTTTGACCCAGGGTAGCTAGCCACACTTTTAGTCCTGAGACTGCGACAAGTGTTGCATGAACTTTGCGGACCTTCCGGGAAAGGTCCGGCTCTTCTCCCGGAGGAACTACCCGACTCTGTACAATGACTCTATAACATACACCTCAAGTTACTACAGACTCACCTCCGTGATATTAAGTGTAGAACTTACGGAGGTGCTCAATGTTCCAAGGATTTGGGAGAGGTGTCCCATCCTCGGTAGCCAAGCGAACGCTTCCGGGATGGGATACTTTAATCACTCGGAAGGGTCCCTCCCAGCTGGGGGAGAGTTTGTTTAACCCTTCTCTGGATTGTATTCTCCATAGCACCAGATCGCCTTCCTCGAGCTGTCGGTTGTGTACATGCCGTTGATGATAGCGCCGAAAGGCTTGGCGGTATCATGCATTCCAAACAGCTGCTTGGCACCTTCCCTCCTCAAGGAGGTCTAGGTCTTCACGCCGGAGATGGTCCTGCGTGGCTTCGTCGAAGGTCCGGACCCGGAGTGACCCCAAGGTGATTTCCGGAGGAAGGATTGCTTTAGCTCCATACACCAGGAAGAAGGGTGTCTCTCCAGTTGACCGGTTTGGAGTTGTCCTGTTGGCCCATAAAGTGGGTGGAAGCTCTTCAATCCAGTTGGCTCCATGTTTTTTCAAGCTCTCATAGGTGCGCGTTTTGAGTCCTTTAAGGATTTCAGCATTTGCTCTCTCGGCTTGGCCATTGCTTGCTGGGTGAGCTATGGAGGCGTAGCAAACTTGAATGCCGAGGTCTTCGCAATATCCTTGAAATGCAGAGCTTGTGAATTGGGTCCCATTATCAGTGATGATTTTGTTTGGGACTCCAAATCTGCATACAATGGACTGCAAAAAGTTGATTGCAGATTGCTTGTTGATTGTCACAACTGGAGTTGCTTCCGGCCACGTGGTGAACTTGTCAATGCAACGTACAAGAACTTGTAACCTCCGACGGCTCTTGGGAAAGGTCCCAAGATGTCCATCCCCCACACAGCGAAGGGCCATGTAGGAGGTATCATTTGTAGGGGCTGAGCCGGTGTGTGAATTTGCTATGCATGAAATTGACATGCTTCACATTTCTTCACCAGCTCAGTTGCATCCTGGAGTGCTGTAGGCCAGTAGAAGCCATGCCGAAAGGCTTTACCAACCAGCGTGCGGGAAGACGCGTGGTTCTCACACTCGCCTCCATGGATTTCTGCGAGGAGCTCGCATCCTTCTTCCCTTGTGATGCACCGCATTAGGATGCCATTGGCACCGCGCCGGTAGAGATCCCCTTCTACCAACGTGTATCTTTTAGCCAATCTGACTACCCGTCAGCGGATACATCATCGTCTGGAAGGATGTTGTCTTTCAAGTAGTTCCGGATCTCCGAGATCCATGCATCGGAACTAACTTGAGCATTTGAGTCTTGCGTGCTGAGTTGCTCGGAGCTTCCGACAGCACCTACGACCCTTGATGGTTGCCATGGTAACATGGCCATCGGGACCGTCAGCTTTGGGATGCTGATCTAGCCCCCTTCGCTCAGTTCGGCAGGCTGAGCTATGGGTTTTGACAACCTCCGGACAAAAGTTCCGTCAGGAGTCGGAGCTCCATTTGACGCTTTCGTCGAGAGTTCGTCGGCTTCAGTGTTGTGGGCACGCTGGACATGGTGGAGATCTAGGACTTCGAAGTCCTTCTGAAGCTTCTGGACTTCAAGGAGGTAAGTAGCTAGCTGGAGATTGTTGCAGGAGCATTCACCCTTCACTTGCTTAATGATGAGTTGTGAATCTCCCTTGACCAGCAGTTGCTTGACACCGTATGACAGTGCCACCCTTAGTCCGTAAATGAGTGCTTCATATTACGCCATGTTGTTGGTCGCCTTGAAGTCAAGGTGTACCATGTATTTTACCTTCTCTCCGGTTGGTGCGAGGAGAAGGATTCCAGCTCTGGCCCTCTGCTTTTGCATGGAGCCGTCGAAGTAGAGGGTCCAGTGAGGCTCGGTGAAGACCAGAGCCTTGTGTTCTGGCTTCTGCTCGCTGTGGCCCCCAGGGTTTGATGGAGATGGAGTCCATTCGGCCATGAAGTCTGCCAATGCTTGACTCTTGATTGCTTGCCTTGAAATGAATTCGAGATCGAATTTGGCCAATTCCACTACCCACTTTGCAATATTCCCAGTTGAGTTGGGATTATGCAAGATTGCTCGAAGTGGGTAAGAAGTCACCACTGAGATCTTGTGAGCTTGGAAATAATGGAGAAGCTTCCTGGAGGCAATAAGAACTGCATAGAGCAGCTTATGCACCTCTAGGTATCGAGTCTTGGCGTCATGAAGTACTTCACTAATGAAGTACACTGGGTGCTGGATGGTCTGGACCCTTCCGGAGGGGCCCGGAGCTTCCTATTCATTGATCCAGATCCTCCCGGAGGGGTCCAGATTTTCTTCGGGGACTTCTGGGTCCTTGCTGGAGGAACCCGGAGCTTCTTCAGAAGCGACCTGGACCCTCCCGGAGGGGTCTGGGTCTTCTGAAGTAACTTCTTATGGATTCAAGTCTGGGAGCTGGGACCCAGACTCGCTTTCAGGAACCTCCAGACCCTCCTGAAGGGGTCTGGACTTCTGAGTATGGGATGGTTCTGGTCTCTCCGCAACCAAGACCATACTGACGACTTCGTCAGTGGCTGAAATGTAAAGCAGCAAAGGCTCAACAGGGTTCGGAGCTACCAGAATTGGTAGGGTGGTGAGGAGCTGTTTTAGCTCCTGGAACGCCTTTTCTGCTTCTTCAGACCATTGGAATGGTCCGGACTTCCTTAATAACTTGAAGAAGGGGAGTGCCCGTTCCGCCAGTCTTGAAATGAACCGGCTGAGGGCTGCTAGACATCCAGTTAGCTTTTGGACATCTTTGATGCGGGCTGGTGGCCGCATGTCTTCAATAGCTTTGATCTTTGCCGGGTTAACTTCTATGCCCCAGTGACTTACTAGGAAACCAAGAAGTTTTTCGGAGCTAACCCCGAAGACACACTTGTCTGGACTTAGCTTTGTGCGGGTGACCCGCAGCTTGTCGAAGACAGCCTGCAAGGTTTCAAGGAGTGACTCCTTGTTCTTGACCTTGACCACGATGTCGTCGACATACACTTCCACTATGTCTCTAATGAGTTCTTCAAAGGTTTTGTACATAGCTCGTACAAAGGTTGAAGTTGCATTCTTGAGACCAAATGGCATGGCTGTATAACAGTACAATCCATCTACTGTGATGAAAGAGGTATGCTCTTCATCTTCCCTAGACATTCTGATTTGATGATACCCAGAATATGCGTCTAGGAAACACAGTAATTCACACCCGAAGGTGGAATCCACTATCTGATCTATTCTAGGGAATGAATCTTTTGGACATGCCTTATTTAGTGTTGTGTAGTCGATACACATCCGAAGCTTCCCGCTGGCCTTGGGCACAACGACTGGGTTTGCCAGCCATTTTGGATGGAAGACTTCTCGGATGAATCCAGCTTCGAGCAACTTCTTCACTTCTTGTCGAATGAAGTTCTGTCGCTCTACGGATTGCTTCTGAGGCTTCTGATGCACAGGCCGAGCGTCAGGGTAGATATTTAGATTGTGCTCAATCACTTCCCTGGGGATCCCAGGCATTTGTGACGGTTGCCAGGCAAACACGTCGACATTAGCCCGGAGAAAAGCGATGAGCGAGAGTTCCTATTTGTCGTTCAATCCCCCCGATATACGGGTGGTCTGAGCGGCATCGGAACCGATTTGGACGACTTTGACGGAAATGTCTGTGTCGCCGCTTGGCTGCACACGAGGTGCAGAAGTCGAGCCTCGCTGACGAATGCTCGGGGGTTTTGGAGCTTGCTCCTGCCTGGAGTCCTCCTCTTGCACTGTAGTAAGCGCATGGAGTTCTTCCAGAGCAGTTACTCCGGCGGTACGATCTCCACGGATCCTGAGAACGCCTACTGGTGTTGGCATCTTTAACACCAGGTAACCATAATGAGCAGCTGCCATGAATTTGTACAAGGCAGGCCTACCCAAGATGGCATTGAAGGGTAAGTTGATCTGAGCAACATCAAAGACCAACTTCTCGGTGCGATACTTCTCCCGGGTCCCGAAGGTAACGGGGAGGGTAATAGCTCCATGTGGGGTAATGGCTCCCGGACCTACTCCGGAGAAAGGTCGGGAGGGGTGGAGATCCGAAGGTCGGAGCTGAAGCTTGGTAAAAGCTTCGAAGCTTATGAGGTTGAGCCCCGAACCTCCGTCTACCATGACATGGTGGAGATGGATGTTATTGATGGTAGGAGATACCATCAAAGGTAGCTGACCTGCTCCAACCATGCTTCGAGGGCAGTCCGAAGCATCAAAAGTGATGGCTGTGTCCATCAACTTCCGATGAGGCTCCGCCTTGGCTGTAGGAGCTACAACAGCCATGTCCCGATGCATAGTCTTGATGACGCGGTGGGAGGTGATGTCCCATGATCCACCAAAAATGGTGTTCATGGTCTTCCGACGCTCGTTGTCAGAGACATCGGAATCGTCGTCGACAGAGGTGTAGACGGCCTTCAGGACCTTTTTGGGATCCTGAAAACCTAACTCCTATTCAGCCGGAGCTTCGTCAACTTTTTGTTTTCCTTCCCTCTGTCGGAAAGGAGCTTCTTCCCGGTGCTTGTTGTAGCGCTCGACAAGGTTTCGGACCTCCCGGCAGTCTTCCAAACTGTGGCTGTCCATTTTTTGAATTGGACACCACACCTTGGGTTTACCACCGTCTTCAGAAGACGGTCAAGGTCGCTTCTCGGGGCGTGGCCCCCGGCCACCCGGAGCTGCAGTAGCTGCAGCATTGGATGCACCGGCCGACGGCTTCTTCTTGTCGTTGGTCTTTTTCTTCTTCTTGCCACTCCCGGAGGTAGCGGCTTCTCCTTTGGAGGATTTCTTGTGATCCTCCGGAGTTGGTTTGGAGTGCATTTCACGGCCCTCTGCAGCTCTAGCACATTTGTCAGCCATGCTGAAGAGTTCCATGACACTGGTAATCTCCTTGATCACCAGTTTCTCCAGCATCTTCTTATCCCGCACTCCCTGTCTAAATGCCACGATGACAGAGGTGCTAGAGATAGAAGGGATAATGTTTTGTACCTGAGAGAATCTTTGGATGAATGATTGCAGGGATTCTCCTCCTTTTTGCACAACTGCAGAAAGGTCCAGTTCGGTGCCTGGTCGGGTGTAAGAACTCCCGAAGTTGGCGGTGAACTACCGGCACAACTCCTCCCAACTGCTGATGGAGTTGGGTGGAAGGCTCATAAACCAGGACCTGGCGGTCCCAGTTAAAGCCACTGGGAAATAATTGGCCATTACGGCCTCATTTCCTCCAGCTGCCAAGATAGCAGTGGAGTAAATCTGAAGAAATTTGACAGGATTAACGGTCCCGTCGAACTTCTACGGCAGGTGAGGCCGGAACTTCTGTGGCCACCTGACCATACGCAGATGCATGGCCAGGGCTGAACAACCTCCTCCTACTCCTTCAGGAGCAGGAATGTCTTGAGCTTCTCGTCTTTCACGAGCACGCTCAATATGGACTCGGCCATCTTGTTGGCGATATCAACGATCAAGCTCCGCCCGAAGGTAATGAGTTGAAAGCCTTGATACCGTGTGAGTGCGTCGTGCCCCAGAGGGCAACGACGTCACCTGCTGTGATGCAGCACGTCTCCTGTTGTTGGAAACGTGCGGACCAAGTCTGCCAAACAAGGTCCGTCGCTGCGACGGGGCCCGTCCTGAAGGAGGAGGACCCTGGTTGCTGATGCGGTCGGCTGCTGCTGCAACCAAGTGTTCCACATCGGCCCTCCACTGCTCCATTGCATCCCGGGATGCGTCTGGAGGTGGTGGGCGCTGAAGAAGAGCACGTGCTGCATGAAGCGCATGTTCCGGGTTGTCAAGATTCGCAGACGCAGTGATTGATGCCGGTGCACCATCGCGTTGTCCAGCTTGATTTGCTGGTGGAGGCGGCGGTGGTGGAAGTGTGACTCCTGCTGGAACCATGGTTCCTGCTGGTGGCTGCATATTGGAGGGATTACCCCCAATAGCTTGAACAGCGGGATGACCATTGGATGATCCAACGGCTGAGTTCACCATTCTTGAAATCTCCAGGCCCCTACCTGGCGCGCCAACTGTCGGTGGTTTTGATCCGGCAGATCTCCCGACACTACTAAAGTGTTAGAGGAGTTTGAGGTTTGGTATGGGTGCGCGGAGATTCCAGAAGGTGAGATGTCGAGTGACACAAGGGACACGAAGATTTACGTGGTTTGGGCCGCCTGAGCGTAATACCCTACTCCACGGGGTGTGTTGGTGTTGTATTGGATGTATGAGCTCAACGTCAGTTGAGAGTGTAAAGTCAGCGTCTCTCCGGAGAGTTTGTCCTATGTATTGTCGGCCTGTCCTTTTATAGTACAAGGGTAGGCCGTTACAAGTTAGCCTGGCCCGACATGTGGCCCCGGCGGTTACTGATATTGATACACATTCAACATGTTTAATTGCCCTTAATGACCGAGTTATGGGCTTTGACAGCACTGTTACTGGTAATTAAGGTCGTCCGATTGTGTGTCATTAATATAGTATTAATGACACTTGATCGGGTCTTGAAGTCCTTGATTCCCCTTTGAAGATCCGGAGCCGTTGTGGAGTCTTCCAGAGGTTAGAGGCTGAAGATCCGACGGTTGGACACGTGACAGCGCCGGAGCACACTGTGGGGAACAGATAGGTCAGGTGTTACCCGACACGTGTCAGTTCTGGAGTTAGGTTTGGGGGTGCCATTTCGGTACATAGCCCGGAGCTTCCCCCTTGTGGGCGGTAGCTCCGGTTTGATAGTACACGTGGTGACACTGGGACTGACCATGTTGGAGAAGCGGGTCCGGTTATGTCTGACATGTGGGCCTCTGAAGGTCTTCAAATCAAGTAGATGACTTTCACTTGAGATCTTTGCAATCCCAAGGAGTATATGGTACCCAGGGTACCGACAACTATGATCGTCTAAATTCCAATAACAACCATTACTTATCTATCCCACTTGGAAAAGCCCCACACTTCGATGGAAGTGATTACTCAATGTGGAGGCAGAATATGAAGATGCATTTGATTTCCCTAAATCCAAGTCTATGGCATGTTGTATGTACAGGGATAGATATTCCGGATGACGATGAAGAGCTCACCCCAAGCCAAGAGCAGGCCATTCATAGAAACGCTCAAGCCGCAGCTGTAATCACCTCCTCACTCAGTCGGGACGAGTTCACCAAGGTGGATGGACTCGAAATTGCTAAGGAGATATGGGATACTCTGCAAACTGCACATGAAGGTGACCGACATGTGCATGAAGCAAAGATTGAGATGATCGAAGGCGAACTAGGAAGATTCGCAATTGAGGAAGACGAGTCACACCAAGACATGTACAATCGATTGAAGACACTCGTTAACAAAGTTCGATCATATGGGAGCAAGAAGTGGAATGACCACGAGGTTGTAAAGCTCATCCTTAGAGCTTTTATGCCTTGCAATGTCACGTTATGTTCTATGATTAGAGAAAGCCCCGAATACAAAAAGATGACTCCGGGTGAATTGCTTGGAAAAATTATCAACTTTGAAATGATGGAGAAACAAACAAAGCACGTCAAGGAAATTGCCGACCTCACCTCTGTTAAGAAGAAAGGGGTTGCTTTAAAGTCCACCCTCAAGCCTCTATCCAAAGAAGCAAGAGAAGCACAACTAGAGGAAGACAATGATGAAGAAAGCAGTGAGCTAGATGAAGAGGACATGATATTATTCATGAAAAAGTTCAAGAGAATAATGAAGAAAAGACAAGGGACAAAATCAAGTGAAGGCAAGTACAAGGGAAGAACAAAGCCAAAGTTGAGACGGGCATGCTATAATTGTGGTGAGTATAACCACTTTATAGTTGATTGCCCATATGAGGAGAACAAGAAGAAGACCAAAGAATCCAAGTCTCAACCTAAGAAATTCTTCAAGAAGAAGAAACAAGCAAAACAAGCGCACATTGGGAAGGAGTGGGACTCAAACGATGAGTCCTCATCATCCGATGAAGAAGAGATGGCTAGCATAGCCATCGAGAGCACGTCCAAGAAATCTACACTCTTCCCTACACTCGGTGCAAGGAAGGGAAATGACACTTGCCTTATGGCAAAGGAAGGTAAACACAAGGTAATCATAAAAACCCCTTCCGTGCATTCCTACTCCAGTGATGATGAAATAGATAGTGATGATGAGGATATGCTAAATGGACTAGATAGGAAAACCGCAACAAAAATGAAATTTTTACTTGATCAACTTGTTGAGAAGGAGAGGTTAATTCATCGTCAAGAGGACATGATTATCTCCCAAAAGGAGGAGTATGTCGAACTTGACAAACTTCTAGAGCTTGAAAAGGATAAAAACGATTCACTAGAGCTTGAGTTGGCTTCAAGCAAGAAAGCTTGCTTGGAGTTAACTGACTCAAATGTTGCAATCAAGGACCAACTTGCTGACCTGATCAAGGTTAACAAGATCCTTGAAGTGCAAGTTGATTCACTCAAGCTGAGTGAACCTTCCTCCTCTTCAAACTCACCTTCTCAACCCACTAAAACTAAATTTGCTCATATGTGCACATGTAGTAAAACTGACACCAGATTGAAAGGGAAATCAACCTCCACAAAGGATAAAAATCCTACCCAATGTGGCATATTTGACAAGGAGAATATCAACTATGCACGTAGTGCATACTTGGTCCAAAGACCTCCAAATGTCAAATATGGCATTGGTTACTCTTATGATGAAAAGCAGCATGCTGGAAGTCATAAGAATAACAAGGGAAGGATTTCTTTTGTGAAGGGAAGACCCTCTCAAACTGGTAAGTCGAAGAATAAAAACTTGAACTCACACGAATACCAGACTAGTCTGGTTGGTGTCCGGACAAGTCCGACCCCTCAAACTAGTCCGGCTGATAAACAACGGCAGCTATTATTCAAAACTTTTGATGCCTCCTATGTATTAATGAGAAATAATCTTGGCAATGTCTGTGCTCATTATGTTGGGCCACGCCATGGGAACACAAAATCCCATGTGTGGGTGCCCAAATGTATTGTAACTAACCTCCAAGGACCCAAGCAAGCTTGGGTACCTAAAACCAAAGCATAATTTTTTTTTTTGTAGGCCTATTCCTCCAGTGGATTCAAATGGGTGCTAGACAGTGGATGCACCAACCACATGACCGGAGAAAGGAGGATGTTCGTGGAATATGAAGAGAATGAGGATCCAAACGAGGGCATCTACTTCAGAGATAATAGTCAAGGAAGGGTGCTCGGTACCGGTAAAATTGAATATCCTCTGAACACACACTTTCTCATGTTTTACATGTTGAATCTTTAGATTATAACCTGCTGTCCATATCTCAACTATGTGATAAAGGTTATAATTGCTTGTTCACTAACGAGGGTGTGACCGTCTCTAGGAGGAGTAATGGTTCCATTGCATTCAAGGGTATGTTGAAGGGAAAGCTTTACCTTGTTGACTTCAACAAGGATAAAGCCGAACTCGACACATGCTTGATTGCAAAAACCAACATGGGTTGGCTGTGGCATAGACGGCTAGCGCATGTTGGTATGAGGAATCTTCAAAAACTCCTCAAGGGCGATCACATCCGCGGTTTGAAGGATGTTGTTTTTGAGAAAGACAGGCCTTGTAGCGCGTGCCAAGCCGGTAAGCAAGTAGGAGCACATCATCCCGCAAAGAACATCATGACTACAACAAGACCGCTCGAACTACTTCACATGGACTTGTTTGGTCCAATTGCTTACATAAGCATCGGCGGTAACAAATACGGTTTAGTTATCATTGATGATTTTTCTCGCTTCACTTGGGTTTTCTTTTTGCATGATAAGTCAGAAACACAAGGAACACTCAAGAAGTTCTTCAAACGAGCTCAAAACGAATTTTCATTGACAATCAAGAGTATTCGAAGCGACAATGGCACGAAGTTCAAGAACACACAAGTGGAGGAGTACCTTGATGAAGAGGGCATCAAGCACGAATTTTCAGCGCCATACTCGCCACAACAAAATGGAGTTGCCGAAAGAAAGAACCGAACACTCATAGAGATGGCAAGAACAATGCTCGATGGTACAAGACTTCGGATTGATTTTGGGCGGAAGCGATTAACACCGCTTGCCACGCCGCAAATCGACTTTATCTTCATCGACTACTCAAGAAGACTCCCTATGAGCTACTTACCGGTAACAAACCAAACATTTCATATTTTCGAGTTTTTGGTTCTCCATGTTATATCCTGAACAAGAAGCCTAGGACTTCAAAGTTCGCTTCGAAGTTCGATGAAGGTTTCTTGCTTGGTTATGATTCGAACACTTACGCCTATCGTGTTTTCAACAAGGCCTCCGGACTTGTTGAAGTAGCACGTGACGTAGTGTTCAATGAGACTAATGGCTCCCAAAAGGAGCAAGTTGATCCATGTGAATTAGGTAAAGAAGAAGCTCCTTGTCAAGCATTAAAAAGAACGGCTCTAGGCGAAGTTCGACCACAAGAGCCACCTTCACACGTACATGAGGAAAATGAACCACAAGAGGAGACCATCAATCAAGGGGGAGCTTCAACACAAGATCAACCACAAGAGTACGAAGATGATCGACAAGTCAATGAAGGCAACCACGTAGGGGGAGAAGTGGACAATCATGAAGACACAACTCCTCAAGTGCCACACCCAAGAGTACACCAATGCGTCCAAAGTGATCACCCAATCGACAACATCATCAGTGCCATCCAAAAGGGAGTAACCACTAGATCTCGCATAGCTAACTTTTGTGAGCATTATTCGTTTGTATCCTTTTTGGAACCACGCAGGATTAAGGATGCGTTGAAGGATCCGGACTGGGTGGTGGCAATGCAAGAAGAATTGAACAACTTCAAGCGGAACGAGGTGTGGGAACTTGTGGCAAGACCCAATGCAAACATCGTCGGCACCAAGTGGGTCTTCCGCAACAAACAAGACGAACACGGGGTGGTGACAAGGAACAAGGCACGACTTGTGGCCAAAGGGTACTCACAAGTCGAAGGTTTGGATTTCGATGAGACTTTTGCTCCAGTAGCTAGGCTTGAATCTATTAGAATATTACTTGCATATGCTACTCACCATGATTTCAAGTTGTATCAAATGGATGTGAAGAGCGCCTTCCTCAACGGAACGATCAAGGAAGAGGTGTACTGGAGCAAGCACCCGGGTTTGAAGACAAAGAGTTCCCCGACCACGTATTCAAATTGCGTAAGGCTCTCTACGGCCTCAAACAAGCTCCTAGAGCTTGGTATGAGTGTCTTAGAGATTTCTTAATTAAGAATGGTTTTCAAATTGGCAAAGTAGATTATACATTATTTACAAAGAATTTAGACAATGATCTCTTTATTTGTCAAATTTATGTTGATGATATAATCTTTGGGTCAACTAATCAATCTTTTTGTGAGGAATTTAGCAAAATCATGAAAGACAGGTTTGAAATGTCAATGATGGGAGAATTAAAATACTTCTTGGGATTCCAAGTGCGGCAACAAAAGGAAGGAACGTTCATAAGACAAACCAAGTACACGCAGGACATACTTAAGAAGTTTGGCATGGACAAGGCAAAGCCCATAAAGACCCCCATGGCAACAAATGGCCACTTGGATCTCAATGAAGATGGACCTAACGTCGACCAAAAGGTATATCGCTCCATGATTGGATCTCTACTCTATTTATGTGCATCTAGGCCAGATATTATGTTGAGTGTATGTTTGTGTGCAAGATATCAAGCCAACCCTAAGGAATGTCACTTGACAGCCGTAAAAAGTATCTTGAGATATTTAGTTCATACACCCAACCTTGGTCTTTGGTACCCTAAAGGCTCAAAATTCAATCTCATTGGCTACTCCGATGCAGATTATGCCAGGTGCAAAGTAGATAGAAAAAGCACCTCCGGCACATGCCAATTCCTAGGGAGATCCTTAGTTTCTTGGTCCTCCAAGAAACAAAATTCCATTGCCCTATCCACAGCCGAAGCGGAGTATGTTGCAGCCGGGAGTTGTTGTGCACAACTCCTGTGGATGCGACAAACTCTAAGGGATTACCGTTACAATATGAACCGTATTCCTCTCCTTTGTGACAATGAGAGTGCCATTAAAATTGCCCACAATCCAGTTGAGCACTCTAGAACTAAACACATAGACATAAGACATCATTTTTTGAGAGACCATTCCATGAAAGGAGATATAACCATCTCACATGTCAACACCCAAAAGCAATTGGCTGACATATTCACCAAGCCACTTGATGAAAAGCGTTTTTGCGAACTCCAAAATGAACTAAATATCCTTGATGCTCGGAGTGTGGCTTAAAAAATTGCATACCTGTATGAATTCTTCAAAAATGTTGATTGAATTGTGAAAATCATCTCTCTCAATTTTTCTCAAAAAAAAACTATGTCAATTACTAGATCTTGATGAATTATGATCATTGTTTGATTGTTGTATGCTTACTGGTCAAATTCATCAAGATTAATTGATTTGATTTGCCCCTCTATTCTCTATTTTTTAACCTTCAAATATATATGAATGGGCTATGCAAATTTCTCCTGATCAAGTCCGACGTTTCTGAACCTAAAACCTAATTCCTCAATTCCTCAATGCAATTCCTTGTTATCTTTTCATACCTATGCCTTGTATCACTCATCATCATTCCTGCAAATCATTCTCAGATCATGTCGAGCACAAACGATGAGATCTCCGACTTTGAGGCCGAGATGGGCCACGAGGTGGCACCTCGGACCTCAACGGGTCTTGGCAAGAAGCGCCAAGAAAGACCCTCCGAGCATGCTACTCCCTCCCCTCCTCAAGTTCGAAGGAAGGCACTGGCAAAGAAGCCAGTTTCCAAGGTGGCCGCATCATCAAGTGGCCCTCGCCAAGCAAAGGGCAAGGGCAAAGGGATAGAAACGGGTCCAGTTGGCCCCTTGAAGCTACATGCTCCCAGGGAAGGGGTCCGAGACCCTACTGAAGAGAAGTTCAATGGCAAGGGCAGCGAATTGGCGGCAAAATTCAGGAGTATCGACTGGTATGGCCGCCCGAAGCAAGCTGCTGATGGAAGGTTCTGGTGCAATTTCTACAAATTGGTGTATCTACTGATGAAGACCCCGTGGTGCGCAGTCAGTGGATTAACTGGGCACATTCTGAGAAGAAGGGCTGCTCACCGTTCACTGATGTAGTGAGAGCCATTGAGAAGCATGGACTGAGAGATCTATTTGCTTTCAGAAATAACTAGAATGATGAAGTGATTGCGCAGTTCTTTGCGACCTGTCACTTCTCTAGTGAGGATGAAGAGAGTGTCACTTGGATGACCCATGGATCCAAGTACAGCATTACTCAAGAAGATTTTGCTAACCTGCTTCATCTTGACACCACAAGATCTGATTGCTTAGTCATACACAACATTGGTGTCATTGACAAGGATAGGATGAAGTTCCTATATGAGCCAAACTCAAAGTTCAACCCTCCTTCCACCAAAAACATGAAGCCATTCTTTGTGGTGTTGAACAAAGTGTTAAGTAATACAATTGCTCCCAAGGATGGCAATGCTGGTAGTGTGCAAGGATACCTCCGGACTCTGATGAGAGTCATAAGCAAGGACCGCCCATTTGATGTGGCGGAATACATTTGGAATGATATGGTGAACATAGCCTGCACTCCCAATAGATCTTGCGGATATGCTCCTTACCTAATGTTTGTAATTGAAAAAGTCACCAGCATTGAGTTTATGAAAGATGTGGAGCATCTCCCCTTGAGGCTTCAAACGCCTCAAAAGCCGAGTGTGCAGGCTGCTCCCTCGCCGACCTCCAGTCCCGAGGCACTGGCAAGAATAAGAGAAGATGTTCGAGCTGCTCCAACATCAAGGTCAGCCCCTCAGAGAGGATCAACTAGTGGGATCCTCAAGTATCTGGCTGCCATATTCTCCTCTTGCAAGAAGGCGAAAGTGAGGGCCCATAAACTCAACCAGAAGAGAAAGGAGGACATGAAGTACATAAAGGCCAACGTGAAGCAAATCTTCCAAAAGCTGGAGATCGACCCCATTGGATCTCCAGTGATTTCTGATGACTCTGACCCGGACTTCACTGAGCTCGCGCCCTTGAACCCCTCCGAGCTTGCCTACTTTGGCATTGGGGGATCGAGTAGCTCCGTCCCTCCTCCTTCTCCTCCTCGTCAAGCTGATGATGAAGAAGACGAAGACGACGACGAGAGGACTGACAGTGAAGAGTGAAGACCCTAGGACCCTCCTCTCCTTCTTTTTGGTGTCTTGATGCCAAAGGGGGAGAGATTGAGGGGGAGTCTTAGTTTTAGCTGTAGGATGCAAGGAGAGAGCTCTTTTTATCTATCTTTGTGGGTTGTAATGATTTAACGTTGTTTCTAAGTTAACTACGGTTCTGTGATGCAATGCTTACTTAATTTGAGAAGTATTTGCTAAAATCTGTAATTTTGCTCCTGGAATGACATGTGTTCTTGGTTTTGGTTGATTAATGTAAATTATGTCACTCTCCATGTCTTAATGTACTTAGCTATGCATCCCACCATAAAGAATGCACATATGGATAATTCTTTCACTACTTGATGTATTTTTGATTCATATGTGCATACTTTATGAAAATCTCAATTTTTGCCATATTTTGTGAAATCTCAATTGGTTGTCATCAATCACCAAAAAGGGGGAGATTGAAAGTGCATCTAGGACTCCCTTGTGGGTTTTGGATGATTTATGACAAGCAATTGGGATCCTAACCTCTTTGTTGAGATGAATGCAGGCCTATAATAGAAAAATGAACAAAATACCAAAAAGAAGGGATGATGAGGAGCAAAGTGGAAATGAGCTCAAGGAAAAAGAGATGTAGATTATTGTGTATGGATTCTGTTAAGGAAACACACCCCAAGAGCTCAACCATAATCAAACACACACATTGCACAAAGTTACACAGGACCAGACTAGTCCGATCACAACCGGACTAGTCCGATTACCTTTCTGCACCAGATCGGACAAGTCCGATATCTGTCGGACTAGTCGGATATCTTTCTGACTAGAATCAGACTAGTACTCCCCAGTGCGGACTAGTCCTCAAAACACTATACAAGTCACTGGAAATCAGACAAGTCCGTTATCAACCGGACTAGTCCGATATTCTTTCTGATCCACTTCGGACAAGTCCGATATTCACACGGACTAGTCCGAAAAACCCACTGATCTAAATCGGACAAGTCCTCCAAGTGCGGACTTGTCATACAACACACCTAGGGTTTCACATGTCCGTACAAGTCTGATGGACATCGGACTAGTCTGAAGATTTCCAGTAACGAAATCGGACAAGTCCGATTTTAGCCGGACTAGTCCGATATTTCGGGACACTTAGGGTTTGCTACACACAGCACACCGGACTAGTCTGGTGACCACCACAGACTAGTCCGAACTTTCTGAACCCTAATGGTAACTTTTAGAAACCCCATATAAATAGAGGTGCACGACCCAATTTCACAATCTCTCGAACCCTAGCGCCGTCACACCTCCCAAGAGCCTAAAAAACGACATCTCTCCACGAAATTAAGTGCAACATCGATCAATCCCTTGAGGATTCACTCTAGATCATTGGAGAGACACTTGCAACACCACATTGAGCTCTTGGTTTGATTCTCTAACACACTCCTGCGTTTCAATTGTAACTTTTGAGTGTGTTCTTGGTGGCATTATGTTTTGTAATCTAAGGGAGCTCTCAACGTGTGAGAACGCCCCTTGAATTCGGTTATTCACCCCTTTGTGATTAGTGGAAGAGGATTTCCGCTGTACACACAAAAGAATCAAACCAATCAATCAAGTTCAATCAACTTAGTCCGTGAACACCAGACTAGTCTGCACTTTACCGGACTAGTCCGATATCTCTGGTATTGAATTGGTTGTTGAGTGTTGCAGGATCCGACAATTTTTAAGAAGGCCTATTCACCCCCCCTCTAGAACTACATTCAGGTCGTGGCGGCTTCCGTTGTCGGAGCTAACCCACCAGCCGTTGAAGCGGCACTGGCGCCTGATGTTATTAGCGCGCAAGATGGCGACTCGCCACCGGCGGCCGACGATGCCCTTGTATTGGAGGAGGGGACTTCAACGCTGAACAACGACGCGATGGTTCCTGGAGCTCCAGCCAGGGAGCCATCCGGTCCCCAGGCGCTGGTGTCTGCCATGGAGTCATCAAAAGAGCGGAGAGGCAGTCATCTGTAACAAAGGTCCCGCCGGTCCCGCTTGCCGACGCTGTTGCCGCGGCCTAGTCCATCTTGCACCAAATGCAGGCTGCTTTCGCCTGAGAGTGGGATCAGCTTGCAGAGGAGCGGCGCTTGGTGAAGCTGGTCGACGCCAAGATCAAGGAGCTCGAGGTGAAGGCCTTGAAGGCCCATGCCGTCGCCGATGCTCATCTAAAACTATGCGAGGATCAGCAGTTGGAGCTGGTCCGCCGCGAAGTTGTCGTTGCTAATGCGAAAAGGGACTTGGTGGTGAAGGAGGAGGAGGTCTGCCGGAGCCTGGAGGAGAAGCGTCAGGCCATGCAGGAATCAGAGCTCGCCATCAAGCTCCATGAGGATGATCTAGAGTGTCATGCTCGGGAGCTCGCCGACCGGGAGGAAGCTGCGCGGAGAGAGGCAAAGAGCCTCCAGGCCTCCCACGCGACCGAGGCCCAAGGGATCCGGGACTTCCTGGCCCATGCTAGGGCGGTGTTGGAAACCCTCAGCCTTGATCCCGTGCCGCGCGGGGAGCCATCTTAGGGGGGGTGGCCCAGCTGCTTCCTGCCTTGGACTCCCTTTGCTCGAGGCTGGGGTGAGTGGATGTTGGTATTACTTAACACCACAGATCATCTTCGGTAAAGAGATGAGATCCGCAAGCGCACGGAAGATATCGTTGTAGCATTTCACCCATGAGTATTCCCAAAGGTATCGTATTTATCCCAAAGGAAGGCAATGGAGTAAAGTATATACTACTCTTATGGTCAAGCTATGGGATACTAATCAATTATCCGGACAGGGGGTAAGTTGATAATAGGGGTAGTGTGACACACAACTAGGCAATCTATTCTAAAGGGTAAATGGGTCCTAGAGGGAGATTCGATTAAGAGTTAGAGAGTTTCTCCTACAATGCTCCTAATACATATACATAGCCTAAGGTAGATACTAATGGTCATGTCAATGATGAATTCCTATGCAATACTATTCAACACAACGGGCACGGGCTTACCCCTAGCAATACTAGGGTGACTCCCGCAAAGAGCCTGTGGCATAGCCGAATGTGGAGGATTACAAAGGACAGATAGGGCTGTCACTACCTACTGCCTACCTCTTCAATCCGTGGGTCTACGAGACATCTAACACTACTTAAATACCCTAGCACCATGCTAGCATACTAAGCAAATACCTTAAGAGCTGTAGCACAAGCCATCCTAAGGCAATGAACTAAATCATCGTTGAACCAATGTTGATTGCATAGCATAGTTATTCATATTAACATAATCATATCATAACTACATAGACTATAGTGGGGGTTTATAGTGTTCATGACCATAAGATGTGATCATGAGATTACGATCATAAAGACTATACCTTCCACTTACATGGACTCCACAATCAAATAATAAACGCTTTGTCCAAGTATACGTATAAAAGAAGACTAAAGATAATATCTTTATTGAGCACAAAGTCACAAATACAAGAAGGAATACATGAGACTCCTTCTACTCTTTTCCCAATTTGGACTTGGGACTAGAGGCTCTCCTCTCTACATCCTAACTCCTCTAAGTACTATGGAAGATAGTGTATACAATAGAATGGTGCCAAAGTGGTGTGTGTTGAAGTGAGGGGTATGGGGTCCTATTTATACTAGTGTTGAGGTTAGTTCCTGCCACCAAAAGCGTGTGAATCAGTCGTCATTGACTCCAGGGAGCCGGGAGGAGCCAACACGTGGAAGTTGACCGCGTTTGGCGCCAGGACCAGGTCGGCCGACCCCCTGGTTTGGTCGACCTGGTCAGGGCTCCATACGGCCCGTATTTCCTCCAGGTGGCTGCCAGGTGGGTCCCATTGACTGATATTGGTGCTACACCGTTTGATGGCCTCGTATACTTCTGTTTGTGGGCCATTTGATCCATGTGGTGCCATGTGTCATTGCCTGATCGGCTGGGATGATATTTTATACGATTGCTCCCCATACTTTTCCTCAATTCTTGTATAAATATCTTCATACACATATTTCTCCAAGTAAAAGTGGAAATAGGTCAAGTAGAAAGGTGATGTGTGCAAAAAATGATCAATACTTCACATAATTGAGTTATATTGATGGCTAAAATTGGTATATAACAGCCGTCAACAGTGGACACTGTCCTCGCAAGGCAGCTCGAGGTCGAAGGAAGGGAGCTAGCTGAGCTAGTGGCTTCCCATGTCTTGGTTTGCCTCCGGAGCTGGTACCCGACGATCCCGCTGGAGCCGGTGGAGAAAGGCCCCCTTGACGAGCGAGAGGAGGAGGTTAGGGCGAAAGTTCAGGACCTCGCAAAGTAGGTGGCCTCTTCGTTCCAGCGGTCTTAGGCTAGCGACTCCAAGCGAAACGCCTTTGTAACCGGGGATGGCCCCTTTGTATAAATAATTGTTAATGGATTTGAATCCATGTTTTTTTGCTTGTTGGCATGTCTTGTGCTTTTCCAATTGTTTCCCCAAGTCCGTATCTACATAAGGTCTTAAAGAGATTTTGATGATGTCGTTAGCCTCTGAGGGACCAAGCTTGCACAGTTGACACGACCGATTTATCGATAGTTGACATCCTGCCTATGGAACCACCTTAGAGGCCCCCTGGTAGATGTGGCTGGGTTGTTGGGTACGCCTACCACTTGAGTGCAAGGTTTCTTGGACTGGCCCCAACGGAGTGGGGGACCATGAGTGGTTGACCTTGGTGTAGCCCTTCCAGGAGTGTCGAGCTTTGTTGAGTGTTTGCGTTGATGGCAGGCCCCTTGGGTGATGCCAGAGTTGGATGCTCTGGTGTTTCCCACCATCATCATAGATGCGTCGATGATAGGCCCCCTAGGAGGTGCCGGAGCAACCAGAGCTAGATGCTCTGGCATCACCCTCAGATGTGTTAACGGTGGGCCCCTGATGTGCAGGATAGCACAAGAGAACCTTGTTAGCAACAAGAGCAGGGCAGGAGAGTGTACTCACTTATCAGCGCTTGTTGCTGTTGTCAACATGCTGGGATGTCGGTGGTTGGCCCCTTGGGTGGTGCCAGAGCTGGATTCTCCGGCATCGCCCACCATCATCGTAGATGAATCGATGGTAGGGCCCCTGGGAGGTGTCAGAGCTGGCTGCTCCGACGTCGCCCTTCATCGTCATAAAGTCATCGACAGCAGGCCCCTGAGAGGTGCCGGAGTTGGATGATCCGTCGTCGCCCGCCATCGTTGTAGATGCGTTGACGGGAGGCTCCCTGGTAGGTGCCGGAGTTGGCTGCTCCGACGTCGCCCACCGTCATCGTAGATGCGTCAACGGCATGCCCCTAGTGTACAGGATACCACAAGAGAACCTTGTTAGCAAAAAGAGCGGGGCAGGAGAGTGTACTCACTTATTAGTGCTTGTTGCTGCCATTGACATGCTTGGACGTCGACATCAGGCCCCTTGGGTGATGCCAGAGCTGGATGCTCTGTCCTCACCCACCATCGTCGTAGATTTGTCAGTGGCAGGCCCCCTGGGAGGTGTTGTAGCTGGGTGCTCCGGTGTTGCCCACCATCGTAACCTTCTTTGTATGTCCTGCACACATAATGGAGGTGCATATTTTTTGCTCATTGGTGTTCTTTTCCTATTCTTTAGTATTGTCATGTCTTACAGTCCTGGGCTGGTACACGGGTTTTGGGTAATTCAGTGCGTTAGCGCTCGGGATTTGGCTCCCACCTTACTCGGGGTGTGAGCGTCCTGGTCCTCAGTACTTAGCCGTAGCACTGGGAGGCAAAGCGCGCACGCATAGGGTATAGGACCAGGCTAAGTAGGCTGCGTGCTTTGGACCTCCAGCTCGACGTAAGCCTTTCATGGGGGACCATTTGGCACCACAAGACCCCAAGTAAGAGGGCAGCCGCGAGGTCCCAAAACACCTTGCAGGTACCTCAAACAAGTTTGCCTTCAGCAGGGTTGCATAACTCTACTAGGGGTGATATAGAAAAAACTTCACCAGGTATATGAAGATAATATACAGAAGAATGAGACTAGCCTCATCGATCACAAAATTAACAGGTAACTAAGTGAACATAAGATAAAGCACACAGTAAGACAGTGATTTTTTCAAATTGGCATTCATAGGAGGGACTGGCTTTACAATAAGGAAACGACCCACTCCGATTGGCAAGGGAGGCAGAATGTTCATGCTTAGGGTACAGGACCAAGCTAAATAGCTGAACACTCTGGACCTGTCCCCCCAGAGCTTGGTTGTCTTAAGTGCCATTCCTTGGCACTATGACACCCTACACTGTCCTACTCTTATGCTTAGGGATAGAACTTACGGAGGTCTTCTATGTTCCAAGGGTTTGGGAGGGGCTCTCCTTCATCTGTGGCCAGGCGGACACACCCGGGGCAAGATACTTGTGTCACTCGGAAGGGGCCCTCCCAGCTGGGGGAGAGTTTGTGCAACCCTTCTCGAGAAAGTATACACCGCAGCACCAGGTCACCCGTCTGGAGTTCTCTACTCCACACGAACCGCTCCTGGTAGTGCCTAAGCACCTGTCGGTAACATGTGTTTCAGATGGTGGCGTGCCACATTGCTTTGTCCACGAGGTCGACATCTTCTCGTCAGAGCTGGTCTTGTGAGGCTTCATCGAACGCTCGGACTCGGAGCGAGCCCACTGCAATCTTTGGGGGGAGGACGGCCTCGGCCCCATACACCAGGAAGAAAGGTGTTTCTCCAGTGGCATGACTGGGTGACGTCTGGCTTGCCCATAGCGCAAAGGGGAGCTCGTCAACCCACTTGGCACCATGCTTATCCAAGCTATTATACGTGCATGTCTTGAGGCCCCTAAGGATCTCAACATTGGCCCTTTCAACTTGAACGTTGCTCTTTGGATGAGCCATGGATGCATAACAAACTTGGACACCGAGGTCTACGCCGTAGTCCTGGAACACTGCACTAGTGAACTGGGTCCCATTGTCGGTGATAATCATGTTCGGGACCCCAAACATGCAGACAATCGACTTGACGAACTTGACTGCAGACTCCTTGTTGATGTTGATCACTAGGGCTGCCTCCGGCCACTTGGTGCACTTGTCTACAGCGATGTAGAGGAACCGGTACCCCCCGACTACCCTAGGGAAGGGTCCTAGGATATCCAGCCCCCAGACCGCAAAAGGCAAGGAGGGAGAGATCATCTGTAGTGTCTGCACTGGAGTGTGAATTGGCTTGGTGTGGAACTGGCACACCTTGCATCTCTTGACCAGTTTGACGGCGTCTTGTAGTGTTATTGGCCAGTAGAAGACATGTCAGAAGGCTTTGCCAACCAGCATGCGAGAAGCTGCGTGATTCCCGCACTCTTCTTCATGGATATCTGCAAGCAAGTCGTAGCCTTTCTCCCTAGTTATGCACCATAGAAGCACGCCGTTGGCGCCACGTTGGCAGAGGTCACCTTCTACTAGCATGTAGCATTTCGCCATCCTCACAATCCTCTAAGCAGATAATGGATCCTCCGAGAGGATGTTATCCTTCAGATAGTCCCGGATCTCCATGATCCATGCATCGGGACTCTCTTGAGCTTTTGGATCTTGGACGCCGGGAGACCTGGGGTCCCTGGCGACGCACAAGAGCCTCGGCGGGCCCCATGGTTCCAGGGCTGCCGTGATCGCCAGCTCTGTGGTGCTAGGCTCGCCTTCTTCGTTAGGGCCCGCAGGCCTAGCGGTCGGTCGCACCAACCTCTTGCCGAAGACCTCTTCAGGAACTGAGGCTCCCGTGGACGCCATGGTTGACAAGGCGTCGGCGATGGATTTGTCAATGTGCAGCACACGGCAGAGGTCCAAGGCCTCGAAACTTGCTTCCATCTTCTTGACATGCAACATGTACACCGCGAGCTGGGGGTCGTTGCTGCAGCACTCTCCCCGGACCTGCTTGATGATCAAATGGGAGTCTCCCTTGACCAGCATCTGCTGGACACCAAGACCCTGCGTAGCTGTGAGTCCGAAGATGAGGGCTTCATATTCTGCCATGTTGTTGGTCGCCTTGAAGTCCAGGTGCACTGCATACTTGGACTGCTCTCCTGTTGGTGAGGTGAGCAGTATGCCAGCTCCGGCCCCTTGCTTCCACGAGGATCTGTTGAAGAAGAGTGTCCAATGAGGTCCGATAAGCATAGGTGCCCTGGGCTCCGGCTCGCTGATTTCCCAGCCCCCTGGGTTGCATGGTGAGGGAGTCCACTCAACGACAAAATCCACTAGCTTGGCCCTTGATTGCATGCCGCGGTATGAAGTCGAGCTCGAACTCTGCCAGTTCGGACGCCCATTTGGCGATATTGCCTGTTGCGTTAGGGCTGTGTAGCACCGCCCCTAGTGGGAACAAAGTCACCACTGAAACTATGTGTGCCTGAAAGTAATGGCGAAACTTCCTCGATGCAATTAGTATCGCATATAGTAGCTTGTGCACTTCAAGGTACCTTTTTTTTGCTTCGTGTAGGACTTTGCTGATGAAGTAGACCGGGCGTTGGATGGTCCAGGATCTCCTTGGAGAAAGCAATGCATCCTCTTCCATCTACTCCGGGCCCAGAGACTCCATGTCCCCAGGGCCTGGTGCATCCTTTAGGGACTGGGACCCAAAGGCTCCTTGATCTCCGGGGCCCCCTAGGGGGACCCAGTCACCCTCTAGGGGCTGGGATCTAGAGGCTCCTTGTTTTCCGGGGCTGGGACCCAGATGGGAATGATGGAGTTAAATCCGACTTTGGAGCAAGAAATTTGAGAGGGTCAAACAAATGATGAGGAAATTCAGGAGCAAAGAAAGAACCTAGGAAGGAAGAGAATTCAGATTTGATGAGGATGAACATGGTACCTTATGGCTCGGAAAAAGGATTGTCATGCCTAATGTGAAGCATATTCGGGAGACAATACTAAAAGAGGCACATGACTCTCCATACTCGATTCACCCAGGTTGTACCAAGATGTACAAAGACTTGAAGACATGTTACTAGTGGGCCAGCATGAAGGACATAGCTGAATATGTACCACTGTGTGATGTGTGCCAACGAGTCAAGGAGGAACACCAAAGGCCAGCCAGATTATTGTAGCCATTGAAGATCTCGGAATGGAAGTGGGAAGAAATCAGTATGGACTTTATAGATGGTTTACCGTGTACCCAGTCCGATCATGATTCAATTTGGGTAATTGTGGATCGATTGACTAAATCAGCTCATTTTGTTTTTGTCAAGACCACCTATACCACCGCGAAGCTAGCGTAGCTATATATGGAGCACATTGCGTGTCAACACGGAGTACCAAAGAAGATAGTCTCAGATATAGGTTCTCAATTTACGTCCAGATTTTGGCAGAAATTGCACGAAGCGTTGGGAACAAGGTTAAATTTTAGTTTAGCATATCACCCTCAAACGGATGGACAAACTGAGAGGACCAATCAGATTTTAGAGGATATGTTAAGAGCTTGTGCTTTGAAGCATGGGAAAAGTTGGGACAAGAGCTTGCCATATGCGGAATTCTCATACAACAACAGTTATCAAGCAAGCTTAAAGATGTGACCATATGAAGCACTATATGGAAGGAAATGTAGGACACCCTTATTCTGAAATGAGACAGGAGAAACTCAAGTATTTGGTCCGGATGTGTTCTTGAAGCTGAAAAACAAGTTCAGGTTATTCGCGAGAACTTGAGGGCCGCTCAATCAAGGCAAAAAGGCTATGCGGACAATAGGAGAAGAAAACTCGCCTTTGAAGTGGGAGACTTTGTTTATCTCAAGGTGTCACCTATGAGAGGTCATAAGAGGTTTAACATAAGAGGCATGCTAGCACCTCGATACATTGGGCCATTCAAGATTATGGACAAAAGAGGATAAGTAGCGTATAAGTTGGAGATGCCAGCTCATCTTTCAGATGTCCATGACGTGTTTCATGTTTCCCAGATAAAGAAGTGCTTGAGAGTACCGGAAGTGTAAGACCTATGTGTGCTGAATACATTGGCTTGTAGTGAATACACTTGCTTTGACGATAAATGTTTTGAATATCACCAAAACACCTTTTTTTATTAAGGTCCTGCTAGTTTTGTAAGCTCTGGCGGGAGCTTGGTTATACTAGTTTTGGTAAGTTCCGGCACTAGGTTCTACTAGCTTTTGTTAGCTCCGGCTCAAGGTCCGGGTTGCTCTGGCAAGGTCCGTAACTTGACCGCAATGCTTCTGTTTTTGATTTGCAATGTTTCTTACTTACTTTACATCTCTGGAAAGATTGCTTAGTATTCATTTGCTAAGTCTTTGATGCATTTTTAGTTGACATGGATGATATCGTGTTACTATGGTTTTGCAACATGCTTATGTGAGGTTCTCACGTAAGGTGTTGTGTTCGGAACTACCTTGAGTCAAGTCGAGGACTTGGGCTCGTATGGATTGGTTGTTTATTCATGTGCAGGTGTTGCTTGAGTTCAAGACATGGCTGGTGATGGGATCCATTGGACTAGTCTCAGGGGGGAGATAAGGTTCCAACAACCAAATTCAGGAGGAATTGTGGTTGAGCTAATCAGGAGGTTGCACAACATGATTGAATTAAGAACAATGCTTGTGAAGGTATCATGAACGTCATTGGAAGATGTTTGCATGTGTGCAAGGAGTGCATGGATGTGGCTACATGGTTCCGAGACGTGATGAAGAGATGTGGACGTAAAGAGTTGGTCGGAAAGGTCCAACCGACTAGGTTATGGACTCAGGCTGCGGGTGAGTCGGGTTTGACTCAAATATGGAAAGATTTGAGTTGGTTATGATAAGATTTCGTGTGGGTCACTAATTTGAGTTGTTTAGGAATGTGGGATACATTCCTAAGGTGTTTGGAAGTCTTAAGATTGCTTCTATCTGCGTATAGAAGAATCCTAAGCAGTTATGGAAAGTTACGATTCGTGAACAGAGTAGGATTAGGTTCCTGATTTGAGTTGAGTTGGCTTTCGAGCTGGTTATATAAGCAAGGGAGCCCAGAGCTCGTGGTGCACGACTTTGGGGCTGTTCCTCTTGTGTTCTATTGAATAAAATTCGTAGTTTGAAGGAACATTTGTGCCTTGTTCGTCCGACTTGTTCCAGACAAGTTTTACTCGTCGAGTTTCTGGACAGCACTACCTTTCGTCGGTGGTTTTATCATACCTCGAGTTTTACATATCCAATTGAAGTGATTATTTTTGGGTTGTCTTCAAAATTTGATTATCTATCATATGTCAAAATTTCACGGTCATTGGATTTGTGATCTATGATCTACACGAGTTTCTTTGCAGCGTTCCAGAACTGTTTTTTCTAGGGTAGGACAGATTGACCTTTGTTCGATCTTTCGATCATAACTTGAGTTTTTATCGACGGATTTGAGTTATTCTTCTTGTGTTGTCTTCGTGACTTGATTCTCTCTGATATCTATCACTTTTGTCATGGTGAAACACGTTTAGATTAGTCTCACACACGATTTCTTTAACATATCATTTTTCTGTCGAAGGGGTTGGGGTTTAATTGTTTCCGCTGCGTAAGATTTTTAAATCTACCATTCACCCCCCATCTGGTAGCTTTTCACGTCTCTTCGATCCTAAAATTGGTATCAGAGCGAGGTTGCTCTAATCTATGAGATTTGCACGTGTTTTTAACTAATCATCATGGAGAAGTACTCCGCCAAACCTTGTGTGTTTGCTGGTATTGATTTTCAGGTTTGGAAGGCACGCATGGAGGCTTTCATCCAGGAACAAGGCTTTGCAATATGGGAGAAGGTATAAAAGCCTTACGAAGTGCCATCAAATGATCAAGTTACAGCTACAAATCTGAGAGATGTCGACAACAACAACAAGGCTCGGAACTTGATCATACAAGGATTAACACAAAGCGACTTCGACTGTGTTGCACTCCTCCGATCTGCATACGATGTGTGGAAAGCACTTTGTTACTACCACGGAGGATCCAACACGATCAAAGAGGTAAGGCAAGACATGTTCAAGAAAGAATACATGCGCTTCGAGATGCAACCCGGTGAGTCTATTGATGACCTTTTTGCTCGCTTTAATAAGATTCTCAGCAACTTGCATAGTGTCAATGTTAATTTTTCAGATGCTGAAAATGCTAGGCAATTGCTAAGTGCATTAGATATGTCAATTTGGGAGATGAAAGTCACATCTATTCGTGAATCTACTGTCATGAGTTCACTTACTTTAGATGTGCTATATTCCAAGTTAAAAACTCATGAAATTGACATAATCTCACGGAAGAACCCCAACAAGTCTATTGCATTTGTTTCACAACGTGATATGTCTAGCTCCGGCCAATCATCATCTTGCAATACTCTTGCTTTGTTGTCCTTACTAACCCTGGAGCAGATCGAAGAATTTCCAGAAGAGGAGTTGGCACTCATCTGTACTAGATTCTCAAAAGCATTGCAAAATGTGAGAACTAGAAGGAGAGGAAGTTTCGGACCTCACCGCTGTTTTGAATGTGGTAAAACAGGACACTTTCGTACAAAATGCCCTAACCTTTCAGGTCCGACCATCCGGGAAGAAAAACAAAGCAAGGGCCAGACCTCCTCTAGAAATTCCAACAAGAAGCATAAAGGTACCATAGGACGCAAGATGATCAACAGTTTCATCACCGCGCTTCAAGAGTTCAATTCAAGTGACATAGACTTTGAAAGTGATGAAGATGATGTTGACCTGGCCAACATATGCTTCATGGCGGGCAAAACAAAATCAAGGTCAAGTTAGGAGGATGCAGAACACAACAGTGACGATGATGAGGTATGTTCTACATGTAATGAAATGTGTGATGCTATTTCTCGTGCAACTGTTATTGTCAAGAAAAAGGACAAAAAACTTAGGGATAATGCTACTAAAATTGAATCACTAGAATCTGAAATCAATCGGTTAAAATCTCTAATTCCTAGTGATGATGCATGTCCCTCTTGTGACTTGATCTATGAACAATTGTCCTCCCTAAGAAGTGCACATTCCTCCACACTTGATAAACTTGAACTTGAAATTGAAAAGAACAAAGAGCTTGCTGCACTTAATGATAAAAACTTGAAAGATGCTAGCTGTTCTACAATTGATTTGCATTGTTCTACTTGTGATGATCTTGATAAGAAACTACAAGATGCTATGAATGAAATCTCTATATTGAACAATGCTTAACGTTGTCATGAAGTTAAATATTGTTCCAATTGCAAATTAAAAGGAAAAACTTCCTGTGAAAATTGCCTTGATCTGTCCAATAAACTTGATGACATGCATAGGACATTAGATCGGTTTTGTAATGGGAATAAGAACCTAAACTTGCTGCTGAATTCTTCCAAGTATTGCAATGATAAAACTGGTTTAAGTTTTGATTCTCATGCTCATGCTAAGGCACATCCACCTAAAATTGTAAAGTCATTAGGAAGTGGTTTGATTCAAACAGTTCCTAAACAAAAAGGAGTGGTTTTCAAATCTGCATGAGTGTTGTCTCATTCGGTTTCAAATAAAAATATTGCTTGCTCATCTAGATATGAACACAAAGTTAAATTTCATTGTACTATCTGTGGTAGAGATGTTCATTTCATAGATTTTTGTTACAGACTAGCTAAACAACAGAAGAGGGAAAGAATGGTTGCTAGACCTCATAACTTTCATGCAAAATTTGCTGCACATATTGAACCGAATGTGCAACCTGCTGTTTTGAGTCAAAAACATTCAAAGTTTACCTCCGGACCTTTTGTTTTTGCCTCCGGAGCTACTGATTTTTGTGCTACACAAGTAACACCTTATAGGTCAGTAGTTAAGAATAAAAAATCTCAAACTTTGACTCATAAACCTGCTGTTTTGTCTTAGCTTTCGCGTGTTTTTCCTGCTGCACGTCGCGTGACTCAGTACTGGATTCCTAAATGCCTTTTGACTAACCCCAGTATTGAGTCATCGACGTATTGTGCTTCTATGTAGGTTACACGTTTGAGGAAGGAGAACATTTGGATTGTAGATTCAGGTTGCTCACGCCACATGACCGGTAACAAAGATTGGTTCTCCTCCCTCTCTTTTGTGTCACGTGTAGAGAATGTTACTTTTGGCGATAATTCTTCAACTCCTATAGTTGCTAAGAGTTCGGTTAGAGTAAATGATCACTACACTTTGAAGGATGTGGCACTTGTCAAAAATTTGAAATACAACCCTCTTTCTCTTTCACAACTGCTAGATGAAAATCTGGAAATTATTTTCAATAAAAATTGCTACAAAGTTGTAAGTTCAAATAGTGAGCTTATTTTTAACATGTCTCATTTTGGAAGAGTTTTTAAAGTTGATTTTGATATGTCTTCCTCTAAGCATAGGTGTCTAGTTGCTAATGATTCAAAGGACCTATATTTTTGGCATCGTAGACTTGGTCATGTAGGCTTTGATCACCAAACGCGTGTTAGTGCTCTTGATTGCATACGTGGGCTACCTAAGCTTAAAGGGGACAAAGAAATTGTGTGCTCTTCTTGTAGACATGCTAAGATGGTTGCAGGTTCACATACTCCTCCCACAATGATCATGACAACTGAACCATGTCAACTTTTGCACCTTGACACCATAGGACCTTCACGTGTTCAAACCTTCAGAGGTAAATGGTATGTACTTGTGATTGTTGATGATTATTCTAGATACTCTTGGGTTTACTTTATGGCGTCTAAGAATGAAGTTTTTAGTCACTTTAGAACTTTATTTCTTAGATTATCAATTGATTACCCAGGATCTTTAAAAGCAATTAGAAGTGATAATGGAACTGAATTTAAAAATCAATCTTTTGATCACTTTTGTGCTGAAAATAGAACAGATCATCAATTTTCTTCACCATATGTACCTCAACAAAACGGTGTTGTAGAAAGAAAGAACAGAACCTTAGTTGAGATGGCTAGGACTATGGTTGATGAATATCAAACTCCTAGGAAATTTTGGGCTGATGCATTAGCAACCGCTTGCTATGTCTCAAATCGTGTTTTCTTGCGTGCTAATCTAGGTAAAACACCATATGAGCTCCGGTTTGGACATAGGCCTAGTGTTACACACGTTCGGGTCTTTGGTTGCAAATGCTTTGTTAAGAAACATGGTAATCTTGATAAATTTGAACCTAGATCCATTGATGGCATGTTTCTTGATTATCCATCTCATACTAGAGGCTACCGTGTGCTTTTACTTGACACTAACAAAATTGTGGAGACTTGTGAAGTGTCTTTTGATGAATCAAGCCCAGGTACTAGCTCAAACATTGCAGGTCCATATCCATATCCGCAGGGGGAGAGCATTTTCGTTGAAGATGAGGAAGAGGTGGAACTGCTGCCCGAAAATTCAGCAGCTAATGACATTGTTCAAGCTCCTGATATTGATCCACAGCCAGCACCGATGACCACCATTGCTGATTCAAATCATCCTCAAGTCACAAGCTCATCGATTTGTGATGAACATGAAGAAGAAGAAGCTTGTGAGACATCTGTTCCCCTACGGTTTTACAAAGATCATCACCCACAACAGATGATTGGAAGCTTGCACGAGCGAGTCACACAGTCCAGGTTTTGGGATCCAAACTCTCATGCTCATTCTGCTTTTGTTGCTTCTTTTGAACCCAAAGATATATCACACGCACTCACTAATGAATCTTGGATTATTTCCATGCAAGAAGAGTTAGAAAATTTTGAAAGAAATAATGTTTGGAAACTTGTACCTCCACCTCAAGGTCACACTTTAATTGGAACTAAATGGGTATTTAAAAATAAACAAAGTGAGGATGGGGTTGTGATTAGGAATAAGGCTAGGTTGGTTGCTCAAGGTTTCACTCAAGTTGAAGGTCTAGATTTTGATGAAACTTTTGCTCCTGTTGCTAGATTAGAAGCCATAAGAATTTTGTTAGCTTTTGATGCATCTAAAGGTTTTAAGCTATATCAAATGAATGTTAAAAGTTCTTTTCTTAATGGCTACATAGATGAGAAGGTTTATGTCAAACAACCACCGGGTTTTGAAAATCCAGATTTTCCTAATCATGTTTACAAACTGTCCAAAGCCTTGTACGGTCTCAAACAAGCCTCTAGAGCATGGTATGATAGGTTAAAAACATTCTTACTTGAAAAAGGGTTTACCATGGGCAAGGTTGATAAAACTCTTTTTGTGCTTAAGCATGACAATGACTCATTATTCGTTCAAGTGTATGTGGATGATATTATCTTTGGTTGTGCTTCTCATGATCTTGTGTCCAAGTTTTCAGCAATGATGAGTTCCGAATTTGAAATGAGTATGATGGGTGAACTCACTTACTTTTTGGGGCTGCAAATCAAGCAAACTAAGGAGGGTACCTTTGTGCATCAAACGAAGTATACAAAAGATCTCCTAAGGCGCTTCAACATGGACAAAAGCAAGCTTCTTCGAACACCAATGGGAACAGCAACAACACTTGGACTTGATGAAAATGGTGAACCCGTGGATCAAAAAGAATATAGAAGCATGATCGGATCACTTTTGTACCTCACGACATCAAGACCAGACATACAATTGAGCGTATGTCTTTGTGCACGGTTTCAAGCCTCCCCACGTGCTTCACATTGTCAAGCCGTCAAAAGGATTCTCAGGTACTTACATGGAACTCAAGAATTTGGAATTTTTTCCTTCTTCCTCAACCGTTACTTTGAAAGCTTTTTCGGATGCTGATTTTGGGGGTTGTAGGATTGATAGGAAAAGTACCTCTGGTGCTTGTCATTTTCTTGGTAATTCTCTTGTTGCTTGGTCCTCTAGAAAACAAAATTCAGTTGCACAATCCACAACCGAATCTGAATATGTAGTTGCTGCTAGTGCTTGCTCACAAATTCTTTGGATTGTTCAAACACTTAAGGACTATGGGTTTGATATAGATAGTGTTCTACTGTTATGTGATAACACTAGTGCCATTTGCATTGCTAAAAACCCCGTGCAACATTCTAGAACTAAGCACATTGACATTAGGTAACACTTTCTCCGAGATAATGTTAAAAAAAGGAAACATTGTGCTTCACCATGTAGATTCCGAACAACAATTGGCTTACATTTTTACAAAACCTTTGGATTTCACTCGTTTTTGTTACATTCGTAGTGAAATAGGGGTTATGCACCCTCATGGCTTAAATTGAAGTGGAGTTTTGAAACTTGGGAAGTCTATGTGTGAATCTGAAATTAAAATAATATGAGCATAGTATTTCATACATATATGACTTTGTGATTCCCTTTACATGCTGAAAGTTCTTACTACATTACTCGTGTTATACATTTTTTAGTTTTTGCCATGTCTAGTAATTGAAATAATTACTTACACTATGGTCAAGGTCGAACTTTCTTGCTGTTTTGAAATTGTTACATGTTCACAAGTGCTTTTAATCATTATGAATTAATCAAGTAATCAACTCACATGTTGAGTTTTTATGAACAAATATAAATTGAGAAAAGATCAAGAGAATATTCATGCATCTCACTTCTTCTTTTGAGATGGCTTATCATTGCACTTAGATATGAACTTGGAAGAAGTTTTGTATGACTAAAACCATGTCCTTAAGCTTCTGATTGTCAAATGACATAGGCTTGGCTTGGTTGGTTAGAATAAGGCAGATGCGCATATAATCTCTTGCAAATATCATATGATCTAAATTTATGCTTTGAAAAATAATAAAATGCAGCAACTAGTGTCATGATTTCAGGTTTTGAAATAGTTAAGTTTGTGAGATCATACTTACTTAAATTGAAAATTACATTTGATCTCTAGCATGGCTTACACTACTTTTGTGTATTTCATTGATGTGATAATGTAAGGTACTTGATAGTATGACTTGGATGAGCTTTGTTTATATGTATATGTTATAATATGCTCATAACAACTAAAGGGGGAGAGATAATTTGTTTATATGCTCATGACTTGTTGAATACATTGTGAAAGGGGGAGAGATAAGCATGAAGAGAAAGAGAATATGTGCATAAGGAGAATATGTGCATAAGGAGAGATAATAAAGGGGGAGAGATAATATGGGACAATTTTTGGATTTTCTTCTCATTTTACTTTTGATTTACAAAGGGGGAGAAATTGCCTTCAAAACTTTTATGTGAATAAGCCAATGTTCGGATTTTAAATGGTGTTGCCAATGCATTCATCAAGGGGGAGATTGTAAGACCTATGTGTGCTGAATACATTGGCTTGTAGTGAATACACTTGCTTTGACGATAAAAGTTTTGAATATCACAAAAACACCTTTTTTATTAAGGTACTGCTAGTTTTGTAAGCTCCGGCGGGAGCTTGGTTATACTAGTTTTGGTAAGTTCCGGCGCTAGGTTCTACTAGCTTTTGTTAGCTCCGGCTCAAGGTCCGGGTTGCTCTGGCAAGGTCCGGAACTTGACCGCAATGCTTCTGTTTTTCATTTGCAATGTTTCGTACTTGCTTTACATCTCTGGAAAGATTGCTTAGTATTCACTTGCTAATTCTTTGATGCGTTTTTGGTTGACATGGATGATATCGTGTTACTATGGTTTTGCAACATGCTTATGTGAGGTTCTCACGTAAGGTGTTGTGTTCGGAACCTACTTGAGTCAAGTCGAGGACTTGGGCTCGTATGGATTGGTTGTTTATTCATGTGCAGGTGTTGCTTGAGTTGAAGACATGGCTGGTGATGGGATCCATTGGACTAGTCTCAGGGAGGAGATGAAGTTCCAACAACCAAATTCAGGAGGAATTGTGGTTGAGCTGATTAGGAGGTTGCGCAACATGATTAAATCAAGAACAATGCATGTGAAGGTATCGTGGACGTCATTGGAAGATGTTTGCACATGTGCAAGGAGTGCATGGACGTGGCTACATGGTTCCGAGACGTGATGAAGAGATGTGGACGTAAAGAGTTGGTCGGAAAAGTCCAACCGACTAGGTTATGGACTCAGGCTGCGGCTGAGTCGGGTTTGACTCAAATATGGAAAGATTTGAGTTGGTTATGATAGGATTTCGTGTGGGTCATGAATTTGAGTTGTTTAGGAATGTGGTATACGTTCCTAATGTGTTTGGAAGTCTTAAGATTGCTTCTATCTGCGTATAGAATAATCCTAAGCAGATATGGAAAGTTATGATTCATGAACAGAGTAGGATTAGGTTCCTGATTTGAGTTGAGTTGGCTTTCGAGATGGTTATATAAGCAAGGGAGCCCAGAGCTCGTGGTGCACGACTTTGGGGCTATTCCTCTTGTGTTCTATTGAATAATATTCGTAGTTTGAAGGATCTTTTGTGCCTTGTTCGTCCGACTTGTTCCAGACAAGTTTTACTTGTCGAGTTTCTGGACAGCACTACCTTTCGTCGGTGGTTTTATCATAACTAGAGTTTTACAGATCCAATTGAAGTGATTCTTTTTGGGTTGTCTTCACAACTTGATTATATATCATCTGTAAAAATTTAACGGTCATTGGATTTGTGGTCTATGATCTACACGAGTTTCTTTGCAGCGTTCCAGAACTGTTTTTTCTCGGGTAGGACAGATTGACCTTTGTTCGATCTTTCGATCATAACTTGAGTTTTTCTCGACGGACTTGAGTGATTATTCTTGTGTTGTCTTCGTTACTTGATTCTCTCTGATATCTATCACTTTTGTCACGGTGAAACACATTTATATTAGTCTCACACACGATTTCTTTAACAAATCATTTTTCTGCCGAAGGGGTTGGGGTTTAATTGTTTCCGCTGCGTAAGATTTTTAAATCTACCATTCACCCCCCCTCTGGTATCGTTTCACGTGCTATTCGATCCTACAGCAAGAACAAGTGCCAATGGAAGAATTGGAGCTAGAGGAAGATTTGACTTATGCCGAGCAACCAATCAAAATCTTGGAAACCAGGGAGAGGGTCACAAGGAACAAGACTATTAGATGGTGTAAAGTTCAATGGAAGCATCATATAGAATCAGGGGCAACATGGGAGTTGGAGGATGATCTCAAGAAGGAATTTCCCTATCTCTTCTCTTCCGCATCGAATCTCGAGGGCAAGATTCATTTTAAGAGGGGTAGGTTTGTAACACCCTCATTTTCATCCATCATGCATTGCATACATCCTAATACATGTTTAACATTAATCCACATAAAAAGAAACGAGTTTAAAATCAATTAGAAACAAAACCGCACTTAAGAATCCTGGAAAGTGTGGACTAGTCCGATTTTGGTGCGGACTAGTCTGATTTCTTTCTGAGCTCGCTTGGACTTGTCTGTTTTTCTGCGGACTAGTCTGTTGTTCTCTCTGGACATTTTTGGACTTGTCCGGTCCTTTACGGACTAATCCGGTATTCCAAAACCCTTAAAAATTTGCTAAGTCCCTAGACTTGTCTCGACTAGTCTGGTACTCCAGCGGACTTGTCCGTTTTTCCCTCTAACTAAAGTCAGACTTGTCCGATTTTAGGCCAGACTTGTCTGTTTTTTCCCTCTGGATAAGTTCGGACTTGTCCGATGTCCAGAGTGGACTTGTCCGATATCTCTCTGGATAACTTCGGACTAGTCCGACCCTCTTCGGACTTGTCCGATAAATCGCGACTCCGAGTTGATCTTTTGTTTCACGACTTGTTTCTTGTGTTTTACGTTAAGTGGGCCTAGGGACATCGTGCCTAACTCTTTTAGAGCCCATGAGGGACTCTAAACCGACCTCTACTCACCCCAGAACTCGAAATCCATCAAACTCTAGTCTCCACCTCTATATAAACAACCCCACCCCTTGACTTGACATCTATTTGCCACTTTTCCACCCCACCCAAACCCTAGCTCGTGAGTAGCCGCCATGAAGGAGGGAGAGGGAGATCCCAAACAAGAAGAAGAAGCGGAGGAAACGAAAGAGGATCAAGACCTCCACCAAGTTTGCGTACTTCATCAACAATTTACCATCAAGTTCTTCATCAACCCTAGATCTTCAAGATCCAAGTGTTACCTCCAAGATCCCCGATTCATTGGAGTTCTAAACACCAAGTATACCTTCTATTTTCTTTTCCTTACCTGAATTCAACCCCAAATCTCCAAATTCATGTCGATCTAGGAAAACCCTAATATGCTGATCTCGCGCAGTGCGGACTTGTCCGGTCCCTAGCGGACTAGTCCGATTTTCCTGGTTAAATTGTGTTGAATTAAATCAATAATTTGATCGAATCAACTCCAAACCTGTATAAACATGTAAATAACTATTAGAACTAGTTAGTGATTATTTAAAGCAACTCATTAACAAGTTCCACCTTGCATTTGCATTAATCATGCATGTCATGTCATATTGAGTAATATATGTGCACTTTTTGATTGTAATTTTTGTTTGTATGTTTATTGTGCGAATTAGACGGATCTGCGCTAGAGTGTGCCGCGAAGGATCTCCAGCACCAAGAGTTTGAAGTCTTTGATCCTAATCAAGCCCAAGAGCAAGGCAAGTGCCTTTGAAGCATATTGATCCTATTTTAAAGTAAATGTTTTGTTTGCAAAATTGCTTGCTCGTGTCAATTTGATGGGAACCCTATCATAGGAAGTTTACTAGATTTGTTAACCACCCTTGTCAACCGGAATATATGGTAGAGAGTCGAGAAGGGCTTTTTACCTTTTTTCTTCGCTTAACTAATTGGGATGGGAAAACAACCGTACCACTCAACTTAATGTTGCATTTATGAGATTATGATTAACATGAAATGGTCAATGTGATATGGTAATAGGTGATCTAAGCAAGTCTGGTACGTGGATGGGTTGGATGTTATGGTGGTTTGCTTGCTTTAGATCTAAGGACCGGTTCATGCGGGCCAGAACTACAGTGCCACCACGAGGCCAAGTATGGGTGCGGCATAGCTGATTAGTTAGGGCTTTGCCAGTGCTATTTGGACCATTAACGATGCTCGGGGAAGGGGTAGTCGGATTGGGTTTGTTGATGATTGGTGGGACTATCCTAGGATCCGAATGGCTCAAGAGGGGGCCCGTGGTTGAAGATGTGCTCTGTTGGAGGCATCGCCACCGGTGAAACCTCAGTGGGGTCTAAATAGGCTAGTAATCCCTTTGTAAAGGCTATTTTGTGATCTCTTGGCCATACACCTATGGTAGTGTTTTGGCATAATGGAGGTTTTCCTTAGCCGTCGATGGGTGATGAAGTCACAAACATGTGGGTAAAGTGGTACAAACTTTGCAGAGTCTAATAAACTATCATGATAGCCGTGCTCCCGGTTATGAGCGCCTGGATGACCTACATGATTAGAGGGAACTTGGTATTGGGATGGTTTTGGGGATGGTTTTGTTCACGGTTATGGTTATGGTTTGGTAATGGTTATGGTTATGGTTGACAACATGGTTATGGCTGGATAATGAATTAAATTCTGATATTGATTATGGCTATTGGTAATGAGAAATCTTAAATATGAATGATGGTAATGAATATGGACTGGTATGATGGTGATTACATGGTTTATGATGGGATTATTTCACCTACATGTAATATATTGCTTTTCAGATGCTTTAATGTACTTTTCAACACTTAGCCTTTATTATTGTCGACATTTGTATCAGCTACATGTCATACTTTCCACACTTGCTGAGTACGATATGTACTCACCCTTGCAATCCCCCCACCAATAGTTGCATGTCAGGACTGGGAGTTTAACGGTGACAATGCGGAGTTCTAGGCCGTGTCTACCGTCAGCTTTGCCTGTGGTGTGATTGGAGCTGCGCTATACCTCTGCTTATGCTGCTTAGTTGCTTAGTTTGCTCAGTTTAGTTTAATTCTGCTGCATTAGTTGAAACTGGTCATTAATATTCATTAGTGCTTGTATTTGAGGATAATATGGTTGTGTAATAAAAGTGCTTAATTAATCTTGTCTGTGGTAATTTTCTGTATACTCTTTTGTGAATGCACTCATGTATATGTGTTGAACGTCCTCGGCACACATATGTGTTCACTTGGATCATTTTCGGAACCAGGTGTCACAAGACCGGCCCACTCTGCAACCAAAACCATACTTATGACCTCTATTGTGGCGGCGATGTTGAGGTACTAGGGCTCCCTGGGCTCCGGTGCCACCATTATGGGCACCGATGTCAGCTGCTGCTTCAGCTTGCAGAACGCCTTCTCTTCCTCCTTTGATCCAGTCGAATGGTCCGGACTATCACAGGAGCTTGAAGAACGGGAGGGCTCGCTCGGCCAGCCTAGAGATAAACCGGTTGAGCGCTGCCAAGCAACCTACAACCTTCTGCATGTCCTTGATGCGGGCTGGAGGCCGCATCAGCCCAACCGCCTTGATCTTCTCTGGGTTGGCCTTAATCCCTTGGTGTGAGACCAAGAAACCGAGGAGCTTCCCAGCTTTGACTCTGAACACACACTTGTTGGGATTGAGCTTTGTGCGTGTGGTCCGTAGTCTATTAAAGACTAGGGCGAGGTTCTCTAGCAATGATGTATGTGTCTTGACTTTTACTACAATATCAACTACATACACCTCTACTAGGTCCCGAATGAGTTCCCCAAATGTTTATGCATGGCGCGTACAAAGGTGGGGATGGTATTCTTAAGACCATAAGGCATGGATACATAGTAGTAAAGGCCATCTACAATTATAAATGCGGTATGTTCTTCGTCCTCTCTAGACATTGGGATTTGGTGAAACCCCAAATATGCATCTAGGAAGCATAGCATATCGCATCCCGAGGTTGAATCTATGATTTGATCTATTCTAGGGAGATGGAAAGGATCATTAGGACATGCCGTGTTGAGGTTGGTGTAGTTGATGCACATGCGGAGCTTACCACCAGCCTTGGGGACCACAACAGGATTGGCCAGCCATCTGGGATGGTGGACCTCTCGTATGAAGCCAACATCGAGTAGCTTCTTGATCTCTTCACGGATGAAGTTCTGCCGCTCAATGGATTGCTTACGAGGCCTCTACTGTGCTGGCTGGTGAAAGTGCATCTAGGCATCCCTTGTGGGTTTTGGTTGATTAATGACAAACAAATGAGATCCGAACAAAATTGTTGAGGTGAGCGCAAATTTTAAAGAAATGAGGAAGAAAGTACAAAAAGGGAGGAGAATGAGGATCTAAAGGGAAAAGAGCTCAAGAGCTGAAAAGATTAGATTATTTTTTTTGGGGTGTGTTGGAGAAACACACCCCAAGAGCTGAAGTAAAAAAGACTACACTCACTGCAAAAAAAATCAGCATGTGCAGACTAGTCCGATATACACCGGACTAGTTCGATATCTCTCTGACAAAAACGGACAAGTCCTCCCCCAGTGCAGACTTGTCTGCATCCCTTCACATTTGCACAACACATGACAAGTCCGATATAAATTGGACTAGTCTGATAATCCTCTGACTAAAATCGAACAAGTCATCCAAGTCTGGACTTGTCCTTAGCCCTACAGTTTTTCACTACACCGGACAAGTTCGATATAGACCAAACTAGTCCGAAAACTCTCTGACTAAAATCGGACAAGTCCCTCCAAGTGCGGACATCTCCGTAGTCCTACACTGTGTTCATCACACCGGACTAGTCCGATATCTACCAAACTAGTCCGAAATGTTTCTGACTAAGATGAGACTAGTCCGCACCTCAACAGACTAGTTCGATATCCATCAACACTTAGGGTTTCTCGCATACACGCACACCGGACTAGTCCAGTGTACACTACGGACTAGTCCGGACATCGCAAACCCTAACTGTAACTTTTAGAAACCCTAGTATAAATAGAGGTGTACGGCCATACATAAAAAACTCTCGACTCCCTGCACCGTGACACCTTCCAAGAGTCCAAAATTCACATCTCCCCACACATCCTAAACTTAAAAAGATCAAATCTTTCAGGATTAGCAATTGAACAAAGGAGAGACTTGTTCTACACATCTTGAGCTCTTGGGTTTGATCTCTTGCACACTCTAACCGTTTTATTGTATATCTTTTGAGTGTGTTTGGTGGTGTTCATCGCTGTAATTCTTGGGGAGCCCTCAACTTGTGAGAAGGCCCCTTGAACAAGTTATTTGCCCCTTTGTGGTTAGTGGAAGAGAATCGACCTCTGTGGCGATTCAACGAGGGCAGGGTTGGTGAAGACCCGGTCCTCCTTGGACTCCTCATCGGGGATGTAGATTTCCTCCGTGGGAATTGAACCTTGGGATAAAATCTTGTCTTGCGCACTTTTGTTTTATAATTCATCATATTCTAGGGTTTGCTTAAACTTGTGTAACTCATACTTAAACATTGTATCATACTTGATCATTGCAATATATTGGTTCATTGTCTCAATACATTTTACTCTTAATTTGATTTTCACTGCATAGCGTGCCGGAAGTAGAATTGTCAATTTACTTGATCTTTTAGTCCGTGCACACCGGACTAGTACGCACCAGACTGGACTAGTCCGGCCTCCTTGTATTTGATCCATCTGTTATGTGTTTCAGGATCCGATAAAAGTTCAAAAATCCTATTCACCCCCTCTAGGCTACATTCAATTGGTATCAGAGCCAAACTCTTCAAAAGAGACTCACCGCTCGAAGAGACGATTTCGGACATCAAGGATGTAAACAAGAACTTCAACAACGAGATGGGTGATGATGAAAAGATCCAAAAGCTGGACAAGCTCCTCGATGCAATTCAGGACTGTGAGGACGATGATGGGGAAATGCTTCAACTCAAGGCTCTTCTCCGAAAGAAGGCACTATCTCCAAAAGGAAAGAAGAAGACTCACGATGAGAAGATGAATAGGAGTAGTCACACCGACTACTCCCGATATCCTTTTCACTATGAACGTTTAAATTCAAATAATAGTAATTACCTATCAATTTCTTTAGGCAAAGCACCTTAATTTTATAGCAATGATCATTCAATGTGGAGAAAAAATATGAAACTACACCTTATATCTCTTAACCCAAGTTTGTGGCATATAGTTTGTACAGGGATAGATATTCTGAACAATGATAAAGAATTAACACCAAGTCAAGAACAAGCAATTCATCGGAATGCTCAAGCTGCAGTTGTGATCACTTCATCATTGAGCTAAGACGAGTTCACCAAAGTGGATGGACTCGAAATTGCCAAATATATGGGACACTCTACAAACCGCAGATGAATGTGACGGTCATGTACGTGAAGCAAATATAGAGATGATCGAAGCTCAATTGGGATGTTTTGCTATAGAAGATGGTGAATCTCCTCAAGACATGTACAATAGACTCAAGAATCTTGTCAACAAGGTTCGAGCTTATGGCAGCAAAAAGTGGAATGATCATGAGGTCGTGAAGTTGATTCTTAGAGCATTCATGCCTCGCAACGTGACTCTTTTCTCTATGATTAAGAGAGCCTCGAGTATCGAAAAATGACCCCGGACGAACTTCTTGGCAAGATTATCAACTTTGAAATGATGGAGAAGCAAGCCAAGCACGTCAAGGAAATTGCTGACCTTACCTCAACAAAGAAGAAAGGAGTTGCTTTGAAGTCAACTTGTAAACCTGCATCAAAAAAATCTCGGGAAGCTATTGAAGAAGATGGCAATGATGATGATAGCGGTGACATCAATGATGAACACATGATCTTATTCATTAAAAGGTTCAAGAAGATGATGAGAAGAAGAAAGGGTAATAGCTCAAATGAAGGAAGACAAAGGGACAAACAGAGACCCAAGATGAGACGGGCATGCTACAAATGCGGAGAATATGACCATTTCATAGTAGATTGTCCACATAAAGAAAATAAGAGGAAGACTAAAGACAACAATCCTCAACCAAAGAAAATGTTCAAGAAGAAGAAGCAATATGGCCAAGTGCATCTAGGGAAGGAGTGGGACTCCAATGATGAATCCTCATTCGAAGAAGAAGAGGAGATGGCCACCATAGCCATCAAGAAGCCTACCAGGAAATCCACTCTCTTCCCAACCATGGGCGCAAGGAAGGACACCGATCACACGTGTCTAATGGCCAAGGAAGGAAAAAGAAAGGTCAAAACTAAACCTCCCTCCTCGCTTTATTCTGATAATGATATTGATAATTATAGTGATGAAGAAAACATGCTTAATGGTTTAGATAGAAAAACAACTGCAAAAATGAAATTTTTAATGGATAAGATTGTTGATAAGTATGAGCTAGTCAATCACCAAGAAGATATGATCATCCTCCAAAAGGAGAAATATCTTAAGATTGAAAAGCTCCTTGAGCTTGAAAAGGAGCAAAGTGAATCACTAGAACTTGAGTTAGCTTCAAGCAAGGAAGCTTGTTTGAAGTTAAAAGACTCAAATGTGTCCATCAAGGAAGAACTTGCTAACTTAACTAAAGTTAACAAGATCCTTGAAACACATGTTGAGTCACTCAAGCAAAGTGGATCCTCATCCTTTTCAAGCACACCTTCTCAACACATCAAGTCTGAAACTGTTTTTACTTGCACTTGTGCTAAAAATGATATCATCTTGGAAGAGAATTCCAAATTAACAAAATAAAAGCAAAGGCATTTATTTTGGTGATAATAGTCAAGGACGGGTGCTTGGTACCGGTAAAATTGCAATTTCATCACAACATACTCTTTCTCATTTTTTACATGTTGACTCCTTGGATTTTAACCTTTTGTCCATATCTCAATTATGTGACAAAGGATATAATTGTTTATTCACTAATGAGGGTGTGACCGTGTCTAGAAGGAGTGATAACTCAGTTGCATTCAAGGGTGTGTTAAAGGGAAACTTTATCTAGTTGACTTCAACAAAGATAAAGTCGAACTTGACACATGCTTGATTGCAAAGACCAACATGGGTTGGCTGTGGCATAGACGGCTAGCACATGTTTGTATGAGGAATCTTCAAAAACTCCTTAAAGGCGATCACATCTGAGGTTTAAAGGATATTGTTTTTGAGAAAGACAGGCCTTGTAGAGCATGCCAAGCCGGGAAGCAAGTAAGAGCACCCCATCTCGCAAAGAATGTCAAGACTACAACAAGACCGCTTGAGCTCCTTCACATGGATCTATTCGGTCCACTTGCTTACATAAGCATCTGCAGTAATAAATATGGTTTAGTCATTGTTGATGAATTTTCACGCTTCACGTGGGTTTTCTTTTTGCATGATAAGACATAAACTCAAGGAACCCTCAATAAGTTCATCAAGCGTGCCCAAAATGAATTCTCACTGAAGATCAAGAACATACGAAGTGACAATGGAACAGAATTCAAGAATACTCAAGTTGAAGAGTATCTAGATGAGGAAGGAATAAAGCATGAGTTTTTAGCACCATACTCTCCTCAACAAAAAGGATTGCCGAAAGGAAGAACCGAACACTCATTGAGATGGCGAGGACAATGCTCAATGAATACAAGACTTCGGATAGGTTTTGGGATGAAGCGGTTAACACCGCTTGTCATGCCATAAACCGACTCTATCTTCATCGTCTACTCAAGAAAACCTCATATGAACTACTCACAGGTAACAAACCGAATATTTCATATTTTCGAGTCTTTGGTTCAAAATGTTACATTTTAAACAAGAAGCCCAGGGCTTCGAAGTTCGCTTCAAAGTCTGATGAAGGTTTCTTACTTGGCTGTGATTCAAACTCCTACGCCTATCGTCTCTTCAACAAGGCCTCTGGACTTGTTGAAGTGGCACGTGACGTAGTGTTCGATGAAACTAACGGCTCTCAAGAAGAGCAAGTTGATCAATGTGTGCTAGATCAAGAAGAAGCTCCATGTCAAGAATTGGGAAGAATGGCATTGGGCGATGTTCGACCACATGTGCCAGCTCCAAATGCGAATGAAGAAGATGAACCACAAGCAGAGGAAAATGATCAAGGGGGAGCTTTCACACAAGATCAACCTCAAGAAGATAAAGGTGAGCAAAACATTAATGAGGGCAACTATCCAGGGGGAGAAGAAGATGATAATCATGAAGATTCAAGACCACAAGTGCCACATCCAAGAGTACACCAAAACATCCAAAGAGATCACCCCGCTAACAACATAATCGGCGACATCAAAAAGGGAGTAATAACTCAGTCTCGCATAGCCAATTTTTGTGAACACTATTCTTTTGTATCCTCCTTAGAACCATACAAGGTTGAAGATGCATTAAAAGACCCCGACTGGGTGATGGCAATGCAAGAAGAATTGAACAACTTCAAAAGGAACGAAGTGTGGGAGCTTGTTGAAAGACCCAAGTCCAACGTCGTTGGCACTAAATGGGTCTTCCGCAACAAGGAAGACAAACACGGAGTGATAACTAGGAACAAGGCACGACTTGTGGCCAAAGGTTATTCACAAGTCGAAGGTGTAACACCCTAAATTTACGCATCATGCATTGCATACATGATCAGGCATCAAACATCAGTAGGATAAAAGAAAGATAATAAAAGATAAAACATACATATATGGTGTAGCAAAAGAAGAAAAAGAAAATAATAGCATAAAACTTGTATTAGGGAATAAGTATAAAAATAATAATAATAATATATATAAAAAAGTATATGTAAATAATATATATAATAATATATAAAAAAATAAAATCTAAATAATAAAATCTAAATAATAAAATATATTATAATAATAATATAAAAAGAATAAAATAAAAAATAAAAGAAAAAGAAAATATATATAAAATAATATAAAGAATAAATAAATAATAATATATTTATAAAAAAAGAGAAAAAGAAAATAAAGAAAGCAACCGCCGGCCATGCCGTACCGGCCCAACCAGCGGTGACCGCCGAGCGATCCCGCGCGCCGGGCCACGTGCGCCGCCCGCTGGGCCCCGCTCCCACGTGCCGCACCGCGCGCCTGCCGGCCTCGCACCGTGCGCACCGCGCTGACTGGCCCCACCCCGCACCGCGACTCCCGCGCCCGCGACCACATGGCCCCACCCCGCCGATCCCGCGCGCCCACGCGCGCTCCCACCCGCGCGTTGACTCGCTTGCGCCTGGCCCCGCTCTCCCGCGCCGACCGGCCCACGTGCGTGACGCGCGCCCCGCGCTCGCCCTAGCCCCGTTCCCGTGCCCTAGTGCCGCCAGCACGCCCGATCCCGCGTTGTGTCGTGCGTCCCTAGCCGCGCCTGCGCCTATAAATACGGCTGCAGGGCTTTGTGTTTTCCCCTCGACGCCAGAAGCAAAACCGCTGCCGCCCAGGGGAAAGGAAACCCTAGCGACGAAAGAAAAAAAAGGGACCAGAGAATAGAGGCCGCGCTGCCAGGAAGAAAAGGAAGAAAAAGAGAGGAGAAAAGAGGAGGAAAAATGAAGAAAAAAAGAGGAGGGTGCCGCCGTCCGCCGGAGATCGTCGTCGTCGTCATGCCGCCGGAGGACCTTGCGCATCTACTTCGTCTACGCGTCATCCCCATCCCGCGATCTTCGAAGACGTCGCGTCTACGGTAGGGTTCGTTTTTCCGATGTGAATTTTAACGACGTATTAGATCTATAGACGTAATTTAATCGTAGTTGCACCATGAATTAATTTTCAGCAGTATTAATCCCCGCTAAAACCCCCGTAAACTCATATGAACACGTATGAACTAGTTGCATCTAATTAATAAACAACCATAGTTAATTAATAATTGGTTTTTGCATGCATGCATATCATCGCATGTTTATTAATACGTGTGCATCATATTGATTTGTATGTATATTCTTGTATGTATGATCGCGAGTAGAGGGAAGTGCTCAAGAAGTCGTGTACGAGGATTTCGAGAACCAAGACTTCGAAGCGCTTGAGCAACCCTATCCGCCGGAGCAAGGCAAGTGTCCTTGAAGCATATTGATCCTATTTTTAAAATAAATGTTTTGTTTGCAAACTGCATGCTTGTGTCAATTTGATGGGAATCCTATGGTAGGAAGTTTACTAGATTTGTTTAACCACCCTTGTCACCTGAAATATATGGTAGAGAGTCGGGAAGGATTTTTACCTTTTTCCTTCGCTTAATTAATTGGGATGGCAAACAACACTACACATTTAATTATGCATCAATGATATTCTGGTTAATGTGAACTGGTCAATACGATGGGTGATCTAAGCAAGCCTGGTATGTGGATGGGTTGGATGTTATGGTGGTTTGCTTGCTCTAGATCTAAGGACCGGTTCATGCGAGAATAAGCCAGGACTACAGTGCCACCACGAGGCCAAGTATGGGTGCGGCGTAGCTGATTAATTAGGGCTTTGCTAGTGCTGTTTGGACCATTGTGGATGCTCGGGGAAGGGGTAGTCGGATTGGGTTTGTTGATGATTGGTGGGATCCGAATGGTTCAAGAGGGGGCCCTTGGTTGAAGATGTGCTCAGTTGGAGGCATCGCCACCGGTGAAACCTCAGTGGGGTCTAAATAGGCTAGTAATCCCTTTGTAAAGGCTATTTTGTGATCTCCTGGCCATACACCAAAGGAAGTGTATATGGCATAAGGGAGGTTCTTTAGTCGCTGACGCGTGATGAAATCACAAACACATGGGTAAAGTGGTACAAACTCTGCAGAGTATTAAAACTATCATGATAGCCGTGCTCTCAGTTATGAGCACCTGGACAACTTCCATGATTAGAGGGAAATTGGGACTTGGGATGGTTATGGTTTGGTAATGGTTATTGTTGATATTATGGTTATGGTTTGGTAATGGTTATGGTTGATATTATGGTTATGGTTATGGTTATAGGATGGAATCATGGTTTATGACATTGATTATGGTTATTGGCAATGGTAAATTATGGACTGGTATTATGATGGTTACATGGTTTATGATGGGTTTGCTTCACATAAATATGATACATTGTTTTTCCAAATGTTTTACTGTACTTTTTAGCACTTAGCCATTATTATATTCGTCATTTGAATCAGCCACATGTCATACTTTCCACACTTGCTGAGTACGACATGTACTCACTCTTGCAACCCCCCCCCCCCAATAGTTGCAGGTTAGGATTGTGAGTTTAATGGCGATAATGCGGAGTTCTAGGCCGTGTCTACCGTCAACTTCGCCTGTGGTGTTATTGGAGTTGCGCTATCCCTTATGCTTAATTGCTTAGTTGCTTATTAGTTTATTTCCGCTGCATTAGTTCAAACTTGTCATTAATATCCACTAGAGCTTGTATTCAAGGATATTATGAATTGTGTAATCAAATTTGGTTAATTAATCTTGTTCTGTGGTAATTTTCTGTATACTCTTTTGTGATTGCACTCGTATATGTGTGTTGAACATCCTGGGCACACATATGCGTTAGCTTGGTTCATTTTCGGAACCGGGCGTCACAGATTGGTATCAGAGCCACAGGTTGACCGTAGGACGCAGCCTAGATAGAATGGACACTTTAGAGCACATAGGAGCACTCAGGAATCGATGTGTTTTCGCTTAGTGTGTTGTTTGCTATATATATATTGTTTGCTTGTGTGCTTAATAGAGGATTTTGGGATGCTTTAGCATTGCCATGTCCACCTAGGCTAGTATAGCTAGTTGGTTAGCTTCATATCCCTTGATGCATATAGTTGGGGATGTTTCTTAATTCTTACCTACTGCTCTCCTTCAGATGGTGAGGACTCACAATCAGAGGGATGTCAATGACGAGGAGGAGAATCATGGAGTACCTCAGAACAATACTGGACAAGGACCTGCTCATGGAGCTATCAATATCGAGCAGCTACTAGCTATGCAGAACCAGCTCATGCAGACCATGATACAGACAATGGGACAATTGCAGGCTGGCAATAACATCAACAATCAGCCCCATATGCCTCCACTGCCACCCCCACCTCCTCATAACCGATTGGGAGAATTTAAGGGGACTAGGCCGCCAACCTTTGCTCAAGCCGCTGACCCTATGGATGCAGATGATTGGCTCAAGTCTGTGGAGAAGAAGCTAGCCATTGTCCAATGCAGTGACCGGGAGAAGGTGCTATTTGCTTCTCATCAAATCATTGGAGCAACTGCCGATTGGTGGGATTCACTATGCAATGCTCATGAGGATCAAGAGAGGATCACCTGGGCGGAATTCAAGGAGAACTTCCATTCTCATTATGTGCAGGAAGGTGTTATGATCTTGAAGAGGCAAGAATTTGAGAATTTAAGGCAAGGAAGATCAAGCGTGATTGAGTATCTCAATAAATTCACTCAACTCTCAAAGTATGCGCCTGAGGATGTAGGTCGGGACAGCCGGAAGCAATACTTGTTCATGAGGGGATTGAACAATGAGATCCAAGTGCAATTGCTCAACTGTGATTATGTCAACTTCCAGAAGCTTGTGGACAAAGCAATAGTTGTGGAGAACAAGGTCCGTGAGATGGAACAAGACAACAAGAGGAAGGCGCCATATCAAGGACATCAACAAGGAAGTAATATGCGCCCTCGCCTTGCGCCTCCTAATGTGCCATACTACAGCTCCTCTGCTCCTGTACAGCGCCCTGATTATGCACCGCGCCCAGCTCAGTTTGTGCAGCAATGCCCTGTCATGCAAGCACCTAGGCCTCCAATGCCTTATGCCCCTCGTGCTAATTTCCCAAATGCAAATGCTCAAAACCAAGCTCGTACCAATAATTTTGGTGGAGTTAAGAAGTCTATACTTGTGGAGAAGCTGGACACTTTGTGCATCAATGTCCTAAGTCAGGCCTTGGTCAAGTAAGCAATGCGTTGAGGCAAAACCCAAGACCCAATGGAGGACAGCCACAAGGGAACCGTGGACAGCGGAATTTTGCTCGTGGCAATGTGAACCATGTCTCTACGGAGGATGCTCAACAAGCGGATGACGTGGTCATTGGTATGTTTCTCGCCAACTCCAACCCCGCGACTATGTTATTTGATTCTGGAGCATCGCATTCATTCATTGCATCGAAGTATGTTGCCAAGTATAGTTTGCCTATCTCTCATATGAAGTTTACTCTATTGGTTAAGTCTCCTGGAGGAGAGATGAGGACAAATATAGTATGTCCAAAAGTAAGCCTTAGAATAAGGGGGGTAGACTTCTCCGCCAACCTCATTGTTTTGGATTCTCAAGGATTGGAAATTATACTCGGTATGGACTGGTTGAGGAAGCACAATGGAGTTATTGGGTGTGCCACAAAGACGGTGAAGTTGACCAATGAGGAAGGGATCGCCATAGAGTTTGAAGCATCTCAAACCGCACCGAAGCAATTGCAGCTGAATCATATGGACGGTGCCGCAATTGAGGAGATTCCGGTGGTGTGTGAATTTTTGGATGTTCTTCCGGATGAGTTGCCAGGTATGCCACCTGATCGAGACATTGAGTTTGTCATTGATTTAATACCTGGAACTGCACCTATAGCTAAGAGGCCGTACCAGATGCCTCCTATGGAATTAGCGGAGCTCAAGAAGCAGATCCAAGAACAACTAGAGAAAGGTTTTATTTGCCCAAGCTCTTCACCTTGGGGAGCGCCCGTTCTATTTGTGGACAAGAAGTATGCGTCGCAATAAATGTCAAAGCTAACCAATCATCAAGGACTACTCCAAAGTAGTGAAGCGCATGACTGAGTTGCTAACAAGGGGAAAGCTTCTCAAATGGACTCTATCTTGCTAGGATGACATTGAGAAGGAACATGAGGAACACTTGAGGCTTACGTTGCAGAAATTGAGGGAGCATAAATTGTATGCCAAGTTTAACAAGTGTCAGTTTTGGTTGAAAGAGGTGCCATTTTTGGGTCATATCATCTCAGTAGGAGGAGTATCGGTTGACCCTGGTAAAGTGAGGGATGTGTTGAAGTGGGAACCGCCACAGAATGTTAAGGAAATTCAGAGTTTCCTTGGAATGGCTGGATATTACCGCCGATTCATCAAGGATTTCTCCAAAATAGCCAAGCCTATGACCGAATTACTCATGAAAGGGAAGGCATTCCGATGGACTCAAGCTTGTCAGGATAGCTTTGAGGAGTTAAAGAAAAGGTTGACAACCACGCCGGTGTTAGTATTGCCGGACGTGAGCAAGAGTTTTGATATATATTGTGATGCATCAAGACAAGGATTAGGATGTGTGCTCATGCAAGAAGGCCAAGTGGTAGCTTATGCATTGAGGCAACTAAATAAACATGAGTTGAATTATCCTACACACAACCTTGAACTCGCAGCCGTGGTACACGCCTTGAAGATATGGAGACACTATGTTTTTGGTCACCGATGTGAGATTTATACGGATCAAAAAGAGTCTCAAGTACATATTTACACAAACGGATCTGAATCTGAGGCAACGCCGATGGTTGGAGCTCATCAAGGATTATGACGTGGGATCAACTATCACCCAGGGAAGGCCAATGTAGTGGCCGATGCTTTGAGCCGAAAAGGAGTAAGCCACCAACTCACAGTCTAGGAGCTGCCATCTGAGTTATGCAAGGAGTTTGAACGGTTGAACCTTGGATTCATAAATGAGATGGGAATGATGGAAGTCAACCCAACATTAGAGCAGGAAATACGGGAAGGACAGACAAAGGACAAGGAAATACAGGAAATCAAGGAAAAGATCCAAGAAGGAAGAGAATTCAGATTTGATGAGGACGAACAAGGTACCTTATGGCTTGGAAAGAGGATTGTGGTACCTAATGTGAGGCATATTCAGAAAACAATATTGAAGGAGGCACATGACTCACCTTACTCAATTCATCCCGGCTGTACAAAGATGTACAAGGACTTAAAGACATGCTATTGGTGGGCCAACATGAAAAAGGACATAGCCGAATATGTTGCATTTTGTGATGTGTGCCGACGAGTTAAAGCTGAACATCAAAGGCCATCCAGATTACTGCAACCATTAAAGATTCCGGAGTGGAAGTCAGAAGAGATTGGTATGGACTTTATAGTTGGATTACCACGTACACAGTCCGGATATGACTCAATTTGGGTAATCGTGGATCGATTGACAAAATCAGCTCACTTCATTCCTGTCAAGACCACATATACCACCGCGAAGCTAGCAGAATTGTATATGGAGCATATTGTGTGCCGACATGTAGTTCCAAAGAAAATAGTCTCGGACCGAGGTTCTCAGTTCACCTCTAGGTTTTGGCAGAAACTGCATGAAGCTATGGGTACAAGGTTAAATTTCAGCTCAGCATATCACTCTCAAACGGATGGACAAATCGAGAGGACCAATCAAATTTTAGAGGACATGTTAAGAGCTTGTGCTTTAAAGCATGGGAAAAGTTGGGATAAGAGCTTGCCATATGAAGAATTTTCGTACAACAATAGTTACCAAGCTAGCTTGAAAATGTCACCCTATGAAGCACTATAAAGAAGGAAGTGTAGGACACCTTTGTTTTGGAATGAGACAGGAGAGAATCAAGTATTTGGTCCGAATATGTTACAAGACGCTGAAAGACAAGTTCAAATAATACGGGAAAACCTGAGGGCTGCCCAGTCCCGACAGAAGGGTTATGCAGATAATAGGCGAAGGAGTCTGACTTTCGAAGTTGGAGAGTTTGTATACCTCAAAGTGTCACCTATCCGAGGTCAGCAACGGTTTAACGTCAAAGGAAAATTGGCACCACGTTACATCGGACCGTTCAAGATTTTGGACAAACGAGGAGAAGTGGCATATCGACTAGAGCTGCCGACATATCTCTCCGATGTACACGACGTGTTTCACGTCACTCAACTCAAGAAGTGTCTCAGGGTACCGGAAGAACAAGTGCCGATGGACGACTTAGAACTTCAGGAGGATTTGTCTTATGTCGAGAAACCTATCAAGATCTTGGACGTGAAGGAAAGGGTCACGAGGAATAAGAAAGTCCGTTGGTGCAAAGTGCAATGGAACCACCATACGGAAGCCGAAGCTACGTGGGAACGTGAAGAAGACCTGAAGACGGAATTCCCTCATCTTTTCTCCACGCTGTCGAATCTCGAGGGCGAGATTCATTTTAAGGGGATAGGTTTGTAACACCCTAAATTTACGCTTCATGCATTGCATACATGATCAGGCATCAAACATCAGTAGGATAAAAGAAAGATAATAAAAGATAAAACATACATATATGGTGTAGCAAAAGAAGAAAAAGAAAATAATAGCATAAAACATGTAATAGGGAATAAGTATAAAAATAATAATAATAATAATATATATAAAAAAGTATATATAAAGAATATATAAAAAATAAAATATAAATAATAAAATATATTATAATAATAATATAAAAAGAATAAAAGAAAAAAATAAAAGAAAAAGAAAATATATATATATATATATATATAATATAAATAATAAATAAATAATAATATATTTATAAAAAAAAGCAACCGCCGGCCAGGCCGTACCGGCCCAGCCAGCGGTGACCGCCGAGCGATCCCGCGCGCCGAGCCACGTGCGCCGCCCGCTGGGCCCCGCTCCCACGTGTCGCACCGCGCGCCTGCCGGCCTCGCACCGCGTGCACCCCGCTGACTGGCCCCACCCCGCACCGCGACTCCCGCGCCCACGAACCCGTGGCCCCACCCCGCCGATCCCGCGCGCCCACGCGCGCTCCCGCCCGCGCCTGGCCCCGCTCTCCCGCGCCGACCGACCCACGTGTGCGACGCGCGCCCCGCGCTCGCCCTTGCCCCGTTCCCGTGCCCTAGCGCCGCCAGCACGCCCAATCCCGCATTGTGCCGCGCGTCCCTAGCCGCGCCTGCGCCTATAAATACGGCTGCAGGGCTTCGTGTTTTCCCCTCGACGCCAGAAGCAAAGCCGCCGCCGCCCAGGGGAATGGAAACCCTAGCGACGAAAGAAAAAAAAAGGGACCAGAAAATAGAGGCTGCGCCGCCAGGAAGAAAAGGAAGAAAAAGAGAGGAGAAAAGAGGAGGAAAAATGAAGAAAAAAAGAGGAGGGCGCCGCTGTCCGCCGGAGATCGTCGTCGTCATCGTGCCACCGGAGGACCTTGCACATCTACTTCGTCTACGCGTCGTTCCCATCCCGCGATCTTCGAAGCCGTCGCGTCTACGGTAGGGTTCGTTTTTCCGATGCGAATTTTAGCGACGTATTAGATCTATAGACGTAATTTAATCGTAGTTGCACCATGAATTTATTTTCAGAAGTATTAATCCCCGCTAAAACCCCCGTAAACTCATATGAACACGTACAAACTAGTTGCATCTAATTAATAAACAACCATAGTTAATTAATAATTGGTCTTTGCATGCATGCATATCATCGCATGTTGATTAATACGTGTGCATCATATTGATTTGTATGTATATTCTTGTATGTATGATCGCGAGTAGAGGGAAGTGCTCAAGAAGTCGTGTACGAGGATTTCGAGAACCAAGAATTCAAAGCGCTTGAGCAACCCTATCCGCCGGAGCAAGGCAAGGGTCCTTGAAGCATATTGATCCTGTTTTTAAAATAAATGTTTTGTTTGCAAACTGCATGCTTGTGTCAATTTGATGGGAATCCTATGGTAGGAAGTTTACTAGATTTGTTTAACCACCCTTGTCACCTGGAATATATGGTAGAGTCGGGAGGGGTTTTTACCTTTTTGCTTCGCTTAATTAATTGGTATGGCAAACAACACTACACATTTAATTATGCACCAATGATATTCTGGTTAATGTGAACTGGTCAATATGATGGGTGATCTAAGCAAGCCTGGTATGTGGATGGGTTGGATGTTATGGTGGTTTGCTTGCTTTAGATCTAAGGACCGGTTCATGCGAGAATAAGCCAGGACTACAGTGCCACCACAAGGCCAAGTATGGGTGCGGCGTAGTTGATTAATTGGGGCTTTGCTAGTGCTGTTTGGACCATTGTGGATGCTCGGGGAAGGGGTAGTCAGATTGGGTTTGTTGATGATTGGTGGGACTACCCTGGGATCCGAATGGCTCAACAGGGGGCCCTTGGTTGAAGATGTGCTCAGTTGGAGGCATCGCCACTGGTGAAACCTCAGTAGGGTCTAAATAGGCTAGTAATCCCTTTGTAAAGGCTATTTTGTGATCTCTTGGCCATACACCAAAGGAAGTATAATTGGCATAAGGGATGTTCTTTAGTCGCCGACGGGTGATGAAATCACAAACACGTGGGTAAAGTGGTACATACTCTGCAGAGTATTAAAACTATCATGATAGCCGTGCTCCCGGTTATGAGCACTTGGACAACTTCCATGATTAGAGGGAAATTGGGACTTGGGATGGTTATGGTTTGGTAATGGTTATGGTTGATATTATGGTTATGGTTTGGTAATGGTTATGGTTGATATTATGGTTATGGTTATGGTTATGGGATGGAATCATGGTTTATGACATTGATTATGGTTATTGGCAATGGTAAATTATGGACTGGTATTATGATGGCTACATGGTTTATGATGGGTTTGCTTCACATAAATATGATACATTGCTTTTTCAAATGTTTTACTGTACTTTTCAGCACTTAGCCATTATTATATTTGTCATTTGAATCAGCCACATGTCATACTTTCCACACTTGATGATTATGACATGTACTCACTCTTGCAATCCCCCCCCCCAACAGTTGCAGGTCAGGATTGTGAGTTTAGTGGCGATAATGCGGAGTTCTAGGCCATGTCTACCGTCAACTTTGCCTGTGGTGTTATTGGAGCTGCGCTATCCCTTATGCTTAATTGCTTTGTTGCTTATTAGTTTATTTCCGCTGCATTAGTTCAAACTTGTCATTAATATCCGCTAGAGCTTGTATTCAAGGATATTATGAATTGTGTAATAAAATTTGGTTAATTAATCTTGTTCTGTGGTAATTTTCTGTATACTCTTTTGTGATTGCACTCGTTTATGTGTGTTGAACATCCTGGGCACACATATGCGTTAGCTTGGTTCATTTTTGGAACCGGGCATCACAGAAGGTTTGGATTTCGACAAGACTTTTTCTCCCGTAGCTAGGCTTGAATCGATTCGTATATTACTTGCATATACTACTCGCCACGATTTCAATCTTTATCAAATGGATATGAAAAGTGCCTTCCTCAACAGACCGATCAAGAAGGAGGTGTATGTGGAGCAACCACCAGGTTTTGAAGATCAAGAGTACTCCAACCATGTCTACAAACTGCGTAAGGCTCTTTATGGCCTCAAACAAGCTCCTAGAGCTTGGTATGAGTGCCTTAGAGATTTTTTGATTGAAAATGGCTTCATAATTGGTAAAGCTGATTACACTTTGTTTACCAAACAGATTGATGATGATCTCTTTGTTTGCCAAATCTATTTTGATGACATCATATTTGTCAAGAATTCAGTAAGATTATGACAGATAGATTCGAGATGTCCATGATGGGAGAGTTGCGATACCTTTTGGGATTCCAAGTGAAACAAAAAAGGAAGGACATTCATAAGCCAAACAAAGTACACTCAAGACATTCTCAAGAAGTTTGGAATGGACAAAACAAAGCCCATAAAGACTCCCATGGCGACAAATGGACACTTGGATCTCAATGAAGAAGGACCAAACGTGGATCAAAAGGTATATTGTTCCATGATTGGCTCTTTACTATATCTATGTGCATCTAGGATAGATATTATGTTGAGTGTATGTTTGTGTGCAATATTTAAGCCAATCCTAAGGAATGTCATTTGACAGCCATTAAAAGGATCCTGAGATATTTAGTTCATACACCCCACCTAGGCCTTTGGTATCCCAAAGGTTCAAAATTCAATCGCATTGGATACTCTGATGCAGATTATGTCAGATGAGAGGTAGATAGAAAAAGTACCTTTGGTACTTGCCAATTCCTAGGTAGATCCCTAGTTTCTTGGTCCTACAAGAAACAAAATTCCATTGCCTTATCCACGGCCGAAGCGGAGTGTGTTGCAGCCGGAAGTTGTTGTGCACAACTTATTTTGATGCGACAAACTCTAAGGGATTATGGTTGCAATATGAGTCGTATTCCACTCCTTTGTGATAATGAGAGTGCCATTAAAATTGCCCATAATCCTGTTGAGCACTCTAGAACCAAACACATGGACATTCGACATCACTTTTTGAGAGATCACTCAATGAAAGGAGACATAGCCATTTCCCATGTCAACACTGGAAAACAACTAGCTGTTATCTTTACCAAGCCACTTGATGAAAAACGCTTTTGTGAGCTCCGAAATGAACTAAATATCCTCAATGCATCTTCAAAATCATGTTGATTGTGTTGAAAAATCATCTCTCTCTATTTTTCTCTGGAAAACTATGTTGATTACTTGATCTTGGTGAATTATGGTCATAACTTGATTGTTGTATGTTTACTGATCATATTCATCAAGAATATTTGTGTGTCTTTGTCCCCTATACCTATTAGGATCCTTCGAATATATATACGAAGAGTTTTTGTACCTTTCTGTTCAGGGGACCACGGACTAGTCCGTGGTCACCCCAGACTAGTCCACACATTGTAGACTATTCTGCCCTGTTTTCGCTAGTCCGGACTATTCTGGTCCGACCACAGATTAGTCCGATATTTCGACTCCATAACCCTAGGGCCGGTGCAGACCTAATCTTCTTCTACCTCACAACTTCTCTCACGTTCTCTCTCCTCACTCAAGTGCCGCCAAGGCGATTTCGCGAGTTCTCCATCAAATCCACTCAAGTCTCCATGGGAATTGATCTCCACTGCAAGGGGATCGAAGACCCCGGACTAGTCCGCATCAAGAACTCCTTCAGCGCCACGAATCGAAGGATTTGGTAAACTTCTCTCCAAACCCTAGAACCTTCGATTTTTCTTGTTCTTGCTCCAATAGCTTAATACTTCTGGCCAATGTATGCTTTATTGATGTATTCCATTTATCCTAGATCACATATGCATTGAGCAACCTCAATTTTTGCTAAGTTAGGGTTTGAGCAGCCCCATAACGGACTAGTCCGTTCTCAGAGCGGACAAGTCCGGTACTTCAGACAAGTCCGTCCCTAAACAACAGACAAGTCTGGTATGCCCTGATCAAAACTCTAGCTTATATCAATTCAATGCAATTCCTTGTCATTCTTTCTTATCCATATCCTTTATATCTTCCTTGTCAGAATCATGTCCAACTCAAACAAGGATTTCTCCGACTTTGAGGCCAAATTGGATCAAGAGACATTGCCTCATGCCTCGGCGGGCCAAACCAACAAAAGGCAAGACTTTGGCGCTGAATCCTCGCCCACTCCACCTAGGGTGTGGCGAAAAGTTCCAGCTAAGAAACCAGCTTCCAGAGGGAAAGATGTGGTTGGTCCTAGCTCGGAGGCTCCACGCCAAACCAAGGGAAAAGGAAAGGGGCTTGCCTCTGGCTCGATTGGTCCCTTGACGATGACAGCTCCAAGACAAGGGAATAGGAACCCCTCAGAAGAGAAGTTCAATAGCAAAGGAAGTGATGTGGCATGGAAGCTCAGGAAGATTGGTGCCTATTGTAGGATCGAAGAGCAAGTGAAAAGCTACCAGAGGGGGGGTGAATGGTAGATTAAAACTTTTTCAGTGGAAGCAATGAAAACCCCTCGGCAGAAAAACAATCAGTTAAAGAAATCGTGTGTGAGACTAATCTAAATGTGTTTCACCGTGATAAAAGTGATATATATCAGAGAGAATCAAATCAAAAAGACAACACAACAAGAATTACTCAAATCCTTCAAGAGAAACTCAAGTTACGATCGAAAGATCGAACAAAGATCAATGTGTTCTACCGAGTAAAAAACAGATATGTAATACTACAAAGAAACTCGTGTAGTCAAAAACCACAAATCCAATGACCGTGAAATTTTGACAGATGATATATAATCAAGTTGTGAAGACAACCCAAAAAGAATCACGTCAATTGGATTTGTAAAACTCGAGTTATGATAAAACCACCGAAGAAAGATAGTGCTGTGCAGAAAACTCGACGAGAAAAACTTGTCTGGAACAAGTCGGACGAACAAGGCACAAAAGTTTCTTTCAACTACGAATTTTATTCAATAGAACACAAGAGGAACAGCCCCAAAGTCATCTCCCACGAGCTCTGGTCCCCCTTGCTTATATAACTAGCCCTTACACCAACCCAAACTTAACTAGGACTCTAATCCTACTCAATTCACGAATCAAAACTTTCCATAACGGCTCAAGACTCTTCTATATGCAGATAGAAGCAATCTTAAGACTTCCAAACACCTTAGTAACATATCTCACATACTTAAATCAACTCAAATTCATGACCCACACGAAATCCTATCGTAACCAACTCAAAACTTTCCATATTTGAGTCAAACACGACTCAGACGCAACCTGAGTTCATAACCTAGTCGGTTGGACCTTTCCCACTAATTATTTATGTCCACATCTCTTTATCACGCCTTGGAACCATGCAGTCACATCAATGCACTCCTTGCACACGTGCAAACATCTTCCAATGACGTCCACAATACCTTCATATGGATTGTTCTTGATTCAAACATGATGTGTAACCTCCCATTGTCGAACCTCATCTTATCCCTAAGACTAGTTCAATAGATCCCGTCACCAGCCATGTCTTGAACTCAAGCAACACCTGGACATGAATAAACAACCAATTCGTACGAGCCCAAGTCCGCGACTTGACTCAAGTTAGTTCCAAACACAACACCTTACGTGAGCACCTCACATAAGCATGTTGCAAAACATAGCAAAATGATATCAACCATATCCACCAAAACGCATCAGAAACTTAGCAAATGAATACTAAGCAATCTTTCCAACAATGTAAAGCAAGTTCGAGACAAATCACAGTAAAAGCAGGAACATTGTGATCAAGCTCAGAACCTTGCCAAAGCTAACTGGAGCTTGAGCCGGAGCTTATCAAAGCTAGTACAACCTAGCGTCGGAGCTTACCAAAGCTAGTACAACCTAGCACCGGAGCTTTCCAAAGCTAGTACAACCTAGTGCTGCAGCTTGCCAAAGCTAGTCGAAACTAGTCAACCCAAAAGGAAAGGGGCTTGCCTCCGGCCCGATTGGTCCCTTGACGATGATAGCTCCAAGACAAGGGAATATGAACCCCGATTGGTCCCTTGACGATGACAGCTCCAAGACAAGGGAATAGGAACCCCTCAGAAGAGAAGTTCAATAGCAAAGGAAGTGATGTGGCATGGAAGCTCAGGAAGATTGATGCCTATAGCAGTGGGAAAATGGCAGCCAATCTAAAATTTTGGAGTCACTTCCACTCGGACTACTACAACACTGTGTACCTCCAAATGAAGACTCCGGTGGTCCGCAACCAATGGATTAGCTGGACCCATTTTCAAAGGAAGAGCTGTGATGCCTTTGAGGAGGTGATACAGGCTGCAGAGAGACACAATCTCAAGGACTTGTTTTCTTTCAGATACAACTGGAATGATGAAGTCATTGCCCACTTTTACTCTACATGCTACTTTTCCAGTGATGAAAAAGAGAGAGTGACTTTGATGACACATGGATCCAAGTAATCGTTACTTATTCTAAGTTTGCCAGGCTGCTGCACCTTGAGGACACCAGCAGCAATGAGATTGTGATTCACAATCTTGGTGTTTTGGAGAAGGACAAGATGGATTTTCTTTATGATACCCGCCTCAAATACAATCCTCCCTCAACCAAGAACATGAAGCCTTTCTTCACTGTTCTCAATAGAGTGCTCCGAAAGATAATTGCTCCAAAAGATGGAGATGCTGGGAGTGTCCAAGGTTACATGATAACTTTGATGAAAGTAATTAGCAAGGGGAGGAAGTTTGATATCTTTGATTACATCTGGAATGACATGGTGAACATCCCCTACACACCAAACCGCTCCTGTGGCTATGCACTATACTTGATGTTCATAATTGAAAAACTCATAGAAAATGAGTTTGTGAAGGATGTGGAGCATACTCCTCTAAGTCCTTAGAAGCCTCCTCAAGCCTCTCTCCCAGCTTCCCCCTCACCTTCCTCGAGTGAGGAACACCCGGAGAAAGCTCAAGAAGATACAAGGCCTTCCTCTGGCTCTAGAGCCCCTCCATCTAGAAAAGGGTCCGCTAGTGGAATCATGAAGTACTTGGCAGCTATCTTTGGCTTCACCCGCAAAACTGAGGTGAAGGTTCATAAGATGAAAAAGGCATGAAAAGAGCAAATGAGATACATGAAGGACAATGTCAAAGCAGTTTGTCAAAAACTAGAGATTGAGCCTATTAGGTCTCCAGTTATCTCAGAGGACTCCACTTCTGACTTCTCAGAGCTTCCAGCTCTCTCTCTTTCTGAGCTTGCCTTCTTTGTCCTTCGGGGCACGAGGAGTGGTTCCTCTCCTCCTCCTCCTCAGGGTGACAACAAATATGATGAAATACCGATAGCGCGGAGTGAGCCAGCAATGATGAGTAGATCCCCCTTCTCCTTCTTTTTGGTGCATTGATGCCAAAGGGAGAGAGATTGAGGGGGAATCCTAGGTCGTAGGTCTTTCTTTTGTGTCCTATTTTAAGAAGTGGGTTTTGTAAGACTTATATTATGTTCTCATTATGCCTTTGGACATGTATTTTGAAGTTACGGTTATGCTTTAATATGATCTATGTTTTTATGCTCTGAAATTGACTTACATGCTTGATAATCTTGATGTTGTTATGATTATGCTTTTATCTTATTCACATCAAGATTATTGCTCACACACACATAGTTTTGCACCCCACCATAAAGGGTGTTCATATGAATGTTAATTCAACTTTTGCTATTGTTCTAAAAATTCATATGTGCACACTTTACGAAAATCTAATTTTTTTCATTATATTTGTGTAATCTCAATTGGTTGTCATGAATCACCAAAAAGGGGGAGATTGAAAGTGCATCTAGGCATCCCTTGTGGGTTTTGGTTGATTAATGAAAAACAAATGAGATCCTAACAAAATTGTAGAGATGAGCGCATGATTCAAAGAAATGAGGAAGAAAGTACAAAAAGGAAGGAGAATAAGGATCTAAAGGGAAAAGAGCTCAAGAGCTGAAAAGATTAGATTATTTTGTTTGGAGTGTGTTGGAGAAACACACCCCAAGAGCTCAAGTCAAAAAGATTACACTCACTGCACAAAAATCAACATGTCCGGACTAGTACAATATACACCAGACTAGTCCGATATCTCTCTGACTAAAAATGGACAAGTCCTCCACCAGTGCAGACTTGTCCGCAGCCCTTCACATTTGAACAACACCGGACAAGTCCGATATCAACCGAACTAGTCTGATAATCCTCTGACTAAAATTGGACAAGTCCTCCAAGTCCGAGCATATCCTTAGCCCTATAGTTTTTCACTACACCAGATAAGTCCGATATAGACCGGACTAGTCCGAAAACTCTCTAACTAAAATCGGACAAGTCCCTTCAAGTGTGGTCTTCTCCTTAGTTCTACACGACGTTCATCACACCGGACTAGTCCGATATCTACTGGACTAGTCTGAAAATTTTCTAACTAAGATCGGACTAGTCCGCACCTCAACAGACTAGTCCGGTATCCATCAACACTTAGGGTTTCTCGCATACACACACACCGGACTAGTCCGGACATCGCAAACCCTAACGGTAACTTTTGGAAACCCTAGTATAAATAGAGGTGTACGGCCATACATAAAAAACTCTCAACTCCTTGCACTGTCACACCTTCCAAGATCCCAAAATTCACATCTCTCCACACATCCTAATCCTAAAAAGATCAAATCTTTGAGGATTAGCAATTGAACAAAGGAGAGACTTGTTCTACACATCTTGAGCTCTTGGGTTTGATCTGTTGCACACTCTAATCGTTTTATTGTATACCTTTTGAGTGTGTTTGGTGGTGTTCATCACTGTAATTCTTGGGGAGCCCTCAACTTGTGAGAAGGCCCCTTGAACAAGTTATTTGCCCCTTTGTGGTTAGTGGAAGAGAATCGGCCTCTGTGGCGATTCAACGAGGGCAGGGTTGGTGAAGACCCGGTCCTCCTTGGACTCCTCATCGGGGATGTAGATTTCCTCCGTGGGAATTGAACCTTGGGATAAAATCTTGTCTTGCGCACTTTTGTTTTATAATTCATCATATTCTAGGGTTTGCTTAAATTTGTGTAACTCATATTGAAATGTTGTATCATACTTGATCATTGTAATATATTGGTTCATTGTCTCAATACTTTTTACTCGTAATTTGATTTCTGCAGCATAGTGTGTCGGAAGTAGAATTGTCAATTTACTTGATCTTTTAGTTCACGCACATCGGACTAGTCCGCACCAGACCGGACTAGTTCGTCCTCCTCGTATTTGATCCATCTATTAAGTGTTTCAGGGTCCGACAAAAGTTCAAAAAGCCTATTCACCCTCCTCTAGGCTACATTCAGCCGGGCACCAGGGTAGATCTTCAAACGGTGCTCAATCACTTCCCTCGATCTTCAGAGCCAATCTGGATTGTCTTGATGGGCACGTCGTTGTCGTCGTCGGAGGGCTGCACCCGTGGTGCAGCGGTGCGACTGCGTGAGTGTGAGTCAGGCGGGGGCTGACTCGATCCAACATCACTCGGGGCAAGTGTTGGGGCCACTACCAGTGCTCGGAGCTTCTACAAAGCCGCCACCACAGCAGCACGATCTCCGTAGATCTTGAGGACGTCGAAGGAAGTCAACATCTTGAGGATGAGGTAGCCGTAGTGGGCTACAACCATGAACTGGTACGGGGCTGGCCTGCCAATGATGGCGTGGTAAGGGAGGCTAAAGTCCGCGATGTCGAATAGGATATTCTCTGTCCTGAAGTTATCGGGTGTCCCGATGGTCACCCGGAGGTAGATGCTGCCGTACGAAATAATACTCCCCGGCCCTACCCCCAAGAATGGTCTCGATGGGCCGAGCCTGGACACGAGGATCTTCAGCTTGTTGAAGGCCGCATGGTTGATGAGGTTGAGGGCGGCCCGACCATCTACTAGGACATGGTAGAACTTCACATTGGCGATGGTGGGGGCGACGAGGAGGGGCAACAGCCTGGCTCTCGCCATGTTCTCAGGGCAGTTGGAGGCGTCAAAGCTGATCGGCGTCTCCGTCCATCTGTGATGCGGAGCCAGGACATGAGTAGAGATTGTTGAAGACATTTCCCGATGAAGGTATTGACCGCATTCCTGTATGCAGGTTCCCAAGATCCTCCACAGATAATGTGCAGTGCTTTGTGATGCTCGTGGTCGCTGTTGAGGTCGAAGTTCACAGCCTGGTGAACCGTTTCCATGGTGCATTCTGGCCTTTAGAACTCCATTTCCACATCTTTGTCAACACGCTGGTCGACCTTTTGTAGCTTGATCTTGCCGCTGCTCAAAGGCTTGATGAACACCATGGTGGTGAAAGCGCTACCACTTTTTTGAGGGAAAAACCCCTACCTGGCGCGCCAAATGTCGGAGTGTTTATGCGACACTTCCCTCGGATCTGCTAAGGAGCAGCCCGCGGAGGTTCTTGTTCGGCGGGGCTTAGGCCTCAATCAAGTGTATGTGCGTATGAGAGTGTTTGAGATAGTGGTTTTTATGTGGTTCGGGCCGCAAGGAGCGTACCACCCTACTCCATGGTGGTTTTTATTGCTAGTGTGTGTGAATGCGTGTGTGTATCAGGGATTCGATGTTGGGGTCCCTTGTAACGGTGGTTGTTCGGTCCTTTTATTACTAAGGTCAGATGCCTTACAAGTGGGATTTGGGGCTGGACAGGTGGTCCTGGGGCGATCTGTCCTAAAGATTTATGCTTCTCGCATAAGCTTCCTCTGACCGGGGCAGTGAAGACTCGCCATCTTGCCGCCTCTCTCATTAGTAGCCCACGCGCCGTTGCTGATAATGGCAGAAGGTGTCTCGTCAGCCTGTCTTGTTGCCGCAAGCTACCCACTTGGCTGAGTGCGATAGGCCTGCAGCGCTTTCACTATGATGTGATTGGTCAAAGCGTTCTCTGACTATTGGTATGTTCCGCGTTGTGCGCCGGAGGTCGGTGCGTGTCTTCAACACTTGACTTGGTCGGGCGCACCATCCCTTAACTCCGCATCTTACCACCCAAGACAAGTTGCGGGACACATTGCAGCGTCGGGGCTGGCACCTGCGGGGGAGGCCTATCCTGGTTCTTTGTGATGCATGGCAGCTCCGGGGCTCTCCAGGGAATGTGGCAGCTCTGGACCCTTCTCTGTGGGGGGTGCCTAGCCTGGTGCTCTAAGCCACATGGCTGCACCGAAGCTCTCCCCCAAGTTTGGGTGAGGTCCTGTCCTAACATGTGTTGTCTCAGAAGCCCGTCTCATTGGAGGAGCCGAGTCCCATCTTCAAGGCTCACGTGGCAGTGCCGGAGCTCGATCTTGAGGAAGGCCAAGGTTTTGGCACCTTTGGGGCACGTGGCGCCATTGGACATGCCTCGGTGTCTTTATCGTATATGTGAGGGTACCCCATCTGTAGGGTACCGACAGGTACTGTTCATGAAAAGATTCAAGCTCATAATGAGAAGAAGAAGAAGAAGAGGTAACAACTCTAGTGAAGGAAAGCACAAGGAAAAAGTAAAATCCAAGGCTCGACGTACTTGATACAACTGCGGCGAATATGGACACTTTATGGTTGACTGTCCATATGAGGAAAATAAGAAGAAGAAAGAAGTGAAGTCATAAGAGAAGAAAACTTTCAAGAAAAAAGAAGCAAGTACATCAAGCGCACATCGGCAAGGAGTGGGACTCAAATGACGAGTCCTCCTCAGATGATGAAGATGTGATGGCAACAATTGCCATCAAGAAGCCAACCAAGAAATTTACACTCTTCCAAAATATGAGAGGAAGGGAGAACCCCAACCACACTTGCCTCATGGCTAAGGAAGGTAAGAAGAAGGTTTGACTTACATCCCCTTCCTTACATTCTTCTAATGATGATTTTGATAGTTCTAGTGAAAAGGAGGAAATGTTTAAAGGATTGAGCAAAACTGCACTAAGAAAAATGAAGATGTTATCTGATGAAATCTTTGAGAAGGAGGAGCTTGTCAACTGCCAAGAAGATATGCTCATCCATGAAAGGAAGAGATATCAAGAGGTTGAAAAGCTCCTATAGCTTGAAAAGTAGAAAAGTAAGAAACTTGAGCTTGAGCTAGCTTTGAGTAAGGAAACTTACTCAAATCTAGAAGACTCACACATTGCAGTCAAGGACGAACTTGCTAACTTGACAAAAGTTAACAAAATCCTTGAAGTACAAGTCTAGTCACTCAAGCAAAATGGCGTCTCCTCCTCTAAAATCTCACCTTCTCAAGATGTCAAGTTGACAACTGTTAAAACTTGCACATGCTCTTGTAAGAAGGCTTATGTAAAAGATGAATCCAATGTTTCACATGTTAAACATCCATCCCAAAGTGGCATATTTGACAAGGAAAAGATCAAATATGCATGTAGTGCATATATGGTCATAAGACCTCTTAATGTCAAAGATGGTCTTGGGTATAGAAAAGGTAAAATCTATCCACTTTTGACATTTCTTACGTCACAGATCATCCCTTGAAAGAGATGAGGTTCACAAGCACACGGAAACTGTCGTGTAGAATTTCACCCAAGAGTATTCCCAAGGGTATCATATTTATTACAAAGGAAGGCAATGGAGTAAAGTAAACACCACTCTTATTATCAAGCTATGTGACACTAATAAATTATCAAGGCAGAGGTAAGTTGATAATATATGGGTAGTGTGACAGACACCTAAGCAATCTATTCTAAAGGGTAGATGGGTCCTAATAGAGGTTAGACTAAGATTTGGGGAATTGCTCCTACAATGCTTCTAATATACATATACATAGCTTAGGTTATATACTAATGAGCATGTCAATTTTGAATCCTTATGCTAAGTTGTTCGACACATCGAGCACGGGTTTACCCCTAGCAATACTAGGACGACTCCCGCAAAGAGCCTGTGGCATAGCCGAACGTGGAGGATTACAAAGGTCAGATAGGGCTGTCACCACCTACTACCTACCTCTTCAATCCGTGGGTCTACAAGACATCCAACGCTACTTACTATCCTAGCACCATGCTAGCATACTAAGTAAATACCTTAGAGGCTCGAGTACAAGTACCTCCCTAAGGAAATGACTAACCTAAACATCGTTGAACCAATGTTGAGACATAATATAAGTTATTCATATTAACGTGATCATATCATAACTAATTAGACTATAGTGGGGGTTTGTAGTGTTTCTGATGATAGATTAGGAGTGATATGGCTTAATCATAAAGACTACTAGAACATACATGGAGTCCACAATCAAACAAGAAACGATCCATCCAAGTATATGAATAAAAGAGGACTAAAGATAATATCTTTATTATGCATAAAGTCACTAATATAAGAAAATATACATGAGCCATACCTTTCCCAACTTGGGCTTGGCACTAGAGGCTCTCCTCTCTATAGCCTAACTCCACTAAGGACTAAGAGAACTAGTGTATACAATAGAATGGTGCTCAAGTGGTGTGTGTTGAAGTGAGGTGTCCTCTTTATAGCTTGGAGAAGGGTCGGTTCCCGCCACCAAAAGCGCGCGAATCAGGCATCAATGACTTCTTCAAGCCTGGAGGAGCCAACACATGGAAGTTGTCTGAGTTTGGAGGAGAGACCAGGTCAGCCGACTAGGGGGATCGATCGACCTGAAAGTCCTCCAAACGGTCTGTGCTTTCTTGGGGTGACTTCCAGGTGGGTCCCCTTTATTGATATAGGGTGTAGACCGTTGGATGGCCTCAAATACTTCTGTTTGTGGGCCATTTGACCCTTATGGTGCCACATGTCAGTGCTTGATTGGATGGGATGATATTTGATAGGATCCATCCCCTTGTTTCACTTCAATTCTGTATAAAATACTTGCATGCACCAATTTCTTCAAGTACAAGTGGAAATAGGTTACATAGAAATGTGATGCATGCATGAATTGATATTTCTTTCACATAATTGAGTTATATTGACGGGTGAAATTGGTATATAACAGCCTTCAACAAACTCCCCCAAGCTTATCCTTTGCTTGTCCCAAGCAAAGTCAAGACTTTAGGTTGATGATCAAGAGTTGTTACAATGTTCTACTTTTCAAAAGTACCATGTGCACAACAAAAATACTCTACCTACTATTGCAAAAATTGGCATGGTACTTCACCCATCTCAAGTCATTACAGGGCTTATGCCATCTCCTATTCATGGGTGGTTGAAAGATAGAATAGCAAATCGAGCACACATACCCTAGAGATCAAGTTCCACTCAAATTCCGAAGAGTTCAATTTAGATTTTAAGTACATCAATTTGATTCTCTCAGTATCTCCTTTATGTGTAGTGGAAATATGACCTCGCCAAGGCATTTTGCCTAAATCCATCCTACCACTAAATAAGGCTTGTATGTGGAGCTTGGTAGGGAACATAGTAGGCATATTTGCAACACATAGTATTGCTAAGTCAAAAAAGCAAGCCTTAGGAGAAATCATTTCAAAACTGTTTGATTCAAGACTCGTGCATGTGTGATGGAGTGGAAGTGGATGTGGATATTTGATTTGATGCCTTTTTGTGTGGACTCTCTTATTTTGCAAGGATGAAACATGGCTACTTTTTTCTCTCTTTTTTTCTCATGCTTTTGGTGTAAGCATGCATTTTTCTTCATGTAGCCATGTTTTCTACTCCCTTTTCATGCAAGAAATTTTGAGAGAGTACTTAAACATGAAGGGTATGGAGTTTCTCTTTTTTATTGTGGAAGGATGGTATGATGGGATTTTGCTTACTTCTAGTGTAGAAGTATAAAATGTGCAAGTGAAGTCTTGAGTTCAAAAAGTAATGAATGAAATCTCATATAGGTCTATACTAGTTTGACAAAGCTCAATGTGAAGACAAATACCATATGCATAAGGTCTATCAATGTAATGTATCAAATGGCTTTGGTAGGTATTTCCAATCAAATGAGAGTAACTTAAATCTTTTTAGAATTTCTCCGGAAATCTAAGTTTCACTTTCAAACTAGGAATATCAGCCCTATCACTATATCATATCTCACAACAACTTAGAACTAGATTAATCTTTTGCTACCCACAATTTCTAAATCAAGGCAAAAGTAATTATAGCCAACGAAAGCAATATTTTAGAGAGTAGTAAGTTGTAAACTAGGGAATTATGAAAATTAAAACAGATCAACTATTCATCATTTCATCTATGTGAATTCCAAACCATTCTTAACGCACATCTTTTATTTTATTATGAAAGCAAATCTACTCTACTTATTTTTAAGTTTTTTTATCCATAGACGTTTTTCATTTGTGTGTAGTGGATGATGGGTGAATGGAAAATAAATATGCAAGGAGTGTGATACAAGTTACCTCAAGTGAGGGTGCTCCCCAAAACTTGCTCTTGGTCAAGGTTCGCGATAGGGGCTGAAACCCTAACGACAGATGTAGGCCATGATGTTGGCCTATCCTTGTTGCAGCATGTCTTTGGCATTGGAGGGTTGAGTGTCGATGTTGGGTTGCCTACCTTGGTTCCATGGGTGTGGTCGAGGTGAGTGTTGTCGATGTTGCTCATCCACACCTCAAGTTTTCTATAGGTTGGATGTACCTTGTTATTCCTTGGCTAAGGTAATGATATCCCTTGGCTAGAAAGGGATGACTTGCACTCAACATGCGTTGAGTATGTTTCATCATTCTTTGGCTAAGGTGTATCATACCTTCTTGCCATAAAGAAATAACTTGTACACTCACGCATTGGGTGTGATCCGTCATTCCTTGGCTAAGATAATGATAACCTTTAGCCACAAAGGAGTGACATGTACCCAACATGTGTTGAGTGCGATCCATTATTCCTTGGCTAAGGTACAACATACCTATAACCACAAAGGGATGATGTGCAGTCAACATGGGTCGAGTGCGATCTGTTGTTCCTTGGCTAAGGTATACCTTCTAGCCACATAGGAACAACTTGCATCCAATATACATTGGATGTGATCTTTGTCATTCCTTGGTTAAAGTACATTATACCTTTTAGCCACAAAGGAATAACTTACACCTAATGATGCTGCCAATTCCCTTGAGCTTGAATGAGTTCTTAGAATAGTTGAGAGAATAATGCTCTCACATATTCGTAACAGCCCATTGGTTGCTCATCGAGGGTTTCCGTGTCAAATCTCCGGCCTCGTATAGTCATGATTGACCTTTGGGCTTAATTTCCGATAAGTGGCAATCATCCTAATTTACTCCTTGACCAAGATATGTTGAAATGGAATCCTTTTAGGGTTTCCAACAATCGAATCTCTGAATGCTTGCATAGTAATATTACTCTTGCAAATTTCTCCTCTATGATAGAGAGGAATGGTTAGCTCCTGATACTTTTTACAAATGAATTTCCAGGTTAGGTAACCGAATCTTCATTTGTACATACGGGGAAGAACAAAATCAAAGATGCATTGGGTCCAATTTCAAGTATATCCATGAACAATATAAGAATCATTGATAGGAGTGGGGCTTTATGGATAAATCAATTTGCACATTTTCTAAAGCTCCTACTCATAACAATGCAAGTGATATAAATACACTATACGCATCCCTTCATCTTGTAAAATTTCTATTCATCATATCTTTTTACATGAGCAAATATTTATCATGTGGATTATGACAAACAAGATTCTCAATTTATCATCCTGAATATTTTTAGTTTCTTGCCTAGGAATTTGAAATTCAGTGATCCATGCATGAATGAGTTTTAAATCAAAATTATGGATATCACTATTCCTAAGTTGCTACATACCAATTCAACCCTTAGGTAATTTCATAAGCATTACCTAGGCAGAAAAATGTCTAAGTCAATTTAGCAATGCTTATGAAATTCTAGGTACTTGTTTAAATTTATTCCTAAGTAAGGTGACATTCCATTTTGAAGAATCAAAAAGAGCAATGGCAACACTTATTCTCGTGACGATACATAAGAATTGAATGATAAGAAGGTCTAAACCTTCCTTTCCAATGTAAGAAAAAATCATTCAATCCTAACATAATTCGAATGATGGAAAATTTTAAACTTGTACCTCAATTGAAGAGTAGTCCGGGTTGAAGGTTGTTGCGTGAGAAACTCACAATCGTGAATTTTGGTGTAGCCTTCATGTTCAATGCCTTCTACCAAGTTGAGTTTGGAGTTGAAAAAGCTTCATCTTACTCATTTGGGCCACCATCTTGAGCATTCCTCCACCATGAACTAAAAATTAGATCGATGGAGGGATATGCGCTTGATGGGGCATTCCATCCTCTTCACAAATTTTGTCCTGGCTGCACTAATTATCAAGAACAATCAAAACAACTCGAAAATGGGTTACGTTAGCTAAAAAGAATGTTGTACCCTTTGTCAAATTATTTTTCCCAACTTGAAACAACTTGCAAATGCAATGAATATTTGAGTGAAATATTTTTGGTTTGAATTAGGAAGATGAATTCAAGTGGTTACGCCCAAGATTCATATCCAAATAAATTTATTTCCCAAATTCAAAATTTTAGTTTTATGATGGTTGGAAATTTTACTTTCCAACATGCAAGTGTGAAAACATGCTAAATGCAAATGCAAAGATTGATGGGAATTTCGAATATGCAATTGGGAAATGAAATATGAGATAACTACCAATTAACCTATTGGAAGGACTCATCAAATTTTTGAAGTCCGGTGAGTGGGACTTACCTCCGTCCTGTTTGGTTCGATGATTTGTTGTCCAATTCTGAAGTTGAAGATGTGGACAACTTCTCTTGATTGAAATGCCAAATTTAATTTGGCATGTCAGTTGGACATGTGAACCATATGATGGTCCTAGCCTCTCCGTTATCTTGATGAAGACTTGTTGATGTAGTGATGGCTTTCTCCCTCTTGAAGATATTCGTCTTATGAGCATGGTGAGGCTTGTCCTTCTTTAGGGGTGTCACTTCGACCTTCTTGATATTCTTTGGAGTTAACCCATACTTTGATCATAGATCAAAGGTTTCCTTGGGCATGACGACATGTGGGCTCCAGAATCAAACAAGAAACACTTCATCCACAATGTCATTTGCTCTAGGTTGCATGGGCTTGGTCTAAGTGTAGGAATACCAACAAGTGATTGTATAATATCTTGGATTTTGAATGCTCTTTAATTTTCTTGTCCTAGGCCAAGGGCTTCATGTAGTCTTGATTTCTTGCTTGGCCATGGACAAGATACTTCAAGGTAGGCTAGTTTAACTTAAATCCCTTGGAATTCTCATAGCCTCCTTGATTACAAGGGTGATATTGATTCAACCCTTGACCTCCTTGTGAATGGTGGTCATTGGAGTTGTTGTTTGAAAGGAAGAACTCTCATGGTTCTTACAAAAATTATCCTCAAGTGCCCCATGTTGCCATGGATTTTCACAAATTATTTAAATATCCATGACTTGGATAATTCCAAACAATTCTCCTTTGGCTTGATCTTCATGATACTTCAATGGGAGGTGTAGTTCCACAGCCAGCATGTCCACCTTGCTAAGTGGTGTGCATGCCAAGCTAAGGGAACTAGAGCATTCTTCAATCCACTCCTTGGGTAGAGACCATATTCTCCTCCATGAAGAATGAGAATAGGGCTCCTTCAGCTCTAGCATGAATGTGGTCATGGATTGGTGAAGCCAACCCATGACATGAGTGTTGGATGAAGAGCCAACTATTCACCCTATGATGAAGGCAAACCAAGAAAAACTCTTGGAGCCTCCCCTAAGCTTGGGGATGGATGACTTTGGCTCCTATTGTAAGTCAACATTCTTCCGCTAAAGGCAATGGTGTTGCCTAGCGGACATTTGTTGAAGTATGCCTTGAATCATCTTGCAGTTGAGCACTTGCATCCTCGTTGGTCATCCCATGAAATGGGTTAGCCAACACTACCCTATTTTTACACAAAAGGAGAAAACAAGATGGGTAATCCTGTCTAATAACCATTAGTACCTATAGCTTAATCACAATTGATAGCTATCCTTTACTTCCTTTCCCTTCCCCAACAACAGCACCAAAAATTCTTGTTGACATTTATTATGTCACAGATCATCTCCCGAAAGAGATGAGGTCCGCAAGTGCACGAAAATTGTCGTGTAGCATTTTACCAAAGAGTATTCCCAAAAGAGTATTGTATTTATCCCAAAGGAAGGCAATGGAGTAAAGTGAACATTACTCTGATGATCAAGCTATGGGATACTAATAAACTATCAAGATAGGGGTAAGTTGATAATATATCGGTAGTGTGACACACACCTAAGCAATCTATTCTAAAGGGTAGATGGGTCTTAATAGAGGTTAGACTAAGAGTTGGAGAGTTGCTCCTACAATGCTTCTAATATACATATACATAGCCTAGGTTAGATACTAATGAGCATGTCAATGGTGAATCCTTATGCTATGTTGTTCAACACATCGGGCACGGGTTTACCCCTAGCAATACTAGGGCGACTCCCGCCAAGAGTCTGTGGCATAGCCGAACATGGAGGATCACAAAGGATAGATAGGTCTGTCACCACCTACTGCCTACCTCTTCAATTAGTGGGTCTAGAGACATCCAGTGCTACTTACCATCATAGCACCATGCTAGCATATTAAGTAAATACCTTAGAGGCTCAAGTATAAGTAGCTCTCTAAGGCAATGACTAACCTAAACATCGTTGAACCAATATTGAGACATATCATAAGTTATTCATATTAACATGATCATATCATAACTAATTAGACTATAGTGGGTGTTTGTAGTGTTTATGATGATAGATTAGGAGTGATATGGCATAATCATAAAGACTACTCCTACCGCATACATGGAATCCAAAATCAAACAAGAAAAGCTTCATCCAAGTATATGAATAAAAGAAGACTAAAGATAATATCTTTATTATGCATACAGTCACAAATATAAGAAAAGATACATGAGCCATACCTTTCCCAACTTGGACTTGGGACTAGAGGCTCTCCTCTCTATAGCCTAAGTCCACTAAGGACAAAGAGAACTAGTGTACACAATAGAATGATGCTCAAGTGGTTTGTCTTGAAGTGGGGGGTGAGGGGTCCTATTTATAGCTTGGAGAAGGGTCGGTTCCTGCCACCAAAAGCACACGGATCAGTCATCAATGACTTCTTCATGCCGGAAGGGGGCAACACGTGGAAGCTGATCGAGATTGGAGGAGAGACCAGATCAACCGACTAGGGGGGTGGACCGACCTGGTAAATCCTCCAAACGGTCTGTGCTTTCTTGGTGTGACTTTGAGGTGGGTCCTCTTTACTGATATAGGGTGTACACCATTGGATGGCCTCGAATACTTCTGTTTTTGGGCCATTTGATCAATGTGGTACCACATGTCAGTGTTTGTTATGCTGCAATGATATTTTATCGGATTCATCCTCTTGTTTCACTTCAATTCTATATAAAATACTTGCATGCACCAATTTCTCCAACAAGTGGAAATAAGTTAAATAGAAAGGTGATGTGTGTAAGAAATTATATTTTCTTCACATAATTGAATTATATTGACAGGTGAAATTGGTATTTAACAGATGTAATCATCCAGTAATGCCCAACATAAGAATCATATTGCTTTTGTTAAAGAAAAATCATCTAAACATGAATAGCAAACCTTATTTCATACTTTTGATGCATATTATGTTCTTATGAAAAATAAATTTGGATACATTTGTGCTACATATGCAGGGCCACACCACAAGAGACCTAAATCTTGTGTGTTGGTGCCTAAAACACTTGTGACTAACCTTTGAGGACCCAAGCAAATTTGAGTACCTAAAACCAAGACATAAATCTGTTTTGCAGCCCTACTCCTCCGATGGATCAAAATGGGTGTTAGACAGTGGATGCACCAGTCACATGGCCGGACAGAGGAGAATGTTCATAGAGTATGAGCGAAATGGGGATCCAAGTGGAGAATTTATTACGGAGACAATAGCCAAGGAAAAGTCCTTGGCAGCAGTAAAATTGAAATTTTCTCTCAACACACTCTTTCCAATGTTTTACATGTTGATTCTTTAGATTATAATCTTTTGTTCATATCTCAGCTATGTGACAAAGGATACAATTGTTTATTCACTAATGAGGGTGTGACAATCTTTAGAAGAAGCAATAACTCAATTGCATTAAAGGCATTGTTGAAGGGAAAATTTTATCTTTTTGATTTCAACAAAGATAAAAGCTGAACTCAACACTTGCTTGGTTGCAAAAACTAACATGGGATGACTGTAGCATAGACGGCTAGCCCATGTTGGGATAAGGAATCTACAGAAACTTCTAAAGGGTGGTCACATCCGAGGTTTGAAAGATGTTGTGTTTGAGAAAGACAGGCCATGTAGCGCATGCCAGGCAGGAAAACAAATTGGAGCACCACACTCTGCACAGAATGTGATGACTACATCAAGACCACTGGAACTTCATATGGACCTCTTTGGTCCAATTGCTTATATAAGCATTGGCGATAAAAAATACGGTTTAGTTATTGTTGATGACTTTTCTGAGTTACCTGGGTATTTTTCTTATATGATAAATCAGAGATCCAGGGGATTATCAAAAAGTTCTTGAAGAAAGCGCAAAATGAATTCTCCTCAACTGTCAAGAATATTAGAAGTGACAACGGAAATGAGTTCAAAAATACTCAAGTTGAGGAGTACCTGGATGAAGAAGCAATAAAACATGAGTTTTCGGCACCCTACTCCCCTCAACAAAATGGGGTGGCTAGAAGAAAGAACAGGACACTCATTGAAATGGCGAGGATAATGAATACAAGACTTCGGACCGGTTTTGGGCTAAAGCGATAAATACCACTTGCCACGCCATGAACCGGCTATATCCTCACCAACTTCTGAAGAAAATGCCATATGAGCTCCTCACTGGTGACAAATATGATTAGTATTTCGTACAATCAGTCGAATTAATAAGAAATGCAGTTATACCTGTGAAGAAGAGCCAACTTGTTGTCCGGGCTGCATTGGACGAGGCATACCGAACTGCGATCCAAAGCCACCTTGAGGGAAGAACGCATAATGTAAGAATATCAGTTACTGACTTTAACAAAAATATGGTAACAAGTATAGCAACTTAAGTAAAGTAGTAATTTACCTGCGACATCATCTCGAACTGAGGCTGTTGTGGCATATTAAACTGAGTTCCAGTGTTGCCTTGCCCCAAGAACTACAGAAAGGAAATAATTTGTGAAATCTTAAGTAGAAGTAGTATGGAAACGAATAAACTATTCAATTGTCAAGATTACAAGTTACCTGCGCCATATACAGATAATGCATCTGTTGCTGCATCTGCTGCATCTACTGTTGTTGCTGCATCTGTATTTGTTGTATTTGTTGCTGTTGTTGTTCCACTTTCTCCTCGTACCATCTTTACTTCTCTTGCAATACCTCATCTTCAACACGGGATCCACTCGAACTGGAAGTAGAAGACCGTCGTCCCACGTAAGCGTCGCGCTCCACATAACCGTCGCCTAATCCAAGTCTACAAAAATCACAAATGTGATGAATCGATGGTAATTAAATTTTAAACAATCATTAACTTTACACGTACGTTTTCGCCGGCTTCGTACGCCACAACCACATACAACGGTGCTCTTAAATAATCTACATCATCTCAATGCTTTTTCTTGAGGCACTCAACATATTTTGCCTGCAACATTAAATTAAGTTCATGAGTAAGAGTCATTAAAGATAGATTTAATTCATAGATAGAAAGCAGTCAACACACTTACTACTTTTTGTGTTGCCGCCTCGTCACACAACTGCTCTAGGCGAGCCAGATCTGTGCCTCTATGCCCCCTGAGGTAAACCTCCACAAAAGAAGGTGTGACACCGGATTCAGCTTCCTGCAACATCAGAATACAACATCAATTTAATCAATACAATTTTCTGAAGCATTTTACAAGTGAGTGTGATAGATCATACCATTCGTTGTGCCATCTGCACATGTCCATCTTCCCCATAACGTTGTAGTCCAGGCTTGCTCTTTCGGTTGCTTCAGTTTCTCCTTGAGATATGTTTGAACTCCTTCGACGCCCAATATTCGCATAGCCATTCCCAAGCTGCCGAATCTACACAAATCCAATCCACACTACTCTCCATGTACTCATGCTTCTGCAGATAAATTGTAGCTGCTCGCTTGTTTGTCATGGGTTGACTATAAGGAAAGAAAGCCCAATTCACCCCCCCCCTCTTGGGCGTTTCGATCCTTACAATTGGTATCAGAGCAAGGTTGCTCATAGGATCATTCTAGCTTCACCGCTAGAGAGCGAAAATGGCCAAGGTTGGGGGTTCGGTTCCTATCTTCAAGGGCAAGAACTATGCCTATTGGAAAGCACGCATGCGCGCTTACCTAGAGGCTATTGCTCCCGGAGTATGGGAAGCGACTCATGCGGGGTTTGGAGAACATAATTATGTTGGCGATCAAATTAAATGGGATGCTAAGGCTAGGAATGCAATCTATGAGTGCATAAGTCAAGATGTCTTTTCTAGGATTGCTAGTAAGGAAAAGGCTTGTGAAATTTGGGCTTGCTTGATAGAAATTCATGAGGGTTCATCTCGTGTAAAGGAACTTAAATATCACATGCTTAAAGCAAAATATGATGAATTTAAGATGCTTCCTCATGAAAATGTTAATGAAATGTTTTCACGCTTAAATGTTGTTATTGAGGAGATTAATGCTCTTGACATTGCGTCTCTTGGCAAGGGACTCATCAACCGTAAGATCCTCATGCTTCTTCCCAAGCCAAAGTACAACATCATCAACTCCATGCTCCAAAAGGAGTCACTTGACCACATTGAGGTTTCGGAGCTCATTGGAGAGATACACGCTCATGAGATGAGTGTACTTGGGATGATGGAGCAATCATCCTCAAGAACAATTGCTCTAAAGGCCTCCACAAAGAAAGCAAGCTTCAAGAAAAAGAAGGTGGTTGAGCCTAGCTCAAGTGAAGAAGAACAAGTATCAAGCGAAGATGATGATGATGAGCTTGCTTTGATGATGAGAAAGTTCTCATGCTTGAACTCCAAGATCACCAAGAAGGGATACACCTTTGATCCCAAGAAGAAAGCATTTCTACCAAGAAGAGACGATCGCAAGACTTGCTACAATTGTGGCGATCAAGGCCACATCTCCTATGATTGTCCAAAACCGGACAAAAGGAGAGAGAACTACAAGGGCAAGCATCGCAAGCTTGAAGAAAGTGATGATGATGAAGAAGAGGTCAAACCCAAACCAAGAGCCTTTGGGAAGAAGAAACAAGACAAGGGCAAGAAGGCAAGACTCTTCCCAAAGAAGAGAAATGGCCCACAAAAGGTGTTCATGTGTGAGGCAAATGAATGGGTCACCGACGAAGAAACAAGTGATGAAGAGAGTGAAGTAGAGGAAGAAAGCTTGGCCGGCCTCGCCATTGCCAACAATGATGACTCCTCTTCATCCACTGCCCATGTGCCTCATGGCTAAAGGTAACACCAAGGTATGTGATGACTCTAGCGATGATGAGCTTTCCCCCGATGATTTAACCTCTTTGATAAATGAATATCATGCTATCATTAAGAGGGAAAAGAGTAAGGTTAAAGTGCTTGAAGAAACTCGTGCTAAACTTGAGAGTACTAACCTTGATTTGCTTGACAAGTATGAAAGCTTACTTAAAGAGCATGACACGCTCAAATCCCATGTCAAGCAAATTGAGGAAGAAAAGGCTAAAATTAAGATAGATAATCATGAACTTGACTTAGCACACCAAACACTCTTGGAAGAGCACAACAAGCTAATACAAGAACATCAAACACTTAACCTTGCTCATGACATGCTTGATCAAGATTTGAAAAATATGAAGAAGCAAACCCTTAATGATAAGATATCCATTACTTCTCATGCCACTAATGCTTTGCACAAGTCTTTGCCTTTGAAAGCTAATGCTAGGGAGAAGGACTTGTTGGAAGAAATTGAGAGTCTCCGCACTAGTGTGGCTAGACTTTCAAAAGGAGAAGTCAAGCACAAGGAAATTCTCTTCCAACAAGCAAAGGTATTCAACAAGAGAGGACTTGGATCTTTCCCGGTGCCTAACAAAGGAAAGGTGCCCTCACTGGAGCTAAGAACAAGCTTCATCAAGGAAGTTGGTTCTTATTGCCAACATTGTGAGGTCACCGGTCACCACACAAGGGAGTGTCCTCTTCCTAACCGACCTTCTCCTAAATTGCCTTCTAACTATAAATCTACTTTCAATGATCATTATTATCTCTTGAGTAAAGTACAAGGCAAGGTGAAGGCTAGGTTCATTGGCAAAGACATGAAGGGCATGAAGGGGAAGCTCCCCAAGCAACTTTGGGTCCCAAAAACACTTGTATCACACATACAAGGACCTAAGTTGGCTTGGGTTCCTAAAGCCAAAAACTGAATTCATGTGTGTAGGTGAACTACAAAGCCGGAGGAAAGCATTGGGTACTCGATAGTGGGTGTACTCAACATATGACCGGCAATGATGGTATGTTCACCAGCATAGAAAACCCCGGCAATCATGAACAAGTCACCTTTGGTGATAACTCTAAGGGAAAGGTAATTGGGTTAGGTAAAATTGCTGTTTCAAATGATTTCTCCATTTCTAATGTCTTGTACGTTAAGTCACTTAGCTTTAATTTACTTTCTATTGCACAACTATGTGATCTTGGACTAACGTGCACATTTAGCAAAAATGATGTTGTTGTGAGTAGTGAAACTAGCCAAGACATAGTCTTCAAAGGATTCCGGCATGGACATCTCTACCTAGTGGACTTCGCCAACAAGAATGCTAGCTTGACCACTTGTCTTTTCACTAAGACAAGCTTGGGATGGCTATGGCACCGACGCATAGCGCACATTGGAATGAGCAAACTCAAGAAGTCATTCAAGCTTGGGATGGTGACCGGCATGAAGGATGTCACATTTGAGAAGAACATGCTTTGTAGCGCTTGTCAAGCCGGGAAGCAAGTTGCTTCACACCACCCAATGAAGACAATGGTGTCAACCTCCAAGCCACTTGAACTACTCCACATGGACCTCTTCGGACCGTCCACATATCAAAGCCTTGGCGGTAACCTCTATTGTCTTGTTATTGTTGATGACTATTCTCGCTATGCTTGGACTTTGTTTCTAGGTGACAAGAGTGAAACTACGGAAGTGTTCAAGACCTTCGCCAACCGCGCTCAAAGAGAATTTCAACTTCCCATCATCAAGGTCCGGAGTGACAACGGCACCGAATTCAAAAATTACAACACTGGGGAGTGGTGTGACCGTGAAGGAGTAAAACTTGAGTTTTCGGCCACATACACCCCCCAACAAAACGGTGTCATTGAAAGGAAGAACAAGACACTCATCACTCTTGCAAGAGCAATGCTTGATGACTACGGCACGTCGGAGAAGTTTTGGGCCGAAGCAATCAACACGGTGTGCCATGCCACAAATAGGGTCTATCTACATCGCCTACTTCAAAAGACCCCGTACGAGCTTCTCATTGGGAGAAAGCCCAACATCTCCTACTTTCGAGTCTTTGGATGCAAGTGCTACATCTACCGCAAGAAAAGGCTCGGTAAGTTTGAAAGAAGATGTGATTTTGGTATTTTTCTTGGCTATGCATCAAACTCAAAAGCATATCGAGTATTCAACCAAACCTCCGGTTTAGTTGAGGAAAGTTGTGATGTTGAGTTTGATGAGACTAATGGCTCCCAAGAGGAGAGTTTTGGTCATGATGAAATAGATGATGAGCCTCTACGAGAAGCCATGAAGAACATGACCATTGGAGACATCAAGCCGGAAGTTGAGGAGGGCCATGATCAAGGGGGAGCTTCAAGTTCCAACAACAACACCTCCATGGCACCTCAAGTCGACGAAGTAGAGAAGGATGATCCATTGCCAACTCAAGACTCACAAGCCATACAACATCAAGATGAAGAAGAAGTCCAAGATCAAGTCCAACCACAAGAGGAGCAACACGCTTCACCACCGCCAAGTGCTTCACAACCGCTTATGAGGCATGGACGCATCTCCAAGGTGCATCCAATGGATCAAATCATTCGAAGTCCGTCAAGGGGTGTAAGTACACGTTCTCGCCATGTTGCTTCGTTTTGTGAGCACTACTCTTTTGTTTCGTGTGTAGAACCCACTCACATTGAGGAAGCGCTCCAAGACCCAAATTGGGTGATGGCCATGCAAGAAGAACTCAACAACTTCATCCGCAATGAAGTTTGGGTGTTGGAGGAGCGACCCAAGGACAAGAACGTCATCGGAACAATGTGGGTGTACCGCAACAAACAAGACGAGAATGGCATTGTGGTCCGCAACAAGGCAAGACTTGTGGCCGAAGGGTTCTCACAAGTTGAAGGACTAGATTTTGGGGAGACGTTTGCCCCGGTCGCCCGGCTAGAAGCCATCCTATACTTCTTGCCTTTGCTTCACATCATAGTATTAGACTTTATCAAATGGATGTGAAAAGTGCCTTTCTCAATGGTTACATTAACGAGCTTGTTTATGTTGAACAACCTCCCGGGTTTGAGGATCCGAGGAATCCTAATCATGTGTATAGGTTGCACAAGGCGCTCTACGGGCTCAAGCAAGCACCTAGGGCGTGGTATGAACGACTACGGGATTTCCTCATCATGCAAGGATTCAAGATCGGGAGGGTGGACACCACACTCTTCACCAAGGACATCAACGGAGATTTGTTCATTTGTCAAATTTATGTTGATGATATTATCTTTGGTTCAACTAACGAAGCATTGAGCCATGAGTTTGGCAAAATGATGTCTAGGGAATTCGAGATGTCAATGATTGGAGAGCTCAACTTCTTCCTTGGATTTCAAATCAAGCAACATCAAGAGGGGACCTTCGTCTATCAAGAGTAGTACACCAAGGACCTCTTGAAGAAATTTGAGATGGGAGACCGTAGCTCAAGAAGCACTCCAATGGCAACCAATTGTCATCTCGACGCAGATAAGGACGGTAAACCTATTGACCAATCTCACTACCGTTCTATGATTGGTTCATTGCTTTATCTTACCGCATCTAGGCCCGATATCATGTTTAGTGTATGCTTATGTGCTCGCTTTCAAGCGGCACCTAAAGAATCGCATAAGAAGGCGGTCATTAGGATACTTAGGTATCTTAAGCATACCCCTAGTATGGGCTTGTGGTACCCTAAAGGTACAACCTTCCACCTCTTGGGATACTCGGATTCAGACTTTGCCGGATGCCGTGTGGATCGCAAGAGTACCTCCGGTGGGTGCCACTTGCTTGGGCGTTCCCTAGTTTCTTGGTCAAGCAAGAAGCAAAATTCCGTCGCTTTGTCCACGGCGGAAGCAGAATACATTGCGGCCAGTGCATGTTGTGCCCAAATTCTTTATATGAAGCAAACCCTTTTGGACTTTGGTATTAAACTTGGTTGTGTGCCTCTCCTTTGTGACAATGAAAGTGCAGTTAAGATAGCTAAAAACCCCGTTCAACACTCCCGCACTAAGCACATTGATATTCGTCATCATTTCTTAAGGGACCATGAAGCTAAGAGAGACATCTCTTTGAGAGGTGTTAGGTCCGAAGAACAATTGGCGGATATCTTCACTAAACCACTTGATGAGAAAACTTTTTCTAGGCTTAGGAGTGAATTAAATGTGCTAGATGCAACAAACGTCATGTAAGAATGCATATCATATAGGTCTTGCCTAACTCTCAAAGGATAGGGGTGAGCAAGGGTTAGCTTGGGATGGTGGTTCTTTTTCCCAAGGCTTGGAGAGTAGCTCTCCCTGAAGAAGCCTTTGAAAGGTCCAAACTTGGCAAGATAGATTTACTTTATGCCTTGCATGATGCCTGCCATATAGATTTACAATTTCTTGCATTATAAAATGTTTGTCATTGCATACGGTAGATTGTCACAAAGGGGAACCCACCTCATGAGAAAGAGACTTGTTTGAAATGCAATATCTCAACTCATATAAGGTGGAAAGAACAAAATGTTAGGTGCATTAGTGCCTGGAGGAACATGCTTCAAAGAGATAGAAGTCTTCATACTCTACCTCACAAAGCATGGGCCTTACATTTTATTTGGATATTTTCCTCCTATCTTTCTCGATGTTCCATTTGCTTTAAGGATTAGCCAAGTTATTGGCATATTAGCTTTTTGAGGGGTAAGGGGTTGCCCAGAAAGTCCTAAGACATGTGTTTCTCTTTGCTTGGTTGTTTGGTCAAAGGACATATATGGGATGTTTTTGTTCTGTAGTCATCGGATTATTCGATGCCTAGGTCTATCCCTCATCGGACCAATAGGTGTTCAATCTTCAAGGGCCAGTTCAGTCAGAATCTCAAATGATCCGACGCGTTCATTCTGAAAAACATCGGTCCATCCGGTGTTCTCTATTCTGGAGCTGTGGCCAATTCCACCGATGTTACTTCCTCCCACGTCTGACCATCCGGTGTCAACATCCTTCTTTTGAACACCCTTACTGTGCCATTCAACCGATGATCCAAACCCTAAATGTCGGTCCATCCGATGCCAACAGAAATTTTTGAATATCCTTACTATGGCATTCGACCGATGTACATACCGTCTAACATTGGTCCATCCGGTGTTAAAAATTCGGCTAGGGTTTGGGACACACTATTTAAATCGGCCGTACGCCTCCTTCTTCCCTCTCCCGATCCCGACACCGCCTCACCTCCTCTCTTCGCGCCGCTACCTCCACCCTCGCCGCCGCCGACCATGCCGCCGTTCCCCTAGGCGCTGCCGCCGCCGACCTCGCCGCCGCCGACCGCGCCGCCGTTCCCCTAGGCGCTGCCGCCGCCGACCTCGCCGCCGCCGACCGCGCCTTCATTCCCCTAGGCGCCGCCACTCTCCCTCGCGCCGCTGTCGCCCTAGGCGCCGCCGCCGCAGCCCCTCTCGCGCCGCTGTCGCCCTAGGCGCCGCCGCCGCAGTCCCCTCAGGCCGCCCGTTTCCACCCGCACCACCACCACCGTCTCACCAGCACCACCACCAAAAGCCGCCGTCGCCGCCGCCCATAAACCCTACCGCTCCACTTCGCCGCTAAGGTTTCCGGTCGCGACACCGTTCGTCGCCGTTTCTTTTCCCGACTCCGTCAAAGCTCACTTCCGCGATCGCAATGGCTCGCGACAAGAAGAACAAGGGCAAGGCCATCGCGGAGCCCACCGCGAAGAAGCAGAAGTTGTCCAAAGAGGAAAAGAAGGCGTTGATGGCTGCTCGCACCACCGAGGAGCGTGAGCGAGGCCAAGGAAGGTCATTGAGGATCCGCGAGGCTCGTCCGAGGCAGCCTCCCGTGATCGACGACTCCGAGGCCGAAGAGGAGCCGGTTGAGCCTCTCGTCCGCCGGCGCTCAGCCCGGATGCGCGGGGGTCACACCGAGGCTGCTCCTCGTCCGAGACCGACGGTTGCCGACCGTCGTGAGGACAGGGAGGCCCAGCGTGCTATCTACGATATGGACACCACTGTCCATGTCACCGAAGGTGTCCGGTTGATCGACTACCGGAAGATGAAGGTCAAGTAGCTTCGCAAGCTCAGATGGAATGTGCTGCTTGAGGAGTGGTACCCGCAGCCCCGGGAAGCTTTGGTGGATAGTCGCTTCTGGACTGTCACCCAGGCGTCTCTCTACGAGACCTATAGGCGTCGAGGGAACAAGCTGTTCCAACACAACTATCTGGATTGGGGACAGCTAGCATTGGCAGCAGAGACGGAGATCCGTCCTTACTTTGAGAAGTACCGAGGCTTGGTGGAGCTGATGGCATATGAGCGGAGTGCCTATGTGGAAGATTGGGTCCGAGTCTTCTACGCCACCCTCTATGTCTCGGAGGGCAGAAGATCCATTGACTTCATGTTCATGGGTCAGCACTACCACCTGACGAGGAAGACGCTGGGACAGTTGCTTGGAGTAGACTTGCACGACACCTGCGTGCATGAGAGGGTCTACGATCAGGCAGATCCACCGAGTAGGCCGCTCACTGGAGGAGTGGCACCGCCGCTGGAGGAGATCCGTTGTTTGTTTGGCCCTAATTTCTCTCCTGACCAGCCGAGAGTTCCAGCCCTGTTGACTCCAGCTGTGCGCACAGTGCACCTCGCCTTGCGCCGCACGCTCCTGCCGAGGTCTGGTTATTTGGAGGGGTTCACCAGCTTGCAGCAGACTCTCCTGTTCTACATCATGAACGGGATGGAGTTCGACATCGTGGACGTCCTCATATGCGAGATGGAGGATGTGATCACAGACGGTGTGGGCATGATGAGGCAGCTAGTTTATGGGCACTAGATCAGCTACCTGCTTACTATGATGGTTCCCGAGGGGTCCGCCGTGCACGACTGTCTCTCTGACGAGAGTGTGACACGGTTCGGACACTACCGTGCCCCAGCTCCTAGAGACCGCCATCTTGGCCGTCCGGTTGAGCGTCAGGTCAGGGCCCGACTGTCTGAGGAGGACAAGTCTGACCTAGAGAAGGAGGACGAGAGGCTTGCCGAGGCTGAGGCACAGGGGGGGGGGACCTGCAGCATATCTGGTCTGAGAGCGACAACGACGACAGTGTCGAGGAGTATTTCCCTCCTCCGCCCTCTCCCAGGCAGCACGACGCAGAGGCTGGAGGCTCCACAGTGCCACCACCTACTCCACCTCACGTCACTAAGGCGCAGGTCACACAGCCATCAGAGCTGTCGTCACTTCTTCAGCAGATGATAGAGCAGCAGCGCCAGGATAGACTAGCGGTTGAGCAGGCCAGAGCAGAGCAGGCTGCTCACCTGGCACAGCTTCAGAGGCAGCAGCAGGAGCTACAGCTAGAGATTGCCCGATAGAGGCGAGAGGATACAGATCGGTTCACCAACTTGGTCGATCAGATGCACTGCCGTACCCTCGACCAGCAGCAGCAGACTCAGCAGGCTATGATGGGGATCCTGGGGTTGATCACCAACCTCTACACTCAGACTGGGATCGCCCTTCCACCTCAGCATCCTGGACTGGGACTGGCTCCAGGTGCAGCTCAGGTGCCTGCTTCACCGATTCCCTCTATCAGCATGTCACCTCTTCTGGCACCCAGCGCACCGATCCACTCTCCTCTGCCGGCGACGACTCTGTTCCAGCAGATGCCGGCATCTGTGGTCAGTGCTCAGCTTCCTCCAGCTCCAGCTCCACTGGCGCCTCCTGTACCTACTACCTCCTCTCCAGCATCGACAGCGCCCCCCCCCCCCCCCCCAGCTCCCTCCGCTCCGGCAGCTGCGACCGGCGACTCCAGCTCCGACGACAGCGACGGTGACCAGTTCGTCATCGCGCCTAGCTCTCAGGGTCAGTAGGCTCTCGGATCCCTTTTTGGTGTCTTGATGCCAAAGGGGGAGAAGAGGTAGAGGAGTCAGGCGGAGTAGTATCTCAGTCTCAGGGGGAGTTTATATTTCTATCTATATTCTTTGCCTTCTTGTGTGCTTGAGTACTTTTGTAATTTTAATTAAGCACTTTCCACTTGTGACATTTTCCTATGTTATTAATCAATTAAGCTTTTCGCGCAATTTCATTTGAATTCTACAAGCTCAATGTGTCTTATCTTGTATTCATTGCATATCTATTTGAGTATTGTACCATCAAATTCGTTACTATTGCACTTTAAATTATTGTGTTGTCATCAATCACCAAAAAGGGGGAGATTGAAAGCATCTAGGCCCCATGAGGTACGGTTTCGGTGATTAATGACAACCATTCGATTTTACTAATGAATTTGTGAATGCAAGGTCCCAATAATCACTCAATCAAATGAAATCAAAATGACATTGGAGACCCATATAAAATCAACCTTAAGTTCAAATCAATCACATGAAGACAAGGAGTGAAAGCTCTAAATTGACATCATTCAATGCTTGAAGATTATCAGAACAACAATTCAAACAAGTGTCAAAGAGGTCCCATGTTCAAATTCCAAAAGAACAACTCAAAACAACTCGAAGTCAACAAGATGAACCCACCAGATCATCCGATGATCTCAGAGATTACTACATCGGTCGAGTTGTGTCAACAGAAGAAGAAGACCTCAGAGCAAAGCACTCACCGGATCATCTGATGTGTGGCTCAGCTACATCGGTCCATCAGTACAGTTTGCAACATCATTGGACCAAGTGAAGCACCGGATCATCCGATGTACAGAAGTATAAACATCGGTTGATTACTCCAGTAAGCATTAAGGTTGAGTCAACTCTGGAGGAAGAGCCACCGGATCATCCGACGATGAAGATGAAGCTACATCGGTCTAACAACAGTCATATCTAACACCATGACATCAGCCAGCTTAATTAGACTGATGATAACAAAGGGGAAGACATCGGATCATCCGATGTGTACAATAAAGTTCCGTCAGCCTACTTTTCCAACGGCTATTTGGGGAGGTTGGCTTTAAATACCCTCAAAACCAGTCATTACGAACAGTCTTGACACTCAGAAGCTAACAACACATCCAAGAGCACTCAAGATCAAGAGCTTACACTTCTACACCCATTAGATCATTTGTATAGGCTAGATCTAACTAGAGAAAAGCTTGTGTGCGTCCATTCTCTGTGATTGGAGTCTCTAGACTAGTGAGAGGTTGAAGGGATCCTTCCGGAGCTTGCCAAGGTGTGTGTGGAAGCCCGGAAGATCAAGGATTGTACAAGGCTTGAGCTCCACCTTGCCGGAGATGGCGAACGGAGAAGAATAGTGAAGACCCCCTTGTCTCGGTGACTTGGGAGTGGCAAAACCCTTCAGTGGGTGCCGCAACGTGGACGTAGGAAGATCCTTGTGATCTTGCCGAACCACGGGGTAAACTCCGTGTCTCCGTGTCCTTTGAGCGTTTGCATCCCTCTCTATCCCTTTTACATTTATGCAATCTTCATTCGGCAACTAAGATTTACATTGATTGCATAGAATTAATCGCATAGGGAATTGGGCTTTAATTCGTTAGTTTTTAATTACCTTAAAATTTGAAAGAAAGCCCAATTCACCCCCCCTCTTGGGCGTTTCGATCCTTACAATTGGTATCAGAGCAAGGTTGCTCATAGGATCATTCTAGCTTCACCGCTAGAGAGCGAAAATGGCCAAGGTTGGGGGTTCGGTTCCTATCTTCGAGGGAAAGAACTTTGCCTATTGGAAAGCACGCATGCGCGCTTACCTAGAGGCTATTGCTCCCGAAGTATGGGAAGCGACTCATGCGGGGTTTGGAGAACATAATTATGTTGGTGATCAAATTAAATGGGATGCTAAGGCTAGGAATGCAATCTATGAGTGCATAAGTCAAGATGTCTTTTCTAGGATTGCTAGTAAGGAAAAGGCTTGTGAAATTTGGGCTTGCTTGATAGAAATTCATGAGGGTTCATCTCGTGTAAAGGAACTTAAATATCACATGCTTAAAGCAAAATATGATGAATTTAAGATGCTTCCTCATGAAAATGTTAATGAAATGTTTTCACGCTTAAATGTTGTTATTGAGGAGATTAATGCTCTTGACATTGCGTCTCTTGGCAAGGGACTCATCAACCGTAAGATCCTCATGCTTCTTCCCAAGCCAAAGTACAACATCATCAACTCCATGCTCCAAAAGGAGTCACTTGACCACATTGAAGTTTCGGAGCTCATTGGAGAGATACACGCTCATGAGATGAGTGTACTTGGGATGATCGAGCAATCATCCTCAAGAACAATTGCTCTAAAGGCCTCCACCAAGAAAGCAAGCTTCAAGAAAAAGAAGGTGGTTGAGCCTAGCTCAAGAGAAGAAGAGCAAGTATCAAGCGAAGATGATGATGATGAGCTTGCTTTGATGATGAGAAAGTTATCACGCTTGAACTCCAAGATCACCAAGAAGGGATACACCTTTGATCCCAAGAAGAAAGCATTTCTACCAAGAAGAGACGATCGCAAGACTTGCTACAATTATGGCGATCAAGGCCACATCGCCTATGATTGTCCAAAACCGGACAAAAAGAGAGAGAACTACAAGGGCAAGCATCGCAAGCTTGAAGAAAGTGATGATGATGAAGAAGAGGTCAAACCCAAACCAAGAGCCTTTGGGAAGAAGAAACAAGACAAGGGCAAGAAGGCAAGACTCTTCCCAAAGAAGAGAAATGGCCCACAAAAGGTGTTCATGTGTGAGGCAAATGAATGGGTCACCGACGAAGAAACAAGTGATGAAGAGAGTGAAGTAGAGGAAGAAAGCTTGGCCGGCCTCGCCATTGCCAACAATGATGACTCACCTCTTCATCCACTGCCCATGTGCCTCATGGCTAAAGGTAACACCAATGTATGTGATGACTCTAGCGATGATGAGCTTTCCCCCGATGATTTAACCTCTTTGATAAATGAATATCATGCTATCATTAAGAGGGAAAAGAGTAAAGTTAAAGTGCTTGAAGAAACTCGTGCTAAACTCGAGAGTACTAACCTTGATTTGCTTGAGAAGTATGAAAGCTTACTTAAAGAGCATGACACGCTCAAATCCCATGCCAAGCAAATTGAGGAAGAAAAGGCTAAAATTAAGATAGATAATCATGAACTTTACTTAGCACACCAAACACTCTTGGAAGAGCACAACAAGCTAATACAAGAACATCAAACACTTAACCTTGCTCATGACATGCTTGATCAAGATTTGAAAAATATGAAGAAGCAAACCCTTAATGATAAGATATCCATTACTTCTCATGCCACTAATGCTTTGCACAAGTCTTTGCCTTTGAAAGCTAATGCTAGGGAGAAGGACTTGTTGGAAGAAATTGAGAGTCTCCGCCCTAGTGTGGCTAGGCTTTCAAAAGGAGAAGTCAAGCACAAGGAAATTCTCTTCCAACAAGCAAAGGTCTTCAACAAGAGAGGACTTGGATCCTTCCCGGTGCCTAACAAAGGAAAGGTGCCCTCACCGGAGCTAAGAACAAGCTTCATCAAGGAAGTTGGTTCTTATTGCCAACATTGTGAGGTCACCGGTCACCACACAAGGGAGTGTCCTCTTCCTAACCGACCTTCTCCTAAATTGCCTTCTAACTATAAATCTACTTTCAATGATCATTATTATCTCTTGAGTAAAGTACAAGGCAAGGTGAAGGCTAGGTTCATTGGCAAAGACATGAAGGGCATGAAGGGGAAGCTCCCCAAGCAACTTTGGGTCCCAAAAACACTTGTATCACACATACAAGGACCTAAGTTGGCTTGGGTTCCTAAAGCCAAAAATTGAATTCATGTGTGTAGGTGAACTACAAAGCCGGAGGAAAGCATTGGGTACTCGATAGCGGGTGCACTCAACATATGACCGGCAATGATGGTATGTTCACCACCATAGAAAACCCCGGCAATCATGAACAAGTCACCTTTGGTGATAACTCTAAGGGAAAGGTAATTGGTTTAGGTAAAATTGCTATTTCAAATGATTTGTCCATTTCTAATGTCTTGTACGTTAGGTCACTTAGCTTTAATTTACTTTCTATTGCACAACTATGTGATCTTGGACTAACGTGCACATTTAGCAAAAATGATGTTGTTGTGAGTAGTGAAACTAGCCAAGACATAGTCTTCAAAGGATTCCGGCATGGACATCTCTACCTAGTGGACTTTGCCAACAAGAATGCTAGCTTGACCACTTATCTTTTCACTAAGACAAGCTTGGGATGGCTATGGCACCAACGCATAGCGCACATTGGAATGAGCAAACTCAAGAAGTCATTCAAGCTTGGGATGGTGACCGGCGTGAAGGATGTCACATTTGAGAAGAACAAGCTTTGTAGCGCTTGTCAAGCCGGGAAGCAAGTTGCTTCACACCACCCAAAGAAGACAATGGTGTCAACCTCCAAGCCACTTGAACTACTCCACATGGACCTCTTCGGACCGTCCACATATCAAAGCCTTGGCGGTAACCTCTATTGTCTTGTTATTGTTGATGACTATTCTCGCTATGCTTGGACTTTGTTTCTAGGTGAAAAGAGTGAAACTCCGGAAGTGTTCAAGACCTTCGCCAACCGTGCTCAAAGAGAATTTCAACTTCCCATCATCAAGGTCCGGAGTGACAATGGCACCGAATTCAAAAATTATAACATTGGGGAGTGGTGTGACCGTGAAGGAGTAAAACATGAGTTTTCGGCCACATACACCCCCCAACAAAACGGTGTCGTTGAAAGGAAGAACAAGACACTCATCACTCTTGCAAGAGCAATGCTTGATGACTACGGCACGTCGGAGAAGTTTTGGGGCGAAGCAATCAACACGGCGTGCCATGCCGCAAATAGGGTCTATCTACATCGCCTACTTCAAAAGACCCCGTACGAGCTTCTCATTGGGAGAAAGCCCAACATCTCCTACTTTCGAGTCTTTGGATGCAAGTGCTACATCTACCGCAAGAAAAGGCTCGGTAAGTTTGAAAGAAGATGCGATGTTGGTATTTTTCTTGGCTGTGCATCAAACTCAAAAGCATATCGAGTATTCAACCAAACCTCCGGTTTAGTTGAGGAAAGTTGTGATGTTGAGTTTGATGAGACTAATGGCTCCCAAGAGGAGAGTTTTGGTCATGATGAAATAGATGATGAGCCTCTACGAGAAGCCATGAAGAACATGACCATTGGAGACATCAAGCCGGAAGTTGAGGAGGGCCATGATCAAGGGGGAGCTTCAAGTTCCAACAACAACACCTCCATGGCGCCTCAAGTCGGCGAAGTAGAGAAGGATGATCCATTGCCAACTCAAGACTCACAAGCCATACAACATCAAGATGAAGAAGAAGTCCAGGATCAAGTCCAACCACAAGAGGAGCAACACGCTTCACCACCGCCAAGTGCTTCACAACCGCTTATGAGGCATGGACGCATCTCCAAGGCGCATCCAATGGATCAAGTCATTGGAAGTCCTCAAGGGGTGTAAGTACACGTTCTCGCCATGTTGCTTCGTTTTGTGAGCACTACTCTTTTGTTTCGTGTGTAGAACCCACTCACATTGAGGAAGCGCTCCAAGACCCAAATTGGGTGATGGCCATGCAAGAAGAACTCAACAACTTCATCCGCAATGAAGTTTGGGTGTTGGAGGAGCGACCCAAGGACAAGAACATCATCGGAACAATGTGGGTGTACCACAACAAACAAGACGAGAATGGCAATGTGGTCCGCAACAAGGCAAGACTTGTGGCCAAAGGGTTCTTACAAGTTGAATGACTAGATTTTGGGGAGACGTTTGCCCTGGTCGCCCGGCTAGAAGCCATCCGTATACTTCTTGCCTTTGCTTCACATCATAGTATTAGACTTTATCAAATGGATGTGAAAAGTGCCTTTCTCAATGGTTACATTAACGAGCTTGTTTATGTTGAACAACCTCCCGGGTTTGAGGATCCGAGGAATCCTAATCATGTGTATAGGTTGCACAAGGCGCTCTACGGGCTCAAGCAAGCACCTAGGGCGTGGTATGAACGACTACGGGATTTCCTCATCATGCAAGGATTCAAGATTGGGAGGGTGGACACTACACTCTTCACCAAGGACATCAACGGAGATTTGTTCATTTGTCAAATTTATGTTGATGATATTATCTTTGGTTCAACTAACGAAGCTTTGAGCCATGAGTTTGGCAAAATGATGTCTAGGGAATTCGAGATGTCAATGATTGGAGAGCTCAACTTCTTCCTTGGATTTCAAATCAAGCAACTTCAAGAGGGGACCTTCGTCTATCAAGAGAAGTACACCAAGGACCTCTTGAAGAAATTTGAGATGGGAGACTATAGCTCAAGAAGCACTCCAATGGCAACCAATTGTCATCTCGACGCGGATAAGGACGGTAAACCTATTGACCAATCTCACTACCATTCTATGATTGGTTCATTGCTTTATCTTACCGCATCTAGGCCCGATATCATGTTTAGTGTATGCTTATGAGTTCGCTTTCAAGCGGCACCTAAAGAATCGCATAAGAAGGCGGTCTTTAGGATACTTAGGTATCTTAAGCATACTCCTAGTATGGGCTTGTGGTACCCTAAAGGTACAACCTTCCACCTCTTGGGATACTCGGATTCGGACTTTGCTGGATGCCGTGTGGATCGCAAGAGTACCTCCGGTGGGTGCCACTTGCTTGGGCGTTCCCTAGTTTCTTGGTCAAGCAAGAAGCAAAATTCCATCGCTTTGTCCACGGCGGAAGCGGAATACATTGCGGCCGGTGCATGTTATGCCCAAATTCTTTATATGAAGCAAACCCTTTTGGACTTTGGTATTAAACTTGGTTGTGTGCCTCTCCTTTGTGACAATGAAAGTGCGGTTAAGATAGCTAAAAACCCCGTTCAACACTCCCGCACTAAGCACATTGATATTCGTCATCATTTCTTAAGGGACCATGAAGCTAAGGGAGACATCTCTTTGAGAGGTGTTAGGTCCGAAGAACAATTGGCGTATATCTTCACTAAACCACTTGATGAGAAAACTTTTTCTAGGCTTAGGAGTGAATTAAATGTGCTAGATGCAACAAACTTCATGTAAGAATGCATATCATATAGGTCTTGCCTAACTCTCAAAGGATAGGGGTGAGCAAGGGTTAGCTTGGGATGGTGGTTCTTTTTCCCAAGGCTTGGAGAGTAGCTCTCCCCGAAGAAGCCTTTGAAAGGTCCGAACTTGGCAAGCTAGATTTACTTTATGCCTTGCATGATGCCTGCCATATAGATTTACAATTTCTTGCATTATAAAATGTTTGGTATTGCATACGGTAGATTGTCACAAAGGGGAACCCACCTCATGAGAAAAAGACTTGTTTGAAATGCAATATCTCAACTCATATAAGGTGGAAAGAACAAAATGTTAGGTGCGTTAATGCCTAGAGGAACATGCTTCAAAGAGATAGAAGTCTTCATACTCTACCTCACAAAGCATGGGCCTTACATTTTATTTGGATATTTTCCTCCTATCTTTCTCGGTGTTCCATTTTCTTTAAGGATTAGCCAAGTTATTGGCATATTAGCTTTTTGAAGGGTAAGGGGTTGCCCAGAAAGTCCTAAGACATGTGTTTCTCTTTGCTTGGTTGTTTGGTCAAAGGACATATATGGGATGTTTTTCTTCTGTAGTCATCGGATTATCCGATGCCTAGGTCTATCCCTCATCGGACCAATAGGTGTTCAATCTTCAAGGGCCAGTTCAATTAGAATCTCAAATGATCCGACGCGTTCGTTCTGAAAAACATCGGTCCATCCGGTGTTCTCTATTCTGGAGCTGTGGTCAATTTCACCGATGTTACTTCCTCCCACGTCGGACCATCCGGTGTCAACATCCCTCTTTTGAACACCCTTACTGTGCCATTCGACCGATGATCCAAACCCTAAACGTCGGTCCAGCTGATGCCAACAGCAATTTTTGAATATCCTTACTGTGGCATTCGATCGATGTACATACCGTCTAACATCGGTCCATCCGGTGTTAAAAATTCGGCTAGGGTTTGGGACCCACTATTTAAATCGGTCGTACGCCTCCTTCTTCCCTCTCCCGATCTCGACGCTGCCTCACCTCCTCTCGTCGCGCCGCTACCTCCACCCTTGCCGCCGCCGAACGCGCCGCCGTTCCCCTAGGCGCTGCCGCCGCCGACCTCGCCGCCGCCGACCGCGCCGCCGTTCCCCTAGGTGCTGCCGCCGCCGACCTCACCGCCGCCGATTGCGCCTCCGTTCCCCTAGGCGCCGCCGCTCTCCCTCACGCCGCCATCGCCCTAGGCGCCGCCGCTGCAGTCCCCTCGGGCCGCCCGTTTCCACCCGCACCACCACAGCCATCTCACCAGCACCACCACCAAAAGCCGCCGTCGCCGCCACCCATAAACCCTACCGCTCCACTTCGCTGCTAAGGTTTCCGGTCGCGACACCGTTCGTCGCCGTTTCTTTTCCCGACTCCGTCAAAGCTCACTTCCGCGATCGCAATGGCTCGCGACAAGAAGAACAAGGGCAAGGCCATCGCGGAGCCCGCCGCGAAGAAGCAGAAGTTGTCCAAAGAGGAAAAGAAGCCGTTGATGGCTGCTCGCGCCGCCGAGGAGCGTGAGCGAGGCCAAGGAACGTCATTGAGGATCCACGAGGCTCGTCCGAGGCAGCCTCCCATGATCGACGACTCCGAGGCCGAAGAGGAGCCGGTTGAGCCTCTCATCCGCCGGCGCTCAGCCCGGACGCGTGGGGGTCACACCGAGGCTACTCCTCGTCCGAGACCGACGGCTGCCGACTGTCGTGAGGACAGGGAGGCCCAGCGTGCTATCTACGAGATGGACACCACTGTCCATGTCGCTGAAGGTGTCCGGTTGACCGACTACCAGAAGATGAAGGCCAAGCAGCTTCGCAAGCTCAGATGGAATGTGCTGCTTGAGGAGTGGTACCCGCAGCCCCGGGAAGCTTTGGTGGATAGTCGCTTCTGGACTGTCACCCAGGCGTCTCTCTACGAGACCTACAGGCGTCGAGGGCACAAGCTATTCCAACACAACTATCTGGATTGGGGACAGCTAGCATTGGCAGTAGAGACGGAGATCCGTCCTTACTTTGAGAAGTATCGAGGCTTGGTGGAGCTGATGGCATATGAGCGGAGTGCCTATGTGGAAGATTGGGTCCGCATCTTCTACGCCACCCTCTATGTCCCGGAGGGCAGAAGATCCATTGACTTCATGTTCATGGGTCAGCACTACCACCTGACGAGGCAGACACTGGGACAGTTGCTTGGAGTAGACTTGCACGACACCTGCGTGCATGAGAGGGTCTACAGTCAGGCAGATCCACGGAGGAGGCCGCTCACTGGAGGAGTGGCACCGCCGCTGGAGGAGATCCGTTCTTTGTTCGGCCCTACTTTCTCTCCTGACCAGCTGAGAGTTCCAGCCCTGTTGACTCCAGCTGCGTGCACAGTGCACCTCTCCTTGCGCTGCACGCTCCTGCCGAGGTGTGGTTATTTGGAGGGGTTCACTAGCTTGCAGCAGACTCTCCTGTTCTACATCATGAACAGGATGGAGTTCGACATCGTGGGCGTCCTCATATGCGAGATGGAGGATGTGATCACAGACGGTGTGGGCATGATGAGGCAGCTAGTTTATGGGCACTAGATCAGCTACCTGCTTACTATGATGGTTCCCGAGGGGTCCGCCGTGCAAGACCGTCTCTCTGACGAGAGTGTGACACGGTTCGGACACTACCGTGCCCCAGCTCTTGGAGACCGCCGTCTTGGCCGTCCAGTTGAGCGTCAGGTCAGGGCCCGATTGTCTGAGGAGGACTGGTCTGACCTAGAGAAGGAGGACGAGAGGCTTGCCGAGGCTGAGGCATAGGGGGAGGACCTGCAGCATATCTGGTCTGAGAGCGACACCGACGACAGTGTCGAGGAGTACTTCCCTCCTCCGCCCTCTCCCAGGCAGCACGACGCGGAGGCTGGAGGCTCCACAGTGCCACCACCTACTCCACCTCCCGTCACTGAGGCGCAGGTCACATAGCCGTCAGAGCTGTCGTCACTTCTTCAGCAGATGATAGAGTAGCAGCGCCAGGACAGGCTAGCGGCTGAGCAGGCCAGAGCAGAGCAGGCTGCTCACCTGGCACAGCTTCAGAGGTAGCAGCAGGAGCTACAGCTAGAGATCGCCCGACAGAGGCGAGAGGATACGAATCGGTTCACCAACTTGGTCGATCAGATGCAGCACCGTACCCTCAACCAGCAGCAGCAGACTCAGCAGGCTATGATGGGGATCCTGGGGTTGATCACCAACCTCTACACTCAGACCGGGATCACCCTTGCACCTCAGCAGCCTGGACTGGGACTGGCTCAAGGTGCAGCTCAGGTGCCTGCTTCACCGATTCCCTCTATCAGCATGTCACCTCTTCTGGCACCTAGCGCACCGATCCACTCTCCTCTGCCGGCAACGACTCTGTTCCAGCAGACGCCGGCATCTGTGGTCACTGCTCAGCTTCCTCCAGCTCCAGCTCCACCGGCGCCTCCTGTACCTGCTACCTCCTCTCCAGCATCGACAGCCCCCCCCAGCTCCCCCCGCTCCGGCAGCTGCGACCAGTGACTCCAGCTCCGACGATAGCGACGGTGACCAGTTCGTCATCGCGCCTATCTCTCAGGGTCAGTAGGCTCTCGGATCCCTTTTTGGTGTCTTGATGCCAAAGGGGGAGAAGAGGTAGAACAGTCAGGGGGAGTAGTATCTCAGTCTCAGGGGGAGTTTATATTTCTATCTATATTCTTTGCATTCTTGTGTGCTTGAGTACTTTTGTAATTTTAATTAAGAACTTTTCCACTTGTGACATTTTCCTATGTTATTAATCGATTAAGCTTTTCACGCCATTTCATTTGATTTCTACAAGCTCAATGTGTCTTATCTTGTATTCATTGCATATCTATTTGAGTATTGTACCATCAAATTTGTTACTATTGCGCTTTAAATTATTGTGTTGTCATCAATCACCAAAAAGGGGGAGATTGAAAGCCTAGGCCCCATGAGGTACGGTTTCGGTGATTAATGACAACCATTCGATTTTACTAATGAATTTGTGAATACAAGGTCCCAATAATCACTCAATCAAATGAAATCAAAATGACATTGGAGACTCATATAAAATCAACCTTAAGTTCAAATCAATCACATGATTGATTTGAACTTAAGGTTGATTTTATATGGGTCTCCAATGTCATTTTGATTTCATTTGATTGAGTGATTATTGGGACCTTGCATTCACAAATTCATTAGTAAAATCGAATGGTTGTCATTAATCACCGAAACCGTACCTCATGGGGCCTAGATGCTTTCATTGACGCAATCTGGTCTTGTAATACACGGTCACAGCCTTGATCCGTACATCATAGAAGGAGTCCTTCGTGAGCTTTCTCGCTGAGGTCTCGAAAACAGAACTTGCATATGCTGGAGCCACACCTTCCTCTAATTTAAATATACCCTGCATAAAACCAACAATTAGTATCAACCAAAGTTAGATGCAACCTATTTCAAACAATGAAAACAAACTCACCCAAAAAATCTCCCAAACTCTATCCTGACAAGTACCCGCAGTGCCATATGGTTTCAGGGCATAGTGATCCAAATTATGGGCGGCAATTAGCTGACTGCCCGCAAGAACCATCCCTGGATACCAAAACTGGATAGCATTTCCCAACTCTGTGTTAACACAGCGTCGATGCCCCCTGCCATCCCAACCAATCTCCAGCCAGCACCTAGTACCCTTTAGCCTCATAATCGCACGTGTATCGAGACTTTTACTTGGAGTACACAAAAGGTGTCTCCGCAGCCTGTACAAATAACATTAGTTAGTTGACAAGAAAATCAAATGTATAAGATAACTTATCAAATAATTCAAAAAAATACCTATAAGGGCATCGATCACTCTGTCCCTCTGCTGCCTCTTGTAACCCTGCCAATCTTGCCAACCTTGCATCTCGTTCTGGGTCATCTTCCTCTTCGCCACTCTGTTCACCCTCAGTATCTCCCTGTCCACCCTCAGTACCATCCTGTACACCCTCAGAAGACAACGTCCCAAACACCTACGCGAGAATCTCCTTTGCTCCTAAGACTCCCCCTGCTCCTGAACCTCCTCCATTGTGCCTGCTTCTAAGCCTCCTCCCCGCTCCTGAGCCTCCTCCGAGTACACACCTAAGCCTCCTCCTGAACCTGGTGCTAGCTGACTCGATTCCTGCTCTGTCACACACCCCAGAAGTTGTCTCTGTCTATCTGCACTCACGGTTTTGCCCTACAAATGCAAATAAACATATAATAAATAGTAAATAGCTGATTATGATATTGAAGTGTTAAAAAAAACAAAGTACCTAAAACAAGGACGTGTGAACCGAACCACTATTGTGGTGAGACTGAGACGTGGAGGAAGAAGTGTCACCACTTCGCTTCTTTCCTTTTTTGAAATGCTTTCACATCTGCACAAATTTCAAATAATGATTAGTATACGAGATTATTAAACAATAAACAATAAATGATAAAGACTAAAAGATGTAAACAATAAAAATTTAAATCTCAAAGAATGTGAACAAGTAAGAAATAAAAATCACCAGTATTAGAACGTGCTAAAAATTATCAGCATCCGATTCTGCTTCTATCACACGTGCATGAATATTTTCATGTCCCTCTTCTTCTACCATCTCTTCCTCAAACTCTTCTCCTTCACTATCTTCTTCAATAATTCTATTTTGCTTTTCAATAATCCTTTGAGATTTCCGAAGACGTTTTCTCGAAGGGCCGGCTTGTTCTTCTGACATTAACTCTAGAGTAGTACTAGCAATTTCTGCAAGCCCTATCCCAAAAGATATCCTAATATCTTGTACTTCCTCAACTTCATCTTGATAAACAACACCATCATCGTCTTCCTGGTTGTTTATGTACTCATCATAACGACGAGGGTGCACTTCAGGGTTAACTTTATATACAACCCACCAATTTTTTAAACTTGGATGAGGATAACTGAAATAGTACACTTGTTCCACTTGATGTGCAAGTACGACATTTTTGTTAGGGGCTATATAGCGTGAGTTGTGGTTGACCTCCACCATTCCAAAATCATCCACTCGCGCGCCCGATGTTGGATCAAACCAGTGACAATCGAAGAACACCAGCTTCAGTTCTTTCATACCGCCAAATGTGTACTCAATTATTTTTTGAAGAACACCATAGTATTCCTTCACTTCTCCACTACCCTTTGCAGCCGTTATACACACTCCACTGTTTGATGTGGCTGCAAGTGGACGAATTGCTTCTAAACTTGCCGTTCGAAAACGATATCCATTGATATCATATCGGCTAAATTCTTTAGCTTTCAACTGACCATTCGCGATCTGTCGCAAATCATCTGAGATGTTGACATCTTTCATAGACTACATGTACAACAATATAAAAAGTTAGCATCTAATAATAAGTATATGCACTATGTTGAAGAACAAAGGATATCGGAGAAGTTAGCACATTACATGTTCACGAAACCAGTTCATAAAGTTTTTGCCACCTTTTATGCCATGCTGACGTAGATTATCCAATTGACTTTGTGTCGGCCTTCGAGAAGATGTCCAATACATATTGTCAAACATTTCAAAAAAATGGTAACACTTCTTCCATGTTGAAAACATGTAAAGCATGGTGTAGTTTCTCTCTTGCTCCGAAATATAATGAGAATTGGTAACCCCGACACCTTTACCCTTCCAATGAAAAATTTTAAGCTTAGTCATAGGCTGCTCTTCAGCATCATGATATCGGGTCATAGATGCATTCAAATTGTTGACACGTGCGAAATATTTGCTAGAGAAGTTTGTAATCTCTTTAGCTGCAAATGCTTCTGCAATACACCCCTCAACTCTTGCCTTGTTGCGCACTGTAGCTCTAAGTTTTTTTTAGTTCTCTTTCTTGACTATACATCCACCTGAACTGTGCAGGTCCTACTACTAACGCTTCATAAGGCAAATGCACCAGCAAATGTTGCATAACATTCATAAATCCAGGCGGAAAGACTTTTTCCATCTTACATACAAGCACGATGATTTCTTTCTACCACTGTCGCATTATCTTCTTCGACACTTCCTTAGCACATATTTGCCTATAAAAATAGCTAAGTTTAGCAAATATCTTCCACAAGTTAGGTTTGAAGTATCCACGAAACATTACTAGTAACAGTCTTTCCATCATAATATGGTAATCAGTACTCTTCAGCCCATTCAGTTTACCAGTGCTAAGATTAACACATTGTTTTATGTTAGCTGCATAGCAGTCTGGAAACTTCAACGTTTTCAACCAACTAAGTATTTGCTTTCTTTCTTCTGGCTTGACACAGTAAGGAGCTCGTGGCTGAATTTCATTTCCACTAGCATTTGTTCTAATCTCAAACCCAAGACGATCACAAAGATCGGCTAAATCTTTTCTTGCGTTGAAATTATCTTTGGTTTGACCGGTAAAATCAAAACACATGCTTATTATGCTTTCAGCGACATTACACTCCTGATGCATCAAATCAATATTGTGCGGTAGAAGCAGCTCCTTCGCATATGGTAGCTCCCAAAGAAAAGAAATATGAGTCCAGTTGTGTTCTGTACCATACCCTTCGAAACCATCTTCTTCAGACTGCTTTAACTTTGCATGCCATGCCATTTTTTGCTCGCTTGTCAATCGACGAGGTGCTCCTTTTGTAACTCTGATGCCTTTCCGGAATGATTGTGTATCTCTCCTGAAAGGATGATTTGAAGGAAGGAATCGTCGATGACAATCAAAAAAGCTGACTTTTTTCTCGTACTTCAGCCTTATAGCATCTGTGTCACTCATACATATGGGACAACACAATTGTCAGTGGACACACCAACTAGACCAAATGCCATATGCCAACAAATCATGAATTGACCATAGATACGCGGCACGTAATTTAAATTCACATTTCATATGACTGTCATATGTTTTTACACCTTGCCACAACTCTTTCAACTCTTCAATCAACGGTTGCATAAACACATTGATTTTTTGCTTGGATGTTTAGAACCAGGAATGACCGCCGCAAGGAATATGTATCCTTCTTTCATGCACATGTTGGGGGCGAGATTGTAGGGCATGATAAAAACAGGCCAACAAGAGTATGGACTGCTACTAGTGCTGAATGGAGTGAAACCATCTGTTGACAACCCAAGACGAACATTTCTCGGATCTCTTGCAAACTCTGGATCAAAACAGTCTAAAGCTTGCGAAGCCGCGACATCCAAAGGATGCGCCATAACATCGTTGTCATCATTCTCTCCCTTCAGAATGCCAACGCATGTGATTCGCTGTTTCTTGAGACAGAAACAATTGTTTAAGCCTTGACGTGATTGGCATCTACCGAAGTTGTTTGATTGGTACTTTTGTAGTTATTTGTTCTCCATCATCATTCATGACGTCCACATATCTAGATTTATGACAATGCATACAATGAGTATCGTCCATGTGTTTCTTCCAAAACAACATGCAATTATTCTCGCACGCATCAATCTTCTCATAATTCATGCCCAGACCAGCCAAAATTTTCTTAGATTGATATAGATCCGGCGGCATGTGATGACCTGATGGAAGGAGATCACTGGTCAGCTTAATGATACCATTGTAGCAATTGTTCGCAAAATTGAACTTAGACTTCATCGCCATAAGTCGTGTGACCGCCTGTAAAATGGTCATATTGGTGCCCTCATACACTTTTCGATCTGCTGTGGCAAGACGCTCGTAGAACTCCTTCACCTCCTTCGGTTGTGACTCATCTTCGTACTCTTTACCAATGTCTGCTATCATCTCATCGAACCGATCTTCATCCTCATTACCGTCGCCCGACTCGTCATCATGTTCTATCTCTCCATGCTCATGCCACACCAGATAGTCGGGCATAAATCCGTGCTTGCAAAGATGCAACTCCACTTCAGACTTATCCAGACGTCGACGATTCCAACACTTCATACACGGACACTTCGCAACACGAGCATCACTAGCAAATGCATGGCTCAGAAAAACATTTGCGATATGACCCCATTCATTAGTGTGCACACCAGTTGAACTCCATCCATCATACATCGCCTTACAGTCGTCACCCATTTTAAAACTGCATCAAATAAATATATGTTAATGAACGACTAATCATCACCCATCGCCTTATGATCTTCACCCGACTTTGTTACCTAATCGACTAGAGTTTGACTACGGTCGACTAATCTGACTAATCGTCTAGTCGATCCTATTCACCTATATTTAATAACATTGTATATACATATAGTACATAAACAATAAAAAACTAAAATAAACATAATCGAACTTAAATAACTAACATCTATGATAATCAAGTTAACATACACATATATGGATAAAACACAATATAAACTTACACAAGTAACGATATAGCAATTCATACACTAATCAAATCAAAACTTAATGTCACACTTATCAGAATTCAAAAACTTAATTTATAGACAAGTTTAAGGTTTAACCTTATCCGATGAGCCGAAAGAGTGAAGGCGGAGACGTGCGGACCGGGAGCGGCGACCGGTGGCGGCATTGCGCGGCAAGGCGGCCGCGCTAGGGCGCCGGGGCAGGGTGCTGCAGCCGGGGGCGGGGCGCTGCAGCCGGAGGCGGGGCGCGGCGGCCAGGGGCAGGGCACGGCAGCCGGGGCGGGGCACGGCAGCTGCAGCGCGACGGCCGGGGGAGGGGCGCGGCAGCCGGGGGCAAGGCGCGGCAGCTGAGGTGTGGCAGCCGGGGGAGGGGCGCAGCAGCCGGGCCGCGGCAACCGGGGGCGGGGTGTGGAAGCCGGGGCGCGGCGGCGGGGGTGCGGCAGTCAGGGCGCGGCGTCCGGGGCCGGGCGCGGCGGCTTGGGGCGGGCGCGGCAGCCGGGGCGCTGGGAGGCGGCAACGCCGGCGGCGGGGCGGCGACGCGGGCGGCGAATCGAGGACGCGGGTGGGCGGCGCGGAGCTAGCAACGGAGCGGCGCGCGTGGAGTGTTAGGTTTTCCCGCGGTGCACGATGTTAAGGGCTATAAAGTCGTCGGTTACACAGCACCGACGGTCAAAGTTGAGGACCGCAGGACCCACTTTATGGCCGTCGGCTAGAGCACTAATGCCGACGACCATAGCTTAGTAGGGTGGGGCCCGCTTTACAGCCGTCGGCTCTTTTGTCCGGGCCGACGGCCTTACAGATAGGTGGGAAAATAGTTTCTTCGCGCAGCAGGGCCCGCACTAAGGTCATCGGCCGCGTGGCATTAAGCCGACACCCATAATTACAGTCGCCGGCCTCTGAGCTGAAACCGACGGCCATATTTGAAGCCGTCGGCCGTCATCGCCTAGCCGACGGCCAGAAACATATAATTGTCGGCTTAGATAAACTGACGAATACTAATGGATTTAAAATGTAAGGGCCGATGATTATAGTTTGGCCGACACTTCTTTGTCCGATTCTTGTAGTGAAATGGGTCTTTCAGAACAAGCAAGATGAACACGAAGTCATAACGAGAAACAAGGCATGACTTGTGGCAAAAGGTTAGTCACAAGTCGAAGGTTTGGATTTTGATGAAACCTTTGCCCGTAGCTAGACTTGAGTCCATTTGTATTTTATTAGCCTATGCTACTCACCACGATATTAAACTGTATCAGATGGACGTCAAGAGTGCATTCCTCAATGGTCTTATCAAGGAAGAGGTGTACGTGGAGCAACCACCAGGATTTGAAGATCAAGAGTACCTCAACCATGTGTACAAACTGCATAAGGCTCTCTATGGCCTCAAACAAGCTCCCCGAGGTTGGTATGAGTGCCTTAGGGACTTTCCTACACAAAATTGTTTTAAAATAGGAAAAGTTTATTATACTTTGTTTACAAAGAATTTTGATGGTCATCTATTTGTATGTCAGATTTATGTTGATGACATCATTCTTGGTTCTACTAAAAATATTTTTGTGAAAAAATTAGTAAAATTATGAAAGACCGATTCGAGATGTCAATGATGGGCGAACTGAAGTTTTTTTTGGGATTCCAAGTGAAGCAGCTGAAAGAGGGAACTTTCATATGCCAAACTAAGTACACATAGGACATTCTCAAAAAGTTCAATATGGACAAAGCCAAGCCCATCAAGACCCTCATGGCAACTAATGGACATCTCGACCTCGACAAAGACGGTCCTAATGTGGATCAAAAGGTATACTAGTCTATGATTGGTTCACTGCTTTATTTATTTGTATCTAGGCCTGATATTATGATTGGTGTGTGTATGTGTGCAAGGTTTCAAGCCGCACCTAAAGAGTGTCATTTAATAGTTGTAAAAATAATTTTAAGATACCTTGTGCATACACCTAACATGGGCCTTTGGTATCCTAAAGGATCCAAGTTTAAACTTATAGGATATTCCAATGATGACTATGCAGGCTGCAAAGTCGGTAGGAAGAGCACCTCAGTAAGCTACCAATTTCTTGGCAAATCCTCAGTTTTATGGTCATCAAAGAAATAAAATTATATTGCTCTTTCCATAGCTGAAGCAGAGTATGTCATAGACAGTAGTTGTTGCGCACAAATACTTTGGATGCGACAAACTCTAAGGGATTATGGTTACAATCTGAACCATATTCTACTCCTATGTGACAATGAAAGTGCCATAAAAATTGCACACAATCCAGTAGAGCACTCAAGAACCAAGCACATAGATATCCGTCATCATTTTCTAAGAGATCATTCACTAAAATGTGACATAGTAATCTCACATGTTAGAACTGAAAGACAACTAGCGGACATATTCACCAAGCCACTAGATGAAAAGAGATTTTGCTAGCTAAGAAATGAATTAAATATACTTGATGCTCGAAATGTGGCTTGAAACATTGCATACCTGATTGATTCTTCAAAGTTTGCTCACTTTTGCAAAAATTCATCCCTAGTCTCAATTTTCTCTTGAAAACTAGTTTAATTATTGAATCTTGGTGAATTATGGCCATTGTATGATTGTTGATTGCTTAATGGCCATGTTCGTCAAGATTATTTGTGAAATGTTGTCCTTTAGATCACTATTAGATCAAATTCCCAAAAATCTATTTTGTTCTAATCCTAAACCGTCCAGCTGACCCGGACTAGTCCGTGGTCAGCACCGGACTAGTCCGTTGCTGGTGACTAGTCTGGTACCTATGTGGACTAGTCCGTTACCATCGGGCTTAACCCTAGCTAGCCGCCAAGACCTCCCTTCTTAATACTCACAATCGCCTTCACACACTCTCTCCTCAAGCTCGAGCTCCTAAGGCGATTTCCACTTTGAACCACCAAAATTGAAGGTTTCTCCACAAAAATTCTTCCCCTAAGCGCGATGCATGTGACATCCTGGCTTAAGGTTTAATAGGATTGATAGAATAACTCATACCATCAAGGTATACCTTCTTTTCCAGAAGCCCACCTGCAAAGAACTTCGAGGTTAAGTGTGTTTGGCCTGGAGCAATTTGTGGATGGTCACCGACCGGGAAGTTTTCACAGGTGCTCACGAGTGAGGACAAAATGCATAGAAAATACTAGTGTTGGTTTGTGGGGCTAGTCTGTGATCCTAGAGAGCTGCCAGAAGTAACGGCCGCCAGGTCCATAGTGGCTAGGGTGTTACAATGCAAGAAATTTTGAGAGAGTACTTAAACATGAAGGGTATGGAGTTTCTCTTTTTTATTGTGGAAGGATGGTATGATGGGATTTTGCTTACTTCTAGTGTAGAAGTATAAAACGTGCAAGTGAAGTCTTGAATTCAAAAAGTAATGAATGAAATCTCATATAGGTCCATACTAGTTTGACAAAGCTCAATGTGAAGACAAATACCATATGCATAAGGTCTATCAATGTAATGTATCATATGGCTTTGTTAGGTATTTCCAATCAAATGAGAGTAACTTAAATCTTTTTAGAATTTCTCCGGAAATCTAAGTTTCACTTTCGAACAAGGAATAGCAGCCCTATCACTATATCATATCTCACAACAACTTAGAACTGGATTAAGCTTTTGCTACCCACAATTTCTAAATCAAGGCAAAAGTAATTATAGCCAATGAAAGCAATATTTTGGAGAGTAGTAAGTTGTAAACTAGGGACTTAAGAAAATTAAAACAGGTCAACTATTCATCATTTCATCTATGTGAATTCCAAACCATTCTTAACGCACATCTTTTATTTTATTTTGAAAACAAATCTACTCTACTTATTTTTATGTTTTTTATCCATAGACGTTTTTCATTTGTGTGTAGTGGATGATGGGTGAATGGAAAATGAATACGCAAGGAGTGTGATACAAGTTACCTCAAGTGAGGGTCCTCCCCAAAGCTTTCTCTTGGTCAAGGTTCGCGATAGGGGCTGAAACCCTAACAACAGATGTAGGCCATGATTTTGGCCTATCCTTGTTGCAGCATGGCTTTGGCATTTTAGGGTTGAGTGTCGATGTTGGGTTGCCTTCCTTGGTTCCATGGGTGTGGTCGAGGTGAGTCTTGTCGATGTCGCTCATCCACACCTCAAGGTTTCTATAGGTTGGATGTACCTTGTTATTCTTTGGCTAAGGTAATGATATCCCTTGGCTAGAAAGGGATGTCTTGCACTCAACATGCGTTGAGTGTGTTTTGTCATTCTTTGGCTAAGGTGTATCATACCTTCTTGCCATAAAGAAATAACTTGTACACCTCATGCATTGGGTGTGATCCGTCATTCCTTGGCTAAGATAATGATAACCTTTAGCCACAAAGGAGTGACATGTACCCAACATGTGTTAAGTGCGATCTGTTATTCCTTGGCTAAGGTACAACATACCTATAACCACTAAGGGATGATGTGCAGTCAACATGGGTCGAGTGTGATCTGTTGTTCCTTGGCTAAGGTATACCTTCTAGCCACATAGCAACAACTTGCATCCAATATACATTGGATGTGATCTTTGTCATTCCTTGGTTAAAGTACATTATACCTTTTAGCCACAAAGAAATAACTTACACCTAATGATGGTGGCAATTCACTTGAGCTTGAATGAGTTCGTAAAATAGTTGAGAGCATAATGCTCTCACATATTCGTAACAGCCCATTGGTTGCTCATCGAGGGTTTCCATGTCAAATCTCCGGCCTCGTATAGTCATGATTGACCTTTGGGCTTAATTTCCGATAAGTGGCAATCATCCTAATTTACTCCTTGACTAAGATATGTTGAAATGGAATCCTTTTAGAGTTTCCAACAATCGAATCTCTGAATGCTTGCATAGTAATATTACCCTTGCAAATTTGTCCTCTATGATAGAGAGGAATGGATAGCTCCCAATACTTTTTACAAATGAATTTTCAGGTTAGGTAACTGAATCTTCATTTGTACATACGGGGAAGAACAAAATCAAAGATGCATTGGGTACAATTTCAAGTATATCCATGAACAATATAAGAATCATTGATAGGAGTGGGGCTTTATGGATAAATCAATTTGCACCATTTCTAAAGCTCCTACTCATAGCAATGCAAGTGATATAAATATACTATATGCATCCCTTCATCTTGTAAAATTTCTATTCATCATAGCTTTTTACATGAGCAAATATTTATCATGTGGATTATGACAAACAAGATTCTCAATTTATCCTCCTAAATATTTTTAGTTTCTTGCCTAGGAATTTGAAATTTAGTGATCCATGCATGAATGAGTTTTAAATCAAAATTATGGATATCACTATTCCTAAGTTGCTACATACCAATTCAACTCTTAGGTAATTCCATAAGCATTACCTAGGCAGAAAAATGTCTAAGTCAATTTAGCAATGCTTATGAAATTCTAGGTACTTGTTTAAATTTATTCCTAAGTAAAGTGACATTCCTTTTTGAAGAATCAAAAAGAGCAATGCCAACACTTATTCTCGTGAGGATGCATAAGAATTGAATGATAAGAAGGTCTAAACCCTCCTTGCCAATGTAAGAAAAAATCATTCAATCCTAATGTAATTCCAACGACGGAAAATTTTAAACTTGTACCTCAATTGAAGAGTAGTCCGGGTTGAAGGTTGTTGTGTGAGAAACTCAAATTATTTTGCTCAAGTTGAAACAACTTGCAAATGCAATGAATATTTGAGTGAAATATTTTTGGTTTGAATTAGGAAGATAAATTCAAGTGGTTACACCCAGCTTCATATACAAATAAATTTATTTCCCAAATTCAAAATTTTAGTTTTATGATGGTTGGAAAATTTATTTTCCAACATGCAAGTGTGAAAACATGCTAAATGCAAATGCAAAGATTGATTGGAATTTCGAATATGCAATTGGGAAATGAAATATGAGATAACTACCAATTAACCTATTGGAAGGACTCATCATATTTTTGAAGTCCGGTGAGTGGGACTTACCTCTGTCCTGTTTGGTTCGATGATTTGTTGTCCAATTTCGAAGTTGAAGATGTGGACAACTTCTCTTGATTGACATGCCAAATTTAATTTGGCATGTCAATTGGACATGTGAACCATATGATGGTCCTAGCCTCTCTGTTATCTTGATGAAGACTTGTTGATGTAGTGACGGCTTTCTCCCTCTTGAAGATATTCGTCTTATGAGCATGGTGAGGCTTGTCCTTCTTTAGGGGTATCACTTCGACCTTCTTGATATTCTTTGGAGTTAACCCATACTTTGATCATAGATCAAAGGTTTCCTTGGGCGTGATGACATGTGGACTCTAGAATCAAACAACAAACACTTCATCCATAATGTCATTTGCTCTAGGTTGCATGGGCTTGGTCGAATTGTAGGAATCCCAACAAGTGATTGTATAATATCTTGGATTTTGAATGCTCTTTAATTTTCTTGTCCTAGGCCAAGGGCTTCATGTAGACTTGATTTCTTGCTTGGCCATGGACAAGATACTTCAAGGTAGGCTAGTTTAACTTAAATCCCTTGAAATCCTCATAGCCTCCTTGATTACAAGGGTGATATTGATTCAACCCTTGACCTCCTTGTGAATGGTGGCCATTGGAGTTGTTGTTTGAAAGGAAGAACTCTCATGGTTCTTAGGAAAATGATCCTCAAGTGCCCCATGTTGCCATGGATTTTCACAAATTATGTAAATATCCATGACTTGGATAATTCCAAACAGTTCTCCTTTGGCTTGATCTTCATGATACTTCAATGGCAGGTGTAGTTCCATAGCCAGCATGTCCACCTTGCTAAGTGGTGTGCATGTTAAGCTAAGGGAACTAGAGCATTCTTCAATCCAACCCTTGGGTAGAGACCATATTCTCCTCCATGAAGAATGAGAATAGGGCTCCTTCAGCTCCAGCATGAATGTGGTCATGGATTGGTGAAGCCAACCCATGACATGAGTGTTGGATGAAGAGCCAACTATTCACCCTCTGATGAAGGCAAACCAAGAAAAACTCTTGGAGCCTCCCCTAAGCTTGGGGATGGATGACTTTGGCTCCTATTGGAAGTCGAAATTCTTCCGCTAAAGGCAATGGTGTTGCCTAGCGGACATTTTTTGAGGTACGCCTTGAATCATCTTGCAGTTAAGCACTTGCATCCTCGTTGGTCATCCCATGAAATGGGTTAGCCAACACTACCCTATTTTTACACAAAAGGAGAAAACAAAAAAGGGTAATCCTGTCTAATAACCATTAGTACCTATAGCTTAATCACAAATGATAGCTATTCTTTACTTCCTTTCCCTTCCCCAACAACAACACCAAAAATGCTTGTTGACATTTCTTATGTCACAGATCATCTCCCGAAAGAGATGAGGTCCGCAAGTGCTAGCATTTTACCACAGAGTATTCCCAAAAGGGTATCGTATTTATCCCAAAGGAAGGCAATGGAGTAAAGTAAACATTACTCTTATGATCAAGCTATGGGATACTAACAAACTATCAAGATAGGGGTAAGTTGATAATATATCGGTAGTGTTACACACACCTAAGCAATCTATTCTAAAGGGTAGGTGGGTCTTAATAGAGGTTAGACTAAGAGTTGGAGAGTAGCTCCTACAATGCTTCTAATATATATATATATATATATATATATATATATATACATAGTCTAGGTTAGATACTAATGAGCATGTCAATGGTGAATCCTTATGCTATGTTGTTCAACACATCGGGCACGGGTTTACCCCTAGCAATACTAGGGCGACTCCCGCCAAGAGTCTGTGGCATAGCCGAACATGGAGTATTACAAAGGATAGATAGGTCTGTCACCACCTACTGCCTACCTCTTCAATTAGTGGGTCTAGAGACATCCAATGCTACTTACCATCATAGCACCATGCTAGCATATTAAGTAAATACCTTAGAGGCTCGAGTACAAGTACCTCTCTAAGGCAATGACTAACCTAAACATCGTTGAACCAATATTGAGACATAGCATAAGTTATTCATATTAACATGATCATATCATAACTAATTAGACTATAGTGGGTGTTTGTAGTGTTTATGATGATAGTTTAGGAGTGATATAGAATAATCATAAAGACTACTCCTACCACATACATGGAATCCACAATCAAAAAAGAAAAGCTTCATCCAAGTATATGAATAAAAGAAGACTAAAGATAATATCTTTATTATGCATACAGTCACAAATATAAGAAAAGATACATGACCCATATCTTTCCCAACTTGGAATTGGGACTAGAGGCTCTCCTCTCTATAGCCTAAGTCCACTAAGGACTAAGAGAACTAGTGTACACAATAAAATGATGCTCAATTGGTTTGTCTTGAAGTGGGGGGTGAGGGGTCCCATTTATAGCTTGGAGAAGGGTCGGTTCCTGCCACCAAAAGCGCACGAATTAGTCATCAATGACTTCTTCATGCCGGAAGGAGGCAACACGTGGAAGCTGATTGAGTTTGGAGGAGAGACCAGATCGACCGACTAGGGGGGTCGACCGACCTAGTAAATCCTCCAAACGGGTTGTGCTTTCTTGGTGTGACTTTGAGGTGGGTCCCCTTTACTGATATAGGGTGTACACCATTGGATGGCCTCGAATACTTCTGTTTTTGGGCCATTTGAACAATGTGGTACCACATGTCGGTGTTTGTTTGGCTGGAATGATATTTTATAAGATTCATCCCCTTGTTTCACTTCAATTCTATATAAAATACCTGCATGCACCAATTTCTCCAAGAACAAGTGAAAATAGGTTAAATAGAAAGGTGATGTGTGTGAGAAATTATATTTTCTTCACATAATTGAATTATATTGACGGGTGAAATCGGTATATAACAGACGTAATCATCCACTAATGCCCAACATAAGAATCATATTACTTTTGTTAAAGAAAAATCATCTAAACATGAAGAGCAAACCTTATTTCATACTTTTGATGCATATTATGTTCTTATGAAAAATAAATTTGGATACATTTGTGCTACATATGTAGGGCCACACCACAAGAGACCTAAATCTTGTGTGTTGGTTCCTAAAACACTTGTGACTAACCTTCGAGGACCCAAGCAAATTTGAGTACCTAAAACCAAGACATAAATCTGTTTTGCAGGCCTACTCCTCTGATGGATCAAAATGGGTGCTAGACAGTGGATGCACCAATCACATGGCCGGATAGAGGAGAATGTTCATAGAGTATGAGCGAAATGGGGATCCAAGTGGAGAATTTATTTTGGAGACAACAGCCAAGGAAATGTCCTTGGCAGCAGTAAAATTGAAATTTTCTCACAACACACTCTTTCCAATGTTTTACATGTTGATTCTTTAGATTATAATATTTTGTTCATATCTCAACTATGTGACAAAGGATACAATTGTTTATTCACTTATGAGGGTGTGACAGTCTTTAGAAGAAGCGATAACTCAATTACATTAAAGGCATTGTTGAAGGGAAAATTTTATCTTTTGATTTCAACAAAGATAAAGCTGAACTCAACACTTGCTTGGTTGCAAAAACTAACATGGGATGATTGTGGCATAGACGGCTAGCCCATGTTGGGATAAGGAATCTGCAGAAACTTCTAAAGGGTGGTCACATCCGAGGTTTGAAAGATGTTGTGTTTGAGAAAGACAGGCCATGTAGCGCATGCCAGGCGGGAAAACAAGTTGGAGCACCACACCCTGCAGAGAATGTGATGACTACATCAAGACCACTGGAACTTCATATGGACCTCTTTGGTCCAATTGCTTATATAAGCACCAGTGATAACAAATACGGTTTAGTTATTATTGATGACTTTTCTAGAGTTACCTGGGTATTTTTCTTATATGATAAATCAGAGACCCAGGGGATTATCAAGAAGTTCTTGAAGAAAGCACAAAATGAATTCTCCTCAACCGTCAAGAATATTAGAAGTGACAATGGAAATGAGTTCAAAAGTACTCAAGTTGAGGAGTACCAGGATGAAGAAGCAATAAAACATGAGTTTTCGGCACCCTACTCCCCTCAACAAAATGGGGTGGCCAGAAGAAAGAACAGTACACTCATTGAAATGGCGAGGATAATGAATACAAGACTTCGGACCGGTTTTGGGCTAAAGGGATAAATACCGCTTGCCACGCCATGAACCGGCTATATCTTCACCAACTTCTGAAGAAAATGCCATATGAGCTCCTCACTGGTAACAAATCAAATGTCTCATATTTTAGAGTTTTGGGAATTAAATGCTTTATTTTAAACAAGAAATCGAGGACTTCGAAGTTTGCTTCAAAATTTGATGAAGGGTTCTTGCTTAGTTATGATTCAAATGCCTACACCTATCGCGTTTTCAACAAAGTCTCTGGCATTTTTGAAGTGGCATGTGACGTAGTGTTCAATGGGACTAATGGCTCCTAAGTGGAGCTAGTTGATAAGTGTGTGCTAGATCAAGAAGAAGCCCCATGTCCAGCATTGAGGGGAATGGCACTTGGTGATATTCGACTGCAAGAGCAATTACAAGACTCAAGTGCTCAATATGTACCTCAACAAGAGAGCAATAATCAAGGGGGAGCTTCGGCACAAGATAAACATTAGCAGAATCAAGAATATCAATATATTCATGGAAGCAATGATCTAGGGGAGACATTGACAATGAAGATAATGAAGAGCAAATAACCTCACAAGTGCCTCACCCAAGAGTACATCAGAGTATACAATGAGATCATCTCGTCGTTAACATCATTGGAGATATTGTAAAGGGAGTAACTACTAGATCTCGCATTGCTAATTTTTTGAACATTACTCTTTTGTCTCGTTTCTGGAACCATACAGGGTTGATGAAGCATTAATAGATCAAGATTGGGTGACCGCCATGCAAGAGGAGCTGAATAACTTCAAAAGAAATGAACTGTGGGAGCATGTGAAAAGACCAAAAGCCAACATCGTGAGCACCAAATTAATGGGTCTTTTAGAACAAGCAAGATGAACACGAAGTCATAACGAGAAACAAGGCATGACTTGTGGCAAAAGGTTAGTCACAAGTCGAAGGTTTGGATTTTGATGAAACATTTGCTCCTGTAGCTAGACTTGAGTCCATTTGTATTTTATTAACCTATGCTACTCACCACGATATTAAACTGTATCAAATGGACATCAAGAGCGCATTCCTCAATGGTCTTATCAAGGAAGAGGTGTACGTGGAGCAACCACCAGGATTTGAAGATCAAGAGTACCCCAACAATGTGTACAAACTGCATAAGGCTCTATATGGCCTCAAACAAGCTCCCCGAGGTTGGTATGAGTGCCTTAGGGACTTTCCCACTCAAAATTGTTTTAAAATAGGAAAAGCTGATTATACTTTGTTTACAAAGCATTTTGATGGTCATCTATTTGTATGTCAGATTTATGTTGATGACATCATTTTTGGTTCTACTAAAAACATTTTTGTGAAAAAATTAGTAAAATTATGAAAGACCAATTCGAGATGTCAATGATGGGCGAACTGAAGTTCTTTTTGGGGTTCCAAGTGAAGCAGTTGAAAGAGGGAACTTTCATATGCCAAACTAAGTACACACAGGACATTCTCAAAAAGTTCAATATGGACAAAGCCAAGCCCATCAAGACCCTCATGGCAACTAATGGACATCTCGACCTCGACGAAGACGGTCCAAATGTGGATCAAAAGGTATATTAGTCTATGATTGGTTCACTGCTTTATTTATTCTTATCTAAGCCTGATATTATGCTTGGTGTGTGTATGTGGGCAAGGTTCCAAGCCGCACCTAAATAGTGTCATTTAATAGTTGTAAAAAGAATTTTAAGATACCTTGTGCATACACCTAACATGGGCCTTTGGTATCCTAAAGGATCCAAGTTTAACCTTATAGGATATTCCGATGACAACTATGCAGGCTGCAAAGTTGGTAGGAAGAGCACCTCAGTAGGCTACCAATTTCTTGGTAGATCCTTAGTTTTATGGTCATCAAAGAAATAAAATTCTATTGCTCTTTCCACAGCCGAAGCAGAGTATGTCATAGCCGGTATTTGTTGCACACAACTGCTTTGGATGCGACAAACTCTAAGGGGTTATGGTTATAATCTGAACCATATTCCACTCCTATGTGACAATGAAAGTGCCATAAAAATTGCACACAATCCAGTAGAGCACTCAAGAACCAAGCACATAGATATCCGTCATCATTTTCTAAGAGATCATTCATTAAAATGTGACATAGTAATCTCACATGTTAGAACTGAAAGACAACTAGCAGACATATTCACCAAACCACTAGATGAAAAGAGATTTTGTGAGCTAAGAAATGAATTAAATATACTTGATGCTCGAAATGTGGCTTGGAACATTGCATACCTGATTGATTCTTCAAAGTTTGCTCACTTTTGCAAAAATTCATCCCTAGTCTCAATTTTCTCTTGAAAACTAGTTTAATTATTGAATCTTGGCGAATTATGGCCATTGTATGATTGTTGATTGCTTAATGATCATGTTCGTCAAGATTATTTGTGAAATGTTGTCCTTTAGATCACTATTAGATCAAATTCCCAAAAATCTATTTTGTTCTAATCCTAAATCGTCCAGCTGACCCGGACTAGTCCGTGGTCAGCACCGAACTAGTCCGTTGCTGGTGACTAGTCTGGTACCTATGTGGACTAGTCCGTTACCATCGGGCTTAACCCTAGCTAGCCGCCAAGACCTCCCTTCTTAATACTCACAATCGCCTTCACACTCTCTCTCCTCAAGCTCGAGCTCCCAAGGCGATTTCCACTTTGAACCACCAAAATTGAAGGTTTCTCCACAAAAATTCTTCCCCTCAGCACGATGTATGTGACATCCTGGCTTAAGTTTTAATAGGATTGATAGAATAACTCATACTATCAAGGTATACCTTCTTTTCCGGAAGCCCACCTGCAAAAAACTTCGAGGTTAAGCGTGCTTGGCCCGGAGCAATTTGTGGATGGTGACTGACCGGGATGTTTTCACGGGTGCTCACGAGTGAGGACAAAATGCGCAGAAAAGACTAGTGTTGGTTTGTGGGGCTAGTCTGTGATCCTAGAGAGCTGCCAGAAGTAACGGCCGCCAGGCCCATAGTGGCTAGGGTGTTACAATGCAAGAAATTTTGAGAGAGTACTTAAACATGAAGGGTATGGAGTTTCTCTTTTTTATTGTGGAAGGATGGTATGATGGGATTTTGCTTACTTCTAGTGTAGAAGTATAAAATGTGCAAGTGAAGTCTTGAATTCAAAAAGTAATGAATGAAATCTCATATAGGTCTATACTAGTTTGACAAAGCTCAATGTGAAGACAAATACCATATGCATAAGGTCTATCAATGTAATGTATCATATGGCTTTGGTAGGTATTTCCAATCACATGAGAGTAACATAAATCTTTTTAGAATTTCTCCGGAAATCTAAGTTTCACTTTCAAACTAGGAATAGCAGCCCTATCACTATATCATATCTCACAACAACTTAGAACTGGATTAAGCTTTTGCTACCACAATTTCTAAATCAAGGCAAAAGTAATTATAGCCAATGAAAGCAATATTTTGGAGAGTAGTAAGTTGTAAACTAGGGACTTAAGAAAATTAAAACAGATCAACTATTCATCATTTCATCTATGTGAATTCCAAACCATTCTTAACGCACATCTTTTATTTTATTTTGAAAACAAATCTACTCTACTTATTTTTATGTTTTTTTATCCATAGATGTTTTTCATTTGTGTGTAGTGGATGATGGGTGAATGGAAAATAAATATGCAAGGAGTGTGATACAAGTTACCTCAAGTGAGGGTCCTTCCCAAAGCTTGCTCTTGGTCAAGGTTCGCGATAGGGGCTAAAACCCTAACGACAGATGTAGGCCATGATGTTGGCCTATCCTTGTTGCAGCATGGTTTTGGCATTGGAGGGTTGAGTGTCGATGTTGGGTTGCCTTCCTTGGTTCCATGGCTGTGGTCGAGGTGAGTGTTGTTGATGTCGCTCATCCACACCTCAAGGTTTCTATAGGTTGGATGTACCTTATTATTCTTTGGCTAAGGTAATGATATCCCTTGGCTAGAAAGGGATGACTTGCACTCAACATGCGTTGAGTGTGTTTCGTCATTCTTTGGCTAAGGTGTATCATACCTTCTTGCCATAAAGAAATAACTTGTACACCTCACGCATTGGGTGTGATCCGTCATTCCTTGGCTAAGATAATGATAACCTTTAGCCACAAAGGAGTGACATGTACCCAACATGTGTTGAGTGTGATCTGTTATTCCTTGGCTAAGGTACAACATACCTATAACCACAAAGGGATGATGTGCAGTTAACATGGGTCGAGTGTGATCTGTTGTTCCTTGGCTAAGGTATACCTTCTAGCCACATAGGAACAACTTGCATCCAATATACATTGGATGTGATCTTTGTCATTCCTTGGTTAAAGTACATTATACCTTTTAGCCACAAAGGAATAACTTACACCTAATGATGGTGGCAATTCCCTTGAGCTTGAATGAGTTCTTAAAATAGTTGAGAGCATAATGCTCTCACATATTCGTAACAGCCCATTGGTTGCTCATCGAGGGTTTCCATGTCAAATCTCCGGCCTCGTATAGTCATGATTGACCTTTGGGCTTAATTTCTGATAAGTGGCAATCATCCTAATTTACTCCTTGACTAAGATATGTTGAAATGGAATCCTTTTAGGGTTTCCAACAATCGAATCTCTGAATGCTTGCATAGTAATATTACTCTTGCAAATTTCTCCTCTATGATAGAGAGGAATGGTTAGCTCCCAATACTTTTTACAAATGAATTTTTAGGTTAGGTAACTGAATCTTCATTTGTACATACGGGGAAGAACAAAATCAAAGATGCATTGGGTCCAATTTCAAGTATATCCATGAACATTATAAGAATCATTGATAGGAGTGGGGCTTTATGGATAAATCAATTTGCACATTTTCTAAAGCTCCTACTCATAGCAATGCAAGTGATATAAATACACTATATGCATCCCTTCACCTTGTAAAATTTCTATTCATCATAGCTTTTTACATGAGCAAATATTTATCATGTGGATTATGACAAACAAGATTCCCAATTTATCCTCCTGAATATTTTAAGTTTCTTGCCTAGGAATTTGAAATTTAGTGATCCATGCATGAATGTGTTTTAAATCAAAATTATGGATATCACTATTCCTAAGTTGCTACATACCAATTCAACCCTTAGGTAATTCCATAAGCATTACCTAGGCAGAAAAATGTCTAAGTCAATTTAGCAATGCTTATGAAATTCTAGGTACTTGTTTAAATTTATTCCTAAGTAAGGTGACATTCCTTTTTGAATAATCGAAAAGAGCAATGCCAACACTTATTCTCATGAGGTGCATAAGAATTGAATGATAAGAAGGTCTAAACCTTCCTTGCCAATGTAAGAAAAAATCATTCAATCCTAACGTAATTCCAACGACGGAAAATTTTAAACTTGTACCTCAATTGAAGAGTAGTCCGGGTTGAAGGTTGTTGTGTGAGAAACTCACAATCGTGAATTTTGGTGTACCCTTCATGTTCAATGCCTTCTGCCAAGTTGAGGTTGGTGTTGAAAGAGCTTCATCTTACTCCATTGGGCCACCATCTTGAGCATTCCTCCACTATGAACTAAAAATGAGATCGATGGAGGGATATGCGCTTGATGGGGCATTCCAACCTCTTCACAAATTTTGTCCTAGCTGCACTAATTATCAAGAACAAATAAAACAACTCGAAAACGGGTTACGTTAGCTAAAAAGCATGTTGTATCCTTTGTCAAATTATTTTGCCCAACTTGAAACAACTTGCAAATGCAATGAATATTTGAGTGAAATATTTTTGGTTTAAATTAGGAAGATGAATTCAAGTGGTGACGCCCAAGCTTCATATCAAAATAAATTTATTTCCCAAATTCAAAATTTTAGTTTTATGATGGTTGGAAATTTTACTTTCCAACATGCAAGTGTGAAAACATGCTAAATGCAAATGCAAAGATTGATGGGAATTTCGAATATGCAATTGGGAAATGAAATATGAGATAACTACCAATTAACCTATTGGAAGGACTCATCAAATTTTTGAAGTCCGGTGAGTGGGACTTACCTCCGTCCTGTTTGGTTCGATGATTTTTTGTCCAATCCCGAAGATGAAGATGTGGACAACTTCTCTTGATTGACATGCCAAATTTAATTTGGCATGTAAGTTCGACATGTGAACCATATGATGGTCCTAGCCTCTCCGTTATCTTGATGAAGACTTGTTGATGTAGTGACGACTTTCTCCCTCTTGAAGATATTCGTCTTATGAGCATGGTGAGGCTTGTCCTTCTTTAGGGGTATCTCTTCGACCTTCTTGATATTCTTTGGTGTTAACCCATACTTTGATCATAGATCAAAGGTTTCCTTGGGCATGATGACATGTGGACTCTAGAATCAAACAAGAAACACTTCATCCACAATGTCATTTGCTCTAGGTTGCATGGGCTTGGTCGAAGTGTAGGAATCCCAACAAGTGATTGTATAATATCTTGGATTTTGAATGCTCTTTAATTTTCTTGTCCTAGGCCAAGGGCTTCATGTAGTCTTGATTTCTTGCTTGGCCATGGACAAGATACTTCAAGGTAGGCTAGTTTAACTTAAATCCCTTGAAATCCTCATAGCCTCCTTGATTACAAGGGTGATATTGATTCAACCCTTGACCTCCTTGTGAATGGTGGCCATTGGAGTTGTTGTTTGAAAGGAAGAACTCTCATGGTTCTTAGGAAAATGAACCTCAATTGCCCCATGTTGCCATAGATTTTCACAAATTATGTAAATATCCATGACTTGGATAATTCCAAACAATTCTCCTTTGGCTTGATCTTCATGATACTTCAATGGGAGGTGTAGTTCCATAGCCAGCATGTCCACCTTGCTAAGTGGTGTGCATGCCAAGCTAAGGGAACTAGAGCATTCTTCAATCCATCCCTTGGGTAGAGACCATATTCTCCTCCATGAAGAATGAGAATAGGGCTCCTTCAGCTCCAGCATGAATGTGGTCACGGATTGGTGAAGCCAACCCATGACATGAGTGTTGGATGAAGAGCCAACTATTCACCCTATGATGAAGGCAAACCAAGAAAAACTCTTGGAGCCTCCCATAAGCTTGGGGATGGATGACTTTGGCTCCTATTGGAAGTCGAAATTCTTCCGCTAAAGGCATTGGTGTTGCCTAGCGGACATTTGTTGAGGTACGCCTTGAATCATCTTGTAGTTGAGAACTTGCATCCTCGTTGGTCATCCCATGAAATGGGTTAGCCAACACTACCCTATTTTTACACAAAAGGAGAAAACAAAAAAGGGTAATCCTGTCTAATAACCATTAGTACCTATAGTTTAATCACAACTGATAGCTATCCTTTACTTCCTTTCCCTTCCCCAACAACGGCGCCAAAAATGCTTGTTGACATTTCTTATGTCACAGATCATCTCCCGAAAGAGATGAGGTCCGCAAGCGCACGAAAATTGTCGTGTAGCATTTTACCACAGAGTATTCCCAAAAGGGTATCGTATTTATCACAAAGGAAGGCAATGGAGTAAAGTAAACATTACTCTTATGATCAAGCTATGGGATACTAATAAACTATCAAGATAGGGGTAAGTTGATAATATATCGGTAGTGTGACACACACCTAAGCAATCTATTCTAAAGAGTAGATGGGTCTTAATAGAGGTTAGACTAAGAGTTGGAGAGTTGCTCCTACAATGCTTCTAATATACATATACATAGCCTAGGTTAGATACTAATGAGCATGTCAATGGTGAATCCTTATGCTATGTTGTTCAACACATCGGGCACGGGTTTACCCCTAGCAATACTAGGGCGACTCCCGCCAAGAGTCTGTGGCATAGCCGAACATGGAGGATTACAAAGGATAGATAGGTCTGTCACCACCTACTTGCCTACCTCTTCAATTAGTGGGTCTAGAGACATCCAATGCTACTTACCATCATAGCACCATGCTAGCATATTATGTAAATACCTTAGAGGCTCGAGTACAAGTACCTCTCTAAGGCAATGACTAACCTAAACATCGTTGAACCAATATTGAGACATAGCATAAGTTATTCATATTAACATGATCATATAATAACTAATTCGACTATAGTGGGTGTTTGTAGTGTTTATGATGATAGATTAGGAGTGATATGGCATAATCATAAAGACTACTCCTACCACATACATGGAATCCACAATCAAACAAGAAAAGCTTCATCCAAGTATAGAATAAAAGAAGACTAAAGATAATATCTTTATTATGCATATAGTCACAAATATAAGAAAAGATACATGAGCCATACCTTTCCCAACTTGGACTTGGGACTAGAGGCTCTCCTCTCTATAGTCTAAGTCCACTAAGGACTAAGAGAACTAGTGTACAAATAGAATGATGCTCAAGTGGTTTGTCTTGAAGTGGGGGGTGAGGGGTCCTATTTATAGCTTGGAGAAGGGTCGGTTCCTGCCAACAAAAGTGCACGAATTAGTCATCAATGACTTATTCATGCCGGAAGGAGGCAACACGTGGAAGCTGATCGAGTTTGGAGGAGAGACCAGATCGACCGACTAGGGGTGTCGACCGACCTGGTAAATCCTCCAAACGGTTTGTGCTTTCTTGGTGTGACTTTGAGGTGGGTCCCCTTTACTGATATAGGGTGTACATCATTGGATGGCCTCGAATACTTCTGTTTTTGGGCCATTTGATTAATGTGGTACCACATGTCAGTGTTTGTTTGGCTGAGTGATATTTTATAGGATTCATCCCCTTGTTTCACTTCAATTCTATATAAAATACATGCATGCACCAATTTCTCCAAGAACAAGTGTAAATAGGTTAAATAGAAAGGTGATGTGTGTAAGAAATTATATTTTCTTCACATAATTAAATTATATTGACGGGTGAAATTGGTATATAATAGACGTAATCATCCACTAATGCCCAACATAAGAATCATATTGCTTTTGTTAAAGAAAAATCATCTAAACATGAATAGCAAACCTTATTTCATACTTTTGATGCATATTATGTTCTTATGAAAAATAAATTTGGATACATTTGTGCTACATATGCAGGGACACACCACAAGAGACCTAAATCTTGTGTGTAGGTTCCTAAAACACTTGTGACTAACCTTCGAGGACCCAAGCAAATTTGAGTACCTAAAACCAAGACATAAATCTGTTTTGCAGGCCTACTTCTCCGATGGATCAAAATGGGTGCTAGACAGTGGATGCACCAATCACATGGCCGGACAGAGGAGAATGTTCGTAGAGTATGAGCGAAATGGGGATCCAAGTGGAGAATTTATTTCGGAGACAACAGCCAAGCAAAATTCCTTGGCAGCAGTCAAACTGAAATTTTCTCTCAACACACTCTTTCCAATGTTTTACATGTTGATTCTTTAGATTATAATCTTTTGTTCATGTCTCAGCTATGTGACGAAGGATAAAATTGTTTATTCACTAATGAGGGTGTGACAGTCTTTGGAAGAAGCAATAACTCAATTGCATAAAAGGCATTGTTGAAGGGAAAATTTTATCTTTTTGATTTCAACAAAGATAAAGCTGAACTCAACACTTTGCTTGGTTGCAAAAACTAACATGGGATGATTGTGGCATAGACGGCTAGCCCATGTTGGGATAAGGAATCTGCAGAAACTTCTAAAGGGTGGTCACATCCAAGGTTTGAAAGATGTCGTGTTTGAGAAAGACAGGCCATGTAGCGCATGCCAGGCGGGAAAACAAGTTGGAGCACCACACTCTGCAGAGAATGTGATGACTACATCAAGACCACTGGAACTTCATATGGACCTCTTTGGTCCAATTGCTTATATAAGCATTGGCGATAACAAATACAGTTTAGTTATTGTTGATGACTTTTCTAAGGTTACCTGGGTATTTTTCTTATATGATAAATCAGAGACCCAGGGGATTATCAAGAAGTTCTTGAAGAAAGCACAAAATGAATTCTCCTCAACCATCAATAATATTAGAAGTGACAACGCAAATGAGTTCAAAAATACTCAAGTTGAGGAGTACCTGGATGAAGAAGCAATAAAACATGAGTTTTCGGCACCCTACTCCCCTCAACAAAATGGGGTGGCCGGAAGAAAGAACAGTACACTCATTGAAATGGCGAGGATAACGAATACAAGACTTTGGACCGGTTTTTGGCTAAAGCGATAAATATCGCTTGCCACGCCATGAACCGGCTATATCTTCACCAACTTCTGAAGAAAATGCCATATGAGCTTCTCACTGGTAACAAATCAAATGTCTCATATTTTAGAGTTTTGGGAAGTAAATTCTTTATTTTAAACAAGAAACCGAGGACTTCGAAGTTTGCTTCAAAATCTGATGAAGGGTTCTTGCTTAGTTATGATTCAAATGCCTACAACTATCGCATTTTCAACAAAGTCTCTGGCATTTTTGAAGTGGCATGTGATGTAGTGTTCAATGGGACTAATGGCTCCCAAGTGGAGCAAGTTGATAAGTGTGTGCTAGATCAAGAAGAAGCCCCATGTCAAGCATTGAGGAGAATGGCACTTGGTGACATTCGACCGCAAGAGCAATTACAAGACTCAAGTGCTCAATATGTACCTCAACAAGAGAGCAATAATCAAGGGGGAGCTTCGGCACAAGATCAACATCAGCAGAATCAAGAATATCAATATATTCATGGAAGCAATGATCTAGGGGAGACATTGACAATGAAGATTATGAAGAGCAAATAACCTCACAAGTTCCTCACCCAAGAGTACATCAGAGTATACAATGATATCATCTCTTCGTTAACATCATTGGAGATATTGCAAAGGGAGTAACTACTAGATGTCGCATTGCTAATTTTTGAACATTACTCTTTTGTCTCGTTTTTGGAACCATACAGGGTTGATGAAGCATTAATAGATCAAGATTGGGTGACCACCATGCAAGAGGAGCTGAATAACTTCAAAAGAAATGAACTGTGGGAGCTTGTCAAAAGACCAAAAGCCAACATCGTGAGCACCAAATTAATGGGTCTTTCAGAACAAGCAAGATGAACACGAAGTCATAACGAGAAACAAGGCATGACTTGTGGCAAAAGGTTAGTCACAAGTCGAAGGTTTGGATTTTGACGAAACCTTTGCTCCCGTAGCTAGACTTGAGTCCATTTGTATTTTATTAGCCTATGCTACGATATTAAACTGTATCAAATGGACGTCAAGAGCGCATTCCTCAATGGTCTTATCAAGTAAGAGGTGTATGTGGAGCAACCACCAGGATTTGAAGATCAAGAGTACCCCAACCATGTGTACAAACTGCATATGGCTCTCTATGGCCTCAAAGAAGCTCCCCGAGGTTGGTATGAGTGCCTTAGGGACTTACCCACTCAAAATTGTTTTAAAATAGGAAAAGCTGATTATACTTTGTTTACAAAGCATTTTGATGGTCATCTATTTGTAATGTCAGATTTATGTTGATAGCAACATTTTTGGTTCTACTAAAAATATTTTTGTGAAAAAATTAGTAAAATTATGAAAGACCGATTTGAGATGTCAATGATGGGCGAACTGAAGTTCTTTTTGGGATTCCAAGTGAAGCAACTGAAAGAGGGAACTTTCATATGCCAAATTAAGTACACACAGGACATTCTCAAAAAGTTAAATATGGACAAAGCCAAGCCCATCAAGACCCTCATGGCAACTAATGGACATCTCGACCTCGACGAAGACGGTCCAAATGTGGATCAAAAGGTATACTAGTCTATGATTGGTTCACTGCTTTATTTATTTGTATCTAGGCCTGATATTATGCTTGGTGTGTGTATGTGTGCAAGGTTTCAAGCCGCACCTAAAGAGTGTCATTTAATAGTTGTAAAAATAATTTTAAGATACCTTGTGCATACACCTAACATGGGCCTTTGGTATCCTAAAGGATCCAAGTTTAACCTTATAGGATATTCTGATGACGACTATGCAGGCTGCAAAGTCGGTAGGAAGAGCACCTCAGGAAGCTACCAATTTCATGGCAGATCCTTAGTTTTATGGTCATCAAAGAAATAAAATTCTATTGCTCTTTCCATAGCCGAAGTAGAGTATGTCACAGCCGGTAGTTGTTGCGCACAACTACTTTGGATGCGACAAACTCTAAGGGATTATGGTTACAATCTGAACCATATTCCACTCCTATGTGACAATGAAAGTTCCATAAAAATTGCACACAATCCAGTAGAGCACTCAAGAACCAAGCACATAGATATCCATCATCATTTTCTAAGAGATCATTCATTAAAATGTGACATAGTAATCTCACATGTTAGAACTGAAAAACAACTAGCGGACATATTCACCAAGCCACTAGATGAAAAGAGATTTTGCGAGCTAAGAAATGAATTAAATATACTTGATGCTCGAAATGTGGCTTGAAACATTGCATACTTGATTGATTTTTCAAAGTTTGCTCACTTTTGCAAAAAATCATCCCTAGTCTCAATTTTCTTTTGAAAAACAAGTTTAATTATTGAATCTTGGTGAATTATGGCCATTGTATGATTGTTGATTGCTTAATGGTCATGTTCGTCAAGATTATTTGTGAAATGTTGTCCTTTAGATCACTATTAGATCAAATTCACAAAAATCTATTTTGTTCTAATCCTAAACCGTCCAGCTGACCCGGACTAGTCCGTGGTCAGCACCGGACTAGTCCGTTGCTGGTGACTAGTCTGGTACCTATGTGGACTAGCCCGTTACCATCGGGCTTAACCCTAGCTAGCCGCCAAGACCTCCCTTCTTAATACTCACAATCGCCTTCACACTCTCTCTCCTCAAGCTCGAGCTCCTAAGGCGATTTCCACTTTGAACCACCAAAATTGAAGGTTTCTCCACAAAAATTCTTCCCCTCGGCGTGATGCATGTGACATTCTGGCTTAAGGTTTAATAGGATTGATAGAATAACTCATACCATGAAGGTATATCTTCTTTTCCGGAAGCCCACCTGCAAAGAACTCTGAGGTTAAGCGTGCTTGGCCCAGAGCAATTTGTGGATGGTGACCGACCGGGAAGTTTTCACGGGTGCTCACGAGTGAGGACAAAATGCGCATAAAAGACTAGTGTTGGTTTGTGGGGCTAGTCTGTGATCCTAGAGAGCTGCTAGAAGTAACAGCAGCCAGACCCATAGTGGCTGGGGTGTTACAATGCACCCCCTCCTCAAAACTAATCCGGACTCGACTCCGGCCTCCATCTCAAATCTTGGAATTTCGGTAAAACTCAAACCCTAACCCTAGTTCTCATCTTTCCTCAAATCTTTCTTACTTTTCTTGATTCCTAGGGTATACATTGCATTGTTGTATGTATTCCTATTGTCCTCCTACATTTTTGCATCAAACTCAGTTAGATTTGTTGCAATAAGGAGTTAGGATTCATACGTCAAATCGAACTAGTCCGGTGCTTGGTACGGACAAGTCCGGTTGACCGGACAAGTCTGCGCCCTGAAATCAGACAAGTCCGGCCCCTTGACAGTTTCAACCTCTAAATTCTTGTCTCCACAAAGTCTAATTCCCATTCTCACCACACCTTGTCACCCTGTTTAGGCACCATGTCATCCGCATTAGATGACATCATTTTTTATTATGAAGCTGAGCGTGACCACGAGAGAGTGGCCAGGGCAAAAGAGCTAAAAAGCAAGAAGAACCATGACCATGATGCAAATGTTTCTCCTCCTAATGATGTGCTTTCAAGAAAGTGAAAGGTGGTAGTCAAGAAGCCATCAAGGATGGTACATGTGCCAGCTCATCGGCACCAAGGAGAAGCACTAGCAAGGGCAAAGGACTTGCAAGCGGACCCATTGGTCCACTAAAGATGAAACCTCATGTACAACGCAACAGGCATCCCTCAGAAGATGATTTCATGGGCAAAGTAAATGACTTTGCTGACAAGCTCAGAAAGGTTGAAGTCTATGAGCAGCCAAAGCAATAAGCTGACCTGAGGTTCTAGAGCCACATACATGCTGATTATTCTGAGCATGTCTATACAAAGATGAGAAATCTAGTGGTTGCCGGTCAATGGGTGGACATGACTTATCTACAATCCAAGAACTATCAAGCATACCATGAAGTCTTGGAGGCATTGGAGAGGCATGGCTTGAAGGATCTCCTATCCTTCCGATATAATTGGAACATTGATGTCATCACTCAATTTTACTCTACTCTCTACTTCACTGATGATGATGGGGATGTGATGACTTGGATGACTCATGGATCCAAGTATAGTGTCACTTATGAGGAATTTGCTAGGATACTCCATCTTGAAGACATCTTGGACAATGAGCTTGTGATTCACAATTTGAAGCCTTTGGAGAAGGATGAGCTAGCTTTCCTCTATGACACAAAAATGCCATACAAGGCACCTACCACAAAGTACTTGAAGCTATTCTTTGCGGTGCTTAACACAATTTTGAGGAAGACTACTTATCTAAAGGGTGGATATGCACAGACAATTCAAGGAACTCTAAGGACCTTGACGAAAGTGATAAGCAAGAAAAGGACCTTCAATGTCTTTGAATATATCTACAATGACATTGTGCACATCTCAATCACTCCAAATAGGACTTGTGGCTATGCACCTTACATCATGTTCATGATTGAGAAAGTCTTCGGCTTTGAGTTTGTCAAGGATGTTGAGCATGCTGGCCTCAAGACTTATAAGCCACCAGTCTAAAATGTTCCCAATGCTCCTACCTCACCTGCAGTAGAACAAATATCAAAGCAAGCAAATGAAGGAACAAGGACTCCAACTGCAACCTCTGCTCCTCCATCCTCCAAAAAGTCCTCTAGTGGTGTATTGAAGATGCTTTTCTCCATCTTTGCATGCTGCTGTAAATTGGAGGTTAAGCAACACAAGGAAAGCTTGGCCAGGAAGAGGCACCAGAGGTATACGAAGGCAAACATCAAAGCAATATGTGAGAAGCTTGATATTGAGCTAGTGGAATCTCCTCAAATTTCAGAGGATTCTGAAGAAAACATCACAGAGATGGCACCTCTCACAAAAGAAGAATTAGCCTTCTTTGGACTTGCAGGTGTCACTGTTCATCCTCTTCCTCAGCATGCTCATGAGTCTGAAGATGAAGAGGAATACATGACTAAGAGTGAGAGAGGGACTCACATAGAGTGAGTCCCCTCATTTTTTTCCCTTTTTGGTGCATTGATGCCAAAGGAGGAGAGATTGACACTAGACTAGTAGTGCTAGTACTCCCTCCGTCCCAGGGGGAGAGATTGAGACTAGACTAGATGTGTCTCTATTTGGATGCCTATTTTGTTTAATATGAATGTGTGATGTTTATATTGATATTTCTGTGATGGTTGCCTCTATAAGTGTTGTATTTTTCATTATGCACATCATAATATCTACTCACACACACCTTATAGGCACCCCACCATAAAGAGTGCAGAAAATTTTTTGTTGTTCATATGTCATTCTCATATATGCATACTTTATGAAAATCAATTTTTACTCTTCATTATGAAATCTCAATTGGTTGTCATCAATCACCAAAAAGGGGGAGATTGAAAGTTCATCTAGTCATTCCCTTGTGGGTTTTGGACGATTGATGACAAACAAATGAGATCCTAATGAATTCGTTGAAATGAATGCAGGTCTACAAAGACTAGAACTTATGATGCACTATAAAAGGTGAAAATGAGGAGCGAGAAAGGGAAAAGCCCAATTGATCAAGGGAGCACAAATAGATATCAATGTATAGGATGTATGTGAGAGATACATCCTGAGAGCTTATATCTTTGCGTAGAGGGTAAGGGCTCAAATCAATTAATTAAGCAATACACTGAAGCACTGGACTAGTCCGTTCACCAGCGGACTAGTCCGATCAACTTATTGTCCTCACTCAGACAAGTCCGGAGCAGCACTGTACTAGTCCGTTCAACTCACTGAACTCACTCACTCGGACAAGTCCGAACACTTGCCGGACAAGTCTGTTCAACTTTTTGATATTCACTCAACACATATCACCTTGCACCGAAAATGTACATCATGTTGTGAACTAGTCCGATTGAGTCTCTGGACACATCACGACTAGTCGGGGATAAATTTTTGTTCAATTACTTACTTGTCTGCTACACCTCACACAAATTAGGGTTTCAGGTGTGATCCATAATTCACGCAAATTTTACACAACACATCGGACTAGTCCGATTCTCAAAGCGAACTAGTCCGCCGTCTAAATCACTAACAGTAATTGTTTTGGAAACTCTATAAATAGGTGATCCATGACCCCACAATAGATACGCCCTACACAATATTGAACAACTAAGAACCCTCGCGCCGCCACTTATCCCAAGAGCACAGAAACACCTCTCCCCACACATCTAAAGCCCTTAAAAGTAAAATTTTTTGGGAATCCAGATTTGGGATAGGGAGATCGTCTTCTATGCATTGCTAAGCTCTTGGGGTTTGATCTCTTATACACTCTTGGAATTTGAGTGTATTTGACTTTTTCTCTCTGTAATTTTGTGGGAGCCTTCAACGTTTGAGTTTGCCCCATTGACTCAGTGATTACCTCTGAATAGTGGAACTCAAGTCGGCCTTTTGTGGTAACTTGATGAGGCAAATGGTTTGAAGGGACCCGGCTCTGTGTGAGCTTCCTCAATGAGGACGTAAATCTCTTTGGTGAGATCGAACCTCGGTAAAAATCTTTGTCTCGTGTGTTCTTGATTTTTTACTTTTGCAATCATCATCATAATCTAAGGCATAGAGTTGATCAATCTAGTAACTTGTATCAATTTTGTATTCCATGTACAAGTCAATTAGTCTAATCACTTACTTAATTTATTAGAATAACTAATTACATTCAGCTGCTATATCGTTTTTGAAATCTGCATAAACACTTGATCTTTTTACAGTACATCTAGCACACCGGACTAGTCCATACACAGCACCGGACAAGTTCGGTCCTTCCTATATTTGATGAATTTGTTAAGTGTTGTAGGAAAAGTTTTTTAACGCCTATTCAGCCCCCTCTAGGCCACATTCAGCAACCAACCACTACCTAAGTAGATGATGTAGGATTTAGCCGCTTCGTTTGGGGTTCATGATGAAACTATATGATCTCTTATGACTTTTAGAGTACATCAAAATATAGATATTTTGTTTTTGTATTTGATTTCAACGTGGCCATTACTTAATATTTGAAGGTTTTTTTGTTCCATTTTGCCCTTGATGGTCAATTGTACAAGCTGCATTTGTGCTTATGACTGTGAGGCTTAGATTTATGCCAATGTATAGTATAAGATTAGTTGTGTGTGTTTGTGCGCGCGCGCGCGTGCTGTGTGTCTGTGTCTGCTGTGTGTGTCTGTGTGTGCTTCTAAAGGTAAGTGGTGCAATTGTTCAGAAATATTACCACATTCCGCACAAGCAACCAGAGCAAATGCACGAGGTTTATCATGATTCCAACATTCTTGGTTGACTGTATCCCAATGGAACCATGGGGTCTGTAATCACTATGGCCGTAAGTCATAGCACAAACACTTTTTTTGTTAAAATAGGCATGGCCATCTGAAACTGAAATTAACACCAGAACCATATTTCTTCTGGACAGAGGCATCAATGAAACAACCGTGTCAATGGACTCCAGGAACTACTTAATACAGATAGATACTGTAGACGAACAGTGGCCGCTCCTCTCGTGGCGCTACTGAAAAGTGAGGCGTTCTGCTCGACACATAGCGCCAAGGAGGCCTTCACCTAGCTTAAGCAATAATTGATGATGGTGTCACTCCTCCGGATACCAATCTTCAACAATTGCTTCATCATCTGTACGTGTTCCAGCTACTTGCTGTACCCACTGGCACACAACCCCTTTCCTAACCTTGCCATATAAAAGAGGCGCACTACAGCAGCACGAGAACCAACATTTTTCGTGCCTCCACACAACGCCCAGCAACTCCGATCCCTGATCCGATCTATTAGGAATGGAAGAGGAAAGAATGACCCACCATCATTGATCTTCACCGCCGCCGCCCATCTACATCGACTTGGGCCCTTCCCCGGTCGTCTCCATGGTGACTTCATCTTCCAAGCTGGAAGGTACGCTCACATCCACACTCCCAACCCCTTAATCATTCTATAGTCCGCATGATTTACCCCATAAGTTTTAGACATCGGCCTATGTATCCGTTAGGATTGGTTAATGTTCCAAAAGGCATTTTGAGGCAGTAGCCTAGACGCTCTGCGTGGGTGGCCCGCCTCTCTTAGGGAGATAGATGGGGGGAGGGTCCTATCGGGGGGGGGGGGGGGGGGGGGGGACTGATTTGCCGATGGAGGAAGGAACCAAGTCGAGGGAGGAGGTAGACAATTTGGCAGCGGTGGCAGGGGGCAGGCCCGACTCCGAAGAAACCGCATGAGCGCCCTGGTTGATAGGGAGAGGGAGTCGATCTGGTGGAGGAAGGAATCGAATCGAATCAGGGGAGAGGGCAAACAATCTTCTGATCTTATGACGGGGGGGAGGGCGATCATGGAGGGGTGGCGACAGGGAGGAAGGAGTCAAATCGAGGGAGGGGCAATCTACTTGTGGAGAAAGGAATCAGGGTCTGGGGGCTGGGGGTTGGTGTCGAGACTTGTCACTAGGCTTCACAAAGGCAGGTAGGAGTGAGCCAGGGAAAACCATCACCTAACAACAGAGATAGACATATACTTTTTTATTTTTAAAAAAAATTTAAATATATCGTTACTATAGTGTGTAACGCCTAGATGTTGCCTAGAAATGTCTGGGCACACCTAGGCTCTAGGCGGGGGTCACGCTCGTCTAGAGCCTCTTTTGCAACTTAGGGATTTATTTGCAACTCTGACACTTCTATTAACATTGCTTCTGATTTCAAGGCATGCATCATCTATATATGACTTTTTTTCCCTTGTATTAGCTTCAGACATTTAAGTCCAAACATTTGTTTCTATATGAAAACATTCCTACTCTGCCCATTGCTTGGCATGCTTTATAACCACCGACATCAAAAGCTTTAAGATCTGAACATTACCCATAAGGAACCATAATGTCATGCCTATCGTCACAGGGCAGGGTTGATGAGGCAGACAAAATAAATGTTTGGAACCCACAATTTTGAGCATTAGTCTTAATTTTTATCTGCTGGTGTGACCTCCTAGTAGTTTAGTTTTTCTCTACATGGCCGATCCATCCATGGCTGTGCTAAGACCTCTTGTAGCGGTATCTTCTAAATTTACTTTAGTAGAATAAGGGTTGAGTTGCTAGCAACGATTCTAAAATAGAATATGAATAGACTAGAGTATGATACATCATTTCATCGTCGCCAACGCCGCAGCTAACCTTTGTTCCCTCCTGCCACGCCAGTGACACCCTCCGCAAGGAAGGTATCTCGCCCCCTCGATCTTCTCTCTTCCCCCTCGCTCACGCTCTCTCATTTCTCGTGTGGTGGTCTCTTTGGCCTATAATTTGATCCATCTCGCGGCGCCTTGCTGCGGAGAGGCATCACGAGGGGTTCTATGGTGTTACCATCACTACGTAAGAACCTCAAATCAGTGAAAGAGATCGGAGACGCGCAAAAATTTGGCCGTCTCTGATACAAAAAATGAGGCGCAGCTGCATCAGCGAGGATGAGAGCTGGCTCGGTTGAGGGTAAAAGGAGACGAACAAAATTTCGGACTGTCTCAGTTAACTCAATATTAGAGACGCGACCACTTCTCTGACATAAGGTAGACGAGCATACTTAAAGCGTGACTCCTGGTTTACAAAAAAAAAAGAGACGGCCTTTTTTAGGAGCGCATATCCTTTTATCATTGAAGCGGTCTCGAAGTGGGCATGTCTCCCATTACATTACTAGAGAGACAAGCTTTACAAAGGCTCGTCTTGATTTTGTACCCTTTCCTGACTGCTCCACTTCCCAAGAGTGTGAATGTTTAAAACTGAGTGGTTCTGCTACTTCACGTCCCATCAGTGTGAACCACGCGCTAGCAAGCCAGAACCATCATTGAGCACCGAGAGGCGAACCGTCGGCAATCCAGAATCGTCACTGCGCACTGGCAAGCTAGACATTAATATAGACACACCGTGGATTTCTCAGAACACCATCGTAATCTCCGCACGCACCCTTCCTCTCTCTCTCCGCTGCTTGCACCCTCATTGGTTCATTGGTTCCTTCGCAGCATGGTGACGCCGAAGCCTATAGAGTCTCTCGCATGAAATTGTGGTCGAGATCTCTGGGCGCATCACCAAAAGCTCCTCGTGGGCCATGGAAGACCTCTCTAGTTTGTGTGCCAGCTGCAAGGCCATGCACGCGGCATGCCGAGATGGCACCTTGGGCAGGCGCGTGGCGCTGGAGCAGGAGAGCTGGAGGTTGTGGTCCGGCACGAGGAGGCGCGCTTCTACTGCGCCCTCATGGAGTGTCTGGCCATCGTCGACAACCCTGGTGCGTGCTACGGCACTAGCCCCAAGGTTGTCTTCACGGACGGGCGCGCTCAACCGGGCGCCCAATGCCTCGTTCGAGCGGCCGCGGCCGGCCACATGCGCGGCCTACATCCTCGCCTTCCTCCACTACGACGCCGACCATGAGGCCTTCTGTCGGTACCCTGCGTACCGGGTACCCTATGCTACCGCAAGAAGTGCACAAGAGTTTTGCCCATCAAAATCGAAGGCCTCCTCAGGCCCCACATGTCATATTACACCAGACCCGCGTCCCTCATATGGGTAGCTCCGGAGATTGACTCGTTGAGAGTGCATCTAGGAATCCCTTGTAGGTTTTGGATGATTTATGACAAGCAAATGAGATCCTAACCACTTTGTTGAGATGAGCACATGTTTTAATGTGAAAATAAGCAAAGTGCCAAAAAGAAGGTAGAATGAGGAGCAATGTGGAAAAGAGCTCAAGGAACAAATATAGTAGATCATTGTGTATGGATTGTGTTAAGGAAACACACCCCAAGAGCTCAAACACAAATAAACACACACATTGCACAAATTTATACAGGACCGGACTAGTCCGACTGCCACCAGACTAGTCCGATATCTCTCTGCACAAGATCAGACAAGTCCAATATCACACCAGACTAGTTCGATATCTCTCTGACTAGAATTGGACTAGTCCTCCCCGGTGCGGACTAGTCCTCAAAGCACTTCACAAGTTGCACAAAATTGGACAAGTTCGATCACACAACGGACTAGTCCGATATCTTTCTGATGTAAATCAGACAAGTCCGATATTGGCACGGACTAGTCCGACAAGCCTTTGACCTAAATCGGACAAGTCCTCCAAGTGCGGACTTGTAACCCAATTCACTTAGGGTTTCACTGATCCGGACAAGTCCGATGACTATCAGACTAGTCCAAAGATTTCCAGAAGCAAAATCAGACAAGTCCGCCCCTAGTCGGACTAGTCTGATATTTCGGGACACTTAGGGTTTGCTACACACAGCACACCGTACTAGTCCGGTATCCACTATGGATTAGTCCGATCTTTCTAAACCCTAACGGTCACTTTTAGAAACCCCATATAAATAGATGTGCATGACCCAACTTGAAACTCTCTCAACCCCCTACGCTATCACACCTCCAAAGAGCCTCAAAAACACAATTCTCCATGAAATCAAAAGCCACAAAGATCAATCCCTTGAGGATACACATTTGAACATTGGAGAGACACGATTCATCACTCTTGAAATCTTGGTTTGATTCCCTAACACACTCTTGTGATTTTCACTGTAATCTTTTGAGGGTGTTCTTGGTGGAGTTTTCATTGTAATCTAGGGAGCCCTCAACGTGTGAGGAGGCCCCTTGAATTTGGTTATTTACCCTTTGTGATGAGAGAAGAGGATTGACCTTCGTGGTGATCTGACGAGGGTAGGGTTGGAGAAGTCCCGGTCCTTTTATGGACTTCTCAATGTGAACGTAGGTTGCCTCTGTGGGAACCGAACCACAGGATAAATTGCTTGTGTTCGTACTTTGTGTTCATCCTTCTTATACATCATATCTATCTAGGGTTTCAATCAATATTGATTACTTTACATTGAATCATTAAATATAAGATTGAATTGTGATATACCCCAGTCCATAATCGTGCAACATTTCAATTACAAGTATATTTCCGCTGCATACATCGTAGAATCAAATTAATCGATCAAACTTGATTAACCTAGTTGGTACACACCAGACTAGTCCACACTTGACCGGACTAGTCCGATATCTCGAGTTTTGATCTGGTTGTTAAGTGTTGCAGGTTCCGACAAAATTCAAAAAGGCCTATTCACCCCCCTCTAGGCCACATTCAATTGGTATCAGAGCAGGATCTTCAAGAAAGAGACTAATCGCTCGAAGAGATCATGTCGGACATGAAGGACGTACACAAGAGTAACAACCAAGAGAAGGTTGATGATGACAAGAATAAGAAAGTTGAAAAGCTCCTCGAAGCCATTCAAGACTTTGAGGATGACGATGAGGAGACGCTTGATCCAAAGGCGCTCCTAAGAAAGAAAACCCTTTCCAAGGGAAAGGTGAAAACTGAAGATGAAAAGAAGGAGAAGGGGAGTAGTCACACCGAATACTCCCGATATCCTTTCAACTATGATCGTCTTAATTCTAGCAATAATCATTATTTGTCTATCCCTCTAGGAAAGGCCCCAAACTTCGATGGAAGTGATTACTCAATGTGGAGGCAAAATATGAAAATTCATCTAACGTCTCTTAATCCAAGCCTGTGGCATATTGTGTGCACAGGGATAGATATCCCGGACGACGACGAAGAGCTCACACCAAGCCAAGAGCAGGCAATTCATCGAAATGCTCAAGCCGCGGCAGTCATTACCTCTTCATTCAGTCGGGACGAGTTCACCAAGGTGGATGGACTCGAGATTGCAAAGGAGATCTGAGACACATTGCAAAGTTCACATGAAGGTGATCGTCATGTGCATGAAGCGAAGATCGAAATGATCGAGGGCGAATTGGGAAGATTCGCAATCGAAGAAGATGAGTCACCTCAAGATATGTACAACCGACATAAGACGCTCGTCAACAAGGTTCGATCGTACGGAAGCAAGAAGTGGAACGACTACGAGGTGGTGAAGCTCATCCTTAGAGCTTTCATGCCTCGCAACGTCACCTTATGCTCCATGATTAGAGAAAGCCCCGGATACAAGAGAATGACTCCGGATGAGCTACTTGAAAAAATCATCAATTTCGAGATGATGGAAAAGCAAGCGAAGCACGTCAAGGAAATTGCCGACCTCACCTCGGCAAAGAAGAAAGGGGTTGCTTTGAAGTCCACCCTCAAGCCCTTATCTAAAGAGGCGCGAGAAGCACAACTAGAAGAAGACGGTGATGATGAGAGCAGTGATTTGGATGAAGGTGACATGATACTATTCATGAAGAAATTCAAGAAGATGATGAAGAAGAGACAAGGTGCTAAATCAAGTGAAGGAAAATACAAGGAAAGATCAAAGCCAAAGTTGAGGCGGGCATGCTATAATTGTGGTGAGTATAGCCACTTTATAGTTGATTTCCCATATGAAGAGAACAAGAAGAAAACCAAAGAAGCAAAGCCTCAACCAAAGAAGTTCTTCAAGAAGAAGAAACAAGCCGAACAAGCGCACATAGGGAAAGAGTGGGACTCAAATGATGAGTCCTCATCATCAGAAGAAGAAGAGATGGCTAGCATAGCCTTCGAAAAGACATCCAAGAAGTCCACTCTCTTCCCTACTCTCGGCGCATGGAAGGGGAATGGCACTTGCCTCATGGCAAAGGAAGGTAAACGCAAGGTAACAACAAAACCCTCTTCCGTGCATTCCTATTCTAGTGATAGCGACATTGCTAGTGATAATGAAGATATGCTTATTGGCTTAGATAAGAAAACAACCACTAAAATGAAATTGTTACTTGATCAACTTGTTGAGAAGGAGAGGTTAATACACTGTCAAGAAGACATGATTGTCTCCCAAAAGGAGGAATATGTCGAACTTGACAAACTTCTAGAGCTTGAAAAGGAGCGAAGCAAGTTACTAGAGTTTGAGTTAGCTTCAAGCAAGGAAGCTTGCTTGGAGTCAAACAACTCAAATGCTGCAATCAAGGAAGAACTTACTAACCTAATCAAGGTTAACAAGATCCTTGAGGTGCAAGTTGAGTCACTCAAGCAAGGTGACCCTTCATCCTCTTCAAGTTCACCTTCTCAACCCATTAAAACTGAAGTTGCTTCCACTTGTACATGTGGTAAGGTTGACACCAGTTTGAAACACAAGCCAACCTCTACCAAGGACAAGCATCCTGCACAAAATGGCTATTCGACAAGGAGAAGATCAAATATGCACGTAGTGCATACTTGGTCACAAGACCTCCAAATGTCAAATATGACATTGGTTACTCTCATGGTGAAAAGCAACATGCTACAAGCCATAAGAATAACAAGGAAAGCATTGCCTTTGTAAAGGGAAGACCCTCTCAAACTGGAAAGTCCAAGGTTAAAACATTGAACACACATGAACACCAGACTAGTCCGGTCAGGGTCCGGACAAGTTCGGCACTCCGGACAAGTCCGGCCTCCCAGACTAGTCCTGTGTATAAACAACAAAAGTTACTATTCAGAACTTTCGATGCATCTTATGTCTTAATGAGAAGTAATTATGGAAAGGTTTATACGCATTATGTTGGGCTACGCCATGAGAACACCAAATATCATGTGTGGGTGCCAAAATCCCTTGTGACTAACCTAAAAGGACCAAAGCAAGCTTGGGTACCTAAAACCAAGGCATAATTTGTTTTTGCAGGCCTATTCCTCCGGTGGATCCAAGTGGGTGCTAGACAGTGGCTGCACCAACCATATGACCGAAGAAAGAAGGATGTTCGTTGAATATGAAGAAAATGAGGATCCAAGTGAGGGCAGCTCGGTACCGGTAAAATTGCCATATCACCACAACACACTCTTTCTCACGTATTACATGTAGATTCCTTAGATTATAACCCTCTGTCCATATCTCAATTATGTGACAAAGGTAATAATTGCTTGTTCACTAACAAGGGTGTGTCGACCGTTCTAGGAGGAGTGATGGTTCCATTGCATTCAAGGGTATGTTAAAGGGAAAGCTTTATCTTGTTGACTTCAACAAGGATAAAGCAAAATTGACACAATGCTTGATTGCAAAGACCAACATGGGTTGGCTGTGGCATAGACGGCTAGCGCATGTTGGTATGAGGAATCTTCAAAAACTCCTCAAGGGCGATCACATCCAAGGTTTAAAGGATGTTGTGTTTGAGAAAGACAGGCCCTATAGCGCATGCCAAGCCGGGAAGCAAGTTGGAGCACCTCATCCCGCGAAGAACGTCATGACTACAACAAGACCACTCGAACTACTTTACATGGACTTATTCGGTCCAATCGCCTACATAAGCATCGGCGGTAACAAATATGGTTTAGTAGTTGTTGATGATTTTTCTCACTTCACTTTCATTTTCTTTTTACATGATAAGTCAGAAACACAAGGAATACTCAAGAAGTTCTTCAAGCAAGCTCAAAATGAATTCTCATTGACAATCAAGAACATTCGAAGCGACAACAGCACGGAGTTCAAGAACACACAAGTGGAGGAGTACCTAGATGAAGAAGGCATAAAGCACGAATTTTCAGCTCTGTACTCCACTCAACAAAACGGAGTTGCCGAAAGAAAGAACCGAACTCTCAAAGAGATGGCAAGAACAATGCTCGATGAGTACAAGACCTCAGATCGATTTTGGGCGGAAGCGATTAACACCGCTTGCCACGCCATAAATTGACTTTATCTTCATCGACTACTCAAGAAGACATCCTATGAGCTACTTACCGGTAACAAGCCTAATATTTCATATTTTCGAGTTTTCGGTTCCCCATGCTATATTTTAAACAAGAAGCCCAGGACTTCAAAGTTCGCTTCGAAGTCCGATGAAGGTTTCTTGCTTGATTATGATTCGAACACTTACGCCTATCGTGTTTTCGACAAGACCTACGGACTTGTTGAAGTAGCACGTGACATAGTGTTTGATGAAACTAATGGCTCCCAAAAGGAGCAAGTTGATCCATGTGTGCTAGATAAAGAAGAAGCCCCATGTCAAGCATTGAGAAGAATGGCGTTAGGCGAAGTTTGACCACAAGAGCCACCTCTACATATGCATGAGGAAAACGAACCACAAGAGGAGACCAATGATCAAGGGGGAGTCTCCATACAATATCAACCTCAAGAAAGTGAAGATGACCAACAAGTCAATGAGGGCAACCACTTAGGGGGAGAAGAAGATGATCATGAAGATTCAAGACAGCAAGTACCACACCCAAGAGTACACCAATGCGTCCAAAGGGATCACCCAATCGACAACATCATCGGTGACATCCAAAACGGAGTAACTACTAGATCTCGCATAGCTAATTTTTTGTGAGCATTACTCGTTTGTGTCCTTTTTGGAACCACGCAGGGTTGAGGATGCATTGAAGGATCCGGATTGGGTAGTGGCCATGCAAGAAGAACTCAACAATTTCAAAAGAAACAAGGTGTGCGAGCTAGTCGAAAGACCCAAGTCCAACGTTGTCTGTACCAAATGGGTCTCCCGCAACAAACAAGACGAACACGGGGTGGTGACAAGTAACAAGGCACGACTTGTGGTCAAAGGGTATTCACAAGTTGATGGTTTGGATTTCGATGAAACCTTTGCTCATGTATCTAGACTTGAGTCCATTAGAATATTACTTGCATATGCTACTCACCATGATTTCAAGCTCTATCAGATGGATGTGAAAAGCGCCTTCCTCAACAGACCAATCACGGTGGAGGTGTATGCGGAGCAACCCCCCGGGTTTGAAGATGAAGAGTTCCGCGACCACGTATTTAAACCGTGTAAGGCTCTCTACGGCCTCAAACAAGCTCCTAGAGCTTGGTATGAGTGTCTTAGAGATTTCTTAATTGAAAATGGCTTTAAGATTGGCAAAGTAGATTATACACTGTTTACAAAGAATTTTGACAATGATCTATTTGTTTGTCAAATTTATGTTGATGATATAATCTTTGGTTCAACTAACCAATCTTTTTTTGAGGAGTTTAGTAAAATTATGATAGATAGGTTTGAGATGTCTATGATGGGAGAGCTAAAGTACTTCCTGGGATTCCAAGTGAGGAAACAAAAGGAAGGGACGTTCATAAGCCAAACGAAATACACTTAAGACATACTCAAGAAGTTTGGAATGGACAAGGCGAAGCCCATAAAGACTCCCATAGCAACGAATGGCCACTTGGATCTCAATGAAGATGGACCTAGCGTCGACCAAAAGGTATATCGCTCCATGATTGGATCTCTACTCTATTTATGTGCATCTAGGCCAGACATTATGTTGAGTGTATGTTTGTGTGCAAGATTTCAAGCCAATCCTAAGGAGTATCACTTGACAGCCGTAAAAAGGATCTTGAGATATTTAGTTCATACAACCAACCTTGGTCTTTGGTATCCAAAAGGCTCCAAATTCAATTTCATTGGTTACTCCGATGCAGATTATGCCAGATGCAAAGTAGATAGAAAAAGTACCTCCGGCACAAGCCAATTCCTAGGTAGATCCCTAGTTTCTTGGTCCTCCAAGAAACAAAATCTATTGCCTTATCCACAGCCGAAGCGGAGTACGTTGCAGTCGGGAGTTGTTGTGCACAATTTCTTTGGATGCGACAAACTCTAAGGGATTACGGTTACAATATGAACCGTATTCCACTCCTTTGTGATAATGAGAGTGCCATTAAAATTGCCCATAATCCAGTTGAGCACTCTAGAACCAAACACATAGACATCCGACATCACTTCTTGAGAGACCACTCCATGAAATGAGATATAGCCATTTCCTATGTCAACACCGAAAAACAATTGGCCGACATATTCACCAAGCCACTTGATGAAAAACGCTTTTGCGAGCTTCAAAATGAACTAAACATCCTTGATGCTCGGAATGTGGCTTGAAAATTTGCATACCTGTATGAATTCTTCAAAATATGTTGATTGGATTGTGAAAATCATCTCTCTCAATTTTCTCCGAAAAACTATGTCAATTACTAGATCTTGGTGAATTATGGTCATTGCTTGATTGTTGTATGCTTACTGATCATATTCATCAAGACTATTTGATTTGATTTGCCTCCCTATTTTCTAAATATGTACCTTCAAATATATATGAATGGGCTAAGAAGTTCTTCTCTGGTGACCATGGGACTAGTCTGTGGTTACCCGGACTAGTCCGCCCATGCAGACTAGTCCGCAGAGCGCCCGGTTAGGCAGGACTTGTCCGGTAGACCACGGACTAGTCCGATATAGCCTCTAGAAAAGTTTGGACTAGTCCGGTCATTTCCGGACTTGTCCGATTTTTTGTGTCCATAACTCTAGCCGCCGCCAAACCCTAATTTCCTCACCCTGCACACTTGCCTCAAGCCTTCTCTCTCCGCGCTCGAGCTCCCAAGGCAATTCCTTGTTTTCTGCATCAAAAAACTCCACATTTGAGTGGAAATCAAGCTTCCTCGCTCGGAGATTGAAGTTTGCGGACTTGTCCGGCCTTCAACACCCTCCTCTTCGAGATTCAAGAGATTTCTTCGGTAATTTTCCCCGAAACCCTAAAAATCCCTATTTTCTTCATTGTTGATCAAATAGCCTAGTATCTCTCACTACATACATGATTCCTTGATGTATTACTTGATGCTAAGATAGTTGTGCATTAGGAATCACCATTTGTCTCATTGCTTAGGTTTTTGAGGATGAATACCGAACGAGTCCGGTCCATGCACGGACAAGTCCGGTCACCCAGACTAGTCCGTGCCTGTACACCGGACTTGTCCGATTTTTCTGAACTCAAACCTAACCTTTCAATTCCTCAATGCAATTCCTTGTTATCCTTTCTCACCCATACCTTGTACAATACACTCTCAGGGCATGTCGAACTCTCACGACCAAGTTTCCGACTTCGAAGCGGAAATGGAACAAGAAGCCCCACTTCGGTCCTCGACGGACCAAAGCAAGAAGTGACCTTCCGAGCCAGACCCCTCTCATCCTCAGTCTCAGAAGAGGGTGGCTCGACGAAAGGTGCCTGCCTCCAGGGCCTCCGCAGTGGTGGCCCTAGCTCGACGAGTGCCCGCCTAGCCAAGGGCAAGGGCAAGGGGATCGCAACGCGCCCCGATTGGCCCCCTGAAGATGTAAGCTCCAAAGCAAGGGGCTCGGGACCCCACAGAATAAAAGTTCAATGGGAAGGGCAGTGACTAAGCGGCTAAGTTCCGCAATGTTGATTGCTACAGCTGTCTGAAGCAAGCTGTGGATGGCAGATTTTGGAGCAATTTCCATGCAGATTTCTACAATTTTGTGTACCTCCCCATGAAGACACCTGTAGTGCGTAGCCAGTGGATTGATTGGGCACACTTCTAGAAGAAGGGCTGCTCACTGTTTGTTGAAGTGGTGGAGGCAGTTGAGAGACATGGCCTGAAGGATCTTTTTGCCTTCAGGAACAATTGGAATGATGAGGTCATCGCGCAATTCTTTGCAACTTGCCATTTCTCAAGTGATGATAAAGAGAGTGTTACTTGGATGACTCACAGATCCAAGTACAGTATAACTTATGAAGACTTTGCCTGCTGCACCTTGACACCTCAAGCCATGACAACTTGGTCATCCACAATATATGTGTCATTGAGAAGGATAAGATGAAATTCCTCTATGAGCCCAACTCTAAGTTCAACCCTCCCTCCATGAAGAACATGAAGCCTTTCTTTGTAGTCTTGAACAGAGTCTTGAGGAAGACAATTGCCCCCAAGGATGGGGATGCTGGGAGTGTGCAGGGTTATCTTCGAACCCTCATGAGGGTCATAAGCAAGGACCGCAAGTTTGACGTGGCTGACTATATCTGGAACGATATGGTCAACATCTCTTGCACACCCAACAGGTTGTGTGGCTATGCTCCGTATCTTATGTTCATGATTGAAAAAGTCATTGGATAGAGTTTGTCAAAGATGTGGAGCACCTTCCTTTGAGGCCCCAGATGCCTTAAAAGCCAAACATTCAGGCAGCTTCATCTCCAGCCTCTAGTCCTGAGGCTCCAGCAAGAGCAAGTGGAGATGCCAGGGCTGCCCCTGCCACTAGGGCAGCTCCTCAAAAGGGATCTGCGAGTGGCATATTCAAGTACTTGGCTGCTATCTTTGCTTCCTGCAGAAAGGCCGAGGTAAAGGCCCACAAGCTGAACAAGAGAAGAAAGGAAGACATGAAGTATGTCAAGGCAAATGTGAAGCGGATTTGCAAGAAACTGGAGATCGAGTTGTGACGCCCGGTTCCAAAAACTGAACAAAGCTAACGCATATGTGTGCCGAGGATGTTCAACACACATACACGAGTGCAATCACAAAAGAGTATACAGAAAATTACCACAGAACAAGATTAATTATCAAATTTTATTACACAAACCATATTATCCTCGAATACAAGCTCTAATGAATATTATTGACAAGTTCAACTAATGCAGCGGAAATAAACTAATTAAGAAACTAAGCAAACTAAGCAAAAGGGATAGCGCAACTCCAATAACACCACAGGCAAAGCTGACGGTAGACACGGCCTAGAACTCCGCATTATCGCCATTAAACTCACAATTCTGACCTGCAACTGTTGGGGGGGGGGATTGCAAGAGTGAGTACATGTCGTACTCAGCAAGTGTGGAAAGTATGACATGTGGCTGATTCAAATGAAGACAATAATAATGGCTAAGTGCTGAAAAGTACAGTAAAACATTTGAAAAGCAATATATGTATTATGTGTAAGTAAACCCATCATTAACCATGTAACCATAATAATACTAGTCCATAATTCACCATTACTAATAACCATAATCAATGTCGTAAACCATAATTCCATCCATAACCATAACCATAATCATAAAGCCAACCATAACCATTACCAAACCATAATCATCCCAAATTCCAATTTCCCTCTAATCATGTAGGTCATCCAGGCGCTCATAACCGGGAGCACGGCTATCATGATAGTTTTAATTAACTCTGCAGAGTTTGTACCTCTTTACCCACGTGTTTGTGATTTCATCACCCGTCGGCGACTAAAGAACCTCCCTTATGCCAATTACACTTCCTTTGGTGTATGGCCAACAGATCACAAAATAGCCTTTACAAAGGGATTACTAGACTATTCAGACCCCACTGAGGTTTCACCGGTGGCGATGCCTCCAACTGAGCACATCTTCAACCAAGGGCCCCCTCTTGAGCCATTCGGATCCCAGGGTAGTCCCACCAATCATCAACAAACCCAATCCGACTACCCCTTCCCCGAGCATCCACAATGGTCCAAACAGCACTAGCAAAGCCCTAATTAATCAGCTACGCCGCACCCATACTTGGCCTCGTGGTGGCACTGTAGTCCTGGCTTATTCTCGCATGAACCGGTCCTTAGATCTAAAGCAAGCAAACCACCATAACATCCAAACCATCCACATACCAGGCTTGCTTAGATCACCCATTACCATACCGTATCGACCAGTTCACATTAACCAGTATATCATTAATACATAATTGAATGTGTAGTGTTGGTTTTTCCATCCCAATTAATTAAGCGAAGCAAAAAGGTAAAAACCCTTCTCGACTCTCTACCATAAATTCCAGGTGACAAGGGTGGTTTAACAAATCTAGTAAGCTTCCTACCATAGGATTCCCATCAAATTGACACAGCATGCAGTTTTGCAAACAAAACATTTATTTTAAAACAGGATCAATATGCTTCAAGGACACTTGCCTTGCTCCGGCGGATAGGGTTGCTCAAGCGCTTCGAAGTCTTGGTTCTGAAAATCCTCGTACACGGCCTCTTGAGCACTTCCCTCTACTCACGATCACACATACAAGAAAATGCATAAAAATCAACATGATGCACACACATTAATCAACATGCGATGATATGCATGCATGCAAAGTACCATAATTAATTAACTACGGTTGTTTATTAATTAGATGCAACTAGTTCATAAGTGTTCATACGAGTTTATGGGGGTTTTAACGGAAATTAATGCTGCTGAAAATAAAATTATGGTGCAACTAAAATCAATTTATGTCTATTAGATCTAATACGTCGCTAAAATTCGCATCGGAAAAACGAATCCTACCGTAGGTGCGATGGCTTCGATGATCGCGGGATGGGTACAATGCGTAGACGAAGTAGATGCGTCCTCCGGCGGCACGACGACGGCGGCGCGATGTCGACGACGATCTCCGGCGGACGGTGGCGCCCTCCTCTTTTTCTTCCTCTTCTTCCCCTTCTTTTTCTCTTTTTTTTTTTCTTCCCTGGTCGCAGCCCTCTGGTCCCTGGTGCTTTTTCCCGGCGGCTAGGGTTTTTTCCCTGGCGGTTCTGGCGTCGGGATCGTGAGCCTTCGGTCCCTTTTTATAGGGGCGGCAGAAGGGCGATCGGGAGTCCCGCTCGGTCGGGGGCGGTTGGCGCGTACGCGGGAGGGAATTGGGATTCGCGGGCCGGAGTCGGGGCGGGGTCAAGGCGCGCGAGGCACGCTGGCACGGGGCATGGGGCCGGGAGCGGAGGGAGGCGCGTGGCGGCGGGGCCAAGGCGCGGTGCGGCGGGAAAATCGGATCGGGGGGGGGGGGGGGGGGGGAGCGGGAGGCGGCGTGGGAGCGGGGCCCGGCGCGTGCGCGTGGGGGCGTCAGGCGGCGGGGCGCAGCGTGGGAGGGCGCATCGGGGCGCGCGGGCCAGGGGAGTCGGGGCGGGCGGCCGAGCCGGCGCGTTCGGCGGCGGGGTGCGTGCGGTGGGGCCCGGGCGCGGGCTGCGCGCTGCGGCGCAGGAAATATGCGGGGCCGTTCGGCTGGCTAGGCCGCTTGGCCGGGCCGGCGGGTTGACCCCCCCTTTTTTTCTTTCTTTTTTTTATATGATTTATTATTTATATATTTTATATATATATATATATTATTTATATTATTTATTTATTATTTATTATTTATTATTTTTATAACATATATTATTAATATTTTATCTATTTTTATATATTGTTATATATATATTATTTATATATATATATTTATATATATTTTTATTATTATTTTTATACTTATTCCCTATTAACAATTTTAGGCTATAACTATTATTTTCTTTTTCTTCTTTTGCTACACATATTTGTATATATATGATCCATCTTTTATGTTTTGTTATTTTTCTTTTATCCTACTAATGTTTAATGCATGATCATGTATGCAATGCAGGATGCGAAAATTTAGGGTGTTACAATTCTACCCCCCTTAAAGTGAATCTCGCCCTCGAGATTCGATAGCGTGGAGAAAAGGTGAGGGAATTCTGCCTTCAGGTCTTCTTCACGTTCCCATGTAGCTTCGGTTTCCGTATGGTGTTTCCATTGCACTTTGCACCAACGGATCCTCTTATTCCTTGTGAATCCAAAACAATGAGGTTGGCGGAGAAGTCTACCCCCCTTATTCTAAGGCTTACTTTTGGACATGCTATAGTTGTCCTCATCTCTCCTCCACGAGACTTAACCAATAGAGTAAACTTCATATGAGAGATGGGAAAACTATACTTGGCAACATACTTCGATGCAATGAATGAATACGATGCTCCAGAGTCAAATAACATAGTCGCGGGGTTGGAGTTGGCGAGAAACATACCAATGACCACGTCATCCGCTTGTTGAGCATCCTCCGTAGAGACATGGTTCACGTTACCACGAGCAAAATTCTGCTATCCATGGCTTCCTTGTGGCCGTCCTCCATTAGGTCTTGGGTTTTGCCTCGGCGCATTGCTTCTTTGACCAAGGCCTGACTTAGGACATTGATTCGCAAAGTGTCCAGCTTCTCCACAAGTATAGCACCTCTTAACTCCACCGGAATTATTGGGACGAGCTTGGTTTTGAACATTGGCTCCAGGAAAATCAGCACGAGGTGCATAAGGCATTGCTTGCATGACTGGGCGCTGCTGCACAAACTGAGTTGGGTGTGGTGCATAACCAGGGCGCTGAGCAGGAATAGAGGAGCTGTAATGAGGCGCATTGGGTGGTGCAAGGCGAGGGCGCACATTACTTCCCTGTTGTTGTCCTTGATATGGCGCCTTACTCTTGATTTCTTGTTCCATCTCATGGATCTTGTTCTCAACCACAATTGCTTTGTCCACAAGCTTCTGAAAATTGGCATAATCGCAGTTGAGTAGTTGTACTTGGATCTCATTGTTCAAGCCCCTCATGAACAAGTACTGTTTCCGGCTGTCCCGACTAACATCCTCAGGCGCATATCTTGAGAGTTGAGTGAACTTGTTGAGATATTCACTCACGCTTGATCTTCCTTGCCTTAAATTATCAAATTCTTGTCTCTTCAAGATCATAACACCTTCTGGCACATAATGAGAACGGAAACTCTCCTTGAATTCGGCCCAAGTGATCCATTCTTGGTTCTCATGAGCATTGCAATAAGCATCCCACCAGTCTGCAGCTGCTCCAACTAGTTCATGAGAAGCAAATAGGACCTTCTCTCGGTCACTGCATTGGACAATAGCAAGTTTCTTCTCCACGGACTTGAGCCAATCATCAGCATCCAAAGGGTCAGCGGCTTGAGCAAAGGTTGGCGGCCTAGTCCTCATAAACTCTCCTAATCGGTTATGAGGAGGCGGGGGTGGCGGTGGAGGCATGTGTGGCTGATTGTTGATATTGCTAGCCTGCAGGTGTCCCATGGTCTGTATCATGGTCTACATGAGCTGATTTTGCATAGCCAAAAGCTGCTCAATGTTGATAGCTCCATGAGCAGGTCCTTGTCCGTTGTTGTTCTGAGGCACTCCATTGTTCTCCTCCTCATTATTGACATCCCTCTGGTTGCGAGTCCTCACCATCTGAAGAAAAGCAATAGGAAGGAATTTAGAAACGTCCCCAACTATATGCATCAAGGGATATGAAGCTAAACAGCTAGCTACACTAGCGTAGGTGGACATAGCAATGCTAAAGCATCCCAAAATCCTCTATTAAGCACACAAGCAAACAATATATATATAGCAAACAGCACACCAAGCAAAAACACATCGATTCCTGAGTGCTCCTATGTGCTCTATCGATCGTGAGCCTTCGGTCCCTTTTTATAGGGGCGGCGAAAGGGCGATCGGGAGTCCCGCTCGGTCGGGAGGCGGTTGGCTCGTACGCGGGAGGGAATCGGGATTCGCGGGCGGGAGTTGGGGCGGGGTCAAGGCGCGCGAGGCGCGCTGGAACGGGGCGTGGGGCCGGGAGCGGAGGGAGGCGCGTGGCAGCGGGGCCAAGGCGCGGTGCGGCGGGAAAATCGAATCCGGGGGGGGGGGGGGGGGCGGGAGCGGGAGGCGGCGTGGGAGCGAGGCCCGACGCGTGCGCGTGGGGGCATCAGGCGGCAGGGCGCAGCGTGGGAGGGCGCATCGGGGCGCGCGGGCCAGGGGAGTCGGGGCGGGCGGCCGAGCCGGCGCGTTCGGCGGCGGGGTGCGTGCGGTGGGGCCCGGGCGCGGGCTGCGGCGCGGGAAATCGGCGGGGCCGCTCGGCTGGCTGGGCCGCTTGGCCTGGCCGGCGGGTTGACCCCCCTTTTTTTTCTTTCTTTTTTATATGATTTATTATTTATATATATTTTTTATATAAATATTATTATTTATATTATATATTTATTATTTATTATTTATTATTTTTGTAACATATATTATTAATATTTTATCTATTTTTATATATTGTTATATATATTATTTATATATATATTTATATATATTTTTATTATTATTTTTATACTTATTCCCTATTAATAGTTTTAGGCTATAACTATTATTTTCTTTTTCTTCTTTTGCTACACATATTTGTATATATATGCTCCATCTTTTATGTTTTATTATTTTTCTTTTATCCTACTAATGTTTAATGCATGATCATGTATGCAATGCAGGATGCGAAAATTGAGGGTGTTACACGAGCCCATTGGATCTCCAATAATCTCTGAAGATTCCGACTCCGACTCCGACTTCGCCGAGCTCGGTTCCTTGACCCCCTCTGAGCTTGCCTACTTTGGCATTGGGGGCTCGAGTGGCTCCTCACCTCCTCCTCCTCCTCCTCCTCATCATTCCAAAGACGAAGATGAAGACGATGAGAGGACCGACGGCGAGGATTGAAGACTTTAGGTCCCTCCTCTCCTTCTTTTTGGTGTCTTGATGCTAAAGGGGGAGAGATTGAGGGGGAGTCTTAGGTCTTCGGTCTTAAGCTGTAGGATGCGAGGAGAGAGCTTCCTTTGTGCTTTTTGTCTATTTTGTGGGTTGTAAACTTTTAATATGCTCTTATGTTACTTAATGGTCTTGTGATGCAATGCTTTGAACTACTTGTCAAGTAATTGTTGAAATCTATGATTTTGCTCATATATGCTTGTTGTTGGTATGTTAATATCAATTATGTCATTCTCTTCATGATTATTGTTCTATGCACTTAGTTATGCATCCCACCATAAAGAATGCACATATGGATCATGTATTCATTGCTTAATGTGTTTTAAACTCATATGTGCATACTTTATGAAAATCTCAACTTTTTGTCATATTTTGTGAAATCTTAATTGGTTGTCATCAATCACCAAAAAGGGGGAGATTGGGAGTGCATTTAGGAATCCCTTGTGGGTTTTGGATGATTTATGACAAGCAAATGAGATCCTAACCACTTTGTTGAGATGAGCACAAGTTTTAATGTGAAAATAAGCAAAGTGCTAAAAAGAAGGTAGAATGAGGAGCAATGTGGAAAAGAGCTCAAGGAACAAATGTAGTAGATCATTGTGTATGGAGTGTGCTAAGGAAACACACCCCAAGAGCTCAAACACAAATAAACACACACATTGCACAAATTTATACAAGACTGGACTAGTTCGACTGCCACCAGACTAGTCCGGTATCTCTCTACACAAGATTGGACAAGTCTGTGTAAGTGCATCTAGGATATCCCTTGTGGGTTTTGGCTAATTGATGACAAACATATGAGATCCTAATGAAACTACTGAGATGATTGCAGGACAAACAAGTAAAACATTTCGGTGCACACAAAAAGGTGAAAAATGAAGTGGTGTTCAAAGAGAGATACTTTGATGAAGCTTGGAAGACCAAATTAGATTTTGAATGAATAGGGAGTGTATGAAAGACACACTCCAAGTGCTCACAACTTTGCGCGAGGGTAAGGGATTAAAATTAACCTAACTTTCACAAAGCACCGGACTAGTCAGATCATGGACCGGACTAGTCCGTTCATCTTTCTGGAATCCCACTTACAAGGAGACCGGACCAGTCCGTGCATCCACCGGACAAGTCCGTTGATGTTTCTGGAGTCTCTCATACTGAGGGACCGGACTAGTCCGATCATGGACCGGACTAGTCCGTTGAACTTTCTGTAATCTCCCATTCGTGGAGATCGGACTAGTCCGTGGACTAGTCCGATGAACTTTCTAGAGTCACTTTCACACAGCACCGGACTAGTCCGAAGTTGGACCGGACTAGTCCGGCAAACTTTCTGGACCTCAAAACACATTGGGACCGGACAAGTCCGGACTTGCATTGGACTAGTCCGGTGTTAGGGTTTTTCAACGGCTAGCTTTTGGAAACCCTATAAATAGAGAGTCCACGACTTTCTTATCAACACACACGTCAAATATTGATCAAAGAGCAAACCCTAGCGCCGCCACTTCATCCCAAGAGCCCAAAACACATCTCCCCACACATCTAAAGTTCAAAAAGAGTGAAATCAATTGAACACTTGGATTCGGGATTGGGAGATCTTCATTCTTTCATTGCGAGCTCTTGGGTTTTGATCTTTCTACACTCATACTCTGCATTGTAATACTTTTGGGTGTATTTGATCACTTTTTCATTGTAATTCTCATGGGAGCCCTCAACGTGTGAGGTTGCCCCACAAACTTGGTGATTACCCATGATAGTGGAATCAAGTCGGCCTTCGTGGTGACTTGAGGAGGGAAAGGGTTGGAGACCCGGCTCTGTGTGATCTTCCTCAACAAGGACGTAGATCTCGTGGTGAGATCGAACCTCGGGAAAAATTCGTGTGTCTTGTGTCTCATTTACTTTAAATTTTGTTCATTAGATCATTTGAGTGCTAAACTTCAAATAAGGCAATTAGAAGTTACACCTGCATTCTTATATTAATCTCAAGTACAAATATCAGTTGTTCTTAATTCCACTGCTAAAGAAATTTATTTTCCCAATTAACACCTGATCAACACACATAATTTTTGCACACCGGACTAGTCCGCCCACACAACCGGACTAGTCCGGCCAACCAAGTTTTGACGATTCTATTAAGTGTGCAGGAAATTCAAAAGGCCTATTCACCCCCCCCCCTCTAGGCCACATTCAATTGGTATCAGAGCAAGGTTCTCCACCAACGAGACTCACATCTCGGAGAGATCAATGGCCTCTGAGAAGAACAATGATATCTCGAAGATGAACATTAGTGAGGAGGAACAAGAAACTAAAGCTCTTGATGTGCTGAAAGAGAGCCCACACGATGATGAAGAAGTGCGACAATTGAAGGCACTTCTGAGAAAGAAACTGCTAGGACAAAAAGGAAAGGAAGAAGAGAAGACGACGGGGAGTAGTCATCACGACTACTCCCGATAGCCTTACAACTACAACCGTCTCAACTCCAACAACCATTATCTTTCCATTCCTATGGGAAAACCTCCACAGTTTGACGGAAGCGACTATACAATGTGGAATACAACATGAAGATGCATCTAATATCCCTAAATCCTAGTCTATGGCACATCGTTTGCACTGGCATAGATATCCCGGACACGGATGAAGAACTCACCCCAGAACAAGAACAAGAGATTCACAAAAATGCACAAGCCGTCGCCGTGATCACGTCATCATTAAGCAGAGAGGAATTAACCAAGATTGATGGCTTAGAAAGTGCAAAGGAAATCTGGGATACACTTAAGACGGCTTACGAAGGAAATAGATCGATTCGTGAAGCAAAAATCGAAATGCTTGAAGGAGATTTGGGGAGATTCGCTATTGAAGAAGGCGAATCACCTCAAGACATGTACAACCGGATGAAGGCAATCATCAACAAGTTACGTGCCTATGGAAGTAAGAAATGGACGGATCATGAGGTAGTCAAGAGAATGATTAGAGCCTTCATGCCAAGAAATGTCACACTTTGCTCAATGATTAGGGAAAGCCCCGGTTTTCACAAATTGACCCGCGATGAGTTGCTGGGGAAGATCATAAATCATGAGATGATGGAGAAAGAGGCAAAATACGTCAAAGACTTGGCCGAACTCACTTCCTCCAAAAGGAAAGAGGTCGCTCTCAAAGCTACATGCCGACCCAAACTCAAAGAAGCTCGTGAAGATCAAGACGATGGGCACACAAGTGACGAGAGCACCGATCTTGATGATGAGGAAATGGTACTCTTTATCAAGAAGTTCAAGCGAATGATGAAAAGAAGACACGGCAATAACTCAAATGAAGGCAAAAGCAAGGACAAAGGAAAATCCAAGGCTCGACGCACTTGCTACAACTGCGGAGAGTATGGTCACTTCATGATGGACTGCCCCTATGAAGAAAACAAAAAGAAGAAGGAAACAAGATCTCAAGAAAAGAAAAATTTCAGAAAAAGAAGACAAAACCATCAAGCTCACATTGGCAAGGAGTGGGACTCAAACGACGAGTCCTCCTCCGATGAAGAAGAAGAGATGGCCACCATTGCAATCAAGAAACCTACTATGAAGGCCACACTCTTTCCAAACATGGGAGGACGGGACATGAACAACCACACTTGCCTTATGGCTAAGGAAGGCAAGAAAAAGATACGGCTCACTCCTCCTATGCTAAATTCCTCTATTGATGACTTTGACAGCTCTATCGATAACGAAGAAATGTTTAGAGGACTAAGTAAAATTGCTCTAAAGAAAATGGAAATGTTTTCGAATGAAATTTTTGAGAAGGAAGAACTTCTTGATCGACAAGAAGATATGCTCATCCGTGAAAGGAAGAGATATCAAGAAGTTGAAAAGCTTCTCGAGCTTGAAAGAGAGAAGAACAAGTCGCTTGAAGTTGAGCTAGTCTTGAGTAAGGAAACTTACTCAAAGCTAAAAGACTCGCATATTGCAATCAAGGAAGAACTTGCTAACTTGTCAAAAGTTAACAAGATCCTTGAGGTGCAAGTTGAGTCGCTCAAACAAAGTGACTCTTCTTCCTCCAAGAGCTCTTCCTCCAAAGATATGAGTTCGACAACAATCGGAACTTGCACTTGCTCTAGTAAGAAAAATATTATTTCTAATACATCAACTTCTCGTAATATGCATGCCCCTCCAAGCGGCATCCTTGATAAGGAGAAGATCAAATATGCACGCAGTGCATATATGGTCACTAGACCTCCTAATGTCAAAGATGGCCTTGGTTTTGATAAGAACAAACACATGCCTACTTCTAATCATGCTAAGAATAGAATTGTCTTTGTCAAGGAAAAATCTCATGAATCTGAACCACAAACATTGTTTCATACATTTAATGCTTCTTATGTTCTTATGAAAGCCAAAAATGGAAGAGTCATTGCCAAATATACAGGGCCACGCCACAAGAACTTGAAAACTTGTGTGTGGGTGCCCAAGACTCTTGTGACTAACCTGAGAGGACCCAAGCAAGCTTGGGTACCCAAAACCAAGGAATAATTATTTTTTGCAGGCTTACTCCTCCGACGGAACAAAATAGGTACTTGATAGCGGATGCACAAATCACATGACCGGAGAGAGAGGTATGTTTGTGGAGTACGAGTACAACAAGGATCCAGGTGAAGGCATATACTTCGGAGACAACAGCCAAGGAAAGGTCCTTGGTAGCGGTAACATTGAAATATCCTCTCAACATACCTTATCAAATGTTTTACACGTAGATTCTCTAGATTATAACCTTTTGTCAATATCCCAACTATGCGACAAAGGTTACAACTGCTTATTCACTAATGAGGGTGTGACTGTTTTTAAAAGAAGCGATGGCTCGATTGCATTCAAGGGAATGTTGAAGGGCAAGCTTTATCTAGTTGACTTCAACAAAGATAAAGCCGAACTCAACACTTGCTTGGTTGCTAAGACCAACATGGGATGGCTGTGGCATAGACGGCTAGCCCATGTTGGGATGAGAAATCTGCAAAAACTTCTAAAAGGTGGTCACATCCGTGGTCTTAAGGATGTGGTTTTTGAAAAGGACAGGCCGTGCAGCGCTTGTCAAGCAGGAAAACAAGTCGGAGCACCACACCCCGCCAAGAATGTGATGACTACCGCAAGACCGCTGGAACTTCTCCACATGGATCTTTTTGGTCCAGTCTCGTACATCAGCATCGGCAGTAACAAATACGGTTTAGTAATTGTTGATGATTTTTCAAGATTTACCTGGGTATTTTTCTTGTATGATAAATCAGAAACTCAGGGGATCCTCAAGAAGTTCTTAAAAAGAGCTCAGAACGAATTCTCATCAACCATAAAGAACATCAGAAGTGACAAGAGGACAGAATTCAAGAATCTCCAAGTTGAAGAGTTTCTCGATGAAGAAGGGATAAAGCATGAATTCTCATCACCCTACTCCCCTCAACAAAATGGAGTGGCCGAAAGGAAGAACAGAACATTAATCAAAATGGCGAGAACTATGTTGGATGAATACAAGACGTCAGATCGGTTTTGGGCAGAAGCGGTGAACACCGCTTGCCATGCCACTAATCGACTGTGCCTCCATCGACTACTGAAGAAAACTCCATATGAGCTCCTTACCGGTAAAAAGCCAAATGTTTCTTATTTTAAAGTTTTTGGTTGCAAATGTTTTATTCTGAACAAGAAACAGAGGGCCTCGAAGTTTGCTTCGAAGTCCGATGAAGGATTCTTGCTCGGTTATGAATCGAATGCCTACACCTACCGTGTCTTCAACAAGGTGTCCGACCTTGTTGAAGTAGCCCGTGACATAGTGTTCGATGATTATAACGGCTCACAAGTGGAGCAAGTTGATAAGTGTGTGCTAGATGAAGAGGAAGCTCCATATGAAGCACTGAAGAAAATGGGACTTGGCGATATCTTACCACAAGAGCAAACATTCGACTCAAATGCAAAAGTTAAACCTCAACGCGGAGGCAATGATCAAGGGGGAGCCCTTGCACAAGATCAAGAGGAGGAAGGTCAAGAAGATCAGGACCATCATGGAAGCAATGATCTAGGGGGAGACAATGTACATGAAGATAATGAAGAACAAGCAACTACACAAGCTCCACACCCAACAGTACACCAGAGCGTGCAAAGAGACCACCCTGTCAACAACATCATTGGAGATATTGCAAAGGGAGTAACTACTAGATCTCGAGTTGCAATTTTTTGTGAATCCTACTCTTTTGTGTCTTTTCTGGAACCATACAGGGTAGAAGAAGCCTTACGGGATCTAGACTGGATGATTGCAATGCAAGAGGAGCTGAACAACTTCAAGAGAAATGAAGTATGGGAGCTAGTGGAGAGACCAAAGGCGAACATAGTCGAAACTAAATGGGTCTTTCGGAACAAGCAAGATGAACATGGAGTAGTAACAAGAAACAAGGCAAGACTGGTGGCCAAAGGTTATTATCAGGTCGAAGGTTTGGACTTTGATGAAACTTTCGCTCCTGTAGCTAGACTTGAGTCCATTTGTATTTTATTGGCATATGCTACTCACCATAATTTTAAGCTGTATCAAATGGACGTCAAAAGCGCTTTCTTAAACGTCCCAATCAAGGAGGAAGTTTATGTGGAGCAGCCACCAGGATTCGAAGACCCAAAGTATCCCAACCATGTCTACAAACTGCGTAAGGCTCTCTATGGCCTCAAACAAGCTCCTCGAGCTTGGTATGAGTGTCTTAGAGATTTTCTAATTCAGAATGGATTCAAAATTGGTAAAGCTGACTATACACTTTTCACTAAACATTGTGATGATCATTTATTTGTATGTCAAATTTACGTTGATGACATTATCTTTTGATCAACTAACAAATCCTTCTGTGAAGAGTTTAGCAAAATTATGACAGATAGGTTTGAGATGTCAATGATGGGCGAATTAAAGTTCTTCTTGGGATTCCAAGTGAAGCAACTAAGAGAAGGTACATTTATAAGCCAAACCAAATATACATAAGACATTCTCAAGAAATTCAATATGGACAAAGCCAAGCCCATCAAGACACCCATGGCCACTAATGAACATCTCGACCTCAATGAAGACGGTCCAAATGTAGATCAAAAGGTATATCGGTCCATGATTGGCTCTTTACTTTATTTATGTGCATCTAGGCCAGATATTATGCTTAGTGTTTGCTTGTGTGCAAGGTTTCAAGTTGCACCTAAAGAGTGTCATTTAGTTGCTGTAAAAAGAATCCTAAGGTACCTTGTGCACACACCCAACTTGGGCCTTTGGTATCCCAAAGGATCCAAATTTAACTTGATAGGATATTCTGATGCCGACTATGCAGGATGCAAAGTCGATAGAAAGAGCACGTCAGGGACTTGTCAGTTTCTTGGTAGGTCCCTGGTATCTTGGTCATCTAAAAAGCAAAACTCCATTGCCCTTTCCACAGCAGAAGCAGAATATATTGCAGCCGGTAGCTGTTGCGCACAATTACTTTGGATGTGACAAACCCTTAGGGACTACGGCTATAACCTTAACCATATCCCACTTCTATGTGACAATGAAAGTGCTATAAAAATTGCACACAACCCAGTAGAGCACTCAAGAACTAAGCACATAGATGTCCGTCATCATTTCCTTAGAGATCATTCATTAAAAGGTGACATTGCTATTTCACATGTTAGAACTGAAAAACAACCTGCGGATATTTTTACCAAACCATTGGATGAGAAACGGTTTTGTGAACTTAGGAATGAACTTACCATTCTTGACTCTCGAAATGTGGCTTGAAACATTGCACATTTGGTTGATACTTCAAATGTTACATTTTATTGCTAAAACTGCCCCTCACCTCCTTTTTCTCCTAAGAAAACTATTTTTAATGAAGAAATCTTGGAATTTATGACCATGTTTTTGTGTTGATTGCTTTCTGGTCATAATCACCAAGATTATTTGCAAAACTTGTCCTTGGATCACTATTAGTTATCTCCAAATACTTAGTTTGTCCAGTAGCACCGGACTAGTCAGGTTTGCCACCGGACTAGTCCGGATAATCCCTCTTCCTAGGGTTTCTAGGGACACCGGACTAGTCCGCCCTCAGACCAGACTAGTCCGGTCGGCTGCCTATATAAGCAGCTGGCCGATCCAAAACCGTTTCAAATCTCCCTCCACTTGACCTAAACCCTCACCTCTCAAACACTAGCCCCCAAAAGGTGATTTTCGAGTTGAGCCCTCAAAATCCAAGCTTTCTCCGTGGGAAATTCTCCCCTCGACGAGTTGGTACTCCTCTCCAACCTCATCCAAACAGATTTGTGCTCCTTCAACACGAATCCTCAAATCTTGGTAAATTTCTCCCTAAAGTCAAACTCTCAACTTTTCTAGTTCTAGCCTATTTCTCTTGATTCCAAGGAAGTACATTAGCTTCAGAGATGTATTCCTTTCACCTTCATGCTCATGTGCATCCTTAAATAGAAGTTGTGATTCCAGTTTTGTTAGGGTTCTTGTGCCAGGCCGGACTAGTCCGGCTCCCAGGTACGGACTAGTCCGGTACACCGGACAAGTCCGCATACTGACACCGGACAAGTCCGGTCTCTGACATTTGAATCCTCACATCACCTTCAGTCTCAGTTCATTCTCATCTAAATCATGAACTCCTTGTTAGGCACGATGTCTTCAAGCTCAGATGACAGCTCCTTCCATGTTGATGAAGAATTTGAGCGCGAAAAGGTGAAGAGAGCCAAGGAGAGGTACATGAAGAAAAGGCATGATGTAAATGTGCACTCTCCACCCTCCGACGATAACTTGCCCAAGAAAAGTAGGGTAGTTGTGAAGAAGGCCCAAGGAAAGGCTGGTGAGAGCTCCTCAGGGCCAAAGAGGACTCTCAACAAAGGAAAGGGGCTTGCTAGTGGTCCCATTGGACCCTTGAAAATGAAGAACCCAAGTCACCGCAACAGGCAGCGCTCAAGTAAGGATTTCACTGGAAAAGGGGGTGAGCTTGCCGACAGCTTCAGGCAGGTTAATGTGTATGCTCAACCTCGGCAATGCTCAGACCCAAGATTTTGGAGCAACTTCCATGCCGACTACTATGAGCATGTGTACATGAAGATGAAGAATCCCGTTGTGAAGAGTCAATGGGTGAACATTGGGTACATGCAGTCAAAGAAGTATCCTGCTTTCCGTGAGGTGGTTGAATCCTTGGAGAGGCACAGACTGAAGGAACTGTTTTCCTTTGAAAATGACTGGAACAATGAGGTGATCGCCCAATTCTACTCTACCCTCTACTTTGCTCGGGGTGATGGAGACAGTCTTACTTGGATGACCCATGGTTCCAAGTATAGTGTCACTTATGATGAGTTTGCAAGGATTCTCCACCTTGAGCATACCTTGGATCATGATCTAGTCATCCACAATCTGCAACCCCTGGAGAAGGATGAGCTCACATTTCTCTATGACACAAGGATGCCATGTGTTGCTCCCACTATCAAGTATTTGAAGCCCTTCTATGTGGTCCTCAACAGAATTTTGAGGAAGACAATAGCCCCAAAAGATGGAGATGCGGGGACTATTCAAGGAACTTTGAGGACCCTAATGAAGGTCATTGGTGGGAGAAGACAGTTTAATGTCTTTGAATACATCTACAATGACATTGTGAACATCTCAATCACTCCAAACAGATCTTGCGGGTATGCCACGTACATCATGTACATGATTGAGAAGGTGACTGGACTTGAGTTCGTCAAGGATGTTCACCATACGGGGATGAAACCGCAAAAGCCCACCGAGTACACTCTACCTTCGGCTCCCGATGCACCTCCCTCCCCTGAAGCTAAGAGGAGGACTAAACAGGCTCGGGATGTGAATGCAACAAGACCTTCAGCTGCTCCTCCTGGTTCTGCACCTTCTCATGAGCCCTCCGGTGGTGTGCTCAAAATGCTCACCTCTATCTCTGCCTACTGCCACAAGATTGAAGTCAGGCAGAAGAAGCATCAACAATATGTCAATGCCAACATCAAAGCAATCTGCGACAAGTTGGAGATTGAGCCGGTGGGATCCATGCCCGCCTTCGAGGACTCTGAGGAAGAGTCTACTCCGGCGAATGATGATGATGGTGGTGAAGATGAGGACCGGACCGAGACGGAGGAAGAGAGTGGCGATGAGTGATTCCCCTCAATTTTTCCCTTTTTGGTGCCTTGATGCCAAAGGGGGAGAGATTGAGACTAAGAGAGATTAAGACTAATAGTTTGAGAGTAGTTGGTGTCTTTATGTTTTTGTGATCAAGGACATGTGTACTTAATTTGAAAACCTTGTAATGCGACTATTTCTTCTCTTATGTGTGATGCTTATTGTTGCTTGGATGATTATCTTTATACTCATTGTTGATTATCTTTACTTCATCACACCTTGTTGATCACACACTTGTTAGGCACCCCACCATAAGGTGTGTGCATATGTGAGAAGCTTTTTGTGGACTTATCATTATTCTCATATGTGCACACCTTATGAAAATCAAGATTTTATTCTCAATTGTGATATCTCAAATGGTTGTCATCAATCACCAAAACGGGGGAGATCGTAAGTGCATCTAGGATATCCCTTGTGGGTTTTGGCTAATTGATGACAAACATATGAGATCCTAATGAAACTACTGAGATGATTGCAGGACAAACAAGTAAAACATTTCGGTGCCACAAAAAGGTGAAAAATGAAGTGGTGTTCAAAGAGAGATACTTTGATGAAGCTTGGAAGACCAAATTAGATTTTGAATGTATAGGGAGTGTATGAAAGACACACTCCAAGAGCTCACAACTTTGCGCGAGGGTAAGGGATTAAAATTAACCTAACTTTCACAAAGCACCGGACTAGTCCGATCATGGACCGGACTAGTCCGTTCATCTTTCTGGAATCCCACTTAAAAGGAGACCGGACCAGTCCGTGCATCCACCGGACAAGTTCGTTGATGTTTCTGGAGTCTCTCGTACTGAGGGACCGGACTAGTCCGATCATGAACCGGACTAGTCCGTTGAACTTTCTGTAATCTCCAATTCGTGGAGATCGGACTAGTCCGCGGACTAGTCCGATAAACTTTCTGGAGTCACTTTCACACAGCACCGGACTAGTCCGAAGATGGACCGGACTAGTCCGGCAAACTTTCTGGACCTCAAAACACATTGGGACCGGACTTGCACCGGACTAGTCCGGTGTTAGGGTTTTTCAACGGCTAGCTTTTGGAAACCCTATAAATAGAGAGTCCACAACGTTCCTATCAACACACACGTTGAATATTGATCAAAGAGCAAACCCTAGCGCCGCCACTTCGTCCAAAGAGCCCAAAACACATCTCCCCACACATCTAAAGTTCAAAAAGAGTGAAATCAATTGAACACTTGGATTCGGGATTGGGAGATCTTCATTCTTTCATTGCGAGCTCTTGGGGTTTGATCTTTCTACACTCATACTCTGCATTGTAATACTTTTGGGTGTATTTGATCACTTTTTCATTGTAATTCCCGTGGGAGCCCTCAATGTGTGAGGTTGCCCCACAAACTTGGTGATTACCCGTGATAGTGGAATCAAGTTGGCCTTCATGGTGACTTGAGGAGGGAAAGGGTTGGAGACTCGGCCCTGTGTGAGCTTCCTCAATGGGGACGTAGATCTCGTGGAGAGATCGAACCTCGGGAAAAATTCGTGTGTCTTGTGTCTCATTTACTTTAAATTTTGTTCATTAGATCATTTGAGTGCTAAACTTCAACATAAGGCAATTAGAAGTTACACATGCATTCTTATATTAATCTCAAGTACAAATATCAGTTGTTCTCAATTCCGCTGCTAAAGAAATTTATTTTCCCAATTAACACCTGATCAACACACATAATTTTTGCACACCGGACTAGTTTGCCCACACAATTGGACTAGTCCGGCCAACCAAGTTTTGACGATTCTATTAAGTGTGCAGGAAATTCAAAAGGCCTATTCACCCCCCCCCCCTCTAGGCCACATTCAGTCTGATATCACACCAGACTAGTCCGATATCTCTCTAACTAGAATCGGACTAGTCCTCACCAGTGCGAACTAGTCCTCAAAGAACTTCACATATTGCACAAAATCGAACAAGTCCGATCACACAACGGACTAGTCAGATATCTTTCTGATGTAAATCGGACAAGTCCGTATTGGCACGGACTAGTCCGAAAAGCCTCTGACCTAAATCGGACAAGTCTTCCAAGTGCGGACTTGTCACCCAATTCACTTAGGGTTTCACTGATCTAGACAAGTATGATGACTATCGAACTAGTACAAAGATTTCCAGAAGCGAAATCGGACAAGTACGCTCCTAGCCAGACTAGTCCGATATTTCGGGACACTTAGGGTTTGCTACACACAGCACACCGGACTAGTCCGGTATCCACCACGGACTAGTTCGATCTTTCTAAACCCTAATGGTCACTTTTAGAAACCCCATTAAAATAGATGTGCACGGCCCAACTTGAAACTCTCTCAACCCCCTGCACCGTCACACCTCCCAAGAGCCTCAAAAGCTCATCTCTCCACGAAATCAGAAGCCACAAAGATCAATCCCTTGAGGATACACTTTTGAACACTGAAGAGACACGATTCATCACTCTTGAGCTCTTGGTTTGATTCCTTAACACACTCCTGTGATTTTCACTGTAATCTTTTGAGTGTGTTCTTGGTGCAGTTTTCATTGTAATCTAGGGGAGCCCTCAACGTGTGAGAAGGCCCCTTGAATTTGGTTATTTACCCTTTGTGATAAGAGAAGAGGATTGGCCTTCGTGGCAATCCGACGAGGGTAGGGTTGGAGAAGACCCGGTCCTTTTGTGGACTCCTCAACGTGGACGTAGGTTGCCTCTGTGGGAACCGAACCACGGGATAAATTGTTTGTGTTCTTACTTTGTGTTCATCATTCTTATACATCATATCAATTTAGGGTTTCAATTAATATTGCTTACTTTACGTTGAATCATTAAATATAAGATTGAATCTTGATATACCCTAGTCCATAATCGTGCAACACTTCAATTACAAGTATATTTCCGCTGCATACATCGTAGAATCAGATTAATCGATCAAACATGATTAACCTAGTCGGTACACACCAGACTAGTCCGCACTTGACCGGACTAGTCCGATATCTCGAGTTTTGATCTGGTTGTTAAGTGTTGCAGGTTCCGACAAAATTCAAAAAGGCCTATTCACCCCCCTTTAGGCCACATTCACTCGTGTAATATAAATCCGAAGCTAACCTCTCAACACAGGGAAGCTCTGTGATCAACACTATATAATGACCCCGGACCTAACCCCCAGCAGAGGGAAGCTCCAGTGTTGACACGTGTACAGCGGTTCTGGAGCTACCTCCCCGCAAAGAGAAGCACCGAAGCTGTCACGAGTGGAGCCTCCGGATCTTCATCAACGAATAGATTGGTGGATCTCCTTCAGCACGGACATTCAAGGGACAAGTCAAAGCGCCAGTTACAAGACTTAATTACGTGTTGTTAATGTTGTATTAATGACACATGATCAGAGCACTGTTAATAGAGGTAACGCAGCCATTAAGGCACGTTATCACACTATTAACCATGCTTAATACCGTAGACAGTGTGTTATGCTATTTAATATGCCAGCGCCACATATCGGGCCAGGCTAATGATGTAACGGTCAGTCCTTGGACTATAAAAGGACTGAGCCGCACGATACAAAGGACAACCCCAAGCTGCGCCAGAGACTACGCTTTCTAGCGATTCATAATACACACACACACCCCGTGGAGTAGGGTATTACGCTCAAGCGGCCCGAACCACGTAAATCTCTAGTGTCGCCATCTTGATCTTGATCTCTGCGTGCCCCAACCGAAACAAGAACCTCCACGGGCTACACTTTAGTAGTACTGGGGGAAGTGTCGTTGCTACACTTCGACATTTTGCGCGCCAGGTAGGGGGTAACTTCTCGAGATCTCAAGATGGTGAATTCCGCCGTAGGATCCTCCAACAGCAATCGAGCTAAACAACCTGCTGGTGGCAATACCCTCAATGTGCCACATCCAGCAGGTGCCATTGTTCCAGCAGGCACTATGGCACCACAGCCGCCTTCTATTCCAGCCAATAATGTTGGACGACAAGATGGGGCATCTGCGTTAATCACTGCATCGATGAACAACAACCCTGCGCACGCACTCATTACTGCGCGAGCTCTTCTACAACATCCACCACCTCCAGGGGCACCTCAGGGTGCTATGGAATGGTGGAGAGCTGATGTAGACCATCTGGTTGCAGCTACAGCTGCTGGCATCAGCAATCAAGGGCCTCCCCCTTCGGGGCGAGCACCATCACAACGATGGACCTTGTAGGGCCGACTTGATCTGCAAGTCTCGCAGCAGAGGAGACGTGTTGCATCCCAGCAGGTGACCTCTTTGCCTCCCAGGGCACGACGCACCCACACCATCACTAGGATTCCGACTCATGACATGCGGTCGGAACTTGATCACCGTTATCGGCAGCAGGACGATCGTGTCCATATCGAGTGTGCTCGTGAGAGGCGAGAGGCTAGGGACAGCCCTGCTCCTCAGGGAGTAGGAGGAGGTTGTTCTTCCCTGGCCATGAATTTACGCATGGTCAGATAGCCACAGAAGTTCCAGCCTCACTTGCTAGAAAAATTCGACGGGACTGTCAACCCCGCCGAATTCCTTCAAATCTACTCCACTGCCATACTGGCAGCGGGGGGTGATGAGGTTGTGATGTCCAATTACTTTCCGGTGGCTTTATCTGGGACTGCAAGGTCCTGGTTCATGAGTCTTCCACCCGACTCCATTAATAGTTGGGCGGAGATGTGCCAGTAATTCACTGCCAACTTCGGGAGTTCTTACACCCAGCCTGGCAATGAATTGGATCTATTTGTTGTAAAGCAAACATCAGGGGAATCGTTGCGATCCTTCGTCCAGCGGTTTTCTCAGGTACAGAATACTATTCCTTTGATCTCGAGCTCTTCTGTTATCGTTGCATTTAGACAGGGTGTTCGAGATAAAAAGATGTTGGAGAAGCTGGCCAACAAAGAAGTCACCAGCGTCACAGAACTCTTTAGCCTAGCAGATAAATGTGCTAGAGGTGCGGAGAGCCGCGAAATGCACTCCATGCCAGCTCCGGAGGCCAACAATAAATCCTCGAAAACTGAAGCCACTACATACAGCAGTGGCAAAAAGAAAAAGAAGTCCAACAGTAAGAAAAAGTCGTCGACCGGCGCACCAGCTGCTGCAGCTTCAGGGGTCGGGGGCCACGCCCCAAGAAACGACCTCATCCTTCGTCAGAAGACAGCAACAGTTCAAAGGCGTGTTGTCTAATACACAAGACGGACAGACACAGCCTGGAAGAATGCCGGGAGGTCTAGAACCTTGTTGAGCATTATAACAAGCGCCAGCAAGAAGCTCCTTTCCGATAGCGGGAAGGAAAACAAAAAGTCAATGAAGCTCCGGCTGAGTAGGAGCTAGGTTTCCAGGATCCCAAGAAGGTCCTGAAAGCTGTCTACAACACTATCGATGACGGTTCTGACGTCTCTAACAACGAGCGCCGAAAAACCCTAAAGACCATCTATGGTGGTTCTTGGGACATCACCTCTCGCCGCATCCTCAAGGCAATGCGGCGGGACATGACTGTGGCAGCTCCCACTGCTAAGGCGGAGCCTCATAGAAAGTGGATGGACACTCCCATCATTTTCGATGCTTCGGACTACCCCCAAAACATGATCGGAGCTGTCCAACTCCCATTGATAGTGTCACCCACCATTAACAATATTCAACTCTATCATGTAATGGTGGATGGAGGTTCAGGGCTAAACCTCATAAGCTTCAAAGCTTTTGTTAAGCTTCAGCTCCGGCCTTCGGACCTTCGACCATCCCGACCTTTCTCTGGGGTAGGTCTGGGGACCATTACTCCTTCCATCACACTCCCTGTAACCTTCGGGACTCGGAAGAACTACAGAACTGAGAAGTTGGTCTTAGACATCGCGCAGATCAGTCTGACGTTCAATGCCATTCTAGGTAGGCCAGCCTTGTACAAGTTCATGGCCGCCGCTCATTATGGTTACCTAGTGTTGAATATGCCAACACCTGCAAGCATTCTCCGGATCCACGGAGATCGCACTGCAGGAGTCACTGCTTTAGAAGAACTCTATGCGCTTACCACAACGCAAGAGGAAGCATCTCGTAAGGAGCTGTGACGCCCGGTTCCGAAAGATGAACCAAGCTGACGCATATGTGTGCCCAGGATGTTCATCACACATACACGAGTGCAATCACAAAAGAGTATACAGAAAATTACCACCGAACAAGATTAATTATCAAATTTTACTACACGAACCATATTATCCTCGAATACAAGCTCTAATGAATATTAATGACAAGTTCAACTAATGCAACGGAAATAAACTAATTAAGCAACTAAGCAAACTAAGCAAAAGGGATAGCGCAGCTCCAATAACACCACAGGCAAAGCTGATGGTAGACACGGCCTAGAACTTCGCATTATCGCCATTAAACTCACAATCCTGACCTGCAACTGTTGGGGGGGGGGGGGGGGATTGCAAGAGTGAGTACATATCATACTCAGCAAGTGTGGAAAGTATGACATGTGGCTGATTCAAATGACGAATGTAATAATGGCTAAGTGCTGAAAAGTACAGTAAAACATTTGAAAAGCAATATATTATATGTATGTGAAGTAATCCCATCATAAACCATGTAACCATAATAATACCAGTCCATAATTCACCATTACCAATAACCATAATCAATGTCATAAACCATAATTCCATCTCATAACCATAACCATAATCATAATATCAACCATAACCATTACCAAACCATAACCATCCCAATAACCATCCCATTACCAAATTCCCTCTAATCATGTAGGTCATCCAGGCGCTCATAACCGGGAGCACGGCTATCATGATAGTTTTCATAGACTCTGCAGAGTTTGTACCACTTTACCCACGTGTTCGTGATTTCATCACCTTTCAGCGACTAAGAATCTCCCTTATGCCCATGACCCGTCGGTCATAATACACACTTCCGTTGGTGTGTGGCCAAGAGATCACAAAATAGCCTTTACAAAGGGATTACTAGCCTATATAGACCCCACTGAGGTTTCACTGGTGGCGATGCCTCCAACTGAGCACATCTTCAACCAAGGGCCCCCTCTTGAGCCATTCGGATCCCAGGGTAGTCCCACCAATCATCAACAAACCCAATCCGACTACCCCTTCCACGAGCATCCACAATGGTCCAAATAGCACTAGCAAATCCCTAATTAATCAGCTACGCCGCACCCATACTTGGCCTCGTGGTGGCACTGTAGTCCTGTCTTATTCTCGCATGAACCGGTCCTTAGATCTAAAGCAAGCAAACCACCATAACATCCAACCCATCCACATACCAGGCTTGCTTAGATCACCCATCGTATTGACCAGTTCACATTAACCAGAATATCATTAATGCATAATTAAATGTGTAGTGTTGTTTGTCATCCCAATTAATTAAGCGAAGCAAAAAGGTAAAAACCCTTCCCGACTCTCTACCATATATTCCAGGTGACAAGGGTGGTTAAACAAATCTAGTAAACTTCCTACCATAGGTTTCCCATCAAATTGACACAAGCATGCAGTTTGCAAACAAAACATTTATTTTAAAAACAGGATCAATATGCTTCAAGGACACTTGCCTTGTTCCGGCGGATAGGGTTGCTCAAGCGCTTCGAAGTCTTAGTTCTGAAAATCCTCGTACACGATCTCTTGAGCACTTCCCTCTACTCGTGATCACACATACAAGAAAACATATATAATCAACATGATGCACACACATTAATAAACATGCGATGATATGCATGCATGCAAAGTTTAATAATTAATTAACTACGGTTGTTTATTAATTAGATGCAACTAGTTCATACGTGTTCATATGAGTTTACGGGGGTTTTAACGAGAATTAATGCTGCTGAAAATAAAATTATGGTGCAACTAAAATCAATTTACGTCTATTAGATCTAATACGTCGCTAAAATTCGCATCGGAAAAACGAATCCTACCGTAGATGCGATGGCTTCGAAGATCGCGAGACGAAGGTGACGCGTAGACGAAGTGGATGGCGCAACATGCTCCGGCGGCACGACGATGGCGACGCAATGGCGACGATCTCCGGCGGACGGTGGTGCTCTCCTCTTTTTACTCCTCTTCTTCCCCTCCTTTTTCTTCCTTTTCTTCCCTGCGGCGCCTCTGTTCCTTCTCTTTTTTTTTCTACTGAGCTAGGGCCCTGGCGGCGGCTGCTTCTATTTTCCTCCGTAGCTGGCGGCTAGGGTTTTGGTCTACAGGAAAAACATGAGTCCTCTGGCCGTATTTAAAGGCGGCAGCCAGGCACACGATCGACCGATGGGACAAAGTCCCGATCGGCCACGGAACGCGCGTGGCTCACGGGTGACTCGGCCAGGACGCGGGCCAGCGGGGCGCTGGGGCGCGTGCGGGGGATGGGCGCTGGGGCCGGGACGCGCGGGAGGCGGGCATCCGTACGGGTGCGGCCCAGGGCGAGCGAATCGGGGCGTCTGGGCGAGCGCAGGTGAGCGCGGTGCGGGGTGGGCGAGCGGGGCAGCGCGCTGCGCGCGGCGTCGGGATCGGGCGAGCGGGGTGGGGCCCGGGCGGCGGGGCCATCGGGGCGCGAGCGGCGCTCGGGGGCGTCGCGGGGTGGGGCCAGGAGCGGGCGCGCGCGGGAGGCCGGTTGGCTGGCGCGCTCGGTCATTTTTTTTCTTTTTTTATACATATCTTACTATATTATTTTATATTTTATTTTTTATATTTATTTTTTTCTATATGATTATTATATATATTATTTATATACATATATTTATATATATATTTTTATTATTATTTTTATACTTATTCCCTATTACAAGTTTTAGGCTATAATTATTATTTTCTTTTTCTTCTTTTTGCTACACCATATATGTATGTTTTATCCTTTTATTATCTTTTTTTTTATCCTACTAATGTTTAATGCATGATCATGCATGCGATGCATGATGCGAAAATTTAGGGTGTTACAAACCTACCCCCTTAAAGTGAATCTCACCCTTGAGATTCGACAGCGTGCAGAAAAGATGCGGGAATTCTGCCTTCTGGTCTTCTTCACGTTCCCACGTAGCTTCAGCTTCTGTATGGTGTTTCCATTGCACTTTGCACCAACGGATCCTCTTATTTCTCATTACCCTTTCCTTCATGTCCAGGATCTTGATAGGTTGCTCGACATAAGACAAATCCTCCTGAAGTCCTAACTCGTCCATCGGCACTTGTTCTTCTGGCACCCTGAGACACTTCTTGAGTTGAGAGACATGAAACACATCATGTACGTCTGAAAGATGAGCTGGCATCTCCAACTTATATGCTACTTCTCCTCTTTTGTCCAAAATCTTGAATGGTCCAATATAACGAGGTGTGAGCTTGCCTCTTATGTTAAACCTCTTATGACCCCTCATAGGTGACACCTTGAGGTAAACAAAATCTCCTATTTCAAAGGCTAATTCCCTTCTCCTATTGTCCGCATAGACTTTTTGTCTTGATTGGGCAGCCCTCAAGTTTTCACGAATTATCTGGACTTGCTTTTCGGCTTCTTGCAACACATCCGGACCAAATACTTGAGTTTCTCCTGTCTCATTCCAGAATAAAGGTGTCCTACACTTCCTCCCATAAAGCGCTTCATGTGGTGACATTTTCAAGCTTGCTTGGTAACTATTGTTGTATGAAAATTCCGCGTATGGCAAGCTTTTGTCCCAACTTTTCCCATACTTTAAAGCACAAGCTCTTAACATGTCCTCCAAAATCTGATTGGTCCTCTCGGTTTGTCCGTCCGTTTGAGGATGATATGCTGAACTAAAATTCAATCTCGTTCCCAAAGCTACATGCAATTTTTGCCAAAATCTGGAGGTAAATTGAGAACCTCTATCCGAGACTATCTTCTTTGGTACTCCGTGTCGACACACAATATGCTCCATGTATATTTCGGCCAATCGTGCAGCTGTATACTTGGTCTTCACAGGGACAAAATGAGTTGACTTGGTTAAGCGATCCACAATTACTCAAATTGAGTCATACTCGGACTGAGTACGTGGTAACCCAACTATGAAGTCCATTCCAATTTCTTCCCACTTCCATTCCGGAATCTTCAACGGTTGCAATAATCCGGCTGGCCTTTGATGTTCCGCCTTGACTTGTTGACACACATCACACAATGCAACATATTCGGCTATGTCCTTTTTCATGCTGGCCCACCAATAGCAAGTCTTCAAGTCTTCGTACATCTTTGTACAACCAGGGCGAATTGAGTAAGGCGAGTCATGTGCCTCCTTTAATATTGTCTCCCGAATATGCTTTACATTAGGCACAACGATCCTCTTTCCAAGCCATAAGGTACCATGTTCGTCTTCATCAAATCTGAATCTCGCCCTTCCTCGATCCTTTCCTTGATTTCCTTGATCTCCTCATCTGTGGTTTGTGCTTCTCGAATTTCTTGCTCCAAGGTCGGATTTAACTCCATCATCTCCATCTCATTTACAAACCCGAGGTTCTGCCGTTCAAACTCCTTACATAACTCGGACGGTAACTCTCGAACCGTGAGTTGATGACTTACTCCTTTTCTACTCAAAGCATCGGCCACTACATTGGCTTTTCCCGGATGATAGTTGATCCCCAAATCATAGACTTTGATGAGCTCCAACCATCTTCGTTGCCTCAAGTTCAGATCCGTTTGTATGAAAATATACTTCAAACTCTTATGATCCGTGTAAATTTCACACCTATGTCCAAGAATATAGTGTCTCCAAATCTTCAATGCATGTACCACGGCTGCAAGTTCTAAATCATGTGTTGGGTAATTCTGCTCATGTTTCTTCAATTGTCTTGACGCATAGGCGACCACTTGACCTTCTTGCATGAGCACACATCCTAATCCTTGTCTTGATGCATCACAATATATATCAAAACTCTTGCTCACGTCCGGTAATACTAACACCGGCGCGGTTGTCAACCTTTTCTTTAACTCCTCGAAACTGTTTTGACAAGCTTCAGTCCATTGGAAAGCCTTCCCCTTCATTAGCAATTCCGTCATGGGCTTGGCTATCTTGGAAAAATCCTTGATAAACCGACGGTAATATCCAGCCATCCCAAGAAAACTCCTTATTTCCTTGACATTCTGTGGCGGCTCCCACTTCAACACGTCTCTTACTTTTCCGGGGTCAACCGATACTCCCCCTCCTGAGATTATATGACCCAAGAATGGCACCTCTTTCAACCAAAACTGGCACTTGTTGAACTTGGCATACAATCGATGCTCCCTCAATTTCTGCAACGTAAGCCTCAAGTGTTCCTCATGTTCCTTCTAATCCTTCGAGTAGATCATAATGTCATCAATAAACACCACAACGAACTTGTCCAAGTACTCCATGAAGACTTTATTCATGAGGTACATAAAGTAGGCAGGCGCATTTGTCAATCCAAAAGACATCACGGTGTACTCATAAGATCCATACCGTGTCCTGAAAGCTGTCTTGGGTATGTCCGACGGTCTAATCTTCATTTGAAAGTATCGTGACCTCAAATCAATCTTGGAAAACACACAGGCACCTTTCATCTGATCAAACAAATCCTCTATACGGGGCAAGGTGTACTTGTTCTTGATGGTCACCTCGTTGAGAGCTCGGTAATCCACGCACATCCTTTGGGATCCATCCTCCTTGTCCACAAATAGAACGGGCGCTCCCCAAGGTGAAGAGCTTGGGCGACTAAAACCTTTCTCTAGTTGTTCTTGAATCTGCTTCTTGAGCTCCGCTAATTCCACAAGAGGCATCCTATACAGCCTCTTAGCTATAGGTGCAGTTCCAGGTATTAAATCAATAACAAACTCAATGTCTCGATCAGGCGGCATACCTGGCAACTCATCTGGAAACACATCCAAAAATTCACACACTACCGGAATCTCCTCAATTGCGGCACCGTGCACATGATTCAGCTCCAATTGCTTCGGTGCGGTTTGAGATGCTTCAAATTCTATGGTGATCCCTTCCTCATTGGTCAACTTCACCGTCTTTGTGGCGCATTCAATAACTCCATTGTGCTTCCTCAACCAGTCCATACCAAGTATAATGTCCAACCCTTGAGAATCTAAAACAATGAGGTTGGCGGAGAAGTCTACCTCCCTTATTCTAAGGCTTACTTTTGGACATACTATATTTGTCCTCATCTCTCCTCCAGGAGACTTAACCAATAGAGTAAACTTCATATGAGAGATAGGCAAATTATACTTGGAAACATACTTCGATGCAATGAATGAATGCGATGCTCCAGAATCAAATAACATAGTCGCGGGGTTGGAGTTGGCGAGAAACATACCAATGACCACGTCATCCGCTTGTTGAGCATCCTCCGTAGAGATATGGTTCACGTTGCCACGAGCAAAATTCTGTTTTCCACGGTTTCCTTGTGGTTGTCCTCCATTGGGTCTTGGGTTTTGCCTTGGCGCATTGTTTCCTTGACCAAGGCCTGACTTAGGACATTGATGTGCAAAGTGTCCAGCTTCTCCACAAGTATAACACTTCTTAACTCCACCAGAATTATTGGGACGAGCTTGGTTTTGAACATTGGCTCCAGGAAAATCAGCACGAGGCGCATAAGGCATTGGAGGCCTAGGTGCTTGCATAACAGGGCGCTGCTGCACGATCTGAGTTGGGCGTGGTGCATAACCAGGGCGCTGAGCAGGAATAGAGGAGCTGTTATAGGGTGCATTGGGTGGTGCAAGGCGAGGGCGAACATTACTTCCTTGTTGTTGTTCTTGGTATGGCGCCTTCCTCTTGATTTCTTGCTCCATCTCGCGAATCTTGTTCTCAATCACAATTGCTTTGTCCACAAGCTTCTGGAAATTTGCATAATCACAATTGAGCAATTGCACTTGGATCTCATTGTTGAGGCCTCTCATGAACAAATATTGCTTCCGGCTGTCCCGACTAACATCCTCAGGCGCATATCTTGAGAGTTGAGTGAATTTATTAAGATATTCACTCACGCTTGATCTTCCTTGTCTTAAATTCTCAAATTCTTGCCTCTTCAAGATCATAACACCTTCCGGCACATAATGAGAATGGAAACTCTCCTTGAATTCTGCCTAAGTGATCCTCTCTTGATTCTCATGAGCATTGCAATAAGCATCCCACCAATCCGCAGCTGCTCCAACGAGTTGATGAGAAGCAAAAAGCACTTTCTCCCGGTCATTGCACTGGACAATAGCAAGTTTCTTCTCCACGGACTTGAGCCAATCGTCCACATCTATAGGGTCGGCAGCTTGAGCAAAGGTTGGCGGCCTAATCCTCATAAACTCTCCCAATCGGTTATGAGGATGTGGGGGTGGCGATGGAGGCATGTGGGGCTGATTGTTGTTATTGCCAGCCTGCAGCTGTCCCATAGTTTGTATCATGGTCTGCATGAGCTGGTTCTGCATAGCTAGTAGCTGCTCGATATTGATGGCTCCATGAGCAGGTCCTTGTCCAGTATTGTTCTGAGGTACTCCATGGTTCTCCTCCTCACCATTGACATCCCTCTCATTGCGAGTCCTCACCATCTGAAGGAGAGCAATAGGTAAGAATTAAGAAACGTCCCCAACTATATGCATCAAGGGATATGAAGCTAACCAACTAGCTATACTAGCCTAGGTGGACATGGCAATGCTAAAGCATCCCAAAATCCTCTATTAAGCACACAAGCAAACAATATATATAGCAAACAGCACTCCAAGCAAAAACACATCGATTCCTGAGTGCTCCTATGTGCTCTAAAGTGTCCATTCTATCTAGGCTGCGTCCTACGGTCAACCTGTGGCTCTGATACCAATCTGTGATGCCCGGTTCCGAAAGATGAACCAAGCTGACGCATATGTGTGCCCAGGATGTTCATCACACATACACGAGTGCAATCACAAAAGAGTATACAGAAAATTACCACAGAACAAGATTAATTATCAAATTTTATTACACAAACCATATTATCCTCGAATACAAGCTCTAATGAATATTAATGACAAGTTCAACTAATGCAGCGGAAATAAACTAATTAAGCAACTAAGCAAACTAAGCAAAAGGGATAGCGCAGCTCCAATAACACCACAGGCAAAGCTGACGGTAGACACGGCCTAGAACTTTGCATTATCGCCATTAAACTCACAATCCTGACCTGCAACTATTGGGGGGGGGGGGGGGGGTTGCAAGAGTGAGTACATGTCGTACTCAGCAAGTGTGGAAAGTATGACATGTGGCTGATTCAAATGACGAATGTAATAATGGCTAAGTGCTGAAAAGTACAGTAAAACATTTGAAAAGCAATATATTATATGTATGTGAAGTAATCCCATCATAAACCATGTAACCATAATAATACCAGTCCATAATTCACCATTACCAATAACCATAATCAATGTCATAAACCATAATTCCATCTCATAACCATAACCATAATCATAATATCAACCATAACCATTACCAAACCATAACCATCCCAATAACCATCCCATTACCAAATTGCCTCTAATCATGTAGGTCATCCAGGCGCTCATAACCGGGAGCACGGCTATCATGATAGTTTTCATAGACTCTGCAGAGTTTGTACCACTTTACCCACGTGTTCGTGATTTCATCACCTTTCGGCGACTAAGAAACTCCCATATGCCCATGACCCGTCGGTCATAATACACACTTCCATTGGTGTGTGGCCAAGAGATCACAAAATAGCCTTTACAAAGGGATTACTAGCCTATTTAGACCCCACTAAGGTTTCACCGGTGGCGATGCCTCCAACTGAGCACATCTTCAACCAAGGGCCCCCTCTTGAGCCATTCGGATCCCAGGGTAGTCCCACCAATCATCAACAAACCCAATCCGACTACCCCTTCCTCGAGCATCCACAATGGTCCAAATAGCACTAGCAAAGCCCTAATTAATCAGCTACGCCACACCCATACTGGGCCTCGTGGTGGCACTGTAGTCCTGGCTTATTCTCGCATGAACCGGTCCTTAGATCTAAAGCAAGCAAACCACCATAACATCCAACCCATCCACATACCAGGCTTGCTTAGATCACCCATCGTATTGACCAGTTCACATTAACCAGAATATCATTAATGCATAATTAAATGTGTAGTGTTGTTTGTCATCCCAATTAATTAAGCGAAGCAAAAAGGTAAAAACCCTTCCCGACTCTCTACCATATATTCCAGGAGACAAGGGTGGTTAAAAAAATCTAGTAAACTTCCTACCATAGGTTTCCCATCAAATTGACACAAGCATGCAGTTTGCAAACAAAACATTTATTTTAAAAACAGGATCAATATGCTTCAAGGACACTTGCCTTGTTCCGGCGGATAGGGTTGCTCAAGCGCTTCGAAGTCTTGGTTCTGAAAATCCTCGTACACGATCTCTTGAGCACTTCTCTCTACTCGTGATCACACATACAAGAAAACATATACAATCAACATGATGCACACACATTAATCAACATGCGATGATATGCATGCATGCAAAGTTTAATAATTAATTAACTACGGTTGTTTATTAATTAGATGCAATTAGTTCATACGTGTTCATATGAGTTTACGGGGGTTTACGAGAATTAATGCTGCTGAAAATAAAATTATGGTGCAACTAAAATCAATTTACGTCTATTAGATCTAATACGTCGCTAAAATTCGCATCGGAAAAACGAATCCTACCGTAGATGCGATGGATTCGAAGATCGCGGGACGAAGGTGACGCGTAGACGAAGTGGATGGCGCAATGTCCTCCGGCGGCACGACGATGGCGATGCGATGGCGATGATCTCCGGCGGACGGTGGCGCTCTCCTCTTTTTCCTCCTCTTCTTCCCCTCCTTTTTCTTCCTTTTCTTCCCTGCGGCGCCTCTGTTCCTTCTCTTTTTTTTCTACCGAGCTAGGGCCCTGGCGGTGGCTGCTTCTATTTTCCTCCGTAGCTGGCGGCTAGGGTTTTGGTCTACAGGAAAAACACGAGTCCTCTAGTCATATTTAAAGGCCGGAGCTAGGCACACGATCGACCGATAGGACAAAGTCCCGATCGGCCACGGAACGCACGTGGCTCACGGCCGACTCGGCCAGGACGCGGGCCAGCGGGGCGCTGGGGCGCGTGCGGGGGATGGGCGCTGGGGCCGGGACGCGCGGGAGGCGGGCGTCCATGCGGGTGGGGCCAGGGCGAGCGAATCGGGGCGTCGGGGCGAGCGCCGGTGAGCACGGTGCGGGGTGGGCGAGCGGGGCAGCGCGCTGCGCGCAGCGTTGGGATCGGGCGAGCGGGGTGGGGCCCGGGCGGCGGGGCCATCGGGGCGCGAGCGGCACTAGGGGGCGTCGCGGGGTGGGGCCAGGTGCGGGCACGAGCGGGAGGCCGGTTGGCTGGCGCGCGGGTGCGCGTTGCGCGCGTCGGTCGTTTTTTTTCTATATGATTATTATATATATTATTTATATACATATATTTATATATATTTTTTATTATTATTTTTATACTTATTCCCTATTACAAGTTTTAGGCTATAATTATTATTTTCTTTTTCTTCTCTTTGCTACACCATATATGTATGTTTTATCCTTTTATTATCTTTTTTTTATCCTACTAATGTTTAATGCATGATCATGTATGCGATGCATGATGCGAAAATTTAGGGTGTTACAGGAGCCAGCTCTGAACCCTCCAAGCATTCAACATAAAGGCTCTACCTCCGCACCCCATGTGCAACCAAGTGGCGACACCGACATTCCCGTCAAAGTCATCCAAATTGGTTCCGATGCTGCTCAAACTACACATATATGAGGAGGTCTGAACAACAAATAGGAACTCGCGCTCATCACTTTCCTTCGGGCTAATGTTGATGTGTTTTCTAGGCAACCGTCACAAATGTGTGGGATCCCTAGGGAGGTGATTGAGCACAATCTGAAGATTTACCCTGACGCACGGCCTGTACACCAGAAGCCCAGAAGCAATCAATCAAGCGACAAAACTTCACCTGACAGGAAATCAAGAAGTGGCTCGAAGTTGGATTCATCTGGGAAGTCTTCCATCCAAAATGGCTAGCAAACCCAGTTGTTGTACCCAAGGCTGGTGGGAAGCTTCGGATGTGTATCGACTACACCACCTTAAATACGACATGTCCAAAAGATCCATTTCCACTACCTAGAATAGATCAAAGTGGACTCCACCTCCGGGTGTGAGCTATTATGTTTCTTAGATGCATATTCTATATATCATCAAATTCAAATGTCTAAGGAAGATGAAGAGCATACTGCCTTCATAACAGTAGATGGATTGTACTGTTATACTACCATGCCATTTGGTCTTAAAAATGTTGCTTCAACATTTGTGCGAGCTATGTACAAAACATTTGGAGAGCTAATTAGAGACTTGGTGGAGGTGTACGTCGATGACATCGTAGTGAAGATCAAGAACAAGGAGTCACTCCTTGACAATTTACAAGCTGTCTTCGATAAGCTGCACACCACGTGCACCAAGCTGAACCCGGACAAGTGTGTCTTCGAGGTTAGCTCCAGGAAGCTTTTGGGTTTCTTGGTGACTCACCGAGGAATTGAAGCGAATCTGGCGAAGATCGAGGCCATAGAAGATATGCGCCCCCCAGCCCACATTAAGGATGTCCAGAAGTTAACTGGATGTCTAGCTGCGCTCAGCCGGTTTATCTCAAGACTGGCAGAATGGGTGCTACCCTTCTTCAAACTCCTGAGGAAGTTCGGACCATTTAATTGGTCTGAAGAAGCAGAAAAGGTGTTTCAAGAGCTAAAAAGATCCTCATCACACTAGTGATATTGGTAGCTCCGAATCCTGGTGAGCCTTTACTGCTTTACATTTAGGCAACCACCAAAGTTGTTAGTATGGTCCTGGTCACGGAAAGACCGGAGCCACATCCAGTCCAGGAATCCAGACCCCTCCGGGAGGGTCCGAACTTAAATAAAGACATGTCTGGGTCCCAGCCCCCACACATGGAACCTCAAGACGAAACGCTCACTACAGGAATATCGATCAATTACGTCGGCTATGGCCGACGTAATTAAGGCCTAAACCGACGTAAGTTACTTAATTACGTTGGTTTTTCCTTAATTATGTTGGCAGCTGGCCGACATAGCGGTTTGGACGTAATTAAGGTAACTTACGTCGGTCACCGACGTAAGTTACCTTAATTACGTCGGTCTGCAGCAGCCGACGTAAGTCATGTACCGGGATGGGCCATGGGCTGGGCCGGAGTACTTACATCGGCCAAAGCGGGCTGACGTAAGTTAAGTGGTCTAACTTACGTCGGTTGCTCCAAACTGACGTAAGTTCAGTGGTTTAATTTATGTCGGTATGGTCTGACCGACGTAAGTTAAACTGGGGTAACTTACATCGGCAAGGCCATAGCCGACGTAAGTTAAGTTTTCTAATTTTTTTTTAAAAACGGAAACTGACTACCTCGCTCGATGGCGAGAACACATAAAAGATATAACTGTACATAGATATACAGAACAGTATACAGAACGCAAAACAGTTTCAAATTTAGTTCCAAAACATCAACAACAACAAAACATCCACTAGGCTACACGCTAGCCCCTCCACTGCCTCCGGGATCTTCTCGGCGCGTTCCCGAACCCTGCAAAAGAAACATAATCACTAGTAAGCATCAATGTCAACTCTGTGATAACATCAGAGTCCAAGAACATCAGTGACAAAAGAAGGAAGCATGCTGTAGTTTCAAATGAAGTAATGTTGTATATATAAATAGCAAACTAGCAGGTATCAGAGTTGGAGACTTTAGGTAACAGGTCAAGCTTATGAACCACTAGCCCTTTGTTAACTGGAAGCACTGACAACTTATTAACTATATACTAATCATTTCTGCCATGGTCAAAAACTACTAAAGCTTGATTAGATACACTTAACTTCCTCACCACTATAGGAATCAATATCTGACAAGTCATCAAGATCTACCTCTATGTTCTACCTCCTTATCTCTCTATGTAAAATACTAAAATGGATACAACAATATTAAAGAGAGAGTTTATCACCTGCTCCAGTGTCTGCTGCGGTGGAAGCGTAGGAATCTCGATATCCTGACCGTTGTGTCGAGCAAGAGCCTGCCATTGCAAAATATTAGAAGATATATGTTATTGAAGTGCTGTGAAATTTAACTATGGTACTTTAAATTACTTACCGCCACCATTGCTTGCATCTGGGCCATCATTAAGGCCGTCCTCTGCTGCTCCTCCCTTGATTCCGCTCTCGTCCTCTCCCGCTCTGCCTGGGTTTGCGTCAGCGTCTCCCTCATGGCCTGGAGCTCCAGCTGGGTCTGCGAGAGACGACCACAGGTCCCAACGAACGAAGCCTGCGACGATGAAGCGCCTCTCAAAGGTCGCGTCGACCTCGAGTCGACAACTCCATCAAAAATGGCAAACCTGCAAAATAATAAAAACACTAAGTAGAAGAAGATTAATTGAAAAAGAAATGAAACAAACGAAGAACTCACCGTCTGTGGGCCTTCCTGCCTCCGCTTGCGTACGCGGCTTGGGGGTCGATCGGCGCGCTTTCCCAATCATAATCCGCACCATGTATCTACGCGACCTCCTGCGCGTACTTTGCCTACAAAACAAATAAATCTTGTAAGCATGTCAATAATAGTATTAGTTATAATGAAATTGATGAATTTCGAAAACTTATCAGTCGGTCGGCTGCGACCTGACTACACTGCCCTGGCTGAGAAGGGTCACTTCCCTCGTGACCTCTCTTCCAAACCTGGGTCGAGGTCGGCTCATGACCCATCTCTCGCTCCTGTACAACCGTGTTAGTGAGATAAATAATATATTAGGAACACATAAATAAATTGAAAAGGTACTTACCATGCTTTAGCCAAACGCAAGTAGACGTCGCTGCTATAGTTGTGCTTGCCCTCGGACCCCATGCGGCACTGTCTAGCCTTTGTGGACTTATTGATGAAAGCGTCGCTAGCCCAGTACCGACAGAGAGCTAAGTATGCCTCGATGTTACCCTGTAACCAGGAAATACTAACCTGCACATATTTCATTTTTCATCAACACAGTTATCATACATAGATATTGTAAATATTTAACAATATTAAAAACTTACCTCCGCGTACTGCTCCTCTGTCAAGTACGAGTCGGAGTCCTTCCTAAATACACCCCTTTGCTGCTCCTGCTCCTACTCCCGGGGGTGCCGCTTGTAGTACGCGTTGACGGCCTAAATTCGGGCGTACGACAATGCCGCCGTCGTGAGCTTCCGAGCGTTGTAATGGAACACGCGTCTCGCGTGGTCCTCCATGCCCGATTCCTCTACTTGGTACCTCAGCTTTAAGCAAACAAATATTTAAGTGATATGCATAAACAATTCAAATGAGTTGAAAAAAATAAACAGTTAAACTTACCATAAAATAGTGCCACACGGCTCCCTGAACCGTGCCGTGGACCGGGTGAGAGACACGAGCGTAGTCATCCCACGACAGGGCAGGGAAACCGTCAATGACACTGGGGTAGTGCAACTTCAAGATAGCACCCAGGACACTGTTAACCTGCCTGTGGTGCTTCTCGGCGCCCGTGAACGAAAAGTCATGCCAACATCTACAAAATATATTAAATCATTAAGTAAAGAAAAACAACATCTAATATTTAATATACTACATACAGTATTTACCTGTCTCCAACAGGACGGATCGTGGTTTATTGAGTAGTAACCGGAGGAGGAGCCACAAAGTGGGTCCTCCTCGTCTGTTGCCTCTGCTGCGACGCTGCCGCGTCCTGTGACCCTGAAGGCTCTGAGGAACCACTGGAGTCCAAAGGAAGGCTAGTGGTAGGCAGCTGCACAGGGAGGCTAGCGCTAGCCGCTCCGAAGGGAGGCTAGCGCTAGAGGGCTCCTGTAGTTGTCCCCTAGCCTCCGAGTCGGGCTCCTTTAGCGGCCCCCTAGCCTCTGACTCTGACTTTGACTCAGTAGTCTCTGAGTCAGACTGCACAAAAGAAAAAGATTGACAATAAATAATTATTAACAACTGCAATTTCTAAAATAACTTTATTGTAAACTAAAATTTACCACCGTTCGCTAAAAGCACACGGCAGCTGAGGGTGGAGCGTGCGCCAGAAAGAGGGAACGTCGGCTCAAAGGTAATGAGGTCCTTCATAAAGGGTCTCGTGGCGGCTCAAACCGTCTCACTGGCTTCCCCTTCCCCTTTGACGACATCCTATTGCAAGGAAAAATGATTAATATGCAAAGATAATATACAAAATTAATGTTAAATTAGTGAATAAAACGTTACTTCAAAATTCATCAACATCACGATCATGCACCCTACTCCATAAACCAGCCCATCGATCTTCTTCTTCCGCATATCATTTTTGTTTGCGCAAATCAGCAGGTTCGACTATGTCATCGATATCTTCAGTTTTTGATTTTGATTCTCTTTCTGCTTCCGTGCCAGCCTTGATATCTTGAGCGTCTCCAACTAAGTCATCGAGTCCTACACCGGGCTCGATTGAGAAGGAGTCTGTCAACTCTTCCTCTTGGTAGACACAATCAATCTCAGCTTCGTCATGGTAATCATCATCTCCTGGAGCGTATAACTGCTCATGAGGATTCACCTTATGGACCACCCACCAAGCTTTGAATTTATTGCATGGATGAGGTAGATAGTACACTTGCTCTACTTGGTGTGCAAGAACTAATGAATCGAATCCTTTCAACCGTTCCTTGTGTTTTACTTCGACCATGCCAAATTTGTTTACTCGAATTCCACGAATGGAATCAAACCCTTCGCAGTCAAAGAATACTGCTCGAATTGGCTTGTTTGCGACAAAAGTGAATTCAAGGATTTCTTTTAATAATCTCGTAGTACTGCGTTTCATGATCTTGCGAATCGATTGCCCTCATCACAACTCCGGTATTACATGTTGTCGCGAGAGGACGAAGAGATTCAAATTGAGCTGTACGAAATCGAAAGCCATTGATGTCGTATCGATCATAGCTTCTAACATTAACCACTCCACGGGATAGTTGTCGCAAATCTTCATGGACGTTGGCATCTTTTTGGCATTGTCCAAGATATGGAGTTATTAGAAAACGTAAGCATTCTTAAGTTATAAGAAAATGTTGTTAACATTGATTAGTTATCAAGAAAACTTTACATGATCTCGAAACCAGGAGAGAAAATTAGATCCCCCATTTATTTCTTCCCGTCGAATCTGTTTTATTTGCTTGCTTGTGGGCTGATGTTTATGTCTCCAATTTTGCTTGTCGAACATACTACACGACAAAGAGAACCTTTTAGAATACATGTGTCAGAAAAGATGGTGAAAAGCATAAGTGTAGGAGAAACACTTACTTGAAATATTCATTCATTTCTTCCATGTTAGCATACATGTAGAAGAATGCAGCACGCCTTTCTTTTTCGCTAACATCGTACGAAGTGTAACTACCAACAGTAGTGCCTCTTGTTGCAAAAATGGAGAGATCGCTACAAGGAGGTTGCTCATCTATATTGTACCGCATTACCGAAGTATTAACATTGTGTTCCTCTGCAAAGTAAACACTTGAGAAGTATCCTACTTCCTTAAGAGTAAAAGCTTCAGCGATGCAACCTTCAACCCTTGCCCTGTTACCAACCATTGGTTTCAGATATCTAAGTGATCTTTCAATATGATACATCCACCTATATTGCACGGGACCGCCCACTTTCGCTTCAAATGGAATATGAATTAAGAGATGTTGCATTGGATTGAAAAATCCTGGAGGAAAACTTTTTTTCCATCTAACACAAAAGTATACGAACCTCCTTTTCCAATTCAGTCATCATCTCTGGCGTGATTTCTTTAGCACAGAGTTGCCTATAGAAGTGGCTAAGCTTAGCTAACACCTTCCACACTGCATTGTCAAAATAGCCTCAAAACATAACAGGCAGAAGCCTTTCCATGATTATGTGATAATAATGACTCTTCAACCCAATGAGCATTCTCGTTTTCACATTCACGGCTCGTCTCAGACTAGCTGCATAACCATCTGGGAATTTCAACCTTTGCAACCATTCGAGAACTTCTTTTTTTTTTCTTTAGGTTGAAGACAGAAAGGAGTGCGTGGTTTACCACCATTTTTGGAGAGCTCAAGAGTTTTACGGTTACAAAGCTCGGCAAGATCCTTTTGAGCCTTTAAATTGTCTTTTGTTTTGCACGTAATGTCCATGCATGTGCTTATGATACATTCGGCCATGTTACACTCTTGATGCATAACATCAATGTCGTGCCTTAGAATCAACAACTTCACATACGGTAACTCCCAAAGTCCACATATGTGAGTCCAATTGTGTTTGTCTCCATAACCTTCGAGATATCCAGGACGACCTTCATCTGGCACAAATTTGTCCAACATATCAGATATTTCTGACCTGTTAAGACATTTTGGTGGTCCTTTAGTGACAACGGTGTTCTTTCTGAAGACATTCCTCTGTTGTCTAAACAAGTGATTCAGAGGCAGCCAACGTCTATGACAATCGAAGTAAGATATCTTGTCTCCATGGGTAAGTCGAAAGCAATCGGTATCCGAGGCACATATCAGACACGTCAACCGACCATGAGTGCTCCATCCAGAAAACATGACGTATGCCAGAAAATCATGAACGGACCACAAATAAGCAGCTCGGAGGTTGAATTTCTGCTTCTTGTAATAGTCGTACGCTTCGACTCCTGTCCACAACATTTTCAACTCTTCGATCAACGGTTTCAACATCACGTTGAGACGTGACCTTGGATGATCTGGCCCAGGTACAATGAGGCTAAGAAACATAAACTCATTCTTCATGCAAAAAGCCGGTGGAAGATTGTACAGAATGACAAAGACGGGCCAATCGGAGAATGGTGCGACGTTTGTGCTAAACGGCGTGAACCCATCTGTCGCCAACCCAATGCGAACATTTCTTGCTTCACGAGCGAATTTTGGGTCGCACCGGTCTAGCGCCTTCCATGCCTTACTATCGGACGGGTACGTCATGACTCCATTGTTCTCACACTCACCTTCTTTGTGCCATCTCATGTGTCTGGCCGTTTTTTTTTTGAAAGGAACAGCCGGTTCAACCTCGGTGTCACAGGTAAGTAACGAAGTTGCTTACGTGCGACTTCCGTCGTCACAATATTACCATCGTTATTAACAACTTCAACAAACCTCGGTTGACCACATTTCAAACATTTGTTCTCATTGGCATGCTCTCTCTAGAAAAGCATGTAGTTGTTCGGACACACATCAATCTTCTCGTGCTTCATACCAAGATCAGAAAGAATTTTATTCGAGTTGTGCATATCCTTAGGCACTTTGTGGGGTTGTGGAAGGGCATCTTTGAACAAATCGATGAGCATGTTGTAACAATTGTTAGAAAATAAGAACTTAGACTTAATTTCCATAAGTCTAGTCACAAAATTGAGGATTGACATTTTAGTGTGTCCATGCAGTGCCTCTTCTGAATCTTTGAGACGTTTGAAGAACTCTTTAACCTCTGTTGTTTGAGGATCTTCTGTAAGCTCTGGTTGTATAGCTTCCAGCATCTCATCCATCATATCAACCTCTGTGGCATCATCATTGTCCGCTTCCACTTCCTGTACAGCTTGAGAAGCTGTCTCGCCGTGGAAGTTCCAAGACTCATAATGTGACACGTAACCGTTTCGACACAAGTGCATCGTAAGTTCCACTTTGTCCAAAAACGTTCTGTTTTGGCATTTCGTACATGGGCACCGCGCCTTATCGCTATTTGGCAACGAAAAAGCTCGTTCCAAAAAAGCTCCTGTCTTAGCGTACCACTCATCTGAGTGACCACCAGTTCTGCTCTTCCAACCAGTGTACATCCAACTACGATCTTTGCCCATGTTTGACTCTGCAATTAATAGCCGAACAAATTACCGTTAGTTTCTCATTAATTTATGCATGATAGAGTAAATAATGAGAGAGACAGTGAACTGGGTCCATGCTAGTTCGAAGCCCGACACGGGCCATGCTCGGGCTTGACCTCAGACCCCGCTCGGCTGCCCTCGGCTCCCTCACCTTGTATTGAATCTATGAGGATGCGAGGCGAGCCCAACGAGTGACGACTCCTAGACTCTCGTCCAGAGGAGGTGAGGCGAGGACCCCGACGAGACGACGAAACTGTTGGCGAAGAAGTTGTAAAGGAGGCCACGACTACAATGGTCTACACAGTACGATCACACTTATTGCGTGTCATGCCCATCTGGGTTGGTCACTTAACCCTAACGATTCATCAATGTTTGATTATCATCCGTCTCAGAAATCACGAAATTTCGGCAGCATAACGCCGCATATTTAACACTACACCCCCCTATCCGGTGTCGTTCTTAAAGTACAAAGGGGGGCAACTGGTTAGCTCGGAAACCTGTTGCCTTACGGATCTTGCGAGTCAAGGACAAATACTCGTAACATACGTTTTTGGAGTTTTTATGGACTTATACGTACTCACAAACACGCCGATGTGAACGTACGGGGGTCCTTGCGGCGAAGAGATACCTAGCTATAGACTTTTAGGGTTAGTAATGGGTCGCCCGGCCCATATACACTTAACCCTAACGATTCACCTCATGTCACCAGTCATGGGTCACGATCGTGACCCACACTGCCTATATACGCTAGGGTTGGGCCTGATGGGCCGTATATATGCTACATATATACCACGGCTCGGCCAGGCTTCGAGCCGGCACGACACACTTGGCCCGCGAACGGGCCCGGCACGGCCAGATAGGGGGAAATGGGATCCGTCGTGCTTGGCTTTGGCTTATGGCCCGTCGTGCCGGCCCGTCCTGGCACGGCAAATTTGCGGGCCGCGCCGGGCATAATGTTTTCATGCACGAGACCGGCCGGGCTCGGGTCGGGCCGACCCGGCATAGCCCATTGGCCATCTATAGCCATGACATAACCTAAGTGCCCCGACAGCCGGCCGCCCCCGACGCCACCTTCGACATAAACCAATTAAGCATAATCTACACTACACTAATTAAGCATAATCTACACTAAGCAAATTAAGCACAATTAAGAAAATTAACCACTTAATCATAATTAAATAAACATAATCTAAAGTAAGCAAATTAACTAATTAAGCAAAATTAAATAAACAATTAAGCAATTTAAGCATAATTTAAACAATTCAATTCAATTCAATTTCAAAATTGAACAATTCAGTTCAATTCAAATCAAATTTAAACAATGCAATTCAATTAAATTCAAATTTCAATAGAGGGGAGGGGGGGTCTGTGGAGGGGGTGTGGGGTGGGGGGTTGGCAGGTGGGGGTGTGTGGAGGGGGAGGGGGTGGGGGTGGGGGTCTGTGGAGGGGAGGGGGGTGGGGGGTCTGTGGATGGGAGGGGGGCCGGGGAGGGGGAGGTGGGTTGGCCGTCGGCCAGGGAGGGTAGGGGGAGGGGGCCGGAGAGGGGAGGTGGAGGGGGAAGGGGAGGGGGCCAGGGAGGGGGGCGGCACTCGGCCGTGGAGGGGAGGGGGAGGGGGAGGGGGGGGAGGGCCGGACAGCGGCGGTCGGGGAGGGAGGGTGGGGCGGCGCTAGGGGAGGGGGCGGGGGGGCAGTCTGGCGGTCGAGGAGGGGATGGGAGGAGAGGATACCTGGCGGCAGCAGCGTCGGACGGTGGCGGCGCAGCGGCGAGCCAGGGAGCGGTGGCGTCAGGCGCGGGCGGCGGGGAGAAGAGAGAAAGCGGCGCGCGGCGGGTAAGGAAGAAAAGAGAAGGCGCGCGCAGGGCAGGTTAAAATACGTAACTTACATCGGCTAAATAATACACTTACGTCAGTCTATATAACTTACGACGGCCATCATCTCAGCCGACGTAAGTTAAGGCTTATTTACGTCGGCCACCTTATTCACGTCGGCTTGTTTTCCATGCCGACGTAAGTGTACATTTACTGCTGTTGGTCTACTTACTTACGTCGGCCGCCGATGTAAGTTAAATTACTTACGTCGATTTTCTCTAGCCAACGTAAGTTAGTTTATTTACGTCGGTCAGCCGACGTAAATTAAATGGGCCGACGTAAGTATCAGCGTTTCCTGTAGTGGCTAGGGGATCAACCTCATTTACCTAAGGAAGTTCATCTGGCCGACCAAGATTATCTGGATCCTTCTAGCAAGGTCCAAGTCGAACAAGAAGGAGTTTTGGACCCCTCCGGGAGGGTCCAGGAAGCACATCATGATGGTCCCAAACCCTCCAGGAGGGTCCGGGTCGATGGAGAAGAAGCTCCGGGTCCTTCCTGAAAGTGCATCTAGGAATCTCTTGTGGGGTTTGGATGATTTATGACAAGCAAATAAGATCCTAACTACTTTGTTGAGATGATCACATGTTTTTTATGAGAAAATGAGCAAAGAGCCAAAAAGAAGGGAGAATAAGGAGCAATGTGGAAAAGAGCTCAAGGAACAAGTGTAGTAGATCATTGTGTGTGGAGTGTGTTAAGGAAACACACCCCAAGAGCTCAAGCACAAATAATCACACACATTGCACAAGTTTATACGGGACCGGACTAGTCCGACTGACACCGGACTAGTCCGATATCTTTCTGCACAAGATCGGACAAGTCTGATATCACTACGGACTAGTCCGATATCTCTCTGACTAGAATTGGACTAGTCCTTCCCAATGCGGACTAGTCCTCAAAACACTTCACAAGTTGCACAAAATCAGACAAGTCCAGTCACACAACGGACTAGTCCGATATCATTTTGATGTAAATCAGACAAGTCCGATATTGGCATAGACTAGTCCGAAAACCCTCTGACCTAAATCGGACAAGTTCTCCAAGTGCGGACTTGTCACCCAATTCACTTAGGGTTTCACTGATCCGGACAAGTCCGATGATTATCGGACTGGTCCGAAGATTTCTAGAAGCCAAATTGGACAAATACGCTTCTAGCCGGACTAGTCCGATATTTCGGGACACTTAGGGTTTGCTACACACAGCACACCGGACTAGTCCGGTGTCCACCAGAGACTAGTCCGATATTCCTAAACCCTAACTGTCACTTTTAGAAACCCCACATAAATAGATGTGCACAATCCAACTTTTATGTCTCTCGACCCCCTGCACCACCACACCTCCCAAGAGCCTCAAAAACACATCTCTCCACGAAATCAAAAGCAACAAAGATCAATCCCTTGAGGATACACTTTGGATTATTGGAGAGACACGATTCATCACTCATTGAGCTCTTGGTTTGATTCCCTAACACACTCTTGTGATTTTCATTGTAATCTTACGAGTGTGTTCTTGGTGGAGTTCTTGTTGTAATCTTGGGGGGCCTGTGACGCCCAGTTCCGAAAAAAGAACCAAGCTAACGCATATGTGTGCCCAGGACGTTCATCACACATACACGAGTGCAATCACAAAAGGATATACAGAAAATTACCACAGAACAAAATTAATTAACCAAATTTTATTACACAAACCATATTATCCTTGAATACAAGCTCCAATGTATATTTATGACAAGTTCAACTAATGCAGCGGAAATAAACTAATTAAGAAACTAAGCAAACTAAGCATAAGGGATAGTGCAGCTCCAATAAAATCACAGGCAAAGCTGACGGTAAACACGGCCTAGAACTCCGCATTCTCACCATTAAACTCCCAATCCTGACCTGCAACTGTTGGGGGGGGGGATTGCAAGAGTGAGTACATGTCGCACTCAGCAAGTGTGGAAAGTATGACATGTGGCTGATTTAAATGATGACAATAATAATGGCAAAGTGCTGAAAAGTACATAAAAACATTTGAAAAGCAATATATTACATGTATGTGAAGTAAACCCATCATAATCATAAGTAATATCACAATACCAATCCATAGTTCACCATCCCCGTCAATAATTCCAGATTTCACCATTTACCAATAACCATATTCAATACCAGAAATTAATCCATAACAATAATACCAACCATAACCATCCCAAATACCATCCCAATACCTAGTACCCTCTAATCATGGAAGTTGTCCAGGTGCTCATAACCGGGAGCACGGCTATCATGATAGTTTTAGACACACTCTGCAGATTTTGTACCGCTTTACCCACGTGTTTGTGATTTGATCACCCGTCGGCGACTAAAGAAACCTCTCTTATGCCAATTACACTTCCTTTGGTGTATGGCCAAGAGATCACAAAATAGCCTTTACAAAGGGATTACTAGCCTATTTAGACCCCACTGAGGTTTCATCGGTGGCGATGTCTCCTACAGAGCACATCTTCAACCAAGGGCCCCCTCTTGAGCCATTCAGATCTCAGGGTAGTCCCACCAATCATCAACAAACCCAATCCGACTACCCCTTCCCCGAGCATCCTTAATGGTCCAAATAGCACTGGCAAAGCCCTAATTAATCAGCTACGCCGCACCCATACTTGGCCTCATGGTGGCACTGTAGTCCTGGCTTATTCTCGCATGAACCGGTCCTTAGATCTAAAGCAAGCAAACCACCGTACATCCAACCCATCCACATACCGGGCTTGCTTAGATCACCCATTACCATATCATATTTAACCAGTTCATGTTAACCATAATCTCATCCATACATAATTAAATTGAGTGGTATAGTTGTTTCCCATCCCAGTTGATTAAGCGAAGCAAAAGGTAAAAAGCCCTTCCCGACTCTCTACCATATATTCCAGGTGACAAGGGTGGTCAAACAAAGCTAGTAAACTTCCTATCATAGGATTCCATCAAATTGACACAAGCATGCAATTTTTGCAAACAAAACATTTATTTTAAAACAGGATCAATATGCTTCAAGGACACTTGCCTTGCTCTTGCTGTTGATTAGGGTCAAAGCCTTCAAACTCTTGGTGCTGTAGATCCTCCGTGGCACTCTCTAGCGCAAATCCGTCTAATCCGCATAATAAACATACAAGACAAGAAATACAATCAAAGAGTGCACAAATATTACTCAATATGTCATGACATGCATGATTAATGCAAATGCAAGGTAGAACTTGTTAATAGATTGCTTTTAATGATCAATAACTAGTTCTAATAGCTTTTAACAAGTTTATACAGGTTTGGAGTTGATTAGGTCAGTTTTTGGAATTAATTCAACACAATTTATCCAGGGAAATCGGACTAGTCCGCTCGGGACAGTACAAGTCCGCACTTTACGAGATCAGCAGATTAGGGTTTTCTAGATCGACATAAATTTGGAAATTAGGGGTTGAATTCTCGTATGGAAAAGAGAATAGAAGGTATACCAGGTGTTTAGAACTCCAATGAATCAAGAAACTTGGAGGTAGCACTTGGATCTTGGTGATCTAGGGTTGGTGATGAACTTGGAGATGAATTGGTGATGAAGAACAAAACTTGGTGGAGATCTTGATCCTCTTTCGTTTCCTCCTCTTCTTCTTCTTGCTTGGGATCTTCTCCTCCCACCTTGATGGTGGCTCTCCACGAACTAGGGTTTGGGTGGGGTGGAAAAGTGGCAAATAGATGTCAATCCAAGGGGTGGGGTTGTTTATATAGAAGTGGAGGCTAGGGTTAGATGAATTTCGAGTTTGAGAGGAGTAGAGGCCGGTTTAGAGTCCCACATGGGCTCTAAAAGAGTTAGGCACGACGTCCCTAGGCCCACTTAATGTGAAACCCAAGATTCAAGATCTAAAACAATAGATCAACTCGGAGTCACGAAATATCGGACAAGTTCGAAAAGGACCGGACTAGTCCGAAATCGTCCAGAGAGAAAATCGGACAAGTCTGGCCAAAAATCAGACAAGTCCGACTTTAAACAGAGATGAAATCGGACAAGTCCGCTGGAACATCGGACTAGTCCGGAAAAGTCCAGGGACTTAGCAAATTTTCAAGGATTCTTGGAATATCAGACTAGTCCGCACAAAATCGGACAAGTCCGAAACTTTCCAGAGGTAAAATCGGACTAGTCCGCAGCAAAAACGGACAACTCCGTTTTTAGTCAGAGACAAATCGGACTAGTCCTCAGTAAAATCGTACTAATCCGCACTTTCCTACATTTTAAGTGCGGTTTTGTTCCAAATACATTTTAAATGCTGCAAATCAATTTTAAACCCGTTCCTCTTGTTGTGGGTTAATGTTAAACATGTATATGAGTGCATGTAGGGCATGATGCATGAAAATGAGGGTGTCACAGGGCCCTCAACGTGTGATAAGGCCCCTTGAATTTGGTTATTTACCCTTTGTGATAAGTGAAGAGGATTGGCCTTCATGGCGATCCGATGAGGGTAGGGTTGGAGAAGACCTGGTCCTTCTGTGGGCTCCTCAACGTGGATGCAGGTTGCCTCTGTGGGAACGGAACCACGAGATAAATTGATTGTGTTCTCACTTGCGTTCATAGTTCTTATACATCATATCAATCTAGGGTTTCAATCAATCTCGCTTACTTTATGTTGAAACATTAAATATAAGATTGACTTGTGGTATACCCTAGTTCACAATCGTGTAACACTTCAATTACAAGTATATTTCCGCTGCATACATCCTAGAATCAAATTAATCGATCAAACTTGATTAACCTAGTCGGTACACACCGAACTAGTCCGCACTTGACCCGATTAGTCCGATATCTCGAGTTTTGATCTAGTTGTTAAGTGTTGCAGGTTCCGACAAAATTCAAAAAGGACTATTCACCCCCCCCCCCTCTAGGCCACATTCAATTGGTATCAGAGCAAGGTTCTTCAAGAAGGAGACTAATCGCTCGAAGAGATTATGTCGGACATGAAGGACGTACACAAGAGCAACAACCAAGAGAAGTTTGATGAAGACAAGAACTAGAAATTGGAAAAGCTCCTCGATGCCATTCAAGACTTCGAGGATGACGATGAGGAGACGTTGGAACTCAAGGCGCTCCTAAGGAAGAAAACCCTTTCCAAGGGAAAGCTAAAAATCGAAGATGAGAAGAAAAAGAAGGGGAGTAGTCACACCGACTACTCCCGATATCCTTTTAACTATGATCGCCTAAATTCTAGCAACAATCACTATCTATCCATTCCACTTGGAAAAGCCCCATACTTTGACGGCAATGACTACTCAATGTGGAGGCAAAACATGAAAATGCATTTGATTTCTCTCAATCCACGTTTATGGCACATAGTATGCACAGGAATAGATATCCCGGATGATGATGAGGACCTCACACCTAGTCAAGAGCAAGCCATCCATCGAAACGCCCAAGCTGCTACAGTCATCACTTCATCGCTCAGTCGTGATGAGTTTACAAAAGTGGATGGACTTGAGATCGCAAAAGAAATATGGGATACATTGCAAACTGCACATGAAGGCGATCGTCATGTGCAAGAAGCGAAGATCAAAATGATTGAAGGCGAGCTAGGAAGATTCGCCATCGAAGAAGATGAGTCGCCACAAGACTTGTACAACCGATTAAAGACGCTCATCAACAAGGGCGAGCATATAGAAGTAAGAAGTGGAACGACCACGAGGTAGTGAAGCTCATCCTTAGAGCCTTCATGCCTTGCAATGTCACCTTGTGTTCAATGATACGAGAAAGCCCCGGATACAAGAAGATGACCCCGGATGAGCTACTTGGGAAAATCATCAATTTTGATATGATGGAAAAACAAGCTAAACATGTGAAGGAAATTGCTGACCTCACCTCGGCAAAGAAGAAAGGGGTCACTCTAAAGTCCACCCTTTAGCCCTTGTCTAAAGAAGCTCGAGAAGCTCAACCAGAAGAAGACGGTGATGATGAAAGCAGTGACTTAGATGATGATGACATGATACTATTCATGAAGAAACTCAAGAAGATGATGAAGAAGAGACAAGGTGCTAAATCAAGTGAAGGAACGTACAAGGAAAGATCAAAGCCAAAGTTGAGGTGAGCATGCTATAATTGTGGTGAGTATAGCCACTTTATAGTTGATTTCCCATATGAACAGAACAAGAAGAAGACCAAAGAAGCAAAGCCTCACCCCAGGAAATTCTTCAAGAAGAAGAAACAAGCCGAACAAGCGCATATAGGGAAAGAGTGGGACTCAAATCATGAGTCATCATCATCATCAGAAGAAGAGATGGCTATCATAGCCATCGAGAAGACATCCAAGAAGTCCACTCTCTTGCCTACTCTCGGCGCATGGAAGGGGAACGGGACTTGCCTCATGGCAAAGGAAGGTAAACACAAGGTAACAACAAAACCCTCTTCCGTACATTCCTATTCCAGTGATAGTGAAATTAATAGTGATAATGAAGATATGCTCATTGGGTTAGATAAGAAAACAGCCACAAAAATGAAATTCTTACTTGATCAACTTGTTGAGAAGGAGAAGCAGATACATTTTCAAGAAGACATGACTATCTCCCATAAGGAGGAATATGTTGAACTTGACAAGCTTCTAGAACTTGAAAAGGAGCGAAGCAAGTCACTAGAGCTTGAATTAGCTTCAAGCAAGGAAGCTTGCTTGGAGTTAAGCGACTCAAATGCTACAATCAAGGAAGAAAATGCTAACCTAATCAAGGTTAACAAGATCCTTGAAGTGCAAGTTGAGTCACTCAAGCAAGGCGACCCTTCATCCTCTTCAAGTTCACCTTCTCAACCCATTAAAACTGAAGTTGCTTCTACTTGTACATGTGGTAAGGTTGACACCAGCTTGAAAGACAAGTCAACCTCTACCAAGGACAAGCATCCTGCACAAAATGGCATATTTGACAAGAAGAAGATCAAATATGCACGTAGTGCATACTTGGTCACAAGACCTCCAAATGTCAAATATGGCATTGGTTACTCTTATGGTGAAAAGAAACATGCTAGAAGCCATAAGAATAACAAGGAGAGAAATGTCTTTGTAAAAGGAATACCCTCTCAAACTAAAAAATCCAAAATTAATGAATCCAACACGCATGATCACCGGACTAGTCCGGTTAGGATTCGGACAAGTCCGGTCCTCCGGACAAGTCTGATCTCCCAGACTAGTCCTGTGTATAAACAACAACAGTTGCTATTTAGAACTTTCAATGCATCTTATGTCTTAATGAGAAGTAATTTTGGCAAAGTTTATGCTCATTATATTGGGCCACGCCATGGGAACATCAAGTCTCATGTCTGGGTGCCCAAAGCCCTTGTGACTAACCTAAAAGGACCCAAGCAAGCTTGGGTACCTAAAACCAAGGCATAATTTGTTTTTGCTGGCCTATTCCTCCGGTGGATCCAAATGGGTGCTAGACAGTGGCTGCACCAACCATATTACCAGAGAAAGAAGAATGTTCGTTGAGTATGAGGAAAATGAGGACCCAAATGAGGGCATCTATTTTGGAGACAATAGTCAAGGAAAGGTGCTCGGTACCGGTAAAATTTCCATATCATCTAAACACACTCTTTCTCACATATTACATGTTGATTCCTTAGATTATAACCTGCTGTCCATATCTAAATTATGTGACAAAGGTTATAATTGCTTTTTCACTAACGAGGGTGTAACCGTCTCTAGGAGGAGTGATGGTTCCATTGCCTTCAAGGGTATGTTAAAGGGAAAGCTTTATCTTGTTGACTTCAACAAGGATAAAGCTGAACTTGACACATGCTTGATTGCAAAGACCAACATGGGTGGGTTGTGGCATAGACGGCTAGCACATGTTGGTATGAGGAATCTTCAAAAACTCCTCAAGGGTGATCACATCCTATGTTTGAAGGATGTTGTTTTTGAGAAAGACAGGCCTTGTAGCGGGTGCCAAGCCGGGAAGCAAGTTGGAGCACCTCATCCCGCGAAGAACGTCATGACTACAACAAGACCGCTCGAGCTACTTCACATGGAATTATTTGGTCCAATTGCTTACATAAGCATCATCGATAACAAATATGGTTTAGTAGTTGTTGATGATTTTTCTCGCTTCACTTGGGTTTTCTTTTTACATGATAAGTTAGAAACACAAGGAATACTCAAGAAGTTCTTCAAGCGAGCTCAAAATGAATTCTCATTGACAATCAAGAACATTCGAAGCGACAACGGCACAGAGTTCAAGAACACACAAGTGGAGGAGTACCTAGATGAAGAAGGCATAAAGCACGATTTTTCAGCTCTGTACTCCCCTCAACAAAACGGAGTTGCCGAAAGAAAGAACCGAACCCTCATAGAGATAACAAGAACAATGCTCGATGAGTACAAGACCTCGGATCGATTTTGGGCGGAAGCGGTCAACACCGCTTGCCACGCCATAAATCGACTTTATCTTCATCGACTACTCAAGAAGACATCCTATGAGCTACTCACTGGTAACAAGCCTAATATTTCATATTTTCGAGTTTTCGGTTCCAAATGCTATATTTTGAACAAGAAGCCTAGGACTTCAAAGTCCGCTTTGAAGTCCGATGAAGGTTTCTTGCTTGGTTATGATTCGAACACTTACGCCTACGTGTCTACAACAAGACCTCCGAACTTGTTGATGTAGCACGTGACGTAGTGTTCGATGACACTGATGGCTCCCAAAAGGAGCAAGTTGATCCATGTGTGCTAGATAAAGAAGAAGCTCCTTGTCAAGCATTGAGAAGAATGGCGTTAGGCTAAGTTCGACCACAAGAACCACCTCTACATATGCATGAGGAAAACGAACCACGAGAGGATATCAATGATCAAGGGAGAGCTTCCATACAAGATCAACCTCAAGAAAGTGAATATGATCAACAAATCAATGAGGGCAACCACTTAGGGGGAGAAGAAGATGATCATGAAGATTCAAGACAGCAAGTACCACACCCAAGAGTACACCAATGCGTCCAAAGGGATCACCCAATCGACAACATCATCGGTGATATCCAAAAGGGAGTAACTACAAGATCTTGCATAGCTAATTTTTGTGAGCATCACTCGTTTCTGTCCTTTTTGGAACCACGCAGGGTTGAGGATGCATTGAAGGATCCAGATTGGGTAGTGGACATGCAAGAAGAACTCAAAAGTTTCAAAAGAAACGAGGTGTGGGAACTAGTCGAAAGACCCAAATCCAACGTCGTTGGCAGCAAATGGGTCTTCCGCGACAAACAAGACGAACACGGAGCGGTGACAAGGAACAAGACACGACTTGTGGCCAAAGGGTATTCACAAGTCGAAGGTTTGGATTTCCATGAGACCTTTGCTCCCGTAGCTAGACTTGAGTGCATTAGAACATTACTTGCATATGCTACTCACCATGATTTCAAGCTCTATCAAATGGATGTGAAAAGCGCCTTCTTCAATGGAACAATCAAGGAGGAGGTGTATGTGGAGCAACCCCCGGGGTTTGAAGATGAAGAGTTCCCCGACCACGTATTTAAATTATGTAGGCTCTATGCGGCCTCAAACAAGCTCCTAGAGCATGGTATGAGTGTCTTAAAGATTTCTTAATTGAAAATGGCTTTAAGATCGGTAAAGTAGATTATACATTGTTTGCAAAGAACATTGACAATGATCTCTTTGTTTGTGAAATCTATGTTGATGATATAATCTTTGGTTCAACTAACAAATCTTTTTGTGGGGAGTTTAGTAAAATTATGACAGATAGGTTTGAGATGTCTATGATGGGAGAGTTAAAGTACTTCTTGGGATTCCAAGTGAGGCAACAAAAGGAAGGGACATTCATAAGTCAAACTAAGTACACTCAAGACATACTCAAGAAGTTTGGAATGGACAAGGCGAAGCCCATAAAGACTCCCATGGCAACGAATGGCCACTTGGATCTCAATGAAGATGGACCTAGCATCGATCAAAAGGTATATCGCTCCATGATTGGATCTCTACTCTATCTATGTGCATCTAGGCAAGACATTATGTTGAGTGTATGTTTGTGTACAAGATTTCAAGCCAATCCTAAGGAGTGTCACTTGACAGCCGTGAAAAGGATCTTGAGATATTTAGTTCATACACCCAACCTTGGTCTTTCGTATCCAAAAGGCTCCAAATTCATTCTCATTTGTTACTCCAATGCAGATTATGCCGGATGCAAAGTAGATAGAAAAAGTACCTCAGGTACATGCCAATTCCTAGGTAGATCCCTAGTTTCTTGGTCCTCCAAGAAAAAAAACTCCATTGCCCTATCCACAGCCGAAGCGGAGTATGTTGCAGCCGGGAGTTGTTGTGCACAACTCCTTTGGATGCGACAAACTCTAAGGGATTACGGTTACAATATGAACCGTATTCCACTCCTTTGTGATAATGAGAATGCCATTAAAATTGCCCATAATCCAGTTGAGCACTCTAGAACCAAACACATAGACATCCGACATCACTTCTTGAGAGATCACTCCATGAAAGGAGATATAGCCATTTCCCATGTCAACACCAAAAAGCAATTGGCCGACATATTCACCAAGCCACTTGATGAAAAACGCTTTTGCAAGCTTCGAAATGAACTAAATATCCTTGATGCTCGGAATGTGCCTTGAAAATTTGCATATATGTATGAATTCTTCAAAATATGTTGATTGGATTGTCAACATCATCTCTCTCAATTTTTTCCGAAAAACTATGTCAATTACTAGACCTTGGTGAATTATGGTCATTGCTTGATTGTTGTATGCTTACTGATCATATTCATCAAGATTATTTGATTTGATTTGCCTCCCTATTTTCTAAATAAGTACCTTCGAATATATACGAATGGGCTAGGCATTTCTTCCCTGGTGACCACAAACTAGTCCGTGGTTACCCGGACTAGTCCGCACGTGCAGACTAGTCCGCAGGGTGTCGGTTAGGCCGGACTAGTCCGGCAGACCACGGACTAGTCCGATATAGCCTCTGGAAAAGTTCGGACTAGTCTGATCATTTTCGTACTTGTCCGATTTTTCGTGTCCATAACCCTAGCCGCCAAACCCTAATTTCCTCACCCCGCCCCACACTTGCCTCAAGCTTTCTCTCTCCACACTCGAGCTCTCTAAGTCGATTTGGTGACTCCTCCATCAATAAGCTCCATGTTTGGGTGGAAATCAAGCTCCTTTGCTTAGGCATTGAAGTCCACGGACTTGTCCGCCCTTCAACACCCTCCTCTCTGAGATTCAAGCAATTTTCCGGTAATTTTTCCTCCAAACCCTAGAAATCTCCTTTTTCTTCATTGTTGATTGAATAGCCTAGCTTCTTTCACCTAATACTAGTGTCCTTGATGTATTACATTGTTTTTAGGCTAGTTTTGCATTGAGCAACTCCATTTGTCTCATAGTTAGGGTTCTTGAGGATGAATACCAGACTAGTCCAGTCCATACACGGACAAGTCCGGTCACCCGGACTAGTCCGTGTCTGTACACCAGACTTGTCTGATTTTTCTGAACTCAAACCTAACCTTTCAATTCCTCAATGCAATTCCTTGTCATCTATTCTCATCAATACCTTGTATAATCCATTCTCAGGGCATGTCGAACTCTCACGACGAAGTTTCCGACTTCGAAGCTGAGATGGACCAAGAAGCCCCGCTTCGGTCCTCGATGGACAAAAGCAAGAAGCGCCCCTTCGAGCCAGCCCCCTCTCCTCCTCAGTCTAAAAAGAGGGTGGCTCGACGTAAGGTGCCTGCTTCCAGGGCTTCCGTTGGTGGCGGCCCTAGCTCGACAAGTGCCCGCCAAGCCAAGGGCAAGGGCAAAGGGATCGCAACGGGCCCGATTGGCCCTCTAAATATGTCAGCTCCAAAGCAAGGGGCTCGAGATCCCACAGAGGAATGGTTCAACGGGAAGGGCAGTGACTCAGTGGCTCAGTTCCGAAATGGTGATTGCTACAGCCATCCGAAGCAAGCTGTCGATGGAAGATTTTGGAGCAATTTTCATGCAGATTTCTACAAGTCTGTATACCTCTCAATGAAGACACCTATTGTGCGGAGCCAATGGATCGATTGGGCCCATTTTGAGAAGAAGAGTTGCTCACCGTTTGTTGAAGTGGTGGAGGCAGTCGAGAGGCATGGCCAGAAGGATCTCTTTGCCTTCAGGAACAATTGGAATGATGAGGTCATCACGCAGTTCTTTGCGACCTGCCATTTCTCAAGTGACGAGGAAGAGAGTGTGACCTGGATGACTCATGGATCCAAGTACAGTATTACTTATGAAATATTTGCAAGACTGCTACACCTTGACACCTCAAGCAATGACAACTTGATCATCCACAACATAGGTGTCATTGAGAAGGACAAGATGAAGTTTCTCTATGAGCCCAACTCCAAGTTCAACCCCCATTCTACAAAGAACATGAAGCCTTTCTTTGTGGTCTTGAACAGAGTCCTGAGGAAGACAATTGCCCCCAAGGATGGGGATGCTGGGAGTGTGCAGGGCTATCTCCTGACCTTGATGAAGGTCATAAGCAAGGACCGCAAGTTTGATGTGGTTGACTATATTTGGAATGATATGGTCAACATCTCTTGCACACCCAATAGGTCATGTGGCTATGCCCCTTATTTGATGTTCATGATTGAGAAGGTCACTGGCATAGAGTTCGTCAAAGATGTGGAGCACCTTCCCTTGAGGCCCCAGATGCCTCAAAAGCCAAGCATACAGGTTGCTCCATCTCCGGCCTCCAGTCCTGAGGCTCCAGTGAGAGCCAGTGCCGGTGCTAGGGCTGCCCCTGCCACTAGGGCAGCTCCTCAAAAGGGATCTGCAAGTGGCATCTTCAAGTATTTGGCTGCTATTTTTGCCTCCTGCAAAAAGGTCGAGGTGAAGGCCCACAAGCTTAACAAGAGAAGAAAGGCTGACATGAAGTATGTCAAGGAAAATGTGAAGCGGATTTGCCAAAAACTGGAGATCGAGCCCATTGGATCTCCAGTAATTTCTGAAGATTCCGACTCTGACTACACCGAGCTCAGACCCTTGACTCCCTCCGAGCTTGCCTATTTTGGCATTGGGGGCTCGAGTGGCTCCGTTCCTCCTCCTCCTCCTCCTCCTCCTCATTAGCCTGAAGATGAAGATGAAGACGATGAAAGGACCGACAGCGAGGCTTGAAGACTTTAGGTCCCTCCTCTCCTTCTTTTTGGTGTCTTGATGCTAAAGGGGGAGAGATTGAGGGGGAGGCTTAGGTCTTAGGTCTTAGCTGTAGGATGCGAGGAGAGCTTCCTTTTATGCTTTTTGTCTATTTTGTGGGTTGTAAAACTTTTAATATGCTATTTTGATACTCTTGGTCCTATGATGCAGTGTTTTGAACTACTTATGAAGTAATTGATGAAATATGTGATTTTGCTTCAAGAATGACATATATGCTTGTTGTTGATGTGTTTATGTCAATTATGTCATTCTCATCATGATTATTGTTTCTATACACTTAGTAATGCATCCCACCATAAAGAATGCACATATGGATCATGTTTTCATTGCTTAATGTATTTTATACTCATATGTGCACACTTTATGAAAATCTTAAATTTTTATCATATTTTGTGAAATCTCAATTGGTTGTCATCAATCACCAAAAAGGGGGAGATTGAAAGTGCATCTAGGAATCCTTTGTGGGTTTTGGATGATTTATGACAAGCAAATGAGATCCTAACTACTTTGTTGAGATGAGAACATGTTTTTTATGAGAAAATGAGCAAAGAGCCAAAAAGAAGGGAGAATAAGGAGCAATGTGGAAAAGAGCTCAAGGAACAAGTGTAGTAGATCATTGTGTGTGGAGTGTGTTAAGGAAACACACCCCAAGAGCTCAAGCACAAATAATCACACACATTCCACAAGTTTATACAGGATCGGACTAGTCCGACTGACACCGGACTAGTCCGATATCTTTCTGCACAAGATCGAACAAGTCCGATATCACCGCGGACTAGTGCGATATCTCTCTAACTAGAATCGGACTAGTCTTTCCCAATGCAGACTAGTCCTCAAAACACTTCACAAGTTGCACAAAATCGGACAAGTCCGGTCACACAACGGACTAATCCGATATCATTCTGATGTAAATCGGACAAGTCCGATATTGGCACGGACTAGTCCGAAAACCCTCTGACCTAAATCGGACAAGTACTCCAAGTGCGTACTTGTCACCCAATTCACTTAGGGCTTCATTGATCCAGACAAGTCTGATGATTATCGGACTAGTCCAAAGATTTCCAGAAGCGAAACCAGACAAGTCCGCTTCTAGCCGAACTATTCCAATATTTCGGGACACTTAGGGTTTGCTACACACAACACACCGGACTAGTCCGATGTCCACCACAGACTAGTCCGATATTCCTAAACCCTAATGGTCACTTTTAAAAACCTCACATAAATAGATGTGCACGGCCCAACTTTTATGTCTCTCGACCCCCTGCACTGTTACACCTCCCAAGAGCCTCAAAACACATCTCTTCACGAAATCAAAAGCAACAAAGATCAATCCCTTGAGGATACACTTTGGATCATTGGAGAGACACGATTCATCACTCATTGAGCTCTTGGTTTGATTCCCTAACACACTCTTGTGATTTTCATTGTAATATTTCGAGTGTGTTCTTGGTGGAGTTCTCGTTGTAATCTTGGGGAGCCCTCAACATGTGAGAAGGCCCCTTAAATTTGGTTATTTACCCTTTGTGATAAGTGAAGAGGATTCGCCTTTGTGGCAATCCGACGAGGGTAGGGTTAGAGAAGACTCTGTCCTTTTCTGGACTCCTCAACGTGGATGTAGGTTGCCTCTGTGGGAACCGAACCACGGGATGAATTGCTTGTGTTCTCACTTTGCGTTCATCGTTCTTATACATCATATCAATCTGGGGTTTCAATCAATCTCGCTTACTTTAGGTTGAAACATTAAATATAAGATTGACTTGTGGTATACCCTAGTTCACAATCGTGTAACACTTCAATTACAAATATATTTCCACTGCATACATCCTAGAATTGAATTAATCGATCAAACTTGATTAACCTAGTCGGTACACACCGGACTAGTACACACTTGACCGGACTTGTCCGATATCTCGAGTTTTGATCTGGTTGTTAAGTGTTGCAGGTTCCGACAAAATTCAAAAAGGCCTATTCACCCCCCCCCCCTCTAGGCCACATTCACTTTCGAAAGGGTCCAGACCATCCAACGCCCCGTGTACTTCATCAGCAAAGTGCTCCACGATGCCAAGACAAGATACATTGAGATGCATAAGCTGCTTTACGCAGTTCTTATTGCCTCAAGGAAGCTTTGTCACTACTTCCAAGCCCACAAAATATCAGTGGTAACTTCTTTTCCACTACTTTATATTTTGCATAACCCTAACTCTATTGGGAACATTGCAAAGTGGGCAGCAGAACTGGCTGAATTTGATCTTGAATTCGTGTCACGACAAGCAATCAAAAGTCAAGCCTTGACTGACTTCGTGGCGAAATGGACTCCCTCTCCATTAAACCCAGAGGGCCACAGTGAATAGAAACCAGAACCCAAGGTTCCGGTATTCATCGAGCGTCACTGGACACTCTACTTCGATGGCTACGCGTAGAAGCAAGGGGCCAGAGCTGGAATCCTTCTCCTTGCTCCAACTGGGGATAAGGTCAAGTACATGGTTCACCTTGATTTCAATGCGACCAACAACATGGCGGAGTATGAAGCTCTCATCTACGGACTAAAGGTGGCACTATCTTATGGTGTCAAATAGCTGTTAGTAAAGGTAGATTCACAACTTCTCATCAAACAAGTCAAAGGTGAATGCTCCTGTAACAATCCTCAACTAGCTGCTTATCTCCTTGAAGTCCAGAGGCTTCAGAAGGACTTTGAAGTCCTGGATCTCCACCATGTTCAGCATCTTCACAATGCTGAAGCCGATGAACTCTCGACAAAAGCCTCAACTGGAGCTCTGACTCCTGACAGAATCTTCGTCTGGAGGTTGTCAAAACCAACAGCTCAAAACCAACAACTGAGTAAAGGGGGCGAGACCAGCACCACAAAACTAGCAGTCCCGATGGCCCTGTTACCATGGCGTCCACCAAGGGTCGTGGGTGTTGTCGGAAGCTCTGAGCAACCCAGCACGCAAGACTCAGAAGCTCAAGTATGCTCCGATGCATGGATCTCGGGGATTCAAAGCTACTTGAAAGGTAATATCCTTCCTAAAGACAGTGTATCCGCTGACCGGATTGTCAGATCGGCTAAAAGATACACGTTGGTAGAAGGGAATCTCTACCGGCGTGGTGCCAATGGCATCCTAATGCGGTGCATTGCAAGGGAAGAAGGTTGTGAGCTCCTCGCGGAAATCCATGGAGGCGAGTGTGGTAACCATGCTTCTTCTCGCACGCTGGTCGGTAAAGCCTTTCGGCATGGCTTTTACTGGCCTACAACACTCCAGGATGCGGTTGAGCTAGTGAAAAAAATGTGAAGCGTGCCATTTCCACGCAAAACAGATTCACACACCGGCTCAATCAATACAAATGATACCTCCTACATGGCCATTCGCTGTGTGGAGAATGGACATCTTGGGACCTTTCCCAAAAGTCGTCGGAGGTTACAGGTTTACGTTGCCATTGACAAGTTCACCAAGTGGCTGGAAGCAACTCCAGTTATAACAATCAACAAGCAATCAGCAATCAAATTCTTGAAGTCCATTATATGCAGATTTGGAGTTCCAAACAAAGTCATAACTGACAAAGGAACCCAATTCACAAGTGCTGCATTTCAAGAATATTGCAAAGACCTCGGCATTCAACTCAGCTACACCTCAGTAGCCCATCCAGCAAGTAATGGCCAAGCTGAGAGAGCAAATGCAGAGATTTTAAAAGGACTCAAGATGCACACATATTAGTGCCTGAAAAAGCATGGAGCTAACTAGATTGAGGAGCTTCCGTCCACATTGTGGGCAAACAGGACAACTCCAAACCGGTCAACCGGGGAAACTCCATTCTTCCTGGTGTACGGAGTTGAAGCAGTCCTTCCTCTGTAGATCACCTTGGGGTCCCTCCGGGTCCGAACCTTCAACGAAGCCACGCAGGACCAGCTCCGGCGTAAAGTCAACGAAGCCACACAGGACCAGCTCCGGCGTAAAGACCTTGACCTCGTCGACGAGGGAAGGTGCCAAGTAGCTGTTCGGAATGCATGTTATCGCCAAGCGCTCCGGCGTTATAATCAAAGGCATGTGCTCAACCGACAAATCGAGGAAGACGATCTGGTGCTTCGGAAGATACTAACTCTTGAAGGAATGAACAAACTTTCCCCCGATTGGGAAGGTCCTTTCCGAGTGATCAAAGTATCCAAACACGGATGCGTTCGCTTGGCAACTAAGGACGGGATTCCACTTCCTAATCCTTGGAATATCGAGCACCTCCGTAAGTTTTATGCTTAGAATCATGGAGGTGAGTCTGTAATTACACACGTTGTATGTTATAGAGTCGCCAAACAGACATGGGTAAGTCCTCCGGGAGAACATCCGAACCCCTCCGGGAGGGTCCAGGAAGTTTAAATACACTTCATACAGTCATTGCACTAAAAGTGTAACTACCTACCCTGGGTTAGCTTGGTCCCACACCCTAAGTGTGTCCTTGTCTCCCCTGTAATCCAGACCTATAATGAAAGACATTGTTGTGTGAAAAACAGACTCCACATGCATTTATTTTTGTACAAGGTTCGATCTATCAAATTATTGTTTTTAACCTTCTTGTCTATAATGAAGTTGTGCAATTCTTTTTTAGTTTTTACCCAAGTTATTCATATGTGTTGCAAGTTATATTGTTGATCTTTTTGGGTCTTAACATGTTGTATAGTCTACTTGCGTGAACGTCAAGCCAACATAGGTCCGAAGTGTGCTATCGACATATCCTGGTCCTGCACCCTAAGTACGCCACTCTACCTACACTCTAGCAGGCATTAGTCGGGTAAGCACTAAAAAAGCATATGGGTCTGGAAGAGTTACATCAATATACTTGCTACCATATCGAGTTGCTTCGGAATAAAAACTCAAGAAAGAACAATAAGTCACAAAAGATTTATAGATAAGAGGACGAATTTTACTGTTTCCTTGTATTTAATGTGCAGGAAAAACATGGTGATGGTAGACGACGTCGGGGCTACTAAGCTCCAACAACCCCTAGGGGGGGCCATCGTCAATGTTTTATACGCTGATAGTGGGTACCGTCGGAGCTACCAAGTTCTGCCAACACCAGGGGGCCTGCCACCGACGCATCAGAAATGAAGACTTTGGATCTAAAATCAAAAAAGTGCGAAGAGTTCAAGTCATCAAGATACTGTCAAAACCTTTGGTGCATGTACACAATTCAATTGTACACATATACCAGGGGGCCAACAAGATAGAGCACATTATATTGAAGACAAAAATAAAGTGAAGTTCATGGCAAAATGGATTTCATTAATTTGAAGCACTTGATTATAAAATTGGGATGTTGCAGCTCCTCCAACGACTTCTGGGCGTCCTCAAGCTCCGAACCTTCCTGAGCGAGGCGCTCGACAAATTTAGCATGTTGTTGCATACTCTCAGCAACTTGTTTCTCACGATCGGTCAGCTCCGTCTCTCGGAGGTGGATGCGGTTCCGCCTTTCTGCTAAGTCCTTTTCCCTATTTTTCACCTTCCCTTCGCTGGTGGCAACATCAGCTTCTATTTTTGAGAGCTCCTGCCCCACTTTCCAGTACTTCTTCTTTTCCTCTTTGCTCTATAGATCCAGCTTCTTGCTGTGATCTGCCAAATTCTGTGCACCCAGATCAATTTCTGGGTGACCTTTGCCTCCCTTTTCACAACATCCTCCTGCTGCTCCAGGAGCTTTTCTTCCCTCGCCTCCAGGTCCGCCCGGTGCTTCGGGAGAACCTTGTTCAATTCATTGAGGTTTTCGTGACGCTCATCAGCAGCAGCACGCCTCTCCTTGGCTTGCTCAAGTATTTCCTTGGAGTTAGCGTCGAGTGCCCGGATGGCGGCTTCCTTCTCCTCAAGCAGTTTGTCCCAGTATTCTAACCGGGCCTTCTCCCTCTTGATCCACTCCTATTGGTCAGTCGGCCTCGTCTGGGAAAGCATGGTCTCGAAGTGGAGTCTGTTGCGCCAACGCCTCAAGGTGTTGCGCTCCTCCTCCAGGGCTTTGCTCTAATGATCGAAGGCGAGTTGAACTTGTCGGAGGCTATAGCAGGCGTTGTCTATGGACAACGCCATAGGGATAGGCTCCAGACCTGCTGGGACCATCTCCACAGGCCCCAGAGGATTTTCCATCACAAAAATTGGGTCCCACTCTACAAGAGTGGTCTCCTGAGCTCCTGCAGCACTAGGGTCGCTCTCCGGATGCCCTTCAGCAGTGGCAGAGGAAGAACCCACTGGGGGAACTCCCACCTTCAGAGTAGAAGTTGAAGGCACTGCCTCCAGGTCTTCGGTCGCTGGCTCCGAGGGCGGAGGACTTGTCGCCACCTCTTCATGCAGCTCCGGCTCTGGTTCATCTACCTCCGGGGCAATGGCAGGGACTTCATCTGAGGCCTCTATCATCGCTGGCTCAGATGCTGGCATGTCAGCTCCTTCTGGTTCAGCGATCGGAGCTTCAGGCATTTCTGGCTCAGTCGCTGGGCGTTCAACAACTTCTGGCACAAGGGCTGGAGCTTCAATAATTTCCAGCTCAGTGGTCAGGACTTCGATTGCCTCTAACTTAGCGGCCAGGGCTTCTACGACCTCCGGCTCAAAGGCTGGAGCTTCAAACGTCTCCGGCTCCAGTACGGGAACATCAACCTCCAGCACCGATGGCAGAGGTACATCTCCAACTTCTCCCTCGTGGTCCGGCGCTACCACAGGAGCTTCAGGCGAGGACTTTGAATCCAACTCCACGACAGTTGGCGCCAGAGCTTCCGTGACTTCTGCCACCACTTGAGGAGGAGGCTCGATGCTTGATGCTGGAGGTTCAGCATGCGCAGCCCCGATCACTGCAATAGATGCCGAAGTTCCTGACCCCTTCTTCGACACCCTAGAAATAAAAGGGAAGAGAAGATTAAAGACACATCAAAAATAAGACTAGCATTTTAACGTGATCAATCAATGCTTACCTAGGGATGCTACCACCCCAGTCACCTCGAAACCTCTTCTTTTGAGGTCCGGAACCGGAACCCACAAAGTCTGGTGAGACAACGACTTCGGACCGCAGCTGAGGACTACTTGCAGCAGCTGGTGTCCTCTCAGTCGGAGCTTCTTTTGGCCGGGAAGAACTCCTGGGCTTGGAACTCTTAGCTGGCACTAAGGCTGGGGCTGACTGCCCGAAGCTAGCGCCTCTTGAAGAAGCCTGCGTTGCAGAAGGTGCAGTCACAGAGGACCACCTCTGCCGGGGAGAAGGAGCCGTCGTAGAGGGAGCAGCCTTGACAGACCTCCCATCAGCATGCTTCAGCTTCCTCTTCTGGCTGGAGGGTTCAGCTGGCTCCTTGCCCTTGCCCTTGCCCTTGCCCTTGCCTATGTCTTCAACCCTCTGGCTCAGGGCGGAGGCAGGCCCTCTTTCGGAAGCTCCGGAGATTACCACCCTGGAGGTCGGACGCCTTTCCACCTCACCAAGGTCGTCAAGCGCCGGCATCTTCCTCCAGAGCTCTCTGCTGAATTGTGTCTCCATGTTCAGAGGAAGGAAAGCTGCCAGAGGAACAAATTCGTCGCTATCAACGTTTATCCCATGCTGGAATTTCTTGAGACCAAGCTTCAATTCTTCGTCATCCAAGTTGGATTTCAGACCAGTTTCAATCCGGTCGTCATCCATCACGTTGTTGAGGGCCCAAGCGAGCTTCTCCCTCTTCCTCAGTGGAGCCCATCTGTTGACCAGGAAGTTGCAGAAGACAATTTGAGGGGTCACTCCAGCCTCCATGCATTTGCGGATCCTGGTCAGAATAAGGTTGAAGGCATCTGACAACACCGGAACTACACTCCAAGCGTCGGTGTCAATGTCGGGGAGTTCTTCAGGTAGCTCCAACCTCTCGTGCTCCTACACTGCAATGATGACCCAGTCCTTCTTCCAGTCATCCCATTTCTCGGAAGCAAATGACTTCAAGTATTTGAAGGGGCAGTTCTTGCGCTTCACGAAATAGTAGAAGCCAAGAAGCTCAGTCCACTTGTCGATGGTGTGGATGGTGAAGAAGGTACGAAACAGCTCAACGCAGGGGGGGACAACCACCCACATCTCGCAAAAGTGGACGAAAGTTGCCACTAGAAGAAGAGAATGGGGGCCAAGATGATACAGCTGAAGACCGTAAAAGTCCAGCAGCATTAAAAGAAAAGTTGAGAAAGGTGGGATCAATCCCACCATGGCGTACGCAGAGAAGTACACCATGTCACCATTATGCTCCTTGTTGAACGGGAGCTCGCCGACACAGATCTGGTGGCTGAAGGAGTCACTGGACCACCCCATATAGGTTCGGACCTTCATCAAATCGTCTTTGCTCTTGAGGCGGCTCTTGGGAAGACCCAACTCCATCGCGGCAAACTGGAGCAAAGGAATATAAAGCTAAGCAAAGTTTGGGAGGCTATGAGCGCAAGTCTGATCGAAAGTGTAAAGGGTCCCCAAACTGCGCACACTTTCCTTCTTAAGTAAGCCTTCACGACACTTGGATGGAAACCGCAAAAAGAGTGGGGTCACATTTCAAAAATTTACTTTGTCCATGAAGAATGGACCCGGGGCCACCGCGACGAAGAGATCGAGGTTATTACCCCAGGCGAGCCGTTGTCATGATGGGCGGTGGGAGAACCAAAGGCGGCACCCTGACAAGATGCTTGGAACCGATACAATTTTTATATGGGGAACTGGCGACCTTCAATTGCGTGAGATCCGCACTCAAGGATCTCATCTGCCGAATTCATAACAAGCCACACGACGATGGTTTAACCCCGTACCATCGCCCCAACGGCACATTACGAGACTTTTGAAGTCTAAGCGTGAGAATCAAGGATGGCCCCACCTTTGGTAGAATAACTTAACCCAAAGGGTTTCCCCCAAAGGTGGGCTCGGGGGCCACTGTCAGTACCCTGCGTACCGGGTACCCTATGATACAACAATAAGTGCAAAAGAGTTTTGCCCTTCAAAGTCGAAGGCCTCCTCAGGCCCCACATGTCATATTACACCAGACCCGCGTCCCTCATATCGGCAGCTCCGGAGATTGATGAGTGTAATATAAATCCGGAGCTACCTCCGCTATCAACACGTGTATAATAACCACGGACCTAACCCCCAGCAAGAGGGAAGCTCCGGTGTTGACACGTGTACAGCAGCTCCAGAGCTACCTCCCCGCAAAGAGAAGCACCAAAGATGTCACGTGTGGAGCCTCCGGATCTTCATCTATGAATAGATTGGAGGATCTCCTTTAGCACGGACATTCAAGGGACAAGTCAAAGCAACAGTTAGAAGACTTAATTACGTGTCATTAATGTTGTATTAACGACACACAATCAGATCACTATTAATAGAGGTAATGCAGCCATTAAGGCACGTTATCAGACTATTAACCATGCTTAATACCCGTAGACAGTGTAATAGGCTATTTAATACGCCAGGGCCACATGTTGGGCCAGGCTAATGATGTAACAGTCAGTCCTTGGACTATAAAAGGATTGAGCCGCACGATACAAAGGACAACCCCAAGCTGAGCCAGAGATTATGCTTTCTAGCGATTCATAATACACAAACACACGCCCCGTGGAGTAGGGTATTATGCTCAAGCAGCCTGAACCACGTAAATCTCTGGTGTCGCCATCTTGATCTTGATCTCTGTGTGCCCCAATCGAAACAAGAACCTTCGCAGGCTACACTTTAGTAGTACCGGGGAAAGTGTCATTGCTACACTTCGACACCTGCGACGCCGTTGAGTTTATCCGGCAGGTCAAAGATGAGGTCGACGTCTGCGAGAAAGTGGTCGGGACCGTTGCGATCAAGAGGACAAACACGGAGTGCAGGCGATGGCGGTTGCAAGCTCTGAATGATGTCCAAGATGTGACGTGGCCCCCAAAACCCCCAATACCGGCGTAAGTGGCACTGCCCAGCAAGGAGGATGACCCGTGCACGGCCATCGGCTGAGCAACGGTTGACCAGCCACATCTTCTGTAGCGATGACTGTAGGATTAGGCACGAGCATGTCTAGTTCTGCCACGCAATGTTAGTTTGTATGGGTTATATTTAATATATAAAATTGTATAATATAGCCCATATGAAATTGTATATATAAAATTGTATGTAGTCTCTGATTGAAACGCCTTTGTATTGTAACTTTTATGCATTAGAAGTATTACAATTTCTAAACATCAATGTATCAAACCTTAAGCAAGAAGCCCGCTCAAGTCAAATTTGACTATTGCCTAGTCCTCACTGTGGTGCTCACGGTGCCGCACCCCGCTGCCAGCACCATGATGTGTCGGTCGGGAACACAAACTTTTGCATAGAGGATAGGGATGGCAACAGGTCAGGTTTGGGTCGGGTAGATCAAAAACCCGACCCGAAAAAAAAGTGTGCGGGTAAATTTTCATACCCGTACCCGCGGGTAGAAAATGGTACCCAAACTCGATGGGTTTCAGTCGGGTTTTGGGTACCCGATGGGACCTGCTAGGGTTACTATATTTTCATTCTTTGGCTCGGATCTGAGGGTGGCGGTCTGACATGTTGCGGGCGCGCGATGGTGGATCTGCTAGGTTTGGATCACCGACACAGGGACGACGCACGAGGTAGAGCGGGGGGAGCATGGGGAGTGGCGGAGGCCGATGGATCATACATGGCGTTGATGCGCTCGGGGAAGGCCGAACGTATACGCTAGAGGGAGGTGGCGCCGATGCACTCGATGGAGGCGGCGGCCGCGCACGCGAAGGGCGATGTCGACGGGGGGAGGCGACGAAGAGCGACGCTGGCGTGGCTGCGGACGGAAGGCGGGGTGCGCCCGTGCGCTGCCGGCGGGGGGGGGGGGGGGGGGAGGTGGCGAAGGGTGACGTCGGCGATGTGGCTGAGGCAGGAAGCCGGGGTGCGCCCATGACGACCAGATCAGCTAGGTGCGGCTGGGGCCGTGGCGTCGTGCCCGTGCAGTCGTGAGGGAGAAGGAGAATGAGGAGTTCGGACCGGGAGGGAGAGGGTTGTGGCGCTCCTGGGAGTCGGTGGTGGAGTCAGGGTAGGTAGATTAGGTTTCGTTTATGGGCTGGACTCTCTGTTTTGGCCCAAATTTTAGAATTCGGGTAACCGACGGGTACCTGCAGGTAAAAAACAAAACCCGTACCCGTACCTATACCCGAAAAATGACGGGTCGGGTACGGGTTGTACCCGCGGGTAAAAATATGTACCCGAACCCATACCCGTCGGGTGCAATACCCGATGGGTACCTGAATCCGCGGGTATAATTGCCATCCCTAATTAGAAGATGCCCATTTGGCCTTACAAGGTTATGCGAGACGGCCCTTTCAAGGGCTCATATCCACTGTGTTTTGTCCCACCACACAAAGCTGAGCACGTTGCAATGAGCATATAAGGCAGGGACACAATTGCCAGTGAAAACACCCGCATGCTCAAGGTGCTTCCTGGCTTCAACGCTCGCGGCGTCGCACCCGATAATAGGATCTTTGGCATGCATTGTGCCCGTTCGGCCACAAAATAATGCGAGACGAGCATTATATATGTCTGTCTCCGATTGTTGGCCTAGGTACTTTAGTTTCTCTCATGCTCTCTCCCAACACTTAGCAATTTTTTTGGCCAAAACTTGGCAAAATTTTCCCGCGCTCTCTCGCTCTACTATCGACCTAGAAGCCTCCGCCACCTCATCCCTGGATCATGTCACCTCCTGATCGTCTCATCCCTGGACCACGCTGCCGCCTGAACCCTGCACTCAGAGCATTTCGCCGCCGTACCTATTCCTCAACTCGCTCTTTGTCATTGTCGTGATGTCGCCGTCGACCCTGACCTCAGTATGATCATTGCCAGGCTCTCTCGCTCTACTGTCGACCTAGAAACCACTGCTCCGATGCCTCTACCACCTCCTCCCCAGATCACGTCGACGTCCGATCTTCCCCATCCCGATTACTATTTTTTACCCCTTTAGATCTTGATACTATCAGTGGCTTCAGATTTCTTTGATTTAGCTCTTCTTTTCTGTATGTAGATGTCGTCGGATCGTAGTTGGATGTATGGGTCGCACATGGATTCATGGTGGATTATCGATGTTGGATGTGTGGGCCATGCATGGATTCATGGATTCATGGTGGATTATCGATGTTGGAACAAAAATGGGGAGGAGGGACTTAATGAAGCAGAGATGAGAGATTCATATCTGGAGAGGGATCTCCCTACCAGTGTCGAAGCAGATCACGATGATGAGGCGAACGTGCCAGATATATTAGGGTTCACCGATGAAGACATTGAGTTTGGTCATTGTTGCGCTGCCACCGTCGGCGTCAACCCCAACCTTTGTAATCGGTATGATCAAGCCTGAACTATTTTTGTGAATGAACCAGCTGCAGGAAGACCCTACTTGTAAATATATTAATTACTGTACATAAGGTAGGTACTGAAAATATACTAGAGAGTGTTCCCAAGTATAAACAGCCTACGGTCTTACAACAAATATACTAGGGAGTAATCCCAAGTTCTTGGATTAGAATGTTAGAAAAGACTTCTGTCACTCAAATCAAATGCCACTTTGAGTGATTTTCCCGCCTTCTCAGAACCAGAGGACGCCACAGCCCTTAGCTTGTTTCCAATGAGCTGCACCAGGGACCGTCAACACAGGACCATGGCAGGGGTGAGGATTGCCATTGAACAGTGGGGGATCCTCTCCACCAACTTCTGTGTCTATCCTGATCACAAGACTTCAGTGAATATCCAAGATGTTATCGACCAAGACTAACAGCAGGACCCTAGTAGGATTGCGGTCTCTCATCCCAAAACAGAAATTATCCACAGTTGGAGCAAGCTTGTTCAAGAAACTTAGTTTCCCTAGGATGCAACAATTGTGAGTGCGGGCTGCTAATCACTAGTGCGTCCCTTTCCCAACTATTCCGCAAATGGTAAATTCCTATGCCATGCGGGTGCGCGCCAAAGTTCACTATGTGCTTCCTCTGGTTCACTATGAAATCAACAATCAAATGCATCAAGTGGTTCCTTTGAGCCTGAGTCATTACCTCCTCTATTGTTGTGATAGCCAACTCTTCATATGAAGATTAACTTTGTTAATATTTGATTGATCAATATAATTTAATGTGTGATCTCTATTTAGCTATACATATGTTTGTGTTGCTGATCCTGACAACTTTGCTGCCAAATCTTGGCTACCTCCAGGATGCAGCCGACAAGCAGGGTAAATAGGGGGACATCTAATAGGAGACGAGAGTCTAACAGGGCACATCTCCTATTAGTGCCACAGTGAACCAGCTGGTAGTAAAATAGGCGACGAGCTAAGAAAAAGTCCGTCTCCGATACTTCACCTGAAGGAGATGAGCATGCATAAAGCGCGTCTCGGATCAGTTCCTATTAGTCTCCTATTTCATATAAAAGGAGACGGTCCTACGGGAAAGCCGTCTCGGATATCTTACGGAAAGGATACAGACATCCGTCCATCGTGTCTCAGATTGTTAAACTAAAGGAGACGATCGCCCATTAAGATCGTCTCGGATTGCTTACAGAAAGAAGATGGGCAGTAGTATCGCCTGTCTCGGATTTTTTATATAAGGGAGACGAGCTTTCGACAAGACCGTCTCCAATGTTTACTTATCAGCGACGCGCCTCGTCGCTCGTCTCTAATGTCTCCATAATGCGAGACGCAACGACGGAAACACGCAGTTTGCTCGTCTTCAGCATGTCTCAGATAATCCTTTCTCACGTAGTGCGTGCTCGTGAGGGTGGCAGGATTCATTGTCTGCCGTTGGTTAGGGTTTTGCCTGGGCTTTTCCTGGGGGTGGGCTTGTAGTGCCAGTTGGACAGGTTCCTTCTATATTTCCCTTTTCCTGCCTTTGTTATTGAAAATAAAGTAGAATATTCTGCCCATCTGCATGCGCTACAAGAGGAATTGTGCCGTGCTATGCCAATCGTGTTCGGGTGTTGTAAGAGGTTTATGATTGGAAGCTTTGTTGCCCTTTTGGAGTCAGTGAATTTCTATGCCCTCTCTAAGACTTCGCCAAAATCGTGATTGCGATCAAGGCTGTAGTTTGTGATTGGTTATGCAAAATGATTCCTGTGCTCGTCGGCTGTGAACATCATATGAATGGCTTCGTCCCACGGACATCAGACTTTGATCATGTAGGTCTTGCCTGATTTGATCTGTAGCAAATTTGTGCATGGTCTGTTGACTTGCCTGATTCTATGTGTACCAGAAACACTGTACAATCTACTGTTTATATCACTATTGGTTACCGGTAATCATGATTTGTATTTAAGTGTTACATTTAGGGGTTTTAGTATTTAAATGTTTCTAAATCTTCTGAGGTTCAGTTAACCTTACTGTTGAAAGATTAAATTATGACTAACAATAATGTAGAAATTGTTAATAGTATTAGCATGATTTGTTGATTATTATAAATTAACATTTTACTATTAATAATTAAATTTTACTTAACTATAGTTCATAATTTTTTTGGAATGATGCACAATCATGTAACATTCCGTACAGTACAACCAACAAAACATATTCATGTATCATTCCATATATCTACCAAACAATCAACTTTTACTATCTCATCCTGACCAATCCATCTAGTATGGCCCCATACCATAGAACTTGGTACAAGAAACCAAACACTACCTGAGTAGATGATGTAGGATTTATCTGCTTTGTTTGGGGTTCATGATGAAACGATAGGATCTCTTATAACTTTTAGAGTACATCAAAATATAGATATTTTTTGTATTTGATTTAAACGTGGCCATAACTTAAGAAGGTTTTTTTGTTCCATTTTGCTCTTGATGGTCAATTGTACAAGCTGCATTTGTGCTTATGCCTGTGAGGCTTAGATTTATGTCAATGTACAGTATAAGATGAATTGTGTGTGCACGTGTGTCACTGCTGTATGTGTGTCCATGTCTGCTGTGTGTGTATGTGTGTGTTTTTAAAGATAAGTGATTTTATTCTTTAAAGGTAAGGCTATCCGCACCAGGTCTCTCTAAAACATATTCTATACATTATTCTCTTTTTACTTTTACAGTACGTACTCTAAATTACTCTGCGAAATAGTATATTCAATATGCTTTACAATGTGCCACTGCAGACGGCCTAAGTAGTGCATTTGTTCAGTAATAGTACCACGTTCTGCACGAGCAACAAGAGTAAGTGTGCAAGGTTTATCATGGTTCCAACATTCTTGGTCGACTGGATCCCAATGGAACCATGGGTCTGTAACCACTATGGCCGTAAGCTATAGCACAAACACTTTTTTGTTAAAATAGGCATGGCCATCTGAAATGAAATCAACACCAGGCCCATATTTCTTCTGAACAGGGCATCAATGAAACAATCGTGTCAATGCACTTCAGGAACTACTTAATACAGGTAGAGACTGTAGACACACGGTGGCCACTCCTCTCGTGGCGCTACTGAAAAGAGAGACGTTCTGCTCGATGGATAGCGCCAAGGAGGCCTTCACCCAGCTCAAGCAAGAATTGATGACGGCGCCACTCCTGCGGTTGCCAATCTTGAACCAGAGCTTCATCATCGACTGCGATGCCTCCGGTGCCGGCGTTGAGGGTGCTGAACGAGGGGATGGCACCATTGCCTTCTACAACCGTACAGTGGCGCTACACCACTAGAAGCTACAAACATACGAACGAGATATCATCATTCTTGTCAAGGTGGTTCATAACCGGCGGGTCTTATCTTTGGGGCTACCTTTTTATAGTATGGATGGTGTTAGAAGATATGCATGTACCGTAATGCAACAGGACTTAGGTGGCGTGACGGAAGCTTTAACGTGAAGATCCAGGACTATGCTACTTGGTACCAGCTTAGAGATATAGCCCACATAGAATCTGTTTAGTTTAATTGTTATCTCATGTAATCTTTTCCTTCCTTATCTTGTGTTCGGTTTGTATCTTGTGATCGGCCGCAGACGTGTTTATCTCTAGGAGATTGTAAACGGCCGCACACTGTATCCTCCTATAAATATGCAACATGTAAGGTCAAGGTTCCTCGAGTATCTCCCAAGTCTCACCTCTATTAGCATGGTAACCAGAGCCCTCTAATTCTCCACTGAGAAGATCAAGGCAATGGCGAGTTCTTCTCCTTCGCCGACTCAGGGTTTCAACACCCTTTCACATCATGTGGAAAAGCTAACTAGGGAGAACTTCTTCCTCTAGAAAGCTCAAGTACTACCAGCGATTAGAGGGGGCCAACTTTATGACCTCCTCAACGGCTCCATCAAGCAACCAGATCCGGAGATTCTGGCTCAGAAGGATGGCAAGACCGAAAGAGTTCCAAACCCTGATTATTCATCATGGCCTATACAAGACCATCAGCTTCTTAGCTACATAAATTCGACACTTTTGAAAGAAGTTCTCGCACAAGTAGCTATGTTCTCCTCACCGGCCGAAGTGTGGAAGGCCATTCTAGGGAGCTTTGCTTCTAAGTCACGAGCTCGCATCATGAATCTGCGAGCCAAGCTTTCAAGAACGAGAAAAGGAGACATGAATATTGCTATGTATTTTGCGAAGATGAAGGAATATGTAGACGAGATGGCTGCTGCGGGTAAGAAACTCGATGACGATGATATAGTTTCTTACATACTAACTGGTCTTGATGCAGATTACAATTCGCTTGTCGAGAACGTGAGCACAGGAACAGATCCGATCACCCTGTCAGATTTATTTGCCCAGCTTCTGTCCACCGAAGCAAGATTAGAGAGGCAAAATCCCTCTAATCAGTACCAAGGTAACGACCAGTATCAGGCCAACGCTGCCTCACGTGGAAACTTTAGAGGAAGAGGAGGCGGTAGAACAGGCCGCGGGGGTCGAGGCAGGAGTGCGGCTCTCTTGATGGTCGGCCCGTGTGCCAGCTATGTGAAAAAATTGGGCACATAGTAAGAAGGTGCTATAAAAGATTTTATAGGGACTTCAAACCTGGAGAGAAGACAATCAACAACGCCACAACCTCCTACGGCGTAGACACAAATTGGTATACTGATATAGGAGCTACTGATCATGTCACGGGAGAGCTTGAAAATTATCAACTAAAGAAAATTATGGTGGACAAGAAAAGTACACATCGGCGGTGGCTCAAGTATGAGAATTAATTATATTGGTACTTCCATGTTGAAAACCCCAACACGTTCTCTTAATCCCACCAATATTCTCCATGTTCCATCCACTACGTAAGAAAGGCTCATCCGAGATATGCTCGAACGAAGAAGGAAGACGAACAAACTATGCGTCTCCGTCGTTGCTTCTCGCATTACGTTGTCATCAGAGACAAGCGGCCGAGCGCGTCGCTGATCAGCAAAAGTGCGAGACATGCTCAAAGGAAGCGCGTCTCCTATTTTTTAGTCATAACATACGCTCTTTACAGTGTCATTGGAGACGTGATTCTTGCGCATCGCCCATCAACATACATGCGAGACAAGCACTAACGTAGCGCATCGCAGATTTATTGACTGATTCGAGACGTGCTTTATTGCAGCCCATCACAGATTTGTTTACTGATCTGAGACGGGCTTTAAGGAATCTTGTCTCCTTTATCTAGGTAATCCGAGACGGTCTCCTGGTTATTCTGGTTGCCAGCTGCATCTTGGAGCTAGACAGGATTTGGCAGCCGTATTGCCAGTGTCAGCAACATACACATATATGAACATATGTATAGCCAAAAAGATTAAACCTTAAATTATATTGACCAACCAAATATTAACAAAGTGTCAATTGTGGTTATCAAGTATACTAATTACACAACAAAGAATGCCCCCCTGTTCCTCATGATTACAAAATAACTAACTACACACATCATAACTATCATCATCTAATCTTGTACACCGTAATGAAAATTCTTCTGATCGACAACTTCATTAACGATGAGCCTTCTTAGCCTCTAATGCTCCGACTGAGACTGTCAGAGTCTGGTTCCGGCAATTCTTCCGGTACTACCGTTGGCAACCCGCGGAGTTTCTTAGTTCGGTTGGGGGGCGCAGAGATTCAGAGAAAGATGGCGGCTTTGACATGAGGATTTAAGTGGTTCGGGCCACCTGAGCATAATACCCTACTCCACGGGTGTGTGTTGTTGTTGTATTGAGCGTCTGAGCGCTTGTGTGTCCGAGACCAGAGTGTCTGGAAGTCTCCAGCCAGACTCAGCCTGTCTAGAGCTCATGTCCGCTCTGGAATCATCCCCCGTGTATCGCTCGGACAGTCCTTTTATAGTACAAGTACTGGTCGTTACATCATCAGTCTGGCCCGACATGTGGCCCTAGCGGTTACTGATGCTTAATACACAGCTAATGTACTTAATTCTCCTTAATAGTGTGATAACGCCCATTAACGGTGGAGTTACTGGTATTAAGGGTAATCCGATCGTGTGTCATTAAGATAGTATTAATGACACATAATCAGGTCTTGAAGTCTTTAATGTTCCTTTAAGGTCCGAGCCATTGGAGGTCCACCAATCTGCCTGTTGAAGTTGAAGGTCCGACGGTTGGACGTGTGGCAGCTCCGGAGCTTACTGTCTTGGACGAGTAGGTCCGGTGTTGTTGTACACGTGTCGGTACCGGAGCTTCCCTCTGTCGGGGGTTAGGTCCGGGGATGCCACACAGGTATCTAGTTTGGAGCTTTCCCATGTATGAAATGTAGCTCCGGTTTTATGATACACGTGGCAGCACTGGGACTAACTATAGGAGGGTGGCAGGTCCGGTTCCGAGTGACACGTGGGGCCTTCGGAGGTCTTCAGCTCAGATAGGTGGAATTCCTTTGCGCTCTTTGCAGTTCCAAGGGTTATCCGGTACGCAGGGTACCGACAGTGGCCCCCCTGGGCCCACCTTTGGGAGAGACCTTTTGGGTTAAGTCATTCTGTCGGAGGTGGGTCCATCTTTCGATTTTTGTGTCGTGTCTTTAAGGGTTTTTGGATGTGCCATTGATGTGGTGGTTCGCTGTTAAACCATCGCCGCGTGGCATCTTCAGGATGTGGCAGGTGAGATCTGCGTGTGCGGATCTCACGCAATTGAAGGTCGCCGGTTCCCAATACGAAAACCGTATCGGTTCCGCGCACTCTGTCAGGCCGCCGCCTTTGGGTTTCCCGCCTCTCATCATGATAATTGTTCGCCTGGGGTAAGGACCTCGACTTGCGTATGTGTGGCCCTGGGCCCCCTTGTCATTGGTAGGGTGAAATTTTTGTACTGTATCCTTGGCCCTTCTGCAGTTTCCATCGAAGCGTTGCGGGGTTTTACTTAAGAAGGAAAGCGCGCACGATTTGGGGATTCTTTACGCCTTCATTTGAACTTGCGCTCGAATCCTCCAAACTTTTGCTTGCTTTTCCTCTCTCGCCCCGCCGTGCTGCGATGGAGTTGGGTCTCCGCAAGAGCTTTCTCACGACCAATGATGATTTGAAGAAGGTCCGGACCTACACGGGGTGGTCCAGTGACTCCTTCAACCACCTGGTCCACACCGGTGAGCTTCCGTTCAAGAAGAAGCGCGGCGGCGACATGGTGTACTTTTCTGCGTACGCCATGGTGGGACTGATCCCACCTTTCTCAACCTTCCTCTTGATTCTATTAGACTTCTATGGTCTGCAGTTGTACCACCTTGGCCCCCACTCCATTCTTCTTGTGTCAACATTCGTCCACTTTTGCGAGATGTGGGTGGGTATTCCCCCCTGCATCAAGTTTTTCCATACCTTCTTCACCATCCACACCAGCGACAAGAGTAACGAGTATCTTGGCTTCTACTATTTTGTGAAGTGCAAGAAATGCCCCTACAAGTACTTGAGGTTGTTCCCTTCTGTCAAGTAGGACGACTGGAAGAAGGATTGGATTGTCATCACGGCAGAGGAGCATGAGAAGCTAGAGCTGCCCGAAGGCCTTCCTAGTGTTGACACTGATGCCTGGAGTGAAGTACCGGTTCTGTCAGAGGCCTTCAACCCTGCCTTGACCAGGATCCGCCAATGCGTGGAAGGAGGGGTGACCCCCAGGTTGTCTTCTGCAACTTCCTGGTCAACAGGTGGGCTCCGCTGAAGAAGAGGGAGAAGCTTGCCTGGGCCCTCAATAGCGTGATGGACGATGACCGGATTGAAACCGGTTTGAAGTCCAATTTGGAAGGCTCTGTTTTGGAGCTTCATCTCAAGAAGTTCTAGCATGGCATCGACGTCGAGGGCGACGACTTAACCCCGCCGGCGGCTTTCCTCCCTCTGAACATGGAGGTGGAGTTCAGCAGGGAGCTCCGGAGGAGGATGCCAGTGCTTGATGACCTCGGTGAAGTTGAGAGGCGTTCGACCACTAGATTGGTGATTCCCGGAGCTTCCGAGGGTGGCCCTGCTTCCGCCTCGAGACCAAGAGCTGAAGTCATAGGCAAGGGCAAAGAGTTGGCGGAGCCCTCCAGCCAAAAGAGGAAGTTGAAGCACTCTGACGGGAGGCCCGTCAGACCTGCTCCTTCCACAACAGCTCCTTCTCCCTGGCGGGGGAGGTCTTCGACGGCGACGACAACTCCAGCATCGGCGTCTCCTCGGGGCGCTAGCTCCGACCGTGTGGCTCTGACACTGGGGCCAGCTAAGGGCTCTAGGTCTGAGGGTCCTTCTCAGTCGAGGAAGTCCCCAACCAAGACATCGCTGACAGCGGCAGTAAGCTCCGGAGAGCCTTCTGGAGCTACTACCCCAGTTGCGAATGGGTCGGGCTCTGAGCGCCAAGCGAAGAGGTTCCGTGCTAGTTGGAGCGGGAGTCTTCCAAGGTAAATTTGCTTCTTTACCTCAGTTTGTCATTTTTGTTGTAATCATATTTTGAGTTTCTTTGTCCTTCATCCACAGGGTCTCCAAAAGAGGGGCTGAAGCTCCGGTTCTTGTGACAGCAGCTGATGCTGTACAGGCGGAGGCTTCGGCTCCAATTCTAGCGCCGCGCCAGGTGGTGGTTGAGGTCTTGGCAGCTGTGGCAGTAGCTGTCGAGGTTCTAGACCTCGACTCATCTCTCAAAGCTCCCGTGGTAGTGCCGGACCACGGGACTGAAGATGTACTAGCGGCACCAGCTCCGGAGGTTGAAGCTCCGGTTTTGGATGCTGTGATGACGGACGTTCAGGCCTTAGAAACGGAACTAGCTGTAGTTCCGGCCTTAGGGTCGGATGTTATTGAAGCCCTGGCAGCGGAGCCGGTGGTTGATGAAGTTCTGACGCCTGAGCCAATTGTCTTGGAGGTGCCGGCACCCAAACCGGTGGAGGTCGAAGCGCTGGCGCCTGAATCGGCAGTGGAGGAGGCACCAGCACCGGAGCTGGAAGTGGCCTCAGCTCCGGCCGAATCTTCAACGCCTGCCCCAGAGGTGGTAGTTCCGGAGGTACCCGTGTCCAAGCCAGGGTGCCAAGACAAAGCGACCGGTCCACTACCAGAGGGACCAGTTGCTGATGACCTGGCGGTGGGACCTTCAGAGCCGACTCCGGAGGTAGAAGCTCCCGTTGCCGGACCTTCCTCAGCGACGACTGAAGCACTCTCGGAGGGCGGCCCTAGTGCCGCGGAAGCTCAGGGGACCACTCTTGTAGAGTGGGACCCAATTTTTGTTATGGAGAACCCGCTGCAGTCAGCAGAGAGGACCCCGGTAGGTTCGAAGCCGATCCCCCTGTCGTTATCCATCGACAATGCCTGCTCCAGCCTTCATCAAGTCCAGCTTGCCTTTTGCCACGACAGCAAGGCCCTCGAGGAGGAGCGCCAAACCCTTAGGAGGTGGCGCAACCGGCTCCAATTTGAGACCAAGCTAGCGCAAACAAGGCTGGCCGATGACAAGGAGTGGGTCAAGAGGGAGAAGGCCCGGATGGAGTACTGGGGCCAGCTGTTGGACGAGAGGGAAAGCATGGTGCGATCCCTCGACAATCAGTCTCGGGCTATACACGAACAAGCCGTGGCTGCTAATGAAGCAGCGAATGATCGCCAGGAGAAGCTCAGTACCATCCACGAGAGCCTCGTCAAGCGTTGGGAGGCTCTTGAGGAGCGGGAGAAAAAGCTTGAAGATGAAGAGCAAAAACTTCTGGAGCTGAGGGATGACCTCGTGAAGAGGGAGGAGGAGCTTGCCCAAAGGCTGGCTGGGGTGACAAGAGTCTTGCAGAGTGCACCAAGAAGCTGGAGGAGCTCTGCGAGAGTGAGGAGAAGAAGGCCTGGCAGCAGGGACAGGACCATACCAAAAGGGAGAAAGAAGTCGCTGCCAGGGAGAAGAAGGTGTCAGGCCGGGAGAAAGACCTGGTTGACCGCCAGAACAAGATCCACGTCCGGGAAGAGGAGCCTGCCAACCTCGAAGGCATATTGCTGAAAGGATTCAGCAGCACGCCAAAGAGGTCGAGCGCCTTGCCCGGGAGGGTTTGGAGCTTGTGGCGACCAAGAGGTCCTTGGAAGAGATGCGAGGCTCAAGGGCTGCGGAGTCCCAACAAGTATGGGACTTCTTGGTCAAAGCCAATGACGCGCTGATGCTGCTGGGCTTTAGTCCCGTGCGTCCGGACGATCCGGAGCCAAAGTTGGACCATGCGTTGAAGGCGTTGAGCTCGGCTGGCAACAAACTCAACAAGATGGGCGATGTCATCGCAGATCAGTTGGAAACTGAAGGAAAATCCCTTGCGCAAATGTCGCAGAATACATGCTAACGTGCTAAACAAGCCGGGATCCTCATTTTCCACTAGAACCAGTGCTTGAAGGTCCCATCGATGGAGAGGGAGATGTCGCCAAGGCCAGCGTGTTGGAGGTTGCCCAGAAGGTTGCCTCGTTCTTCCGTAGGATTTTGGACTTTCTCCTTGTATCTCCCACTTGTATCTACTCTTCTTTTCCTCAATTTTGTAATCTCTTGTCATCAGATGAATGAAATTCAAGAAATTTATGAATTTCATTTTTTGTCTTCAACCTTTGTCTCACTTGGCCCCCTGGTAGATGTACACAATTTGATTGCAAACATGTACCAAAAGGATGTAGCATTTTGTTGAAGACTTGAGTGCTTCGAACTTGTAGAATATAGGTCTTAAGTTATCGACAGCAGGGGCCCCCTGAGGTTCTCGGAGCTTAGTAGCTCCGGCAGCGACCATTGTCAACACTTAGAGTGTCGACAGTTGGCCCTCTGGGGTTGTCGGAACTTAGTAGCTCCGGCAGCGACCACTGTCAACACGTAGAGCGTCGAGAGTAGACCCCATTGGGGTGTCCTTCTACCATCTTTTCTTCACATTGACGGCTGGTGATGAGTAGGTTTTGGCCCGATCTTCCGCAAGGTATGTCGATTGGGGTGGAGAACTCGACGTTGATGATCCGCGGCACTCGAGCGATTATAGTACCCCTGCAATCACTACACCACGGATCCGTTGGTTATCAACCGTGCTGCACACGCTTGACCTCGCTAAGAAGGCTAATCCCTGCAAGTGCAACCGAGAACACGAGCAAGAACGTCGAAGACACGATCTGAAATCACGAAGTTGGGGTCTCACAAACCGTAGAACGGTGATATTATTGATCTAAGAAAAACCCACCGAATATGACCGGTGGCTGCAGTATTTATAGGCTAGGTTTCGACCAAAACACGATTAGACGCGTCTGTAATGGACTCTTACGGGATACAAGGCCCAAAGGCATGATTCGGTGGCGCAGCACTGGACAGAAATCTAGACTCGACTTGTTTCGACGATTCCCAATGACTCCAGAGGAATTTTGAGGTGGGACCAGAACCATTGGAAAGTTTATATTCTCCTATTTCCGTGCATATGTAGAACGTCAAAAATGGAGTCTCTATGCCCCCTGGGCGTCCATTTTAAGGTGGACTGCTCCTGGACTCCGAGTTGAACTCGAGTCTGAGTTGTAAACTGTTTCCATCAACTTGTGGACGTCCCAGCTGGTTCTCCACGCTCCCAAGGACTCTTTCCTTCACTTTTTGATCTTCTCCATTATTCCTAATAACAATTAAATCATCACATAGCAATCTATTCTCAAACTCACATGCAAAAGAAGTTAGGAACGAATTCACCTGCTGATTTATTAACCATGCTCGTGCTCTTGTGATTGGACCTTGCAGTTCAACGTGTGTCTCCACTGTTGTGATGTCCTCATCAGCTGGCTCTCTGGATTTGTTGGAACTTGATAGCTCCGGCGACGCCTACTATCAATGTTTAAAACATCGACAGCGGGCCACCTTAGGGGATGTCGAAGCTTTGATAGCTCCGGCATCATCCACCATCATCATGAGATTTTTATTTTTCCTGCACACTGAAGTCAAGAAAAACAGTAAAATCCATTTCTTATCTATAACTCGTTTGTGGCTTACTATTCCCGAAAGAAATTTTTAGGTCGACCGCAATTCTATATACAATCAAGTGCATTTGCTTATTTTCTCCAGGTTCGATCGTTTTCTGGACTCACCTTACTCAGGCCTGTCGGGGTATAGGTAGAGTGGTGTACTTAGGGTGCAGGACCAGGCTAAGTCGATAGCACACTCCAGACCTAGATTGGCTTGGTGTTCAGGCGAGTAGGCCATTCAACAATGTTAAGACACAAAAGAATTAACAAAGCAACTTGAATTATATATGAATTGTTCGAGCTAAAGTTTCTTGAGAATTGCACAACTTTGTTATAGACAAGAAAGAGAAAAATAAAAAAGAATGAGCATGTACAAAATAAATGCACGTGGAGTCTGTTTTTACATAATGATGTCTTTCATTATAGGTCCGGAGTACAGGGGAAACAAGTACACTCTTAGGGTATGGAACCAGGCTAAGTGTGTTGCATTTCTTGTTTGACCCAAGGTAACTAGCTACACTTTTAGTTCTGAGACTGTGTCAAGTGTTGCTTGAACTTTGCGGACCTTCCGGGAAAGGTCCGGCTGTCCTCCCGGAGGAGCTACCCAACTCTGTACAATGACGCTATAACATACATCATATGTAATTACAGACTCACCTCCGTGATATTAAGCGTAGAACTTGCGGAGGTGCTCAATGTTCCAAGGATTACGGAGAGGTGTCCCATCCTCGGTTGCCGAGTGAACGCATCCGAGACGGGATACTTTGATCACTCAAAAAGGTCCTTCCCAGCTGGGGGAAAGTTTGTTTAACCCTTCTCGAGTTTGTACTCTCCATAGCACCAGATCGCCTTCCTCGAGCTGTCGGTTATGCACATGCCTTTGGTGATAGCGCCGGAGCGCTTGGCGGTATCATGAATTTCGAATAGCTGCTCGGCACCTTCCCTCTTCAACGAGGTCAAGGTCTTCACGCCGGAGCTGGTCCTGCATGGCTTCGTCGAAGGTCCGGACCCGAAGTGACCCCAAGGTGATTTTCGGAGGAAGGACTGCTTTAGCTCCGTACACCAGGAAGAAGGGTGTCTCTCCAGTTGATCGGTTTGGAGTTGTCCTGTTTGCCCACAAGGTGGGCGGAAGCTCTTCAATCCATTTGACTCCATGTTTATTCAGGCGCTCATATGTGCGCGTCTTGAGTCCTTTTAGGATTTTTGCATTTGCTCTCTCAGCTTGGCCATTGCTTGCCGAGTGAGCTACGGAAGCGTAGCTGACTTGAATGTCGAGGTCTTCGCAAATCCTTGGAATGCAGAACATGTGAATTGGGTCCCATTGTCAGTTATGATCTTTTTTGGGACTCCAAATCTGCATACTATGGACTGCAAGAAATTGATAGTTGATTGCTTGTTTATTGTCACAACTGGAGTTGCTTCCAGCCACTTGGTGAACTTGTCGATGGCGACATACAGGAACTTGTAACCTCCGATGGCTCTTGGGAAGGGTCCCAAGATATCCATACCCCACACGGGGAATGGCCATGTCGGAGGTATCATTTGTAGAGGTTGAGCTGGTGTGTGAATTTGGTTTGCATGAAACTAGCATGCTTCACATTTCTTCACTAGCTCAGTTGCATCTTGGAGTGTTGTAGGCCAGTAAAAACCATGCCGAAAGGCTTTACCGACCAACGTGCGGGAAGACGCGTGATTCCCACACTCGCCTCTGTGGATTTCTGTGAGGAGCTCGTGTCCTTCTTCCCTTGTAATGCACGCATTAGGATGCCGTTGGCACCACACCGGTAGAGATCCCCTTCTACCAGTGTGTATCTTTTAGCCAATCTGACTATACGGTCAGCAGATACATTGTCTTCAGGAAGGATGTTGTCTTTCAAGTAGCTCCGGATCTCCGAGATCCATGCATCGAAGCTAACTTGAGCTTCTGAGTCTTGTGTCCTGGGTTGCTCGGAGCTTCCTGCAGCACCTACGACCCTTGATGGACGCCATGGTAACAGGGCCATCGGGACCACCAGCTTTGAGGTGCTGGTATCGCCCCCTTCGCTCAGTTCGGTAGGCTGAGCTGTTGGTCTTGACAATCTCCGGTCGAAGGTTCTGTCGGGAACCGGATCTCCGGTTGAAGCTTTCGTCGAGAGTTCGTCAGCTTCAGCATTGTTGAGACGCTGGACATGGCGAAGATCTAGGACTTTGAAATCCTTCTGAAGCTTCTGGACTTCAAGTAGATATGCAGCTAGTTGAGGGTTGTTGCAGCAGCATTCACCTTTGACTTGTTTTATAACGAGCTGTGAATCACCCTTTATTAACAGCTGCTTGACACCATATGATAGTGCCACCTTGAGCCCATAGATTAATGCTTCATACTCCGCCATGTTGTTGGTCGCCTTGAAGTCAAGGTGAACCATGTATTTGACCTTCTCCCCGGTCGGAGCGTGGAGAAGGATTCCAGCTTCGGCCCCCTGCTTCTGCATGGAGCCGTCGAAGTTGAGAGTCCAGTGAGACTCAGTGAAGACCGGAACCTTGGGTTCTGGCTTCTGCTCACTGGGGCCCCCAGGATTTGATGGAGAGGGGGTCTATTCTGCCACAAAGTCTGCCAATGCTTGACTCTTGATCGCTTGCCTTGGGACGAATTCAAGATCGAACTCGGCCAATTCCGCTACCCACTTTGCAATGTTCCCAGTAGAGTTGGGGTTATGCAATATTGCACGCAGTGGATAAGAGGTTACCACTGAAATCTTGTGAGCTTGGAAGTAATGATGAAACTTCCTAGAGGCAATAAGAACTACATAGAGCAGCTTATGCACCTCCAAGTACCGAGTCTTGGCATCATGGAGTACCTCACTGATGAGGTACACTGGATGTTGGATTGTCCGGATCCTCCCGGAGGGGCCCGGGGCTTCCTCCTCATCAACCCGGACCCTCCCGAAGGGGTCTGAACCTTCTTCGGGGACCTCCAGGTTCTTGCTAGAGGAACCCGGAGCTTCTTCTGAAGTGACTCGGACCTTCCTGGAATGGTCCGGATCTTCTTGTTCAGCAACAGTAACTCCTTCATTTGAAGGAGGTTGATCCTCTGGCGTTTCACCTCGAGGATCTGGGTCTGGAGGCTGGGACCCAGACTCGCCTTCAGGTAGTTTCGGACCTTCCCGAAGGGGTCTGGATTCCTGAACTGGGGATGGTTTTGGTCTTTCCGCAACCAGGACCATGCTAACAACTTCGTCAGTTGCTGAAATGTAAAGCAGAAGTGGCTCACTAGGGTTCGGAGCTACCAAAGTTGGTAGAGTGGTGAGGAGCTGCTTCAGCTCTTGGAATGCCTTTTCTGCTTCTTCAGACCATTGGAATGGTCTGGACTTCCTCAATAATTTTTTAAGAAGGGTAGCACCCATTATGCCAGTCTTGAGATGAACCGGTTGAGGGCAGCTAGACATCCAGTCAGCTTCTGGACATCCTTGATGCGAGCTGGTGGTCGCATGTCTTCAATAGCTTTAATCTTCGCCAGATTCACCTCTATTCCTTGGTGGTTCACCAAGAATCCAAGAAGCTTTCCGGAGCTAACCCCAAAGACACACTTTTCTGGGTTCAGCTTTCTGTGTGTAATTCGCAACTTGTCGAAGACAGCTTGCAAGGTGTCAAGAAATGACTCCTTGTTCTTGATCTTGACAACGATGTCATCGACGTACACTTCCACTACATCTCTGATGCGCTCTCCAAACATTTTGTACATAGCTCGCACAAACGCTGAAGCAGTGTTTTTTAGACCAAATGGCATGGCAGTGTAACAATACAATCCATCTACTGTGATGAAGGCGGTATACTCTTCATCTTCCCTTGACATTCTGATTTGATGATACCCAGAATATGCGTTTAGGAAACACAGTAATTCACACCCGGTGGTGGAATCCACTATCTGATCTATTCTAGGTAGTGGAAATGGATCCTTTGGGCATGCCTTATTCAGTGTTGTGTAGTTGATACACCTCCGAAGCTTCCCGCCGGCCTTAGGTACAACGACTGGATTTGCCAGCCATTTTGGGTGGAAGACTTCCGGGATGAATCCAACTTCGAGCAACTTCTTCACTTCTTGGCGTATGAAGTTCTGTCGCTCTACTAATTGCTTCTGAGGCTTCTGATGTACAGGCCGAGCTTCGGGATAAATCTTCATATTGTGCTCAATGACTTCCCTAGGGATCCCAGGCATTTGTGACGGTTGCCAGGCAAACACATCGACATTAGCCCGGAGGAAAGTGATGAGCGCGAGTTCCTATTTGTCATTCAGACCTCCCGATATACGGGTGGTATGAGCAGCATCAGAACTAATTTGGACGACTTTGACGGGAATGTCGGTGTCACCGCTTGGTTGCACATGAGGTGCGGAAGTTGAGCCTTGATGACGAATGCTCGGGGGCTTCGGAGCTTGCTCCTTTCCGGATTCTTCCTCCTATGCTGTAGCAAGCGCGTGGAGTTCTTCCAGAGCAGTAACTCCGGTGGTGCGATCTCTGCGGATCCGAAGAACGCCTGAGGGTGTTGGCATCTTCAACACCAAGTAGCCATAATGAGCAGCAGCCATGAATTTGTACAAAGTTGGTCTGCCCAAGATGGCGTTTAATGGTAAGTTGATCTGTGCCACGTCGAAGACCAACTTCTCGGTCCTGTAATTCTCCCGAGTTTTGAATGTCACCAGGAGAGTAATGGCACTGAGTGGAGTTATGGCCCCCGGACCTACTCCGGAGAAAGGTCGAGAGGGGCGAAGATTCGAAGGTCGGAGCTGAAGCTTGACGAAGGCTTCAAAGCTTATGAGGTTCAGCCCCGAACCTACGTCCACCATTACGTGGTGGAGCTGGTTGTTATTGATGGTCGGAGATACCATCAGTGGAAGTTGGCCATCTCCGATCATGTTCTGAGGGCAGTCCGAAGCATCAAAGGTGATGGCAGTATCCATCCACTTCCGATGAGGCTCCGCCCTGGTGGTGGGAGCTACAGAGGTCATGTCCCGCCGCATTGTCTTGAGGACACAGCGGGAAGTGATGTCCCACGAACCACCAAAGATGGTGTTCATAGTATTCCGACACTCGTTGTCGGAGACGTCGGAGTCATCGTCAACGGAGGTGTAAACAACCTTCAAGACCTTTTTGGGGTCCTGAAAGCCTAACTCCTCTTCAGCCAGAGCTTTGTCGACTTTTTGTTTTCCTTCCCTATGACGGAAAGGAGCTTCTTCCTGGCGCTTGTTGTAGCGTTCGACGAGGTTCTGGACCTCTCAGCAGTTTTCCAGGTTGTGGCTGTACGTCTTGTGTATGGGACACCACATCTTGAAGCTGCCACCGTTTTCAGACAACGGTCGAGGTCGTTTCTCGGAGCGTGGCCCCCGGCCACCCGGAGCTACGGCAGCAGCGGCAATAGGTGTGTCGGCTGACGACTTCTTCTTGCTGTTGGACTTTTTCTTCTTCTTGCCACTCCCTAAGGTAGTGGCTTCACCCTTGGAGGATTTTTTGTTGGCCTCCGGAGGTGGTTGGGAGTGCATTTCACGGCCCTCCACAGCCTTGGCGCACTTGTCTGCCAAGCTGAAGAGTTTCGTGACACTGGTGACTTCCTTGGTCGCCAGCTTCTCCAGCATTTTCTTGTCTAGAACGCCCTGTTTGAATTCTACAATAATAGAAGCGCTTGAGATAGAAGGAATGGTATTTCGTACCTGGGAGAACCTATGGATGAAAGATCCCAAGGACTCTCCCCCTTTTTGCTTGACAGCAAAAAGATCCAGTTTTGTGCCTGGTCGGGTGTATGAGCTCCCGAAATTGGCGATGAACTGTCGGCACAACTCCGCCCAACTGTTGATGAAGTCAGGCGGAAGGCTCATGAACCAAGACCTGGCGGTCCCACTTAAAGCCACGGGGAAATAATTGGCCATCACAGCCTCATTTCCCCCCGCCGCAAGGATAGCGGTGGAGTAGATTTGAAGAAATTCAGCGGGATTAACCGTCCCATCAAATTTCTCTGGCAGGTGAGGTCGGAACTTTTGCGGCCATCTGACCATGCGTAGGTGCATGGCTAAGGCAGAACAGCCTCCTCCTACTACCTCGGGAGCAGAACTGTCCCGAGCATTTCGCCTCTCGCGAGCACGCTCGATGTAGACGCGGTCGTCCTGTTCCCGGTAACGACGATCGAGCTCCGCCCGGAGGTCATGAGTCGAAAGCCTTGTTACCGTGTGAGTACGTCGTGCCCCGAAAGGAAGTGACGTCGCCTGTTGAGATGCAGCATGCCTCCCGTGCTGCGAAGATTGCGGACCGAGTCTACCCGACAAGGTTTGACGCTGCGATGGGGCCTGCCCCGAGGAGGGAGGACCTTGATTGCTGATGCGATCGGCTGCTGCTGCAACCAGATGATCCACATCAGCTCTCCACTGTTCCATCGCACCCTGGGGTGCTCCTAGGCGGTGGACGTTGGAGAAGAGCACGCGCAGCATTAAGCGCGTGTTCAGGGTTGTTGTTTGTCGATGCAGTGATCGACGCGGACGCCCCATCTCGCTGTCCAGCTTGATTCACCGGAGCGGATGGTGGCGGTGGTGGCATGACTCCTGCTGGAGCAACAGTACCTGTTGGCTGCTGCATGTTGGAGGGATTGCCTCTAGCAGGTTGCACAGCATGGTTACCGTTGGATGATCCAGCAGCAGAATTCACCATCTTTGAATCTCAGGCGCCCCTACCTGGCGCGCCAACTGTTGGAGTCTGGTTCCAGCAATTCTCCCGATACTACCGTTGGCAGCCCGCAGAGTTTCTTAGTTCAGTTGGGGCGCGCGGAGATTCAGAGAAAAATGGCGGCTTTGACACGAGGATTTATGTGGTTTGGGCCGCTTGAGCGTAATACCCTACTCCGCGGGTGTGTATTGTTGTTGTTGTATTGAGCGTCTGAGCGCTTGTGTGTCCGAGACCAGAGTGTCTGGAAGTCTCCAGCCAGACTCAGCCTGTCTCGAGCTTGTGTCCAGTCTGGAATCGTCCCCTGTGTATCGCTCGGTCAGTCCTTTTATAGTACAAGGACTGGCCGTTACATCATCAGCCTGGACCGACATGTGGCCCTGGCAGTCACTGATTCTTAATACACAGTTAATGTACTTAATTCTCCTTAATAGCGTGATAACGCCCTTTAACGGTGGTGTTACTGGTATTAAGGGTCATCCGATCGTGTGTCATTAAGATAATATTAATGACACATAATCAGGTCTTGAAGTATTTAATGTTCCTTGAAGGTCCGAGCCGTTGGAGGTCTACCAATCTGCCTATTGAAGTTGAAGGTCCGGCGGTCGAACGCGTGGCAGCTCCGAAGCTTACCGTCTTGGACGAGTAGGTCCAGTGTTGTTGTACACGTGTTAGTACCGGAGCTTCCCTCTGTCGGGGGTTAGGTTCGGGGGGTGCCACACAGGTATCTAGTCCGGAGCTTTCCCATGTATGGAATGTAGCTCCGATTTTATGATACATGTGGCGGCACTAGGACTAACCATAGGAGGGAGGCAGGTCCCGTTCCGAGTGACACGTGGGGCCTTCGGAGGTCTTTAGCTCAGATAGGTCGAATTCCTTTGCGCTCTTTGCAGTTCCAAGGGGTATACGGTACGCAGGGTACCAACAGAGACATTCTCAAGGTCAATAAAATCACTGAAATCATATCAAACATTATGAAATTGCAGTCACATTTGCTTAAACAGTCACATAAGGGAGCAAATATTTGAAGGCTTAGGAACAAATTGGTATACAATTGTAATAAACACAGAAATTGTTAGTGAATGGAGAACTGAGCTTACTTGTAGCATAGGAAGTTGGTGAGCATCTGCAAAGCATCAATAGAGAAATTGTTCTCATCATAAAGGGCATGGTAGTGAGCTGGTGTGCTTGTCCCATGAAAAAACAAACAATTTACATTCCACTGATGCATTAATAGCCTGATATCAAAAACTCATGAGAGAAACACCAATTATCGCATAGGTACCTTAATTCCAGCATGGCTGCAGAGGTAGAAATCAAACTCACTGGAAGGGCAAATGCTAGTGTCAATCACAGTTCCTGCAGTTTCAAGGGTTTGTGAATCAGAATTCATTATATACAACATTACTTCTGCATTGGACATAAACAAGGAAGATGAATGTATATCGTAATGAAAATTCTCCCTTTGGATCAATGACTTCATTAACGATGAGCCTTAATTGGACATCCTCAAACTCAATAAAATCATTGAAATGCACACTCTGAGGGCAGGATCGAGGCGACAGCGTGCTTTGGGGACAGGGGACGTGGCAGCGGCATGCTCTGGGACGAGCTGGCGGAGGCGCTGGAGCAACGGTTCCTCAACTCTCTGATGACAGCAGCCCAGCGTGCTCTGAGGATAGGGAGAACATTTCCACTTATGTGAAGGTGACGGCATGCTAATACCTATTACCGAGGTCGGGGTGGAGGCGGCGGCGTGCTCTGGGGACAGGGGACGAGGCAGCATGCTCTAGCGTGCTCAACTCTCTGATGATAAAGGTCGGGGTCGACGGCTGGGTTGGGGTCAACAGCGGCAGCGTAACAATGACAAAGAGCGAGTTGAGGAAGAGGGACAGTAGCGGCATGCTCAGGAGCTGCGGTTTCTAGGTCGAGAGAGCGCGCGAGAGCTAAAAATTTTCGCCAAGTGTTGGGAGACAGCGCGCGAGAGATAAGAAGAGCAACACTCAGAGATGGGCCTCTATAACACCCGTCTCTTATTTCAATGTCTCCCTTTGGTCGAGAGAGCGTGAGTAAGCTTTGTGCGAAAATTTTCGCCAAAGAGCGTGCAAGGTCTCTCGACCAAGGTCACTTTATATATTCCCCTGGATCCTGAAAATATTGACATTCTTTAAATTAACAAATATTGAATGAGGAATGAATAATCTACGTTGGTTACTAACAATAAGTTACTAACCTTGATAACTAGATTAAAGCGAGACGAGCGAGAGACTAAAGCGAGATGCACGAGAGACTAAAGCGAGACTAAAGCGATATGCGTGAGAGACTAAAGCGAGACGCATGAGATATTAAAGCGCATCTTCCATTGTTGAAAGAGAGACACGTGACACGAGGACTGCAGAGAACTTAATTTCGGCGGCGATGGTGCAGAGACGCGTGCAACCATCGTGCGCGCCCTTTTGTTTCCCCAAGGTTGTACCGATGCATCCCATCATTCCATCAATGCATGGGAAACTAAACGCTCCATCGTCGATTCCGCACAGACCTTATATAAGACGCGCCATCACCCGTCAGTTCTCCACAAGCGTGTCGCTCATTTTCAATCTGTTACTTCTTCTTCATCTTCTCTGCGCCGGCGACCCACCACCAGCACCTCCACCGAGAGGTTTAACACTAAGCAGCGCCTCCATATGGTGCAAAAGGCATACAACAATATGTCTCGCACCATGAGTTCCTTGGGTCAGGGTACCCTTTCACAGTTTACTAGAATGGATACCCTCATCCACTACCTCTACGCTCTCACGGGGATGGCCGATCATCTCGACATTCTATTCGAGACGATGTACCAGGTGCTCGGCGCGGAGGGCCGTAGAAACCTGGTGGCGACGACGGAGAGCAACCTCAGTCTCGTGGTTGCACCGCTGGTGCAACCGGAGCAACCGGCGCAAGCTCTTGTTGCACTAGCGCTGGAGTCACCGCTGGAGGAGAAGGAGGAGCAGGAGGAGGAGAAGGAGGAGTAGGATTTAGTTTTTCTTTGTTGTTTTTAGTTGATATTTTTCTTTTTTGTGTCTTCTTGTACTTTTTTCTTGTGTTTTGTAATATATTGTGTTAATGAAAGAAATTTATCTATGTTCAACTGTGTGTTCCCCTATTGTGAATGAATATTTTCTTGTGTGTTCAACTGTGTGAATGAATGAACGAATTTGTGGTGTGTTCATTGTGTGGATAGTGAACTGTGTGAAAGCAAGTGCAAACATGAAGGATTTTGATTATTTTTTAGACAAGTGAATGATTTAGTTATCAAGTGAATGTGCTCTAAGTTCATTGATGTGTGATATAAACAGTGAACCGAAGCAAAATGGAGAAAATCATGAAGCTAAAGAAGACGTGGGTAATAGGAGACACGCTTTTCATAAGAGCACGTCTCCCTTTTAGCGGGGGAGAGGGAGACGTCAAGCATAGAAGACGCACTTCGCTGATAAGCGCGTCTCTATTTTGTGACTCTGCACAGACCTTATATAAGGCGCCATCAGTCTCTCCTCTTCTCTTCGTTCGTCTTATCCATGCAGACAACCCACCATGGCCAACATTCTGCTGCCAAGCCCGCTGAGGGAGCCACCCTTCAAGAAATAGTGTCGTCGCTCCCCCGAGAGGCTCAACAATGAGTTGCTCGAGATGTTGTTTGACAGGCTGTTCGACCGGTTCCAGAGGCTGCTTGAGACGATGACCGAGGTGCTCGGTGCCGAAGGCTGCAGTATCTTGGTGGCGTCGATAGCGGGGAACCTCCGTCACGAGGTTGCACTGCCAGATCTGGACCAGCCAGAGCAGCCGGCCAGGGATCCTGTTGCACCGGCGCCAGATGGCCGCTGAAAGAGGAGAAGGAGGAGGGGGAGGAGGAGTAGGATTTAGGTTTTATTTTGTTGTTTTTAGTTGATGTTGTTTTTTCTTTTCTTGTATTTTGTACTTTTTTCTTGTATTTTGTAATATATTGTTAATAAATGCATGTGTTATCTGTTTTCATCTGTGTGATGAGTATCTTGTGTGTTCAATTGTGAATGAATGAGTTTCATTGTTCAGTGACGTGTTTATGTTTGTCTGTAACCGAAGACAAAGGAGACGCGCTTTCTGTAAAGTTCGTCTCATTTCTTTCGCAAATAGGAGACACACTTTGTCAGATGCGCATCTCCCATTTGTCAGAGATGAGGGCACTTCTCAGATACCTACTTAACTGAGACGGGATGTATTGTAACTCGTCTTCTTGTACGTTCAATCGAGCCATATCAGATTCTCGCTGAAGCGGGCACGTCTCACTTAACCATATCATAGATGCTCTCCTTTGACCAAGTCGCCCATCTTTATCTCCTATTTGGGTTTCTTGCGTAGTGATCTGCTAAGAGAAATCTTGTATTCGTTCATAAATTAACCACTGTCTTTGTGGCCCAGGGATCTGCTAAGAGGAGGGATTCTTTGTAGCCCACGGATTTTGTGTGGCTGCACGTCCCCATGGTGTGGTCTCGTGTGGCTGTCTTTCTATTGGTAGATTTAAAACACGGGCTCATCTGTTAGTTAAAGCCTGAGTCAGCCCATGGGCCCCCTGGCAGCCACTGACTTGAATTTCCCGTAGAGAAATAATTCCATATTATGCCCAGACTTTGAAAAATCATAGAACGCAGTAGAAAACTCCAAAAATCCTCAAACAAATTTTGTTGGGTTCCCTTAACCAATACTTTGAAATGGTGAAAAATAATTGGTATGAAAATCCCTGGAAGTTTCTGATTAATTCCTCTTCTCTAAATATTTGGGAATTAATTCCAGGAGCACTAGTTATTGGAAAATTCTCAAACTTTGTCAAATTGTTTATTGCATGTTCAGTGACTTCCAACAAAAAGTTCATCATATTTTTACATGGCTAAGTAGGTCAAATGGTGTTGTTTTGCTCTATGTCTAGAAAATTTTCAAAATACAACAAAAATAATTTCAGAAAATGCTTCCAACTTGTAAAAATTCATATCTCCATGTAGGAAGCTTAGAAAACGTGAAACAAATTTTCATAGATTCCATCTGACCTGTCCTACATGAAAAACATACTTTTAAGTATGACAAAACCCTAGTATCTATCTGTAAATTCAGAGAAGGAAAAAGACTTAAGGAATTATGTAGAACCCATTCTTCCATAGCAGAGCCTCAAACATGGCTTGCATCTTCCTTAGTAAATCTATAAACCACTACAAAAATTCCTGCTCTAGTAAGTGTTATGTTCCTGTAGCATCAAACGGATTTATAACTTCATCACATGAATGTTATTTTGAAGCTCATAAGAACCTTACTCCTACATCAACTTAGTTGAGTTTCTTCGTTTCTATCAGGTTTAGTATCTAGCAAAGACTTCTCTGTAGCTCTTTCATAGCATGTTTATATACTTCTTGAACTTATAAAGTTTTCCCCTTCATCACTAAGTTGCAATATTCTCATGTGCAATTTCACTTCATACCTTGATCTTTCTATGTTCCACCTCTATCTCTTTGTTATATGTACACAACCAAATCTAGCACCTCCACGCCATTCACTTTTCATCCTTATTAAGTTTGCGAAATTTCATTGAGTCTACTATAAAGTTGCATTCCTCTGATATGCATATTCATGTCGATAGATCACGACGATGGCACTCAACGAGTGGAGATGGACGAGGAGTACCGCTTGGAGGAAGAGGCACAAGGGTGGACTTTACTACGCGCAAGAGTTGCCCAAGCAGCAGTAAGAGCAAGATTTGCCGAAGCAGCAATAAAGGCAAAGAATGGAGGAAAGCGACCAGAAGTTGCATCCAGATGATAAAGCTCCTGACTTTATTGACATTTACCCTAGTCGCAACCTAAGGCAAGCCCTAGTTTGCATTTAAGTGCCTTTCTAAAGTTTTACTTTATATACACTTCATTGAATAGACTTGATATATGCATTAGGTATATCTTGATTGAATACTCCACATGCATGACCAAATAATCCTTGGAGTGGATGAGTAGAATAAGACTCATCAGATTATATTGCTATGCTTAATGCTTAGTTAGAAGGTCGTTAGAAGTCGAGTATGTTGAATACTACTCGCGATACTGGTCACATTATTGACCACAAGTCAAGTAGTAGAATTCTACTTGTGAGAGAAGTAGACTTAGGAAAACCTACTCCCGAGATGGTACCGTAACGTTCACTCTTTAATACGAGATGTGGACGGGGATTTGTGTAGGTTGGTATGCATAAGTGTGCTCTCGGTCCGAAGGGTGAGGCATCACTTGTGACCACATCGTGCATGGATCGGTAATGATGAGACAGGTGTTGGAAGGTGGATTGGTAGCCCCGTCTGTGTTGGTTAAGCCCCGTCTCGTGCTTAAGCTGTCGACTATTAGTACAGTGGGAGTAAACTTGCTCATGAACATCTAACAGCGGAGGTGCACCTTGAGGGAGCTCGCTGTTCGGGTCGATCGAACCGATCCGATATGAGTGAATCTTGACAAAGGTAGCTACGTGCGATGCAGAGTGAAGAGCACTAACCAGTCTTCCTTGCGGGTGTACTTTTGTGCCGTCCGAGTGTTATTATTTTGAATCACCTCGCTCGTGATTATGGATTGAGCATACTTGGCCACTGAGTCCTGACGTAGTAATAAAGAGTAGTGAATATTATGAATATGCTGCTATGAGTAATATCTTGTATTGCAACATTTGCTGAATTCGAAATAGCACAATTAAAGTTACCATTTCCAAACATTTAACTTGAATGAAGCCTGTGGAATTTAGGGAAAGTATCATCATGGATGAAACGTTTCTTGTTTGATTCTGGAATTCGTTATGATGCATGCCCAGATAATCTCATATGCTACTCTAAAACTGACAACTAAGGATTTACATTCGGCGAGTTCATTTCTGCAAATATCAGCTTTCTAGTCTTTGTAGTTTCTAGCATGTAGAATTTCATGTTTTAGGTGAGACGATTAAGTCTTGCTGAGCTGTTAAGTCTTGCTGAGCTTTGAGCTCACGGTTGATTAATTTTTGCTTTTGCAGGTATTTATGTCTTTTCTTATGTTGAGGGTTGTACATGAGATCTCGAGTTTGTCGAGATGTATCTCTCATGGAAAACCTTGCCGCTGCAATCTCTGCTTCGTGTTTCTAGTGAGAAGCATCCGCAGGCATGGACGATTTCTCTTGTGCATAGTTGTGAGATATTGGTGCTGAAAACATTGGCAATTAGAATTAAAGTGAATGTTTACATTCAAAGTTTTGAAATTACACCGATACACCACGATACACACCGATACACATTATCTGATGTCTTAGTACAATTTGGAAGTAACATTACCTTTGATAGTTTTGGACTGTCTGAACTTTTCAATGTGTTTTTGGGAGTAACGTTACCCTCGATGGTTTAGGATGTCCAAACTTTTCCTCATGTGACTCACACATGTTTCTCGCTTCGGATTGTCCGAACTTTCAGTCACGTGAGCTGCACGTGAGTCAACAAGGTTGATCTTTACAAATGTGTTTTCGGGAGTAACATTTACTCTTTACTTTGTTAGAACTATACAAACTTTCTGACACGTGATTTGTACATGAATTTTGGATTGGAATGTCCGATCTTTAGCCTTTATATTGCAGCGTCGTTTTCAGTCGATTCGATAATTTTATTTGTTGAAATAATTGAGTGGCAGATCTGTTTTTAACTTGCAATGTCTAAAACTTGCTTTTTGGCTTATGAGAAGATTTGCTTAGTACTTTTGGACTAAGTTTTTAATGCATTTTGGCTAATCATGGTGGATTATTTTCTTGCTATGCTTGCAATGCTTATGTGAGGTGCTCACATAAGGTGTTTTTGTTATCAGACTAATGTGAGTCAAGTCGAGGACTTATGATCGGAGGATTTTGTTGCTTGTTCATGTGCAGATGTTTCTTGAGGTCAATACATGGCTGGTGACAGGATCCATTGAACTAGTTTTAGGGAGAAGATGAGGTTCAACAACCAAGTTCGGGAGGAATTGTGGTTGAGTTGATCGGGAGGTCACGCAGCATGTTTGGGTCAAGAACAATGCATACAAAGGTATCGTGAATGTTTTTGGAAAGTTTTTGCACGTATGCAAGAGGTGCATGGACGTGGAAACATTGTTCTAAGAAGTGGTGAATATATATGGATGTGAAGATGTGGCTAGAAAAGTCCAACCGGCTAGTTTATGCCTCAGGCTGCGGCTGAGGTGGTTATGGTTCGTTTATGGAAGGTTTGGAGTTTGTATTTGTTAGATTATGTGGTGAGCACAAAGTTGAGTTGTTTTATAAATGTCTGGTACGTTCCTAAGGTATTTGGAAGTCTTAATATTGGTTCTATCTGCATATAGAAGAGTGTTGAGCAATTATGGAAAGTTTCGGTTGAAACTGAGTAGAATTAGGGTCCTAGTTAGGAATTGGTTGGCCTAAGGGCTGGTTATATAAGCATGGGAGGCCAGAGCTCATGGTAGACGACTTTGGGGTTGTTCCTCCTATGTTTTTATGAATAAAATTCATAGTTTAGAGATTTTGTGTCTTGTTCGTCCGACTTGTTTTCGTCAAGTCTTCCTCGACGAGTTTCTGCGCTGCTCGACCTTTCTTCAGTGTTTTGATTTTAGCTTTCATTTTACTACTACAATTGATATGATTCTTCTTGTGTGTATTCAAAACTCAATTATCTATCATCTATGAAAATTTCACGGTTATTGGATTTGTTGTTTTTGAGTTAACGGGTTTCTTTGCAGTGTAACAGTTATGTTTGCTCTCTGTTAGAACAGATTGACTTTCACTTAAGGTTTTGGTCATAACTTCAGTTTTACTAGACAATTTCTTGTGATTCTTGTTGTGGTGTCTCCGTGACTTGATTATTTACAATCTATGCTAGTTTTGTTACGGTTGAACTCATCTAGATAAGTCGCACAAACAATTTATTTATCAGATTAGTTTTCTGCCGAGGGGTTTTTGTTGCTTGTACTGAAAAAGTTTTAATCTAGCATTCATCCCCCTCTAGTAGGTTTTCACGTGCTCTTCGATCATATAGTAGTTAGTTGAGAGTATGAGTATGTATATACTGTTGCATTGTACTTTATGTTGTAAAAGAGAATTATCTTGTGAAATAAAGATTTGTGTTGGTTATTTTGTTATGCTTTTCATGTGTGATTTTGGGTGTCCATCGCATGGCACCACCCAATGTGATTCCTGAAATTGTGGGACTCCGGTCCCCATAGTCTGGTATCAGAGCTACATTGGGAATAGCACGCTTGAAAAGTGCCTATTTTTTAAAACTTTGAATTAATCGAGTGAGCAGTAGTTATTATTCCCACCACTACGTAAGAAACTCAAATTGGAGACAAGATGGGCAACGTGCTAAAAGGATAACGTCTTTGATAACCTTAAGCGAGACGAGCCCGCTTCAGCAAGGATCTGACATGACTCGGTTGAACATACAAGAAGACGCGTTATAATACAGCACGTCTCAGTTAAGTAGGTATTCGAGATGCGCCCTCTTCTCTGACAAACGAGAGACACGATTTCATTGAGTGCGACTCATATTTGTTTCGTAACTGAGGCGGACTTTCCTTGCAATACGTCTCTTTTCATAATCGAATTCGGCGCGTCTCCCATACCCACCGGTCAGGCGCATCTCCTTTTGTTATGGAAGCAGGGTCATCTCCCATTCTCTCAATAAAGAGGTGTGCATTATATCAGTTTGTGACGATTTTCTATTGCCCTTCTACGACGTCCACTAAAGTAATTAACTTGCACTGGATCCCTGTCTGGAGGTAGAAGAAAGAGGAGGGATTCTTTGTAGCCCAGGGATTTTGTGTGGCTGCACATCCCCAACTCCCAATGGTGTGGTCTCGTGTGGCTGTCTTTCTATTGGTAGATTTAAAACACGGGCCCATCTGTTAGTTAAATCCTGAGTCAGCCCATGTGCCCCCTGGCAGCCACTGACTTGAATTTCCCGTGGAGAAATAATTCCATATTATGCCCAGACTTTGAAAAATCATAGAGCGCAGTAGCAAACTCCAAAAATCCTCAAATAAATTTTGTTGGGTTCCTTTAACCAGTACTTTGAAATGGTGCAAAATAATTGGTATGAAAATCCCTGGAAGTTTCTGATTAATTCCCCTTCTCTAAATATTTGGGAATTAATTCCAGCAGCACTATTTATTGGAAAATTCTCAAACTTGGTCAAATTGTTTCTTGATGTTCATTGACTTCCAACAAAAAGTTCATCATAATTTGACATGGCTAAGTAGGTCATATGGTGTTGTCTTGCTCTATGTCTAGAAAATTTCCAAAATACAACAAAAACAATTTCAGAAAATGCTTCCAACTTGTAAAAATTCATATCTCCATGTAGAAAGCTTAGAAAACGTGAAACAAATTTTCATAGATTCCATCTGACCTGTCCTACATGAGAAACATACTTTTAAGTATGACAAAACTCCCGTATTTATCTGTAAATTCAAAGAAAGGAAAAGACTTAAGGAATTATGTAGAACCCATTCTTCCATAGCAGAGCCTGAAACATGGCTTGCATCTTCCTTAGTAAATCTATAAACCACTACAAAAATTCCTGCTCTAGTAAGTGTTATGTTCCTGTAGCATCAAACGGATTTATAACTTCATCACATGAATGTTATTTTGAAGTTCATAAGAACCTTACTCCTAAATCAACTTAGTTGAGTTTCTTCGTTTCCATCAGGTTTAGAATCCAGCAAGGACTTCTCTGTAGCTCTTTCATAGCATGTTTATATACTTCTTGAACTTATAAAGTTTCTTCATCTCTAAGTTGCAATATTCTCATGTGCAATTTCACTTCATACCTTGATCTTTCTATGTCCCACCTTTATCTCTTTGTTATCTGTACACAACCAAATCTAGCACCTCCACACCATTCACTTTTCATCCTTCTTAAGTTTGCCAAGTTTCATTGAGTCTACTATAAAGTTGCATTCCTCTGATATGCATATTCATGTCGACAGATCATGACGATGGCATTCGATGAGTGGAGATGGACGAGGAGTTCCGCTCAGGGGAAGAGGCACAATGGTGGACTTTGCTACGAGCAAGAGTTGCCCAAGCAGCAGTAAGAGCAAGATTTGCCGAAGCAGCAATAAAGGCAAAGAATGGAGGAAAGCGACCAGAAGTTGCATCCACATGATAAAAGCCACTGACTTTATTGACATTTACCCTAGTCGCAACCTAAGGCAAGCCCCGGTTTGCATTTAAGTTCCTTTCTAAAATTTTGCTTTATATACACTTCATTGAATAGACTTGATATGTGCATTAGGTATATGTTGATTGAATACTCCACATGCATGACCAAATTATCCTTGGAGTGGATGAGTAGAATAAGACTCCATCGAATTATATTGCTATGCTTAATGCTTAGTTAGAAGGTCGGTAGAAGTCGAGTATGTTGGATACTACTCGCGATACTGGTCACATTATTGACCACAAGTCAAGTAGTTGAATTCTACTTGCGAGAGAAGTCGACTGAGGGAAACCTACTCCCGAGATGGTACCGTAACGTTTACTCTTTAATATGAGACGTGGATGGGGATTTGTGTAGGTTGGTATGCATAAGTGTGCTCAGGGTCGAAGGGTGAGGCATAACTTGTGACCACATCATACCTGGATCGGTAATAACAAGACAGGTATTGGAAGGTGGATTGGTAGCCCCGTCTATGTCGGTTAAGGCCCGTCTCGTGCTTAACTTGTCGGCTATTAGTACAGTGGGAGTAAACTTGCTCATGAACATCTAACAGCGAATGTGCACCTTGAGGGAGCTCGCAGTTCGGGTTGATCGAACCGATCCGATATGAGTGAATCTTGAGAAAGGTAGTTATATGCATGCAGAGTGAAGAGCACTGACGAGTCTTCCTTGCGGGTGTACTTTCATGCCGTCCGAGTGTTATTAATTTGAATCACCTCACTCGCGATTATGGATTGAGCATACTTGGCCACTAAGTCCTGACGTAGTAATAAAGAGTAGTGAAGATTATGAATATGTTGCTATGAGTAATATCTTGTATTGCAATATTGGCTGAATTCAAAATAGCACAATTAAAGTTACCATTTCCAAACATTTAACTTGAATGAAGCCTATGGAATTTAGGGCAAGTATCATCATGGATGAAACGTTTCTTGTTTGATTGTGGAATTCGTTATGATGCATGCCCAGAGAATCTCATATGCTACTCTAAAACTGACAACTAAGTATTTACATTCGGCGAGTTAATTTATGCAAATATCAGCTTTCTAGTCTTTAAAGTTTTTAGCATGTAGAGTTTCATGTTTTAGGTGAGACGGTTAAGTCATGCTGAGCTTCGAGCTCAAGGTTGATTACTTTTGGTTTTTGCAGGTATTTATGTCTTTGCTTATGTTGAGGGTTGTACAAGAGATCTCGAGTTTGTCGAGATGTATCTCTCACGGAAAACCTTGCCGCTGCAATCTGTGCTTCGTGTTGCTAGTGAGAAGCGTCCGCAGGCATGGACGATTTCTCTTGTGCATAGCTATGAGATATAGGTGCTGAATACATTGGCAATTAGAATTAAAGTGAATGTTTACATTCAAAGTTTTGAGCTTACACCGATACACCACGATACACCCCGATACACACTGTCTGAAGTCTCAGTACATTTTGGAAGTAACATTACATTCGATAGTTTTGGACTGTCCGAACTTTTCAATGTGTTTTTTGGAGTAACATTACCCTCGATGGTTTCGGATGTCCAAACTTTTCCTCACATGACTCACACATATTTCTCGCTTCGAATTGTCCGAACTTTCAGTCACGTGAGCTGCACATGAGTCAACATGGTTGATCTTTACAAATGTGTTTTCGGGAGTAACATTTACTCTCTACTTTGTTAGGACTGTACGAACTTTATGACACGTGATTTGTACATGAGTTTTGGATTGGAATGTCCGATCTTCTGCCTTTATATTGCAGCGTCGTTTTTAGTCGATTCGATAATTTTATTTGCTAAAATAATTGAGCGGCGGATATGTTTTTAACTTGCAATATTTCAAACTTGCTTTTTGGCTTATGAGAAGATATGTGTAGTACTTTTGGACTAATTTTTTGATGCGTTTTGGCTGATCATGGTGGATTATTTTATTGGTATGTTTGCAACATGTTTATGTGAGGTGCTCACATAAGGTGTTTTGGTTATCGGAGTAATGTGAGTCAAGCCGAGGACTTGTGCTCAGAAGATTTGGTTGTTTGTTCATGTGCAGGTGTTTCTTGAGGCCAATACATGGCTGGTGATGGGATCCATTGAACTAGTTTTAGGGAGAAGATGAGGTTCAACAACCAAGTTTGGGAGGAATTGTGGTTGAGTTGATCGGGAGGTCACGCAGCATGTTTGGGTCAAGAACAATGCATACGAAGGTATCATGAATGTTGTTGGAAAGTTTTTGCACGTTTGCAAGAGGTGCATGGATGTGGCTACATTGTTACAATATGTGGTGAAGAGATATGGACATGAAGATGTGGCTGGAAAAGTCCAACCGGCTGGTGAATGTGGCCTAGAGGGGGGGGTGAATAGGTCTTTTGAATTTCCTGCACACTTAATAGAATAGTCAAAAACTTGGTTGGCCGGACTAGTCCGTTTGCGTGGGCGGACTAGTCCGGTGTGCAAGAAGTATGTGTGTTGATCAGGTGTTAATTGAGAAATTAAATCTCTTTAGCAGCAGAATTAAGAACAACTGATATTTATACTTTAAATTAATCTAAGAATGCAGGTGTAACTTCAAATTGCCTTAAGTTAATGTTTAGCACTTAAGTGATCTAATGAACAAAATTTAAAGTAAATGAGACACGAGACACAAGAATTTTTCCCGAGGTTCGATCTCACAACGAGATCTACGTCCTCGTTGAGGAAGCTCACACAGAGCCGGGTCTCCAACCCTTTCCCTCCTCAAGTCACCACAAAGGCCGACTTGATTCCACTATCACGGGTAATCACCAAGTTTGTGGGGCAATCTCACACGTTGAGGGCTCCCACGAAAATTACAATGAACAAGTGATCAAATACACTCAAAAGTATTACAATGCAGAGTATGAGTGTAGAAAGATCAAACCCCAATAGCTCGCGATGAAAGAACGACGATCTCCCAATCCCGAATCCAAGTGTTCAATTGATTTCACTCTTTTTGAACTTTAGATGTGTGGGGAGATGTGTTTTGGGCTCTTGGGACTGAGTGGCGGCGCTAGGGTTTTCTCCTTTTTCAATATTCGACGTGTGTTATCATGGAAAAGTCGTGGATCATCTATTTATAGGGTTTCTAAAAGCTAGCCGTTGAAAACCCCTAACACCAGACTAGTCCGGTGCAAGTCCGGACTTGTCCGGTCTCAACATGTTTTGAGGTCCAGAAAGTCTGCCGGACTAGTCCGGTCCAACCTCGGACTAGTCCGGTACTGTGTAAAGATGACTCCAGAAAGTTCATCGGACTAGTCCGCGGACTAGTCTGATCTCCACAAAGGGAGTTTACAGAAAGTTCAACGGACTAGTCCGGTCCATGATCGGACTAGTCCGGTCCCTCAGTATGAGAGACTCCAGAAACATCAACGGACTAGTCCGGTGGATGCACGGACTAGTCCGGTCTCCTTGTGAGTGTGATTCCAGAAAGGTGAACGGACTAGTCCGGTCCATGATCGGACTAGTCCGGTGCTTTGTGAAAGTTATGTTAATTTTAATCCCTTATCCTCGTGCAAAGTTGTGAGCTCTTGGAGTGTGTCTTTCATACACTCCCTATACATTCAAATTTATTTTGGTCTTCTGAGCTTCATCAAAGTATATCTCTTTGAACGCCACTTCATTTTTCACCTTTTTGTGTGCACCGATATGTCTCACTTGTTTGTCCTGCAATCATCTCAGTAGTTTCATTAGGATCTCATATGTTTGTCATCAATTAGCCAAAACCCACAAGGGATATCCTAGATGCACTTACAGCTGGTTTATGCCTCAGGTTGCGACTGAGGTGGTTATGGTTCGTTTATGGAAGGTTTGGAGTTTGTTTTGGAGATTTCATGCTGAGCTCGGGGTTTAGTTGTTTTATAAATGTTTGGTACGCTCCTAAGGTATTTGGAAGTCTTAATATAGCTTCTATCTGCATATGGAAGAGTGTTGAGCAGTTATGGAAAGTTTTGGTTGAAACTGAGTAGGATTAGAGTCCTAGTTAGGATTGGGTTGGCCTAAGGGCTGGTTATATAAGCATGGGAGGCCAGAGCTCATGGTATACGACTTTGAGGCTGTTCCTCCTGTGTTTTGATGAATAAAATTCATAGTTTTGAGGATATTTTGTGCCTTGTTCATCCAACTTGTTTTCATCAAGTCTTTATCGTCGAGTTTGTGCGCTGCTCGACCTTTCTTTAGTGTTTTGATTGTAACTTGCATTTTACTAATCCAATTGACATGATTCTTCCTGTGTGTATTAAAAACTCAAATATATTTCATCTGTGAAAATTTCACGGTTATTGGATTTGTGGTTTTTGAGTTAACGGGTTTCTTTGCAGCGTAACAGTTCTGTTTGCTCTCTGTTAGAACAGATTGACTTTCGCTTAGGATATTAGTCATAACATCAGTTTTACTCGACGATTTCTCGTGATTGTTGTTGTGGTGTATCCGTGACTTGATTATCTACAATCTATGCTAGTTTTGTCATGGTTGAACTCATCTAGATAAGTCGTACACACAGTTTCTTTATCAGATTAGTTTTCTGTCGAGGGGTTTTTGTTGCTTCTACTAAAAAAGTTTTAATCTACCATTCATCCCCCTCTAGTGGGTTTTCACTTGCTCTTCGATCATACAATAGCTAGTTGAGAGTATGAGTATGTATATACCAATGCATTGTACTTTATGTTGTAAAAGAGAATTATCTTGTGAAATAAAGATTTGTGTTGGTTATTTTGATATGTTTTTCATATGTGATGTTGGGTGTCGCATCGCATGGCACCACTCAATGTGATTCCTGGAATTGCGGGACCCCGGTCCCATAGTGTGGTATCAGAGCCACATTGGGAATAGTACGCTTGAAAAGCGCCTATTTTTGAAACTTTCGAAGTAATCGAGTGAGGAGTAGTGATTATGCCCACCACTACGTAAGAAAACCAAATAGGAGACAAAGATGGGCAACGTGCTAAAAGGAGCATCTTTCATAACCTTAAGCAAGATGACCTGCTTCAGTGAGGATCTGACATGGCTCGGTTGAATATAAAAGGAGACGCGTTACAATACAACACGTCTCAGTTAAGTAGGTATTCAAGATGCGCCCTCCTCTCTGACAAAGGGGAGACACACTTTCATTGAGTGCGACTCATATTTGTTTCATGACTAAGACAGACTTTCCTTGCAGTGTGTCTCCTTTCATAATCGAATTCGGCGCGTCTCTCATGCGCACCGGTCAGGCACATCTCCTTTTGTTATGGAAGCGGGCTCGTCTCCCATCCCATCAATAGAGAGACGTGATTTATATCAGTTTGTCTTGATTTTCTATTGCCCTTCTACGACCTCCCAGTTGTGGCAGAACAAGTGGCTACCAGATCTGCCCTGTTCTTTCCCTCTTTGAAGGTGCCCTTCTAAAAGTCTTGCGGTGATTATAAGTGGATCTAAAAACAAATGAAGTGTTGAGGAAAGTTGGCTCGTGGTCCTATATTTACAGTTATTACATATCAAGAGTACGACGTAAATGGATACATGTTCTACATTGTAGAACAAGATCCCTTTAGATCTTGACTATCAGTGGCTCTGAATTTCTTTGATTTAGCTCTTCTTTTCTGTACGTAGATGTCTTCGGACCGATCGAAGTTGGATGTATGGGCTGCGCCTTTGCAATGAATATATCCAAGGGGTAGATGTATTTATCGATTTCGCAAAAAAAGACATGTTGGACAACATTAGAGGGACTATTTGTTGTCCTTGCAAACACTGCAAGAATGAGAAGAGATATCACACAGATGAAGTGTTAAGGTCACATTTGATCACGCATGGATTCATTGTGGATTATCGATGTTGGAACAAACATGGGGAGGAGGGGCTTAATGAAGCAGAGATGAGAGATTCATATCTGGAGAGGAAGGTGCCTACTAGTATCGAAGAAGATCACGATAAGGATGTGAACGATCCAAATATATCAGGGTTCACCAATGATGACATTGAGTTTCAGGTGCACAACATAGAGGATATGGTACGCAATGTGAGAGACATGGCGATGATGACTAGTACAGTAATGGTGAACTTTCAAATTACAAGAAGATGATCGAGGACTCGAAGAAGGCATTCCATCATGGTTGTACGGCTAAGTACACCAGACTTTTTGTGATGGTAAAAGTTTTCTAGTTCAACGGTGGAGTGATTGTAGTTTTAAGGAATTGTTGACGCTCCTTAAGGACATGTTACCCCAAGGCAACACAGTTCCTACGATAGTTTATGAGACAAAACAAATAATCTATCCACTAGGTTTGGAGGTGGAGAAGATCCACGCGTGCAAGAATGATTGCATTTTATATGTGGACCTGAGTACGAAAACCTTCAGAAATGCCCTATTTGTGGAATGGACTGATTCAATCATAGGAAAGACGACTGTGATGACGATAACTGCAATAGAAGAGAAGGAGGGCCTAAAAAGGTGTTTTGGTTCTTTCCTATCATTCCTCGTTTGAAGCGTTGGTTTGCAAAAAAGGAGTCCAAATTGTTGTGATGGCACAAAGAGAAGCATAAGAAGGATGCTGGAATGATAAGACATCCTGCTAATGCCACACAGTGGCGGAAGATTGATTCACAAAATCCTAAATTTGCCATTGATCCGAGGAATATTAGGTTCGCAATGAGCAACGATGGCATGAATCCTTTTTTTGAATAGTAGCACACATAGCACATGGCCAATTGTGCTAACAATTTCGAACCTTCCTCCTTGGTTGTGCAACAAATGGAAATATATTATGATGTCAGGATTGATACCGGGGGCCACAACAACCTAGGAATGACATTGACACTTATTTCAGGCCTCTGGTTGAAGATCTGAAGCAGTTGTGGTACAACGACAGGGTGCAGGCATGGGATGACCACAAGTGTGAGTACTTTTGCCTCAAAGCCATTTTATTTTTTACTGTTAGTGATTCTCAAGCGGCACGTAACTTGTCTGGACAGAGTAAGAAAGTAGGTTGCAGATGTCCATATTGCTTGAGAAACATACTCACAATACTTGAGCGATTCATGAAAAATAGTGTACATGGAACATCGATGCTACATTCCAATGAAGCACCCGTTTTGGAGTATGAAGGATAATTTCAATGGTGACACTGAGAAGAGGCATCCTCCACCTCATATCACGGGTCATGAAGTCTATGAAATGGTCAAGGATATCCATGTTGTCCTTGGTAAGCGGGAAAGGACTGGAAAAAATACTGACGAAGATGACATGTGGAAGAAGCAATCGATTTTTTTGGAAGTTATCGTCTTGGAAATACTTAGACGTCTGTCATTCAATTGATGTGATGCATGTTGAGAAGAATGTGTGGAAGAGCCTACTCGGGACATTGCTTAACATGGATAGGGAAACTAGGGACCATGAACATGCACGGGCAGATCTAAAGAAAATGGGAATTAGGTCTGAGTTGTGGGTCGATGACTCGGTAAAAGGAACGGAACTACCCAAATCATACATACCCTTTCCAAAAATGAAAAAAAGGAGTTTTTTGGGTTCTTGAAAAATGTGAAAGTATCATCCGTCTACTCGACGAACGTCTCACGGCTTATTTCATTTCCAGATCTAAAAGTAGCTCCCGGTGTGAAGTCTCATGATTACCATGTATTTTCTACGCAGATGATTGCTGTTGGAATTCGGAACATCCTGCCGGTCAATGTTCGGGAGGCTATAATGAACTTTTGCTTTTTCTTCAATGCAATTGGTCAAAAAGTACTATGTGAAGAAGATCTCGAGTCATTGGAAAAAAGACACTATGAAACTTTATGCTTCCTTGAGATGTATTTTCCACCTGCCTTTTTCAACATCAACATCCATTTCACAACTCATGTTATTATAGAGATAAAGCTACTTGGCCCTGTGTACCTTCACCAGATGTATGCGTACGAGAGATTCAACAGCATACTGAAGTTATTTGTTAGAAATTGAGCTTACCTTGAGGGAAGCATGGTACAAGGATACTCTACAAAGGAAGATGTGGAGTGGGCTCTAAAATACACTGACCGAGTAACCCGATTGGTGTTCCCAAGTCTCGTCATGAGGGGAGGCTCACAGGAAAGGGACCATTGGGAAGAAGGCTATAACTCCAGATTCACATTAATTCTTCCCGCTTATTTCCACGTGTTGCAACACATGTCCATTGTGTCAGAGTACCTCGATGAGCACAAGGAGGTGGTGCTTAGAGACAATCCTGGCCGCAATGAATCATGGTTAGCAAATGAACATAGGAGAAAATTCATTGGCTAGCTCCGAGATCGGATTTCTCACTCATCGAATACTCAAACAAGTGAATACCTAAAAAAGTTGGCTTGTGGTCCTATATTAACAGTTATTACATATCAAGGGTACGACATAAATGGATACATGTTATATATCGTAGAACAAGATAAGAAAAGCAAGTATCAGAATAGTGGTGTCCGTGTTGATGCTTATAGTGTTGTGGGCCAAGACAAAGACATGTACTATGGTCAAATACAAGAGATTTGGGAGCTTGACTTTCAAGAATTCAAGATTCCTCTTTTCCGTTGCAACCGGGTTGATGGAATCAAAGGTGTTGTACAAGACAAGTACGTGTTCACTAGCGTTGATCTTAATCATCAAGGATATAAGTGGGAGCCTTTCGTGCTAGCAGAACACGTTGCTCAAGTGTTCGATGTTCTAGACACAACAAATAAAAGACTTAAGGTGGTTATACATGGAAAATGATGAATCATCGGAGTCGAGAATGCCATCGATGAGGAAGAGTTTGACCAATTTGATCATGTTCCTCCTTTTGTCACCTCGATGATCAAGCTAAGAATACCATTGGCCAACGAACTTCCTTACATGCAGAACGGCCACCATGAAAAAGTCAAGAATTTCAGAAAACCAAGACCGCAACGTAAAGTACCAAATTGGTTGTGTGTAAATATGCTCAAATATGTGAAAATATGGTCAATTGAGTGAAAATTTGACTTCCATTTGGATATTTGTGTGATATATGCTCAAATGTGTGAAAATATTGCCATTTGAGTGAAAAATTGACTTTGATTGGTCATATGTGTCATGTTTCCTATGGAGAAGTACCGATGGCTTGTGCTTTGTTTCTTATGGAGAAGTATTGATGCCTTGTGTTATGTTTCTTATGGAGAAGTATTGATGCCTTGTGCTCTGTTTCTTCTGGAGAACTACTGAATATAGCACTTGCTCTGCCCTCGAAAATGGGATACGAATGTGATGTGAGACGCGCCTCAGAAAGACGTGTTTCACAGTTAAGATAATGTGAGACGCGTGTTTAGAAAGTGCGTCTCTGATTCAGACGCTTTGATCTGCACGAATGGCATTACAGACAACGACTCGCATTAATTCAAAAGAAAAGAGACATGTTCTTATAAAGCGTGTCTCTGATATGGGCTTACATACGTGTGGGAGACGCGCCCGGCGGTTGCTCTTCTGAGGCGCATCTCAGATTGTTGTCCTAAGGTATTTTTAGCTCTCTCGCGTGCTCTCTTCCCAACACTTAACAAAACTTTTTGACACTTTAGCTCTCGTGCGCTGATCACTTTTTGCCCTAGAAACCACCGTCGCGTCATCCCCTTCCCTGGAGCACGCCATCGCGTCGGTCCGCTTCCCCGAAGCTCGTTGCCACCTCGACACTGCCCTCTAGATCATTGTTGTGTTGCCGCCGTCGACCAGCTCAGCACTGCCTTAATAAGGTTTGTTCGCGCTTTGGTTGGAGTTGAAATGGCCCGTGCTTTGGTGTTTTACAAGTCAATGTTTAGTATATTTTCAGAGTACTATGCTTAGAGTATTAGGCTTTGGTTGGAGTCGAAATGGTCCGCGCTTTGGTGGTTCACCGATCAATCTTTAGTATATTTCCAGAGTCCTACGCTTAGAGTATTACGCTTTGGCTAAGTACCGGTCAATGTTTAGTGATTTATGTAATGATTTATTGGTTTGGATTCTCTGTATACTTGGCACATAGATCTTTTTCTTATTAAGGTACAAATGCCATGAGAGAATTTGCTCCCTTATGTGACTATTTGTGCGAATGTGACTGAAATTTAATAATATTTTACAGGATTTTAGTGATTTTTTGTGAATTTGAAGATGTTTCAGTCAGAGCATCAACATCATATTAAAAAGGAGGCTCAGCAGCAGACACGTGAAGAGAATGCATCTGCCTCTGGTAAAACAAGAAAGAAAAGGTCGCGGGCGGCGTGGTTGATAGACGTTTTGACTGTTGATGAGGCCAATGATGATGGCTTACCTCTGGACCATAATGTGAATACGAGACTACCCAGAATTTGTGGTCTAGCTGCTCCGAAAAGGATGCCTCTAAACCTGCAAAGATTTGATCACTTGACCAAAAATGAAAAAGATGAACTCTTCGAAAGCTCTATCCACCATATTTTCAATATCCAGAACATATGAAACAGAAGGGGAAGAAGCTAGCTATGAAGATGATCTCTCATGCATGGAGGACCTACAAAACTAAGCTTCGCGAGTTTCGGAAGAATCATGAAACCCCCTTTCATAAATATCAACATGTGTCAGAAGAGGACTAGATGAGATTTGTTGAAAAGTGCAAATCATAGGAATTTGTCAAGAACAGTGAACATATGAAGTAGCTCTGATCGCAGAACGAGATTGACCACCACCTCAGCAACACCAGTTATGCTGGAAAAAAAAAGGATTTGGGAACAACAGGATGAAGCATTGGTCGAGCTAGGTGTTGTGAATCCATACGACAGTTTCAGTGGACGGCTGAAACCATTTATGCATGCTCGTTCACAGCTGTCTAAGTCAGGCGGTATCATCTTCTACAGCCCGAGCACCTTACATGTCGCTGAAAGAGCCTGAAACCTAAGTAGCAAAGAGTCAAATGGTGAGAGGGAAAACGATGCCCTCACCAAGGCCCTGCAAAGACTGGAGCAATGAGGCCTTGTTCGTGGTGTTTCCAGTAAGTTGACCTGGAGGGAGAGTTTTCCAAAACACAAGAATACTTATCAGAAGCGGAAAATGACCTCGACATCACAGGTTGATGTTGAGGAGCTAAAAACACAACTAAAAATGGAGCTCCTAGGAGACGTGAAGCAAATGCTGGAAGGAGCAAGTATAGCAATCCCTAATGCGTTTTTCGTCTTAAGTAATGACGAGGAGCATAGGAGCATCTTTGCTTCTACAACAGCTGGGGGTGGACAACCATAGGAGGATGGCCAGGCACTAGCGTCTGGACCTTCAATTAGGCCGAACACGATAGATAACTAGGCTCAGCCAACAACATGCTGCCTTCTGCTAATGGTCGGAGGAATCGCTCGAATGGAGGTCAGAGAGGGCTAATGTATCCTGATCAGACCATGCTTGACGACATCCAGGTGGACACGACATCCTATGTTGTGGTCAAGGTGGACATGGTTCATGAAAATACGAAAAACCTGCAGCTCAAAGTGCCACTGGACGATACAACACTGACTATGCGGGATGCAGTTACTAGATGGGTTCAGTGGAGACAAAGCCTTATTGTTGTTGACCTAGCAGCAGCAGCAGCTTTTGTGTTGGCTGCTTAGATGTCTCAAGCACGTATGCTTCTGCATCCAAATCCAAAACAGATGGATCTATCTCCAATTCTAGAGCTATCATTGCCTCCAGTTATAGAGAAGCAGTAGAAGTCTCCAATTGGAGAGCAGTTGCCTCTAGTTACAGAGAAGTCGCATATGTCTCCAACTCTGGAGCTGCCACATAACTCCCCACTTGAAGAGCAGCCACGTCGGTCTCCACCTCGCACTCGAAGTGCCTTGCACCCTACACCTGATCAGCCGCCAACAAAGCCGATGAAGAATGTATGTGCCAAGAACAAGAGTCAGCCACAACGGCGATTATGGTCAAAGGAAGGTTGGAAGAAACCAATGCAGAGTCAGAAACTAACCCGAGGGCACCAAAAGCTATGACGCATTCAAAACCGAAGTTTGAAAGGGGGAAGCCAATGTTAACTGCAGCCGCACTCAAACAAGTTGGTAAACCTTGTGTTCAACTTCATCAATACTACGTGGAAAATTACAAAAACTGTGATACCTTACTAGTAGCATTGAAGGATAAACACTTTCTCTCGAGTGATGGCGCTTTTGTCATTGCATGGTCCGATCTCTACGACATTTTCAACCTCGACGCGTTGGATGTTTCTCTAATACACTGCTTCGCATTGTAAGTCCTCAAAAATTAGGTTCTTCAATACATATAGTCAATATAAGTGTTATATGTAATAAATTTGGCATTTTGCGTGTAGGCACCAGCAACAACATACTCGTCATAGCACAGGAAACGCGTCTCCAATATATCTTGACCCACAAGTACCAGCGAGAACTTATATTCAAACGTCGAGGGGCTGAAAAGGTGTTCAATATTTTGTGAAGGCAATGAAACACTAGAGTGATAAGGAGCTCCTGGTCGTACGTTCAGCCCGGGTAACCATTGGGTAACCATAGCAATTTCTACAAAGTACGACCAAGTATGGTACTATGACTCCTCAAGGCCGAGAGATGAAAAAACTAGCGAGCGAACAACCCGTACATGGAGTGATATCTCTTCCTTAATTGACATGTAAGTTCCCTCTTCACTTTAGTTTCTGACCGTTTCGTCCTTGCACGATAATTTTACATTAACTGTAAATGTTTTTGTTTAGGTCTTTTGGACAAGTAAAATGAAAACACCGACAACTTAAACATCAAACTACATTCAACGTCCCACAACAAGCTCCGGGCAACACATTTGGCTTTCATGTCTGCTTACACATGGCTTTATTTGGAGAGCGGCCTAATTGCAATGTATGTGTAAGTGCATATATTTTACTTTATTACTAATCTTTTGATAAATCTCATTTTATCGTGTGACAGGACTACGGACCCGCCTTCAAGAACGTTGAAGGTCGTAGCCTCGAGCAAATTAGAGACGTACTATGTAGGTTCATCATTTTGGAAATCATTAGTTCAAAGGGAGAATTCCATTACCAAGTAGAGGATTAGGTGACATTAATTCTTTTGTGTAATTAGTTACTTGTTAAGCTGGATGAACAGGGGAATTATGTGTAACTATTAACTTGGTAACCACGATTGACACTATGTTAATATGTGATTGGTCAATGTGTGTGATCTCCATTTGACTATACATATGTTTTTATATGTGTATGTTCCTAACATTGGCAATGCGGCTGCCAAATCCTGGCTAGCTCCAAGATGCAGCCGGCAACGAGGATAATCAGGAGTGGGGACACCTAATAGGAGATGTGCGTATAGCAGGGAGCGTCTCCTATTAGTGCCGCAGTGACCTGCCTGTAAAAAATCTGCGACGTGATGTAACAAAGAACGACTTGGATTACCTAAATAATAGAGACACGCTTCCCTATAGCACGTCTTAGATCAGTCAACAAATCTGCGATGGGCTAATATAGAGTGCGCCTCGGACCAATCAACAAATCTGCGATGCGCTTTATTAGAGCGTGTCTCGCATGTACGCTGATGGGCGACGCGCCTGGAGCCCATCTACAATGAATCCGTAAAGCCCGTCTGTTATGACTAAACGAAAGGAGATGCACTATCTTTGAGCGTGTCTTGTACTTAGTCTGATCGGTGACGCGCCTTCTGCACGTCTCTCATGACAGTGTAATGTGAGACGCGATGACAGAGACGTGTGGTTTGTTTGTCTCCCTTCTTCATTCAGGCACGCCTCGGATGAGCCTTTCTTACGTAGTGCACATAAGGTCTATATTAGCATAGTTACTCAGGTGGCTAACAGTGTTTAAATTGGTTGTCAACTATGGATTTGGATAGATTGTATAGGCTGGTAAGAGGTTGATTAGTGATTGATGGCTCTTATTGGGTTCATTTTAGTGTTTCACTTATTTTTGTTGTTTCTACTACTTAGCTTAACTTAGGATGTCGAGTGAAACTTTTTCATTATTCTTGAAACTTATTTATGGAATTGTTTTGGGATCTTCAATGGGAATATGGAAGGGTGCTAGTACAACTCATACGGACATGTAATGATGGTAGAACTGATAGGAGTTTGGTGCTGGGTTTGTAATGCTAGCGGAATGGATTAAGCTTGGTGAATGGCTTGTTGATGTGTTCCAATCTTGTGCAGGTAAACTAACTACGTGAACGTATTGCGAGTAAAATTTTTTGCGAGCGACCGTATTTCGTGCCGACGTCAATAGGAATATGCCAGTTATAATCCGGTTAGGTTTTTACTTTTGTGAGGCAACTTAGTACCGACATGCTTCCCGCCGATGCATTCACCATATCTTGATTACTAAACTCACCTCACTGCAATATGAAGCTATGAATGTGAATTTCAAACTCTGAACAAGATTTCTACAACTTACCTTGACTTCATATTCAAATTAGAATGAGTTTTAACTCCAAAGTTCCAAAAGTGGAGTTTCCTGGCTTTGAGCAGAAATTTTGCTGATATTTGAAAAGGAATAACTCCTAGTACAATTATCCAATGGAGTCCTAATTTACATGGTTGGAAAGATTAGGAAGTTCTATAAAACTGTTTTGTTCACCTCCAGAACAGAATACCTCTGTAACATGTTCAAAATTTCAAATATCCGAACTCTGCCAAACTGGACAGGAAACTAGAGCAATTTTTGTACTTCTCACTATTGTGACCATAACTCGCTGTAGAACAATTGAATGAAGGCATGTGATATATTTATGGAATCCTGAAAGAGAAATGTAACAATGTAATTTTCATTTTTTTGTCAAATATTGATATTTTTGTAAGAAATTTTGTGCACAAATCAGCCATATACAAAGGAGGTGCTGTCAAAATTTCTCAGAAAACTGTAAGATTTGAAATGCTATATCTCATCAACCAGAGATGAGCTGGAGGCAAACCAATACTCTTTGAAGAGGTCCTGAAGTGTACTATAATTTTTTATTCATCTCAAGATCTGATTTTACCATTAACTGGATCAAACTCGAGTTTCAGTCCAGACTGGTCATTTTTCAACAGAATTTGATCGGTTTGAACATTATGCTGTTGTTATGACTTTAGTTCTCGATTTCAATACGAGGAGTCTCTTAAAAGCCCAGGTGTTGTGATTCAACTTTCTGCCAGTGGAATTAAGTGTTTGACCCAATCAAATCTCATTTCTTTCGATGACCAAGTTTGTGTCATATTAGAGAATAGTGTGTATTTGCGCACAATAACGTGCATTGACATCTCGTCGTGGTCAGCAATAGTTGAAATGAACTCCCATCCATGGAGTCTATTATTTTGGAACTCGCTATTGTGAAGTTGGTCTAGAGATGAGTTGCACATCTCCTTTCCATGATGATTATTTGGAGTAAGTTTCACGGTCTAGTAGTTCGAAACTTAATGGGGAAGGAGTTCGCTCAAGCAACCGAAGTGTTCAATCACCAACCTTCTCTATATTATAAAGTGTCAACAACCAAGTAATCAAGTGGGACTATAACCTCAAGAGAATTCAACTCCAAGCACAGGAATAACTCAGCATAGAGGAAGTGTAACTTCAACACCATTATCGCTATTAATGAAAACATCCGTCACCACATGATCAAAGAGAAGATTTAGTGAAGCATTATTATGGAAAACTCTAGTAACCTTGTACCCCTTTTACTTGGTGATGTTCTATCATCAAGCTGATTTATTTAGTTTATTTTACACGCTGAAATGATCTCGTGATTCAGCAGGTGCAACAAGGACTTAGCAGAAGAAATAGATAAGTCGATTAGAATGTGTACAAGTTTGCAAAGATTAAGATTGTGTAATATATTGCTCACCATTCCTTGCTTCCTTGGTTAAACTTGAATTCTACAACCTTGGTCAACATATGAAAAGAGCATTCCTTATCCAACACTTCTCATGACAAATTTGGTTCAAGCATCGTGAAATTAAGATAATGCTTACTGTGTTTGTATCGTCATACCTATTTTTGCTCAAATAACAAAAATGAATGCACCATACCTTATGCATAGTTTTCCGCGGGATTTGCATGCGTATGCATAACATCATCCGATTTGTGATGCATCATGATACATGAGTAATAATCAATTTTGAGCATGAATGTGTACCTCCATTCAAATACTTGAGTATTGTCAAACGATCTTGATTGCTTTTCCAGCTCTTGTGATCACCACCTTACTTGGTTTAGTTTCATTGAGTAATACTGGAGAAACCGATTACTCAATCACCCTTGTAGTCCAACTAGAAGTTTGAAACTTCATCATTTACTTGTACAGGTTCAAATATCTTGATTTTGAAAACAATACCACTCTTGATTCGTGAGGTTCTCCACTAAGTGAGCAACCTCAATAAAAACCTTACTTGAGTATTATCAAACGATGTTGATTGCTTTTCCAACTCTCGTGTTCATCAGCTCACTTGGTTTAGTTTCATTGAGTAATACCATGGAAACCGATTACTCAATCACCCTTGTAGTCCAACTAGAAGTTTGAACCTTCATCCTTCACTTGTATAGGTTCAAATATCTTGATTTTGAAAATAATACCACTCTTGATTTGTGAGGTTCTCCACTAAGTGAGCAACCTCAATAAAAACCTTGATTCTCTATGTTCGCAAGATTGTAATCTTTCTTGCAAAACTTCTTGACTTACATTGTATGGTGACACTGACATGTCTAGAAATCTTGTAGTTGTCATACATTTAGTGACCTTGCTGTTTTGACCACATGAGAGACAAAAACTTTACTACTCTTATGTCCTAGTAAAGTGATTCGATTGTTGACTACATCATTGAGAACCCTATCTGGACGAGGTTATTGATTTGTTGTTTAATCTCGCCAGACCACCTTGATTCATGATTGGAAAATACTACACTAAGCTTTAAGGACTTAGTTACAACAAGCAAAGATTGAAAGCAGCAGCAACATCACTTAAGATAGTCAAGATGCTCAAGAGAGTTGAAGAACAAGTGTCGATTCTCCGAGTGCAAGACTAGGACAATAAAGTATTCATGAGCAGAATGTCAAGAATTAATGAAGCCAAATATAGAACCCTATGTGTATCTACTAGGAGAAAGGTTACATCCTTTTGACATCAAGAAGAAGATATCAAGACACCAACATAATTTCGCATGAGAAAGAAGCAAACTTTACGGGGTGATCTCATTTGCGCCGAGCCTCCAAATCAGATTTTGCAATCAGAAGACTCAAGTCACGAAAACTGGACGGTGTAGTTTACGTGATCATATGAACTAACCACATATTCAAGGAAGTTATGTGAGAAGGTGAGAAGTTTCACCGATCCATTTACTTGGAGTTGTTAGTGTCGTATCACTGCTAACCTACTTTGCCCTGTCTCTTTTCCAACGGAATCTCGGGACAATATTCTTTTAAGGGGAAAGGGATGTAAAAGCCCTAAAAACCATTGTGTTACTTTAGATAAGATAAATAAAATGAGGAAGAAAAACAAATCTAAAATAGTGCAAGCACGAGAATGAATTAAATCAAACCTTAAAAGAGAGGTCCAATTTTTTTTTTAATCACGAGTCATACTCAAATTGGGTCAAATGACCAATGTGAGATTCATCAAAATATTTCCTATAAAAGCCCAAATAAAGAGGTGCAAAACAATTATGGAAAAACAATTGATAAATAAAGAAAAGAGAAAGTAATGCATGTGATGATTTAAATTATTCAAAGACCTAGAGCTAAAAATTCGAACTTAATTAAACTTTATGTGTAACTTAACAACATGCAAGAATTGAAACCATAAATTTATTTAATATAACTGGATTAGTGTCCCTGCTAGTTTTATAAATTATGGAGAAAGAATAAAAACAACATGCAAGAATTGAAACAAAAGTCTATAACTGGATTAGTGTCCCTGCTAGTTTCAAATTTGAATTTCCAAACTCAACATAATGAAAATCCAAATATTAGTGTGCCATCACCTTTCTCATATTTAATTTAGTGGTCATATCACAATGTTCCATTCCCATTATACCATAGATTCTATACATTCTTGTGATCACTCTAGAGCAAACCGTTCCAAAAATAATGGAGCAATGGCATAGGAAGATCAAATCTGGGCGCCGCCGCAATAGGACCCTCCCTGTCCATGGTGCGCCCTCCATTTTGATCCTCTCCAGTGCCGACGACTAAGACGCTGTTGTTCCTCTCCTCACCATGAGTATCCCTGAAGAAACGACGACCATTTTCCTGCTCCGTACATAGAGAAACTCCACGCCGAAGTTCAACCTCCGCCGACTCGCTGCTGGCCCGATTTCAGTGAGTTTCAGCCGCCGCCACCCCCTCCGTCAAACTTGCCGTCCTTCAAAATCTAGGTGCAACCTTTGGCGACGAAGCTTGGCCGCAGGAGGGCCTAACCCTAGCACGCCGCCGGCCGCGCCGCCCATTCCAGTCGTGGCCTGGATCCCTGTCTGGAAGTAGAAGAAAGAGGAGGGATTCTTCGTGGCCCAGGGATTTTGTGTGACTGCACGTTGCCATGGTGTGGCCCAATATGGCTGTGTTTCTATTGGTAGTTTTCAAACACGGGCTCATCTGTTTGTTAAAGCCTGAGTCAGCCCATGGCCCCCCTTGGCAGCCAGTGACTTGAATTTCCCGTAGAGAAATAATTCCAGATTATGTCCAGATTTGATAAATCATAGAGCCCAGTAGAAAACTCCATAAATCCTCAGATAATTTTTGGTGGATCCCTTTAACCAATACTTTTCAATGGTGCAAAAGAATGGGTATGAAAAGCCCTGAAATTTTCTGATTTAATTCCTCTTCTCTAAAAATTTGGGAATTAATTCCTGGAGCAATATTTATTGGAAAATTCTCAAACTTGGCTAAATTGTTCCTTGCATTGTCAGTGACTTCCAACAAAAATTTCATCATCATTTGACATGGATAAGTAGGTCAAATGGTGTTGTTTTGCTCTATATCTAGAAAATTTCCAAAATACAACAGAAACAATGTCAGAAAATGCTTCCAACTTGTAAAAATTCATATCTCCATGTAGGAATCTTAGAAAAATATGAAACGATATTTCATAGACTCCATGTGATATGTACTACATGAAAAAATACTTTTAAGTATGACAAAACTCCAGTATTTATCTGTAAATTCAGAGAAGGAAAAAGACTTAAGGAATTATGCAGAACCTATTGTTCCATTGCAGAGCCTGAAACTTGGCTTGCATCTTCCATAGGAAATTTATAAACCACTACCAAAATTTCAGCTCCAGTAAGTGTTGAGTAACTTCATCACGTGAATGTTATTTTGAAGTTCATAAGAACCTTACTCTTAAATCAACTTAGTTGAGTTTCTTCCTTTCCTCCAGGTTTAGAATCCAGCAAAGACTTCTATGTAGCTCTTTCATAGCATGTTAATATACTTCTTGAACTTATAAAGTTTTACCTTCATCACTAAGTTTCAATATTCTCATGTGCAATTTCACTTCATACCTTGATCTTTCAATGTTCCACCTCAATCTCATTGTTATCTGTACAGAACCAAATCTAGCACCTCCACACCATTCACTTTTCATCCTTCTTAAGTTTGCACAATTTCACTGTGTCTACTATTAAATTGCATTCCTCTTATATGCATATTCATGTCAATAGATCACGACGATGGCATTTGACGAGTGAAGATGGACGAGGAGTACCACACAAAGGAGGAGGCACAAGGCTGAACTTCACTACGAGCAAGAGTTGCCCAAGCAGCAGTAAGAGCAAGATTTGCCCAAGTAGCAATAAAGATAAAGAATGGAGGAAAGAGACGAGAAGTTGCACACAGATGATAAAGCCACCGACTTTATTGACATTTGCCTTAGTCGCAACCTAAGGCAAGCCCCAGTTTGCATTTAAGTATATATAAAGTTTTGCTTTATATACACTTCATTGAATAGATTTGATATGTGCATTAGGTCTATGTTGATTGAACACTCCACATGCATGATCGAGTAATCCTTTGAGTGGATGGGTAGAATAAGACTCCATGAGAATATATTGCTATGCTTAATGATTAGTTAGAAGGTCGGTAGAAGTCGAGTATGTTGGATACTACTCACGATATTGGTCATATTTTATCGACCACAAGTCAAGTAGTTGAATTCTCTTACGAGAGAAGTCGAGTGAGGGAAACCTACTCGCAAGATGGTACCATAACGTTCACTTATTAATATGAGATATGGATGGGGATTTGTGTAGGTTGGTATGCATAAGGGTGCTCTCGGCTCAAAGGTTGAGGCATCGCTTGTGACCACATCGTGCTTGGGTCAGTAATGGTGAGGCAGATGTTGGAAGGTGGATTGGTAGCCCCGTCTGTGTCGGTAAAGGCCTGTCTCATGCTTGGCTCTGTTGAACAAGTCTGAACTATACCGGAAGGTATACTGGCTATATGGATTACTGGAAACCGATCTACCTTGAGAATCCAATGTTGGAACTTTTTCAATCGGCTTAACTCGTCGATTGTTAGTACAGTGGGAGTAAACTCGCTCATGAACATCTCACAGCGTAGGTGCACCTTGAGGGAGCTCGCTGCTCAGGTCGGTTGAACCGATCCGATATGGGTGAATCTTGAGAAAGGTGGTTGCGTGCGACGCAAAGTGAAGAGCACCGATGTGTATTCCTTGCGGGCGTACATGTCACGCAGTCCATGTGTTATTAATTCGAATCATCATCGCTCGCGGTTATAGATTGAGCATATTTGGCCACCGAGTCTTGATGTAGTAATAAAGAGTAGTGAAGATTATGAATATGTTATATGAATAATATATTGTATTGCAACCTTGGTAGAATTAGAAATAGGACAATTAAAGTTATCATTTCCAAACATTTAACTTGAATGAAGCCTATGGAACTTTTGGCAAATATCATCATAGATGAAGCGTTTCTTGTTTGATTGTGGAATAGTTATGATGCATGCCCAAAGAATCTCATATGCTACTCTAAAACTGATAACTAAGGATTTGCAGTCGGCATGTTAATTCTACGAATTTCAGCATTCCAGTCTTTAAAGTTTCTGGCATGTAGAGTTTTATATTTTAGGTGAGACGGTTAAGCCTTGCTGAGCTTCGAGCTCACAGTTGCTTAATTGTGGCTTTTGCGGGTATTTATGTCTTTGCTTATGTTGAGGGTTGTCCATGAGACCTTGAATTTGTCGAGATGTGTCTCTCACAAGAAACCTTGCCGCTGCAATATCTGCTTTGTGTTGCTAGTGAAAAGTGTTCGCGAGCATGGACGATTTCTCTTGTGCATAGCTAGTTGAGAGTATGAGTATGTATATTCTGTTGCATTGTACTTTATGTTGTAAAAGAGAATTATCTTGTGAAATAAAGATTTATGTTGGTTATTTTGATATGCTTTTCATGTGTGCTATTTGGTGTCGCATCATACGGTACCATCTAATGTGATTCCTGGAATGGCAGGATCCGGTCTCCACACGACTACAGTATTTAAAGGCTAGGGTTCTGCCAAAAGACCCTAAGATGTGTCCTTAATGGACTCATACGCGATACGAGGCCCAAAGGCCCAATACGACGGTACAGCACCGGACATAAATCTGTACTCAACTTGTTTTGACGATTTCTGGTGGCTCCTGAGGAATTTTGATGTGGGACAAGATGCATTGGAAAGTTTATCTTCTCCTCTTTCTGTGCATATGTAAAATGTTGAAAACAGAGTCCGTATGAATCCTGAGCGTCCGTTTTAAGGTGGACTACTCCTGGACTCCGAGTTGAACTTGAGTCCTAGTTGTAGACTGTTTCTATCAACTTGTGGACGACTCAGCTGGTTCTCCATGTTTCAAAGTCCTCTTCCCTTTACTTGTTGATCCTTTTCATGGTTCCTAATAACAATTAAATCAATATATAGCAATCCATTCTCAAATTTACATGGGTAGGAAGTTAGGAACGAGTTCACCTGTTGATTTAGTAACCATGCTCGTGCTCTTGTGATTGGTCTTTATAGTTCAATGTGTGTATCCACTATTGTGATGTCCTCATCATCCTTCCCCTCTTGAATCGAAGTCGTCCTCTACTCAAGTTCATCTTCTTCTCCCAAGTATGGTTGCAAATCTGAAATGTTAAATGTGAGACTAATCCCAAAATCGGGAAGCAACTCAAGATTATATGCATTATCATTAATCTTTTAAATAATCTTAAAAGGACCAGCAGCTCGTGGCATAATTTTAGATTTTCTAAAGTAAGAGAATTGCTCTTTTCTCAAATGTAACCACATCAAATCCCCTCTTTTCTACCTTTACTACCTGCAATTCTATACTTCTCATTCATCATTTCAATATTTTTCTTTCTAGTTTCATGCATCTTATGAACTAATTGAGATTGTTGTGTAGTATCTAAATTTATAGTTCCAGAAGGAGGCAAAGTTAGTAAATCAATAAGAGCACGGGAATTGAGACCATACATAACCTGGAATGGACTTACCTTCATCGTTGAGTTAACGTATCTATTATAAGCAAATTCTATATGTGGTAAAACTCCTCCTACAACTTTAAATTTGTTTTCAAAACAATGTGCAACATAGTGGATAAAGTACGATTAACTAGCTCGGTTTGTCCATCTTTTTGTGGGTGACATGTAGTTCAAAATGGCAGCTTTGTTCCCAATTTATACCATAAAATTTTCCAAAAACCGACTCCAAAATTTTGCATCATGACCAGAAACAATAATATTTGGCACACCATGTAAACGAACAATTTCCATCATAAACAAATCAGCAATGTATGTGACATTATCATTATTATGACAAAGTATAAAATGGGCCATTCTGGAAAACAATCAACAACCACAAAAATGTTATCCCTCCCTCTCTTAGTACTAAGCAATTCTAAAACAAAGTCTATAGAAATATCCTCCCAAGATACACTAGGAACAGGAAGATGCATATAAAGACAATGTGGGTCGCCGTCTGCCATTCATGGAGCCCCCGCATACACCATCATGTTCCTGACGTCCCGAGCCATCTCTCTCCTCCTCTGCTGTGCCAAATGGTGCAGCACCCCGCCCTGATCACGTTTGGCAACTCGTTCCGTCTTGTTCTAGCTTGGTTAGCCCGAGCGCCGTCGAGTTCCTCCAGTTGGGATTAAAACCGGCTTGAAGAAAATCTAGCGATTCCATGTGTAGACTTGTTCCTACTTCAATTCAATAAGAGCTTACCATCTCTAGGCCATTGCGCATCCATTTGTGAAAAGGGAAGGACAGCCGTGGTTCAGTTAGGATTTGCTAGAGGATTCTGTCGCCGCTAGGTTAAACCCTAGGTCACCAGTGATGTCCTCGTTGCTGGAAAATTCCTCTTAAATTCTCTGCACAATTATGTTTCCCATGTTCCCCACATGCTTCTTGGCAACTCAGCTCTGTGAATTTGGCTTCGGTGATGGTTTTGCCCGTAGCCGCCATGGAGGCCGCCGCTCCCCACCGTCAGGTTCTTTTTTTCCGGCGAGGCCAAGCCCTCTAGGGATGCCCGTTAGATGTGCCTTACTCCCTAGTGCGTTTTAGTGCTAATACCGTGGCCTGGAACGCTGGTTCGGCGAGGGGGGCGCAGCTCGCCGCCGGCCATCGGCCCCCATTGGAGCATTGGCTGGAGGTTGAAGAAGACCCCCCCCCCCCCCCACCCCACCCCGGGGATCTTCTGTGTCATCTGGACCCAATGTGGCCACACTGTTTTACTCTGCAGCCCCCATGTGGCTTAGACCTGAGTGATGGGTCTGAAATGAGTGGGTCCCTGCTGTCAGTTAATAAAGATTTTGCAATAGAAAATAAATAGCAGAAAGTGCCCAGATTTGAAAAATTCATAACTCCTAGCATACTGCTTCAAAAAATGTGAACTAAATTTTTTCAGGCTCCTCTTGATCTCTACTTTGCAATGGTACATGTTAGGTATCATGAAAGGCTTCGGGTTTCTCTCTAAAATTCCAGGCGTGATCAGCCATAAGAAAATCATTGGAGGAGTTCAACTCCATAGAAAAATATGAAACTTGGTCAGAACCCTCAACTAGTATCCTATTGCTTCCAGTAAATATTTCATCACCATTGCGTATGATTAAGTAGGGCTAATAACATGATCTTTCCAAGGCTTGATGAAAATTCCCAAAATCAGCAGCAATCAATTCAGAAATTGATAGAAACTTGGAAATTCAATTGTGACCTATGGAGACCTCAGAAAATTATGAAACAAATTTTGTTAGACTCATAGAGACCTGCCCTAACTGATTATTAGCATGTCAGACCTAGTATAATTTCCTGGTAATTCATTTTGAAGGAAGGGTTAAGGAATTTTCAGGAACTGAAACTGGGGTATAAAACTGAAAATTTTCCCATAACACTCTTCTGTTCTTACCAGTCAGATGTTTAAATTTCAACTACATGGACTTCATCTTCATTAGAAATTTTTTTTGGTAACTTCATATTCTATTGGTAGCTATATTAATAGTATGCATTCTATTTATTTTGCTAGCAACTGTTCGTGAGGAGACGCCGGTGCCGATTGACTTCATCCCTCCAGAGGCGGAATTTGACTTACATCAGCAACAAGGCAAGCCACAGATGCATCTAAAACTGATTACGAACTTACCTTTTGTAACACCCGGTTCTGAAAATGAACCAAGTGAACGCATATGTGTGCCCAGGACGTTCAACACACATACACGAGTGCATTCACAAAAGAGTATACAGAAAATTACTATAGAACAAGATTAATTAACTAAATTTTATTACACAAACTATATTATCCTCGAATACAAGTTCTAATGAATATTAATGACAAGTTCAACTAATGCAACAAAAATAAACTAATTAAGCAAACTAAATAGCTAAGCAGCATAAACAATAGGGTATAGCGCAGCTCCATGCAACACCACAGGCAAAGCTAACGGTAGACACGACCTAGAACTCTGCATTATCATCGTTAAACTCCCAATCCTGACCTGGAACTGTTGGGGGGGGGGGTTGCAAGGGTGAGTACATGTCATACTCAGCAAGTGTGGAAAGTATGACATGTAGCTGATACAAATGACGAATATAATAATGGCTAAGTGCTGAAAAATACATTAAAAATATTTGCAAAGCAATATATATATATATATATATATATATATATATATATATATATATATATATATATATATATATATGAAGCAAACCCATCATAAACCATAATTAATAACATAACACCAATCCATATTCCATATCCATCACCATCATACCATTAACCATATTCAATGCGATAGTTTAATCCATAATTAGCCATAACCAGTACCAAACCATAACCATCCCAAGTACCAATTTCCCTCTAATCATGGAAGTTATCCAGGTGCTCATAACCGGGAGCACAGCTATCATGATAGTTTATTAGACACTCTGCAAAGGTTGTACTGCTTTACCCACGTGTTTGTGATTTCATCACCTGTCTGCGACTAGAGAACCTCCCTTATGCCAATTACACTTCCTTTGGTGTATGGCCAAGAGATCACAAAATAGATTTTAAAAAGGGATTACTAGCCTATTTAGACCCCACTGAGGTTTCACCGGTGGTGATGCCTCCAACTGAGCACATTTTCAACCAAGGGCCCCCTCTTGAGCCATTCGGATCCCAGGGTAGTCCCACCAATCATCAACAAACCCAATCCGACTATCCCTTCCCCGAGCATCCTTAATGGTCCAAATAGCACTAGCAATGCCCTAATTAATCAGCTACACCGCATCCATACTTAGCCTTATGGTGGCATTGCAGTCCTGGCTTATTCTCGTATGAACCGGTCCTTAGATCTAAAGCAAGCAAACCACCATAACTTTCAACCCATCCACATACCAGACTTGCTTAGATCACCCAATTCCACATCATATTAACCAGTTCATAATAACCATAATCTCATTAATACATAATTAAGTTAAGTGAGATAGTAGTGTTCTCATCCCAATTAGTTAAGCGAAGCAAAAAGGTAAAAAGCCCATCTCGACTCTCTACCATAATTTCCAGGCGACAAGGGTGGTCAAACAATGCTAGTAAACTTGCTATCATAGGATTCCCATCAAATTGACACAAGCATGTAGTTTTGCAAACAAAACATTTATTTTAAAACTGGATCAATATGCTTCAAGGACACTTGCCTTGCTCTTGCGGTTGATTAGGATCAAAGCCTTCAAACTCTTGGTGCTGGAGATCCTCCGCGGCACTCTCTAGCGCAAATTCGTCTAATCCGCACAATAAACATACAAGACAAGAAACACAATCAAAGAGTGCACAAATATTACTCAATATGATATGACATGCATGATTAATGCAAATGCAAGGTATAACTTGTTAATAGATTGCTTTTAAATGACCACTATCTAGTTCTAATAAAATTTAGCAAGTTTATACAAGTTTGGATTTGATTGGATCAAATTTTAGAAGTAATTCAACACAATTTAACTAGGAAAATCGGACTAGTCCGTTAGGGACCGGACAAGTCCGCACTGCGCGAGATCAGCAGATTAGGGTTTTCTAGATCGATGTGAATTTGGAGATTAGGGGTCGAATAAACGTAAGGAAAAGAGAATAGAAGGTATACCAAGTGTTTAGAACTCTAATTAATCAAGTATCTTGGAGGTAACACTTGGATCTTGATGATCTAGGGTTGGTGATGAACTTGGAGATGAATTGGTGATGAAGAATGAACTTGATGGAGATCTTGATCCTCTTTCATTTCCTCCTCTTCTTCTTTTTGCTTGGGATCTCCTGCTCCCTCCTTGATGGTGGCTCTCCACGAACTAGGGTTTGGGTGGGGTGGAAAAGTGGCAAATAGATGTCAAGGCAAGGAGTGGGGTTGTTTATATAGAGGTGGAGGCTACGGTTAGATGGATTTCGAGTTTGAGATGAGTAGAGGCCGGTTTAGAGTCCCACATGGGCTCTAAAAGAGCTAGGCACGATGTCCCTAGGCCCACTTAATGTAAAACCCAAGAAACAAGTCATGAAACCAAAGATCAACTTAGAGTTGCAAAATATCAGATAAGTCCGAAAAGGACCGGACTAGTCCGGAGTAAGTCAGAAAGAAATCGGACAAGTCCAGACTGGACATCGGACAAGTTTGAACTTATCCAGATGGGAAAAATAGACAAGTCTGGCCTGAAATCGGACAAGTCTGACTTTGGGCAGAGAGGAAAACGTACAAGTCCGCTAGAACACCGGACTAGTCCGGACAAGTCCAAGGACTTAGCAAATTTTCAATGATTCTTGGAACATCGGACTAGTCCGCATAGGATCGGACAAGTCCGAAAGTGTCCAGAGGCAAAAACAGACTAGCTCGCAACAAAAACGGACAAGTCCGAAAGTGTCCAGAGGCAAAAACAGACTAGCTCACAGCAAAAACGGACAAGTCCGATCGAGGTCAGAGAGAAATCGAACTATTCCGCACCAAAATCGGACTAGTCCGCACTTTCCAGAATTTTTAAGTGCGGTTTTGTTCTAAATCAATTTTAAACTTATTCCTCTTTATGTGGATTAATGTTAAATATGTATATGAATGTATGCAGGGCATGATGCATGAAAATGAGGGTGTTACAAACCTACCCCCCTTAAAATGAATCTTGCCCTCGAGATTCGACGCGGAAGAGAAGAGATAGGGAAATTCCTTCTTGAGATCATCTTCTAGCTCCCAAGTTGCCTCTGATTCTTTGTGATGCTTCCATTGAACTTTACACCATCGAATCACCTTGTTCCTTGTGACTCTCTCTTTGGTATCCAAGATTTTGACCAGTTGCTCGGTATAAGTCAATCTGTCTCTAATTCCAATTCCTCCATTAGCACTTGTTCTTCCGGTACTCTCAAACACTTCTTGAGTTGGGAAACATGAAAGACATCACGGACGTACGAAAGATGAGTCGGCATCTCCAACTTATATGCTACCTCTCCCCTCTTGTCCAAAAACTTTAATGGTCCAATGTAGCGAGGTGCTAGCTTGCCTGTTATGTTAAACCTCTTATGACCCCTCATTGGTGACACCTTCAGGTAAACAAAATCTCCCACTTCAAAGACTAATTTCCTTCTCCTATTGTTCGCATAGCCTTTCTGTCTTGATCGGGTAGCCCTCAAATTTTCACGAATAACCTGGACTTGTTTTTCAACTTCTTGCAACACATCAGGTCCAAATAATTGATTCTCCCTTGTCTCATTCCATAACAAGGGCGTCCTACACCTCCTTCCATATAGTGCCTCATATGGTGACATCTTCAAACTTTCTTAGTAACTATTGTTGTATGAGAATTTTGCATATGGCAAGCTCTTGTCCCAACCTTTCCCATGCTTTAAAGCACAAGCTCTTAACATGTCCTCCAAAATTTGATTGGTCCTCTCGGTTTGTCCATCTGTTCGAGGGTGATATGCCGAACTGAAGTTCAACCTTGTTTCTAATGCTTCATGCAATTTCTGCCAAAATCTGGAGATAAATTGAGAACCTCTATCCGAGACTATCTTCTTCGGTACTCCGTGTCGACACAAAATATGCTCCATGTACATTTTGACCAATTGTGCAATTGTATATTTGGTCTTCACAGGGACAAAATGAGTTGTCTTGGTTAAGCAATCCACTATTACCCAAATTGAGTCGTAACCGGACTGAGTACGTGGTAACCCAATTATGAAGTCCATTCCAATTTCTTGCCACTTCCATTTCGGGATCTTCAATGGTTGCAATAATCCAGCTGGCCTTTGATGTTCCTCCTTGACTCGTTGATACACATCACACAATGCTACATATTCAGCTATGTCCTTTTTCATGCTATCCCACCAATAGAAAATATTCAAGTCTTTGTACATCTTCGTACAACCGGGGTGAATTGAGTAAGGTGAGTCATGTGCCTCTTTTAATATTGTCTCTCGAATACGCTTCACATTAGGCACGACAATCCTCTTACCAAGCCATAGAGTACCATGTTCATCCTCATCAAATCTGAATTCTCTCCCCTCTTGGTCCTTTCCTTGATTTCTTGAGTTTCCTCATCCTTAGTTTGGCCTTCTCGAATTTCTTGATCTAAGGTTGGGTTTAACTCCATCATCTCTATCTCATTTACAAACCTGAGGTTCAACCGTTCAAACTCCTTACATAACTCGGATGGTAAATCTTGAACCGTGAGTTGGTGACTTACTCCCTTTCTACTCAAAGCATCGGCCACTACATTGGCTTTTCCCGGATGATAGTTGATCCCCAAATAATAATCTTTGATGAGCTCCAACCATCTCCGTTGCCTCAAATTCAGATCTATTTGTGTGAAAATATACTTAAGACTCTCGTGGTCTGTATAAATTTCACACCTATGACCAAGGATATAGTGTCTCCAAATCTTCAACGCATGTACCACGGCTGCAAGTTCCAAGTCATGCGTTGGGTAATTCTGCTCATGTTTCTTCAATTGTGTTGATGCATAGGCGACCACTTGACCTTCTTGCATGAGCACACATCCAAGTCCTTATCGCGAGGCATCACAATATATGTCAAAACTCTTGCTTACATCCGTAGAGACATGGTTCACGTTGCCACGAGCAAAATTCTGTTGTCCATGATTTCCTTGTGGTTGTCCTCCATTGGGTCTTGGGTTTTGCCTCGGTGCATTTCTTCCTTGACCAAGGCCTAACTTAGGACATTGATGTGCATAGTGTCCAGCTTCTCCACACATATAGCACTTCTTAACTCCACCAGAATTTGGACGAACTTGATTCTGAACGTTTGCACCAGGAAGGTTGGCTCGAGGTGCATAGGGCATTAGAGGCCTAGGTGCTTGTATAACAGGGCGCGGCTGCACAAACTGGGGTGGGCGTGGTGCAAATCCAGGGCGATGGTGATGAGTAGGTTTAGGTCTGATCTTCCGAAAGGTATGTCGTTTGGGGTGGAGAACTCGACATTGATGATCCGCGACACTCGAGCGGTTCGAGTACCCCTGCAATCACTACACCACGGCTCCGTTGGTTATCAACCGTGCTGCACACGCTTGACCTCGCCAAGAAGGCTAATCCCTGCAAGTGCAACCGAGAACACGAGCAAGAACGTCGAAGACACGATCTGAAATCGTGAAGTTGGGGTCTCACAAACTGTAGAACGGCGATATTATTGATATAAGCAAAACCCACCGAATATGACCGGCGGCTGCAGTATTTATAGGCTAGGGTTCAACCAAAACATGATTAGACACGTCCCTAATGGACTCTTACGGGATACAAGGCCCAAAGGCCCGATTCGGTGGCGCATCGCGGGACAGAAATCTGGACTTGACTTGTTTCAATGATTCCCAATGGCTCCGCAGAAATTTTGAGGTGGGATCAGAACCATTGGAAAGTTTATCTTCTCCTATTTCCGTCCATATGTAGAATGTTGAAAACAGAGTCTGTATGCCTCCTGGGCGTCCGTTTTAAGATGGACTGCTCCTGGACACCGAGTTGAACTCGAGTCCGAGTTGTAAACTGTTTCCATCAACTTGTGGACGTCCCAACTAGTTCTCCACGCTCCCAAGGCCTATTTCCTTCACTTGTTGATCTTCTCCTTTATTCCTAATAACAATTAAATCATCACATAGCAATCTATTCTCAAACTCACATGCAAAAGAAGTTAGGAACGAATTCACCTGCTGATTTATTAACCATGCTCGTGCTCTTGTGATTGGTCCTTGCAGTTCAATGTGTGTCTCCGCTGTTGTGATGTCCTCATCATCCTCCCCCTCTTGAATTGGAGTCGTCCTCGACTCAGGTTCATCTTCTTCTCCCAAGTACGGTCGCAAAACTGAAATGTTAAATGTAGGACTAACCCCAAAATCAGGAGGCAATTCAAGCTTATATGCATTATCATTAATCTTTTCAACGATCTTAAAAGGACCAGCAGCTCGTGGCATAAGTTTAGATTTTCTCAAGTCGGAAAATCGCTCTTTTCTCAAATGTAACCACACCAAATCACCCAGTTCAAGTTTTACTTCTTTTCTACCTTTACTACCTGCAATCATATACTTCTCATTCATCATTTCAATATTTTTCTTTGTAGTTCATGCATCTTAAGAATGAATTCAGATCATTGTGTAGCATCCAAATTTATAGTTTCAGAAGCAGACAAAGGTAGTAAATCAATAGGAGCACGGGGATTGAAACCATGTACTACCTGGAATGGACTTACCTTTGTCGTGGAGTGAACGGATCTGTTGTAAGCAAATTCTATATGTGGTAAACACTCCTCCCACAACTTCAAATTTGTTTTCAAGATAGCCCGCAACATAGTGGATAAAGTACGATTAACTACCTCTGTTTGTCCATTCGTTTGTGCGTGACATGTAGTTGAAAACAGCAACTTTGTTCCTAATTTATACCACAAAGTTCTCCAAAAATTACTTAAAATTTTTGCATCACGGTCAGAAACAATGGTATTTGGCACATCATGTAAACGAATAATTTCCGTCATAAATAAATCAGCAATGTGTGAGACATTATAATTCTTATGACAAGGTATAAAGTGTGCCATTTTGGAAAAACGATCAACAACTACAAAAATATTGTCCCTCCCCCTCTTAGTTCTAGGCAATCCCAAAACAAAGTCCATAGAAATATCCTCCCAAGGTACACTAGGAGCAGAAAGAGGCATATAAAGACCATGTGGGTTAAGGCGAGACTTAGCTTTGTTGCAAGTAGTGCAACGTGACACGTAGCGCTCGACATCACACCTCATCTTTGGCCAAAAGAAGTGTGTGGACAACACGTCTTCATTTTTCTTCACTCCAAAATGTCCCATCAAACCTTCTCCATGTGCTTCCTGCAAAAGTAATAGACGAACAAAGCTAGCTGGAACGCATAGCTTGTTAGCACGATAGAGGTGACCCTCTCGCAGCACATATTTATTCCAAGTTCTTCCTTCTCTACAATTTTCAAAAGCATCTTTGAAGTCCAAATCAGTAGGATATAATGCTTTTATTGTTTCCAAACCAAAGATTTTATGATCAAGTTGGGACAGCATGGTATAACGCCTAGATAATGCATCAGCAATGATATTTTCCTTCCATTTCTTATGCTTAATAATGTATGGAAACGACTCTATGAACTCAATCCATTTAGTATGTCGTTTATTCAGATTGGTTTGACACTTAAGATACTTCAATGATTCATGGTCGGAATGTATGACAAACTCCTTAGACCAAAGATAATGTTGCCAAGTTTGTAATACACGCACTAAGGCATACAATTCCTTATCATAAGTAAAATTATTCAGAGAAGGACCATGAAGTTTTTCACTAAAGAAAGCAACGGGTTTACCTCCTTGTATGAGAACGCCTCCAATACCAATGCTACTTGCATCGCATTCTAGCTCAAAGGTCTTGTCAAAATCAGGAAGTTGTAGCAATGGTGCTTGTGTAAGCTTTGATTTGAGAGCATCAAAAGCGTGTTGCTGCTGTTCGCCCCATCGAAATGGCACTCCCTTCTTCTTTAGCTCATGTAGAGGTGCTGCAATGGTGCTGAAATCCCGCACAAAGCGCCGATAAAAACCTGCAAAACCAAGAAAACTACGACCTGTGTGACGGTTGTTGGGGCTGGCCAGCTGGTGATTGCTTCAATTTTTTGCCTCATCCATCTCAATTCCCTACGAGGAAACGACATAGCCAAGAAACGAGACTCGATTGGTGCAAAAGACGCACTTTTCGAGGTTACCAAACAAACGTGCATCTCTCAAAACAGTAAAAACAGCACGTAAATGATCAAGATGTTCATCATATGACTTGCTGTAAATGACGATATCATCGAAGTAAACTACCACAAATTGTCCAATGAAAGCACGTAAAACCTCGTTCATTAATCGCATAAAGGTGCTGGGTGCATTAGTTAAACCAAAAGGCATGACTAACCACTCATAAAGTCCAAACTTGGTTTTAAATGCAATTTTCCATTCACCTCCTAGTGCCATTCTAATTTGGTGGTAACCACTACGCAAGTCAATTTTTGTGAAGATGATAGCACCACTCAATTCATCAAGCATAAGCGAGAATAGGATAACGATATCGAATGGTGATGTTATTAATCGCTCAACAATCAACACACATGCGCCAACTACCATCTTTCTTAGGAACCAAAAAAACAGGAACGGAACAAGGGCTAAGGATTTCACGAATGTACCCGTGGTCCAAAAGATCTTGGACTTGTCACTGAATTTCCTTAGTTTCTTGTGGATTCGCCCTGTATGCTACACGATTTGGCAAACATGCTCCTGGAATCAAATCGATCTTGTGTTCAATACCTCTCATCGGTGGTAAACCAGGAGGTGTCTCGGAGGAAAACACATCCTCAAACTCCTGCAAAAGGTTAGCAACAACAGGGGCAATGCAATAGACAATTCATGATGTGAAAACATGGCTTCTTTGCAAACTAAAGCATAGCACACCCCCTTAGCATCGAATAAATCAGCAAGGTCAAATTTAGTTGCGAGCAATGATGGTGATTTTAACTTAATAACTTGCTGTTTTTCAGATTCTAATTTTGTTGCTTTGCCATCACGAATTTTACTCTTCTCAAAATGCACAATTTCAGCAGGAGTCATGGGGAGCAAAGTGATTTTCTTTCCCTTATGCATGAGAGTATATTTATTTGTTCTACCATGATGAATAGCATCTATATCAAATTCCCAAGGACGACCCAATAAAAGAGAACAAGTATCCATAGGAACAACATCAAAATCAACAAAATCATGGTATGAACCAATTGAAAAATGTATTCTCGCTATTCGTGTTACCCGAACCTTACCACTGTTGTTGAACCATTGAATGTGGTATGGATGAGGGTGTGCTCTTGTTGTCAAACCAAGTTTCTTGACGACGTCCGTGTTCACCAAGTTATTGCAGCTACCTCCATCAATTATAGTGTGTACACAACAGTCCTTGACGACGAGAAACATGTGGAAGAGGTTGTGTCATTGTAGCTTGTCGTCGGTCTCCACTTTGGAGCTCAAGGCACGCTGCACAATGATGCTCCTATAGTTCTCCGTCGCCGCTGTACCAAGTACCTCTTCTTTAGTGTGTTTGTCATTTGGATCTATAAAGTCAGTAGCAAGAGAATATTCATCTTCAACATCTGAAGTACTATCATACCCGCCATTGTCGCGTGCTATGTATGCTCGTTTGCTCGGGCAATCTCTCATCATATGACCAAGTCCCTGGCAGTGGTGACACTTAATGTAGGAAGTACGATCCATAGAAGGAGTGGACGACGAAGGCTTGAATGATGTCGCCTTGCTGCCTTCCGGCACGCGAGAAGGTGAAGCAGCAGATTTCGTTGGCCGCCATTGGATGGTGTAGTCGCTGCACGGGGGGTCGAAGATGGTGCTGTTTTAGATGGTGTAGTCGCTGCACGCGGTGTGAAGTTGCTCCTCGTGCGTTGTTGCTGTTGTTGTCGGTCCTGCAATTCTTTTTCTGCCAACATAGCAAGCTGAAACAATCTGTTAACAGTATCATATTTCTTGTAATCAACAATGTCCTGAATTTCACGCCTCAACCCCCCATAAAAACGAGATATTTTATCATCCCTGTCCTCTACTACCCCACAACATATCATACCCTTTTGTAACTCTTGATAATACTCCTCTACCGACATGTTACCTTGGTCTAAGCGCTGCAATTTTTTGTGAAGGTCCCGCTGAAAAGATGGAGGAACAAATCGAACACGCATAACTTCCTTTAATCGATTCCATGTTGGAGGATCAGTTCTAGTTTTAACAAGTTCATTCCACCATATGATAGCAAAGTCCTTAAACTCACTAGTGGCTTGACGAACTCTATGTTGTTCAGGAATAAGATGGGAATTAAAATTTTGCTCTACTGTCATCTCTTGATCAAGATAAGCCTCAACATCATAAGCACCAGAAAAAAGGGTATAGTAAATTCACTTTAGCAAAAGGATCATCAGGAGGACGATTATAATTGTTATGATTATTACCTCCCATACCTCGACAATAAAGTGGCAATCTTGGCTGATTATTGTGATCTTCCAGTTCATCATAAGCATTGTCTTCTTGTCTTCTAGCGAGAGGCAACCGAGCCTCAAAAGTATTCATCCGAAGAGCAAGGTCATCAAGTTGGCGAGTCAAGTTCGCCAATGACTCCCCCGTTGCTGCGTTGTATTTGGCGAATATATCTGTCATAGTATTCATCATATCACGTAACTCAGCATGTTGAACACATTCGTCATCATTGACTTCTCCTGCCATTGTTAGTAGGAAACAAAAGACAACAAAAAATATATTATACCTATCAACTACAGTGACAATGTGAATGGTGGAAGAAAACAATCTCTCTCGCTCAAGCGTCTTACCACGCTCTTACAAGTGTTCTTACCGACACAGCAGGTGGTGTGGACAGTGAGATGAACCAATGAAGCGTGGGGTGATTGCAAAGGTACCTGTTATGCTCAAGAGAAAGGTGGAGCTTGGATGGCACAATATGGTGGCTAACAAACAGAAAATCGCTAACAGGTAAACAAAGTTGAATAAGTATTCAATGTAGAAAACTGTTGCTGGTCAACCAAGTGCTCTAGGACCTAGCACAACACAAGTAAGTAGCAAGGCAAAAGGAAGACAGAATGATATAACCAACAATCACAACACAAGTAGTATAGGCCAAGTGCTTTAATATGCGTGCTCTTCACTATTTTTTTCTTTTTTGTAATATTTTTTTGATATTTTTTCTTTACTCAGGAGCACAAATATATGAATCACACAAATTTACAGCTCAATTGGATGTAATATGCGACCTATAGAAAATCAAGAAGATTCTTTAAAATTCGTGCTGAAACTTCGGAGGCCGGATAGCCTATCTTCTGAGGGGAACTTGGGCAATATAATTTCCCCGAAGGCGGCTATGCGGTGGAAAATCAGATGCAAAATTCGCGTAGATGAATTTGAAAAAAAATCGCCCGATTTCGAGTTCGTATGCAAAGTTATGGCCGTTTTAAGGTAGGCTGTCCGATTTATGATTTTTGGATGTTGATTCCAACTCGGTTTCAGAACAGAACTCGCAATCGGATATGAAAATGATCGGGAATTTGCACAACAACGAATGGGTGATGTGTGATGATTCAAGGATGAGTGGCACAAGAGTTTGTCACCTAATCTAGGGTTGGCGATGCGGGAGTTCACGCAAGGCGGCTAGCTAGGGCAAACCGATGAACGTGGTGGATCAGTTTGTTATTTAGGGATTGTGGAATAGGTGTTGAACAGCAAGAAAACAAGGACAAAACACGATAACTAGGACCCAAAACACAAATATAAACCAGCAACAAGACTCGACCACACGAATGCAAACTCAACAATGCAAACTGAAAAACGAAACTGCGGACACTATAGTCTGGGAAGCGGTAAAAACGATCTTCTTTTTTGTGGCTTTTCTATGGACTCTAGGTACGAAACAAAATCGATCTAATGGAAGGAAAACAAAGATACCTCACAGGCAACCTGCAAATCTGATACCAATTGATGAGTAGGTTTAGGCCCGATCTTCCGAAAGGTATGTCGATTGGGGTGGAGAACTCGACGTTGATGATCCGCGGCACTCGAGCGGTTCGAGTATCCCTGTAATCACTATACCACGGCTCTGTTGGTTATCAACCGTGCTGCACACGCTTGATCTCGCCAATAAGGCTAATACCTGCAAGTGCAATAGAGAACACGAGCAAGAACGTCGAAGATACGATCTGAAAATCGCGAAGTTAAGGTCTCATAAACCGTAGAACGGCAATATTATTGATCTAAGCAAAAACCACCGAATATGACCGGCGGCTGCAGTATTTATAGTCTAGGGTTATACCAAAACACGATTAGACGCGTCTCTAATGGACTCTTACGGGATAAAAGGCCCAAAGGCCCGATTCGGTAGCGCAGCACCGGACAGAAATCTGGACTCGACTTGTTTCGACGATTCCCAATAACTCCGGGGGAGTTTTGAGGTGGGACCAGAACCATTGGAAATTTTATCTTCTCCTCTTTCCGTGCATATGTAGAACTCGAAAACGAAGTCCGTATGCCTCCCGCACGTCCGTTTTAAAGTGGACTGCTCCTGGACTCCGAGTTGAACTCGAGTCCTAGTTGTAAACTGTTTCCATCAACTTGTGGACGTCCCAGCTGGTTCTCCACGCTCCCAAGGCCTCTTTCCTTCACTTGTTGATCTTCTCCATTATTCCTAATAACAATTAAATCATCACATAGCAATCTATTCTCAAACTCACATGCAAAAGAAGTTAAGAACGAATTCACCTGCTGATTTATTAACAGTGATCGTGCTCTTGTGATTGGTCCTTGCAGTTCAATGTGGCTGTTGTGATGTCCTCATCAGATGGGTAGGCACAAAAGAGCTGAAGTAAGACGCATTGGGCGGTGCAAAGCGAGGGCGCACATTACTTCCTTGTTGCTGTCCTTGATATGGCGTCTTCCTCTTGTTATCCTGTTCCATCTCACGAATCTTGTTCTCAACCACAATTGCTTTGTCCACAAGCTTATGAAAATTGGCATAATCACAGTTGAGCAATTGCACTTGGATCTGTTCAAGCCCTTCATGAACAAGTATTGTTTTCGGCTGTCCCATCTCACTTCCTCAGGCGCATAACTTGAGAGTTGTGTGAATTTATTGAGATATTTACCCACACTCGATCTTCCTTGCCTCAAGTTCTTAAATTCTTGCCTCTTCAAGATCATAACACCCTCAGGCACATAATGGGAACAAAAACTCTCCTTGAATTCGGCCCAAGTGATCCTCTCCTGATTCTCATGAGCATTGCAATAAGAATCCCACCAATCCGCAGCTCCTCCAACTAGTTGATGAGAAGCAAATAAGGCCTTCTCCCGGTCACTGCATTGGACAATAGGAAGTGTAACGTCCTATTTTTCATATGCCGATAAATCACAATTATAGAATTAATCATCAAACATATTACGTGCTTTAATAAAAAATAAAAAAGTGCTATCAAATGAGAAGTAATAATAATAATAAAAGTAATCATGACATATGTGTAAACAATAATCAAATCTAGAGTAAATAAAAGAACTGATTAAAAAAACAAATATAATAAATAAGTAAAATGAAGTAAATAAATGGGCAAGTGGTCACTGGCCAGACCAGAACCCACGCTGCCTTTCACAGGCTCCTCACGTCACTCTTGTCAGCCAAATACATATTTCATCCACACCCTCTTCCTTTTCTGAAATTACAAAATCCACCTCGCTTCTTTACCCTCTGAATGAAACAGCATCACAACCTAGCACATTTTTCAGGAACACCCTCCTACTTTCCTTTATTCGCAAAGAAATTCCTTCTTCCTCCGGACAGGCACAGCGCTACGCGTTCTTCTGACCCAAACAACAGCCTACCACCTGTAGCCTCTGGAGCCATGGCAGGAGTGGAGCCAGCCTCTCTTCTGCGGAGCTCTCCCGAGTGCGTACAATGCAGTTATTTCGCCCGCACCCTTTGCACGCATGCTTGAACAACTCCGAGCGAATGGTCTCTTTTGGCATTACCACCTCGTACTGTCACTCGTCCTCGCGAGCAGTGAGTCGTCACCTCACTGAGCCGCGGCTGGACGACGCGACGGGTAGTGCAACATCTCGGCTAGACAACGCACTATCGGCACGCGCGTGGGTACGGCGAAATTAGTGCGCCCGACCGATTTTTCCCGCCGAGGCCGGCTGCCCCTGCCTTCGTCGCCTATAAATTGACGTGTTGGCCGCTCCTCGCTTCAGCACCGACGGGAACGCGCAAAGGTGAGCAGCTGCCGTCCCTTTTCCTTTCCCTTCCTCTTTCGTGAGCTCCGGCCGCCATGACCGTTCAATTCCCGAGCAGCTGCAGTGCCCTCGATCGAGACCCAAATTGATGTCTCCATCTAGTTCGCTGTAGTCCAAGCTGTAGTTTTTCCTTCACCCAGGCTAGCTTTTCCCTCTTTTTCCACCTTCTGATTTGGACCTCCAAGCCTTTCCTTGCTGGGCGGCGGGAGGAAGACGAAGCAGCTCTGTCTTCCCGATGTCTAGCCAAGAGGAAAGCTGAGGCTTAAACCGGACTGTACCGCACCCGTCAGCCCTGCACCTCACGAACAAAAGTGAAAGTGCCAGCAGCCACAGTCATTCAACACTGAACCCAGGCCGAGGCCATGTGCGGATGTGCCCCACGCCAGGCCCACCCAGCCATGGCTGGTCAACCTTTAAACCAAACCCACAAACTATATTTTAATCCCCAATTCAGATTTGACCAAGTCCAAACAGCAGCATGCCATCAACCTTTAGACCAAGCCGAGGCCATGTGCCCCACGCCTAGATCCAAGCAGTAGTAGGATGCTGATTTCAGAGTCGTATACACAACCCATGAGCCAACCACAAATTAAATATTAATTCCCGTAATTAACCCAAACATCACATTATAAACTCTATAACCTACTCATGCGAGCTCTCATTAATTTGAATATTTTACAAAAATCCATATAAAATCATAATCTATTTGGTATATCTAAATTTGAATGATATATTGATATATGTATGTCTTGCATGTATATTTGTTTGTGATGCTGTCGGAGTAGACCCAGTGTCAGAGGAGAACCCGGAGGAGCCAACAGACCAGGAGCTTGACGTCGCGGACGGTAGCGAAGGTAAGTTTCATCGATCCCTTTTTGTTCATGTTGCACCTATGTGAAGCTTATCCGTTGTTGCCAGTAGATCAGATTATTGCATTTGTGAGTATTACCGACTCGAGTGACAGAGAGAAGCCATGCTAGTTCCTTTGTTGCATATTGAGATGATGACATGATAATTGAAGATGATGCTTTGCTGAACATCTGGCGAGAGCATATACGAGTTGAGACCGGGGTAGACAGGTTGGTGCTGGTGTAAGGCTATCGTGATGGTAGACTTACGACTTTGGTTGGATTTATGGAGGTTGCCCTGGTGAGCCTTAAGGACCGGTTTGTTTTGACATCTCACCTAACTTACTTTCAGTACGACCACATGTCCCTGTATGGGCGGGGTGCAGCCTAACCTCAGTGGCTAGCCCGACAATCGTCCACGGTGGAGAGAGGGTTATGTATAAGAGATTATTGAGCTCACTGTTGACGGCTGTTATATACCAATTTCATCCGTCAATTTAACTCAATTATGTGAAGGATTTGTTATTTCTTGCACACATCACCTTTCTACCTAACCCAATTCCACTTGAACTTAGAGAAATATGTGTATGCAACATTTTATGCAGGAAATGAGGAAATGTAGAGGGACCAATCCTATAAAATATCATCCCAGCCAATCAGGCGACGACACGTGACATCCCATAGATCAAATGGCCCACAAACAGAAGTATCTGAGGAGATCCAACGGTGTATAACCCATATACATCAAGGGGGCCCACCTGGCAGCCACCTGGAGGAAGCACTCCATGTTTGGAGTGCTGACCAGGTCGGCCAAACCAGGGGTTCGGCCAACCCCTTTCTGGTGCCAAACGCGGTCAAACGACGCGTGTTGGCTCCTCCTGGCTTGAAGGAGTCAATGGTGACTGATTCGTGCGCTTTTGGCGGTGAGAACCGACCTCAACACTAGTATAAATAGGACCCCCTACCCCTCACTTCAACACACACCACTTGAGCTTCATCTCTATTGTATACACTATCATCCATAGTCTTAGAGGAGTTAGGTTGTAGAGAGGAGAGTCTCTAGTCCAAAGTCCAAATTGGGAGAGGAGTAAGGAGTCTCTCTCTTCCCAATCCTACATTGGGAAAGGTATGGCTCATGTATTCTTTCTTGTATTTGTGGCTTTATGCATAATAAAGATAGTATCTTTAGTCTCTACTTATACGTATACTTGGGCAAAGCGTTTCTTGTTTGATTGTGGAGTCCATGTATGTGGAAGGTATAGCTTCTATGACTGTTTCATCATGAACATATCTCATTATCATAGAACCTATAGACCCTCACTATAGTCTAGTTAATAACATAACTAGGTTAGTATGGATAATTATGTTGTGTATCAATATTGGTTCAATGATGATTCAATTCATTGCCTTAGGATGGATTGTGCCTAGGCTCTTAAGGTAATTACTTAATATGCTAGCATGGTGCTAGGATAGCTAAGTAGCATTGGATGTCTCGTAGACCCACGGATTGAAGAGGCAGGCAATAGGTGGTGACAGCCCTATCTGTCCTTTGTAATCCTCCACGTTCGGCTATGCCACATGCTCTTGGCGAGAGTCACCCTAGTATTGCTAGGGGTAAGCTCGTGCCCGATGTGTCGAACCACATAGCGTAAGTATTCACTATTGATTTAGCTTATGAATAATTAGTTTAGACTATGTATATGTACAATAGAGCATAGTAGGAGTACCTCCATAACTCTCAACCTTAACTAACCTCTAGGATCCTCTTACCCCCCTTAGACTTGAAAGATATTGTGTGTGTCACACTACCTCCACTATTATTTTATCCATCCTTACAAGATTCTTACCTAGACCTTTGTACCCTTTCCACTTGATGATTGTTATATCTCTTCGCTGCCTTCCTTTGGGATCAAATAAATGACACCCTTGGGAATACTCTTAAGGGGAAATGCTACAATGATATCTCTGTGCGCTTCCCAAATTCACTCTGTGATCCAATAGAACCATTAACAAACATTTATGACACATCGTTGGAGATGTTTAGTTAATGGTGCATAAGAAATACCAACAATCATTTCTGGCGCCATTGTCGGGGATGATTTGTTAGTATATCTTAGGAGCCGTCAACAAGCATTTCTGGTGCCGTTGCCGGGGAAGGCAAATAGATATATAACATGACTGAGTGAATAGGATAGAACCCTGGATAGGACTATAGTAGGATAACCATTCTTTGTTTTCACATTTATTTTAAATGTGAAAACAGGGTAGTGTATGTCTGGTTTCCGCCTGCCGGAAAACTTTGTTGAAGATCCCGAAACTCTTCTGAGAGACCAACCCCGTGTCGTTACTCCTCAGAAGATTCGAGCGGCAAAGCAAGCCAACATTTTTGCACCAACAATCCAAACGCCAATGGCTCAGAAGACCCTTCGTGAGTTCTCAGCTCCCTCTGCTAACAATGTGCTTATTGGGCCCACTATTAACACGAGAGATGTGAACTTCGAGATCAAAACTGGCTTATCACTATGGTGCAAGCCAACCCATTCTGTGGGAAGGCTAACGAGGATGCAAGGGCTCACCTGCAACAATTCCTCGAGATCTGCAACACTTTTAAGATCAAGGACGTGTTTCCAGATGCGGTCCGTCTGAGACTTTTCCCGTTCTCTCTTCTTGGGATAGCGAAACAGTGGTTCTACGCGAACCGAAGTGCTATAGACACTTGGGGGAAGTGTTCTACGACATTCCTCGCCAAATTCTTCCCGTTGGGCAAAACCAATGCCCTACGTGGAAGGATTTCCAGCTTTCAGCAAGAGCTCAAGGAATCTATTCCTGAGGCATGGGAAAGGCTTTAGGAGTACATCCTAGCCTGTCCCCACCATGGGATGGATGACTGGCTCCTTATTCAGAATTTCCATAACGGGTTGATCCCATCAACTCGTGACTATTTGGATGCTGCTGCTGGAGGAGCCTTCTTCTCATTGACGGTGCCAAAAGCTAAAGATCTTATTGAGAAGATGGTGTCCAACATGGGATGGAACGATGAGCGTCTCCATACCCGACATCGAGGCATGCACACCTTGAAGGAGGTGGACGTGATTGCTGCAAAATTGGACCTCCTAATGAAGAAAATAGATGGACAAGCCAGTGGTGAAGTGTCTGGCAATGCCTATGCCCTAGACTCTCACATCACCTGTGAAGTCTGTGGCAACACGGGTCATAAGGGCAATGATTGCCCAGAAACTCGTGAGGATGCCCTATACCTCGCCAACAACGGAAATTTCAACAACAACAATGGCTATCGTCCAGGAGGTCAAGGGTGGGGTCAACAACGCCCATTCTTTCAAGGAGGGTACAACAACAATGGCAACCCTAGAAATCATCCCAACTTGAGAGAACTTGCCATTAGCCAGCTCAAGATCAACGATGCCATATCCAAGAAGCTGTCAGCTAATGACAAGACCCTAGAGAATATCAATGGAAAGACGGAGGGACTATCCTCAGCCTTCAAGAATCAACTGAGCTTCAACAAGATGCTCGACACTCAGTTGGCTCAGCTGGCAACTGCTATTCCTCCGATGGAGAATGGCAAGATGCCAGGCCAGCCAGAACCCCCGACGGAAAATATCAACATGATTTCCGTACGAGAGACCATCTGGCAAAAGGACCCCAGATGTCCTACCATTTCATGCTCCATTGGGGCTCACCACTTTGACAAGGCACTTTGTGATCTAGGAGCAAGTGTTAGTGTGATGCCCAAGGTTGCGTTCGACCAGCTGAACTTCACAGAACTGACTCCAACACCAATGCAGCTACAACTGGCTGACTCTTCGGTCCGTTATCCAGCGGGTATTGCTGAAGACGTCTCGGTGAAGATCCAGAACTGCTTCATACCCGTGGATTTTGTGGTGCTAGACATGGACACTGAGAAAGATACACCACTTATTCTTGGGCGTCCATTCCTAAGCACTGCAAAAGCTCGCATAGATGTGGGAGCTGGAGAAATCCACTTCCATATCAATGGCAAGGAGGAAAAGTTTAACTTTCAGCCAAGATTAGAGCAATGCTCCAAGATTCAAATCAAGTATGGGCCGAATGATAAACACATCAGAGAGGTCAAAGTCACACCTTCAAGGTGGACTCACTCATTGCATTCATGAGAAGATTAATCTACGAGGAGAATCCGTCGTTTTGACCACGCCGATATCCAAAGGCGACAGAATCATCTGGACCTTCCCGAAGGCCCAAGTCCACCAAGCCGCCAAAGAAGGAATGACAGAAGAAGCAAGACAAGCCGTCCGAGCCCATCCCTCCGGGCCCGGATGTGAAATGAAGACGGAGGAATGTCCATCTCATCGGACGGGGTGAGACCTACGCCAATAGGTTAAATTGGTAGTTATCCCACTTTATTTTTCTTTCTTTGTTTTTCCACCCAATTTGGATTTTCCCATTGCATATTTGATTTTTCCTAGCAAGTTGAGAATCGTATATTCTCAACTATCATTTTTATTTCTTTCTTTTCAAAAGAAAATTTTTTATTGGATTTGAAAAAAGGTTTTTATTTGAAAAACAACTTTTTCTGAGCTGCACATGTGGCATTTCACCAACGTGCTAACTTTATAGCCGTTGGGGAGCCACTTGCCAAAAGGGGAACCAGGGGGGCCACCTGTCAGGTCGGCCAAACCCCCTGGTCAGCTGAACAGGGAGTGGAGCCAAATTGACTCCCCTTTCTCCAACGACTATATTTTGAACCCCAAGTGACCTTTGGAGGGTGCACCCTATAAATTGTGGCCATGAGGAGCACCTCTCTTCACACATCACATCATTTTACACCTCCCCAAGTCACTCTCTAGCTCACCTTGTTTTTCTTGCTCCTCATTGCAACACTCTTGCTCAAATCCATCCCAAAAAGATTTTCTTTTGTTTGCATTTGCATTTTACACTCAAGCTTTCAAGAGGAGAAAATTCGTTGAGAGTTTTGTTTTCCAAACATCGCTTCTTTTCGGATTTTCTCGCCTTGTTTTGTTATTGCTTGTTGAACTCAAAAAGACATGAAGAGGCTGTTCGGAAAGAGGAAGGAGGCTGCAAGCTCAAGCCAGGGTGAAGGATTCTAGTGCACGCCTCTCTTCCATGGGTACAAGCCCAAGGAGGAGAAGTGTGTGTGAGGACACTCCCATGGAAGAGAGAAGCAACCCACACCAACTTCTTCATAACAATGACCTCAACATACGAAGCGAAGTTGAAGATCAAGCACACAGGCTTCTCTAAGATCATGAGTTCCGCCACACCAAGGCTTATGATCCACATTTGATCTCCAAAATAGGTATGGACTCCGAATTTCTTTCCATTTGGCACGCAATTGGATTTGATGACTTTGCTCACATAGAGGAGAAAGGTTCACGCCTTCTCACTATTCAATTCCTTTGCACGCTAAGAATAGGATTTGATGGTATTACTTTTAGATTATTTCAAAAAGAATACAACATCCTATGGAAAGAATTAGGTAGCATCCTAGGCTTCCATAAACGGTGTTTGCTAGATTTAGACAATTTGCCTAAGTTTAACAAACAAAGTTTTTGGCATGAGCTAACTAGTGAGATCACATGTAGGGCTCCTAGGAATAGCCACATCCAAAACCGTACCTTACGCTTCATGCATAGATGGGTGGCTATGACTATGTTCCCTAGGGGAGATGTTAGGGTTGTGCGAGATGATGAATTGAAAATTTTGTTTGTCATGACTAAAAAGATAAAAGTTGCTCCAGTCAAAGCCATGATGACACAATGGTTAGATTACATTTCAAAATCAGGACCAACTGAATGCACTTCATTGATTACTCATATTGCTGATAGGGTAGGAGCACTCAAATGCTCTTCATTTGAATATATTGAAACTGAAAGGGAATTAATTGATGAATACTATTTAGTACAAGGACATACCCTTAAGCATGATCATGATGGCTCCTTGATATTTTTCTATCTCGGCTTTGTCAATGAAATTCGATTACCTAACCCGGATTTTCATTTGTACAAATGCCGGAGGCTAACCATTAATCTTCTTCCCCTTGAGGAAGTAAGAAGAAGTAATGTCTCTGGCAGGGTAACAAGGAATCGTGCGATGGCTGCAGCCACAGGCATGCCACCGATAATCTCTCCGGTCCATGAATACCAAGAGGAAGAGAACCCAACGGGTTATGAGCCCGGATGAACTCAACCTCTGACGTATGAGACTGGGGGGTCATCTTGGCAAGAATGGCAAAGGGATCCACCCTTATTCACTTCAAGCTCTAGCAGCTTTCCCCCAATGTCCATGAGGACGTCGTTCCTTTTCGGCTAGAAGTCATCATGACTATAGCCAAGGAATGACAGACCTCACTAGACTTATGGGAGAACTTGAAGTAAGAACGGGTGACATCTACAGTACACTCCAGGAGCATGTTCAAGGTACCCAAGATTGTCAACAACACATGGATGCTCAATTCACCAACTTCAACACGACGCTACAACAACAACAAGCCGATCTTGCAGCGTACTTCCGTCATCAAGGGTTCAACCCTTATCACGGAGGTAGTTGAAGAACAAGCTTGGAGGAGGACCCCCACTTGAGGTAACATGCATCACATTCCTTGCATATTTATTTTCCATCCATCCATCATCCACCTTGCATTTAAAAAAATTGGTTAGATTTGCTTTCATCAAATAAAGATGTGCGGTAAGAATGATTTAGAATTCACATAGATGAAATGATGAACAGTGACCCTGTTTTATTTTCCTAAGTCTCTAGTTTACAACTTGCTACTCTCCAAATATTGCTTTCATTGGTTTGAAATACTTTTACCTTAATTTGGAAATTGTGGGTAGCAAAAGCTTAATCTAATTCTAGGTTGTTGCAAGATTAGAATTAGTAATAGGGCTGCTAGTCCTAATTTGAAAGTAAAACTTAGATTTCCGGAAAAATTATAAAAAGATTTAAGTTTCCCTTAATTGATTGGAAATACCTACCAAAGCCATATGATGTTCATACATAGACAAAACCTTATGCATATGCTATTTGCTTTCACATTGAGCCTAGTCAAACTAGTATAGACCTATGTGAGAAATCATTCAACTCTTTTGGAATTCAAGACTTCACTTGCACATGCTATACTTCTACACTAGAAGTAAGCAAAACATCCATCATATCCACCATACCAGAAGAAAAAGAGAAACTCCATGTTATTCATGTTTAGCACTCTCTTAAAAATTCATTGCAAAGAAAGGGAGTAGAAGACATGGCTACAAAATGAAAAAAAAAAAGAAAAGAAAAGTAGCCATGTTTCATCCCTGCAAAAGAAAGAGAGATTATACCAAAAAGGAGTTATCTCAAGTATCCACATCCACTTCCACTCCATCACACATGCACTAGTCTTGAATCAAAAAATTTTGATTTGAATTCTCCTAAGGCTTACTCTTTTGACTTAGCAATATATGTGATGCAAATATGCCTACTTACTTTCCTTACCAAGATCCACATACAAGCCATATTCAATGAGTAGGAATAGTAGAGGCACAATCCTTTGGTGAGGAAATATTTCCACTATCCACAAAGGAGTGATTGAGAAAATCAAATTGAGGTACTTAATATCTAAATTGAATTCTCCGGGATTTAAGTGGAACTTGATTTCTAGGCTATGTTTGCTCCATTTGCTATTCTACCTTTCAACTACTCATGAATATGAAAAAGCATAAGCCCCATGATAACTTAAGAAAGGTAGAGTATCATAGCCAATTTCTGCAATACTAGGTAGAGTATCTTGTTGTGCATTAGATACTTTGGAAAATAAGACATTGTAGCAACTCCTGACCATCAACCTAAAGTCTTGACTTTGCTCGGGACGAGCAAAGGATAAGCTTGGGGGAGTTTGTTGACGGCTATTATATACCAATTTCATCCGTCAATTTAACTCAATTATGTGTAGGATTTGTCATTTCTTGCACACATCACCTTTCTACCTAACCCAATTCTAGTTGGACTTGGAGAAATATGTGTATGCAACATTTTATGCAGGAAATGAGGAAATGTAGAGAGATCAATCCTATAAAATATCATCCCAGCCAATCAAGCGACAACACGTGGCATCCCATGGATCAAATGGCCCACAAACAGAAGTATCCGAGGAGATCCAACGGTGTATCACCCATATACATCAAGGGGGCCCACCTGGCAGGCACCTGGAGGAAGCACTCAACGTTTGGATTGCTGACCAGGTCGGCCGAACCAGGGGTTCGGCCGACCCCTTCCTGGCGCCAAACGTGGTCAAACGACGCGTGTTAGCTCCTCCTGGCTTGAAGGAGTCAATGGTGACTGATTCACGTGCTTTTGGTGGCGGGAACCAACCTCAACACTAGTATAAATAGGACCTCCTACCCCTCACTTCAACACACACCACTTGAGCTTCATCTCTATTGTATACACTATCATCCATAGTCTTAGAGGAGTTAGGTTGTAGAGAGGAGAGTCTCTAGTCCCAAGTCCAAATTGGGAAAGGAGTAAGGAGTCTCTCTCTTCCCAATCCTACATTGGGAAAGGTATGGCTCATGTATTCTTTCTTGTATTTGTGACTGTATGCATAATAAAGATAGTATCTTTAGTCTCTACTTATACATATACTTGGGCAAATCGTTTCTTGTTTGATTGTGGAGTCCATATATGTGGAAGGTATAGATTCTATGACTGTTTCATCATGAACATATCTCATTATCATAGAACCTATAGACCCCACTATAGTCTAGTTAATTATAACATAACTAGGTTAGTATGGATCATTATGTTGTGTATAAACATTGGTTCAATGATGATTCAATTCATTGCGTTAGGATGGATTGTGCCTAGGCTCTTAAGGTAATTACTTAATATGCTAGCATGGTGCTAGGATAGCTAAGTAGCATTAGATGTCTCGTAGACCCACAGATTGAAGAGGTAGGCAATAGGTGGTGATAACCCTATCTGTCCTTTGTAATCCTCCACGTTCGGCTATGCCACAGGCTCTTGGCGGGAGTCGCCCTAGTATTGCTAGGGGTAAGCCCGTGCCCGATGTGTTGAACCACATAACATAAGTATTCACTATTGATATAGCTTATGAATAATTAGTTTAGAATATGTATATGTACAATAGAGCATAGTAGGAGTACCTCCATAACTCTCAACCTTAACTAACCTCTAGGATCCTTTTACCCCCCTTAGACTTGAAAGCTTTTGTGCGTGTCACACTACCTCCACTATTATTTTATGCATCCTTACTAGATTCTTACCTAGACCTTTCTACCCTTTCCACTTGATGATTGTTATATCTCTTCCCTGCCTTCCTTTGGGATCAAATAAATGACACCCTTAGGAATACTCTTAAGGGGAAATGCTACAATGATATCTCCGTGCGCTTGCGGAATTCACTTTGTGATCCAATAGAACCATTGACAAGCCTTTCTGACACATCAGTTGGAGATGTTTAGTTAATGGTGCATAAGAAATACCAACAAGCATTCCTGGTGCCATTGCCGGGGATGATTTTTTAGTATATCTTAGGAGCCGTCAACACTCACTGATGATATTGATACTGGGTTGGGGGCGACTGGTCTGGGTGACGTTTCAACTGGGTGTCAGTTATGTTGGGCTGTTTTTGATGGTCCGTGCATGTGGGTACAGCGTACAACCTCTGCAGAGTGTAAAATCCATTCGGATGGCCGTGTCCTCGATATAGGATGGGTTAAGGTGTGTTCATAACAACTAGAAAGCCGCCTATGGTGAGATGGAGTTGTTCACGGACAAGCTATCTGGTTGCATTTGGTTGCATTACTATTTATTTGTACATTGCATTTATATCTGTTTATTGCCCTCCCGAAGGGTGAGGTGGAGCTTGCTGAGTACTCTTGTACTCAAACGTTGTTGATTGATTGTTTTTTAGAGGATCCTGATTTCGTGCCGGAGGATTTCGAGTAGGGTCACATCCGCACCCAAGTCATGTGTAGTGGATTGGATGACAAGGAGATACTGGTCTTGTTGTCGCCTATTATATTAGCTTTGTTAATAGTTATTGTGTTTATGCATAAGGTTATGTCGTTGAAATAAAGTTATGTATGGTTGTGGCTCCACTTGTAATGTAATATTATGTACCGAACTTGTTTTTGGTAATAATATTGCATGTTCAGTTCTGATCTTATGGGTCGGGACGCTTCAAGTGGTATCAGAGCCATACTTGGCTGTAGGATGCGGACCCTAGACTGTAGAATGGTTTCCTGTAAGATCCTTTGACCGTAGAGCCTTGATGATAGGTTTTGCCTCATCTAATATTTGTTCCTTGTTCCAAGCCAGATGTCTGACGATCTTATCACCACCTTACGTGGGTCTCGAGTTCATGGAGCATGGCACCGAAAGCTGCAAGGTCACGGTGCACATCGGCGCCAGTGAGAGATTTCTGGAGATGAAGCCTTAGAACATCATCGCCACTGGATGTCGTATGAAGGATACTTGCAAACTGGTGGCCCACAAATCCCTGAAGTACTTGTGCCACATGTTTGACTGGCACTTGGGTTCTACACCTATGAAGTACTTCCCACCGCTAGATCGTAGTCGTCCTGCATGGACGACAAGAATTCGCAACTTGGAAGGCCTTTGGAGCACCGAAGATGACCCCACCATTGTCGCCATGTACGGCTATTTACTGAGCCTGGACGACTTGTGCGACCAGCTGAACTAGCGTGTGAAGAGCCTCGTCAAGCGCACTAAGGCATTGGAGACCCGCTGGCGAAAGGCTAAGCTAGCGCTAGCACAGGCTGAGGTCCGTGTTGCCAACGCTGAAAGCCGTGTCGCCTTGGCTGAGGAGAACCTTAGGGAGCAGGCCGACCGCCACAGTCAGCTCCTTAGGGGTGTCTACCTCGTAGACCAAGCCAAGCGGAATGACCCTCATGCCTGTGCATGAGCTGAACCACTCACTCTTGAAGGGGCTCTAGTGTACCATCTGTCCAACCCCCGTAGGGGGATTTGTGAGCCTGTGCCGTCCACTCCTCTGACTTCACCACGCGAGGTCTTGCACGAAGATCCTGAAGACCAGGACGTAAGACCCAGTAGTCAGGCAGAGGTCCCGACTGACCGTTAAGGGTACGGACTTAGGGACTACATGCCCAATGTATCTTGCACCCGTTTGCTTGAATGAATGAATGGTATGTGTGTTGCGTGCAATGTTTGATGTTTGTGTGCTTTGTGTGGTATAAAATAATAATAATATTTATATATAATTTTTTGTATATATAAATACACATAAGTAATAACAATAATAATAATAAAATAGTAATAGACACATATTTATACCCCCTAATAATACACTGTAGTAATAATAAATTCTAAACCGCACTCTTGCCTTGTCACAGATGTCTCATCGCTCAAGTTGAGCCAGGAATGGACAGGAGGTAGAGCAAGGACTCCGAGAGATCCCCCCTGTTCTAAACGAGCATGACACGGCGGAGAGCAACCCCGTCCTCCCACGACCGCCTCCCCAAGCACCCGCCTATGACCTGACTACCATCTTGGACTGTCAGACTCGACTCCTCGAGATGCTGGCGAAACATTTGCTGCTCAGGGCAACAATGGAATCAACAACCGTCAGCCAGCACCTCAGAACAATCACCAGATTGCAGACTTCAACAGGATGAACCCGCCCAAGTTTGCTAGATCTGAGGACCCCATCGAGGCAGATGATTGGCTGAGGGAGATTGAGATGAAGCTCGAGGTTGTCCATGCAAATGAGCAGGATAAGGTCCTTCTTGCAGTTCAGCAGTTGAGAGGACCTGCTCTAGCTTGGTGGCAAAGATACAGGGAGATGCATGCAGATGCTAAGATCATGATATGAGATGAGTTCGTGAAGTTGTTCAGGGATCACCACATCCCTAGTAGTATGGTGAAGTTAAAGAAGGAATAATTCATGAACCTTAAGCAGAAGGGTATGGCTATGACAGAGTATCTGCACAAGGTCACTGGGTTATCCTACTACGACCCTCACTCTGTGGACACAGATGAGAAGAAACAAGAAGCTTTTCTTCGTGGCATTAACCCTGAGATCAGGACTTTGATTGGAGCTGCTCTCTATCCTGATTTTAGCTCTATGGTCAACAAGGCTATCACCACGGAGAAGAACATGGAGGATGAGCAGCGAGAGAAGAAGAGAAAGTTTGAGACCAAGAAGATGTTACAACAGATGAAGTTTTAGAAAAGTAGTCAGCCTGCTTATTCTGGAGAAAGCACCCAATAGCAAGCCTACTCTGTGCAAAGGCAGCAACAGCTAGCTTACTCAGGACAAAAGACTCAAAGTGAAGTGTCCTACAGAGCACCAGTAATGACATTCAAGCAGCCAATGCAGTCCGCTAACCCTCAGGGCTACTCCCTTCCCCAACAGTCTGGAGTGAGTCACACTAGTGACTCGAGGATCTGCTTCATTTGTCGTGAGCCTGGTCACATCTCTGTTACCTGTCCTTACAAGAGCAAGCCAGCACCTTCTGTCGTCTCCAACTCTATTAATGGACCAAGGCAGCCACCTGGAGGTAGCCGTGGAGCACCATCAAGGACTCAGCCATCCTTCGGAAAGGCTATGGGGAACCACGTCTATGCTGAGGAGGCAGATGTAGCCCCAGGAGTTCTACTCCGTGAGTTTCTGGTCCAATCAGTCTTGGCTTCAGTACTGTTTGACTCTGGTGCATCACATTCTTTTATATCATCACATTTCGTGGAAGCACATGATATACCTATGATAGCCCTTAAGAGGCCCTTAATAACCAGATCATCGGCGGTTTATATACCTTGCCACTTAAGAGTTACCAACACCCCTTTAAACCTAAGTGGGGTAGTATTCTTGGTTAACTTAGTAGTGCTTGACTCCCATGGAATAGATGTAATCCTTGGTATGGATTGGTTAGACAAGGCAAAGGGAGTATAGAATGTGCAGAAAGGACCATAACTGTGACAAACCATGAAGGAAGGACGGTCACATTGAAAGTGCATCTAGGTTCCCCGTGGGTTTTGGATGATTGATGACGACAATTAAGTCGCTAATGAGCTCATGTGATCTTAGCACAGGTATGGACTCGATTGGAGACGCAAACTCTCAAAAAGGAAAAAGGAAGGAAACGGAGTCAACTCGAAGCATAGAAACTAGGGTTTCTAGCGTGTTGAGTTAGACTAGCCGTAGAAATAGGAGGGTGCGTGTGTAAAGTGCATTGAGATCAAGTTTGGGAGCTCAAAGTGGTTTAGAGGTCAAACCCCTTGAAAGAAAAGAGTGGATAAGTAGTCTGGCTGTAGGGCCGGACTAGTCCGTGCAGGTGGTCGGACTAGTCCGCCCCTGGCCAGCCAAGTCCATTGTCGGCCGGACCAGAAGGGTCTGACTGAGATCGGACTAGTCCGTTTGTGGCCGGACTGGTCCGGGTAGCAGTGAGTGGGTTTTGGGGACTAAGTCTCAAAACCACGGACTTTTCCGTTTGAGTCCGGACCAAGAAGTCCTGAGTGAGAACGGACTAGTCCGCCCATGGGGCCGGACTAGTCCGGGTCGGCATGTTGAAGATGCTTCTTTGACTAAGTCTGGGAGGACCGGACTAGTCCGCCCTTGGGGCCGGACTAGTCCGTGGTCCTCAGACTAGTCTGTTTTCACACGGAGCAAAAGGCTCTGTGTGAGATCGGACTAGTCCGGTGGTGACCGGACTAGTCCGTTGTTGAAGTGACCGTTTGAATTTGAAGTTTGGCGGGTAGTGTGACGATAGCATGTCAGCTGTCGGGGCCTGACAAGAGGTCAGTGGTCCCCTAGGCCGGACTAGTCCGGGCCTGAGGCCGGACTAGTCCGCCCTTCTGCTGAAGTCAGCAATATGGGCTTGGGACCTCTATAAATAGAGGTCCCCTGGGTTCTTTTGAACCAACTCTTGAACAGACTTGAACCCTAGCGCCGCCACAGCCAACTTGGAGCACTCTTAAGCCTCTTTCTTGCCAACTTTCCCTCTAAAACTAATTCTTGAGTGGATTAGGGTTTAGTGAGGTGGCGAAGAGGAAGAACATCGCGCTTGTGCTCCCGGTTTGATCTCTTGCACTCATTGAGTCTTTGTGAGCTATGTGTTGAGTGTGTTTTGCGTTGTTGATCATCTTTGTGGTGTGGGAGCCTCAGATTGTGAGAAGCCCCAACGAATCTTGTATTCACACATTGAGATAGTGGAGAACCAAGTTAGGTCTGTGCGGTAAACTTGGTGAGGGAAGGGTTGGTGAACCCGATCCTTTGTGGACTCCTCAACGGGGACGTAGATTCTTGTGTGGAATCGAACCTCGGGATAAAATTCCTTGTGTCTCCATGTTCTTCGCATTTTGTTTATCGCTTACTTCATTCTAGGGTTGCTAGTCTTGTCTTGAGCTTCACATTGACTTAATCTTGTTAAAACTTGACTCACTCTTGTGTTGATAGCTTCTAAACTTGTCTTAAGCATATCCTCACTTGTAGCCTCGAGAAAATCCCCTTAAAACTTGCTAGAAACACTTTTTAGGGTTCTTCACGCAGGCTGACCGGACTAGTCCGCCCCCAGACCGGACTAGTCCGCCCCCTGTGATTTAATCTCGTTTTATTAAGTCATTTGCAGGTCGATTAGCCTATTCACCCCCCCTCTAGGCAACTTTCAATTGGTATCAGAGCAGGACTCTCCAAAAAGAGTCTAACAACTCGGAGAGATGGCCGGAGTGGTGTTTGAAGAGGTGTCGACTAACGACTCTCAACCGACACGTGAGGAGACAATGGCTTATCAAGACAAGCCAACGGATGATGAGGAGACTCGCCAGCTCAAGGCGAAGCTCTGGGAGAAGTTGAAGATTGCTGTGGTTGAGCCGTCAAGCTCATCAAGTGGTGGCGGCGGGGTCAACTACAACCGACAAGGGTTCAACTATGAACGCCTTGCCACCAACAACCACTACCTCTCCATCCCATTGGGGAAACCTCCTCAATTCAATGGAACCGACTACGGGATGTGGAAACACAACATGAAGATCCACCTCGTGTCACTCAATCCGGCATTGTGGCAAATTGTCATGACCGGGGTGGAGATCCCGAAGGATGAGGACAACATCATGCAAGAACAAGCCATCCTCATCCACCGCAACGCTCAAGCTGCGGGTGTGATTATCTCATCTCTCTCAAGAGATGAGTTCAACCACGTCGATGGCCTTGAGGTGGCCAAAGACATATGGAACACCCTCAAGACGGCGCATGAAGGAAATCGGGTGGTCAAGGAGGCCAAGATCGAGCTCATCGAAGGAGAGCTTGGGAGATTCGCCATCTTGGATGGTGAATCCCCCCAAGACATGTACAACCGGTTGAAGATACTTATCAACAAGAGCCGATCATATGGCTGCACCAAGTGGACCGACCACGAGGTTGTGAAGAGGATGATTCGGGCATTCATGCCTAGGAACGTCGCTCTTTGCTCCATGATTCGAGAAAGCCTGGGGTTCACTCAAATGACCCCGGAGGAGGTCCTTGGTAGGATCATCAACCACGAGATCATGGAGAAGGAGGCGCTCTTCTACAACGACCTTCAGAAGTTCACCGCCTCCAAGATGAAGAACGTTGCACTCAAGGCAACACCCTCTTCAAAGGAGCAAGAGGAAAGTGATGAGGAGAGCCTCGACACCGATGAGGAAGAGGCCTTCTTCATCAACAAATTCAGGAGAATGATGAGGAGGAAAGGTGGATACAACCATGAGGGCAAAGGGAAGGAAAGAGCAAGGCCCAAATCAAAAAGGTCTTGCTACAATTGTGGCGAGTATGGGTACTTCATCGCTGATTGCCCACATGAAGAAGCGAAGAAGAAGAAGGAGGGCAAGCCTCAAGATAAGAAATTCTTCAAGAAGAAGAGGCCCTCCGGACAAGCCCACTTGGGGAAGGAGTGGGACTCTAACGATGAGTCCTCCTCCAAAGAAGAAGAGGAGAAGATGGCTACCATAGCCATCGGGATGAGCTCCAAGGGAAGCAAGCTCTTCCCCAACCTCAACAACGACTACAAACCTACTTGCCTTATGGCAAGGGAGGGAAGGAGAAAGGTAACATCTCATCCCTCCTCCTCAACTTCCTCACAAGATGAATTTGATAGTGCTAGTGAGAATGAACACATGTTTAAGGACATAAGCAAAAGCACCTTGCGAAGGATGAAATTGCTTATGGATGAGATCTTTGAGAAGGAGGATCTCATTAACAGACAAGAGGACATGCTCATCCTTGAAAAGGAGAGATGTCAAGAGCTCAACGAGCTCCTTGAGCTTGAAAGAGAGAAGAGCAAGGCATTAGAACACAAACTTGCTCTAAGTAAGAAAACGTGTTCAAGTCTTGAGGAGAAAACAATTGAGCTCAAGGACGAACTTGGGAACTTGACAAAAGTTAACAAGATCCTTGAGACTCAAGTTGAGTCTCTCAAGAACAATGTAACCTCTTCCTCTAAGAGCTCAACCTCCTCAAAGGCCTCATCCAATGCAACCCCGCCTTGCAAGTGCTCTAACTTAATCCTTAAGCTTAAGGATGAACTCAACTTAGCGCAAGGCAAGCAAGCACCTAAGGGTGCCATCTTTGACAAGGAGAAGGTGGCATATGCACGAAGTGCATACACCAACACAAGACCTCCCCATGTCAAGGATGGTCTTGGCTACACTAGAGGTGGAAGGCATAACGCCAAAACCTCCAAGTATGGCAAAGAAATGATTGTCTTTGTTAAGGGGAGTTCATCCCCAACTAAAATTGAAAAGAACTCACCCTCTAGCAACAAATTGCCTAAATCTGAATCGCATCCTCTATTCCATGATTTTGATGCATCTTATGTGCTAAAGAGGAACAAACACGGCAAAGTGTTTGCTAGATATGTTGGGCCACTCCGCAAGAGCCCCAAGCCTTGCGTGTGGGTGCCCAAATGCCTAACTACTAACGTGAAAGGACCCAACTCCGCTTGGGTACCTAAAAGGAAGGCATAAACTTGTTTTGTAGGCTTACTCCTCCGGTGGATCAAAATGGGTGTTGGATAGCGGATGTACCAACCACATGACCGGAGAGAGGAGCATGTTCATAGAGTATGAGGAGAACGTGGACCCAAGTGAAGGAATCTTCTTTGGGGATAATAGCCAAGGGAAAATCCTTGGCTCCGGTAAAATTGCTATTTCCTCTTCGCATACCTTATCTAACGTCTTGCATGTTGATTCCCTAGACTATAATCTCCTATCCATATCACAGCTTTGTGATAAAGGATATAAGTGTGTTTTTTCTAGTGAGGGTGTGAATGTTCTGAGAGAGGGTAATGACTCAATAGCCTTTAAGGGAGTGCTCAAGGGAAAGCTGTATCTTGTGGACTTTACCACTGATAAGGCTCAACTTGACACATGCTTAATGGCGAAAGCCAACATGGGATGGCTTTGGCATAGAAGGCTTGCCCATGTTGGAATGAGGAACCTTCAAAAGCTCCTTATAGGAGAGCACGTTCGTGGCCTAAAGGATGTGGTATTTGAAAAGGATAGGCTATGTGGTGCGTGCCAAGCGGGAAAGCAAGTAGGAGCTCAACACCCCTCTAAGAATGTCCTGATGACAACTAGACCTTTGGAGTTACTCCATATGGATCTTTTTGGCCCCATTGCTTACATTAGCATCGGTGGCAACAAGTATGGTCTAGTCATCGTTGATGACTTCTCTAGATATACTTGGGTGTTCTTCTTGCATGATAAGAGTGAAACCCCCGGTGTCCTCAAGAAATTCCTAAGGAGAGCTCAAAATGAGTTCACCTTAAGGATAAAGGCTATAAGGAGTGACAATGGCACCGAATTCAAGAACATGCAAGTAGAAGAGTTCCTAGATGAGGAGGGCATCAAGCATGAGTTTTCCGCTCCCTATTCTCCTCAACAAAATGGAATTGCCGAAAGAAAGAATAGGACGCTCATTGAGATGTCAAGGACGATGCTAGATGAGTACAAAACATCGGACCGGTTTTGGGCGGAAGCGGTTAACACTGCTTGCCATGCCATAAACCGATTGTACCTTCATCGTCTCCTCAAGAAGACTCCTTATGAGCTTCTCGTTGGTAAGAAACCCAACGTTTCTTACTTTTGTGTTTTTGGTATCAAGTGTTAGATCCTCAACAAGAAGCCTAGGACTTCGAAGTTTGCTTCAAAGTCCGATGAGGGTTTCTTGCTTGGATATGACTCAAACACTCATGCGTACCGTGTGTTCAACAAATCCTCCGGAATTGTTGAAGTAGCACGTGACATGGTGTTTGACGAAACAAATGGCTCTCAAGTGGAGCAAGTTGACCAACATGCCCTTGATCAAGAGGAACCTCCACTAGAAGCTCTAAGGAGAATGGCAATTGGAGATGTTCGCCCACAAGAACCATCTCAAAGCCCAAGTGACCATCATCATTATGAAGTAGGTCAAACCCCCATTGGACAAGTTGGAGATCCACTAGATACTCCCCAAAATGATAATGGAAATGAAGATCAAGGGGGAGGCCTGGATCAAGGGGGAGACCAAAGTGAAGAAGATGAAGCAAGTGATTCAAGAGCTCAACCTCCGCATCCTCGTGTTCATCAAAGTGTTCAACGGGATCATCCCGTTGACAACATTCTAGGAGATATCACAAGAGGAGTAACAACACGGTCACGTGTTGCAAACTTTTGTGAGCATTTCTCCTTTGTCTCATCCTTGGAACCCCATAAGGTTGAAGATGCCTTAAGAGATCCGGATTGGGTAGTTGCCATGCAAGATGAGCTCAATAACTTTGAAAGGAACAAGGTTTGGGAGCTTGTCAAGCGCCCACAAGCTAATGTTGTTGGAACCAAGTGGGTGTTCCGCAACAAACAGGATGAGCATGGCGTGGTAACTAGGAACAAGGCACGACTTGTGGCAAAAGGGTAATCACAAGTTGAAGGATTGGATTTTGATGAGACATTTGCTCCCGTAGCTAGGCTTGAGTCAATTCGGATATTACTAGCCTTTGCTACTCATCATGACTTCAAGCTCTACCAAATGGATGTTAAGAGTGCATTCCTTAATGGCCCAATCAAGGAAGAAGTTTATGTAGAGCAACCTCCAGGGTTTGAAGACCAAGACTATCCTAACCATGTTTACAAATTGCGAAAGGTTCTTTATGGCCTCAAGCAAGCTCCTAGAGCTTGGTATGAGTGCCTAAGAGACTTTCTAGTTGAAAATGGTTTTAGGATAGGCAAAGCGGATTATACCCTTTTCACAAAGCACTTCAACAAAGATCTTTTTGTGTGCCAAATATATGTGGATGACATCATATTTGTTTCCAAAAATAAGGTGTTTTGTGATGAGTTCTCCAAGATAATGACGGAGAGGTTTGAAATGTCCATGATGGGTGAGTTGAAGTTCTTTCTAGGATTTCAAGTAAAACAACTCAAAGAAGGGACGTTCATAAGTCAAACTAAGTATATACAAGATATTCTAAGAAAGTTTGACATGGATAAGGCAAAACCCATCAAAACCCCTATGGGAACAAATGGACACCTAGACCTAAATGAGGATGGTCCAAGTGTGGATCAAAAGTTATATAGGTCTATGATTGGTTCACTTCTCTATCTTTGTGCATCTAGGCCCGATATCACGCTAAGTGTGTGTATGTGTGCTCACTTTCAAGCGGCACCTAAGGCTTGTCATTTGACCGCCGTTAAAAGGATCTTGAGATATCTAGTACACACACCTTCCCTAGGACTTTGGTACCCCAAAGGATCTAAGTTTAACCTCATTGGATATTCCGATGCGGACTATGCCGGGTGCAAAGTTGATAGGAAGAGCACATCGGGTACATGCGAATTATTGGGTCGATCTCTAGTGTCTTGGTCCTCCAAGAAGCAAAACTCTATTGCTCTCTCCACCGCCGAAGCGGAATATGTTGCAGCCGGAAGTTGTTGTGCACAACTTCTCTGGATGCGACAAACCCTTAGGGATTATGGGATTAACTTGCGCAACATTCCACTCTTGTGTGACAACGAGAGTGCCATCAAGATAGCCCATAATCTGGTGGAGCACTCTAGGACCAAACACATAGACATTCGACACCATTTCTTGCGAGATCACTCACTGAAGGGAGATATTGTAATTTCTAATGTGAGGACGGAACATCAACTCGCGGATATCTTCACCAAGGCTCTTGATGAGAAGCGTTTCTGTGAGCTAAGAAGTGAGCTCAACATTTTGGATTCTAGGAATGTGGCTTAAACCACATTTCTCACTTTTTGAGCTATTTCGAAAAACTCTTCTCTATCGTGATTTCTCTTCAAAATCCGTTTGAGAAAACTCTTTCTTGAAAATTGATCATGTTTGTGTCATATTTATCTTCAATAATCATGTTTGCATTGCTTGTTGTCCAAAAGGACAAATGATTGGAGGGCAAAGCTCTAAAATACAGTTTTTCAGCCCAGTCGGACCGGACTAGTCCGCCCCTTGGACGGACAAGTCCGGGTCCAGACTAGTCCGCGGCTAGTCCGCATACCGGACTAGTCCGCTCTGTGGCCGGACTAGTCCGGAGGCAGACTAGTCCGCGTCTGGTCCGCTCACCGGACTAGTCCGTCCTGGCACCGGACTAGTCTGGCCCTTGGGGGCTTAAACCCCCAGGGTCGGCCCAGACCCCTCCTCTTCCTCTCACTTGACTCTCTCACTTCCACGCGCTAGCAACCGCCCCCCATCGGCGATTTTGCGCTCCAACCTCCAAATCTCGACTCCAATCCACGCATCGGAGTCTTTGGGAGCGATGGATCACTTCCCCGCGCTTCACCTTCGCAATCCATCGTTGATTTCGTCGATTCTCGCGGATTTAAGAAGGTATTATAGCTTTTTCAAAAACTTTCCCCATTTTTGATTCTTGAGGTTTTTGATAGGAACACCTTCATTAATGTTGCTCCATATACCCTTGCGATCATAGCCTAGGAGTATTGCGCGCTGATTCGATGATTTTTCGATGAATCGATTAGGGTTAGGGTTCATTCTGTGCAACCCGGACTAGTCCGCCCCTGGGGCGGACAAGTCCGGTTTGCGCAGGGCAAACCCTACTTCTATTCTTTTCTCGAGATCTTTTCCGCAATGCTCCCTCTCCTTGGACTCATACCTTCCTTTCTATATGCTTTTCACAGCATGTCGAACTCGGAGCGTTCCCCTCCTCGTCTCAACCCCGAGGGGCGAACCAAAGCTCAAATTGTCGAGGCAAGAACCAAGGCTGCGCTCATAGAAGCGCAAAAGGCAAAGGAAGAGAGGCGGCTGAAGGCACTCGAAGCCTCCAAAGTTGCAGCGAGCATCTACAATGAGGAAGAAGCCATAGCTCGAGCAACCGCAGAGTCCCTCAATGAGCTGAGGAAGAAGAAAAGGGAAGACAGGGAGGCTCACAACTCCAGGGCTGCTGAGGCGAATGCCCCCAAGAGAAAGAAGCTCATCACCTTTGGCGAGAAAGCGAAGGGCAAGGAGCCAGCCCAAATGGAAGCTGAGCCTAGGGTTGAGCGTGACCCGAAGAAGGGAAAGGCTCCGGCTCCTATCGAGCCGAAAAAGAAGAAACCAGCTGTCAAGATGTCAACAAAGAAGGCAACGGGAGGTGTTGTGATCAAAGAGAAAGGGAAGGCACTTCCATTGGCCCCCTTTAGGTTCACACACCAGAAAGGAAACCCAACAGGCAGAAGGAATTGTCTGCCAATGTGTTTCATGGAAAAGGGGCTGAAAAGGCCAGGAGGCTGAGGACCGAGAAGGTCTACAAGTTTGAGAGGAGCACGACAGATCCCAGGTTCTGGTGCGACTTTCATTGTGACTACTACCGTCTAGTCTATCAGCAGATGAAGAAGCCGGTAATAGAAGCTCAATGGGTTGACTGGGATTACATGGCCAAAAAGCAACACTCTGCTTTTGACGCCATCATCGAAGCTGCTGAGCGCCATGACCTCAAGCAGATCATGGGTTTCAAGTATGACTGGAACGTCGAAGTAATTCTGCAGTTCTACTCCACCATCTACTTCACCACCTCAGGTGACAGAAGAATTATTTGGATGACACATGGTGAGCAGTACTCAGTCACTTTCGCAGAGTTTGCCAAGATTCTAGGGCTTGAGGCACACATGGATCATGAGATTATAATCTCTAACCTTAAGGCCGTGGATCGTGAAGTGCTGGCATACATGTATCCAAGTCACGTTCCATTTGATGCCGGTCTCGCCCGCAACATCAAGCCCTTCTACAGCATTATGAACAGAATCCTCAGAAGGACGATAGCACCGAAGGACGGTGATGCTGGGGTGATTCAAGGGAACTTGAGGCACTTGCTACTTCTGATTGATGGGGAAGAGAAGTTCAACCTCGTTGATTACATCTTCGACGATATCTTCAACATCTCGCATACCCCCAACCGTGCTTGCGGGTATGCCCCCCACATCATGTGCCTCATTGAGAAGGTGTCGGGCGTGACCTTCGTCAAGGACGTGTCACACCGCCCGCTTCGTCCTCAGAAGCCCCCGAATGTACCTGTTCCTCCTCGTCGCAAGAATGCAGATCCTCCATCTCGCCCCGTGGCACCCCCGTCTCCGCCTCCGCCTCAATCCATGAGTGCCTTCTTCAAATGCTTCAAGGCGATCTTCACTTCCTGCCGGAAGCAAGAGATCCGCGCTCAAAGGGCACACAAGCGCCAGGAAAAATATCTTAAGGCGGTGTGCGACAAGCTGGAGGTCCCGATGTCCTCTCCGGAGGTGAGTGATGGGGAGATCACTCCATTCCCCAACTTCACCGCCGATGAGCTCGCCCAGCTCCAAGAAGATGGAAGCTCCTCTCGGGCTGCTCCCTCGGCAAGGAACTCCGACGACGACGACGACGCCGACGATCATGAGGAAGACGTCGAAGATTCCGAGGCCACAGAGAGTGGAAGTGGCGAAGATGAGGACTAGTTCGTAGATCTTCGGTTCCCCCCTTCTTTTCCTTTTTGTTGCCTTGATGCCAAAGGGGGAGAGTTAAGGGGGAGTTAATCTTTTGTGGGTGTGTTTGTGGTTTGTGGACTTGTTTTGTAATATATTCATGCTCTTGGATGTTTACATTTGTGCAAGACTTGTTAATGTTGTTTAATATCAATATAATGCTCTTATTGTCAATCCTTTGATTATATTGATGCTCTTTATGTCTTGTCACAATTGTTGAGCACATCACGTAGGCACCCCACCATAACGTGTGTGGGTATGAAAGATCTCCTCCACCTCTTTTACATGTTGCATACATTGAGGGGGAGTCATTCATACGCACACAAGTTATGAAAACCAATTTCAATACTCTTAATTGTTGAAGGACTTAATGTGTTGTCATCAATCACCAAAAAGGGGGAGATTGAAAGTGCATCTAGGTTCCCCGTGGGTTTTGGATGATTGATGACGACAATTAAGTCGCTAATGAGCTCATGTGATCTTATCACAGGTATGGACTCGATTGGAGACGCAAACTCTCAAAAAGGAAAAAGGAAGGAAACGGAGTCAACTCGAAGCGTAGAAACTAGGGTTTCTAGCGTGTTGAGTTAGACTAGCCGTAGAAATAGGAGGGTGTGTGTGTAAAGTGCATTGAGATCAAGTTTGGGAGCTCAAAGTGGTTTAGAGGTCAAACCCCTTGAAAGAAAAGAGTGGATAAGTAGTCTGGCTGTAGGGCCGGACTAGTCCGTGCAGGTGGTCGGACTAGTCCGCCCCTGGCCGGCCAAGTCCGTTGTCGGCCGGACCAGAAGGGTCTGACTGAGATCGGACTAGTCCATTTGTGGCCGGACTAGTACGGGTAGCAGTGAGTGGGTTTTGGGGACTAAGTCTCAAAACCACGGACTTGTCCGTTTGAGTCCGGACCAAGAAGTCCTGAGTGAGAACGGACTAGTCCGCCCATGGGGCTGGACTAGTCCGGGTCGGCGTGTTGAAGATGCTTCTGTGACTAAGTCTGGGAGGACCGGACTAGTCCGCCCTTGGGGCCGGACTAGTCCGTGGTCCTCAGACTAGTCCGTTTTCACACGGAGCAAAAGGCTCTGTGTGAGATCGGACTAGTCCGGTGGTGACCGAACTAGTCCGTTGTTGAAGTGACCGTTTGAATTTGAAGTTTGGCGGGTAGTGTGACGATAGCGTGTCAGCTGTCGGGGCCTGACAAGAGGTCAGTGGTCCCCTAGGCCGGACTAGTCCGGGCCTGAGGCCGGACTAGTCCGCCCTTCTGCTGAAGTCAGCAGTATGGGCTTGGGACCTCTATAAATAGAGGTCCCCTGGGTTCTTTTGAACTAACTCTTGAACAGACTTGAACCCTAGCGCCGCCACAGCCAACTTGGAGCACTCTTAAGCCTCTTTCTTGCCAACTTTCCCTCTAAAACTAATTCTTGAGTGGATTAGGGTTTAGTGAGGTGGAGAAGAGGAAGAACATCGCGCTTGTGCTCCCGGTTTGATCTCTTGCACTCATTGAGTCTTTGTGAGCTGTGTGTTGAGTGTGTTTTGCGTTGTCGATCATCTTTGTGGTGTGGGAGCCTCAGATTGTGAGAAGCCCCAACGAATCTTGTATTCACACATTGAGATAGTGGAGAACCAAGTTAGGCCCGTGCGGTAAACTTGGTGAGGGAAGGGTTGGTGAACCCGGTCCTTTGTGGACTCCTCAACGGGGACGTAGATTCTTGTGTGGATCGAACCTCGGGATAAAATTCCTTGTGTCTCCGTGTTCTTCGCATTTTGTTTATCGCTTACTTCATTCTAGGGTTGCTAGTCTTGTCTTGAGCTTCACATTGACTTAATCTTGTTAAAACTTGACTCACTCTTGTGTTGATAGCTTCTAAACTTGTCTTAAGCATATCCTCACTTGTAGCCTCGAGAAAATCCCCTTAAAACTTGCTAGAAACACTTTTTAGGGTTCTTCACGCAGGATGACCGGACTAGTCCGCCCCCAGACCGGACTAGTCCGCCCCCTGTGATTTAATCTCGTTTTATTAAGTCATTTGCAGGTCGATTAGCCTATTCACCCCCCCCCCCTCTAGGCAACTTTCGCACATGCAATGTCAAGTCTAGCCTATCCGAGCTAGTGGTAAGCCACTTAAAGGCAGAAACACCACAAGAAGTGTCAGTGGTCAAGGAGTATGTGGATGTGTTTCCAGAAGAATTACCAAGCATGCCACTAGAAAGGGAAGTGGAGTTCTACATTGATCTAGTCCCTGGAATTGCTCCCATTGCCAAGAGACCTTATAGGATGGCAGCCCCAGAGCTGGTGGAGTTGAAGAAGGAGTTAGATGAGTTACAACAGAAGGGATACATCAAACCTAGTGCGTCACCATGGAGCGCACCAGTCCTCTTTGTGAAGAAGAAGGATGGAAGCATGAGACTCTGCATAGATTATCGAGCCCTCAATGATGTGACCATCAATAACAAATATTGTCTACCTCGGATAGATGACCTATTTGACCAACTAAAGGGAGCCAAGTTTTTCTCAAAGATTGATTTGAGATCAGGGTATCATCAAGTAAGGATCAAGCATGAGGACATACCCAAGACAACATTTGTGACTCGCTATGGCCAGTTCGAGTTCACGGTGATGTCTTTTGGATTAACCAATGCCCCTACTTACTTCATGAACCTGATGAACCGAGTGTTCATGCAAGAATTGGACAAGTTTGTGGTGGTCTTCATTGACGACATTCTGGTGTATTCACGAAGTGAAGAGGAGCATGTGCAACACTTGCGTGTTGTTTTGGACCGACTTAGGAGTCATCAACTCTATGCCAAGTTCAGCAAGTGTGAGTTCTGGTTGCAGAAAGTCAGCTTCCTTGGACATGTTCTAACAACTGAGGGGGTTGCAGTTGATCCGGAGAAGGTTGAAGCTGTGTCATTGTGGAAGCAACCAACATCAATGTCGGAGATCCGTAGCTTTTTAGGTCTAGCGAGCTATTATCAGAGGTTCATCAAAGGATTTTCCAAGCTAGCCCGGTTGATGACGGAGCTACTTAGGAAGGACAAGAAGTTTGGGTGGACTGAAGCCTTTGAGCGGAGTTTTAGTGAGTTAAAGAAGAGACTAACCACAACTCCAGTGTTAGTCCTGCCAGACAGTCACAAGAGCTTTGTCATTTACTGTGACACTTCAATACATGGCCTAGGATGTGTGCTAATGCAAGAAGGACGAGTGGTATCCTAATCCTCCCGCCAGCTAAGGCCACACGAGCAAAACTACCCGACCCATGACTTGGAATTGGCTGCGGTAGTTCATGCTCTAAAGATCTGGCGACACTACTTGATCGGTAACAAGTGTGAGATCTACACATACCACAAGAGCCTTAAATACATCTTTACTCAGTCTGACCTCAACCTAAGGCAACGAAGATGGTTAAAACTAATAAAGGATTATGACTTGGAGATCCATTATCACTCGGGTAAAGCAAATGTGGTAGCTGATGCTCTCAGCAGGAAGACCTACTGTCATCACTTGGTGACTCAAGCACCGCAGTATTGTGAAGAGATGATGAGGATGAACTTAAGTGTGGTACCTCATTCCTACAACTACAACCTTAAGGTTCAGCCCATTTTGGATGAACAAATCAAGAAGACTCAACATGAGGATGAAAAGTTAATGGAGATCAAAGAACAAACCAGTGAGGGCAAGGCTCCAGATTTTAGAGTTGATAGAGATGGAATATTATGGTTCAAGAAATGGTTATGTGTGTTTGCACATGGACATTACCAGAACACAATCATGGATGAAGCTCATAACTCAGCATACTCAATCCACCCCGGAGCCACCAAGATGTACCTGGATCTTAAGCAAAAGTATTGGTGGATTGGTATGAAGGGGGACATAGCTAGATTTGTAGCATGTTATGACGTGTGTCAGAGAGTGAAAGTTGAGCATCAGAAGCCAAGTGGCCTACTCCAGCCATTACCAATCCCAGTTTGGAAATGGGATGAAGTAGGAATGGATTTCATCACAGGGTTGCCAATAACCAGCAATGGTAACGACTCTGTATGGGTAGTGGTCGACCGTCTCACAAAGGTTGCACACTTCATTCCAGTACGCACTACCTACGATGGAGGTAAGTTGGCCAGGTGGTACATAGACCGTGTTGTGAAGCTACACGGTGTACCCTCGAGGATAGTCTCAGATAGAGGTACCCAGTTTACGTCGCGGTTTTGGAGGAGCCTACAAAAATCACTCGGTACTAAGTTGGATTTTAGATTGGCATATCACCCTCAGACAGATGATCAGACAAAAAGGATCGATCAGATCCTGGAGCACATGTTGAGAGTCGTAATCCTTACTTATGGCAAGGATTGGAAAGACAGTCTAACCTATGCTGAGTTTTCTTACAACAACAGTTATGAAACCAGCATCAATATGTGTTCTTTTGAAGCCCTCTATGGAAGGAAGTGTCGGACTCCGCTTATGTGGTCTAGGTTGGAGACCGTATTATAGAGCGTCCAAATTTCATCATGGAAGCAGAAGACAAGGTAGCAGAGATCCACGCAAATTTGAAGGCAGCCCAGTCACGCCAGAAAAGCTATGCAGACAAGAGGAGACGTGAACTCAACTTTGAAGTTGGGGACCACGTGTACTTGAAGGTATCTCCGATCCGCGGTACGCGCAGGTTTCAGGTGCGCGGAAAGTTAGCATCGCGGTACATTGGTCCATTTCCAGTTCTAAAAAGTATAGGATCAGTGGCATACAAGATCTAGCTACCCGAAGAAATTTCGAGTGCGCACAATGTCTTCCACGTGTCCCAGTTGAGAAAGTGCCTACGGGTGCCTGAGGAACAAGTGGTGTGGGACACTCTAGACTTGCAGGATGATCTGCGCTATCAGGAAGTGCCAGTAAAAATCTTGGATATCGTCACCCGAAGAACGCGAACAAACTCCGTCAACCTTTGCTGAGTTTAGTGGAGCAGACACTCGGAGACTGAAGCTACGTGTGAAAGAGAAGATGCGCTTCGAGTCGAGTTTCCCCATCTTTTCGAAGACCGGTCGAATCTCGAGGACAAGATTCCACCTAAGTGGGGTAGGTCTTTAACGTCCAATTTTTCGTATGCTGGTAAATCACAATTATATAATTAATCATCAAACATATTACGTGCTTTAATAAAAAAATAAAAAAGTGCTATCAAATGAGAAGTAATAATAATAATAAAAGTAATCATGACATTTGTGTAAACAATAATCAAATCTAGAGTAAATAAGAGAACTGATTAAAAAAAACAAATATAATAAATAAGTAAAATGAAGTAAATAAATGGGCAAGTGGTCACTGGCCAGACCAGAACCCACGCTGCCTTTCCGAGGCTCCTCACATCACTCTTGTCAGCCAAATACATTTTTCATCCACACCCTCTTCCTTTTCTAAAATTAAAAAATCCACCTCGCTTCTTTACCCTCTGAATGAAACAGCATCACAACCTAGCATATTTTTCAGGAACCCCCTCCTACTTTCCTTTACTCGCAAAGAAATTCCTTCTTCTTCCCCCGGACAGGCATAGCGCTACGCGTTCTTCTGACCCAAACAACAGCCTACCAGCTGTAGCCTCTGGAGCCATGGCAGGAGTGGAGCCAGACTCTATTCTGCAGAGCTCTCTCGAGTGCGTACGATGCAGTTACTTCGCCCGCCCCTTTTGCGCGCATGCTTGAACAACTCCGAGCGAATGGTCTCTTTCGCCATTACCACTTTGTACTGTCACTCGTCCTCGCGAGCAGTGGGTCGTCACCTCACTGAGCCGCGGCCGGACGACACGACAGGTCGTGCAGCATCTCGGCTAGACGACGCACTATCGGCGCGCGCGTGGGTACGGCGAAATTAGTGCGCCCGACCGATTTTTCCCGTCGAGGCCGGCTGCCCCTGCCTTCGTCGCCTATAAATTGACGCGCTGGCCGCTTCTCGCTTCAGCACCGACGGTCGAACGCGCAAAGGTGAGCAGCTGCCGTCCCTTTTTCTTTCCCTCCCTCTTTGGCGAGCTCCAGCCGCCATGACCGCTCTATTCCCGAACAGCTGCAATTCCCCTCGATCAAGACCCAAATTGATGTCTCCATCTAGTTCGCTGTAGTCCAAGCTGCAGTTTTCCCTTCACCCAGGCTAGCTTTTCTCTCTTTTTCCTCCTTCTGATTTGGACCTACAAGCCTTTCCTTGCTGGGCGGCGGGAGGAAGAGGAAGCAGCTCTGTCTTCCCGATGTCTAGCCAAGAGGAAAGCTGAGGCTTAAACCGGACTGTACCCCACCCGTCAGCCCTGCACCTCACCCACAAAAGTGCAAGTGCCAGCAGCCACAGTCGTTCAACACTGAACCCAGGCCGAGGCCATGTGCGGATGTGCCCCACGCCAGGCCCACCCAGCCATGGCTGGTCAACCTTTAAACCAAACCCACAAACTATATTTTAATCCCTAATTCAGATTTGACCAAGTCCAAACAGCAGCATGCCATCAGCCTTTAGACCAAGCCGAGGCTATGTGCCCCACGCCTAGGTCCAAGCAGCAGTAGGATGCTGATTTCTGAGTCGTATACACAACCCATGAGCCAACCACTAATTAAATATTAATTTCCGTAATTAACCCAAACTTCACATTATAAACTCTATAACCTACTCATGCGAGCTCTTATTAATTTGAATCTTTCATAAAAATCCATATAAAATCATAATCTATTTGGTATATCTAAATTTCAATGATATATTGATATATGCATGTCTTGCATGTATATTTGTTTGTGATGCTGTCAGAGTAAACCCAGTGCCAGAGGAGAAACCGGAGGAGCCAGCACACCAGGAGCTTGACGCCGCGGATGGTAGCGAAGGTAAGTTTCATCGATCCCTTTTTGTTCATGTTGCACCTATGTGAGGCTTATCTGTTGTTGCTAGTAGATCAGATTATTGCATTTGTGAGTATTACCGACTCGAGTGATAGAGAGAATCCATGCTAGTTCTTTTGTTGCATATGGAGATGATGACATGATGATTGAGGATGATCCTTTGTTGAACATCTGGTGAGAGCATATACGATGTGAGACCGGGGCAGACGGGTTGGTGTAGGTGTAAGGCTATAGTGGTGGTAGACTTACGACTTTGGTTGGACTTATGGAGGCTATCCTGGTGAGCCTTAAAGACCGGGTTGTTTTGACATCTCACCTAACATACTTTCAGTACGACCACATGCCCCTTTATGGGCGGGGCGCAGCCTAACCCCAGTGGCTAGCCCGACAGTCGTCCATAGTGGAGAGAGGGTCATGTATAAGTGATTATTGAGCTCACTGATGATATTGATACTGGGTTGGGGGCGACTGGTCTGGGTGACGTTTCGACTGGGTGTCGGTTATGTCGAGATGTCTTTGATGGTCCGTGCATGTGGGTACAGCGTACAACCTCTGCAGAGTATAAAATCCATTCGGATGGCTGTGTCCTCGGTATATGATGGGTTATGGTGTGTTCATAACAACTAGAAAGCCGCCTATGGTGAGATGGAGTTGTTCACGGACAAGCTATCTGGTTGCATTCGGTTGCATTACTATTTATTTGTACATTGCATTTATATCTGTTTATTGCCCTCCCGAAGGGCGAGGTGGAGCTTGCTGAGTACTGTTGTACTCAAACGTTGTTGATTGATTGTTTTTCAGAGGATCCTGATTTCGTGCCGGAGGATTTCGAGTAGGGTCGCATCCGTACCCAAGTCATGTGTAGTGGATTGGATGACAAGGAGATAATGGTCTTGTTGTCGCCTATTATATTAGCTTTGTTAGTAGTTATTGTGTTTATGCATAAGGTTATGTCGTTGAAATAAAGTTATGTATGGTTGTGGCTCCACTTGTAATGTAATATTACGTACCGAACTTGTTTTTGGTAATAATATTGCATGTTCAGTTCCGATCTTATGGGTCGGGATGCCTCGACAAGCTTCTTCTCCACGGAATTGAGCCAATCATCCGCATCCATACGGTTAGCGGCTTGAGCAAAGGTTGACGACCTAGTCCTCATAAACTCTCCCAACCGGTTATGAGGAGGTGGGAGTGGCGGTGGAGGCATGTGGGGCTGATTATTGATGTTGCCAACCTGCAGCTGTCCCATTGTCTGTATCATGATCTGCATGAGCTAGTTTTGCATAGCCAATAACTGCTCAATATTAATAGCTCCTTGGGTAGGTCCTTGTCTATTGTTGTTCTGAGGTGCTCCATGGTTCTCCTCTTCATCATTGCCATCCCTCTGGTTGCGAGTCCTCACCATCTGAAAAAAAGCAATAGGTAAGAATTAGAAATGTCCCCAACTATATGCATCAAGGGATATGAAACTAGACAACTAGATACACTAACCTACATGGACATGGCAATGCTAAAGCATCCCAATATCCTCTATTAATCACACAAGCAAACAATATATATATATATATATATATATATATATATATATATATATATATATATATATATATATATATATATATATATATATATATAACAAGCAGCACACCAAGCAATAAAACATCGATTCCTAAGTGCTCCTATGTGCTCTAAAGTGTCCATTCTATCTAGGCTGCGTCCTACGGTCAACCTGTGGCTATGGTACCAATCTGTGACACCCGATTTCGAAAATGAACCAAGTGAACGCATATGTGTGCCTAGGACGTTCAACACACATACACGAGTACATTCACAAAAGAGTATACAAAAAATTACCACAGAACAAGATTAATTAACCAAATTTTATTACACAAACCATATTATCCTCAAATACAATTTCTAATGAATATTAATGACAAGTTCAACTAATGCAGCGGAAATAAACTAATTAAGCAAACTAAATAGCTAGGCAGCATAAACAATAGGGTATAGTGCAGCTCCATGCAACACCACAGGCAAAGCTGACGGTAGACACGGCCTAGAACTCCGCATTATCATCGTTAAATTCCCAATCCCGACCTGCAACTGTTGGGGGGGGGGGAATTGCAAGGGTGAGTACATGTCGTACTCAGCAAGTGTGGAATGTGTGACATGTAGCTGATACAAATGACGAATATAATAATGGCTAAGTGTTGAAAAGTACATTAAAAACATTTGAAAAGCAATATAATATATGTATGTGAAGTAAACCCATCATAAATCATAATTAATAACATAACACCAATCCATATTCCATATCCATCACCATCATACCATTAACGATATTCAATGCCATAGTTTAATCCATAATCAGCCATAACCAGTACCAAACCATAACCATCCCAAATCCCAATTTTCCTCTAATCATGGAAGTTGTCCAGGTGCTCATAAATGAGAGCACGGCTATCATGATAGTTTTATTAGACACTCTGCAGAGGTTGTACCGCTTTACCCACATGTTTGTGATTTCATCACCCGTCGACGACTAAAGAACCTCCCTTATGCCAATTACACTTCCTTTGGTGTATGGCCAAGAGATCACAAAATAGCTTTTACAAAAGGATTACTAGACTATTTAAACCCCACTGAGGTTTCACTGGTGGCGATGCCTCCAACTGAGCACATCTTCAACCAAGGGCCCCCTCTTGAGCCATTCGGATCCCAGGGTAGTCCCACCAATCATCAACAAACCCAATCTGACTACCCCTTCACCGAGTATCGTTAATGGTCCAAATAGCACTGGCAAAGCCCTAATTAATCATCTACATCACACCCATACTGGCCTTGTGGTGGCACTATAGTCCTGGCTTATTCTCACATGAATCGGTCCTTAGATCTAAAGCAAGCAAACCACAACTTCCAACCCATCCACATACCAGGCTTGCTTAGATCACCAAATTCCACATCATATTAACCAATTCATAATAACCATAATCTCATTAATACATAATTAAGTTAAGTGATATAGTTATGTTCTCATCCCAATTAGTTAAGCGAAGCAAAAAGGTAAAAAGCCCATCCCGACTCTCTAACATAACTTCCAGGTGACAAGGGTGGTCAAACAATGCTAGTAAATGTAGGGACCAGAATCCTGACATCCGAGGATCTCATTGGGTGGTGTCGTGCGATGCGACACCCAACAATATACAAGAACAGAACGAGAATAAAATACAAGACGAAGTCTTTTATTTATCATACAGTGGAATTTTTACAATACTAGCGGAAGGAAAGAAACTTATATATCATAGCTACGCTCTCACTAGCTATGCAAAAGCAAAGTCATCCATGCCCTTGATACTTCGCACTAGCAACACCCAAATCACGGCGGCGTGCAGGGTTCCCACTCGGTTGTACACCCTGGAGGGGGTGCAACCTCATCATCAAACCCATCATCAATCGTATAACCTGCAAAAACTCGTTAACTGCAAACATGAGCATAAGACTCAGCAAGACTGACCCGTCTCACTAGACATATGCAAGGGTGAACACTAAGCATAGGTAAGGTGAAGCATAAACGACTCGCCTACAAGTGGATCCTTATAATCATATTTTAAGTAGCAAATGACATTCTCTAAGCACGACACATCATAGACTCCACAATCAAGCAAGAAACGCTTTGCCGATGATATGACATGCCCAAAGCACATAATGCTATTACAGCTAAAGTATGGGGAAATTGTAAATTTTAATTTTCCTATCTCTAGGTCATACAAGGTTGCAAAGCAATTATAATTTAATACAACATATTATTCTGGCTTCTTTAGTATTTACTACATCACGGCACAGTGAACAAGTGGTACTCTATTACCGCAAGGGACAGTGATTGCAATCAGGACACACCCGGACAACACGACACATACGCACGTTCAGAAGTGTCAGCGAGTACATCAGTACCTACATAACACTTCAGTACTAGTCGTATATGGCCACCTTTCACAAGAAACCCGAACGCCGAACCCGTCTCACCTCCACGAATAGAAGGTCTCCGCACGGAACACCTCTTGTGTCCGCCGACCGATTTGCACCTTACTGTCCTCAGCCCACCCCTATCGATGGTGATTTAATGGGCCTCGACATCCCAGTTATCGAGTTACGTCAGTTTACTCGAGTCCATATATTCAGTATGTCACTGGTACAAGTCAAGCTTGTTTGAAGGGGCCGCATACATACGGGCCTTAACTGACCAGTCAGAGCTATGCGACCAAGACCACGTCTTGCCGCTTCCTATCCATCTCTGACCGGTCTCAAGTTTAGATTTAACAGTTATTTTCTATAAATGTTAATCCAGTGTAGATGAGTGTCAAATTTCTATCTCGCGAGTAGATTCCAACTACCCGACTTCTACCGGTTCACCTACAACATTAACATAGCAGTTCTGCACGTCGAGCTATCAACCTACCCAATTAACCAATGGGATTGTGGGTCATGCATTTGGAGTATTCAAGCATCCTGAACGTAATGCACAATTCATATGCTAATCAACATAGTGATAAAGCAAAACTTTATAAACGACTTAAATGCAAATTGGGGCTTGCCTGGATGCAGGTCCGAGTCTATGTTAGTATCCGGCAGGTGTACCTCCAAGGCCTCGGGTTCCTCCTCGACTTCGGTCACTACACGATATGCATATAATATGTATATGAATGACTTTGAAAAATAATTGCTACTAAGACCATAATCTAATCTTTGGTGATCATTATACGATAATGACCTAATTGGCTTTGGGACTTTGCTGGTAGATACTAAGGAATATGATAGAAACACTGGCAAAGAACAGGAGATGAATAAAGTAGTTTGTTGTCTCTAAAATTATGGTAAGCAATAAACTCCTAAAAAATTTAGAGAAGAAACTGTAGCTTGAACATAGCTGCCAGATGATAATCATGATAGAGGAGGTTGTCCTGGTTCTAGCAAAATTGGTTTCATAAATGTCTAATACTTGGTGAAGGAGTTATTGAATTTCAAAGTTGGCAAGAATTCCTGGAATCATTTTATAATTGAATTTTAGCTTTTCAATGAACATTCAGTTGGCAACTGAATCAGGACTAGAATACTAAGTCAATTAAATCCTAAATTTTTACAGGAACTAGTGTATCACTGAGGGAAGGTTCAATCAAATTTGGGACATTTAAAGCAACTAAACATCTGTAAAAATTCAATGACTAAAAAAGGTAATTGAATTATACAGAGGGTTATACAGGTGCAATGGCTCGCAAACTTGTTCTGGTGGTCAAGAATTGGACCTTGTATTTTATGTGAATTTTGGGGATTTTTCCAGTGGAAAGTTCTCCTGGAAAAGCTGTATTTGTATTTGGGAAGATTGTTTTCTACAGAACTGAAAAGTAAGTTGCATAAAACCTAATTGGTACTAACAGAAACTAGAGCTCAAGGGCTTTCAAACAAAATTTGTTTGAAAATTTTTGGAGCAGTCTACAGAGAGATATTGATTTTTCAAGTTTGGAAATGGTTCTGCATCAATTTGGGATTTTCAGCTTTTAAATTTGGCGCCTGGGCCCACCAGATTTAAATCAGCCAACCAGGAGGCAGCCACACCGGAGGCCATAAATATTTCCACGCGGCCACACTAGATCCCCTGGCCACAGACTGATCCAAGCCGTGCTGCACTCACTGGCAGGTGGGACCCGCGCTCCATCTTTCTTCCTCTGGCCACGGGCTCGGGCGGCGACGCCCACGCCGGCGCGCGGCGGCGCTCTCGCCAGCGATGGTTTCCATCCCACGGAGAGCCTCGAGACTCACCGCCCCACCCTAGTTTCACGCGGGAAACACGTTGGAGTATCTCCCGACGGCGATGGGTGACCGGAAAACCACTCCTGACGGCGGCGGGTGCTAGGGTTTCGGTCATGTCAGGACCCTTAATTCCCTAGCAAAAACTCTCAAACGAAAGCTCGGGAAGCACCTTGGGAGCATGGGAGAGAGTTTAGGAGGGTCTAGAACTCGTGCCATAGCCGGCAACACCGAGGTCGACGGTGAACCGAGCTCCTTCAATGGCGGAAGGGAAAAAATGGGATAACTCGAGAATTACTCGATGATTCTTTCTGATTTTTGGAGGGAAGGTGCGCTAGGAGATGTTGATCGTGTCGTCTAACTAGATCAAAGAATTATTGTGCATACAATCGGAACTAAACCGACGAACTAGCTCCAAAGCTATAAAAGTGCTTCGGTTTTTCACGAAATACGGATGCTAGGATGCACGAAATGAGTTCAAACTTTACCAGAAGCTACACGAGATCATGGCGCACCTTTTTCCTAAAGACTGCAGAGGACGAGGAGGCTTTTATTAGTGGCGAGGCTGAGCGGCGTCAGGCGGAACCGAGGTGGTCGCGGTGCGAGCGAAAAGTGAACCGAGGAATGACTGCGGTCGACGGTGGAGTGAATAAATAGCCTTCACCGCAGTAGATAAGGAGATGGGGCAGCTGGAGGCGGCTGACGGCCGAACGGCGCGCTGGCGGCATGCAGCCGTCGCGGTGTCACGCGGAGAAAGAAAACAGGGGCGGTTAAACGGTCTCCCTGGCTGACATGTGGGCCCCACTACTCCCTCTTCTCTGTTCCTCTAAATTCCACCTGAAACATTGCCCAAAAATTCCCAAAATTTACAGAAAGGCTAAGAAAAATATGAGGAACCCAAATCTGCAATCAGATTTCAATTTGGACACAATTTGTTTCCAATTCAAAATCAAATTTGAATTCAAACTTGTTTATAAACCTTATTGAAATAAATAGTAACTGAGGTCCATAAATCCCCAAACTTTGAAACAAAGCTCACTGAACAAAAAAGGGTCTTAGGAAAAATTGTGGGTTGATTTGGGCAAGGTTCAGTGCAAAGCTAAATTTTGAGATCGACGAGAAATAAACCCTCGGTACGTTTCCAACTAAGTGGAAGACATGCTTCAAAAATCTTGAATGTTTACCGAGAAGCTATTTAAAATATTTAAGAGGCCAAGGAAAAATTTGGAGCCTTGGATTTGAATCTTTTTGTCAGGGCCAGATATAACATAGCAACATAATCAAATTACATTTGTTTTGATTTTATATTGCTGCAATATAATTTGCCCTAGCCATTTCATTCTATTAAATTCCCAACTTTGCAGAAAGGTTTAATTAAAATTGTTCTAGGATTAGTGGTGAAGTTCAATCCTCATGTTAATAAAATTAAACATGAGTAGAAAGAAAACTTTTTAGTGAGGTCAAGTTCATGTGCACAACTATATTGACCTCCATTATGTTTGATAAACAACTTGTAGCTGAACTTCACATGAAAGGAAAAAGTGGGATTTTACATTCCTCCCCCCTTAAAAGAATCTCGTCCCGAGATTATAAAGGAAAGGCAAAAGGTAAAAATCTACTGAACAAGTGCCGCTAACAAGTTCGGATAGTTCGTTTTAAGATACTCGCTTTCCCACGTGGCTTCCTCAGCACTGTGGTTGCTCCACAAGACCTTGTAGAAATGCAAGGTGCGGTTCCTTGTGGTGCAAGTTTTCTCATCAACAATCCGGGTTGGATGCTCGGAATTAGTAAGATCTGGTTGGAGAGCCTCCAAATCCTCAATACGTACATTCGTTGGGGCTTTGAGACATTTCCGCAACTGAGAAATGTGAAACACATTGTGGACCCCTACCAGCGACGGCGGTAACTCCAATTGATATGCCACAGGTCCGCATCTTTTGATTATTGCGAACGGCCCAATGAAACGTGGAGCTAGCTTCCCTTTCACTCCGAGTCGATATGAATTCCCTTCATTGGGGATACCCAGAGATAAACTTGGTCCCCAACCTGGAAGTGAAGAGGTCGATGTCGTTTGTCTGCATAGCTCTTCTGAAGAGACTGAGCAGCTTTGAGATTTGCTTGAATCATGCGTACTTGCTCTTCGGCTTCATTTACCAAGTCGATGCCATATACCACTCGTTCACCAGATTCGCACTAGTTCAAGGGTGTGCGACAATTCCGGCCATAAAGAACTTCATATGGCGCCATCTGGATGCTAGCCTGATAACTGTTGTTGTACGAAAACTCCGCCAATGGTAGATGACCATCCCAGTTCCGACCATGCTGGATGGCACAGGCACGAAGCATATCCTCTAGCACTTGATTCACCCATTCGGTTTGTCCATCAGTCTGAGGATGATAAGCTGAGCTCCGAATCAGTTTGGTACCCAATGCATCGTGGAGATGCTCCCGAAATCGAGCAACGAAAATAGATCCACGATCTGAAATGATAGTGCGGGGTAGTCCATGTAGGCACAAGATTCTGGAGATATAAAGTTCTGCATACTGCTTTATATCATACTTGACGCTGACCGGTATGAAATGAGCTGATTTCGTCAACCGGTCAACGATCACCCAAATTGAGTCGTGCTTATGGAAAGTGGGAGGCAACCCAACAATGAAATCCATGCTGATATCCTCCCATTTCCAAGACGGTATGCTTAAAGGTTGAAGCTGTCCAGCTGCCTTCATATGGTCAACCTTCACTCGTCAGCACGTATCACATTCGGATACGTATTTTGCTACTTCTCTCTTCATCCGAGTCCACCAGAACTTCTTCCTTAAGTCTTGGTACATTTTGTTACTTCCCGGATGAATGGAATACTTGGATAAATGAGCTTCATTCAGTATCTTCTCCCGAAGTTCCATGTTTCAGGGTACCACTATGCGGGTTTTAAACCAGAGGGTACCTTCATTGTCACATCGGAAACATTTCATCTCCCCCTTTTCCATTCTTTGCCGAATGTGCGACATCCCTTTGTCCTCCTTCTAAGCTGCTATAATATCCTCCCTGAAATGAGAGCTAGATTGTAGAGTGCCCCATATGGAACCAAGTAGAGACTCGGTTCTTCTTCTCCCATTGAGGTGATGGAAAGATTGTTGACATGGGACTTGCGGCTCAGAGCATCTGCGACTACATTCTCCTGGCCTGGATGGTAGTGGATCTCAATCTCATATTCCTTGATTAATTCCAACCATCTACGCTGTCGCATATTTAAGTCCTTTTGGGTGAAGATGTACTTCAGGCTCTTGTGATCGGTGTAGAGATGTACTAGATTACCCAGTAGATAATGTCTCCACATCTTCAATACTAGTACCACAGCAGCGAGCTCTAGATCATGAGTCGGATAGTGCTGCTCATGGTTCCGAAGCTGCTGTGATCCATAAGCGATCACTCATCTATCCCGCATCAACACACAACCCAAACCAATTCCTGATGCATCACAATACACGTCAAATGATTTGGTTGTGTCCGGTTGAGCTAATACTGGTGCCGTTGTGAGGTGTTTTACCAATGCCTGTAAACCTTCCTCTGTGAGACCTATATGTGCTGAATACATTGGCTTGTAGTGAATACACTTGGCTTTGATGATAAAAGTTTTAAATATCACCAAAACACCTCTTTGTCAAGGTCCGACTCTAGCTCTGAGCTACAGCAAGGTCCGACAGTAGGTCCGGCTTGTTTTGGGTAGCTCCGGCTACGTTAGATGCTAAGCTCCGACGTACTTTGTCTAGCTCTGGTTTTGGGTTGACTAGTTTTGACTAGGTTTTGGTAAGCTCTGGCGCTAGGTTCTACTAGCTTTTGATAGCTCCGGCTCAAGCTCCGGGTTGCTCCGGCAAGGTCCGGAACTTGACCTAAGTGCTTCTACTTTTCATTTGCAATGTTTCGTACTTGCTTTACATCTATGGAAAGATTGCTTAGTATTCATTTGCTAAGTTTTTGGTGCGTTTTGGATGATATGGTTGATATCGTTTCTACTGTGATTTTGCAACATGCTTATGTGAGGTTCTCACGTAAGGTGTTGTGTTCGGAACTAACTTGAGTCAAGTCGAGGACTTGGGCTCGTATGGATTGTTTGTTTGTTCATGTGCAGGTGTTGCTTGAGTTCAAGTCATGGCTGGTGACAAGATCCATTGGGCTAGTCTCAGGAGGAGATGAGGTTCCAACAACCAAGTTCGGGAGGAATTGTGGTTGAGCGGGTCAGGAGGTCGCGCAGGATGATTGAATCAAGGGTAGTGCATATGAAGGTCAAAGGAAGGTGTTCGCACGTATGCATGAGGTGCATGACGTGGCAATATGCTTCTAGAGATGGATTATGGAAGGAAGATCTGATCAGAAGGATCAGATCGTATCGGTTGAAGACTTAGGCTGCTAGCTGAGTCGGTTATGGCTCGGTATGGAAATATCAAGTTGGTTATGTTAGGATTTCGTGTGGGTCACGAATTTGAGTTGTTTAGGAATGTGGGATACGTTCCTAAGGTGTTTGGAAGTCTTAAGATTGCTTCTATCTGCGTATAGAAGAGTCCTAAGCAGTTATGGAAAGTTCCGATTGTGATCGGATTAGGATTGGAGTCCTAGTTGAGATTGGGATGGCCTAAGGGCTGGTTATATAAGCAAGGGAAGGCCAAAGCTCGCGTGAGACGACTTTGAGTCTGTTCCTCTTGTGTTCTATTGAATAAAATTCGTAGTTTGAAGGAACTTTTTGTGCCTTGTTCGTCCGACTTGTTCCAGACAAATTTTACTCGTCGAGTTTCTGGACAGCACTACCTTTCGTAGGTGGTTTTATCATAACTCAAGTTTTACAGATCCAATTGACATGATTATTTTTGGTTTATCTTCACAACTTGATTGTCTATCATCTGTCACAATTTCACCGTCATTGGATTTGTGGTTTCTGAGCTACACGAATTTCTTTGCAGCATTCCAGAAACTGTTTTTCTCGGGTAGGTCAGATTGACCATAGTCTGATCTTTCGATCATAACTTGAGTTTTTCTCGACGGATTTGAGTAATTCTTTTTGTGTTGTCTTCGTGAATTGATTCTCTCTGATATCTATCACTTTTGTCACGGTGAAACACGTTTAGATTAGTCTCATACACAATTTCTTTAACAGATCGTTTTTCTGCCGAAAGGTTTGGGGTTTTAATTGTTTCCGCTGCGTAAGATTTTTAAAATCTACCATTCACCCCCCTCTGGTAGCTTTTCACGTGCTCTTCGATCCTACAATTGGTATCAGAGCCACGGTGCTCTTATCCTTGATATTTGCACGTGTTTTTGACTAATCATCATGGAGAAGTACTCCGCCAAACCTTGTGTGTTTTCTGGTATTGATTTTCAGGTTTGGAAGGCACGCATGGAGGCCTTCATCCAGGTGCAAGGATTCGCAATATGGGAAAAGGTGTACAAACCTTATGAAGTCCTGCCTAACGATCAAGTTATGGCTACGAACCTCCGGGACGTCGACAACAACAACAAAGCACGAAACTTGATCATCCAAGGACTCACTCAAAGCGACTTTGATCGTGTCGCACACCCCCGATCAGCATACGATGTTTGGAGCGCTCTCTGTGATTACCATGAAGGCTCCAACACAATCAAAGAGGTAAAACAAGATATGTTCAAAAAGAAATATATGCGTTTTGAGATGCAACCCGGTGAGTCTATCGATGACCTCTTTGCTCGTTTCAATAAAATTCTCAGCAACTTGCGTAGCGTGAATGTTAATTTTTCAGATGCTGAAAATGCTAGACAACTCCTTAGTGCATTAGACATGTCAATTTGAGATATGAAAGTAACGTCTATACGTGAATCAACTGTCATGAGTTCTCTTACATTAGATGTACTCTATTCTAAACTAAAAACTCATGAAATTGACATCCTAGCACGTAAGAACCCAAACAAGTCTATTGCATTTGTCTCACAACGTGATATGTCTAGCTCCGACCAATCATCATCTTGCAATACTCTTGCTTTGTTGTCCTCGCTAACCCTGGAACAGATCGAAGAATTTCCAGAAGAGGAGTTGGCACTCATCTCTACTAGATTCTCAAAAGCGTTGCAAAATGTGAGAACTAGAAGGAGAGGAAGCTCTGGACCTCAACGCTGTTTTGAATGTGGTAAAATAGATCACTTTCGTACAGAATGCCCTAACCTTTCAGGTCCGACCACTCGGGAAGAAAAACAAAGCAAGGTCCGGACCTCCTCTGGAAACTCCAACAAGAAGAAGAAGGGTACCATAGGACGCAAGATGATTAACAGCTTCATCACCGCACTTCAAGAACTTAGTTCAAGTGATGTAGACTTTGAAAGTGATGAAGATGATGATGATCTGGCCAACTTATGCTTCATGGCCGGCAAAACAAGATCAAGATCAAGTCAGGAGGAAGCAGAACACAACAGTGACGATGATGAGGTATGTTCAACCTGTAATAAAATGTGTGATGCTATTTCTCGTGCCACTGTTATTGTCAAGAAAAAGGACAAAAAGCTTAGGGACAATGCTACTAAAATTGAGTCACTAGAATATGAAATTAATCGTTTGAAATCCTTAATTCCTAGTGATGATTCTTGTTCCTCATGTGACTTAATATATGAACTGTCCTCCCTAAGAAGTGCACATTCCTCCACTCTAGACAAACTTGATGAAGAAATTGAAAAGAACAAAAAGCTTGCTGCACTTAGTGATAAAAACTTAAAAGATGCTTCTTGTTCTACAGATGATTTGCATTGTTCTGCTTGTGAAAATCTTGATAAGAAACTAAAAGATGCAATGAATGAAATTTCCATTCTGAACAATGCTTTACGATCTCATGAAGTTAAAAATTGTTCCAATTGCAAACTAAAAGGAAAAACTTCATGTGGAAACTGCCTAGACTTGTCTAAGAATCTTGATGACATGAATAGGACACTAGGTCGGTTTTGTAATGGGAATAAGAATCTAAACTTGCTGCTGAATTCTTCCAAGTCTTGCAAAGATAAAACTGGTTTAGATTTTGATTCTCATGTTCATGCTAAGGCACATCCACCTAAAATTGTAAAGTCATTAGGAAGTGGTTTGATTCAAACAACTCCTAAACAAAAAGAAGTGGTTTTCAAATCTGCAGGAGTGCTTTCTAATTCTGTTTCTAATGTTGGGTGCTCATCGAGACATGATTACAAAATTAAGTTTCATTGTACCTACTGTGGAGATGGTCATGTCATAGATTTTTATTATAGACTAGCTAAACAACAGAAAAGGGAAAGAATGTCTGCTAGATCTCATAACTTTCATGCTAAACCGAAAATTAGAAACATGCAACCTGCTTTAATGAGTCAGAAATTTGAAAAGATAGCTTCTGGAACTTTTGGCAAGAAATCTACAAAGGCAGCTCCGGTAGTTCTGATAGCTCCGAGAGCTCCCGGATCTTCCGTTGTTCCCTTCGGAGCTTCATTTTTTCCCTCCGGACCTTCTGCTTTTACCTCCAGAGCTACTGGTTTTAACTCTAAACAAGTAACAACTTCTAATCAACTGTTAAGAATAGAAAACCTCAATCTTTGACTCATAAACCTGCTGTTTTATCTCAGCTTTCGCGTGTTTTTCCTACTGCACGTCGTGTGACTCAGTACTGGATACCTAAATGACTTTTGACTAACCCCAGTATTGAGTCATCGACGTATTGTGCTTCTATGTAGGTTACACGTTTGAGGAAGGAGAACATTTGGATTGTGGATTCAGGTTGCTCACGCCACATGACCAGTAACAAAGATTGGTTCTCCTCCCTCTCTTTTGTGTCACGTGTAGAAAATGTTACTTTTGCCGATAATTCTTCAACTCCTATAATTGCTAAGGGTTCGGTTAAAGTAAATGATCACTACACTTTGAAGGATGTGGCACTTGTCAAAAATTTGAAATACAACTTGCTTTCTGTTTCACAATTGCTAGATGAAAATCTGGAAATTATTTTCAATAAAAACTGCTGCAAAGTCGTAGGTTCAAATAGTGAGCTTATTTTTAACATGTCTCGGTTTGGAAGAGTTTTTAAAGCTGATTTTGATATGTCTTCCTCTAAGCATAGGTGTCTAGTTGCTAATGATTCAAAGGACTTATATTTTTGGCATCGTAGACTTGGTCACGTAGGCTTTGATCACCTAACGCATGTTAGTTCTCTTGATCGCATACGTAGGCTGCCTAAGCTTAAAGGGGACAAAGAAATTGTGTGCTCTTCTTGTAGACATGCTAAGATGGTTGCAGGTTCACATACTCCTCTCACAATGATCATGACAACTGCACCATGTCAACTTTTGCATCTTGACACCGTAGGACCTTCACGTGTTCAATCATTCAGAGGTAAATGGTATGTTCTTGTTATTGTTGATGATTATTCTAGATACTCTTGGGTTTACTTTATGGCATCTAAGAATGAAGCTTTTAGTCACTTTAGGACTTTATTTCTTAGATTATCAATTGATCACCCAGGATCTTTGAAGGCAATTAGAAGTGATAACCGAACTGAATTTAAAAATCAATCTTTTGATCACTTTTGTGCTTAAAATAGAATAGATCACCAATTCTCTTCACCATAGGTACCTCAACAAAACGGTGTTGTAGAAAGAAAGAACAGAACCTTAGTTGAGATGGCTAGGACTATGCTTGATGAATATCAAACTCCTAGGAAATTTTGGGCTGATGCATTAACAACCGCTTGTTATGTCTCAAATCGTGTTTTCTTGCGTGCTAAGCTAGGTAAAACACCATATGAGCTCCAGTTTGGACATAGGCCTAGTGTTACACACTTTCGGGTCTTTGGTTGCAAATGCTTTGTTAAGAAACATGGTAATCTTGATAAGTTTGAACCTAGATCCATTGATTGCATGTTTCTTGGTTATCCATCTCATACTAGAGGCTACCGTGTGCTTTTACTTGACACTAACAAAATTGTGGAGACTTGTGAAGTGTTTTTTGATGAAGCTAGCCCAGGTACTAGCTCCGGTGTTGCAGGACCAGATCCGTATCCTCAGGGGGAGGGTATTTTCGAAGATAAAGAAGAGCCGGTGATACTGCCTGGTAGTTCTGAAGTTGTCACGTGTCCAGCTCCGGACATTGAACAAGCTCCGGCTATCACCTATACTGGTCCTGATTGTCCACAAGTCACAAGCTCATCAATCTACGATGAACCTAATGAAGAAGAAGCTTGTGAGACATCTGTTCCCCTACGGTTTTACAAAGATCATCCCCCACAACAGATGATTGGAATCTTGCACGAATGAGTCACACGGTCCAGGTTTTGCGATCCAAACTCTCATGCTCATTCTGCTTTTGTTGCTTCTTTTGAACCCAAAGATATATCACACGCACTCACTAATGAATCTTGGATTATTGCCATGCAAGAAGAGTTAGAAAATTTTGAAAGAAATAATGTTTGGAAACTTGTACCTCCACCTCAAGGTCACACTTTAATTGGAACTAAATGGGTATTTAAAAATAAACAAAGTGAGGATGGGGTTGTGGTTAGGAATAAGGCTAGGTTGGTTGCTCAAGGTTTCACTCAAGTTGAAGGTCTAGATTTTGAGGAAACTTTTGCTCCTGTCGCTAGATTAGAAGCCATAAGAATTTTGTTAGCTTTTGCAGCATCTAAAGGTTTTAAGCTATATCAAATGGATGTTAAAAGTGCTTTCCTTAATGGCTACATAGATGAGGAGGTTTATGTCAAACAACCACCGGGTTTTGAAAATCCAGATTTTCCTAATCATGTTTACAAACTGTCTAAAGCCTTATACGGTCTCAAACAAGCCCCTAGAGCATGGTATGATATGTTAAAAACATTCTTACTTGAAAAGGGGTTTACCATGGGCAAGGTTGATAAAACTCTTTTTGTGCTTAAGCATGCCAATGACTCATTATTCGTTCAAGTGTATGTGGATGATATTATCTTTGGTTGTGCTTCTCATGATCTTGTGATCAAGTTTTCAGCAATGATGAGTTTCGAATTTGAAATGAGTATGATGGGTGAACTCACTTACTTTTTGGGGCTGCAAATCAAGCAAACCAAGGAGGGTACCTTTGTGCATCAAACGAAGTATACCAAAGACCTCCTAAGGCGCTTCAACATGGACAAAAGCAAGCCTCTTCGGACACTAATGGGAACAGCAACAACACTTGAACTTGATGAAGATGGTGAATCCATGGATCAAAAAGAATATAGAAGCATGATCGGATCACTTTTGTACCTCACGGTATCAAGACCAGACATACAATTTAGCGTATGTCTTTGTGCACGGTTTCAAGCTTCCCCACGTGTTTCACATCGTCAAGCCGTCAAAAGGATTCTCAGGTACTTACATGGAACTCAAGAATTTGGCATTTTTCTTCCTTCTTCCTCAACCGTTACTTTGAAAGCTTTTTCGGATGCTGATTTTGGGGGTTGTAGGATTGATAGGAAAAGTACTTCCGGTGCTTGTCATTTTCTTGGTAATTCTCTTGTTGCTTGGTCCTCTAGAAAACAAAATTCAGTTGCACAATCCACAGCCGAATCTGAATATGTAGCTGCTGCTAGTGCTTGCTCTCAAATTCTTTGGATTGTTCAAACACTTAAGGACTATGGGGTTGATCTAGATAGTGTTCCACTATTTTGTGATAACACTAGTGCTATTTGCATTGCCAAAAACCCCGTGCAACATTCTAGAACTAAGCACATTGATATTAGGTATCACTTTCTCCGAGATAACGTTGAAAAGGGAAACATTGTGCTTCACCATGTAGATACCGAACATCAATTGGCTGACATTTTTACAAAACCTTTGGATTTCACTCGTTTTTGTTACATTCGTAGTGAAATAGGGGTTATGCATCCTCATGGCTTAAATTGAGGGGGAGTTTTTGAAACTTGGAAAGTCTATGTGTGAATCTGAAATTAAAATAATATGAGCATAGTATTTCATACATATATGACTTTGTGATTCCTTTTACATGCTGAAAGTTCTTACTACATTACTCGTGTTATACATTTTGTAGTTTTTGCCATGTCTAGTAATTGGAATAATTACTTACACTAAATCTGGTCATGGTCGAACTTTCTTGCTGTTTTAACTTGTTGCATGCTCACAAATGCTTTTAATTATTAAGAATACATCAAGTAATCAACTCACATGTTGAGTTTTTATGAACAAATATAAATTGAGAAAAGATCAAGAAAATATGCATGCATCACACTTCTTGTTTTGAGATAGCTTGTCATTGCACTTAGATATGAACTTGGAAGAAGTTGTGTATGACTAAAACCATGTCCTTAAGCTTCTTATTGTCAAATGACATAGGCTTGGCTTGGTTGGTTAGAATAAGGCAGATGCGCATATAATCTCTTGCAAATATCATATGATCTAAATTTATGCTTTGAAAAATAATAAAATGCAGCAACTAGTGTCATGCTTTCAGGTTTTTAAATAGTTAAGTTTGTGAGATCATGGCTTGCTTAAATTGAAAAATTACATTTGATCTCTAGCATGGCTTACACTACCTTATGTATTTCATTGATGTGATAATATAAGGTACTTGATAGTATGACTTGGATGAGCTTTGTTTATATGTATATGTTATAATATGCTCATAACAACTAAAGAAGGAGAGATAATTTGTTTATATGCTCATGACTTGCTGAATACATTGTCAAAGGGGGAGAGATAAGCATGAAAAGAAAGAGAATAAGGAGAGATAATAAAGGGGGAGAGATAATGACAGATAATATGGGATAATTTTTCTTCTCATTTTACTTTTGATTTACAAAGGGAGAGAAATTGCTTTCAAAACTTTTATGTGAATAAGCCAATGTTCGGATTTTAAATGGTGTTGCCAATGCATTCATCAAGGGGGAGATTGTGAGACCTATATGTGCTGAATACATTGGCTTGTAGTGAATACACTTGGCTTTGATGATAAAAGTTTTAAATATCACCAAAACACCTATTTGTCAAGGTTCGACTCTAGCTTTGAGCTACAGCAAGGTCCGACGGTAGGTCCGGCTTGTTTTGGGTAGCTCCGGCTACGTTAGATGCTAGATCCGACTTCTTGGTAAGGTCCGACTAGCTTTGGTTAGCTCCGGTGAGCTTTATCTTTAGCTCCGGCATATACTTGATAGCTCCGACATGCTTTTGCTAAGCTCCGACGTACTTTGTCTAGCTCCGGTTTTGGGTTGACTAGTTTTGACTAGGTTTTGGTAAGCTCCGGCGCTAGGTTCTACTAGCTTTTGATAGCTCCGGCTCAAGCTCCGAGTTGCTCCGGCAAGGTCCGAAACTTGACCTAAGTGCTTCTGCTTTTCATTTGCAATGTTTCGTACTTTTACATTTATGGAAAGATTGCTTAGTATTCATTTGCTAAGTTTTTGGTGCGTTTTGGATGATATGGTTGATATCGTTTCTACTGTGGTTTTGCAACATGCTTATGTGAGGCTCTCACGTAAGGTGTTGTGTTCGGAACTAACTTGAGTCAAGTCGAGGACTTGGGCTCGTATGGATTGTTTGTTTGTTCATGTGCAGGTGTTGCTTGAGTTCAAGTCATGGCTGGTGACAAGATCCATTGGACTAGTCTCAGGAGGAGATGAGGTTCCAACAACCAAGTTCGGGAGGAACTGTGGTTGAGCGGGTCAGGAGGTCGCACAGGATGATTGAATCAAGGGCAGTGCATATGAAGGTCAAAGGAAGGTGTTCACACGTATGTATGAGGTGCATGACGTGGCAATATGCTTCTAGATATGGATTATGGAAGGAAGATCTGATCGGAAGGATCGGATCGTATCGGTTGAAGACTTAGGCTGCTAGCTGAGTCGGTTATGGCTCGGTATGGAAATATCGAGTTGGTTATGTTAGGATTTCATGTGGGTCACGAATTTGAGTTGTTTAGGAATGTGGGATACGTTCCTAAGGTGTTTGGAAGTCTTAAGATTGCTTCTATCTGCGTATAGAAGAGTCCTAAGCAGTTATGGAAAGTTCCGATTGTGATCGGATTAGGATTGGAGTCCTAGTTGAGATTAGGATGGCCTAAGGGCTGGTTATATAAGCAAGGGAAGGCCAAAGCTCGTGTGAGACGACTTTGGGGCTGTTCCTCTTGTGTTCTATTGAATAAAATTCGTAGTTTGAAGGAACTTTTTGTGCCTTGTTCGTCCGACTTGTTCCAGACAAATTTTACTCGTCGAGTTTCTGGACAGCACTACCTTTCGTCGGTGGTTTTATCATAACTCGAGTTTTACAGATCCAATTGACGTGATTCTTTTTGGTTTATCTTCACAACTTGATTGTCTATCATCTGTCACAATTTCACCGTCATTGGATTTGTGTTTTCTGAGCTACACGAATTTCTTTGCAGCATTCCAGAAACTGTTTTTCTCGGGTAGGTCAGATTGACCATAGTCTGATCTTTCGATCATAACTTGAGTTTTTCTCGACGGATTTGAGTAATTCTTTTTGTTTTGTCTTCGTGAATTGATTCTCTCTGATATCTATCACTTTTGTCACGGTGAAACACGTTTAGATTAGTCTCATACACGATTTCTTTAACAGATCGTTTTTCTGCCGAAAGGGTTTGGGGTTTTAATTGTTTCCGCTGCGTAAGATTTTTAAAATCTACCATTCACCCCCCTCTGGTAGCTTTTCATGTGCTCTTCGATCCTACATCCTCACATGCATCTATCCATACATACTTCTTCCCTTTTTTTAGAAGTTCTATCATTGGTTTAGCGATTTTGGAGAAACTGGGAATGAACCTCCGTAATACCCAGCTAAACCCAGGAAACATTGAACTTTATGTACAGACTTTGGAGACTCCCATTTGAGTACTTGCTTTATCTTGCTTGGATCAACTGCAATCCCTTCTGCGGATATGATGTGCCCTAAAAATGGCACTTGGTTGATCCAGAATTCACACTTGCTGAACTTGGCATATAGCTGGTGGTCCCATAATCGTTGAAGCACGATACGCAAGTGTTGAGCATGTTCTTCTTCGTATTTCGAATACACAAGGATGTTTTCAATGAAGACCATGACAAATTTGTCCTGTTCCGGCATGAACACCGAGTTCATGAGATACATGAAATGAGCCAGTGCGTTGGTCAATCCGAAGGACATAACAAGGTATTCATACAGTCCACACCTCGTTGAGAATGTTGTCTTAGGTATATCTTCTGGCCGGATTCTAATCTGATGATAGCTAGAACGAAGATCCATCTTCGAAAATACTTTAGCACCCACTAGTTGATCGAAAAGAATATCAATGCGTGGTAGCGGATAATTGTTTTTGATAGTGACAGCATTGAGTGGACGATAGTCCACACATAGTCTCAAGATCTTATCTTTCTTCTCCACGAACAATGCAGAACAACCCCATGGTGATGAACTTGGACGAATGAAACCCTTGTTCTCAAGCTCCGTCAGCAGCTCCTTTAGTTCTGCAAGTTCCTTGGGTACCATCTTGTAGGGCTGCCTTGAGATCGGCATTGTTCCCGGTACAAGCTCAATCTTGAACTCTATATCTCTTTCTGGTGGCATACCAGGAAGATCTTCGGGAAACACATCCAGATACTCACATACTACCGGAATATCCTTAAGTTCAATAACCTCAGTATTGTGAGTGGATGGATTCACTAGAACGATTCTCTTGAGATTGAGGACTTGGGAAGGATGAAGTGGAGAATTTAGATATATTTTTCGAGGAACGAGTCGCAAAATATTAGATAAGTCCGAAAAGGACCGGACTAGTCCGGAGTAAGTCAGAAAGAAATCGGACAAGTCCGGACTGGACATCGGACAAGTTAGAACTTATCCAGAGGGGAAAAACAGACAAGTCTGGCCTGAAATCGGACAAGTCTGACTTTAGACAGAGAGGAAAACGGACAAGTCCGCTGGAACACCGGACTAGTCCGGACAAGTTCAGGGGATTAGCAAATTTTCAAGGATTCTTGGAACATCGTACTAGTCCGCATAGGATCGGACAAGTCCGAAAGTGTCCAGAGGCAAAAACAAACTAGTCCGCAGCAAAAACGGACAAGTCCGATCGAGGTCAGAGAGAAATCGGACTAGTCCGCACCAAAATCGGACTAGTCCACACTTTCCAGAATTTTTAAGTGTGGTTTTGTTCCAAATCAATTTTAAAATTATTCCTCTTTATGTGGATTAATGTTAAACATGTATATGAATGTATGCAGGGCATGATGCATGAAAATGAGGGTGTTACACCTTTATAATATTATCTTGATATGGATGATTATTGCATTAGGTCTATGGATGTTTGATAATCCAATTGCATGACCAAATGTTTCTATCAGGGATGGGTAGAAATAGTGACATGACATTTGGAATGCTATGATTGGTTACAAGCTGGGAAGTGAATTGATGGAACTGATTGGGAATCCTTCACTAAAGGAGAATATGAGACCGGACAGATGGGTAGGAAGCGGCAGATTGGACATCTGTCTGCATAGGCATGCCTGTGTGGATTAAGGACGGTACCGTGTGCGGCTCTGCTAGATAAGTTTAAACTTGTACGGGATGCATACTGGATATATGGGATCCAAGAAACTGATGTAACTTGTTGACCTGGGTGTTAATGCATACCCCACCGTCTTAGGCGGTTAGCCGACGCAAAAGTAAGGGGAAACCCCACTACCGGCAGCCCCGAGTATTGGGGCTTACATTTCTGGGACGGTACGACCTGTTCAATGCTTTGGTGTCTTGTGAAAGGTGGTTGTGTACAATATCAACAGAATTGGTTGATCACCTCTTCTATACGGGTGCACATGACGTGCAAGTTGGGTATATCTTGATTCGAATCACCGTCCCTCGCGGAAGGGATCATACTTGTTCACTAAGTTGTGACGTAGTAATTAACTTGCACTTGATTAATATGCTTCTTGTAATCCTTGATCAGAAACTTGTATGGTTTAGATTCATTGTCCACTAAAGTTATGATTATGAGTCTTCAGCATGTAACTAAAGAACTTGAGCTAAAAAGGTATTAGTGTTTAAGCTTTACTTTATATGACTATGACATTACGTCTTCCAAGTCCGACTTGTAGAGTTTCATGACTAGGAAAGTCGGTTAAGTCTTGCTGAGAATAAGATCATGGTTTGTTGATCCATTCTTTTGCAGGGAATGTTGTATACGGCAACGTTATGGATGAGGGTGATCCGAGTGAGGCGGCTTCCAATGAGGGTTGTGAAGCCCACTGGAAACCCTGCACACCGCCATGAGACTTGATTGTTGCTACAACAAAGTATCCAAGGGCCGGATGACTTTGCTACTCCTCAGTATAGCTTATAGTTCGTGAGTGTATTCTTATCTTTCTGCTGCTTGTACTGATGTAAATTAGTTGTAGCTCGACAGTACTATGGAATAAAAAGTCCTATGTATTATAAATGTGTATTCTTGTGTTGTGTTGCTGGGTGTCGCATCGTACGACACCATCCAATTCGATTCCTGAAATGCTAGGACAGTGGTCCTCACACTGTATAATGCACAATTGTATAATGCAAGTGATTAGTTTAAGAACCAAACTGGCTTATGACTCGAGTGATCAATACTAAGTAATAAAGAAGTGTGGGTCTCTGTGGTATAAAATAAACAGAGAGAAAAGAACAATTTGATCAAAGGAATGTTTTCGGAAGAAAAGACATAGGCCACACTCCAGACATATGGTGAAGCTGGAAGGATTTAGCAGAAATCTGAAGAAGATCATCTCAACTGACTCTGAGATTTTTAATGAAATTCCTATATGATGCAGAGACTCAACTTGCCAAATTTCAGAGGAAGTTGATAGGAGATGTGTCCTAGAGAATTCCCTAAGTATGTTGGCTTCTCTGAATTACTAAGAAAACCCTGGGGGTTCGACGGTTCGTCATGCTACAAAATTTACGTTTTATTATGTTTAGAATATTCTGACTCTAAAGAAATTGGTTTCATGATTTTTGGATCTTACTACAGAGATATATTGAATTTACAAGTTTGGATAAAAGCTGAAATTGGTTTATGTTGTTTTCCCTTCAGAGAAGGCATCTGGAACACCATTAGACCCATTAAATTAAGTACTATGATGCTGAAAATTTACTGAAGATAAGTCGATTTAGGAAGAACATTTTGGCCCAAAATGGGAATTTTCCATAAAGGGGATCTCCTGGAATTAATTCTACAGCCTTTTTAATTTATGGAATTATTGAGGAAATTTCACGGCTTTTCAGATCAATCTAAGTGCACCACTGGAAAGTAGAGATAACCCTGGTTCTAACAAAATTTATTGGAGAATGTTTGGTCAAATATTCTAGGTGATATTGATTTTCTAAATTTGGATCAGAATGGGAATTACATTTGAATGAAAATGTTTAAATTACTCAAACGGGCCCAGGGGATTTAAATCCACCAATGAGGTTGGGGCCACACGGGGCTACACAGTGCGGGGCTGTGGCCACACCGGATCACTGGGCCGCTCCAGATCTGAAGCGATGCGCCTAGTAGCTGACTGCCGTAGCCTGTCCGGTCATCCCCTACCTCGTGCCTGACGGCGCCAGAGATGGCACACAGCATCGACCCACCGGTGCATGTGCCAGAGCTCGGCGACCCCGGGCCTTTGCCTCCACCACCTAAATGCACATGGGGAAAACCATGGATTGATCAAAAGCAGCAATAGGCGGCTGGAGGTGGGGATTCCACGCGGCGGCGGAACCTAGGGTTCCAGCGAAGTCACTTCCCCTCTCTGGTGCACTATTCCACATGGGATTTTCACCAAAATGTTTGTGGCAACCTAGAGAACAAGATAGGAGATGCTAAAGATGGTGAAAAGCTCGGGAAATTTGAATTCGACATTGAGCAGCAGGGTTGAACATGGCAGTTGGGAAAACTGCTAGTCCAGCTTGGTTACTCGATGAAAATCAATGGCTCTTGTCGAGGTGGTGCGCTAGGTCATGTAGAATCTATCTTGTAACAGGATTGAAGAAGGATTGCATGTGGAAACAGAACTGAAGTGAAGACCTAGCCTAGTTCATATGAAAAGGTCGTCAGGAAACATGAAAATCCGTCGGCTAGTAGGCATGGCATGGCCTCAAATTTTACATGAACAAACTGCACGGGTAGTCACACCTTTTTGCTTAAAGGAGCAGGGTGAGAAAGTTGTTGTAGCGTCGGGTTGTCAGTGAACAGTGGGCGGCAGAGAGGAACAAAGCAATGGTGGCTGGTGATTCTTCGAGTCCTCACTCGAGGTGGCTCCAACTGGGCAATAAAATAAGCAGAGAGTCATGCTAGAGAATAAGGAGTAGAGCTCAAAGAAATTGATCAAAACCACCTGTCTTCACTGGGTTTCAATTGGGAGAAGATGAACTCTCCGGGGAGCAAGATTCTGTGCCAAGCAAAGAACAAAGGCAAAAGTTTGTGTGCTGTGGCTTGGAGGAGGATAAGGAGGAAGCATGTGTGTGCTGGTTGCAGCTGGGATCAACTCAAGAAGCTGGCAAGCAAGCAGCTGGTGGAAAACTGCATGGCATGCGGTGGCAAGCTGAGAACAGAGAAGGGAAATGGTTCACTGGCAGGTGGGGTCCACACGTACAACAATTTCCTCTCTGTTGATTTTTAAATGTCACACAAACATTCTCAAAAAATGGTAAAACTTGATAGATAGAACAATTAAAATGTGAGGGATTCAAATATGAAATCCAATTTGACAGTTGATAAAATTGGAAATGGAATTCGGATTTGAATTCAAATTTGAAACTCTCATATTGAGAGATTTAAATAAGAAGCCAATGAGACACAAAATTCCTAAAATTTGGCAGGGATTCTAAAGTAATTATGGACAAGCCAATGGTGAAATCGAATTTGAGTTTTAACCTTTTGAAAATGGAAATTTGAACCTGGATGTGAACATCCCACTTACGGCTTTAATATAAATACTCTATATGTGCACTCATGCTATTTCCATTTTTATTTCTCTATTTGATTCATGAACTGAAAAAATACTCTAAAGATTGTAGAGCCTTTACATCCCCCCCCCCTTTAAAGGAATCTTGTCCCGAGATTACAAATGAGAACAAAATGGAAAGAGTAATTACACAAGATATGAAGATAACAGTTCCAGATAATTGGACTTTAGAAAGTCCTCACTTTCCCACATAGCTTCATCGGTGGTATGATTATTCCAAATCTCTTTGAAGAACCGCAACAAGCAATTTCTTGTATCGCAAGTCTTCTCATCAATGATTCGGGTCAGATATTCCACCTACGTGAGATCCGGCTTCAATTCTTCGATGCTCCAAGTGAGGGCTTCCGATGGAGCTTTTAGAATTTTCCTCAACTGAGAGATGTGGAATACATCATGAACTCCTGATAATAACACTGGTAGCTTAAGCCTATAAGCCACATGTCCGCACTTCTCCGTGATTGCAAACGGACCGATAAATGGGGGAGCGAGCTTCCCCTTTACACCGAACCCATGAATTCCTTTCATTGGTGACACATAGACACTACATAAGAACCTCAAATAGGAGACAAATATCAGTGACTAGCACAAAGGCGATCGTCCCTGATAAGGGAAAACGAGAAAAACTCGCTTCAGCGAGGATCTGACATGGCTAGGTTGAGTGTAAAAAGAGACGAGCTACTATACGGCGCATCTCATTTAAGTTAATATCCGAGACGTGCCCGCTCCTTTGACAAAACGGAGACGATTTTAGCACAAAGTGCGTCTCCTATTTATGACAGGAAATGAGACGAGTTTTATAGAATGCCTGTATACTTTTGCTTTGTAATTTTCTCCCTTTTGCTTCATTCACTTGATATCACACATACATGAACACATCCCCTAACGAATAGAGCACATTCACTTAATAACTAAATAAACATTCTAATGTAGAGCACCTTCACTGAACGAATTAGTCCAATTTAAATCCAAAAAATAATCAAATCTCCGTTCCTTATTAATTGTCATTCCTGAAGAACAAGATGAACACACGACACATTCATTCATTCACATAGATGAACACACAAGATAATATTCATTCACATAGATGAACATAGATAACACATTCATTCATTAACATAATATATTACAAAACAAAAGGAAAAAAGTACAAGAAGACACAAGAAAAGAAAAACAACATCAACTAAAAACAACAAAAGAAAAACTAAATCATACTCCTCCTCCTCCTCCTCCTCCTCCTCCTCCTCCTCCTCCTCCTCCGGCACAGGCTCTCCGGGAGCCTGTGCACAAGGAGCCTAGGTTGGTTGCTCTGGCGGTGCAGCAACCTCGAGACCGAGGTTCCTCACCGTCGTTGTTACCAGGTTCCTGCGGCCCTTGGCACCGAGCTCCTGGGCCATCGTCTCGAACTTCGAGACGATCAACCAAACCCATGAGGGCGTAGAGGTAGTGGCCGGTGGTATCCATTCCAGTAAACTCTGAAAGGGTACCCAAACCCGAAGAACTCATGGTGCGAGATGTAGTATTGTACGCATCTCGCGCCATACCGAGCCGTAGGTCGTTGTTGAGACGCTCGGGGGAGTCGCAACACTGTTTCTTGAAGGGTGGTTCCCTCGGCAGGCCTGGCGGCAGAACGTTGGCCATTGTGAGTCATCGGTGCGGCGAAGACAAAGAAGCGGAGAAATGAAAGGATGGAAAAGAAAGACACACTTGTGGTGAATTGATGGCACACTTTATATTATGGTTTGTGCAGAGTCAATGATGTAGCAGTTTGTTTTGCACGCATTGATTGGATGATGGGATGCTTCGAAACCACCCGTCTCGAGGAAATGAAAGGTCACAATTAAGTTCTCCTCCTCCTCCTCGGGCCACGCATCTCTCTTTGTCAACAATGGAAGACACACTTTTATCTCACCCGTCTCTGCACCACCGGCGGCAATGTGTATAAACTATGAAATGTTCATTGAGTTGCAAATGTTTATCTATGAATTGCAATGTGAGTCGCGCAAAGTGGCAACGTACGCTCACGATGTTAAATCTGCATGCGAGTGGAAATGTACGCACCCGATTAACTTTACACATCCCTTTGTCGCGTCTCCTTGCATGGGCAGAAGGGAGACACACAAATGAGAGATGGGCATTATACAAGCCCGTCTCCGATTGTTAACCTAGCTATTTTTAGATCTCGCGCAGTATCTCCCAACACGTGGCGAAATTTTTGTGCAAAACTTACTCGCGCACTCTCGACCTAGAAACAACAGCTCCGACACCTTGGCCACCTCGTCCCCGGAGCACGTCGCCGCCTTATCGTCCCATCCCCAGAGCACACCGCCGCCTAATAGCACTATCCTCGGAGCACACTGCTGCCTGGACCCTGCAATCGGAGTGTGCTATCACCGTCCCTCTTCCTCAACTCACTTTTCATCATTGTTGCGCTACCGCCATCGCTCTCTCCCAACACCGCCCGCCTGCTGTCATCAGAGAGTGTAACAAACACTTAACCAAATTCTAGCGCAAAACATACTCTTGCGCTCTCGCTCTACTGTCAACCTAGGAACCACCGGTCCGACGCCTTTGCCACCTCGTCCCCGAAGCACACTGATGTCTGATCGTCCCCATCCCCAGAGCACGCCTCCACCTTGACTCTACCCTCAGAGCGTGCCGCCGCCATTGACCCCAACCTCGTTAATCGGTATGATCAAGCCCTAACCAACACATTTCAAAATTTGCTCAAATAGTGGTAGTAAAAGTTTTGAATTTTTGGCAACCATGACATATTGCATAACAGAATTACCATTCTCCAGTAAATTTGTTCCTAAGCCTTTGAATATTTGCTCCCTTATGTGACTATTTGTGCAAATGTGACTACAATTTGATAATGTTTTATAGGATTTTTAGTGATTTTATTGAATTTGTGGATGTCTCAGTCGGAGCATCAGCAGCAGACTGAAGAGGCTGAACAGCAGACTACTCCATGTCCGCTTAAGCATGGTTATATTTGAAGAGCTGGCGAATTGCAGTGTATGTGTAACTACATTTATTTTAATCTATTATTAATCTTTTGCTAATTCTCATTTTATCGTGTGGCAGGACTATGAAACCGCCTTGAAAAATGAATAAGGTTATAGCCTCGAGTGCATTTGAGAGAGGCTATGTAGGTTCATCGTTAATGAAGTCATTTATCCAATGGGAGAATTTCGTTACAGTATACAGGATTAGATGATGAAAGTTATGATGTGTGTACTTAGTTACTTGGTAAGCAGGTTGAACAGGGGGCATTTTTGTGTAATTAGTTACTTGCTAACCACGATTGACACTTTGTTAATATTTGATTGGTCAATATAATTTAATGTGTGATCTCCATTTGGCTATACATATGTTTATGTATGTGTATACTGATGACATTGGCAATGCGGCTGCCAAATCCTGGCTAGCTCCAGGATGCAGCCGACAAGCAGGATAAATAGGGGTGGGGGGCATCTAATAGGAGACAAGCATTTAACAGGGTACATCTACTATTAGTGCCACAATGTAACAACCAGTAGATACATCGTTGATGAGCTTATGACCTATGTGTGCTGAATACATTGGCTATGGCGATAAAAATTTTGAATACTACCAAAACACCTTTATCATCAAGATCCGACTCTAGGTCCGAGCTCCAGCAAGGTCCGACGTGTTTTGGGTAGCTCCAACAAGGTCTGACGCTAGGTCCGACTTCTTTGTCTAGGTACGAGTAGCTTTGGTTAGTTCCGGCTCTAGGTCTGACTAGCTTTGGTAAGCTCCGGCGCTAGGTCTGACTAGCTTTGGTAAGTTCCAGCGCTAGGTCCTGCTAGCTTTGGTAAGCTCCGGTTCAAGGTCCGGTTAGCTTTGGCAAGGTTCAGAGCTTGATCACAGTGGTTCTGCTTTTGATTTGCAATGTTTCGATCTTTTTTTGGATTATGGAAAGTTTGCTTAGTTTTTTTTACTAAGTTTTTGGTTTTTTTTGGTGGTTATGGTTGATATATTTTTGCTATGGTTTGCAACATGCTTATGTGAGGTGCTCACGTAAGGTGTTGTGGTTATCGAAACTAACGAGAGTCAAGTCGAGGACTTGTGCTCGGAAGTATTTGTTATTTATTCATGTGTAGGTGTTGTTTGAGTTCAAGACATGGCTGGTGACAGAATCCATTGAACTAGTCTTAGGGATAAGATGAGGTTCAACAACCAAGTTCGGGAGGAATTGTGGTTGGGTTGATTGGGAGGTCGCGTAACATGTTTGTATCAAGAACAATGAATACGAAGGTATTGTGGATGTTGTTGGAAGATGTTTGAACATGTGCAAGGAGTGCATGGACATAGCTACATGGTTCAGAGGCGTGATGAAGAGATGTGTGCGTAAAGAATTGGTCGAAAAGGTCCAACCGACTAGGTTATGGACTCAGGCTACGACTGAGTCGTGTTTGACTCAAATATGGAAAGTTTTGAGTTGGTTATGATAGGATTTCATTTGGGTTACAAATTTGAGTTGTTTTAGGAATGTGGGATACATTACTAAGGTGTTTGGAAGTCTTAAGATTGCTTCTATCTGTGTATAGAAGAGTCTTGAGCAGTTATGGAAAGTTTCGATTCATGAATTGAGTAGGATTAGAGTTCTGGTTAGGTTTGGGTTGGCCAAAGGGCTGGTTATATAAGCAAGGGAGGCCAGAGCTCGTTGTGCACTACTTTGGGGCTGTTCCTTGTGAGTTTTGATCCATAAAATTCATAGTCTAAAGGAGCTTTTGTGCCTTGTTCGTCTGACTTGTTTTGTTCAAGTCTTTCTCGTCTAGTTTCTGCACAACACTACCTTGCTTCTGTGGTTTTGTCATAACTCAAGTTTTACATATCCAATTGACGTGATTCTTTTTGGTTTGTCTTCACAACTTGATTTTCTATCATGTGTGAAAATTTCACGGTCATTGGATTTGTGGTTTCTTATCTACACGAGTTTCTTTGCAGTGTTTCAGAACTGTTTTTCTTGGGTAGGATAGATTGACCTTTGTTCGATCTTTCAATTGTAACTTGAGTTTTTCTTGACGGATATTCGTGATTCTTGTTATGATGTCTTTGTTACTTGATTCTTTATAATCTATACTAGTTTTGTCATAGTTGAACACATTTAGATTAGTCGTGCACACAATTTCTTTAACAGATCAGTTTTCCCCCGAGGGGTTTTTCGTTGCTTCCGCTGAAAAGTTTTAATCTACCATTCACCCCCTCCGATAGATTTACACGTGCTCTTTGATCCTACAATTGGTATCAGAGCCACGGTGCTCTAATATTTGTGATTCGTACGTGTTTTTGACTAATTCTCATGGAGAAATACTCGGCAAAACCTTGTGTGTTAGTTGGTATTGATTTTCAGGTTTGGAAGGCACGCATGGAAGCTTTTATCCAGACGCAAGGCTTCATAATATGGGAAAAAGTGTAAAAGCCTTACGACGTGCCGCCGAACGATCAAGTCACGGCTACAAACTTAAGAGATGTTGACAACAACAACAAAACCCGCAATTTGATAATCCAAGGACTAACTAAGAGCGACTTCGACCGTGTTGCACCCCTCCGATCAACGTACGACGTGTGTAGAGCACTTTGTGACCACCACGAAGGATCCAACACGATAAAGGAGGTAAAGCAACATATGTTCAAGAAAGAATACATACGCTTCGAGATGCAACCCGGTGAGTCTATAGATAACCTTTTTGCTCGGTTTAATAAAATTCTCAGCAACTTGCATAGTATCAATGTTAATTTTTCAGATGCTAAAAATGCTAGGCAATTATTAAGTGCATTAGACATGTCAATTTGGGAGATGAAAGTCACATCTATTCTTGAATCTACTGTCATGAGTACACTTACATTAGATGTGCTATATTCTAATTGAAAACTCATGAAATTGACATAATCTCACGTAAGAACCCCAACAAGTCTCTTGCATTTGTTTCTCAACGTGATATGCCTAGCTCCTGCCAATCTTCATCTAGCAATACACTTGCTTTGCTGTCTTCACTAACCCTGGAACAGATTGAAGAATTTCCAGAAGAGGATCTAGCACTCATCTCTACTCGGTTCTCAAAAGCATTGCAAAATGTGAGAACTAGAAGGAGAGGAAGCTTTGGACCTCAACGATGCTTTGAATGTGGTAAGACAGGACACTTTCGTATAGATTGACCTAACCTTTCAGTTCCTTCTACCCGTCATGAAAAGCAGAATAAAGTCAAGTCCTCTTCTGGCAACATCAATAAGAAGAAGAAGAAGAAGAAGAAGAAGAAGAAGAAGAAGAAGAAGAAGAAGAAGAAGAAGAAGAAGAAGAAGAAGAAGAAGAAGAAGAAGAAGAAGAAGAAGAAGAAGAAGAAGAAGAAGAAGAAGGGTTTTACAGGATGCAAACTGATAAACAGTTTCATCACCGCACTTCAAGAACTTGGCTCGACTGATGTAGACAATGGAAGTGACAAAGATGAAGATGTTATGGCAAACTTGTGTTTCATGGTGGGCAAATGAAGATCAAGTATGGAGGATGCAGAAAACAACAGTTACAACGAAGAGGTATGTCCTACTTGTGATGAAATGTGTGATGCTATTTCTCGTGCAACTGTTATTGTTAGGAAAAAGGACAAAAAACTTAGGGACAATGCTGTTAAGGTTGAGTCACTAGAATCTAAAATTAATCGTTTGAAAACCTTGATTCCTAGTGATGATTCTTATTCCTCATGCGATTTAATATACGAACAATTGTCCTCCTTAAGTAGTGTACACTCCTCCACTCTTGATAAACTTGAGTTAGAAATTCAAAAGAACAAAAATCTTGCTGCACTTAATAAAGATGCTTCTTGTTCTACAATTGATTTGCATTGTTCTACCTGTAATGATCTTGAAAAGAAACTAAAAGATGCTATGAATGAAATTTCAATACTGAACAATGCTTTACGTGCTCATGAAGATAAATATTATTCTAATTGAGGAAAAACTTGATGTGAAAACTGACTAGAATTGTCGAAGGAACTTGATGACATGAACATGACACTAGAGCAGTTTTGTATTAGGAGCAAAAATCTAAACTTGCTGCTGAATTCATCAAAATCTTGCAATGATAAAACTGGTTTAGGTTTTTATTCTCATGCTCATGCTAAAGCACATCCACCTAAAATTGTAAAGTCATTAGGAAGTGGTTTGATTAAAACAGTTCCTAAACCAAAAGAGGTGGTTTTTAAATCTGCAGGAGTGTTGCCATGTTCGGGTTCAAATAAACATACTGCATGCTCATTTAGACATGAACACAAAGTTAAATTTCATTGTACCTATTGTGATAGATTTTTGTTATAGACTTGCTAAACAACATTAAAATGAAATAATGCAACCTAGATCTTATAACTCTCAAGCAAAATTTGCTGCACATACTAAACCGAATGTCAGGAACATGCAACCCGCTGTTATGAGTCAAAAACATTCAAAATTTACCTCCGAAACTTCTGTTTTTGCCTTCGGAGATACTAATTTTTGTGCTACACAAGTAACACCTTATAGGTCAGTAGTTAAGAACAAAAAATCTCAAACTTTGACTCATGAACCTGCTGTTTTATCTCAGCTTTCACGTGTTTTTCCTGTTGCACGTCATGTGATTTAGTACTGGATTCCTAAATGCCTTTTGACTAACCCCAGTATTGAGCCATCGATGTATTGTTCTTCTATGTAGGTTACACTCTTGAGGAAGGAGAACATTTGGATTGTGAATTCGGGTTGCTCACACCACATGACCGGTAACAAAGAATGGTTCTCCTCCCTCTCTTTTGTGTCACGTGTAGAGAATGTTACTTTTGCCGATAATTCTTCAACTCCTATAATTGCTAAGGGTTCAGTTAGAGTAAATGATCACTACACTTTGAAGGATGTGACACTTGTTAAAAATTTGAAATACAACTTGCTTTCTGTTTCACAACTACTAGATGAAAATCTGGAAATTATTTTCACTAAAAATTGCTGCAAAGTTGTAAATTCAAATAGTGAGCTTATTTTTAACATGTCTCGGTTTGGAAGAGTTTTTAAAGCTGATTTTGATATGTCTTCCTCTAAGCATAGGTGTCTAGTCGCTAATGATTCAAAAGACTTATATTTTTGGCATCGTAGACTTGGTCACGTAGGCTTTGATCATCTAACGCGTGTAAGTGCTCTTGATCACATACGTGGGCTGCCTAAGCTTAAAGGGGACAAAGAAATTGTGTGATCTTCTTGTAGACATCCTAAGATGGTTGCAGGTTTACATACTCCTCTCACAATAATCATGACAACTGAACCGGGTCAACTTTTGCACCTTGACACCGTAGGACCTTCACGTGTTCAATCCTTCGGAAATAATTTTATGTTCTTGTGATTGTTGATGATTATTCTAGATACTCTTGGGTTTACTTTATGGCATCTAGGAATGAAACTTTTAGTCACTTTAGAACTTTATTTCTTATATTATCAATTGATCACCCATAATCTTTAAAGGCAATTAGAAGTGATAACGGAACCAAATTTAAAAATCAATCTTTTAATCACTTTTGTGATGAAAATGGTAGATCATGAATTTCTCGAGCGCTTCAACATGGACAAAAGCAAGCCTCTTGGAACACCAATGGGAACAACATCAACACTTGAACTTGATGAAGATGGTGAACCCGTGGATCAAAAAGAATATAGTAGCATGATCGGATCACTTTTGTACCTCACGACATCAAGACCGGACATACAATTCAGCGTATGTCTTTGTGCACGGTTTCAAGCTTCCCCACATACTTCACATCGTCAAGCCATCAAAAGAATTATCATGTACTTACATGGAACTCAAGAATTTGGCATTTTTCTTCCTTCTTCCTCAACCGTTACTTTGAAAGCCTTTTCGGATGCTGATTTTGGGGTTTGTAGGATTAATAGGAAAAGTACTTTGGGTGCTTGTCATTTTCTTAGTAATTCTCTTGTTGCTTGATCCTCTAGAAAACAAAACTCAGTTGCACAATCCACAGCCGAATCTGAATATGTAGCTGCTGCTAGTGTTTGCTCACAAATTTTTTGGATTGTTCAAACACTTACGGACTATGGGGTTGATCTAGATAGTGTTCCACTGTTTTGTGATAACACTAGTGCCATTTGCATTGCTAAAAACCCCGTGCAACATTCTAGAACTAAGCACATTGATATTAGGTATCACTTTCTCCGTGATAATGCTGAAAAAGGAAACATTGTGCTTCACCATGTAGATACCGAAAAACAATTGGCTGGCATTTTCACAAAACCTTTGGATTTCACTCGTTTTTGTTACATTCGTAGTGAAATAGAGGTTATGCATCCTCATGGCTTAAATTGAGGGGGAGCTTTCAAATTTGGGATCTGAATTTAAAAATAATATGAGCATAATATTTCATACATATATGACATTGTAATTCTTTTTACATGCTGAAAGTTCTTACTACATTACTCGTGTTATACATTTTGTAGTTTTTGCCATGACTAGCAATTGGAATAATTACTTACACTAAATCTGGTCATAATCAAACTTTCTTGCTGTTTTGAACCTGTTGCATGCTCACAAGTGCTTTTAAAAGAATTAATCAAGTAAGCAACTCACATGTTGAGTTTTTATGTTCAAATGAAGAAATGAGAAAAGGTCAAGAGAATATGCATGCATCGCACTTCTCCTTTTGAGATGGCTTATCATTGCACTTAGATATGAACTTGGCAGAAGTTGCGTATGACTAAAACCATGTCCTTAAGCTTCTGATTGTCAAGTGACATAGGTGTGGCTTGGTTGATTAGAATAAGGCAGATGCGCGTATAATCTGTTGCAAATATCATATGATCTAAATTTGTGCTTTGAAAAATAATAAAATGCAGCAACTAGTGTCATGCTTTCAGGTTTTGAAATAGTTAAGTTTGTGAGATCATGACTTGCTTAAATTGAAAATAACATTTGATCTCTAGCATGGCTTACACTACTGTAAAACCCCACTTTTATGGCATGTGAATTCAGTTATGAGTTTTGTGATCAACTATATTAAAGATCCAATATAGTGGTATACATGAACTTAATACCATCCAAACCTTTCTTGCACTCATGGTTAAATTTTATTAACATGAGTATTAGACTTCATCACTAATTCTAGAATGATTCTATTCATCCCTCTTCAAATTTTAGAATTATTTGGATGAAGTTTATTAAGGCAATTTAAAGTGCAGTACTATTTGGCCCTGCCAAAAATATTCAAATTAGAGGCTCTAAATTTTTCCTTGACCTTCTAATATTCTCAATAGCTTGCCTGCAAAATTTCAAGATTTTAGGAACTCATTTGCTATTTTATTTGAGGCACTTAGCAAATTTGAATCAAATTCAAATCTGAATTTTAAATTCTTTTCCAACTTCTTTGAGCATAAGATTTGAGTTCACCATTGTGTTTAGAATAATTCATTTACCATCTCCACAAAATTTCATGATTTTTGGAGTTGATCTTCCATTTTTAAATGAATTATTAACTTTAGTGTTGGGGTCTGACTGACGTGTGGGCCCCACAGGTCAGCCTCTGCTGAACGGGTCAGGTCGGCCGCCTGCCATCTCTGCACCGGCGCTTGCCCGCTCGACAGCGCGCGCACATGCAAGCTACAGAGAGCTGCTTGCTTGCTTGCCACAGCGCTATAAAAGGCCGGCCGCTGCCCCGGTATTTCCCCTTCCCCGATCGGTGGTTCCCCCTCTCGCGATTTCTTCTCCGCCGCGCGCCATCGTCGCCGCCCACCTCTGCTCCGTGGTGCACCGCCGTTTCGTGCAGTTTCAAGCCTCGATCCCAAAAGATTAAAGGTGCGCCTAGTCGAGCTCTAACTCTTGGTGTAAACCGTTTCCCTTTTCATTGAGAAATGAGCAAGTTATCGGTCTTCTTCCTTCCGGCCGATGTGAGGAAGCTCGCTCGGTTTCCGTTTCAATTCCGTTACTACAGGTAATTATTCATTACAATTGCTTAGAGATAGTTTCTATAGGTCCTAGCGCTCCTACCAGAGCAAAAACTCCTAAAAATTATCGAGCAACGGCCGAGGAAATCGAGTTTTGCTCGCCGCCGGTGCGGAAACTTGGGTTCGCCGTCGAGCTCATAGTTTCCGATTGTTTCCTCCTCTTCCACGTCCAGTTCCTTGATATGCATCGTCCCACGAAGGTTTTGAAGAAGATCTCGAGTGGTTTGAGCTACTCTGGAGCGAGTTCCAGGTTGCCCGAGTGCTCACCGCCGCCGCCATCGCACGGCCATTTCCGGCGAGTTTCTGGTCCCACCGACCTCACCGTCGTGCTCAACAACTCCTAAAACCCCCAGGCGGCGAGTTTGGGCAAGTTTGGCCCGTCGGTTTAGCCGGCGGCGAGCTCGCCGGCGAGTCACCGCCGCTGGGGCCGCCTCGCGCGGGCGTTGGCCCGAGGTAGAAGACAACCCGGGGGGCCCCACCTGCCAGTAGCTGCGGGATCACGGTGCGGCTGGGATTCCTTGCGGCTGCGCGCGAATAAATTTGTGTACCACGGTGTTGCATTGATCAGAGCACGCCATGTGGCCCATGGGGCCCGCCCGATTGAGTTTGAATTCTGGCGCCAATGGGTTATTAAATTAATTCCAGAAAATTGTTCAAACTTCTAAATTGAATATCTCTCTGTAGACTACTCCAAAAATCTTCAAACAAGTTTTGCTTGAAAGCTCTTGAGCTGTAGTTTCCGTTAGTGCCAGATAGGTTCTGTGAAACTTAATATTAAATTCTGTAGGAAATAATCCTTCCAAATGCAAATACAATTTTTACAGACAAGATAGCCACTGGAAAAATCCCCAAAATTCACATAAAATTTAGTGTCCTATTCCTGACTACCAGAAAAAGTTTGGGAGCATTGAACCTGTTTAACCCTCTGTATAGTTCAATTACCTTTTTCAATTATTGAATTTTCACAGATGTTTAGTTGCTTTACTATGTCTCAAATTTGGACTGAGTTTTCCTTTAATCATACACTAGTTCCTGTAAAAATCTTGGATTTAATTGACCTACTATCCTAGTCCAAATTCAGTCACAAACTGAACATTGAGTAAAAGGTTAAAAATTCAATTACAAGATAATTCCAGAAATTCTTGCCAACTTAGAAATTCAATAACTCCTTCACCCCAGCTTAAAAATTTAGGAAACAAATTTTGCTAGAACCAGGACAATTTCCTCTATCTTAATTATCACCTGTTAGCTATGTTCAAGCTACAGTTTCCTCTCTAGAATTTTTGGAAGTTGATTGCTTGCCATAATTTTGGAGACCACAATCTACTTTGATCATCTTCTGTTCTTTGCAAGAGCTTCTATCATAGTCTCTAATACCTACCTTCAAAGTTCCAAAGCCCATTAAGTCATTATCACATAACAGTCACTATAAATTAAATCATGGTCTTGGTAATAATTATTTTTCCAAGTCATTCATATACGTATTCTATGCACATCGTATAGTGACCGAAGTCGAGGAGGAGCCAGAAGCCTTGGAAGAGCACCTTCCAAATATTAACTCAGACTCTGACCTGCAACAAGGCAAGCCCTGGTTTGCATTTAAGTCGTTTATAAAATTTTGCTTTATCACTATGATGAATAGTATATGAATTTTGCATTAAGTTTAGGATGATTGATACTCCACTTGCATGACCAAAAATCCCAGGGATTGGTTGGAACGAGTTACAGTTTGACCTGTAGTAACTGCTTTGCTAATGCATAGGAAATCCGGTAGAAGTCGAGTAGTTGGAATCTACTCGCGAGAGATGTAGGACATATATCACAGGATTGGTTAGATAAAATGTATTAATATAATGGAATTGAGACCGGGCAGGGAATGGATAGGATGCAACGAGAATTGAGTCTCGATCGCATAGCCCTACCTGTGTCGATTAAGGCCCGCTTCGTGTGCGGCCCCGCTGAACAAGCTTGAATTGTACCGGCAATATAATGGACATATGGAATTTAATAAACTGACGTAGCTTGGTCACTTGGGTGTCGAGGCATACCGTTCCGTTTTATAGGTGTGGGTTGAGGGCAGCAAGGTGTAAATCCGCTAGTGGGCACGTCAGAGTACGCCCCACGCAGGGACCTCCTGCTCGTGACGGATCGACCGGTTCGACAATTGAGTGTCTCGCGAAAGGTTGCCATATACGACTAGTACTGAAGTGTTACGTAGGTACTGCGCGAAGTACTCGCTGGCATTTCCGAAAGTGCGTATGTGTCGTGTTGTCCGGGTGTGTCCTGATTGCAATCACTGTCCCTCGCAGTAATAGAGTACCACTTGTTCAATGTGTCGTGACATAGTAAATACTAAAGAAGCCAGAAAATCATATTGTATTGAATTATAATTACTTTGCAACCTTGTATGATTTAGAGATAGTACAATTAAAAGTTTACAATTTCCCCATACTTTAGCTGTAATAGCATTATGTGCTCTGAGCATGTCCTATCATCGGTAAAGCGTTTCTTGTTTGATTGTGGATCCCATGATGTGCCGTGCTTGGAGAATGTCATTTGCTACTTAAACCATGATTATAAGGATTCCACTTGTAGGCGAGTCTTTTATGCCATTCCTTACCTATGCTTAGTATTCACCCTGCATATGTCTAGTGAGACGGGTTAGTCTTGCTGAGCCTTATACTCACGTTTGCAGTTAACGAGTTTTTGCAGATTATACAATTGATGAAGGGTTTGATGATGAGGCTGCACCCCCTCCAGGGTGTACAGCCGAGTGGGAACCCTGCACGCCGCCCTAATTGAGTGTTGCTAGTGCAAAGTATCCAAGGCATGGATAACTTTGCTTTTGCATAGCTAGTGCTGAGAGCGTAGCTATGATATATATATTTCTTTACTTCTGCTAGTATTGTAAAAACTTCCGCTGTATGATAAATAAAAGACTTCGTCTTGTAATTTTAATCAGTTTCTATTCTTGTATACTGTTGGGTGTCGCATCGCACGACACCACCCAATGAGATCCTCGGATGTCGGGATTCTGGTCCCCACAGACATGGTATCAGAGCATCATTGGGAACAGTGTACTTGAAAAGAACATATTTTCAAAAATTAGGACTTGAGTGAGGAATTAGCTATATGCTTCTATAAGGAGTATTATTAGTATAAGGTATAAAGGTGGTAAACTAACTATGTGTTATTATATTCTGTAACGATGCTCCAACGTCAGGTAAGAGGTAAGGTACGCCACCGAGAGCGGATCAATCTCGGTAAGCTCAACATACGAGGAGTGGTATGTAAAATTTCCGTGGCTTGGTATGGGAAGTTAATAGGAGTCTCTGAAGCTTTCAATGTTTCTGAGAACCTATGACACGCGGAACCCCAGCGTGCTTCAAAGTTAGTGGGAGCCCCCATCGGGTGGTGTATAACCCGATAGTATGCCTCTCTAGAACTATTCATGTTCTATGGGAGCGTGCGAAACACGCATGCCCGAGCGTGTATAAGCCGGATCGTATGGGAGTATTTGCTGTACAGAAGTATTTACAACCATGTACCTCGAGACATGACCTCACCCGAGGACGACTCACACCAGAGTCGTATGCATTTATTTTCATATATATTATTGTGACTGCCTGTCGTGTTTCCCCGTGCCGCCCTTGAGGTGTGAAGGTGTGAAAGGGGATTGTTTGTCTTTTGCAGCATTAACTACGGTAGAAGACCGTGTAGAAACCTTTTGCGAGAGAACGATATAGGAACCACCTATAGACGCAACCAGATATACCGGATAGCATTTTCTTTCGTGAGGCACGTAGTACCGTCAGTATCAAATATGATACTAGACCATCCCCACCGATAGAATGGCTGCATTGTGTTTTGGAAAGTCCGACTAGCAGGTGCTGGTAGGTATGTACTCCGCAAAAAGGGTTCCGACTCGATAGAATAAGTAGAATCAAGATTCATGTTTTCTGGCAGAACTTGGCTCGACTTCGCTGGATTGTAATCTTGGTTATTTGATAGATAGCATAGGAGTATCATATATGGATGAAAGTCTCGTGAAGATCTCTACAACTTTTCTGTTGACCATAAAGACAGAAAAGCTTGATAATCTGTTGAAATCTGGGGTGTATTGTAACTGCTCCAGATGACCTTACCATTGTACCAGTCTCTGTATTTTTGCCATAAATTGCTGTAGAAAAATCCACTGCCTTATTGTGATACATGTTTGGAAAGGGTAGGAGGAGCTTTACAAGTTTGTTATGGGAGGTTTTTCCTGATTTGGGTTGGAGTTAAACCAAATTGGGAAGTCAACACAGAGAACTGCAGGACTGCGGGTGCAAACCAGTCAGTTCAACTGTTAAGTTCGGATAGTTATAGCTCTTAATCCAGAATAGTGACATGGTCACATATATACATTTCTGGAAAGCTTAGGAAGTCCTCTATTAACTTTATTTGTCACTCCTGACCTTAATCTGGGTGTAGCTATGCCTAATTTCATTTGTGGCAAACTTGGTTCGTGCAGTCCCGAACTTGGAACAGTTTGCACAGGGTTGCGAATTTGTGCGCGACACCTGTATAACAAAGTTTTCAGGGTGGAACTCCTTTGTTTCTGGATTGTTAACGCGATGTTATACAATGTGTATTTTGTCATTACCTCAATATCTTATCATGATAAACCTGTATAGAATGTGGAGATAAGCCCATATACAGGGGAGGTTCTGTCAAAATTTCCAGAAAACTTGAGTCAACTTAAAACCTGTATAGATTCTTCATATTAGTTCACCTGGAGCTGTATGAGTACAATATAGAAAGGTTTTGAAGTGTACTACAACGTTTATATTCAACTAAACTCTAAATTCTGGCGTTTCCTGTATGAAACGTTTGGGTTGATACAGGAAGGTCAGCTGAATCCGAACTGTGATCACTCCCAGTTTGCAGATTTTCTTGGATAAATTGATTATGGATATTTTCTTTTTTTCAACATTATCATTTATTGAGTGGAATACTTATACGGTGTATTGACATCCGGGTATGTTTGTCCACAGATGGCAGAACCAAGAATTCAGTTGCCTAATGGATGGGTGTTCTCAACGTGCACCGGGCAAGCCGGTTTCCTGGACGTGTTTGTTAGGTTGCTTCGCCAGTTTGGCTACCTGGTGTTGCCTAGCTATTGGGCAAGAAGTTCCAGGAAAGCGGTATGTGGAGATGTACCATCTACATCGATGTTCCTGCTGGTCCACCGCACCTCGGATGGGCTCCATACTCCATCAAGATCAAAGGGTTGATATTAGAGGAAACATGGAGCTACGCCGCAAGCGTTGCCATAGGGAGGTTTTGCAAACTTCATTACCGTAATCTGGTGGGTACTCCGTATGAGTTCTTTCCAGTTAACGGCAGGGCTTCTGAAGCCTGAGCAACCTGCTTACTTGCGGAGGTGGACAAGCACGGTGAAACATCCGCAACAGCCTTAGCGGTGTATGCATCCGCATCACATCGCGAGAAGGGTAATCAAAGGGCATGCATAAAAGAATTGACGGACAATCTGAAGCAAGCCATGATTCGAGCGGATCACTTTGAGTGGGCAAATGATGGACTTAGGGATATGATGGCTCCTCTCAACCATCGTTTGAACCTCAGGGAGAATCAATGGCATGACGCTGTTATGGATTTAGCCGCGTCTCGCCAGGAGACTCTAGAGATGGAAATTGACTTGGAGGCAAGCCTACTCTATGGACACCAGCGGGACACCCAGTTGAGCGCGGTGACTGCAGATCGGGATCAGTTCAGAGTGGAGGCTCAGAGCTGGAAGACCAGCTGTGAGCAGGCTCAGCAAGAGAACGAGGCCTGGAGGATGTTTATGGTCCAGACAGATTGGCAAGCTAAGATTGCCAAAAAGACGTCGCTTTTGAACGAGGCATCATCTTCTGCTCTAGCACCCATACCAGTGGTGCCTAATCCTGAGGATGACAAGGAAGAAGAAGATCCTCAGGAGGTCAAGTTTTATGATTAGAGGGCAGTGTTGATGTAATTATCACTTTAGGCCGAGTGTAATGATGTGTAGTAAACACCACGTGTGTTTTGTGGCTTTATGAGTCTTGTTGTAAATAGTAGCAAGTTCTGTGTACGATGACATGGACATGACGACTTGTGGTGACCAAGCATAGATGAGGCGACTTCTTTAGATGAAGTCTGTCTATTTTTGGAGATCTATTGTAAACTTGGGCCCAAGATAATATAGATTGTATAAATTTTGTGCTTTATCAATATATGTGAATGTTATGCATCATCTATTGTTATCTACCACATTACTATTTTTATGGAAGGATGAACTTGAGGCAATGAGACTTATGGTATGAATCGTTGTATTGCAGTATGGTGCGTACTCGTACAAGTCAAGATGGGGGAGGTTCCAGTAGAGGTCAGGGGGATGACACACCACCCCCGGGACAAAATACGCCTCAAACGCAACCACCTCCACCACCTCCACCCACACTTCCCAGAAGTCTCGCGGAGGTTCTCGCTGCAGTACTCGGCTCGCGCGATGAGCAAACCGAGTTACTGCGGACTCTGGTGCAGCGCTCGTCCCGTCAAGGGGGACGACAGGATGATGGACCGCGTCAGCAATATTAGAGTTCCTACTCTGATTTCTCATCGACACATCCACCGGTCTTAAGAGAGGCCGTTGAACCGTTGGAGGCGGATAATTGGCTCCGCACCATTGAAGGAAAGTTCGGTTTACTCGAGGTAACCGAACAGCAGAAGACGCTATTTGCAGCGCAACAACTGCAGGGGTCTGCTGGCGCATGGTGGCCAATTACCTTGCCGCATGCCCTGCATGCCATGTCGTAAGCTGGGCCAAATTCCGGGAGGCGTTCCGCGCCTACCACATCCCTCCCAGGATTATGAGGAGGAAGCTTCAAGAGTTCTTGGAGCTAAGGCAGGGAGGAAGGAGTGCATACGAGTACTCCAAATCATTCAACCACTTGGCCCAATACGCTAAGGACCAAGTGAATACCGAAGATTGGAAGCACGGATGCTTCTACCGGGGTTTGAACCCCAAGTTGAAGGACAAGCTTGTCCTGTTCAACCACGGCAGCTTCAACGACATCGTCAATGCCGCTACCATGCAGGAGGACGCTACGCGCGAGCTGTCCTCAGATAAAAAGAAGAGGAGTGCTCCACAGAGCAGCGGAGGTGGTGCTCCTCAGAAGTACCGTATGGTGTATCGATCACCATCCGACCAGAGGTGGCAACCGCCATCACGACCACCAATGTTCAGTGGTCGCCAGTTCAACAACTCTGGATTCCGATCACAGCAACAACATGGGATGATCCCACGTGCACTTCCACCCCCACCACGTGCATCGGGATTCCATCCTCCCATTCGTACTGGCCAAACCACGTACACGTGTTTCACGTGTGGGCGCACGGGGCACTTCGCCAAGGACTGTCCGCAAAATCGACAAGGCGGAGGGCAATCATCCTACCAGGGGATCAACCAACCCCGCAACCAGCCCAAGAAGTCAGTTCCCATACTTGGTAACGTCCACCACCTCGCCATCGAGGATGTTCCGGAAGGCGCGCCCGTTCTCACGGGTACGTTCTCTATCTATGATCAATCCATAGTCATACTCTTTGACTCCGGAGCTTCCCACAATGTCATTAGTAAATCTGTTGTCATTAAAAATCAGCTGCCTGTTATCTCCACCAAAACTCCATATATGATTCGCACTCCAGCAGGGGGGTAGTAACATATGAGATGGTCCATAGGGTACCTATTGACCTAGATGGGAACATCTATCATACCTCCTTCATTATCTTAGAGACTCAAAAACTAGATGTCATCTTAGGAATGGCATGGTTGCAATACCATGGTGCTATTCTTGATATCGTTCCTCGAAAAATTTATCTGAACTCTCCATTCCATTTGTCCCAAGTTCTCAATCTTGAGAACATCATTCCATTGGACCCATCTACTCACAATACCGAAGTTATTGGACTTGAGGATATTCCTGTAGTGTGTGAGTACCCCGACGTATTCCCTGATGATCTTCCTGGTATGCCCCCGGAAAGAGATATAGAGTTCAAAATTGAACTTGTACCGGGAACAGTGCCAATCTCAAGACCACCCTACAAGATGGCACCCAAGGAACTTGCAGAACTTAAGGAGCAGTTAACCGAACTTGAGAACAAGGGTTTCATTCGTCCAAGTTCATCACCATGGGGTTGTTCTGCACTGTTCGTAGAAAAGAAAGATAAGACCTTGAGACTGTGCGTAGACTATCGTCCACTTAATGTTGTCACTATCAAGAACAAATATCCACTACCACGCATTGATATTCTTTTTGATCAATTGGTGGGTGCTAAAGTATTTTCAAAGATGGATCTTCGTTCTGGATATCATCAGATTAGAATCCGACCAGAAGATATACCAAAGACAGCATTCTCAACGAGGTATGGACAGTATGAGTACCTTGTTATGTCCTTCGGATTGACCAATGCACCGGCTCATTTCATGTATCTCATGAACTCGGTGTTTATGCCTGAATTGGACAAGTTTGTCATAGTCTTCATTGACGACATACTTGTGTATTCAAAATCCAAAGAAGAACATGCTCAACACTTGCGTATCCTGCTTCAACGATTACAGGACCACCAGCTATATGCTAAGTTCAGCAAGTGTGAATTCTAGATCAGCCAAGTGCCATTTTTAGGGCACATCATATCAGCAGAAGGGATTGCAGTTGATCCAAGCAAGATCAAGCAAGTCCTCAAATGGGAGTCTCCAAAGTCTGTACATGAAGTTCGAAGTTTCCTAGGTTTAGCTGGGTATTACCGGAGGTTCATTCCCAGTTTCTCCAAAATAGCTAAACCAATGACAGAACTTCTGAAGAAGGGGACGAAGTATGTATGGACTGAGCCATGTGAGGCAGGTTTTCAAGCATTAGTAAAACACCTCACCACGACACTAGTATTAGCTCAACCAGACACAACCAAATCTTTTGACGTGTATTGTGATGCATCAAGAATTGGTTTGGGATGTGTGTTGATGCAGGATAGACGAGTGGTCGCTTATGGATCACGGCAGTTTCGGAACCAAGAGCAGCACTACCCGACTCATGATCTAGAACTCGCTGCTGTGGTACTAGCATTGAAGATGTGGAGACATTATCTACTGGGTAATCTAGTACACCTCTACACTGATCACAAGAGCTTGAAATACATCTTCACCCAGAGGGATTTGAATATGCGACAACGGAGATGGTTAGAGTTGATCAAGGACTATGAGATTGAGATCCACTACCATCCAGGCAAGGCAAATGTAGTCGCAGATGCACTGAGCCGCAAGTCCCATGTCAATAGTCTTTCCATCAACTCAATGGAAGAAGAAGAACCAAGTCTCTACTTGGTTCCATATGGGGCACTCTACAATCTCGCTCTCATTCCTACCATCAGGGATGATATTGTAGCAGCTCAGAAGGAGGACAAAGGAATGTCACACATTCGGCAAAGAATGGAAAAGGGGAGACGAAATGTCTCCGATGTGACAATGAAGGTACCATTTGGTTCAAGGACCGTATAGTGGTACCACGAAACATGGAGCTTAGAAAGAAGATACTGGATGAAGCTCATTTGTCCAAGTATTCCATTCATCCGGGAAGCAACAAGATGTACCAGGATTTGAAGAAGAAATTCTGGTGGACTCAGATGAAGAGGGAAATAGCTAAATACGTATCCGAGTGTGATACATGCTGGCGAGTGAAGGTCGACCATATGAAGCCAGCCGGACAACTTCAACCCTTGAGCATCCCGGCATGGAATGGGAGAATATCAGCATGGATTTCATTGTGGGTTTACCTCTCACTCTCCGAAAGCGCGATTCAATCTGGGTGATAGTTGACCGACTGACTAAGACAACACATTTCATTCCCATCAATACCAACTATCATTCATCAAGGTACGCGGAGTTATATATTGCCAGAATCGTATGCCTCCACGAAATACCCCGCACCATCATCTTAGATCGTGGAGCTGTATTTGTTTCGTGATTCTGGGAGCATCTCCACGATGCGCTGGGAACCAAGTTGATTCATAGCTCGGCTTATCATCCTCAGACTGATGATCAGACCGAACGAGTGAATCAAGTGCTAGAAGACATGCTTCGCGCCTGTGTCATCCACCATGGTAGGATTTGGGATGATCATCTACCATTGGCGGAATTTTCGTACAACAACGGTTACCAGGCTAGCATCCAGATGGCGCCATATGAAGCTCTTTATGGCCGGAAGTGTCGCACACCCTTGAACTGGTGTGAATCCGGTGAACGAGTAGTGTATGGCATCAACTTGATGAATGAAGCCGAGGAGCGGGTTCGCACTATTCAAGCCAATCTCAAAGCTGCTCAGTCTCGTCAGAAGAGTTATGCAGACAAACGACGTCGACCACTTCACTTCAACGTGGGGGATCTCGTCTATCTTCATGTGTCTCCGATGAAAGGGGTTCATCGATTTGGAGTAAAAGGGAAGCTAGCTCCACATTTTATTGGGCCATTCGCAATCCTAGAACAATGCGGACCTGTGGCATATCAATTGGAGTTATCGCCGTCACTTTCAGAAGTTCACAATGTATTCCACATTTCCCAGTTACGGAAATGTCTTAAAACTCCCGCTAATGTCCGTATAGAAGATTTGGAAGCTCTCCAACCAGATCTCACTTATTCCGAGCATCCAACTCAGATCTTCGATGAGAAGACTCGCACCACAAGAAGCCGCACCTTGCGTTTCTACAAGGTCTTGTGGAGCAACCACAGTGCTAAAGAAGCCACGTGGGAAAGCGAGGAGTATCTTAGAACGAACTATCCGGACATGTTAGCGGCATATGTTCGTTAGATCTGTTCCTTTTGCCTTCTTTTGTAATCTTGGGACGAGATTCTTTTAAGGGGGGAGGAATGTAAAACCCCACTTTTATGGCATGTGAATTCAGTTATGAGTTTTGTGATCAACTATATTAAAGATCCAATATAGTGGTACACATGAACTTAATACCATGCAAACCTTTCTTGCACTCATGGTTAAATTTTCTTAACATGAGTATTAGACTTCATCACTAATTCTAGAATGATTCTATTCACCCCTCTTCAAATTTTAGAATTATTTGGATGAAGTTTATTAAGGCAATTTAAAGTGCAGTACTATTTGGCCCTGCCAAAAATATTCAAATTAGAGGCTCTAAATTTTTCCTTGACCTTCTAATATTCTCAATAGCTTGCCTACAAAATTTAAGATTTTAGGAACTCATTTGCTATTTTATTTGAGGCGCTTAGCAAATTTGAATCAAATTCAAATCTGAATTTTAAATTCTTTTCCAACTTCTTTGAACATAAGATTTGAGTTCACCATTGTGTTCAGAATAATTCATTTACCATCTCCACAAAATTTCATGATTTTTGGAGTTGATCTTCCATTTTTAAATGAATTATTAACTTTAGTGTTGGGGTTTGACTGACCTGTGGGCCCCACAGGTCAGCCTCTGCTAAACGAGTCAGGTCGGCCGCCTGCCATCTCTGCACCGGTGCTTGCCCGCTCGACAGCGCGCGTGCATGCAAGCTCCAGCGAGCTGCTTGCTTGCTTGCCGCGGCACTATAAAAGGCCGGCCGCTGCCCCAGTATTTCCCCTTCCCCGATCGGTGGTTCCCCCTCTCGCGATTTCTTCTCTGCCGCGCGCCATCGTCGCCACCCACCTCTGCTCCATGGTGCGCCCCCATTTCGCGCAGTTTCAAGCCTCGATCCCAAAAGCTTAAAGGTGCGCCTAGTCGAGCTCTAACTCTCGGTGCAAACCGTTTCCCTTTTCATTGAGAAATGAGCAAGTTATCGGTCTTCTTCCTTCCGGCCGATGTGAGGAAGCTCGCTCGATTTCCGTTTCAATTCCGTTTATACAAATAATTATTCTTTAAAATTGCTTAGAGATAGTTTCCATAGGTCCTAGCGCTTCTACCAGAGCAAAAACCCCTAAAAATTATCGAGCAACTGCCGAGGAAATCGAGTTTTGCTCGCCACCAGTGCGGAAACCTCGGTTCGCCGTCGAGCTCATAGTTTCCGATTGTTTCCTCCTCTTCCACGTCCAGTTCCTTGATCTGCATCGTCCTAGGAAGGTTTTGAAGAAGATCTCGAGTGGTTTGAGCTACTCTGGAGCGAGTTCCAGGTTGCCCGAGTGCTCACCGCCGCCGCCGCCGTCGCACGGCCATTTCCGGCGAGTTTCTGGTCCCAGCGACCTCACCGTCGTGCTCAGCGACTCCAAAAACCCCCAGGAGGCGAGTTTGGGCAAGTTTGGCCCGTCGGTTTAGCCGGCGGCGAGCTCGCCGGCGAGTCACCGCTGCAGGCGCCGCCTCGCGCGGGCATTGGCCCGAGGGGGGGCCCACCTGCCAGTAGCTGCGAGATCATGGTGCGGCTGGGATTCTGTGCGGCTGCGCGTGAATAAATTTGTGGACCACGGTGTTGCGTTGAACAGAGCACGCCACGTGGCCCATGGCACCTGCCCGATTGAATTTGAATTCTGGCGCCAATGGGTTATTAAATTAATTCCAGAAAATTGTTCAAACTCCTAAATTGAATATCTCTCTGTAGACTACTCCAAAAATCTTCAAACAAATTTTGTTTGAAAGCACTTGAGCTCTAGTTTCCTTTAGTACCTGATAGGTTCTGTGAAACTTAATATTAAATTCTGTAGGAAATAATCTTTCCAAATGCAAATACAATTTTTTCTGGCGAGATAGCCACTGGAAAAATCCCCAAAATTCACATAAAATTTATTGTCCTTTTCTTGACTCCCAGAAAAAGTTTGGGAGCCATTTCTCCTGTTTAACCCTCTGTATAGTTCAATTAACTTTTTCAGTTATTGAATTTTCACAGATGTTCGGTTGCTTTACTATGTCTCAAATTTGGACTGAGTTTTCCATTAATCATACACTAGTCCCTGTAAAAATCTTGGATTTAATTGACCTACTATCCTAGTCCAAATTCAGTCACAAACTGAACATTGAGTAAAAGGTTAAAAATTCAATTACAAGATAATTCCAGAAATTCTTGCCAACTTAGAAATTCAATAACTCCTTCACCCCAGCTTAGAAATTTAGGAAACAAATTTTGCTAGAACCAGGACAATTTCCTCTATCTTAATTATCACCTGTTAGCTATGTTCAAGCTACAGTTTCCTCTCTAGAATTTTTGGAAGTTGATTGCTTGCCATAATTTTGGAGACCACAATCTACTTTGATCATCTCCCATTCTTTGCAATAGCTTCTATCATAGTCTCTAATACCTACCTTCAAAGTTCCAAAGCCCATTAAGTCATTATCACATAATAGTCACCATAAATTAAATCATGGTCTTTGTAATAATTATTTTTCCAAGTCATTCATATACGTATTCTATGCACATCGTATAGTGACCGAAGTCGAAGAGGAGCCAGAAGCCTTGGAAGAGAACCTTCCAAATATTAACTCAGACTCTGACCTGCAACAAGGCAAGCCCCGGTTTGCATTTAAGTCGTTTATAAAATTTTGCTTTATCACTATGATGAATAGTATATGAATTGTGCATTAAGTTTAGGATGATTGATACTCCACTTGCATGACCAAAAATCCCAGGGATTGGTTGGAACGAGTTACAGTTTGACCTGTAGTAACTACTTTGCTATGGCATAGGAAATCTGGTAGAAGTCGAGTAGTTGGAATCTACTCGCGAGAGATGTAGGACATATATCACAGGATTGGTTAGATAGAAAATGTATTAATATAATGGAATTGAGACCGGGCAGGGAATGGATAGGAAGCGGCAAGAATTGAGTCTCGGTCGCATAGCCCTACCTGTGTCGATTAAGGCCCGCTTCGTGTGCGGCCCCGCTGAACAAGCTTGAATTGTACCGGCAATATAATGGACATACGGAATCCAATAAACTGACGTAGCTTGGTCACTTGGGTGTCGAGGCATACCGTTTCGTTTTATAGGTGTGGGTCGAGGGCAGCAAGGTGTAAATCCGCTGGTGGGCATGTCAGAGTACGCCCCACGCAGGGACCTCCTGCTCGTGACGGATCGACCGGTTCGACAATTGAGTGTCTCACGAAAGGTTGCCATATACGACTAGTACTGAAGTGTTACGTAGGTACTGCGCGAAGTACTCGCTGGCATTTCCGAAAGTGCGTATGTGTCGTGTTGTCCGGGTGTGTCCTGATTGCAATCACTGTCCCTCGCAGTAATAGAGTACCACTTGTTCACTGTGTCGTGACATAGTAAATACTAAAGAAGCCAGAAAATCATATTGTATTGAATTATAATTACTTTGCAACCTTGTATGATTTTAGAGATAGTACAATTAAAAGTTTACAATTTCCCCATACTTTAGCTGTAATAGCATTATGTGCTCTGAGCATGTCCTATCATCGGTAAAGCGTTTCTTGTTTGATTGTGGAGCCCATGATGTGCCGTGCTTGGAGAATGTCATTTTCTACATAAAACATGATTATAAAGATTCCACTTGTAGGCGAGTCTTTTATGCCATTCCTTACCTATGCTTAGTATTCACCCTGCACATGTCTAGTGAGATGGGTTATTCTTACTGAGCCTTATGCTCACGTTTGCAGTTAACATGTTTTTGCAGGTTATACAATGATGAAGGGTTTGATGATGAGGCTGCACCCCCTCCAGGGTGTACAGCCGAGTGGGAACCCTGCACGCCGCCCTAATTGAGTGTTGCTAGTGCAAAGTATCCAAGGCATGGATAACTTTGCTTTTGCATAGCTAGTGCTGAGAGCGTAGCTATGATATATATATATATATATTTCTTTACTTCCGCTAGTATTGTAAAAACTTCCACTGTATGATAAATAAAAGACTTCGTCTTGTAATTTTAATCAGTTTCTATTCTTGTATATTGTTGGGTGTCGCATCGCACGACACCACCCAATGAGATCCTCAGATGTCGGGATTCTGGTCCCCACAACTACTTTATGTATTTCATTGTTGTGATAGTGTAAGTTACTTGATAGTATGACTTGGATACGCTTTGTCTTATATGTATATGTTATAATGCGCTCATAACAAATTAAAATTTCTCTTTTGTACCTTGCTGAATACATTGTCAAAGGGGGAGAAGTATGCAAGGGGGAGAAATTTTTTCTATCTCATTTGATTTTCAAAAAGGGGGAGAAATTGTTTTCAAAACTTTTCATGAGAATAAGACAATGTTCGGATTTTAAGTGGTGTTGCCAATGCATTCATCAAGGGGGAGATTGTGAGACCTATGTGTTCTGAATACATTGGCTATGGCGATAGAAGTTTTGAATACTATCAAAACACCTTTATCATCAAGGTCCGACTCTAGGTCCGAGCTCTAACAAGGTTCGACGATAGGTCCGACTGGTTTTGGGTAGCTCCAGCAAGATCCGATGCTAGGTTTGACTAGCTTTGGTTAGCTACAGCTCTAGGTCCGACTAGCTTTGTAAGCTCTGGCTCTAGGCCCGACTTTCTTTGGTAAGTTCCGGCGCTTGGTCCTGCTAGCTTTGGTAAGCTCCGGTTCAAGGTCCGATTAGCTTTGGCAAGTTTGGAGCTTGATCGCAGTGGTTCTTCTTCTGATTTGCAATGTTTCGAACTTTTTTATTGGATTATGGAAAGTTTGGTTAGTTTTCTTTTACTATGTTTTTGGTGTGTTTTGGTGGTTATGGTTGATATCTTTTTGCTATGGTCTGGACCATGCTTATGTGAGGTGCTCACGTAAGGTGTTGTGGTTATCAGAACTAACGAGAGTCAAGTCGAGGACTTGTGCTCGGATGTATTGGTTGTTTATTCATGTGCAGGTGTTGTTTGATTTCAAGACATGGCTGGTGACAGGATCCATTGAACTAGTCTTAGGGTGAAGATGAGGTTCAACAACCATGTTCGGGAGGAATTGTGGTTGATTTGATCGGGAGGTCGCGCAACATGTTTGAATAAAAAACAATGCATATGAAGGTATTGTGGACGTCGTTGGAAGATGTTTGCACATGTGAAACGAGTGCATGGACATAGCTACATGGTTTTGAGGCGTGATGAAGAGATGTAGATGTAAAGAATTGGTCAGAAAGGTCCAACCGACTAGGTTATGGACTCAGGCTGCGGCTGAGTCGTGTTTGACTCAAATATGGAAAGTTTTGAGTTGGTTATGATAGAATTTCATGTGGGTCACAAATTTGAGTTGTTTAAGGAATGTGGGATACGTTCCTAAGGTGTTTGGAAATCTTAAGATTGCTTCTATCTGCGTATAGAAGAGTCTTGAGCAGTTATGGAATGTTTTGATTCATGAATTGAGTAGGATTAGAGTCCTAGTTAGGTTTGGTTTGGCCTAAGGGGTGGTTATATAAGCAAGGGAGGCCAGAGCTTGTTGTGCACAATATTGGGGCTGTTCCTTGTGAGTTTTGATCAATAAAATTCGTAGTCTAAAGGAGCTTTTGTGCCTTGTTCGTCCGACTTGTTTTGTTCAAGTATTTCTCATTGAGTTTCTGCACAACACTACGTTGCTTCGGTGGTTTTATCATAACTCGAGTTTTACAGATCCAATTGATGTTATTCTTTTTGGTTTGTCTTCAAAACTTGATTTTCTGGCATCTGTGAAAATTTCACGGTAATTGGATTTGTGTTTTCTGATCTACACCAATTTCTTTGCAGTGTTCAGAACTGTTTTTCTTGGGTAGGACAGATTGACCTTTGTTAGATCTTTCGATTGTAACTTGAGTTTTTCTCGACGGATTTTCGTGATTTTTGTTATGAAGTCTTCGTGCTTAATTCTCTACAATATATACTAGTTTTGTCACAGTTGAACACATTTAGATTAGTCGCACACAAGGTTTCTTTAACAGATCGGTTTTCCGTCGAGGGATTTTTTGTTGCTTCCGCTGAAAAGTTTTAATCTACCATTCACCCCCTCTGGTAGCTTTACACGTGCTCTTTGATCCTACAGAGCTAAGAAGAAAGTATGTCTCCGATATTAGAAGTAAAGGAGACGGTCAGTGCTAAAGCTCGTTTCGGGTTAGTCGCTTAAACGATACAGGCACACTTAAAGCCCATCTGTAAGGATCGAATGCCCGAGAGGGGGGTGAATTGGACTTCTTTTCAAAAATCAAAGCTATAAAACTTAATTACTCAAAGCCCAATTCCCTACACAAACAATCTATGCGTTCAAGTAAATAGCAACTTCGCAGTATATAAAATGCATAAATGTAAGGTGAGAGGATGAGAATGCAAACTCCCGAGGAGACACGAGGATTTATCCCGTGGTTCGGCAAGATCGTCAAGATCTTCCTACATCCACGTTGTGGCACCCACCAAAGGGTATAGCCACACCCAAGTCACCGAGACTGGAGATCTTCACTATTCTTCTCCGTTTGCCAACCTCGGCAAGGTGGAGCTCAAGCCTTGTACACTTTGAATCCTTCAGGCTTCCACAATCGTCTTGGCAAGCTCCGGAAGTCTCTCTCAATTACAAACACCAAGGGACACTCCCTTACAGCTCTCACTACACTAGAGATTCCACTCACCAAGAATGGAGGCACACAAGCTCTCTCTCTAGCTAGTTCTAGCCTATCTCTTGGTGTGTAAGTGGTCTAAAGGATGTAGAAGTGATGGCTCAATGTCTTGAATGCTTGAGGATGTGTAGAGTATGTCTAGTGATCAAGACTTATTGATTTGACAGGTTGAAAGGGTATAAATAGCCAGCCGCCACGAAATAGCCGTTGGAAAAGTAGGCTGACATCACTGCTCTGCGAACACCAGATGATCCGATGTCTCCCCTTCAGTTATCATCGGTCAAGTTTACTTTAGCTGATGTCATTGTGTCAGATATGACCGTTGTTAGACCGATGTTGCACTTGTCTTCTCATCGGATGATCCGGTGGCACTTCCTCCAGAATTGGTTCAAACTTGATGCTTACTGGAGTGATTGACCGATGTGTATATTGATGTACATCGGTTGATCCGGTGCTACACTTGGTCCAAGGATATTGCATACTGTACTGATGGACCGATGTAGCTTTGCCCTTAACATTGGATGATCCAGTGAGTGCTTTGTTCTGAGGTCTTCTTCTTCTACTGAACCAACTCGACCGATGTGTTGTTCTTTGGAAACATCGGTTGATCTGGTGAGTTGATCTAGTTTGCTTCGAGTTGATCTAAGTGATTCTTTTGGAATTTTCTTGATTGACCTCTTAGATACTTGTTGTAAATATTCTTCTGATGAATGTCAAGCACTGAGTGTTCTCAATTATGGTTGAATGACTTTGACATATGAGCTTTTACTTCTAATCTTTATAGCATTGATTGACCTCATAAAGTGATTGTTTAGGGGTCTCCAATGATCATTAGTTGATGTTCATATTCATATAGATTTCATTTGATTGGGTGATATGGGAGACCTTGCATCCACAAATTCATTAGTAAAATCCAATGGTTGTCATTAATCACCGAAACCATACCTCATGGGGGCCTAGATGCTTTCAATCTCCCCCTTTTTGGTGATTGATGACAACGCAACAAGTGAAGCATAATAATGAATTTGATAGTACGATACTCAAGAAGATATGCAATTAATACAAGATATGTCATTTTACACTTGAAGACTCAAAAGAGATTAATAACACGAAAGCTCAATCGATCAATAGCTTAAGAGTACTCAATGAATAACAAAAGAGTAGCTACAACACCAAATTACAAAAGATATAGGTAGACTCCCCCTGAGACTAAGCTATCCTCCCCCTGACTCTATTCTAACTCTTCTCCCCCTTTGGCATCAAGACACCAAAAAGGAAGCCGAGGGCCTAAGAGCCTTGAGTGCTCGGAGCGATGACGAACTGGTCACCGTCGGGGGTGCTGTCGTCGGAGCTGCTGCCTGGAGTAGAGGTGGAGGGAGCTGTAGGAGTCGTAGGAGCCGCCGTCGGTGCCTGCTGAGTCGGAGCTGCTGGCAACAGGGCACTGACGATGGATGCCGACGTCTGCTGGAACAACGTCGTAGCCGGCAGTGGAGAGTGGATCGATGCGCCTGGAGCCAGCAGTGGAGACATGCTGATCGTCGGGATTGGCGTGGTCGACACTAGAGCTGCAGCTGGAGCAAGGACAGGCAGGGGTGGAGCAACGCCTGGCAGCTGCGTCGGCAGGTCAATCCCGGTCTGGGTGTAGAGGTTGGTGATCAACCCTAGAATGCCCATCATCGTCTGCAGCGTCTGCTGCTGCTGGTCGAGGGAGCACTGGTGCATCTGGTCTATCAGCCCAGTCAGCCTATCTGTGTCCTCTTGCCTCTCACGGGCGATCTGGCGCTGCATCTCCTCCTGCTGCTACTGGAGCTCCAGAAGACGTGTTGCCTTCTCAGATCGGGCCTGCTCAGCTGCAAGCCGGTCCAGGTGCTGCTACTCAACCATCTGCTGTAGGAGTGAAGTGAGCTCAGATGGCCGAGAGACCTGTGCCTCTGAGACGGGAGGTGGAGTAGGGGGTGGCACGGTCGTGCCTCCAGCCTCCGCGTCGTGCTGCCTGGGTGAGGGACGAGGTGGAAAGTACTCCTCAATGCTGTCATCAGTGTCGCTCTCGGACCATATATGTTGAAGGTCCTCACCCTGAGCCTCTTCCTCTGCCAGCCTCTCATCCTTCTTCTCCAGATCTGACCAATCCTCCTCGGAGAGCCGAGCACGGACCTGACGCTCGACTGGACGGCCAAGGCGGCGGTCTCCAGGAGCTGGAGCACGGTAGTGGCTGAACCGTGTGACACTCTCGTCAGTGAGATGGTCACGCACGGCTGACTCCTCAGGAACCATCATGGTGAGGAGGTAGCTGATCCAGTTTCCAAACACAAGCTGCCTCATCATGCCAACTCCGTCAGTGATCACATCCTCCATCTCACATATGAGGAGGTCCACAATATCGAACTCCATCCCATTCATGATGTAGAACAAGAGGGTCTGCTGCAGGCTGGTGAACCCCTCTAGATACCCGGACCTCAGCAAGAGTGTGCGGCGCAAGGCAAGATGCATTGTGCGCGCAACTAGAGTTAGTAGTACCGGTACCCTCGACTGGTCTGGAGAGAAGGACGGTCCAAACAGAGAGCGTATCTCCTCCAGTGGTGGTGCCACTCCTCCAGTGAGCGGCCTCCTCGGCGGGTCTGCCTGTCCATATACCCTCTCATGCACGCAAGTGTCGTGCAGGTCCACTCCTAGCAGCTGTGCCAACATCTGTCTCATCAAGTGATGGTGCTGGCCCATGAACATGAAGTCTATAGACCTGCGGCCCTCAAAGACGTAGAGGGTTGCATAGAATACGCAGACCCAGTCCTCCACGTAGGCACTCCTCTCGTAGGACACCAGCTCCACCAGCCCTCTGTACCTCGCAAAGTAGGGGCGTATCTCCGTCTTGGCTGCCAGGGCAAGCTGATCCTAGTCCAGGAAGTTGTGCTGGAAGAGCTTGTGGCCTCGGCGTCGATACGTCTCGTACAGCGACGCCTGAGTCAAGGTCCAGAACCGGCTGTCCACACGTGCCTCTCTGGGATGCGGGAACCACTCCTCAAGCAAAATGCTCCATCTGAGCCTTCTGAGCTGCTTGGCCTTCATCTTCCGGTAATCTGTCAACCAGACATCTTCACCAACATGGACGGTGGTGTCCATCTCGTAGACGGATCTTTGGGCCGCCCTGTCCTCATGAAAGTCGGCAGCTGACGGTCATGAACGTGGTACTGCCGGCGGATGACCCCCACGGGTCCTGGCTGAGCGCCGGCGAACAAGTGGTACTTCTGGCTCTTCTTCCGCCTCGGACTCATCTAGCACGGGAGGCTGCCTCGGACAAGCCTCGCGGATCCTCAATGATCCTCCTCGGCCACGCTCTCGCTCCTCAGCGGCGCGAGCGGCCATCAATGCCTTCTTCTCCTCCTCGGATAACTTTTGCTTCTTTGCGGCTGGCTCTGCAATGGCCTTGCCTTTGTTCTTCTTGTCACGAGCCATTGAGATGATGCGCGAGAATGAAGATGACGATGTTAAGCGCGCGGAACGGCGACACAAAGATCGTCGCGGACGGAAACCCTAGCGACGTAGGGAGGCACCTCGGCGATGGAGAGGGCGGTGGCGGTGGTGGACGGGATGGAGCAGCTGCTGGGGGCGGCGCTTGGGTGGAGCGGCAGCGGCGGTGGAGGTGAGTGGCGGCGGTGGCACTGAGGAAGTGGCGGCGGCGGCGCTATGGAAGTGGTGGCAGCGGCGCTGAGGAAATGGCGGCGGCGGCGCTGGAGCGGTGGTGCGGTGGCGCTAGAGGGTGGCGGCGGCGGCCGGAGGGCAGCGGCGGCCAGAGGCAGTAGGGCGAGCGGAGCGACGGCGGCGGAGGGTGAGGCATGAGAGGCATCGGGGTCTAGAAGAGAGAGAGGAGGGAGGCGAGCGGCATTTAAAAAGTGGGTCCCAAACCCTAGCCGAAATTTTAACATCGGATGGATCGATGTTACACGATAGGGGCATCGGTCGAATGGTACAATAAGGATATTCAAAAAGTACCGTTGACATCGGATGGACCGACGTGGAAAGGGATAGCATCGGTCGAATGTCACAGTAAGGGTATTCAAAAAGGTACCGTAGACACCGGATGGACCGACGTTGAACTGATTTGCATCAGTGGATTTTAGCACAGTTCCAGAAGTGTGAACACCGGATGCACCGATGTTTCTCAGGATGAACTCATCGGTTGATTTGAGATACTGACTGAGTTGACCCTTGGCTGTTGAACACCAACTGATCCAATGGTGGTCTGGCCTAAGCATCGGATAATCCGATGACTACAAAAAAGCAACATCCCATATATGTCCTTTGACCAAATAAACAAACAATGAGAAACACATGTCTTAGGACTTTTTGGGCAACCCCTTACCCCTCAAAAAGCTAATATGCCAATAACTTGGCTAAGCCCTAAAGCAAATAGAACATCGAAGAAAATAGTGAGGAAATTATCCAAATAAAATGTAAGGCTCATGCTTTGTGAGCTAGAGGATGAAGCCTTCTATCTCTTAAAAGCATGTTCCTTTAGGCATTAATGCACCTAACATTTTGTTCTTCCCACATCATATGAGTTGAGATATTGCATTTCAAACAAGTCTCTTTCTCATGAGGTGGGTTCCCCTTTGTGACAATCTACCGTATGCAATGCCAAACAATTTATAGTGCAGGAAATTTAAATGTGAGTGCAAGTCTATATGGCAGGCATCGTGCAAGGCATAAAATAAATCTATCTTGCCAAATTTGAACCTTTCAAAGGCTTCTTCAGGGAGAGCTACTCTCCAAGCCTTGGGAAAACCCAAAAGAACCTCCATCCCAAGCTAACCCTTGCTCACCCCTATCCTTTGAGAGTTAGGCAAGACCTATATGAGATGCATTCTTACATGACGTTCGTTGCATCTAGCACATTTAAATCACTTCTTAGCCTAGAAAAGGTTTTCTCATCAAGTGGTTTAGTGAAGATATCCGCCAATTGTTCTTCGGACCTAACACCTCGCAATGAGATGTCTCCCTTAGCTTCATGGTCCCTCAAGAAATGATGGCGAATATCAATGTGCTTAGTGCGGGAGTGTTGAACGGGGTTTTTAGCTATCTTAACCGCACTTTCATTGTCACAAAGGAGAGGCACACAACCAAGTTTAACACCAAAGTCCAAAAGGGTTTGCTTGATATAAAGAATTTGGGCACAACATGCACCGGCCGCAATATATTCCGCTTCTGCCGTGGACAAGGCGACGAAATTTTTATTCTTGCTAGACCAAGATACTAGGGAACGCCCAAGCAAGTGGCACCCACCGGAGGTACTCTTGCGATCCACGCGGCATCCGGCAAAGTCCGAATCCGAGTATCCCAAGAGATGGAATTTTGAACCTTTAGGGTACCACAAGCCCACACTAGGGGTATGCTTAAGATACCTAAGTATCCTAAAGACCGCCTTCCGATGCGATTCTTTAGGTGCCGCTTGAAAGCGAGCACACAAGCATACACTAAACATGATATCGGGCCTAGATGCAGTAAGGTAAAGTAATGAACCGATCATAGAACGGTAGTTAGATTGATCAATAGGTTTACCGTCCTTATCCGCGTCGAGATGACAATTTGTTGCCATTGGGGTGCTTCTTGAGCTACAATCTCCCATCTCAAATTTATTCAAGAGGTCCTTGGTATACTTCTCTTGATAGACGAAGGTTCTCTCTTGAAGTTGCTTGATTTGAAATCCAAGGGAGAAGTTGAGCTCTCCAATCATCGACATCTCAAATTCCCTAGACATCATTTTGCCAAACTCATAGCTAAGGGCTTCGTTAGTTGAACCAAAAATAATATCATCAACATAAATTTGACAAATAAACAAATCCGCGTTGATGTCTTTGGTGAAGAGTGTAGTGTCCACCCTCTCGATCTTGAATCCTTGCATGATCAAGAAATCCTGTAGTCGTTCATACCACGCACTAGGTGCTTGCTTGAGCCCGTAGAGTGCCTTGTGCAACCTATACACATGATTAGGATTCCTCGGATCTTCAAACCCGGGAGGTTGTTCAACATAAACAAGCTCGTTAATGTAACCATTAAGAAAGGCACTTTTCACATCCATTTGATAAAGTCTAATATTATGATGTGATGCAAAGGCAAGAAGTATACGGATGGCTTCTAGCCGGGCGATCGGGGCAAATGTCTCCCCAAAGTCTAGTCCTTCAACTTGCGAGAACCCCTTGGCCACAAGTCTTGCCTTATTGCGGACCACAACGCCATTCTCGTCTTGTTTGTTGCGGTACACCCACTTTGTTCCGATGATGTTCTTGTCCTTGGGTCGCTCCTCTAACACCCAAACTTCATTGCGGATGAAGTTGTTGAGTTCTTCTTGCATGGCCATCACCCAATTTGGATCTTGGAGTGCTTCCTCAATGTGAGTGGGTTCTACACATGAAACAAACGAGTAGTGCTCACAAAACGAAGCGAAATGGTGAGAGCGTGTACTTACACCCCTTGATGGACTTTCGATGATTTGGTCCATTGGATGCGCCTTGGAGATGCGTCCATGCCTCATAAGTGGTTGTGAAGCACTTAGCGATGGTGATGCGTGTTGCTCATCTTGTGGTTGGACTTGATCATGGACTTCTTCTTCTTATTGATGTTTTGTGGCTTGTGAGTCATGAGTCGGCAATGGATCATCCTTCTCTTCTTCGTCAACTTGAGGCGCCATGGAAGTGTTGATGTTGGAACTTGAAGCTCCCCCTTGATCATGGCTCTCCTCAACTTTATGCTTGGTATCTCCAATGGTCATGTTCTTCATAGCTTATCGTAGAGGATCATCATCTATTTCATCATGACCAAAACTCTCCTCTTGGGAGCCATTAGTTTCATCAAACTCAACATCACAACTTTCCTCAACTAAACCGGAGGTTTGGTTCAATACTCGATATACTTTTGAGTTTGATGCATAACCAAGAAATATACCAACATCACATCTTGTTTCAAACTTAACGAGCCTTTTCTTGCGGTAGATGTAGCACTTGCACCCAAAGACTCGAAAGTAGGAGATGTTGGGCTTTCTCCCAATGAGAAGTTCATACGGGGTCTTTTGAAGTAGTCGATGTAGGTAGACCCTATTTGTGGCATGGCACGCCGTGTTGATAGCTTCGGCCCAAAACTTCTCGGACGTGCCATAGTCATCAAGCATTGCTCGCGCAAGAGTGATGAGTGTCTTGTTTTTCCTTTCAACAACACAATTTTGTTGAGGAGTGTATGTGGCCGAAAACTCATGCTTCACACCTTCACGGTCACACCACTCCCCAATGTTGTAGTTCTTGAATTCGGTGCCGTTGTCACTCCGGACCTTGATGATGGGAAGTTGAAATTCCCTTTGAGCGCGGTTGGCGAAGGTCTTAAACACCTCCGGAGTTTCACTCTTGTCACCTAGAAATAAAGTCCAAGCATAGCGAGAGTAGTCATCAACTATAACAAGACAATAGAGGTTACCGCCAAGGCTTTAATATGTGGACGGTCCGAAGAGGTCCATGTGGAGTAGTTCAAGTGGCTTGGAGGTTGACACCATTGTCTTCATCGGGTGGTGTGAAGCAACTTGCTTCCCGGCTTGACAAGCGCTACAAAGCTTGTTTTTCTCAAATGTGAAATCCTTCACGCCGGTCACCATCCCAAGCTTGAATGACTTCTTGAGCTTGCTCATCCCTATGTGCACTATGTGTCGGTGCCATAGCCATCCCAAACTTTTCTTAGTGAAAAGGCAAGTGGTCAAGCTAGCATTCTTGTTGTAAAAGTCTACTAGGTAGAGGTGTCCATGCCGAAATCCTTTGAAGACTAGTTCTTGGCTTGTCTCACTACTCACAACAACATCACTTTTGCTAAAGGTGCACGTTAGTCCAAGATCGCATACTTGTGCAATAGAAAGTAAATTAAAACTAAGCGACTTAACGTACAAAACATTGGAAAGAGATAAGTCATTTGAAATAGCAATTTTACCTAACCCAATTACCTTACCCTTAGAGTTATCACCAAAGGTGACTTGTTCATGATTGCCGGGGTTTTCTATGGTGGTGAACATACCATCATTGCCGGTCATATGTTGGGTGCACCCGCTATCGAGTACCCAATGCTTTCCTCCGGCTTTGTAGTTCACCTACACACATGAATTCAATTTTTAACTTTAGGCACCCAAGCCAACTTAGGTCCTTGTATGTGTGATACAAGTGTCTTTGGGACCCAAAGTTGCTTGGGGAGCTTCCCCTTCATGCCCTTCATGTCTTTGCCAATGAACCTTGCCTTCACCTTGCCATCTACTTTACTTAAGAGATAATAACGATCATTGAAAGTAGATTTATAATTAATGGGCAATTTTGGAGAAGGGCGGTTAGGAAGAGGACACTCTCTTGTGTGGTGACCGGTGACCTCACAATGTTGGCAATAAGAACCAACTTCCTTGATGAAGCTTGTTCTAAGCTCCGGTGAGGGCACCTTTCCTTTGTTGGGCACCGGGAAGGATCCAAGTCCTCTCTTGTTGAAGGCCTTTGCTTGTTGGAGGAGGATTTCCTTGTGTTTGACTTACCCTTTTGAAAGTCTAGCCACACTAGTGCGGAAACTCTCAATTTCTTCCAACAAGTCCTTCTCCCTAGCATTTGCTTTCAAAGGCAAAGACTTGTTCAAGGCATTAGTGACATGAGAAGTAATGGATATCCTATCATTAAGAGTTTGTTTCTTTATATTTTTCAATTCTTGATCAAGCGCTTCATGAGCAAGACTAAGTGTTTGATGCTCTTGTACTAACTTGTTGTGCTCTCCCAAGAGTGTTTGGTGTGCTAAGTTAAGTTCATGATGATCTAGCTTGATTTTAGCCTTATCCTCTTCAATTTGCTTGACATGGGATTTGAGCGTGTCATGCTCTTTAAGTATGCTTTCATACTTGTCAAGCAAATCGAGGTTAGCACTCTCAAGCCTAGCACGAGTTTCTTCAAGGACTTTAACCTTACTCTTTTCCCTCTTAATGATAGTATGATATTCATTTATTAAAGAAAAGAAATCATCGGGGGAAAGCTCATCATCGCTAGAGTCGTCACATACCTTGGTGTTACCTTTCGCCATGAGGCACATGGGCGGTGGATGAAGAGGTGAGTCATCATTGTTGGCAATGGCGAGGCCGGCCAAACTTTCTTCTTCCGCTTCACTCTCTTCATCACTTGTTTCTTCGTCGGTGACCAATTCATTAGCCTCACACATGAACACCTTTTGTGGGCCATTTCTCTTCTTTTGGAAGAGTTTTTCCTTCTTGCCCTTGTCATGTTTCCTCTTCCCAAAGGATCTTGACTTGGGTTTGGCCTCTTCTTCATCATCTTCACTATCTTCAAGCTTGTGATGCTTGCTCTTGTATTTCTCTCTTCTTTTGTCCGGTTTTGGACAATCATAGGAGATGTGGCCTTGATCACCACAATTGTAGCAAGTCTTGTGATCATCTCTCCTTGGTAGAAACGCTTTCTTCTTGGGATCAAATGTGTATCCCTTCTTAGTAATCTTGGAGTTCAAGCGTGAGAACTTTCTCATCATCAATGCAAGCTCATCATCGTCATCTTCACTTGATTCTTGCTCTTCTTCACTTGAGCTAGGCTCAACCACCTTCTTCTTCTTGAGGCTTGTTTTCTTGGTGGAGGCCTTTAGGGAAATTGCTTTTGAAGATGATTGCTCCATCATCCCAATTACACTCATCTCATGACCGTGAATTTCTCCAATGAGCTCCGAAACTTCAATGTGGTCAAGAGCCTCTTTTTAAAGCATGGAGTTGATGATGTTGTACTTTGGCTTGGGAAGGAGCATGAGGATCTTGCGGTTGATGAGTCCCTTGCCAAGAGAAGCAATGTCAAGAGCATTAATTTCTTCAATAAGTACATTCAAGCGAGAGAACATCTCATTGACATTTTCATGAGATGGCATCTTAAATTCATCATATTTGGCTTTAAGCATGTGATATTTGAGTTCTTTGACACGAGACGAACCCTCATGTATTTCTATCAAGCAAGCCCAAATTTTACATGCCTTTTCTTTGCTAGCAATCCTAGCAAACACATCTTGACTAATACATTCATAAATTGCATTCCTAGCTTTAGCATCCCATTTAATTTGATCACCAACATAATTGTGCTCACCAAACCCCACGTAGGTCGCTTCCCATACTTCGGGAGCAATAGCCTCTAGATAAGCGCGCATGCGTGCTTTCCAATAGGCAAAGTTCTTGCCCTCGAAGATAGGAACCGAACCCCCAACCTTGGCCATTTTAGCTCTCTAGCGGTGAAGCTAGAATGATCCTATGAGCAACCTTGCTCTGATACAAATTGTAAGGATTGAATGTCCAAGAGGGGGGGGGGTGAATTGGGCTTCTTTTCAAAAATCAAAGCTATAAAACTTAATTACTCAAAGCCCAATTCCCTATGCAAACAATCTATGCATTCAAGTAAATAGCAACTTCGCGGTATATAAAATGCATAAATGTAAGGTGAGAGGATGAGAATGCAAACTCCCGAGGAGACACGAGGATTTATCCCGTGGTTCGGCAAGATCATCGAGATCTTCCTACATCCACGTTGTGGCACCCACCAAAGGGTATAGCCACACCCAAGTCACCGAGACTGGGGATCTTCACTATTCTTCTCCGTTTGCCAACCTCGGCAAGGTGGAGCTCAAGCCTTATACACTTTGAATCCTCCGGGCTTCCACAATCGTCTTGGCAAGCTCCAGAAGTCTCTCTCAATTACAAACACCAAGGGACACTCCCTTACAGCTCTCACTACACTAGAGATTCCACTCACCAAGAATGGAGGCACACAAGCTCTCTCTCTCTAGCTAGTTCTAGCCTATATCTTGGTGTGTAAGTGGTCTAAAGGATGTAGAAGTGATGGCTCAATGTCTTGAATGCTTGAGGATGTGTAGAGTATGTCTAGTGATCAAGACTTATCGATTTGACAGGTTGAAGGGGTATAAATAGCCAGCCTCCACGAAATAGCCGTTGGAAAAGTAGGCTGACATCACTGCTCTGCGAACACCGGATGATCCGATGTCTCCCCTTCAGTTATCATCGGTCAAGTTTACTTTAGCTGATGTCATTGTGTCAGATATGACCGTTGTTAGACCGATGTTGCACTTGTCTTCTCATCGGATGATCCGGTGGCACTTCCTCCAGAATTGGTTCAAACTTGATGCTTACTGGAGTGATTGACAGATGTGTATATTGCTGTACATCGGTTGATCCGATGCTACACTTGGTCCAAGGATATTGCATATTGTATTGATGGACCGATGTAGCTTTGCCCTTAACATCGGATGATCCGGTGAGTGCTTTGTTCTGAGGTCTTCTTTTCTGCTGAACCAACTCGACCGATGTGTTGTTCTTTGGAAACATCGGTTGATCCGGTGAGTTTATTTAGTTTGCTTCGAGTTGATCTAAGTGATTCTTTTGGAATTTTCTCGATTGACCTCTTAGATACTTGTTGTAAATATTCTTTTGATGAATGTCAAGCATTGAGTGTTGTCAATTATGGTTGAATGACTTCGACATATGAGCTTTTACTTCTAATCTTATTAGCATTGATTGATCTCATAAAGTGATTGTTTAGGGGTCTCCAATGATCATTAGTTGATGTTCATATTCATATAGATTTCATTTGATTGAGTGATATGGGAGACCTTGCATCCACAAATTCATTAGTAAAATCCAATGGTTGTCATTAATCACCGAAACCATACCTCATGGGGGCCTAGATGCTCTCACCATCTCAGATTGCATAGAGAAAGGAGACAAGCCATGGTAATGTCTGTCTCGGATTTATTATATAAAGGAGACGGACTTTTGTCAAGTTCATCTCCAATGTTTGCAAATCAGCAACGCACCTTATTGCCCGTCTCCGATGACTCCAGAATGCGAGACGCGACAATAGAGACGCGCATTTGCTCATTTACATTCTTCGTGCAGGCTCATCTCAGATGAGCCTTTCTTCACGTAGTGGGAGATAAACGTGCTCTCCAATGTCAAAGTGCAATGGTCAATGGCGCTGGTCAGCATAGCTTTTCTGACAAGATTGAGCAGCCTTCAAGTTCTCTTGTACCACCCGAACTCGGTCTTCGGCTTCTTTGACTAGATCAATCCCGAACATTACCCTTTTGCTGGATTCACACCAATTCAGCGATGTGTGACATTTCCGACCGTAGAGAGCCTCATATGCTGCCATCTTAATACTCGCTTGATACCAATTGTTGTATGAGAATTCCGCCAACGGAAAATTATCATCCCAATTTTTACGTGGTGAATGGCACAAACTCTCAACATGTATTCCAAAGCCCGGTTCACCCTCTCGGTTTGTCCGTCGGTATGTGGGTGATATGCAGAGCTTCTAATCAGCTAAGTTCCCAACGAGGTGTGCTGCTGCTCTCAGAAACAAGCAACAAACAGCACACCCCGATCTGAAATTATGATCTTCGGAACACCATGTAAGCATAAGATCCATGCAATGTACAACTCCGCGTACTGTTTAGCAACGAATCCAACATTGACCGGAATGAAGTATGCTGATTTTGTCAAGTGATCCACGATCTCCCAAATTGAGTCATGCTTGCAGATTGTGAGAAATAGGCCGACAATGAAATCCATACTAATGTCTTCCCATTTCTGTGCCGGTATATTCAGCAGTTGCAGCGGCCCTGACTTCCTCATATGATCAGCCTTTACTCATTGACATGTATCACACTCGGGTACGTACTTCGCTATTTCCCGCTTCATCCGTGTCCACCATAATTTATTCTTCAAATCTTGGTACATGTTTTTGTTGTCTGGATGAATAGAAAATTTTGACATGTGAGCTTCATCCAATATTTTTTTTCTGCAGCTTCAAATCACGGGGTACAAATATCCGGTCCTTGAACCATAATGTACTATGATTATCTTTCTGGAAGCATCTTACCTCCCCTCTGTCCACTTTTTCCCGTATGTGTGACATGCCCTTGTCCTTCTTTTGGGCTTCAATAATTTCCTCTCGGATGGTGGGAATGAGAGCAAGATTATTGAGAGCTCCATATGGAATCACATATAGACTTGGTTTCTCATCTTCCATTTCAGCCATGGTGATGTTGTGGACATAGCCTTTCCAACTAAGCATGTCAGAAACCACGTTTGCTTTACCAGGGTGGTAGTGAATTTCATTTTCGTTATCTTTGATCAGTTCTAACCACCTTCGTTGTATCATATTCAGCTCCTTCTGCGTGAAGATATATTTCAAACTCTTGTGGTCGGTGTAGAGGTGTACAAGATTTCAAAGCAAGTAATGCATCCAAATCTTTAATGCCAATACCACAGCAACGAGCTCAAGGTCGTGAATCAGATAGTGCTGATCGAGGTTTCAGAGTTGTCGAGATCCATACACGACCTCTCGTCCTTCTTACATCCATACACAGCCCAGACCGATTCATCGCAATAAACGTCGAACTGTTTTGTCATGTCCGGCTGAGCAAGAACTGGGGCTGTTGTAAGGTGCTTCACTAACGTCTTGAATGCTGATTCACAAGCTGAACTCCAAATATATTTGGTGCCCTCTTCAGTAGCCCCGTCATCGGTTTAGTAATTTTAGAGAAGCTCAGGATGAACCTCCGATAATATCCCGCTAAACCAAGGAAACTTTGGACCTCGTGGACAGATGTGGCGAAGAACTTGTGTCAATCAAGTCGGGGATCAAGTCTATCTCCATGTTTCTCTGATGAAAGGGATTCATCAATTCGGAGTGAACGGAAGCTAGCTCCTCACTTTGTGGGTCCGTTCCCCATCACTGAAAGGTGCGGTTCTGTTGCATATCGCCTGGAACTACCAACAACATTATCTGGAATTCATGATATCTTCAATGTCTCACAACTAAGGAAGTGTTCAAAGAAACCTACGGAAGTTCTTACGGAGGGAATGGAGACTTTGCAACCAGATCTCACTTATACCGAACAACCTGTGCAGATCATCGATGAGAAGGCTCATACTACAAGGAACTTGACGGCTATGGTTCTATAAGGTATTATGGAATAACCACACCACCGACGAAGCAACATGGGAAAGCAAAGAATTCCTTCAAATCAATCATCCAGAGCTGTTATCGTCATACCTCCAGTAACGCTCTTTTCCATCGTGTTCTTTTCTTAATCTCGGGAAAAATTCCTTTAAGGAGGGAGTATTGTGAAGCTCCACTTTTGTGACACAATAATCAGCATGTGATCGAGTCAACAAAACCCAATTAACAAATTAAATTAATTGGGAATTCAAAAAGAAAAGGGAAGAAGAGCACTGGAAAAATTGAGACATTTTTCAGACATCAAATGGCAAATCTGAGACCAGCATGTGATTCCTCATGTTCAAATTAGGGTACCTGCAAAATTTGGGCATTTTTGGACTTGATTTACTATTTCAAATTGAATTTAGAAACTTTTGTGAGGGCGTGTCTCTTACCAGTGGGACCCACCAGTCAGTCCAACACATAGGCCACAGTTTCTTTTCTCTTCCTCCGACACCGCACGAGCTGCATGCCGCCACCTCCTCTCTCTCTCTCTCACACTATTACAAAAAGCATTTTCACAGGCGCCTCGATTTTTCAAACACAGGCGGTCCATAAAAAAATGCGCGACTATGATGACGAATGATACAATAACCGCCTGTAATGACTGAACATCACAGGCGGATTTTAAGAAACAACCGCCTGACTAAGTACATTATTTTCTTAGGCGGTTATTTATTAAGAACCGCCTGTGATATAGCAAACATCACATGCAGTTCTTAATTAATAACCGCCTGGGTAAATACATGATTTTAATGGGCGGTCATTGTTTAAGAACCGTATGTACTGGTTCAATGATCACAAGCTGTTTTTATTGAAGAACCGTCTGGGAAAAGTCATTGTTTTCACAGGCTGCTTGTTAATTAAGAACCGCCTGTGATGATGATAAGCTAATTCCTTCACATCAAGCTCTTGTAGATGCAAGTAACACCCGTTGCTCATCATTTGGATTGTTGAAAGCATCAATTTGAAGCATGACTATCCTTACAAGGATTTTCCCATCCATTTGAAGAATTTCTTTCCCTCATGTCCATTTGAAAACTTAGGAAGATCTTCCTTACTCAGTTTTAATGCCTAAATATATTGGCTAAAAATCAGTACCTACATTCTTAGTGCTTCACACAAGCGAGGAAGCGGACAACTTCAATCACAAATCTTGTTTTTACACTTTCATAGGGATTTAACCTTAATCTTTCAGGCATAGACTTATCAAATAAGTGAAGATTCCTTATCACACATGTTAATCGCAGTTATAAGTGAAGGATGTGCTGAAGCTAACGAAATCTGAATCGGAATGAAGATAAAAAGATCTGCATATGAGTAGCAATGTCTAGGTTAGACAGCGTGAAACTATGATGGCAACCTTCAACAACATAAAAAGTGATGTTAAGGTTATGCTTACGTCAACCAAGACATGTTGTGAGGGTATACCACTTGTTGGGGCAAGCATAATCGTTATGCTCCAACAAGTGTTATGACCTCACAACATGCCTTGGTTGATGCAAGCGTAACCTTGGCATCACTTTTCATGTTTTTGAAGGCTGCCATTATAGCTTCATGTTGTCTAACCTGGACATTGTCACTCATATGCAGCATCTCTTTCTCTTTAGTCCCATTGAGATTTCGTTAGCTTCGACACACCCTTCACTTGTAACTGCCATTAACATGTCTGATGAGGAAGCTTCAGTTATTGATAAATTTATGCTTGAAAGATTAAGGTCAAATTCCTATGAAAAGGGTAAAAACAAGATTTGTGATTGAAGTTGTTCGCTTCGTCGCTTGTGTGAAGCACTAAGAGATATGGTACTAATTTGTAGTCAATATATTCGGCCATTAGAACTGATAAAGTAGCATCTTTGTAAGTTTTTAAAATGGAGAGAAGAGAAAGAAATCTTTCAGGACTTGTTTTGGTGTACTCAATCTAATTGGATTGAAGTGAAGAATGAACTACTTTTCTCCTCAATCCTCCTCAAACCACTTATATTGAAGTGGATCCACTCCTATCCAAACAAGCCCTCAAATGGATGGGAAGAATCGCCAGACTTCAATTGAAGCTTTTAACAATCCAAATGATGAGTCTCGGGTGTTACTTGCATCTACAAGAGCTTACTGTGAAGGGATTAACTTGACAGGAGCTTCAAGAGTTGTGCTTCTAGATGTTGTTTGGAACCAAGTTGTTGGAAGGCAAGCTTGATCATCATAGGTCAGAAGAAATTTATATACACATAAAATTTGATAACTTGTGGAACAGGTGAAGGTGATAAATATAATAATGTAATAATGTTCAAAACAAAAGCTAAATTTAATAATGTTTGAAACATGCTATCTAAAGCTGAAATAGAGCATTGTTCTAAGTTGATTTCAGAGGATACAAATATATACAATATATATCATACATTTTTCCAGCATTGACATCTTCTCGCATATAGGGATTCAAATCCTTTTTTATGCTTCTCTCTACGCGCTTGATGTTTTCTGGTTCGGTGAAAAGCATCTCTTCATACTGATTATATTCCTCTTCATTATCTCCCACATTATCAACCCCAACAATATTTTGCTTTCCAGAAACAACTACGTGCATCTTCTCAGTTTCTGGATCTTGAACATAAAAAACTTGTGCAACACTATCGGCGAGAACCCACATATCATCTTTATAACCCACTTTATTCAAGTGTACCAGTGTCAGCCCATAATTGTCCACTTTCACACCATCAGGATGTTTGACCCATTGTCACTTAAATACGAGCATTACCATTCTTTCGCCATAATCGAGTTCCCATATTTCCTCTATTGACCCAAATTATGTGGTCTATTGCCCTTCTGAATCATAAGCCTCAATACGAACACCACTATATTGTGCAACACTCTTACCGTCTTTTCTTTAGTGTAAAATGTGTAGCCATCGATGTCATATGCTTGCCATGATGTCACCAAAGCAGATGGATCAGAAGCTAACTTCTTCATTGTTGCCTCTTCTACAGAGTTTTCGTATGGTATATTTTTGTCCATTAACCATTCCGTGAAACATCTTCTGTGCTCTTCCATGATCCAATCCTCTGTGCGGTCTTGGTTTTTTTTCATGAAGCTCAATTTAGTGTTCCTCGATGTACAACTCAGCTATTGCGAGCTGTTGTAGTACACCAAAATGTGCACAGTGTACATTCTTGTAATCTTGAACGATAAAAGTTTTCTTACCCACTTTGCCTCTCCCACGTAGTGTACCCTCATGTACTGGTATAGGCACACCTATAGGTTTTCCATCTTTGATGTAATCAGCGCAACCCTCAATCACTTCTTCAGTGGTGTATCCTTCCATAATTGAACCCTCTGGGTGAGCACGGTTCCGCACATAACCTTTTAATACTCCTAAATATCTCTCCAACGGAAACATATGATGTAAATATAGTGGCCCCAATTCTTTTATCTGATCAACAAGATGTATGATTAGGTGTACTTGCATATCAAAAAAGTATGGTGGGAAACACATCTCAAGCTTGCACATAGTCTTGACGATCTATGTTTTCAGATAGTCTAAATCTTCACATGCTATCACCTTTTGCGATACTGCATTGAAGAAGTAACACAAACATGTGATGACAACTTTTATATGCTTAGGTTTGATGACTCTTATTGCAATGGCAAGGAACACTGTCATCATCATGTGACAGACGTGAGAATTATAAACGAATAAAGACAAGTCTTTCATCGAGACTAGTTTGTGGATATTGGATGAGAAACTCGTGGGCACTTTGATCCCACGCAAGCATTCACAAATTGCTTTTTTCTCTTCTAGCGTCAAGTTGTAGCTGGCTGGGGGAAGATAATGCTTCCCGTTCGCCTTTTCTACTGGATGAAGCTCTGGTCATAAATCAAGATTTACTAGGTCCATACGTGAATTTAATCTGTCTTTTGTTTTCCTCGGCATGTCCAACAAGGTCCCAATGATGCTGTCAAATACATTCTTTGTAACGTGCATCAAATCAATACTATGGTAAAATTCCAGATTCTTCCAATATGGAAGATACTTGAAAAAAATTGATTGTTTCTTGAAAGTCATGTCAGTTGTATCACCTGAAGATGTACTTTTCTTTCTCTTGCTTCCTTTACATTTTTTCCCTTACCGAAAGCAATATGAATGTTCTTGACTACTTCAAACACAAGTTTTCCACTGTAAGGTTTTGGTGCAGTATCTTTTTCGATTTTGTTATCAAACTGTTCTTTCATCTTCCTATACTTGTGTGTATCTGTCAAGAACCATCGGTGTCTCATGTACACCGTCTTTCTGGATGAAGTGAGGTATAGAAATCCAGTTCTATCCACACACCTTACACAACCTTTCTTCCCTTTCATTTGTCCCGATAACATAAATAGTCTGGGGTAATCATGCACGGTAACGAATATCATTGATCTTTGCGTGAAATACTCCCGCTTGTACTCATCCCATGTACGTACCCCTTCATTCCACAATTTTGCCATATCTTCCACTAAAGGTTCCAAGAACACATCAATTCCGATGCCGGGTTGTTTTGGCCCTTGGATAAGAACAGATAACAAGATATATTTCCTTTTGTGATACAACCACGTCGGTAGGTTGTACATCATTAAGACCACGGGCCATGTGCTGTGTATGCTCCTTTTTTCACCAAACGGATTCATTCCGTCTATACCCAAGGCAAACCTCACATTTCTGATTTCCTTTGCAAATTCTAGATACTGAATATCAATTTTTTTCTACTGCGTTGTATCACCAGGGTGTTGAATATGTTTTCATTCTTCTTGCGTTGCTCGAAATGCCAACGCATAAGTTCAGCCTCCCTAGGGTTTGAGAACAAATGCTTCAAGCGATCAATTACCGAAAGGTACCACATCACCAAGGCAGGAATTTTTCTCTTATTCTTCCCGTCTGCATCGCCAGAAGTATCGTCATTGTCACCTTCAAGACCAATAATAAACTTCGTATTCTTCTAAGACTTTTTCATGTTGGTAACATACTGGTGATTGTAGTCCTTCTTATATCTACTGACACCACAAATGGGGCATCTAGTTGCGAGCTCATGCTCTTTGCGATACAGAATACAATGGTTCACACAAACGTGTATTTTTGCCACACCTAGTGCCATTGGGCAAAGAAGTTTCTTCGATTTATAAGTGCTTTTGGGCAGTTTATTTTGATTTGGAAGAATTTCTGCCATAAGATTCAAAAGATCAGGGAAACTACAATCGGACCATCCGTGTGTGGCTTTCAACTTTAGTAGTTATAAGACTGCACGCAATGTAGTAAACTCTTTATCACAACCATTTGATTCATCATATAAAAGCTCCGTCGCTGCATTCTGCAATGTCTCCATTATACTTAAACCTTGGCTTGCTCCCATAGAAGTCAATACATATGGTTCATTGTTACGCAACATCTCCTCACAATCGAACTCATCATCATCATCACCATCTTGATTGTCATTACCATCATCGATATGAACATTATCGTCATCTGAACCTCTCTCATCATCTTTATCCACATCATGTGTATCTAACTCACCATGCTCTGTCCTTATTGTGTAGTTTTTTTGAAACCTCTTTTCACCAAATGAGATTGGATTACTATAGTATCCTTCCAAGCAATCTTATTTTCGCAGTCGATACATGGACATAATATGTCATCTGTCTTTTGCAACTTCGCATGTCTCTTGGATGCTTCAATAAAATTTGCAACATTATGAATGTACATAGTATCGGGTCGCGGCATGCTATACATCCACGCTCGATGGTCCATGCTTCAATAACAGATTTTAGTAAGATTACAAAATTTGGCCACAAATATTCTCTAAAGGTCTTCTATAAAATAAATTGACAAACACAGAACAAGCTTGTATCATATGAGTGAATATTGATATCATGTAGGTCTGTTCATAAGGGTTCCAAGCAATGTTTTCAAGTTGCCTAGTTGACCCTAGTTGCCTAAGGGGCGATAAGGACGACTAGGTCGATTAGTCGTCGACTAGGGCGACTCATCGCCCTCTAGTCGACCCTAGTCGTCCTCTAGTCGTCCACTACTTTTTTATGGAAAAAACTAGTCGATAGTATATATATGTAGATATATAGCTAGTATATAACTATATATTGTTATATGCTCCTAGATTGAATTAAACAGGTGAAAAACAACACTACATGCTTCATATTGGTAAAAACCAGAGCAATAATGGAGCAAGGTGAGAGCATTATTGGAGGAACAGAGACTTATCATCAGAGCCAGAGTGGCCATAATGGATTTTTGAAGTTAGGCTTATTCATTGAAACATTTCATCAAACACGTGATGTGCTTGTATTCATCTTCAACCTTTAATCCTTTAAATCTACGGCCCCCTTTGGCACAGCTTCCAGCTTCTGATTCTTCTGATTCACTTCTGATTCTTCAGAGAAGCTGATTCTTCTGATTCTCTAGGTGAATCAGAATCTGTTATACAAAATCGTTTGGTAGGAAAACAGATTCTTGATTTCTGCATGAGAGGTGTTTGTACAAAATGACTATATTACCCTCAGTATTGTTTTTTGTGTTGAAAGATATATATAGAGATTTTATAAAGTATTTGTACATATCGAGGTATATTTTCAGCATGTTCTAATGTATCAATTTTTTGGCAGCATTTTGTTAGTATCATTATTTCTGAATCACGATGTTTGAGTCAGATTTGTTTATTGTGAAAGGAAACGAGGAGAACAAAAAAATTAAGGACCAGGCAGCTCAATCATAATGAAATCGCAATGAACACAAAGAACTCAGTGAAATAAAAATTAAGGATGCGATGCTCACAATAATAGTTTTGGAAGAAAAACACAATGAATAGTTCAAACAAATTTAACTTGAAATCGCACTCGCTAGATCATCACGAAACCTATCCATATTCCTAGTACTAGATGCCGTTGTGGTTGTGTCTGATGCATTATGAGGGACATGTCACCTATATCTTGTCGGAATAATAGGCACAAAATCGGGGTCTCGATCACATCTTTGAAAATCTTCATCAAGCGCATTATTCTCACGAATGAAGTTGTGTAGGCACATTGTAGCCGCAACAATCATTTTTTGCTTGTCCATTGGATAGGTTGGCATTTTTAGTAGAATTCTCCATTTCATCTTCCATATACCAAAAGTGCGCTCGATAACATTTCGAAGACTTGCGTGCAAATAGTTAAATTTTTCTTGCTGACCATGAGGTGTAGGACCACTTCTCCAACCTGGTACATGATATCTCTGACCTTTGTATGGTGCTAAGTAACCATCTCTATTCGGATAACCAGCATCGACAAGATAATATTTTCCTATAACATGTTAAACAAGTCACCCATTAAGGCAAGAAGATGTTATTTTATATTTAAAATTAAAATATTACATAAACTCACCAAGTGGAGGATGTGGAAAGATATCTTCATCAGCTTCAATTGCATGGTATAATACAGTTGTATCATGCATAGAACCAGGTTGTCCAATAGACGCATAAATGAATCGCATATCAAAATCAACAACGGCCATCACATTTTGGGTAGGTTTACCGGTTCTTCCGATGTATCTAATGTATTCATCCTTTGGTGGAGTTGCATTAAGATGTGTCCCATCTATGGCACCAATGCAATCCTTAAAGTAAGGCCACATTCGTTGGTCATTTGTAATTCTACTATGCACATCGCGAAAATTGGGATCCTTGGGTCTTATGTATTTTGATGACATTGCTACCACACAATGTAAAACTTCACTGAACTTTCGGCTAATGGTCTCACTGGAATGCTTGAAATCCTTCATAACCGCTGAGTTAGACCAACAATGACCGGAGATAACAAGAAACAATCCAAGAGATTCCATTGAACTCATGTGAACAGTGGATGTGAGACCATATTCATTCACTAACTCGTCATGCAATTTGTGAAATAATGTTGCATCCATCCGGAATATATTGTATGACTCACCTGGTGTGTTCAATGCTTCCATTACCCAAGCCAATCCCGAAAATGAAGTAGTCCTTGGCTCATTCTTATCAACATATTTTGCATAATACCAACAAAGTAATGATGCAGCAGCAAAAATGTTATTTTGATTCTCTTTGATTATATGCATGACCCTCAAATCATCCTCATCTGAGTCACTTGAATCCATATCAATATCATCTTTATCACTCTCAGAAGAAGACATCTGTGCATTCAATTAGAAAATGAATAAAAAGTAAAAAATAAAAGAAATTACAACAAGATTACATACAAGAGGCATAACAGTAACATATCAGGACAGAACAGGATCACATATGAAACAAGTACATAACAGTGACATAGTTCATGACAGAAGTCCATAACAATAGTCTCAAAAAACAAAAATAAAAGAAACAAAAAAGATACACATGACCATGCCACATGCACGTGTCACACACTATTTTGCCACATCATTCCTTGTGGCCCATTCAAACTTCATTTTTAGGAACTGAAATCGTTCTTCTGGAGTCTCCAATGTCATGAAAATTTCTCTCTCAGCCCTCTTCACAAATAGGTTGCAAGCCATTAAGTGCTCTTTTGTTCCTGCAGCAGCACCACATTCCTTGACTAATGTCATGCAATCTTTGATTGAAAATCCAGAGGTATCCTCTCTTTTCGCAAAAGATTCACATGTTGCTGTAGTCTTCTCACTACATGACACAAGTTTAGTTATTTGATCCTGCATCCAATGTCCACCTGAGGTCTTCAATTTCTTACCCTTGTCCTTTTGAATAGGACGAGCAGGTCGCTTTCCCTTAACACTGGAAGGTGCAATCTCAGCACAATCATCACTAGGGACATAATCATCATCATCATGGCCATCCTCCTGTGGAATTTCAGCATCCAAAGCCTGGGGTGGAACACCACTTGTAGGTGCCCAGTGATCATCTCCCGTATTCCGAATGTCCTCAAACATGATAATCAATTCTTCTACATGAGCAAGGGGTTTGTCTTTAAACTTTGCAATGCCTTTGTATTGCTGTATTAAAGAAAACCAATGTAATATTAAACATATAACTCAAGTTAATATGGCATATTGAGCATGTGCGTGTGTGTGTGTTACCTTGTTTGCCTTCTTCCACCAATCGTCCGGTGCTTGGTATGTCTTCTTTACAGAGTCCCACCCTATACCAGTTTCCTTCTCCAATCTTCTCCAGTGGCTATAATCTTTTCTCAGCTTATCCCATTTATTCTTGAACTGCATTTTTGTGTAAGCCAAACCTGTCTTCTCTTTAAACTTTTCCATCACATTTTGATACCCAACCCTGTTCAAGTGTGTACCAGAACGGTTGTGCGTCGTAACTTGTTCAGCAAACAACTCACAAACTATTCTAGTGTTTTCCTCATTCCAATCAGCATTATCACTTTTATCAGCCATCTTGCTGTAGAGTGTATGAATGAACAAAAAACCTATACAGTAGAGTGTATGAATGAACAAAAAAACAATAATACAGTCAAGTTGTTTCACCTTTATTCTGGTGTGTCAAAGGAGCAAACCAGACAAGTTTTTGCACCTTAGTTCTGGTCTGGGAAGGATCAACACCTAACTGCAATACCAAATGTGCAGTAACAAATGTGCAAATCAGACAGGTTATTTGAATGCATAAAAAAAAACAATCTGCATCTAAAACACACTAGCAGTAATGACAGGTTATTTGGAATTGCCCTTGCTAGCTGAACTTGTGCTGAGAGCTCAAAATTCTTGCTAGTGACTGTCATTATAATAATACGGCCATGATGAACAAAAACAAATGGATTTGCATGGGCAGAACAATATTACAGACACACATCAACAACTAAACTGACATTCAGATGTTGTTCTACTACATAGTAATAACAGGAACACAAACTCACATGAATAAAAAATAACCTGCAGCAATGTATAACATGTAAAGTGAGATGATGATGGACAATAAAACTTCGATTATGCATTGACAGGGCCGGTTATACCTCAGTATTGGAGAAGGTGATGCGGCAGCCAATATTGGCCGGAAGATTTGCAGGACCGACGATCTGCACACATAAAATTGACTTAAATCAGCAAATAACTTTGGGGGAGAAGAAATCGAGCAGGAATCGACGAGCTGCAATGAAACCGAACAGAATTCGGGAGCCTAAAATCGCAGATCGGGGGAGGGAGCGCCGGAGGCTGCTGCGCGCGGGCAAGAGGCGCTGGAGACAGGATTCGGGAGCCTACCTTCACAGATCGGGGGAGGGAGCGCCGGAGGCTGCTGCGCGCGGGCAAGAGGCGCCGGAGACACGGCTATGGGCGCGGGGCAGGGACACCGGAGACGCGAACGATGTCCAGATCGATGATGGAGGTGTTGGGATCGAAGGCCAGCGGCAAACCCTAGCCGCCGCCTGTGGAGTCGCCGACACCGGGAGGCGAGGTGGACTCACGGTCCTTCTGGTGGGATCGGGGGCAGGGGGGTACCGCTTGGGTTTTGTTCAATGGCAATGCGGGTAAATACCAGTCAATCATAAGGGGAGGTGCCTATTTCGCTGGTTGAGAAGCTGTTTTGGCTTGGGGAGAAGCAGGTTTTTTCTGATTCCCGGTTCCTTCATAAAAAGGAGAATTGATTCCCCCTGATTCACATGAGAATCAGGTATCCAAATTACCCGTTTGGCACAGCTTCTTTGATTCTCAGCGAGAATCAGAAGCTGGAAGCTGTGCCAAAGGGGGCCTACTTCTTGTTCTGTAAAATTCATGGGTGAGCTCAAGGGAAGACTAAATTACATCTTTCATCCTTTAATCATTCAAATTTACTACAAATCTCAAGTGGTTGGGGGGGAGGGTGGGGGGCTGGATGCATATGCAAACACAACAAAAAAAAACTGTGAAAAAAGAACAAATTAAAAACTTGACATTGAAGAAGAAGTCTCTTCTAACCTTTTCTCTGTCGAAATCAACTGGTGAATGCACGGCGCACGGCGGAAATTTTTGGTAGCCTGGCGGCGTCGATAGAAAATATCCAGGGTTAAGTTTTCTGTAGTGCCCGAGGGGTACCTTTATATAGGCGTCGTTTTTCACAGGCGATTTTTAACGAAACAACCGCCTATGATAAAAATTAATAAAGTTCAAGTGTTTTTTTTTCAGGCAGTTTTTAACTGTTCACAGACGATTGGTACTTACCGAGCGCCTGAGATAATTGCCCGAGCTTGTTCTTCAGTTTTCTTTTCCCTTGCTTCTTTTTTATTTAGATTCCAATATAAATACTCAAACATGTATATCTTCTGCAAATTGAGTCCAAATTCGATGATTCTTTCTTCTATATTTTTCAAAAATTAACATCTACCACCTGAACCAAATATTTTAAACCTTGTATAGCTGACATTGTAATGCTTTGGTAAATATCAAATTAATTTACACTTACATATTATTCAGATTTGTGTGTCTCCTAAAAAAAGGATCCTTTACTGAAAGTTGTTTGTATGAACATATTTGTATTATTTATACATTTATGAATTTTGTTAATTTTTTAAAGCATTCCAACATGTCAAAATTCAAATTATCCATCATTCTAACTAAATGCTGATATACATATCAGGCATTCATCAAATTTTGAACACACATTGATTCAAAAAAATTCAAAAAAATCTGAAAAAATTCATAGAGGTTGGTATGATGACTAAAAATGTCCACTTAAATAGAAATGAAAAAATCATTATATTCATCAAGATAGAAAAATTACAAATAGCAATTGTTATATGTTTTTTATGTTCTGACCAATTTCAAATGTTTTATGAAGTGAAATTTAATGGTAGTTTTTTATAATCAATCATATTACAAGAAAGTGGAATTTGGGTTTTTGAAAGGCCCCACATTTAATCAAGAATATTAATTAAGAAGAAGAAAAGATCTTCTCAGGCGGTTGGTACTGAATAACCGCCTCAGAAAAAGCTTATCTCAGACGAATATTACTTACTGACCGCCTGAGATAATTGCCGAAGCCTGTTCTTCAGTTTTCTTTTCCCTTACTTCTTTTTTATTTAGATTCCAATATAAATACTCAAACATGTATAGATTAGATTCTGCAAATTCAGTCCAAATTCGATGATTCTTTCTTCTATATTTTTCAAAAATTAACATCTACCACCTGAACCAAATATTTTAAAACGTGTTTAGCTGACATTGTAATGTTTTGGTAAACATCAAATTAATTTATAATTATATATTATTCAGATTTGTGTATCTCCTAAAAAAGGATCCTTTACTGAAATTGGTTTGTATGAACATATTTGTATTATTTATACATTTATGAATTTTTTAATTTTTTAAAGCATTCCAACATGTCAAAATTTAAATTATCCATCATTCTAACTAAATGCTCATATACATATGACGCATTCATCAAATTTTGAACACACATTGATTCAAAAAAATTGAAAAAAAAATCTGAAAAAATTCATAGAGGTTGGTATGATGACTAAAAATGTCCACTGAAAAAATAAATGAAAAAATAATTATATTCATCAAGATAGAAAAAGACAAATAGCAATTGTTATATGTTTTTTATGTTCTGCCCAATTTCAAAGGCTTTATAAGGTGAAATTTAATGGTAACCTTTAATAATAAATCATATTACAAGAAAGTGGAATTTGAGCTTCTGAAAGAACCCAAATTTAATCAAGAATATTAATAAATGAAAATAATATTAATTAATAAGAAGAAAAGATCTTCTCAGGCGGTTGGTACTGAATAACTGCCTGAGAAGATGGTTATCTCAGGTGGGTATTACATACCGACCGCCTGAGATAATTGCATCTTCGCAGGTGGTTAGTAATTGCCACCCGCCTGAGATAACAATCTTCTCAGACGGTTGGTACTTAAAATCCTCCTGAGAAGATAGGTGTCTATATATACCCCTTGGTTGCGTTTGAAAAACCTAACCTGGGCGAAATCACTTAGACGCCGTCAGACTACTAAAATTTTGTTTGCCGCCAAGTCTTCGCCACTCTTGCTGCTGAGCTTCATCGTCGCCGCCGAGCTTCGCCGTTGTCCGTTTGCTTTGCCCTCGTCACTTCCAGGTACACCGAGCGAAGCCCTTGCCATCGCCGGCGAGCTTCACAGTAAACCCTAAACCCTTCGACCTTCCCTCCTCCATCCCCGTGCCGCCTCCCTCCTTGGTTACGATTCCTTGGTTAGGGTTCGTTGGTTAGGGCGCGCACACAGATTTTGGTTTGTTGGTTAGGGCGCGTGCACAGATTTTGGTTCATTGATTGCAAAGCAGTTGGGCCAAGTAATAACACCTAATTACATTTGGTTAGTTTGTAGGATCGAAGAGCACATTAAAAGCTACCAGAGGGGGGTGAATGGTAGATTTAAAAATCTTACGTAGCGCAAACAATTAAATCCAAACCCCTTTGGCAGAAAAATGATCTGTTAAAGAAATCGTGTGTGAGACTAATCTAAACGTGTTTCACCGTGACAAAAGTGATATATATCATAGAGAATCAAGTCACGAAGACAACACAAGAAGAATCACTCAATGCCGTCGAGAGAAACTCAAGTTATGATCGAAATATCAAACAAAGGTCAATCTGTCCTACCCGAGAAAAACAGTTCTGGAATGCTGCAAAGAAACTCCTGTAGATCAGAAACCACAAATCCAATGATCGTGAAATTTCTATAGATGATAGATAATCAAGTTGTGAAGCAACCCAAAAAGGATAACCTCAATTGGATCTGTAAAACTGGAGTTATGATAAAACCACTAACGAAAGGTAGTGCTGTCCAGAAACTCGACGAGTAAAACTTGTCTGGAACAAGTCAGACGAACAAGGCACAAAAGTTCTTTCAAACCACGAATTTTATTCAATAGAACACAAGAGGAACAGCCTCAAAGTCGTGCCCCATGAGCTCTGGCCTCCCTTGCTTATATAACCAGCCCTTAGGCCAACCCAATCTTAACTAGGACTTCAATCCTACTCTGATCACGAATCGGAACTTTCCATAACTGCTTAGGACTCTTCTATACACAGATAGAAGCAATATTAAGACTTAAAAACACCTTAGGAACATATCCTATATTCCTAAAACAACTCAAATTCGTGACCCACACAAAATCCTATCATAACCAACTCGATACATTCCATACCGAGCCATAACCGACTCCGCCGCAGCCAAAGTCATCAACTGATACGATCCGATCCTTCCAACCAGATCTTTCCATCCATAAACCATATTCGTAACCATGTTTCCACGTCATGCACCGCATGCATACAGGCAAACACCTTCCTTCGACATCCAGTAACCTTCATATGCACTGTCCTTAATTCAATCATCCTGCGCGACCTCCTGACCCGCTCAACCACACTTCCTCCTGAATTTGGTTGTTGGAACCTCATCTCCCCCATGAGACTAGTCCAAAGGATCCCATCACCAGCCATGAATTGAACTCAAGCAACACTTGCACATTAATAAACAACCAATCCGTACAAGCCCAAGTTCGCGACTTGACTTAAGTCAGTTCCGAACACAACACCTTACGTGAGCACCTCACATAAGAATGTTGCAAAACCACATCAAAACGATATCAGCCATATCAACCAAAACGCGCCAAAAACTTAGCAAATGAACACTAAGCAATCTTTCTAAGAATATAAAGCAAGTTCGAAACATTGCAAGATAAAGGCAGGAACATTGCGATCAAGCTCCGAACCTAGCCAAAGCTAATTGGAGCTTTAGCTGGAGCTTACCAAAGCTAGTACAACCTAGCGCCGAAGCTTACCAAAGCTAGTACAACCTAGCGTCGGAGCTTACCAAAGCTAGTCGGACCTAGCGCCGGAGCTTACCAAAGCTAGTAGGACCTAGCGTCGGAGCTGACCAAATCTAGTCGGAACTAGTCAACCCAAAAGCCGGAGCTAGAGAAACATGTCAGAGCTTAACAAAGACATGCCAGAGCTAAAGACAAAGCTCACCGGAGCTACCCAAAAACATGTCGCACCTTGACAGAGCAAGTCGGACCTATTGTCGGACCTTGCAGAAGCTCGAAGCTAGAGTTGGACCTTGCTAAAAGGAAGTTATTGCAGCATTCAAAACTTTTATTAACAAAGCCAATGTATTCAGTACAAGCCAATGTATTCAACACACATAGGTCTCACAATCTCCCCCTTGATGAATGCATTGGCAACACCATTTAAAATCCGAACATTGGCTTATTCACATTAAAAGTTTTGAAAACAAATTTCTCCCCCTATACATATTTCTCCCCCTTGCATAATTCGCCATATTATCTCTCCCCCCTTTGACAATGTATTTAGCAAGGTTGAAAAGAGAAATTTTAATTATTATGAGCATATTATAACATATACATATAAAACAAAGCGCATCCAAGTCATACTATCAAGTAACTTACACTATCACAACAATGAGATACATAAAGTAGTGTAAGCCATGCTAGAGATCAAATGTAATTTTCAATTTAAGCAAGTCATGATCTCACAAACTTAACTATTTCAATACCTGAAAGCATGACACTTGTTGCTGCGTTTTATTATTTTTCAAAGCACAAATTTAGATCATATGATATTTGCAAGAGATTATATGCACATCTGCCTTATTCTAACTAACCAAGCCAAGCCTATGTCATTTGACAATCAGAAGCTTAAGGACATGGTTTTAGTCATACACAACTTCTTCCAAGTTCATATCTAAGTGCAATGATAAGCCATCTCAAAAGAAGAAGTGCGATGCATGCATATTCTCTTGATTTTTTCTCAATTTATATTTGTTCACAAAAACTCAACATGTGAGTTGATTACTTGATTAACTCTTTATGATTAAAAACACTTGTGAGCATGCAACAAGTTCAAAATAGCAAGAAAGTTCAACCATGACCAGATTTAGTATAAGTAATTATTCCAATTACTAGACATGGCAAAAACTACAAAATGTATAACACGAGTAATGTAGTAAGAACTTTTAGCATGTAAAAGAATCACAAAGTCATATATGTATGAAATACTATGCTCATATTACTTTAATTTCAGATTCACACATAGACTTCTCAAGTTGAAAAACTCCCCTCAATGTAAGCCATGAGGATGCATAACCCCTATTTCACTATGAATGAAACAAAAACGAGTGAAATCCAAAGTTTTTGTAAAAATGTCAGCCAATTGTTGTTCGGTATCTACATGGTGAAGCACAATGTTTCCTTTTTCAACATTATCACGGAGAAAGTGATACCTAATATCAATGTGCTTAGTTATAGAATATTGCACATGGTTTTTAACAATGCAAATGGCACTAGTGTTATCACAAAACAGTGAAACACTATCTAGATCAATCCCATAGTCCTTAAGTGTTTGAACAATCCAAAGAATTTATGAGCAAGCACTAGCAGCAGCTACATATTCAGATTCGGCTGTGGATTGTGCAACTGAATTTTGTTTTCTAGAGGACCAAGCGACAAGTGAATTACCAAGAAAATGACAAGCACCGGAAGTACTTTTCCTATCAATCCTAGAACTTCCAAAATCAGCATCGGAAAATGCTTTCAAAGTAACGGTTGAGGAATAAGGAAGAAAAATGCCAAACTTGAGTTCCATGTAAGTACCTGAGAATCCTTTTGACGGCTTGACGATGTGAAGCACGTGGGGATGCTTGAAACCGTGCACAAAGACATACGTTGAATTGTATGTCTGGTCTTGATGCCGTGAGGTACAAAAGTGATCCGATCATGCTTCTATATTCTTTTTGATCCACGGGTTGACCATCTTCATCAAGTTCAAGTGTTTATGCTGTTCCCATTGGTGTCCGAAGAGGCTTGCTTTTGTCCATGTTGAAGCGCCTTAGGAGGTCTTTTGTATACTTCGTTTGATGCACAAAGATACCCTCCTTGGTTTGCTTGATTTGCAGCCCCAAAAAGTACGTGAGTTCTCCCATCAAACTCATCTCAAATTCTGAACTCATCATAGCTGAAAACTTGGACACAAGATCATGAGAGGCACAACCGAAGATAATATCATCCACATACACTTGAACGAATAATGAGTCATTGCCATGCTTAAGCACAAAAAGAGTTTTATCAACCTTGCCCATAGTAAACCCCTTTTAAAGTAAGAATGTTTTTAACCTATCATACCATGCTCTAGGGGCTTGTTTGAGATCGTACAAGGCTTTGGACAGTTTGTAAACATGATTAGGAAAATCTGAATTTTCAAAACCCGGTGGTTGTTTGACATAAAACTCCTCATCTATGTAGCCATTAAGAAAAGCACATTTAACATCCATTTTATATAGCTTAAACCCTTTAGATGCAGCAAAAGCTAACAAAATTCTTATGGCTTCTAATCTAGCAACAGGAGCAAAAGTTTCATCAAAATCTAGATCTTCAACTTGAGTGAAACCTTGAGCAACCAACCTAGCCTTATTCCTAACCAAAACCCCATCCTCACTTTGTTTATTTTTAGACACCCATTTAGTTCCAATTAAAGTGTGACCTTGAGGTGGAGGTACAAGTTTCCAAACTTTATTTCTTTCAAAATTTTCTAACTCTTCTTGCATGGCAATAATCCAAGATTCATTAGTGAGTGCGTGTGATATATCTTTGGGTTCAAAATAAGCAACAAAAGCAGAATGAGCATGAGAGTTTGGATCGCAAAACCTGAACCGTGTAACTCGTTCATGCAAGCTTCCAATTATCTGTTGCGGGGGATGCTCTTTGTAAAACCGTAAGGAAACAGATGTCTCACAAGCTTCTTCTTCATCAGGGTCTTTCCAGATTGATGAGCTTGTGGCTTGTGGATGATCAAGACAAGCAGAGGTGGTAATCGGAGCTTGTTCACAGTTTGGAGCTGGACACATGTCAACTTCGGAACCACCAGGTAGTATCACCAACTCTTCTTCATCTTCGAAAATACCCTCCCCCTGAGGATATGGATCTGGTCCTGCAATACCGGAGCTAGTACCTGTGCTAGCTTCATCAAAAGAAACTTCACAAGTCTCCACAATTTTGTTAGTGTCAAGTAAAAACACACGGTAGCCTCTAGTATGAGATGGATAACCAAGAAACATGCCATCAATGGATCTAGGTTCAAATTTATCAAGATTAAGCATTTGCATCCAAAGACCCGAAAGTGTGTAACACTAGGCCTATGTCCAAACTGGAGCTCATATAGGGTTTTAACTAGCTTAGAGCGCAAGAAAATACAATTTGAGACATAACAAGCGGTTGCAATCGCATCAACTCAAAATTTCCTAGGAGTTTGATATTCATCAGGCATAGTCCTAGCCATCTCAACTAAGGTTCTGTTCTTTCTTTCTACAACACCATTTTGTTGAGGTACATATGGTGAAGAAAATTGATGATCTATTCCATTTTCAGAACAAAAGTGATCAAAAGATTGATTTTTAAATTCAGTTCCGTTATCACTTCTAATTGCTTTTAAAGATCCTGGATGATCAATTGATAATCTAATAAATAAAGTTCTAAAGTGACTAAAAGCTTCATTCTTAGACGCCATAAAGTAAACCCAAGAGTATCTAGAATAATCATCAACAATAACAAGAACATACCATTTACCTCCGAAGGATTGAACACGTGAAGGTCCTACGGTGTCAAGGTGCAAAAGTTGACCCGGTTCAGTTGTCATGATCATTGTGAACCTGCAACCATCTTAGCATGTCTACAAGAAGAGCACACAATTTCTTTGTCCCCTTTAAGTTTAGGCAGCCCACGTATGCGATCAAGAGCACTAACACGCGTTAGGTGATCAAAGCCTACGTGACCAAGTCTACGATGCCAAAAATATAAGTCTTTTGAATCATTAGCAACTAGACACCTATGCTTAGAGGAAGACATATCAAAATCAGCTTTAAAAACTCTTCCAAATCGAGACATGATAAAAATAATCTCACTATTTGAACCTACAACTTTGCAGCAGTTTTTATTGAAAATAATTTCCAGATTTTCATCTAGCAATTGTGAAACAGAAAGCAAGTTGTATTTAAAATTTTTGACAAGTGCCACATCCTTCAAAGTGTAGTGATCATTTACTCTAACTGAACCCTTAGCAATTATAGGAGTTGAAGAATTATCGTCAAAAGTAACATTCTCTACACATGACACAAAAGAGAGAGAGGAGAACCATTCTTTGTTACCGGTCATGTGGCGTGAGCAACCTAAATCCACAATCCAAATGTTCTCCTTCCTCAAGCATGTAACCTACATAGAAACACAATACGTCGATGACTCAATACTGGGGTTAGTCAAAATGCATTTAGGTATCCAGTACTGAGTCACACGACGTGCAGCAGGAAAAACACGCGAAAGCTAAGATAAAACAACAGGTTTATGAGTCAAAGTTTGAGGTTTTCTATTCTTAACTCGTTTAGCACAAAAACCAGTAGCTCCGGAGGTAAAAGCAACAGTTCCAAAAGACAAGGCTGAAGCTCCGGAAGCAAAAGCTAAAGTTTCGAAGGAAACAACAGAAGGTCTGGGAGCTCTCGAAGCTATTGAAACTACCGGAGCTGCTTTTGTGGATTTCTTACCAGAAGGTCCGGAAGCTACCTTTTCAAATTTCTGACTCACTAAAACAGGTTGTGTTTTTCTAATTGCATGAAAGTTATAAGATCTAGCAATCATTTTATCCCTTTTAATTTGTTTAGCTAGTCTATAACAAAAATCTATGACATGACCATCTCTACCACAGTAGGTACAATGAAATTTAACTTTGTGTTCATGTCTAGATGAGCAAGCAATATTTTTACTTGAAACCAAATGAGACAGCACTCCTGCAGATTTGAAAACCACTTCTTTTTGTTTAGGAACTGTTTGAATCAAACCACTTCCTAATGACTTTACAATTTTAGGTGGATGTGCCTTAGCATGAGCATGAGAATCAAAACCTAAACCAGTTTTATCATTGCAAGACTTGGAAGAATTCAGCAGCAAGTTTAGGTTCTTATTCCCATTACAAAACCGATCTAATGTCCTATGCATGTTATCAAGTTTATTGGACATATAAAGGCAATTTTCACATGAAGTTTTTCCTTTTAATTCGCAATTGGAACAATATTTAACTTCATGAGAACATAAAGCATTATTCAATATTGAAATTTCATTCATAGCATCTTTTAGTTTATTTTCAAGATCATCACAACTAGAACAATGCAAATCAATTGTAGAACAAGAAGCATCTTTTAAATTTTCAATGTCAAGTGCAGCAAGCTTTTTGTTCTTTTCAATTTCAAGTTCAAGTCTATCTAGAGTGGAGGAGTGTGCAGTTCTTAGTGTGGACAATTGTTCATAGATTAAATCACATGAGGGACAAGAATCATCACTAGGAATCAGGGTTTTCAAACGGTTGATTTCAGATTCTAGTGATTTAATTTTAGCCGCATTATCTCTAAGCTTTTTGTCCTTTTTCTTAACAATAATAGTTGCACGAGAAATTGCATCACACATTTCATTACATGTAGAACATACCTCATCATCGTCATTGTTGTGTTTTGCACCCTCCTGACTTGATCTTGATCTTGTTTTGCCCGCCATGAAGCATAAGTTGGCTAGATCGTCATCATCTTCATCACTTTCAAAGTCTACATCGCTTGAACTGAGCTCTTGAAGTGCAGTGATGAAGCTGTTAATCATCTTGCGTCCTATGGTACCCTTCTTTTTCTTGTTGAGGTTTCCAGAGGTGAGCTTGACCTTGTTCTGTTTTTCTTTACGGGTAATAGGACCTGAAAGGTTAAGGCATTCTGTACGAAAGTGTCCTGTCTTACCACATTCAAAACAGCGTTGAGGTCCGGAGCTTCCTCTCCTTCTAGTTCTCACATTTTGCAATGCTTTTGAGAACCTATTAGAGATTAGTGCTAACTCCTCTTCTGAAAATTCCTCGATCTGCTCCAGGGTTAGTGAGGACAACAAAGCAAGAGTATTGCAAGATGATGATTGGCTGGAGCTAGGCATATCACGTTGTGAGACAAATGCAATAGACTTATTTGGGTTCTTACGTGATAAGATGTCAATTTCATGAGTTTTGAGTTCAGAGTAAAGCACATCTAATGTAAGAGAACTCATGACAGTTGATTCACAAATAGATGTAACTTTCATCTCCCAGATTGACATGTCTAATGCACTAAGAAGTTGCCTAGCATTTTCAGCATCAGAAAAATTAACGTTGACACTACGCAAGTTACTGAGAATTTTGTTAAACCGAGCAAAGATATCATCGATGGACTCACCGGGTTGCATCTCAAAACGCATGTATTCTTTCTTGAACATGTCTTGCCTTACCTCCTTGATCATTTTGGATCCTTCGTGATAGTCACAAAGTGCTTTCCATACATCGTATGCCGATCGGAGATGTGCAACATGGTTGAAGTCGCTCTGAGTGAGTCCTTGGATGATCAAGTTTCGGGCTTTGTTGTTGTTGTCGACGTCCCGTAGGTTTGTGGCCGTAACTTGACTGTTAGGTGGCACTTCGTAAGGCTTGTACACCTTCTCCCATATTGCGAAGCCTTGCACCTAGATGAAAGCCTCCATGCGTGCCTTCCAAACCTGAAAATCAATACCAGCAAACACACAAGGTTTGGCGGAGTATTTCTCCATGATGATTAGTCAAAAACACGTGCAAATAACAATTATTAGAGCACTGTGGCTCTGATACCAATTGTAGGATCGAAGAGCATGTGAAAAGCTAACAGAGGGGGGTGAATGGTAGATTTAAAAATCTTACGCAGCGGAAACAATTAAATCCCAACCCCTTTGGCAGAAAAACGATCTGTTAAAGAAATCGTGTGTGAGACTAATCTAAACGTGTTTCACCATGACAAAAGTGATAGATATCAGAGAGAATCAAGTCACGAATACAACAAAAGATGAATCACTCAAATCTGTCAAGAGAAACTCAAGTTATGATCGAAAGATCAAACAAAGGTCAAGCTGTCCTACCCAAGAAAAACAGTTTTGGAACGCTGCAAAGAAACTCGTGTAGATCAGAAACCACAAATCCAATGATCGTGAAATTTTTATAGATGATAGATAATCAAGTTGTGCAGACAACCCAAAAGGAATCACATTAATTGGATCTGTAAAACTTGAGTTATGATAAACCATCGACAAAAGGTAGTGCTATCTAGAAACTCGACGAGTAAAACTTGTCTGGAACAATTCAGACGAACAAGGCACAAAAGTTCCTTCAAACCACGAATTTTATTCAATAGAACACAAGAGGAACAGCCTCAAAGTCGTGCCCCATGAGCTCTGGCCTCCCTTGTTTATATAACCAGCCCTTAGGCCAACCCAATCTTAACTAGGACTCCAATCCTACTCCGATCACGAATCGAAACTTTCCATAACTGCTTAGGACTCTTCTATAAGCAGATAGAAGCAATATTAAGACTTCCAAACACCTTAGGAACATATCCTATATTCCTAAAACAACTCAAATTCGTGACCCACCCGAAATCCTATCATAACCAACTCGATACTTTCCATACAGAGCCATAACCGACTCCGCCGCAGCCAAAGTCATCAACTGATACGATTTGATCCTTCCAACCAGATATTTCCATCCATAAACCATCTTTGGAACCATGTTGCCACGTCATGCACCGCATGCATATGTGCAAACACCTTCCTTTGACGTCCAGTAACCTTCATATGCACTGCCCTTGATTCAATCATCCTGCGCGACCTCCTGACCCGCTCAACCACACTTCCTCCTGAATTTGGTTGTTGGAACCTCATCTCCTCCCTGAGACTAGTCCAAAGGATCCCGTCACCAGCCATGACTTGAACTCAAGCAACACCTGCACATGAATAAACAACCAGTCCGTACGAGCCCAAGTCCGCGACTTGACTCAAGTCAGTTCCAAACACAACACCTTGTGTGAGAACCTCACATAAGCATGTTGCAAAACCACAACAAAATGATATCAGCCATATCAACCAAAACGCAACAAAAACTTAGCAAATGAATACTAAGCAATCTTTCTAAGAATATAAAGCAAGTTCCAAATATTGCAAGATAAAGGCAGGAACATTTCGATCAAGCTCCGAACCTAGCCAAAGCTAACCAGAGCTTGAGCTGGAGCTTACCAAAGCTAGTACAACCTAGCGCCGGAGCTTACCAAATCTAGTACAACCTAGCACCACAGCTTACCAAAGCTAGTTGGACCTAGCGCTGGAGCTTACCAAAGCTAGTAGGACCTAGCGTCGGAGCTGACCAAAACTAGTCAGAACTAGTCAACCCAAAAGCTGGAGCTAGAGAAACATGTCGGAGCTTAACAAAGACATGCCAGAGCTATCAAAGACATGCCGAAGGTAAAGACAAAGCTCACCGGAGCTACCCAAAAACATGTCGAACCTTTACAGAGCAAGTTGGACCTATTGTCGGACCTTGCAGAAGCTCGGAGCTAGAGTCGGACCTTGCTAAAAGGATGTTATTGCAGCATTCAAAACTTTTATTGACAAAGCCAATGTATTCAGTACAAGCCAATGTATTCAGCACACATAGGCCTCACAGAGTTATACTGCACCCTGCCCTGACCTGTCCAGCGAACTGAGCTTATACTCCACTTTGCTAATGTTATTTACTTGGATAATGATGGTTTAGTACATATCCGCTTGTCATCCAATTTATAACTATTGATCACAGTTTTGTAACTTAAGGGGATTTAAATACCATTAGGTTTCTCAGAAAGTTTTTGAATTCTTATTTACTTTTGAAGCAATAAAATTATTGGAAAACAAGAGCTTAAAATTTTCTTGTGATAATTTAGAGGTTGCCCTTAAAAATTTAACTGTAGATGTAGTTAAAGTTTCAAGGAACACTACGGAAATTATGTTTTGTTCAAATATACATTATGCATCAAGATTCAAGAGACATGAGTTTAACAAATAGAAATGTTTTTATATATGTCATTATAGATTTTCAGTCATTTTTATATATAAATAAACTCTATCTTAATATTCAGTACAGGGCCTCAAATTTAGCCAGCCCGGCCCTGCCTAAACTCTCTTACCCCCTTTACGAAATAATAACGAATGTTAAGCACAACTCTTTAGTTAATTCTGATACAAACCTATGTTTTTTGGGTGGTTTTAAACCCATAGCTATTGCAAACAATCCCTTTCATTTTTAATTATGTTGGTCTTAACCCCCCCTGTGCTTCTGCACCTCCCTGGACATGAAGTCGATTCAGCGATAAGATCACAACGATCATCTTCTTGATCCATTACTTCCACCATCATGTCTCCACATAAGTGATTAAGAATAAATCTATTAAGTCTTCCTCCTTTGTGATATGTTCCTATTCCTAATCCATCACTACTGCTTTTTTATCCACCACTTGCTCACTGCTTAATCTATTATTTTTTGCTTCCTTCAATATGTTGACTGATTTTTTAATTTCATCATCACCATTACTAGATGCATAATGACACAGCAAAATTCCACACTATTCAGATCCGAATTAATCATTTCAGTTGTGACGCCCGGTTCCGAAAATGAACCAAGCTAACGCATATGTGTGCCCAGGATGTTCAACACACATACACGAGTGATTCACAAATGATAAACAGATAATTACCACAACTCAAATTATTAAATAAGTACTCTTATTACATACTTCATTATATCCTCGAATACAAGCTCTAATGGATATTAATGACAAGTTCAACTAATGCAACGGAAATAAACTAATTAAGCAACTAAGAAACTAAGCAAAAGGGATAGCGCGGCTCCAATAACACCACAGGCAAAATTGACGGTAGACACAGCCTAGAACTCCGCATTATCGCCATTAAACTCACAATTCTGACCTGCAATTGTTGGGGGGGATTGCAAGAGTGAGTACATGTCGTACTCAGCAAGTGTGGAAAGTATGACATGTGGCTGATTCAAATGACGACAATAATAATGGCTAAGTGCTGAAAAGTATAATAAAACATTTGAAAAGCAGTGTATCATATTATGTGAAGTAAACCCATCATAAACCATCTGTGATGCCCGGTTCCGAAAATTAACCAAGCTAACGCATATGTGTGCCCAGGATGTTCAACACACATACACGAGTGATTCACAAATGATAAACAGATAATTACCATAGCTCAAATTATTAAATAAGTACTCTTATTACATAATTCATTATATCCTCGAATACAAGCTCTAATGAATATTAATGACAAGTTCAACTAATGCAGCGGAAATAAACTAATTAAGCAATTAAGCATAAGGGATAGCGCAGCTCCAATAACACCACAGGCAAAGCTGACGGTAGACACGGCCTAGATCTCCACATTATCGCCATTAAACTCACAATTCTGACCTGCAACTGTTGGGGGGGATTGCAAGAGTGAGTACATGTCGTACTCAGCAAGTGTGGAAAGTATGACACGTGGTTGATTCAAATGACGATAATAATAATGGCTAAGTGCTGAAAAGTACAGTAAAACATTTGAAAAGCAGTGTATCATATTATGTGAAGTAAACCCATCATAAACCATGTAACCATAATAATACCAGTCCATAAATCACCATTACCAATAACCATAATCAATGTCATAAACCATAATATCCATCCCATAACCATAACCATAATCATAACAACCATAACCATCACCAAACCATAACCATCCCAAATCCCAAATTCCCTCTAATCATGTAGGTCATCTAGGCGCTCATAACCGGGAGCACGGCTATCATGATAGTTTTAAATTAACTCTGCAGAGTTTGTACCACTTTACCCACGTGTTTGTGATTTCATCACCCGTCGGTGACTAAAGAACCTCCCTTATGCCAATTACACTTCCTTTGGTGTATGGCCAAGAGATCACAAAATAGCCTTTACAAAAGGATTACTAGTCTATTCAGACCCCACTGAGGTTTCACCGGTGGCGATGCCTCCAACTGAGCACATCTTCAACCAAGGGCCCCCTCTTGAGCCATTCGGAACCCAGGGTAGTCCCACCAATCATCAACAAACCCAATCCGACTACCCCTTCCCCGAGCATCCACAATGGTCCAAACAGCACTAGCAAAGCCCTAATTAATCAGCTACGCCGCACCCATACTTGGCCTCGTGGTGGCACTGTAGTCCTGGCTTATTCTCGCATGAACTGTTCCTTAGATCTAAAGCAAGCAAACCACCATAACATCCAACCCATCCACATACCAGGCTTGCTTAGATCACCCATTACCATACTGTATCGACCAGTTCACATTAACCAGAATATCATTAATACATAATTAAATATGTAGTGTTGTTTTTCCATCCCAATTAATTAAGCGAAGCAAAAAGGTAAAAACCTTTCCCGACTCTCTACCATATATTCCAGGTGACAAGGGTGGTTAAACAAATCTAGTAAACTTCCTACCGTAGGATTCCCATCAAATTGACACAAGCATGCAGTTTACAAACAAAACATTTATTTTAAAAACAGGATCAATATTCTTCAAGGACACTTGCCTTGCTCCGGCGGATAGGGTTGCTCAAGCGCTTCGAAATCTTGATTCTGAAAATCCTCGTACACGATCTCTTGAGCACTTCCCTCTACTCGTGATCACACGTAAAAGAAAACATATACAAATCATCATGATGCACACACATTAATCAACATGCGATGATATGCATGCATGCAAAGATCAATTATTAATTAACTACAGTTGTTTATTAATTAGATGCAACTAGTTCGTACGTGTTCATATGAGTTTACATGGGTTTTAGCGAGAATTAATGCTGCTGAAAATAAAAAGACGACGCAACTACGATCAATTTACATCTATTAGATTCAATATGGTCGCTAAACTTCACATCGGGAACATGGCCTACCGTAGATGTGATGGCTTCGATGATCGCAGGATGGGGACAATGTGTAGGCGAAGTAGATGCGCAGGGTCCTCCGGCGGCACGACGACGGAGACGATCTCCGGTGGACGACGGCACCCTCCTCTTTTTCTTCCTCTTCTTCTCCTCTTTTTTTCTTCCTTTTCTTCCCCTGGCAGCGCAGCCCTCTGGTGCGTTTTCTTCTAGCGTCTCTGGCGGCGGCTGCTTTTTCTGGAGCTGGGAAAACATACGAAGGCTACGGGAGTTTTTATAGGCGGTGGGACCGCGTGGGATCGGGCGCGTCGCGCGGCGCGCGTTGCGTGCGGGCGAATCGGCGCATATCGCGCGTCGGTACGGGCGAGCGGGGTGGGGCCAGGGCGCGGGAGCCGGGCGAGGCGCGGTGCGAGGGAGGCGGGAGCGTGCGGCGCGGGATTCGCGCTGGCGGGCGTCAGGCGGAGGGGCCGGTGCAGGGTGAGGCTGCAGGGCACGTGGGAGGCGGGGCCCAGGCGGCGGGGTGGCGTGGGCGCTGGCGCGATTCGGGGTGGGCGCTGGAGGTGCGTGCGCCGCGCGCGGGGGCCAAGGCAGGCGGCGTCAGTCGCGTGCGTGGGCGTCGGGGCGTCGGCGGCAGTTGCGGTGCAGTGGGGCCCGGGCGGGGCGTGATGGCGCATGGCTGGCTGGGCCGATACGGCCTGGCCGGCGGGAGGTTGGTTTTTGCTTTTTTTCTTTTTTTATAAATATATTACTATTTATTATTTTTTTACATTACTTATTTATTTTTATTATTATTTTTTATATACAGTTATTATGTATATTATTTATATATATATATATATTTATATATATTTACATACATTTTATTATTATTATTTTATACTTATTCCCTATTACAAGTTTTACGCTATTATTTTATTTTTCTTCTTTTGCTACATACATTTGTATATATGCTCCACCTTTTATGTTTTATTATTTTTCTTTTATCCTACTAATGTTTAATGCATGATCATGTATGCAATGCATGATGCGAAAATTTAGGGTGTTACAAACCTACCCCCCTTAAAGTGAATCTCGCCCTCGAGATTCGACAGCGTGGAGAAAAGATGCGGGAATTCTGCCTTCAGGTCTTCTTCACGTTCCCACGTAGCTTCAAATTCTATATGGTGTTTCCATTGCACTTTGCACCAACGGATCCTCTTATTTCTTGTGACCCTTTCCTTCACGTCCAAAATTGTGATAGGTTGCTCGACATAGGACAAATCCTCTTGAAGTTCTAACTCGTCCATCGGCACTTGTTCTTCCGGTACCCTGAGACACTTCTTGAGTTGAGAGACATGAAATACGTCGTGTACATCGGAGAGATACGCCGGAAGCTCAAGTCGATATGATACTTTTCCTCGTTTGTCCAAAATCTTGAATGGTCCAATGTAACGTGGTGCCAGTTTTCCTTTGACGTTAAACCGTCGCTGACCTCTGATAGGTGACACTTTGAGGTATACTAAATCTCCAACTTCAAAAGTCAGACTCCTTCGCCTATTATCAGCATAACCTTTCTGTCGAGACTGGGCAACCTTTAAGTTTTCCCGTATTATTTGGACTTGCCTTTCAGCATCTTGTAACACGTTAGGACCAAATACTTGGTTCTCTCCTGTTTCATTCCAAAACAAGGGGGTCCTACACTTCCTTCCGTACAATGCTTCGTAGGGTGACATTTTCAGACTTGCTTGGTAGCTATTGTTGTACGAGAATTCAGCATATGGCAAACTTTTATCCCAACTTTTCCCATGCTTTAAAACACAAGCTCTTAACATATATTCCAAAATTTGATTGGTCCTCTCGGTTTGTCCATCTGTTTGAGGGTGATATGCTGAGCTGAAATTCAACCTTGTTCCCATTGCTTCATGCAATTCCTGCCAAAATCTGGAGGTAAACTGAGAACCTCTATCCGAGACTATCTTCTTCGGTACTCCGTGTCGACACACAATATGCTCCATATACAATTCTTCTAGCTTCGCGGTGGTATATGTGGTCTTGACAGGAATGAAGTGAGCTGATTTTGTCAATCGATCCACGATTACCCAAATCGAGTCATATTCGGACTGTGTACGTGGTAATCTAACTATAAAGTCCATACCAATCTCTTCCCACTTCCACTCCGGAATCTTTAATGGTTGCAATAATCCAGCTGGCCTTTGGTGTTCAGCTTTAACTCGTTGGCACACATCGCATAACGCAACGTATTCAGCTATGTCCTTCTTCATGCTAGCCCACCAATAGCAAGTCTTCAAGTCTTTGTACATCTTTGTACAACCAGGGTGAATTGAGTAAGGCGAGTCATGTGCCTCTTTTAATATTGTCTCCCGAATATGCTTTACATTAGGCACAACGATTCTCTTTCCAAGCCATAAGGTACCATGTTCGTCCTCATCAAATCTGAATTCTCTTCCTTCTTGGATCTTTTCCTTGATTTCCTTGATCTCTTCATCCGTGGTTTGTGCTTCTCGAATTTCTTGCTCCAGGGTCAGATTTAACTCCATTATTCCCATCTCATTCACAAATCCAAGGTTCAACCGTTCGAATTCCTTACGTAGCTCGGATGGTAACTCTCGAAACGTGAGTTGGTGAGTTACTCCCTTTCTACTCAAAGCATCGGCCACTACATTGGCCTTTCCCAGATGATAGTTGATCCCCAAATCATAATCTTTGATGAGCTCCAACCATCTTCGTTGCCTCAAATTCAGATCTTTTTGTGTGAAAATATACTTCAAACTCTTGTGATCCGTATAAACTTCACACCTATGTCCAATGATATAGTACCTCCAAATCTTCAATGCGTGTACCACGGCTGCGAGTTCCAAATCGTGCGTGGGGTAATTCTGCTCATGTTTCTTCAATTGTCTGGACGCATAAGCGACCACTTGACCTTCTTGCATAAGCAAGCATCCGAGTCCTTGTCTTGATGCATCACAATATATATCAAAACTCTTGCTTACATCCGGCAATACTAACACCGGTGCGGTTGTCAACCTTTTCTTCAACTCCTCAAAACTGTTTTGACAAGCTTCAGTCCATTGGAAAGCCTTCCCCTTCATTAGCAATTCCGTCATGGGCTTGGCTATCTTGGAAAAGTCCTTGATGAATCGACGGTAATATCCAGCCATCCCAAGAAAACTCCTTATTTCCTTGATGTTTTGTGGTGGTTCCCACTTCAACACATCCCTGACTTTACCAGGGTCAACCGATACTCCTCCTCCTGAGATGATATGACCAAAAAATGGCACCTCTTTCAACCAAAACTGACACTTGTTGAACCTGGCATACAATTGATGTTCACTCAATTTCTGCAACGTAAGCCTCAAGTGTTCCTCATGTTCCTTCTCATCCTTCGAGTATATCATAATATCATCAATGAATACCACAACAAACTTATCCAAGTACTCCATGAAAACCCATAACCATAAACCAAACCATAACCAATACCAAACCATAACCATCCCAAATAACCATCCGAAATCCCAAATTCCCTCTAATCATGTAGGTCATCCAGGCGCTCATAACCGGGAGCACGACTATCATGATAGTTTTAAATTAACTCTGTAGAGTTTGTACCACTTTACCCACGTGTTTGTGATTTCATCACCCGTCGCGACTAAAGAACCTCCCTTATGCCAATTACACTTCCTTTGGTGTATGGCCAAGAGATCACAAAATAGCCTTTACAAATGGATTACTAGTCTATTCAGACCCCACTGAGGTTTCACCGGTGGCGATGCCTCGAACTGAGCACATCTTCAACCAAGGGCCCCCTCTTGAGCCATTCGGATCCCAGGGTAGTCCCACCAATCATCAACAAACCCAATCCGGCTACCCCTTCCCCGAGCATCCACAATGGTCCAAACAGCACTAGGAAAGCCCTAATTAATCAGCTACGCTGCACCCATACTTGGCCACGTGGTGGCACTGTAGTCCTGGCTTATTCTCGCATGAACCGGTCCTTAGATCTAAAGCAAGCAAACCACCATAACATCCAACCCATCCACATACCAGGCTTGCTTAGATCACCCATTACCATACTGTATCGACCAGTTCACATTAACCAGAATATCATTAATACATAATTAAATATGTAGTGTTGTTTTTCCATCCCAATTAATTAAGCGAAGCAAAAAGGTAAAAACCCTTCCCGACTCTCTACCATATATTCCAGGTGACAAGGGTGGTTAAACAAATCTAGTAAACTTCCTACCATAGGATTCCCATCAAATTGACACAAGCATGCAGTTTGCAAACAAAACATTTATTTTAAAAACAGGATAAATATGCTTCAAGGACACTTGCCTTGCTCCGGCAGATAGGGTTGCTCAAGCGCTTCGAAATCTTGATTCTGAAAATCCTCGTACACGATCTCTTGAGCACTTCCCTCTACTCGTGATCACACGTACAAGAAAACATATACAAATCAACATGATGCACACACATTAATCAACATGCGATGATATGCATGCATGCAAAGATCAATTATTAATTAACTACAGTTGTTTATTAATTAGATGCAACTAGTTCGTACGTGTTCATATGAGTTTACGGGGGTTTTAGCGAGAATTAATGCTGCTGAAAATAAAAAGACAATGCAACTACGATCAATTTACGTCTATTAGATTCAATATGGTCGCTAAAATTCGCATCGGGAACATGGCCTACCGTAGATGCGATGGCTTCGATGATCCCGGGATGGGGACAATGCATAGGCGAAGTAGATGCGCAGGGTCCTCCGGCGGCACGACGACGGCGCCGATCTCCGGTGGACGACGGCACCCTCCTCTTTTTCTTCCTCTTCTTCTCCTCTTTTTTTCTTCCTTTTCTTCCCTGGCGGCGCAGCCCTCTGGTGCGTTTTCTTCTAGCGTCTCTGGCAGCGGTGATGATTTCTGGCGGCGACTGCTTTTTCTGGAGCTGGGAAAACCTATGAAGGCTACGGGAGTTTTTATAGGCGGCGGGACCGCGTGGGATCGGGCGCGTCGCGCGGCGCGCGTTGCAGGCGGGCGAATCGGCGCGTATCGCGTGTCGGTACGGGCGAGCGGGGTGGGGCCAGGGAGCGGGAGCCGGGCGAGGCGCGGTGCGAGGGAGGCGGGAGCGTGCGGCGCATGATTCGCGCTGGCGGGCGTCAGGCGGCGGGGCCGGTGCGGGGTGAGGCTGCGGGGCACGTGGGAGGCGGGGCCCAGGCGGCGGGGTGGTGTGGGCGCTGGCGCGATTCGGGGTGGGCGCTGGAGGTGCGAGCGGCGCGCGCGGGGGCCAAGGCAGGCGGCGTCGGTCGCGTGCGTGGGCGTCGGGGCGTCGGCGGGAGTTGCGGTGCGGTGGGGCCCGGGCGGGGCGTGATGGCGCGTGGCTGGCTGGGCCGATACGGCCTGGCCGGCGGGAGGTTGGTTTTTCTTTTTTTTTTTTCTTTTTTTATAAATATATTACTATTTATAATTTTTTTATATTACTTATTTATTTTTATTATTATTTTTTATATATAGTTATTATATATATTATTTATATATATATTTATATATATATTTATATACATTTTATTATTATTATTTTATACTTATTCCCTATTACAAGTTTTACGCTATTATTTTATTTTTCTTCTTTTGCTACATACATTTGTATATATGCTCCACCTTTTATGTTTTATTATTTTTCTTTTATCCTACTAATGTTTAATCTATGATCATGTATGCAATGCATGATGCGAAAATTTAGGGTGTTACATCAGTAAAAAACTTAAGAAGACGTGTGTTCCTGACCTTCATTGCGTTTGGCCTTCAACTTCTCCACCCTCCCTAAGGAGTTCTCGTCCACCGAAGAGCTTTTTCTCTTGCTCAACCATGTGCAGTCACCGTTGTCGAAGCCTTAGTAATAGCCGCCAAATAGTGCACTGCATGGACATACTCTCTCCTTCGGACTCTGTAATCTGTTCAAGATTCAAATACTTATGGACTTCCGAATTCCAAAAGGAAAAGGAATTAGTATTAATACCAACCTCCATATTATGAGTTACCACAACCACTGCCACCTTCTGCGCTTCATCATTTGGTGCACACTCACTCTCCTGATGATAAGCGCTTCCATTCTCCCAAACACCAGTTTCCTTTGAACAGTTTCTTGAACTTGTTAGATATTCTAACTGCGCTGGATTAACAGATTGGTTTGTCCAAACCAAATTATGTATCAAGTAGCTATAGTAGGAGTAGCTGAATAATTAGTTGAATAAAGTTAGTTCTTCATTACTAGTTTGATCATACTTGATGAGCTAACATATCAATCGATATTGATAAATTGTTTGACACGCACAAGTGGTTGATGGTTTTGCAGGACACTTCATGTAGAGTTAATATGCCATTCATTATATTTTTTGTCTTATTAGTTCTAGCATGGAAAGCCCTAAGAAGACTGGTGCTGGTAGTAACAATAAAGAAGACAACATGGAGTTTACTGACTCCAGCAATTCAGGCTCCTTTCACAGTCCATCGGATCCTTTTCCAAATATAAAAATGAAAAAGACTTCAGAGGATCTAGACCCAGAATATGATCCTGCCGACGAGGTATGGATCATGAATCTTAACTTCAGCAGTTCAAGTTAATGTTCGTTGTCAAGTATACAAAGTATTATAATTCTTTTCTACCTAGATTAATCGCGAAGACAACGAGGTGACTTCGGCTCCTAAAACCGCAGAAGGTTCTCCAATGGATGAATCCTTAGCTTCACTCAAGCGGAAACGAGGGCAACGAGGTCCCAATAAGGGTCCATTGGACCGCATCATGTACATAACAAGGGTCGGTCCAGGTGGGCTTCCCCAAGAACCACTAGATTCAGTTACTAAGTACCGAAATACATGTGGTTTTCTCGTTAGAGAGCTTGTGCGGATCACAATCGAGAATTGGAGGAAATTACCCGAGGAGACCAAGAATGAGTTGTGGGAAAGGATAAAGAAATAATTCATGTTCCCAAAAGGCACAAAAGAAGCTGTAAAGAAAGCAACATTGGTCTCTTGCGGCAAGAAGTTTCATGGCTGGAAGAGTGAAATGAATGCATATGTTAAGGCCGATAAGGTCCCTAGCCCAAGGAAGATGGGAAAAATCACACAAGCTCAGTGGCAAGAATTTGTTCGTCAAAAGACCACACCTGATGCTAAAGCCCTAAGTGCAACTAGGTCAGAGCTTGACAAAAAGAACAAATACCATGATCGCTTGGGGTCTGCCGGATATGCCCCCAAAGTCCAGAAATGGAATAAGATATTAGATGAAATTACCAGTAAGGGCAATCCTCACCCGTTAGAAGGCTGCAAATTAGAACTCAACGGTGGGTCTTTGCTCGGTCAAGTTTGACCAGCGAGGGTGAACTTGTAAAGCCCGACTTTGTGCATGAAGTAGAGGAAAAAATGAAAGAAGTAATTGAAAAGATATAGAAGGTTCTCTTCAAGCCGAAGAGGGAAAATGACCAACTTACTGCTATCCTAGGAAACCCTGAACACAGTGGACGGGTTCGAACAATCTCTTCTCAAATATCTTGGCTAGATGGTTTCCCGAAAGATAAAGAGACATATAGAAGACATGAGAAGTTCAAGAAAACACTTGATGAAACGATTGCTCAAAAGGTCAAGGGAAATGTGCAAGAAATAATGGAACAACTTAGAAAATTGGGGCAATTATTGGCGCCGAGTACAACCATGGTTCCCGTGCTAGAGCAATTGGTATCTCCAACTACCTACCCTAGCAGCGTAGGTTCTGTGTCAGGCTCAGGGTCAACTCATAAGTTCATTGTCGATGATATTGCTAAGGACGGATCTTGTTGTCTTCTTGTCCCGATCGGCAGAGCAGGGAACAAAACCAAACAGGCTACCACTGCTATGGCAAAGCCTGATCGTGACTTCAATGGCAATCCACTTTCGTTGTATTATGCCGTGGTGCAAGTTCTTCAGATCATTGATAATGATTATGAAGATTATGAAATAGACCACATCAAACATGAGGGGATCGCGACTCTGGGGCAGGCTGTCAATGAATTAATTCTTTGGCACCGGCACGATATCGCATTGGACGATGAGCCGATTTCTAGTCCCATCGCATCTCAAAATACTGCAACCCCATCTTCTTAGGCAAAAGTCCAGGAAGATCCACTCCCAGTCCAAGAAGATCTACTCCAAGTCCAAGAAGATCCACTCCTAGTCTAGGAACAAGTTGGACAATAGCTTCAAACAGTACCAGAGCAAGCTGTTGCTAGTAAAGAGCAACCAGTTGAGCAACAACTTGAAGTAGTACTAGAGCCAACAACTCGGAGTAAAGAGCAATCAGTTGAACAACGGGTTCAACAACAAGCCAGTGTCCAACTTCCGATGACTACTCCTCGATCATCAGTGCCTATCAAAGTTAGCCCATATGAAATTAAGAAACCTTCATCAGAAGTGTCAAAGTATTTGGAAAATATGAAGGAAAATATTAGAAAGTCGAGTGCATCTCGTTCTTCTCATGATCCAGCATTAGAAGATGTCGAGGAGTGAGAAGAAGATGGTGTCAAGTATAATTAGCAGACAACTTTAGTTGAATCAGGAGTTCCAATATACAAGCTTGAGGATGTTCCACCTAAATTTGAGAATGGGAAGCCGTTCATGACATCCGTACAACTTAGCAAACAATCTGCCCCATTCAAAAGAATGCACGAGTGGTACATCACTGCCAGCACAAAATATGATCTTTCTTGCATCACATTTTGTATTACAAAAGAAGCATTCTGGAGCACTGGAGAAAATAAAAGAGTCATTTTATTTGAAGAGTTGTATACCCTTTTCCATTAGGGCATGCTCGAAATCAACCTGCTACTCGTCTGGTGCTTGTAAGTGCCTCTAATATTTTGTATTTGCTTTTCTTACTACACACATACACATTTCATGAGATTATAACAATTCTGGACTTCTTCAATAGAATGCAATACATGGATAATGAAAAGATAAAATGCAAGACAGGTATCCTTGACCCTACACGGATTGCAAAGACGCTATTCGACATCAAGGCGGATCATAAATCAGTACAGTTCAAGCACATGAGAAAAAAAATTTGAAAAATCAATCGCAAAACTTAAGGATAGAAGGACAGAAATTGCAGCTTACATAGGGCATGCAATGTTTAACTTTGTCAGATACGGCAAGGACCTCGTAAAGGCTCCGTACCACTTCGAGTAAGTTTGACAAATGACATTGAAATAGCAATTATTGCTAATTGTTAACATAACATGTGTGTTTGTATGTGTGCAGTAACCACTACATAATGATCTTCATAAAGCCAACACAAGGTTTGGCAACAGTCTTGGACTCAGCCGATTACCCACCAGATCGTTACAAAGATTTCCTTTCCATTTTGATATTGTACGTTTATTTGAAACTTTTAATTTACACACATTTAGAATGTGTTGACAAGTTTTATATGACATTTCTTGTATTATAGCACTTGGCAGTTTTACGCGAAACAGCTTGACGCTCATAGACCTCCTAATAAGAATGTATTGAATACTAAAACATATTATGCTTGTCCAAAGCAGCCTGCTGGGAGTGTCTTATGCGTATATTATGTATGCGAGCATCTTTGGACCGTCAGCGAATATAGAGTGAATCGTGAGAATGTATGTTATCCTTAATGTTGATATCTTATTTTCTTACTTTTGAGTTTCATTATTTTCATATTTTGATTCCAACTTCAAAATTCAATTGCTCATAGTACAACTGCTCCAAAAATACCAAATAAATTTCTGTATACTCTCACTTTGATCTATACTTTGAGATTATTCAAACCAACACATTCTAAACCTTGTTATATGTTTCATTGCAGCACACGAAGAATGTGAACGAAGAATGGCTGGTTTGTAGAAGTATTCCTGGTGGAGGAGCTCACAAGATTGCTTCTGAATTGTGTCAATTCGTGCATCGCGAAATTTTGCACAAAAGAGGAGAGTTCTTTGATGAGCATGGTGCAATAGCTGATGTGTCAGAACTTTCCGAATATGCCAATAGAAACAATTTTTAGTGAAACTTGTAAACTTGTAAACAGTTTCCGACTATGAGATGACTTTTTTGTGTAACTTGTACATATGTATATTGTTTTAGTAAAATTGACTTCTGTGATTATATTGTTTACTTTTGTGATGATATTGTTGACTTTGTGATGATATTGTTGACTTCTGTGACTATATTGAATTGACCTGAAGATTAGAAATAACAGCAGCTAGTACTGCATAGGTTATACCTTATCACAGGCGGTTCTTTACCTACAGCTAGACCTTCCTGTAAAATTATATTATCACAGGAGACTAGAAATAGATAAAGAACAACCTGTGATAACTCCATTATCACAGGCGGTTGCTATTATGGTACAAACTGGCTGCGATAAACTGTCTTCATAGGCAGCTTATCTTAGGTAAAGATCCGCCTGTGATAACACAATTATGACAGGCGGTTATATATGCTGCACGACCCGCCTGTGATAATATGTCTTCATAGGCGGCTAGCCTAAGTAAAGAACCGCCTGTGATAATATGTTGTCACAGGTGGATTCACTTCTCCACCTATGAAATTGCAGATTATCACATGCTCTTCGTTTCAGACGGTTTTTGAAACCACGTATGATAATACGTTTGGAGTCGCCTGTGATGAGGCTTATTGTAGTAGTGTCTGTTTCCACCGCTTCTCTCCATTGGTTGCTCACCCAACCGACTTGAGGTCGAGCTCATCCTTGCTGGTCACCTATTTAAGCCCCCCCCCCCCCCCCCCCCCCCCGCCATCAGTGGAAATGTCTCTCTTTTCTGCTCTCTGTTCTTTCCTCCCACCATTTCTCTTGTTCTTCGATCAAGTGGTAAAAAGCAAAATCATTTGCAAGAGTTTCCTCAACCTTTTCCTCACATGTTTCAGTAAAGTTTGTGGCTTGTTCCACCAGTTTTTGCTAGGTTGCCGTCGGCCATTCTTGGAGCTGCTGCGAACACCATCGGTCCCCAACATACTGAGCCATCTCTCTTCTCCTCTGTTGCGCCACCCCACCTTGATCACGTTTGGCAACTCATTACTTCTTGTTCTAGCTTGGTTAGTTCGGGCGCCTTCGAGTTCCTCCGGTTGGGATGAAAACCGACTTGGGGAAAATCTAGCAATTCCATGTGTAGGCTTGTTCCTACTTCAATTCAATAAGAGCGTGCAAGGAACCCTGTGTAAACACACGATCCATGAAATGTACAACTCTGCATATTGCTTAGAAACATAAGAAATATTTCATGGAATGAAGTGTGCTGACTTTGTTGATCGATTCACGATTACCCAAATATAATCATGCTTATGGAACGTGAGACGTAGTCCAACAATAAAATCCATGTTGATGTCCTCCCATTTCTAGGCTGGAACGCTTAAGGGTTCTAATACTCCCGCTTTCTTCATATGATTAGCCTTAACTCTTCGACATGTATCACACTCTGATACGTATTTAGCAATTTCCCGCTTCATCTAGTCCACCAAAATTTTCTTCTGAGATCTTGATACATCTTGTTGTTGCCTGGATGTATTGAATGCTTGGACAAGTGTGCTTCATCCAAGATCTTCTTCCTTAGTTTTAGATTTCGGGGCACCACTATTCGATCTTTGAACCATAGAGTTTATTCCTCATCTTTCCGAAAACGATCTTTCCCCATCATCGATTCTTTTCTGAAGCTTTAATAGTGCGTCGTCACATTTCTGAGCCTTTACAATCTCCTCTTCAATTGTGGGAATGAGAGCAAGATTATACAATACACCATAGGGGATTATGCGTACACTTGGTTCTTCTTCCTCTTCCGTAGTAATTATCAAGTTATGAACACACTATGTAAGAAACCCAAATAGGAGACAAAGATGGGCGACGTGCTCAAAGGCGAACAACTCTGATAAAGTTAAGCGAGATGTGCCCGCTTCAGCGAGGATCTGACCTACTTTGGCTAAACGTACAAGGAGACGCGTTAAAATAATGCCCGTCTCAGTTAAATAGGTATTCGAGACATGCCATCCTCTTTGACAAATGGGAGAAGCGCATCAAACAAAGTGTGTCTCCAATATGCGCAAGAAATGAGACGTACTCTATACAAAGCGCGTCTCCTTTGTTTTCGCTTACAGACTCTCATCGCCGAACATTTAACTCATTCATTCATTCACAGTTGAACACATATAACACAGATGAACACAAAAAATATTCATGACACAGATGAGCACAGATAACATTCATTAACAAATATATTACAAAACACAAGAAAAAAGTACAAGACACAAGAAAATAAAAACAACATCAACTAAAAAACTAATGTCTGTGTGGAGAAGCAAAATGGAGACACGCTTTTAGAAAGAGAGCATCTCCAATTCCACATGTCACCTTTATCTTCGTGATTTTCTCCATTTTGATTCGGTTCAATGTTGATATCTCACATCAATGAACTTAGAGCATATTCACTTGATAACTAAATCATTCACTTGTCCAAAAAATAATCAAATCCTTCATTATGATACCCGAGGAACACGACGAACACTCCACACATTCATTCATTCACACTGTTGAAGAACACACAAGATAATATTCAATCACATAGATGAACAAAGATAGATTTCATTCATAAACACAATATATTACAAAACAGAAGCAACTAAAAACAACAAAGAAAAACTAAATCCTACTCCTCCTCCTCCTCCAGCGGTGACTCCGGCGCCGATGCAACAGGAGTCTGGGCCGGCTGCACCACCTGCACCTGCGGTGCAACCCCAAGAATGAGTTGCTCTCCGTCGCCTCCTCCAGGTTTCTGCGGCCATCGGGGCCAAGCACCTGGGCCATCGTCTCAAACAGAATGTCGAGACGATCGGCCACCCCCGTGAGGGTGAAGAGGTAGTAGCTGATGGTACCCATTATAGTAAACCGGAGAAGGGTAACTAGACTCAAGGAACTCATGGTGCGAGACGTATTGTTGTATGCCTCTTGCGCCATAATGAGGCGCTGCTCGGTGTTGAACCTCTCGGGGGAGCTGCAACAAAGTTTCTTGCATGGTGGCCCCATCGGAGGGCTTGGCAGTGAAAGGTCGGCCATGGTGGTGGTGGGTCGTCGGGGCAGAGAAGATGAAGAAAAGAAGAAACGGTTTGAAAGTGAGCAACGCGCTTGTGGAGAACTCACGGGTGATGGCGCTTCTTAAATAAGGTCTACGCGGAGTTGACGATGGAGCGGTTGGTTTCCCGTGCATTGATGGAATGATGGACACACCGATACCACCTCGGGGAAATGAAAGGTCACGCACGTCGGACGTCGCACGCGCCTCTGCACCGCACCACCAAAATTAAGTTCTTCGCAGTCCTCATGACACGCGTCTCTCATTCAATAAATAGAAGACGCGCTTTAATGTAACGTGCGTCTATCTTTGTTCTCGTGCATCTCACATTTATCTGCCTCGTCTCTTTGCCTCCAGTGCCCCTTTACTAATCGACCAGCAATCCTTTACTAATCGACCAACTCCAGTGCGACTGCCACCTCTGTTCGCCATCGCCGTCGTCGTCGTCGTCGCCGTCCTCGCCGTCATCATCGTCGTCATCCTCGTCATCACCGTTCGCATCGTCGTTATCATTCATGGCTGGGTTAGATATTGGCTTGGTGTGTAGCCGACTGAAGGAGGAGCGTTTATCGTGGCACAAGAACCTTTCCCATGTATATACATATGGCACACCGGTCGCATAGTTGTATATATATAGATTTGCAATGGACTGATGAACTTAACTATAGTTTTGTTTTTCCGTCTTGTTTGTTTTTGGTATTTTCCATTTCTTTGCATACGGTTTCTTTGCAAAGCCTAAATTGGGAGATTTATTGAAGTGGTAGTGCATCGTCCCCAGTAAAGGTCATGAAGAACAAGCACAATATGAGTTTAACCATCATCCTCCTATTAATAAATTTTCTTTGTAGACTGACTCAGAAGGTGGTTACTACCCCATGACAATCACCTTCTCAGAGGACTATCCATTGGTACCTCCAAGATGCGCCTTTCAAAGTTGTTTGTTCCACCCAAATGTCCATCGCTTAGGAGCACTCTGCATTGGGATTCTTGATCAAGAGATTGTAAATAGACCTATTTTGCTCATGTAATTAGTAATTTTTACCGAACTTATTTGAACTGGTTTCTTATGTTGCTTAAATTGATATTTCGTAGGGGTGATGGACTTGTTTTACAATCAAAACTATACTACTTGAAGTTCAGCTTTTGCTGCATGAGCCAAATGCGCCCGATATTCAAAATGATTGATGTAATCTACTTATCAAGATTAGACACTTTGTGTTAGTGACCAACATAGGTTATTCATTCCTCCTTCGACATTTGTTAATTTAAAGAATGTCAATATTTTAAGGATCCAGGGAATATAAGAGACGTGTTCAGGAGCAAGCGGGACGGCACAGTTTAGATTGATCAATGGGAGCTTTAGGAATAAGTTTAGATTCAAAATTAGTTTAGAGGGCACGCAATGTATGAACTATAAAATTCATTGAGTTGCAAATTATCTTTGAATTGCAATTTCATTGCGTTTGTTTATCCCTGAATTCCAATTAATTCATTAATTGCAATGTCATTGCATTTGTTTATCCCTGCAACGGACGCTCACGATGTCGTGCGAGTGGCAATCATGTGAAGAGTGCATGAGAGACACCCTTTAGAAAGGAGCATCTTAGATATCTGAGATCCGGCAAAAGGGAGACGCGCTATAGAAGGGCACATCTCCAATTTGGGCCGAAGATCTTTTGTCCCACCTCAAAAAACTAAGAACGTTGCAACGATTGTATAAGGCATTGCGCAGAGTTGCCAGTTGGAGACGCTGGAATGTCCTAGATGTTGTTCCTGGCTTCAGCACACCGTGGCGCATCTAGGGCACTCCAGCGTGTCTGAGGCCACAAAATAATGTGAGACGCGTCTTACATTGGCAAAGACGCGTCTTACGCTCGTCTCCGATTTACACCGAAGATCTTTTGTCCCACCTCGGAAAGCTGAGCGCAATGCAACGATCATATAAGCCATTGCGCGCAGTTGCCAGTGGTACAATCCCGCATGCGAAAGATGTTCCCGGCTTCAGCACACCGTGGCTCGTCTTTTGCATGTGGGAAAATGCCCTGAGGCGAATGATGATAATGCGAGACGTGTGTTATATATGTGTGTCTCCGAATTTTATTTTAAACTCTCGCACGCTCTATGGCAAAAATTTTCTCGCGCACTCTCGACCAAAGGATGCTGAAATTAGAGATAGGTGTTATACAGGCACGTCTCTGAGTTTTGATATTTTTATCCATCGCACACTCTCTCCTAGCTTTTGGTGAAAATTTTTAGCTCTCACACGCTCTCTCGACCTAGAAACTGCAGCTCCTGAGCATGCCCCCGCCAATCCATCATCGTCAACATCTCACTGCCGCCACCGACCCCAACCCCACCATCGATCCCAACCGTCGCATCATTAGAGAGTTGAGCACACTGGAGCACACTGGCTCGTCCCCTGTCTGCGAAGCACGCTGTCGCTGTCCCTCTTTCTCAACTCGGTCTTCATCATTGTCGAGCTGCCGCCATCGACCCAACCCCGACCTTCGTCATCAGAGAGTTGAGCACGCTGGAGAACGCCGGCTCATCCCCTGTCCCTGGAGCACGCCGTCGCCGTCCCTCTTTCTCAACTCGCTCTTCGTCATTGTTGCGTTGCCGCCATCGACCCCTATCTCAGTAATTGGTATGAGCAAGTCGCCACCTTCACATAAGTGGAAATGTTATTCCTATCTCCGGAGCACGCCGCCCTGCTGTCATCAGAGAGTTGAGGAACCGCCACTCCGGCGCCTCCACCAGCTTGTCCCGGAGCACGCCTCCGCTTCGTCCCCTGTCCCCGGAGCACGCTGCCGCCTCGACCCTGCCCTCAGAGTATGCATTCCAGTGATCTTATTGAATTTGAGGATGTCCAATGACGGCTCATGATTAATGAAGTCATTGATCGAAAGGGAGAATTTTCATTACGATATACATTCATCTTCCTTGTTTATGTCCAATGCAGAAGTAATGTATTTGTTTTGACTATCAATGTATATAATGAATTCTGATTCACAAACCCTTGAAACTGCAGGAACTGTAGTTGACACTAGCATTTTGCCATCCTAGTGATACCTCTGCAGCCATGCTGGAATCAAGATACCTATGCGATATTTGGTGTTTCTCTAATGAGTTTTTGATATGAGGCTATAAATGCATCAGTGGAATGTAAATTTTTTGTTTTTTTAGGGGACAAGCACACCAGCTCACTACCATGTCCTTTACCATGAGAACAATTTCTCTGCTGATGCTTTGTAGATACTCACCAACTGTCTGTGCTACAAGTAAGCTCGATTCTCCATTCACTAACATATATTTGCTACCTTATGTGACTGGTTGAGCGAATGTGACTGCAATTTGATAATGTTTTATATGATTTCAGTGATTTTATTGAATTTGAGGATGTCTCAGTCGGGGCATTAGAGGCTTTGAAGGTCATCGTTAATGAAATCATTGATCAGGAGAATTTTCATTATGGTATACAAGATTAGATGATGACATTTATGATGTGTGTAATTAGTTACATTGTAATCAGGATGAACAGTTTTTGTTGTGTAATTAGTATACTTGATAACCACGATTGATACTTTGTTAATATTTTATTGGTCAATATAATTTAACGTGTGATCTTTTTGGCTATACATATGTTCATGAATAGTATGAACATCATGTAAATATATGAATAGTATGTTGCTAATACTGGTAATACGGCTGCTGCATGCCAATTTCTGGCTAGCTCCAGGATGCAGCCCGCAATCAGGATAATCAGGAGTGGGGGGCACCTAATAGGAGATCCTGTATGTAAACAATCTGCGATGAGCTGTAGCAGGGAACACCTCAGATAATCTTATAAAGGAGACAAGCTTCTATAAAGTCCATCTCAGATCAGTAAACAAATCTACGACGTACTACAATATAGTACGTCTCGGATCAGTCAATATATTTGCGATGTGCTTTGTTAGGGCTTGTCACGCATGTATGCTGATGAATGATGTGAGCCACCCTTGTCTCCAATGACACCATAAAGACCGTTTGTTGTGACACAAAGAAAGGAGACACTCTTCTTTTAAGCACGTCTCGCACTTTGGATGAACCGCGACGCTCCATAAGCATATCTCTTATGACAATGTAAGGCGAGACGCGACGATGCAGATGCACAATTTGTCCGTCTCCCTTCTTTGTTAGGGCACATCTCGGATGAGCCTTTCTTACGTAGTGACATGAGATTTGGAACTAAGTGCATCAGCCACTATATTTGCTTTTCGAGGATAGTAATGGATCTCAAGTTCATAGTCCTTAATCAGCTCCAACCATCTTTGTTGTCTCATATTTATATCCTTCTGAGTGAAGATGTATTTGAGTCTCTTATGGTCAGTGTAGAAATGCACTAAATTTCACAGCAAGTAGTGCCTCCACATCTTTAATGGAAGAACCACTGTAGCTAACTCAAGATCATGCGGCGGAGAGTTCTGCTAGTGGTTGCGGAGTTGTCGTGACCAATATGCAATCACACATCTATCTTGCATTAGAACACAACCCAAACCACTATCTGCATCACAATAAATATCAAATGGCTTGGTAGTATCCAGTTGAGCTAATATTGGTGCCGTGGTGAGATATTTCTTCAAAATTTGGAATGCTTCTCACAATCTTCAGTCCATACAAACTTGTTCCCCTTCTTCAATAACTCCGTCATTGGCTTAGAAATCTTGCAGAAGCTCAGAACAAATCTCCGATAATATCCATCTAGTCCCAAGAAACTACAAACCTGATGGACTGACTTCAAAGATTCTCACTTTAATACTTGTACAACCTTACTTGGATCCACAGCCACACCTTCCGCTGAAATAATATGTCCAAGAAAAGGTACCTTGTTAATCCAAAACTCGCACTTGCTGAATTTAGCATATAACTTATGCTCTCGCAGTTGTTGGAGTACAATATGAAGATGTTCAACATGTTCTTCCTCTGATTTGGAGTACACGAGTATGTCATCGATGAAAACCACGACAAACTGGTCTAACTCTGGCATGAATACTGAATTCATGAGGTACATGAAGTGTGCTGATCCATTCGTAAGACCAAACGACATGATCAGATACTCATAAAGACCATATCGAGTCGAGAATGCTGTCTTTGGAATATCTTCTGCTCGAATCTTAATTTGATGATACACCGACCATAGATCCATCTTGGAAAACACTCTATCACCCACTAATTGATCAAATAATATCTCGTGTGGGGTAGTGGATACTTGTTCTTGATCGTCACCGCATTCAACAGATGATAACGCATGCACAACCTAAGTGTCTTATCCTTCTTCTCCACAAAAAGAGCTGAGCAACCCCATAGTGATAGCTTGGTCGGATGAATCCCTTGTCTAGAAGTTCATTTAATTGTTCCTTGAGCTCAGCTGATTCCTTTGGTGCCATTTTGTACGGCTTACGAGAGATTGGTGTAGTTCCAGGTATCAACTCTATCTTGAACTCCACATCTCGCTCAGGCGGCATACCTGAGAGATCATCGGGAAACACATATGGGATATTTCCGAACTACCAGAATGTCTTCAAGTTTAGTGGCCTCGAATGATAGGCGACTGAAATTTCAAAACTCGGATCCTTAAGGATCAGAGTATGGATACCGTAGTACGAACAGTCTAGCCGAACAATCCTTAGACCGATGTCAAGAACAGCCCTATGGTAGTTCAACCATGCCATTTCTGATATAATGTCGATTCGTTGTCCATTTAATACAATGAGAATGGTAGGATATATTTTTCCACCTAAGCGCAATGGTGCTTTGATAATAACTTCACTAGCGGCTATAATGCCTCCGTTGAACAGATATTGATCCTTTGTAGTAGTGGTGGATACCTCAGATTTGCACACAAATGATATGCTAATAAAATTATGTGTGGATCCATAATAAAATAGAACCAACAGGGGTAATTTGTTGACAGTGAGCCTACCCGCAAGTACTAACTCTCCTTCCGACACGTACGCCGAAATTTAAAAATGAACTAGCCGGCGACAAATAAAAAAACAGAGGGAGTATTCGAATTTCAGCGTGTATACAGCCACACAATGGTGCACGCGTAAGTACATGACCGTGCTGAGATGTATGCCTGACATAAATTTACTGTGTAGGTTTACTGCGTATTTGAGTTTGAGTTTCTGCGTATACAGCCAGGCGATGGTGCAGGGGTACATACATGACGCCTGGCTTAGATTTACGGTGTTGGTTTACTGTGTTGTAAAACTTGTAAGACAAGAATTACTACAGTGTTGGTTTACTGCCTACTAGCTGGGTGGTAAGTAGGCTCAGAGAGAGAGAGCTGGTAGCTAATTGCCCCCCCCCCCTCCCCGGCCCCAACTACTTTCCTAATATTAATGACAAAAGTATTTCCGCTTTAAGACATGCCATATGTATGGATTTCCTACCTTATTAATGGAGCAGCAACCTTTCCATCTTTAGGACCTGCCGTATCTATAGATTTCCAGTAGTGTTAGGCTTGATTCCAAACCTTCTCTTACAATAATGGCTATCAATCAAGTATCAAGATGACACCATATGAAAGCTTTATGGAAGGAAGTGCCGCACACCTCTTAACTGGTGTGAATCAGGCGATAGGGTTATATTTGGAATTGATATAGTCAAAGAAACCGAGGAGTAAGTCAAGCTGATTCAGGCCAACCTCAAAGCAGTTCAATCTCATCAGAAAAGTTATGTGAACAAGTGACGTCGTCCTTTGTACTTTGAAGTCGGAGATCAAGTCTATCTCCGTGTTTCCCCGATAAAACGGATTCATCGATTTGGAGTGAAAGGGAAGCTAGCTTCTTGCTTTGTGGGTCTGTTCCCCATTACTGAAAGGTGCAGGCTTGTTGCATATGGCCTGGAACTACCAACATCATTATCTAGAATTCATGATACCTTCCAAGTCTCACAACTAAGGAAGTGTTTGAAGAAACTGACAGAAGTTCTTACGGAGGGAATGGAGAATTTGCAACCAGATCTCACTTATACCAAACAACCAGTGCAGATCATCGATGAGAATGCTCATAGTACAAGGAACGGGACGTTATGGATCTACAAGGTATTTTGGAATAACCACACCACCGACAAAGCAACATGAAAAAGCAAAGAATTCCTTTGAATCAATCATCCAGAGCTGTTATCGTCATACCTCTGTAATGCTCTTTTCCATCTTGTTCGTTTTCTTAATCACAGGACGAGATTCCTTTAAGGAGGGGGTTGTGAAGGTCCACTTGTATGACACAATAATCAGCATGTGATCAAGTCAACAAAACCCAATTAACAAATTAAATTAATTGTAAATTTAAGAAGTAAAGGGAAGAAGAGCACTGAAAAAATTGAGATATTTTGCAGACCTCAAATGGCAAATCTGAGACCACCATGTGATTCCTCATGTTCAAATTAGGGTACCTACAAATTTGGGCATTTTTGGACTTGATTTACTATTCATAGCTTTATTGCAAGTAGTGCATCATGACATGCGTGCTCGACATCACGCCTCATCTTCAGCAAAAAAAAGTGTGTGTCCAGCACATCCTTAGTTTTCTTCACTCCAAAATGTCCCATCAAACCTCCTCCATGTGCTTCCTGCAAAACTAATAGGCGAACGGAGCTAGCTGGAACACATAACTTGTTAGAACGATAGAGGACCATCTCGCGGCACATATTTATTCCAACTTCTTCCTTCTCTATAATTTTTAAAAGCATCTTGAAGTCCAAATCAGTAGGATATAATGTTTTTATTATTTGTAAACCAAAGATTTTATAATCAAGTCGGGACAGTGACGGAGTTTTGTACCGAAGTACCAAACATACGGGACCCGATGGTACTTGACCACTACGCGGATACGGACTGAAGCTACTCTCCGATCGAGGACGGAACCACCACAAACCGCCACAGCCATGCGAGGTCAGGGTACTTAACCCACCCAAGTTCCGGCCGAGAGGTCGAGCGGACGATTCCTTCCGGGCTCGAGCTCGGGAGAGACCGGTAGTTGGTGGCATTTATGACAAACGGTGGGTGCAGTAACTTCGGCAGGATAAGCTTGATATCTGTCCCATTCCTCGTCAAGAGGAGTACAACTTAACCCTGAAGACAGTGCCTTGGAGATCACGAAGAAACCAAGACCGAAGCTTCTCGATAGACTAGATACATAGAACGAACACTGTAAAACCAACGCCACTATAAGGAATGTCGCATAGATAGGGCCTCGTCGCCCCCCCTTTAAACCCCCAAGGCAATCAACGAGGGGGGTGCAAATTCATTCTATATTTGTGGTTACTATATGCATTTTACTTTTTGCATTACCTTGTGCATTTACTGACACACTTTTCCCTTTGGTTCTCTTGCACCCTTTTCCTTTGACACACTTGCGTTTGTGTTTTACTTTCTTATGCCCATGTGTGTTTATGCTTACGTATTACATTCATAGATGTTCTTACATTCTTACAGTTCTTATACTCGGGCCACGCCTGCTTGTAATTTGTTCTCTCACCTTTTGAGCTAACAAAGATCATGGAAGACGCCCGCTAGATGTAGGGCCTTTATTGCCCGAGCTAGGATAAATCTCTTGTTCTTTGCAGGCTAGCCACACAGAGACGAACGTGATTCAAAAAATTGTACTAGTCAGTTTACAAAATGCCAACAGTTTGCGTGCTAGTTAGGGAACGCTATTGTGCACTCTCATCAGCTTCGTATGGCTTCATCGACACCATGGAGCGTTGCCGGTGGCTTTCAGGGGCTCAACAGCACCGACATCGTCGGCGACGTCCAGAAGGCGCCCTCTGAGGGAATGGATGACGATGCGTTGCCATCCCTGTTCGAGATACTAGAATATAGTGCCAGAAATGCTGCCCTGCGAACACCGACAGCAGCGTTGGACAAGCCATGTCCTCTGCTAGGAATCTACATGCGGTCCCGTCCCAAACAATCACTTGCAGCCAGGACGCGCCACACACGATTCTGAGCAGGCGCGGCCGAAACTGGACGAGACCGCATTTTTGACCAATTCCTGGCACTACGCCAATCCACAAGCGACGCGCCCTCACCCGCGCTCCGCGTGGGCTGGCATCACCACTAGCACCGCGTGCGCCCCTGGCTCTGAGCGTGTAGGCCGGAACACCACAAACGCTTGCAGCAGTGTACGAGCACACTCACAAATCTTGAAAAGGAACCTGCACGCAGTCTCGTCTGCAATAACCACATCCAGCCGAGGCGCGTCGCGCTTGATTTTGTGAGATGCACCCAAAAACTGGTAAGACTGCACTCCAAATCCAGCTCCATCACTACGTCGGTCCAGACGTGGTGCAACTTCACACGCGTCCCTCCCAAGCGAGCACCACCATTTGTATCGCTGACACCTCATGCTTCGAGCGGATAGGCCCAGACACCATCGTGGCAGCCTCCTCGTGGCACACCACGCCCATACTAGCCGAAACCTACTTCGGATCGGCCCATCAATACCCCCATTCCCTGACGGATGATGCCGCCCATGTTCACTCGGACAGGCACCATCACAAGCACTACACTAGCGACTATTGCCGACGATCGGGGAAAGGTGCCTCAACCCGGACGAGAACCGCCGATGAGACCAAGTGATCTACCTGCTCGTCTCCGCCAACTCAGGCGCAAGACATGATTCCCGATCTCCTATTGGACCTCAGTGTCCAGAAGATTACCCGCGAGGGGTTTGCATGACTTCCCTTCGAGCCGCCACGATGTCGTCAGGGAAGCGACCACCACAGCGACAGGGACCGAATCCTCAGCCCCGCAGCGAGCGGGACCAGTCTTAGGACCACCTTTAGTAATGGTGATTTTTGGGGACATACCATCATCCCAGTCTTCTCCAAAAGTTCAAATAATGCCGGCGGAGGCCTAACGAAACCCCCCGCAGGTACATACAACGCTTCTCCAAGAAGTGCAGCAAGTTCCCTGAAGCCGTCGACACAGACATCATCTAGGTCTTCCTCTCGGGGGTGGCCCGCAAGACCCCGGTGTCCCAGCTCACCCGCGTCATGCCAAGGTGCGCAAAGAAACTGTTCGGTGTTGCGTCCCTCGCCACCCCGGATGAAGGAGTAGTGGAGAGCAGAATTGGCGCGCTGAAACCAAGACCCAATGAACTTGGAACCAAGAGGGGTCCGACTGATCGTCAGAAGAAAAGGGGGCAGAATACCGGCCCAACCAAGGCGTCCCGCATACGCCATCCCTAAGCGCGGTTGCAATCCTCGACCAACAAAAGGGCCGTAGATCGGCCAAACAAGCGGCCACCCACTTCGAGAAGATGATCGAAGAACCTTGCACACATCATGCCTACCCGACAAGGCACGCGCTGAAGGAATGCATACTCCTCCGGCGTTACCGTGAGGGCAAGCTCGGCGCCCCTGACGGCATAAGGGAAAGGACCGCTGCCCAACGCCTTGAGTCGGCAGAGTCAACACCCGATGAGTACGGCAGCTGCTTCATGATCCACGAATACGGATCCGCGTTGGGGAACCAACTTGAGCAGGAAAAGGAGCTCCAAAGGTCAGTACCCGTCGAACCAGGTATCCCAAGTTATCTCTAATGGTCTCAAACATCGATCACTTTTGACAAGGCGAACAATCCTGATTTCATCCCGAACCCTGGGTGGTATCCTCTGGTGGTCGATTCGGCCATAGGAACCACACGCCTCACTTGAGTGCTAATGGACATTGGAAGCAGCCTCAACATCCTCTATGTTTTCACCCTGGACCTAATGAAGATCCCACTGATGAGGACATCACAACAGCGGAGATGCACATTGAACTGCAAGGACCAATCACAAGAGCACGAGCACGGTTAATAAATCAGTAGGTGAATTCGTTCCTAACTTCTTTTGCATGTGAGTTTGAGAATAGAATGCTATGTGATGATTTAATTGTACTTAGGAATAATGGAGAAGATCAACAAGTGAAGGAAAGAGTCCTTGGGAGCATGGAGAACCAGCTGAGACGTCCACAAGTTGATGAAAACAGTTTACAACTCGGACTTGAGTTCAACTCGGAGTCCAGGAGCAGTCCACCTTCAAACGGGCGCACAGGAGGCATACGGACTCCGTTTTTGATGTTCTACATATGCACGGAAAGAGGAGAAGATAAAATTTCCAATGGTTCTAGTCCCACCTCAAAATTCCTCCGGAGTCATTGGTAATCGTCGAAACAAGTCAAGTCCAGATTTCTGTCCGGTGCTGCGCCACCGAATCGGGCCTTTGGGCCTTGTATCCCGTAAGAGTCCATTAGGGACGCGTCTAATCGTGTTTTGGTTGAAAACTAGCCTATAAATACTGCAGCCGCCGGTCATATTCGGTGGGTTTTGCTTAGATCAATAATATCGCTGTTCTACGGTTTGTGAGACCCCAACTTCACGATTTCAGATCTTGTCTTCGACGTTCTTGCTCGTGTTCTCGGTTACACTTGCAGGGATTAGCCTTCTTGGCGAGGTCAAGCGTGTAGAGCATGGTTGATAAAAAAAGGAGCCGTGGTGTAGTGATTGCAGGGGTACTCAAACCGCTCAAGTGCCATGGATCATCAACCTCAAGTTCTCCACCCCAATTGACATACCTTTCGGAAGATCAGGCCTAAACCTACTCATCAATTAGTATCAGATTTCCAGGTTGCCCGTGAGATATCTTTGTTTTCCTTCCATTAGATCGACTTTGTTTCGTACCTAGAGGCCACAGAAAAGCCACAAAAAAATTAGATCTTTTTTACCACTTTCTAGACTATAGTGTATGCAGTTTCATTTTTCAGTTTGCATTGTTGAGTTTGCATTCGTGTGGTCGAGTCTTGTTGCTGGTTTAGTTTTGTGTTTTGGGTCCTAGTTATCGTGTTTCGTCCTTGTTTTCTTGCTGTTCGACACCTATTCCACAATCCTTAAATAACAAACCGATCCACCACGTTTATCGGTTTGCCCTAGCTAGCCGCCTTGCATGAACTCCCGCATCGCCAGCCCTAGATTAGGTCACAAACCCTTGTGCTACTCATCCTTGAATCATCACACACCATCCCATTAGTTGCTGTGCAAATTCCCAATCGTTTTCATATCCGATTGCGAGTTCGGTTCTCAAACCAAGTTGGAATCAACATTTAAAAATCGTAACTCGGACAGCCTACCTTAAAACGGCCATAACTTTCGCATACGAACTCAAAATCGGGCGATTTTTTTTTTCAAATTCATCTACGCTAAATTTAGCATCTGATTTTTTGTGGCATAGCCGCGTTCCGCGAAATTAGATTTCCCTAATTCCCCTCGGAAGATAGGCTATCCGGCCTTCGAAGTTTCAGCACGAATTTTATAGAATCTTCCTGATTTCCTATAGGCCGCATATTACATCCAATTGAGCTGAAAATTTGTGTGCTGCGTATCTTCATGCTCCTGAGTAAAGAAAAAATATAAAAAAATTTACAAAAAAAGAAAAAAATAGTGAAGAGCACGCATATTAAAGCAATTGGCCTATACTACTTGTGTTGTGATTGTTGGTTATATCATTCTGTCTTCCTTTTGTCTTGCTACTTAACTTGTGTTGTGCTAGGACCTAGAGCACTTGGTTGACCAGCAACAATTTTCCTACATTGAATACTTATTCAACTTTGTTTACCTGTTAACGATTTCCTACATATTAGCCACCATATTGTGCCATCCAAGATCCACCTTTCTCTTGAGCATAACAGGTACCTTTGCAATTACCCCACACTTCATTGGTTCATCTCAACGTCCACAACACCTGCTGTCTCGGTAAGAACACTTGTAAGAGCGTGGTAAGACGCTTGAGCGAGAGATATTGTTTTTCTTCCACCTTTCACATTGTCACTGTAGTTGATAGGGATAACATATTTTTGTTGTCTTTTGTTTCCTACTAACAATGGCAGGAGAAGACAATGATGACGAATGTGTTCAACATGCTGAGTTACGTGATATGATGAAGACCATGACAGATATGTTTGCCAAATACAACGCAGCAACGGAGGAGTCATTGGCGAACTTGACTCGCCACTTGATGACCTTGCTCTTCATATGAATACTTTTGAGGCTCGGTTGCCTCTCGCTGGAAGACATGAAGACAATGCTTATGATGATATGGAAGATCACAACAATCAGCCAAGACTACCACTTTATCGTCGAGGTATGGGAGCTAATAATCATCATAACAATTACAATCGTCCTCTTGATGATCCTTTTGCTAAAGTGAAATTTACTATACCCCCTTTTTCTGGTGCTTATGATGCTGAGACTTATCTTAATTGGGAGATGACAGTAGAGCAAAAATTTAATGCCCATCTTGTTCCTAAACAACATAGAGTTCGTCAAGCCACTAGTGAGTTTAAGGACTTTGCTATCATATGGTGGAATGAACTTGTTAAAACTAGAACTAAGCCTCCAACATGGGATAGATTAAAAGAAGCTATGCGTGCTCGATTTGTTCCTCCATCTTTTCAGTGGGACCTTCGCAAAAAATTGCAGCGCTTAGACCAAGGTGACATGTCCGTAGAGGAGTATTATCAAGAGTTACAAAAGGGTATGCTGCGTTGTGGGGTAGTAGAGGACATGGATGATAAAATAGCTCGTTTTTATGGGGGGTTGAGGCGTGAAATTCAGGACATTGTTGATTACAAGAAATATGATACTAATAGATTGTTTCAGCTTGCTATGTTGGCAGAAAAAGAATTGCAGAGCCGACAACAACAACAACAATGCACGAGGAGCAACTTCACGCCGCGTGTAGCGACTACACCATCTAAAACAGCACCATCTTCGACCCCTCGTGCAGCGACTACACCATCCAATGGCGGCCAACGAACTATACCTGCTGCTCCACCTTCTCGCGTACCGGAAGGTAGGAAGGCGACATCATTCAAGCCTTCGTCGTCCACTCCTTCTACGGGTCGTACTTCCAAAATTAAGTGTCACCGCTGCCAGGGACTTGGTCATATGATGAGAGGTTGCCCGAGCAAACGATCATACATAGCACGCAACGATGGCGGGTATGATAGTACTTCGGATGTTGAAGATGAATATTCTCTTGCTACTGACTTTACAGATCCAAATGACGAACACACCGAAGAAGAGGTACTTGGTACAACGGCGACGGAGAACTATAGGAGCATCATTGTGCAGCGTTCCTTGAGCTCCAAAGTGGAGATCGACGACAAGCTACAACAACACAACCTCTTCCACATGTTTCTCGTCGTCAAGGACTGCCGTGTACACACTATAAATTGATGGAGGTAGCTGCAATAACTTGGTGAACACAGACATCGTCAAGAAACTTGGTTTCACAACAAGAGCACACCCTCATCCGTACCACATTCAATGGTTCAACAACAACGATAAGGTTTGGGTAACACAAACAGCGAGAATACATTTTTCAATTGGTTCTTACAATGATTTTGTTGATTTTGATGTTGTTCCTATGGATGCTTGTTCTCTTTTATTGGGTCGTCCTTGGGAATTTGATACATATGCTATTCATCATGGTAGAACCAATAAATATACTCTCATGCATAAGGGAAAGAAAATCACTTTGCTCCCCATGACCCCTGCTGAAATTGTGCATTTTGAGAAGAGTAAAATTCGTGATGGCAAAGCAACAAAATTAGAATCTGGAAAATAGCAAGTTATTAAGTTAAAATCACCATCGTTGCTCGCAACTAAATCTGACCTTGCTGATTTATTCGATGCTAAGGGGATGTGCTATGCTTTAGTTTGCAAAGAAGCCATGTTTTCACTTCATGAATTGTCTATTGCATTGCCCCCTACTGTTGCTAACCTTTTGCAGGAGTTTGAGGATGTGTTTCCCTCTGAGATACCCCCTGGTTTACCACCGATGAGAGGCATTGAACACAAGATCGATTTGATTCTAGAAGCAAGTTTGCCAAATCGTGCAGCATACAGGCCGAACCCAAAGGAAACTAAGGAAATTCAGCGACAAGTCCAAGATCTTTTGGACCGCGGGTACATTCATGAAAGCCTTAGCCCTTGTTCTGTTCCTGTTGTTTTGGTTCCTAAGAAAGATGGTAGTTGGCGCATGTGTGTTGATTGTCGAGCGATTAATAACATCACCATTTGATATCATTATCTTATTCCCCGCTTAGATGAAATGCTTGATAAATTGAGTGGTGCTATCATCTTCACAAAAATTGACTTGCGTAGTGGTTACCACCAAATTAGAATGGCACTAGGAGATGAATGGAAAACTGCATTTAAAACCAAGTTTGGACTTTATGAGTGGTTAGTCATGCCTTTTGGTTTAACTAATGCACCCAACACCTTTATGCCTTTAATGAATGAGGTTTTACGTGCTTTCATTGGGCAATTTGTGGTGGTTTACTTTGATGTCCTCATTTATAGCAAGTCATATGATGAACATCTTGATCATTTACGTGTTGTTTTTACTATTTTGAGAGATGCACGTTTGTTTGGTAACCTCGAAAAGTGTGTCTTTTGCACCACTCGAGTCTCGTTTCTTGGCTACGTCGTTTCCTTGCAGGGAATTGAGATGGATGAGGCAAAACTTGAAGCAATCACCAGTTGGCCAGCCCCAACAACCGTTACGCAGGTTCGTAGTTTTCTTGGTCTTGCAGGTTTTTATCGGTGTTTTGTGCGGGATTTCAGCACCATTGCAGCACCTCTACATTAGCTAACGAAGAAGGGAGTGCCGTTTCGATGGGGCGAACAGCAACAACAAGCTTTTGATGCTCTCAAATTGAAGCCTACACAAGCACCATTGCTACAACTTCCTGATTTTGACAAGACCTTTGAGCTAGAATGTGATGCAAGCGGCATTGGTATTGGAGGTGTTCTCATACAAGGAGGTAAAACCGTTGCTTTCTTTAGTGAAAAACTTCATGGTCCTTCTCTGAATTATTCCACTTATGATAAGGAATTGTATGCCTTAATGCGAGTATTACAAACTTGGCAACATTGTCTTTGGTTTAAGGAGTTTGTCATACATTCCGATCATGAATCATTGAAGTATCTTAAGTGTCAAACCAATCTGAATAAATGACATGCTAAATGGATTGACTTCATAGAGTCGTTCCCATACATCATTAAGCATAAGAAAGGGAAGGAAAATGTCATTGCTGATGCATTATCTAGATGTTATACCATGTTGTCTCAACTCGATAATAAAATCTTTGGTTTGGAAACAATAAAAGCATTATATCCTACTGATTTGGACTTTAAAGATGCTTTTGAAAATTGTAGAGAAGGAAGAACTTGGAATAAATATGTGCTGCGAGAGGGTCTCCTCTATCGTGCTAACAAGCTATGCGTTCTAGCTAGCTCCGTTCGTCTATTACTTTTGCAGGAAGCACATGGAGGAGGTTTGATAGGACATTTTGGAGTGAAGAAAACTGAAGATGTGTTGTCCACACATTTTGTTTGGCCAAAGATGAGGCGTGATGTCGAGCGCTACGTGTCATGATGCACTACTTGCAACAAAGCTAAGTCTCGCCTTAACCCACATGGTCTTCATATGCCTCTTCCTATGGACTTTGGGAGGATATTTCTGTGGACTTTGTTTTAGGATTGCGTAGTACTAAGAGGGGGAGGGATAGTATTTTTGTAGTTGTTGATCGTTTTTCCAAAATGGCACACTTTATACCTTGTCATAAGAATGATAATGCCTCACACATTGCTGATTTATTTATGACAGAAATTGTTCGTTTACATGTTGTGCAAAATACCGTTGTTTCTGATCATGATGCAAAAATTTTAAGTCATTTTTGGAGAAATGGTATAAATTAGGAACCAAGTTGCTGTTTTCAACTACATGTCACCCACAAACGGATGGACAAACTAAGGTAGTTAATCGTACTTTATCCACTATGTTGCGGGATGTCTTGAAAACAAATTTGAAGTTGTGGGAGGAGTGTTTACCACATATAGAATTTGCTTACAACAGATCCGTTCACTCCACGACAAAGGTAAGTCCATTCCAGGTAGTGTATGGTTTCAATATCCGTGCTCCTATTGATTTACTACCTTTGCCTCCTTCTGAAACTATAAATTTGGATGCTACACAACGATCTGAATTCATTCTTAAGATGCATGAAACTACAAAGAAAAATATTGAAAAGATGAATGAGAAGTACAGGATTGCAGGTAGTAAAGGTAGAAAGGAAGTAAAACTTGAACCTGGTGATTTGATGTTGTTACACTTGAGAAAAGAGCGATTCCCTGACTTGAGAAAATCTAAACTTATGCCACGAGTTGCTGGTCCTTTTAACATTGTTGAAAAGATTAATGATAATGTATATAAGCTTGAATTGCCTCCTGATTTTGGGGTTAGTCCTACATTTAACATTTCAGATTTGCGACCGTACTTGGGAGAAGAAGATGAACTTGAGTCGAGGACGACTCCAATTCAAGAGGGGGGGGATGATAAGGACATCACAACAGCAGAGACGCACATTGAACTGCAAGGACCAATCACAAGAGCACGAGCACAGTTAATAAATCAGCAGGTGAATTCGTTCCTAACTTCTTTTGCATGTGAGTTTGAGAATAGAATGCTATGTGATGATTTAATTGTTATTAAGAATAATGGAGAAGATCAACAAGTGAAGGAAAGAGGCCTTGGGAGCATGGAGAACCAGCTGGGACGTCCACAAGTTGATGGAAACAGCTTACAACTCGGACTCGAGTTCAACTCGGAGTCCAGGAGTAGTGCACCTTAAAACGGACGCACAGGAGGAATACGAACTCCGTTTTTGACGTTCTACATATGCACGGAAAGAGGAGAAGATAAAATTTCCAATGGTTCTTATCCCACCTCAAAATTCCTCCTGAGTCATTGGGAATCGTTGAAACAAGTCGAGTTCAGATTTCTGTCCGGTGCTGCGCCACCGAATCGGGCCTTTGGGCCTTGTATCCCGTAAGAGTCCATTAAGGACGCGTCTAATCGTGTTTTGGTCGAACCCTAGCCTATAAATACTGCAGCTGCCGGTCATATTCAGTGGGCTTTGCTTATATCAATAATATCGCCATTCTAAAGTTTGTGAGACCCCAACTTCACGATTTCAGATCGTGTCTTCAATGTTCTTGCTCGTGTTCTTGGTTGCACTTGCAGGGATTAGCCTTCTTGGCGAGGTCAAGCATGAGCAGCACGGTTGATAACCAACAGAGCCGTGGTGTAGTGATTACAGGGGTACTCGAACCGCTCGAGTGCCGCGGAACATCAACGTCGAGTTCTCCACCCCAATCGACATACCTTTCGGAAAATCGGGCCTAAACCTACTCATAACCCATGCTCTCAGTTCCGCCCCCCCCCCCCACGGGGACCCTTCCAGGGAATCATGCTTGAGGTACGATCGATGCCCCTTGGGCGCATTGACCTCCTGATCACGTTCGGGAGTTGGACATACTCCCACACGGAGATCCTTACATTCGAAGTCGCCGACCTCACCAGCACCTACCACGTCGTCATAGGACAGCCCTGCTTCGCCAAGCTCATGGCAGTCTCCAACTACACCTACCTCAAGCTGAAGACCTTAGAACCCAAGGGTTCAGCACTGTTGATTCCACGATCTAGTTGGTCCCATCGTGTGAGCTATACAACCAAGGCAGAATCCAGATGACAACAACCCCACCACCAGGCAGAGCACCCGAGGAAGGAGTCACCATTCGGTGTAACCTTAATCGTGCCCCATCTCCTGAAGTCCCCGAGCCCGACAAGGGCGTCAAGAGGACCTCCAAGCCACATCGCAAGCCCGACCGAGACAAGCCCGAACGGCGTCGCGCTGCATGGAGGAGAGAAGAGCACACCCAGCAGGACTACGCCAAGCTGGTGCCCCGGCGCCATGCACCGGCATTCAGGACTCCCCTGACATCCACGCCACTAGGGTGAGCCACGGCGTGTCAGCGTGGGCAGAGCGATCGACGATGGACCATGCCAGACGCGACACCCGTAGGACGAGCACCACGATGGTCAATACTGTTGACACTGTCATTAAGACGTTTTATTACACTATTAATCACCTGTAACGCTAGTAGATCGTGTATAGAGTGTTGAACACAGCCGGAGCCACCTGTCAGGCTAGACAAACTATGTAACGGTCAGTCCTTAGCATATAAAAGGGTTACACCGGACAGTAGAGAGGGGACCCACAAGCTCACACGCACACAAGGCATGCACTCTCATACAATCAACAACCACCTCGTGGAGTAGGTTATTATGCTCAGGTGGCCCGAACCACGTAAAAATCCTTCGTGTCACTATCTTGCTCTTAATCTTATGCGCGCCCCAATCGAATACGAACCTCTGCGGAATACCCTTTAGTAGTACTAGGGGAAGTGTCATAGCTACACTTCGACATTTGGCACGCCAGGTAGGGGTGCTCTAGATTTTGAGATGGTGAATTCGGTCGCAGCATCGTACAACGGCCATGCTGAGCAGCCTGCTGGAAGAAATCCCTCTAACGTGCAGCAGCCGGCCAACACTGTTGTCCCAGTGGGTGCTGTTCCACCACCACCTCCACCATTGCAGCAAGATGGTGTGTTCGTGTTGGTCACTGCATCGACGAACAACCTGAGAACGCGTTGAACATAGCGCAAACTCTTTTCCAGCATCCTCCAGGGCCCGGAGCTCCTAAGGGCGCGATGGAGCAATGGCGCACTGATGTGGATCATTTGGTTGCAGCAGCAGCCAATGTCATCAGTAAACAAGGTCCGCCCCTGCTAGGCAGGCACCTTCAAAGAATAGGACATTGTCTGGTAGACTTGGTCCTTAGGCGTCATAGCACCGGAGACGTGCACCGTCCCAACAAGTGACATCATTGCCCTCTGGGACATGCTGCACTCATACGACACGAGGCTCTCGATGCGTGATCTCCGGTTGGAGCTTGACCACCAGTACATGAGGCAAGATGGTCGTGTCCTCATGGAGCGCGCCCGCGAGAGGCGAGAAACTCTAGAAAACCTTTCTCCTTTGGGAGTTGGGGGGGGGGGGGCTGTTTAGCCCTTGCCATGCATCTTCGCATGGCCAACTTGCCACCCATGTTCCGACCTCATCTGCTGGAGAAATACGACAGGATAGTCAACCCCATCGAATTTCTTCAAATTTACTCCACCACCATCCTTGCGGCTAGAGGCAATGAGGTCGTGATGGCCAACTACTTCCCAGTGGCTCTAACCGGGACAGCAAGATCTTGGTTCATGAGTCTTCCTCCTAATTCCATCTACAGTTGGGGGAACTATGCCGCTAGTTCACTACCAATTTTGGGAGCTCTTACATCTGACCTGGCACAGAGCTGGACTTATTTGTCGTACAACAGAAGGCGGGAGAATTGCTGCGATCATTCGTCCAACGGTTTTCTCAGGTATGAAATACTATTCCTTCAATCTCCAACGCTTCTGTCGTTGTCACATTTCGACAGGAGTTAGAGATAAGAAGATGCTGGAGAAGCTAACAACCAAAGAGGTCAGCAGTGTCACAGAGCTCTTCAGCCTAGCCGACAAATGTGCTAGGGCTATGGAGGGCCGGGAGATGCACTCAAAACCAGCTGCAGAGGCTGGAAAATCTACCTCCAAGGCTAAAGCTGCTGTCTCAGACAGTGGAAAGAAGAAGAAAAAGTCCAACCATAAGAAAATTCCATCGGCCGACACACCTTCTGCTATTGCAGCTGTTGTAGCTCCTGGTGCCTGGGGGCCACACCCTGAAAAATGACCCTGACCGTCGACTGAGGAAGGTGACGATAAGAAGATGTGGTGTCCGATCCACAAGATGAACAACCATAACCTCGAAGACTGTCGTGAGGCCCAGGGGCTCATTGAACGCAACAATGAGCGACAAGAAAAAGCTCTTTTCTGTCAACGGGGAGGAAAGCAGAAGGTCGGCGAAGCTCCGGCTGATTAGGAGCTAGGTTTCCAGGACCCCAAGAAGGTCCTGAAGGCCGTCTACAATACCGTCGACAATGATTCTGACATCTCCGACAACGATCATCGGAAGACTCTCCATACTATATATGGAGGGTGCTAGGATATTACCTCTTGGCGCATCCTCAAGACTACGCGTCGGGAGATGGCCGCTGTAGCTCCCACCATCAAGGCAAAACCCTATAGGATGTGGATGGACACTGCCATCACTTTTGATGCTTCGGATTGCCCGATAAACATGATCGTAGCTGGTCAGCTACCATTGATGGTTTCTCCTACCATCGACAGTGTCCAGCTCTATCATGTCTTGGTGGATGGAGGTGCAGCGCTCAACCTCCTCAGCTATGCAGCGTTCATGAAGCTCCATCTCAGCCTCTCGGACCTTTGTCCCTAGCGTCCTTTCTCTAGGGTAGGTCCGGGAGCTATCACTCCTCTCGGATAATTTACACTCCCGGTGACCTTCGGGACTCGGGACAATTATAGGTCCGAGAAGTTGGTCTTTGATGTAGCGCACATCAGCCTTCCCTTCAACGCCATCCTAGGCAGGCCAACCTTGTACAAGTTCATGGTTGTAGCTCATTATGGCTATTTGGTGTTGAAGATGCCGACTCTTTCAGGCATCCTCCAGATCTGTGGGGATCGTACTGCTGGAGTCACTGTGCTGGAAGAACTCCACGCGCTTGCAACAGCGCAGGAGGAAGGATCCGGCAAGGAGCAAGTTGCTCAACCTTCGAGCTCTCGTCAACGAGGCTCAACCTTTTTACCACGCGTGCAACAAAGTGGCGACACCAACATTCTCATCAAAGTTGTCCAAATCAGTTCCGATGATGCCCTGACCACCCGTATATCGATAGGTCTGGACAATAAATAGGAACTCGTGCTCATCACTTTCCTCCGAGCGAATGTTTACATGTTTGCATGGCAACCGTCACAGATGCCTGGGATTACTAGGGAGGTGATTGAGCAAAGCCTGAAGATATATCTCAATGCACGGCCAGTACATCAGAAGCCCTGGAAGCAATCAGTCGAGCAGCAGAACTTCATGAGACAAGAAATCTAGAAGCTGCTCAAAGCTAGTTTCATCCAGGAGGTTCATCATCCTCGGTGGCTGGCAAACCCATTCATCATACCAAAGGCCGACAGGAAGCTTCGGATGTGCATCTACTACACCACCTTGAATAAGACATGCCCTAAAGACCCATTTCCACTACCTAGAATTGACCAGATAGTGGATTTCACCTCCGGGTGTGAACTATTGTTTTTTCTAGATGCATATTCTGGACATCATCAAATTCAAATGTCTAGGGAAGATGAAGAGCATACTGCCTTCATAACAGTAGATGAGTTGTATTGTTATACTGCTATGTCATTCGGTCTCAAAAATGTTGCTTCAACTTTTATGCGAGCCATGCACAAAACATTTCGAGAGCTCATTAGGGACTTGGTGGAAGTCTACGTCGATGACATCATCATGAAGGTGAAGAATAAGGAATCACTCCTCGACAACCTGCAAGCCGTCTTCTACAAGTTGCGCATAACGCGCACCAAGCTAAACCCGAATAAATGTGTCCATGGGGTTAGCTCTGGGAAGATCCTTGGATTCTTGGTGACTCACTGAGGAATTGAGGCAAATCCGAAGAAGATCAAGGCTATTAAAGATATGCGGCCCCCAACCCGCGTCAAGGATGTCCAGAAGCTCACTGCATGTCTAGCTGCACTCAGCCGTGTCATCTCAAGACTGGCAGAGTGAGTGCTTCCCTTCTTCAAGTTATTGAGGAAGTTTGGGTCGTTCCATTGGTCCGAAGAAGCAGAAAAGGCGTTCCAGGAGCTCAAGTAGCTCCTCACCACACTACCAATCTTGGCAGCTCCAGATCCTAGTGAGCCTCTTTTGCTTTACATTTCAGCAACTATGGAGGTTTTCAGCATGGTCCTGGTCACGGAGAGACCAGATCCATGTTCAGTTTGAGAGTCCAGATCCCTCCGGGAGGGTCCGGATCTACCTGAAGGCGAGTCTAGGTCCCAACCCCCAGGTGCGGATCCTTAAGGCAAACTGCCCAAGGATCAACCTCTCTCATCCGAGGGAGTTCTCATGGTTGATCAAGAAGAAGATCCGGACCCCTCCGGGAGGATCCGGGAAGATCAAGAAGAAGGTCTGGACCCCTCCGGGAGGGTCAGGTTGATGAAGAAGAAGCTTCGGACCCTTCCGGGAAGGTCCGGACCGTCCAGCGGGTAGTGTACTTCATTAGCGAAGTACTACATGACGTCAAGACTCAGTGGATTCCCTTTAACCAATACTTTTCAATTGTGCAAAAGAATGGGTATGAAAATTCCTGGAGTTTTCTAATTTAATTCCTCTTCTCTAAATATTTGGGAATTAATTCCTAGAACAATATTTATCGGAAAATTCTCAAACTTGGCTAAATTGTTCCTTGCATTTTTAGTGACTTCCAATAAAAAGTTCATCATCATTTGACATGGATAAGTAGGTCAAATGGTGTTGTTTTGCTCTATATCTAGGAAATTTCCAAAATACAACAAAAACAATGTCCTAAAATGCTTCCAACTTGTAAAAATTCATATCTCCATGTAGTTTAAGTATGACAAAACTCATGTATTTATCTGTAAATTCAGAGAAGGAAAAAGACTTAAGGAATTATGCAGAACCTGTTCTTCCATTGCAGAGCCTGAAACTTGGCTTGCATCTTCCATAGGAAATTTATAAACCACTACCAAAATTCCAGCTCCAGTAAGCGTTGTCTTCCTGTAGCATCAAATGGATTTGTAACTTCATCACGTGAATGTTATTTTGAAGTTCATAAGAACCTTACTCTTAAATCAACTTAGTTGAGTTTCTTCCTTTCCTCCAGGTTTAGAATCCAGCAAAGACTTCTATGTAGCTCTTTCATAGCATGTTAATATACTTCTCGAACTTATAAAGTTTTCCCTTCATCACTAAGTTTCAATATTCTCATGTGCAATTTCACATCATACCTTGATCTTTCTATGTTCCACCTCAATCTTTTTGTTATATGTAAAGAACCAAATCTAGCACCTCCACACCATTCACTTTTCATCCATCTTAAGTTTGCACAATTTCATTGAGTCTACTATTAAATTGCATTCCTCTTATATGCATATTCATGTCGATAGATCACGACGATGGCATTTGACGAATGGAGATGGACGAGGAGTACCGCTCAAAGGAGGAGGCACAAGGCTGAACTTCACTACGAGCAAGAGTTGCCCAAGCAGTAGTAAGAGCAAATTGCCCAAGTAGCAATAAAGATAAAGAATGGAGGAAAGAGACGATAAGCTACACACAGATGATAAAGCCACCGACTTTATTGACATTTGCCTTAGTCACAACCTAAAGCAAGCCCCAATTTGCATTTAAGTGTCTTTCTAAAGTTTTGCTTTATATACACTTCATTGAATAGACTTGATATGTGCATTAGGTCTATGTTGATTGAACACTCCACATGCATGACCGAGTAATCCTTGGAGTGGATGGGTAGAATAAGTCTCCATGAGAATATATTGCTATGCTTAATGATTTGTAAGAAGGTCGGTAGAAGTCGAGTATGTTGGATACTACTCGCGAGACTGGTCACATTTATCGACCACAAGTCAAGTAGTTGAATTCTGTTGCGAGAGAAGTCGAGTGAGGGAAACCTACTCGCAAGATGGTACCATAAAATTCACTCTTTAATATGAGATGTGGATGGGGATTTATGTAGGTTGGTATGCATAAGGGTGCTCTCGGCTCGAAGGGTGAGGCATCGCTTGTGACCACATCATGCCTGGGTCAGGAATGGTGAGGCAGATGTTGGAAGGTGGATTGGTAGCCCCGTCTGTGTCGGTTAAGGCCTGTCTCATGCTTGGCTCAGTTGAACAAGTCTGAACTGTACCGGAAGGTATACTGGCTATATGGATTCCTGGAAATCGATCTACCTTGAGGATCCACTGTTGGAACTTTTTCAATCGGCTTAACTCATCGACTGTTAGTACAGTGGTAGTAAACTCGCTCATGAACATCTCACAGCGTAGGTGCACCTTGAGGGAGCTCGCTGTTCGGGTCAATTGAACCGATCCGGTATGGGTGAATCTTGAGAAAGGTGGTTGCGTGCGACACAAAGTGAAGAGCACCGATGTGTCTTCCTTGCAGGCGTACGTGTCGTGCAGTCCATGTGTTATTGATTCGAATCACCATCGCTCGCGGTTATGGATTGAGCATACTTGGCTACCAAGTCTTGATGTAGTAATAAAGAGTAGTGAAGATTATGAATATGCTGTATGAATAATATCTTGTATTGCAACCTTGACTGAATTAGAAATAGCACAATTAAAGTTATCATTTCCAAACATTTAACTTGAATGAAGCCTATTGAACTTTGGGCAAGTATCATCATGGATGAAGCGTTTCTTGTTTGATTGTGGAATAGTTATGATGCATGCCCAAAGAATCTCATATCCTACTCTAAAACTGATAACTAAGGATTTACAGTCGGCATGTTAATTCTGCAAATTTCAGCAATCCAGTCTTTAAAGTTTCTGGCATGTAGATTTTTATATTTTAGGTGAGACGGTTAAGTCTTGCTGAGGTTCGAGCTCACAGTTGCTTAATTGTGGTTTTTGCAGGTATTTATGTCGTTGCTTATGTTGAGGGTTGTCCATGATACCTTGAGTTTGTCGAGATGTATCTCTCACAAGAAACCTTGCCGCTGCAATATCTGCTTCGTGTTGCTAGTGAAAAGCGTCCGTGAGCATGGACGATTTCTCTTGTGCATAGCTAGTTGAGAGTATGAGTATGTATATTTTGTTGTGTTGTACTTTATGATGTAAAAGAGAATTATCTTGTGAAATGAAGATTTGTGTTGATTATTTTGATATGCTTTTCATGTGTGCTGTTTGGTGTCGCATCACACGACACCACCCAATGTGATTCCTGGAATGGCAAGACCCGGTCCCCACATGACTGCAGTATTTAATGGCTACGGTTCTGCCAAAAGACCCTCAGATGTGTCCTTAATGGACTCATACACGATACGAGGCCCAAAGGCCCAATACAGCAGTGCAGCAACGGACATAAATCTGGACTCAACTTGTTTCGACGATTTCTGATGGCTTCTGAGGAATTTTGATGTGGGACAAGAAGTATTGTAAAGTTTATCGTCTCCTCTTTTCGTGCATATGTAAAATGTTGAAAACATAGTCCGTATGAGTCATGAGCGTCTGTTTTAAGGTGGAATGCTCCTGGACTTCGAGTTGAACTTGAGTCCGAGTTGTAGACTGTTTCTATCAACTTGTGGATGTCTCAGCTGATTCTCCATGTTTCAAAGTTCTCTTCCCTTTACTTGTTGATCTTTTTCATGGTTCCTAATAACAACTAAATCAATATATAGCAATCCATTCTCAAATTCACATGGGTAGGAAGTTAGAAACGAGTTCACCTGTTGATTTAGTAACCATGCTCGTGGTCTTGTGATTGGTCCTTGTAGTTCAATGTTTGTATCCACTATTTTGATGTTCTCATCATCCTCCCCCTCTTGAATCGAAGTCGTCTTCTACTCAAGTTCATCTTCTTCTCCCAAGTATGGTTGCAAATCTGAAATGTTAAATGTGAGACTAATCCCAAAATCGGGAGGCAACTCAAGATTATATGCATTATCATTAATCTTTTTAGTAATCTTAAAAGGACCAGCAACTCATGGCATAATTTTAGATTTTCTCAAGTCAGAGAATTGCTCTTTTCTCAAATATAACCACATCAAATCCTCCGGTTCAAGTTTTACTTCTTTTCTACCTTTACTACCTGCAATTCTATACTTCTCTTTCATCCTTTCAATATTTTTCTTTCTAGTTTCATGCATCTTATGAATTAATTGAGATTCTTGTGTAGTATCCAAATTTATAGTTTCAGAAGGAGGCAAAGTTTGTAAATCAATAGGAGCACGAGGATTGAGACCATACATAACTTGGAATGGACTTACCTTCATCGTGGATTTAAAGGATCTATTATAAGAAAATTCTATATGTGGTAAACACTCCTCCTACAACTTTAAATTTGTTTTCAAAACAACCCGCAACATAGTGGATAAAGTACGATTAAATAGTTCGGTTTGTCCAACCTTTTGTGGGTGATATGTAGTTCAAAATGGCAGCTTTATTCCCAATTTATACCACAAAGTTTTCTAAAAAATAACTCTAAAATTTTGCATCATGATCAGAAACAATGGTATTTGGCACACTATGTAAACGAACAATTTCCGTCATAAACAAATCAGTAACGTGTGAGGCATTATCATTCTTATGAAAAAGTATAAAATGGGCCATTTTGGAAAAACAATCAACAACCACAAAAATGGTATCCCTCCGCCTCTTAGTACTAAACAATCCCAAAACAAAGTCCATGGAAATATCCTCCCAAGATACACTAGGAACAAAAAGAGGCATATAAAGACAATGTAGGTCGCCATCGGCCATTGATGGAGCCGCCGCAGACACCGTCACGTTCCCGACGTCCCGAGCCATTTCTCTCCTCCTCTTCTGCGCCAAATGGTGCAGCACCCCGCCCTGATCACGTTTGGCAACTCGTTCCGTCTTGTTCTAGCTTGGTTAGCCCGAGCGCCGTCGAGTTCCTCCGGTTGGGATAAAAACCGGCTTGAAGAAAATCTAGCGATTCCATGTGTAGGCTTGTTCCTACTTCAATTCAATAAGAGCTTACCATCTCTAGGCCATTGCGCATCAATTGGTGAAAAGGGAAGGACAGCCGTGGTTCGGTTAGGATTTGCTAGAGGATTCCGTTGCCGCTAGGTTAAACCCTAGGTCACCGGTGATGTCCTCGTTGCTGAAATTTCCTCTTAAATTCTCTGCACAATCATGTTTCCCATGTTCCCCACATGCTTATCGGCAACTCAGCTCCGTGAATTTGGCTTCGGTGATGGTTTTCCCCGTACCCGCCATGGAGGCCGCCGCTCCCCACCGTCAGGTTCTCTTTTTCCGGCGAGGCCAAGCCCTCTAGGGATGCCCATTGGATGTGCCTTACTCCCTAGTGCGTTTGAGTGCTAATCCTGTGGCCTGGAACGCGGCTCCGGCGAGGGGAGCGCAGCTCGCCGCCGGCCATCGGCCCCATTGGAGCATTGGCTGGAGGTTGAAGAAGACCCCCCCCCCCCCCCCCCCCCTTGGGGATCTTCTGTGCCATCTGGACCAATGAGGCCACACCATTTTACTCTGCAGCCCCCATGTGGCTTAGACCTGAGTGATGGGTCTGAAATGAGTGGGTCCCTGCTGTCAGTTAATAAAGATTTTGCAATAGAAAATAAATAGCAGAAAGTGTCCAGATTTGGAAAATTCATAACTCCTAGCATACTGCTTCAAAAATTGTGAACTAAATTTTTCCAGGCTCCTCTTGATCTCTACTTTGGAATGGTACATGTTATGTATCACGAAAGGCTTCGGGTTTCTCTCTAAAATTCCAGGCGTGATCAGCCATAAGAAAATCATTGGAGGAGTTCAACTCCATAGAAAAATATGAAACTTGGCCAGAACCCTCAACTAGTATCCTATTGATTCCGGTAAATATTTCATCACCATTGGGTATGATTAAGTAGGCCTAATAACATGAACTTTCCAAGACTTGATGAAAATTCCCAAAATCAGCAGCAACCAATTAAGAAATTGATAGAAACTTGGAAATTCAATTGTGACCTATGGAGACCCCAGAAAATTATGAAACAAATTTTGTTAGACTCATAGTGACCTGCCCTAACTGATTATTAGCATGTCAGACCTAGTATAATTTCCTGGTAATTCATTTTGAAGGAAGGGTTAAGGAATTTTCAGGAACTGAAACTGGGGTATAAAACTGAAAATTTTCCCATAACACTCTTCTGTTCTTACCAGTCAGATGTTTAAATTTCAGCTACGTGGACTTCATCTTCATTAGAAATAAATTTTGGTAACTTCATAGTCTATTGATAGCTATATTAATAGTATGCATTCTATTTATTTTGCAGCAACTCTTCACGAGGATACGCCAGTGCCGATTGGCTTCATCCCTCGAGAGGCGGAATTTGACTTACATCAGCAACAAGGCAAGCTACAGATGCATCTAAAACTGATTATGAACTTACCTTTATAATATTATCTTGATGTGGATGATTATTGCATTAGGTCTATGAATGTTTGATAATCCAATTGCATGACCAAATGTTTCTATCAGGGATAGGTAGAAATAGTGACATGACATTTGGAATGATATGATTGGTTACAAGCTGGGAAGTGAATTGACGGAACTGATTGGGAATCCTTCACTAAAGGAGAATATGAGACCAGACAGGCAGGTAGGAAGCGGCAGATTGGACATCTGTCTGCATAGGCATGCCTGTGTGGATTAAGGACGGTACCGTGTGCGGCTCTACTAGAGAAGTTTAAACTTGTACCGGATGCATACTGGATATATGAGATCCAAGAAACTGATGTAACTTGTTGACCTGGGTGTTGATGCATACCCCACCGTCTTAGGCGGTTAGCCGACGCAAAAGTAAGGGGAAACCCCACTACCGGTAGCCCCGAGTATTGGGGCTTACATTTCTGGGACGGTACGACCTGTTCAATGCTTAGGTGTCTTGTGAAAGGTGGTTGTGTACAATATCAACGGAATTGGTTGATCACCTCTTCTAGACAGGTGCACATGATGTGCAAGTCAGGTGTATCTTGATTCAAATCACCGTCCCTCGCAGAAAGGATCATACTTGTTCGCTAAGTTGTGACGTAGTAATTAACTTGCACTTGATTAATATGCTTCTTGTAATCCTTGATCAGAAACTTGTATGGTTTAGATTCATTGTCCACTAAAGTTATGATTATGAGTCTTCAGCATGTTAATAAAGAACTTGAGCTAAAAAGGTATTAGTGTTTAAGCTTTACTTTATATGACTATGACATTATGTCTTCCGAGTCCGACATGTAGAGTTTCATGACTAGGAAAGTCGGTTAAGTCTTGTTGAGAATAAGATCGTGGTTTGTAGATCCATTCTTTTGCAGGGAATGTTGTATACGGCAACGTTATGGATGAGGGTGATCCGAGTGAGGCGGCTTCCAATGACGGTTGTGAAGCCCACTGGGAACCCTGCACGCCGCCGTGAGACTTGATTGCTGCTACAGCAAAGTATCCAAGGAGCCGGATGACTTTGCTACTGCTCAGTATAGCTTATAGTTCGTGAGTGTATTCTTATCTTTCCGCTGCTTGTACTGATGTACATTAGTTGTAGCTCGACAGTACTATAGAATAAAAAGCCCTATTTATTATAAATGTGTATTCTTGTGTTGTGCTGTTGGGTGTCGCATCGAACGACACCATCCAATTCGATTCCTGAAATGGTCAGGACAATGGTCCTCACACTGTATAATGCACAATTGTATAATGCAAGTGATTAGTTTAAGAACCAAACTAGCTTATGACTCGAGTGATCAATACTAAGTAATAAAGAAGTGTGGGTCTCTGTGGTGTAAAATAAACAGGAGAAAACAGCAATTTGATCAAAGGAATGTTTTCGGAAGAAAAACATAGGCCACACTCTAGACATATGGTAAAGCTGGAAGGACTTAGCAGAAATCTGAAAAAGATCATCTCAACTGACTCTGAGATTTTTAATGAAATTCCTATATTATGCAGAGACTCAACTTGCCAAATTTCAGAGGAAGTTGATAGAAGATGTGTCCTAGAGAATTCCCTAAGTATGTTGGCTTCTCTGAATTACTAAGAAAACCCTGGGGGTTTGTCACGCTGCAAAATTTACTTTTTATTAAGTTCAGAATATTATGACTCTAAAGAAATAGTTTACATGATTTTTGGATCTTACTACAGAGATATATGGAATTTACAAGTTTGGATAAAAGCTGAAATTGGTTTATGTTGTTTTCCCTTCAGAGAAGGCATCTGGAACACCATTAGACCCATTAAATTAAGTACTATGATGCTCAAAATTACTGAAGATAAGTCGATTTAGGAAGAACATTCTGGCCAAAAATGGTAAAGGGGATCTCCTGGAATTAATTCTACAGCCTTTTTAATTTATGGAATTATTGAGGAAATTTCACAGCTTTTCACATCAATCTAAGTGCACCACTGGAAAGTAGAGATAACCCTGGTTCCAACAAAATTTATTGGAGAATGTTTGGCCAAATATTCTAGGTGATATTGATTTTCTAAATTTGGATCAGAATGGGAATTACATTAGAATGAAAATGTTTAAATTACTCAAATGGGCCCACTGGATTTAAATCCACTAATGAGGTTGGGGCCACACGGGGCTACACAGTGCGGGGCTGTGGCCACACTGGATCACTGGGCTGCACCAGATCCGAAGCGATGCGCCTAGTGGCTGACAGCCGGGACCTGCCCGGTCATCCCCTACCTCGCGCCCGACGGCTCCAGAGATGGCACACAACGGCGGCCCGCCGGTGCACGTGCCAGAGCTCGGCGACCCCGGGTCTTTGCCGTCACCACCTAAATCCGCACAGGGAAAACCATGGAGTGATCAAAAGCAGCAATAGGCGGCCGGAGGAGGGGATTCCACGGTGGCGGCGGAACCTAGGGTTCCAGCGAAGTCGGTCCCCCTCTCTAGTGCACTATTCCACATGGGATTTTCACCAAAACGTTTGTGGCAACCTAGAGAACAAGATAGGAGATGCTAAAGATGGTGAAAAGCTCGGGAAATTTGAATTCGATGTTGAGCAGCAGGGTTGAATATGGCGGTTGGGAAAACTGCTAGCCCGGCTTGGTTACTCGATGAAAATCAATGGCTCTTGTCGAGGTGGTGCACTAGGTCATGTAGAATCTATCTTGTAACAGGATTGAAGAAGGATTGCACGTGGAAACGGTACTGAAGTGAAGACCTAGCCTAGTTCATATGAAAAGGTCATCAGGAAACATGAAAATCCGTCAGCTAGAAGGCATGGCATTGCCTCAAATTTTACATGAACAAACTGCATGGGTAGTCACACCTTTTTGCTTAAAGGAGCAGGGTGAGAAAGTTGTTGTAGCGTCGGGTTGTCGGTGAACAGAGGGCAGCAGAGAGGAACAAAGAAATGGTGGCCGTCGATTCTTCGAGTCCTCACTCGAGGTGGCTCCAACTGGGCAATAAAATAAGCAGAGAGTCATGCTAGAGCATAAGGAGTAGAGCTCAAAGAAATTGATCAAAACCACTTGTCTTCACTGGGTTTCAATTGGGAGAAGATGAACTCTCCGGGGAGCAAGGTTCTGCGCCAGGCAAAGAACAGAGGCGAAAGTTTGTGTGCTGTGGCTTGGAGGAGGATAAGGAGGAAGCATGTGTGTTCTGGTTCCCGCTGGGATCGACTCAAGAAGTTGGAAAGCAAGCAGTTGGTGGAAAACTGCATGGCATGCGGTGACAAGCTGAGAACAGAGAAGGGAAATGGTTCACTGGTAGGTGGGGTCCACAGGCACAACAATTTCCTCTCTGTTGATTTTTAAATGTCACACAAACATTCTCAAAAAATGGTAAAACTTGATATATAGAACAATTAAAATGTGAGGGATTCAAATATGAAATCCAATTTGACAGTTGATAAAATTGGAAATGGAATTCGGATATGAATTCAAATTTGAAACTCTCATATTGAGAGATTTAAATAAGAAGCCAATGAGACACAAAATTCCTAAAATTTGGCAGGGATTCTATAGTAATTATGGACAAACAATGGTGAAATCAAATTTGAGGTTTAACCTTTTTGAAAATTGAAATTTGAACCTGGATGTGAACATCCCACTTACGGCTTTAATTTAAATACTCTATATGTGCACTCATGCTATTTCCATTTTTATTTCTCTATTTGATTCATGAACTGAAAAAAAACTCTAAAGATTGTAGCGCCTTTACATCCCCCCCCCTTAAAGGAATCTCGTCCCGAGATTACAAATGAGAACAAAATGGAAAGCGTAATTACACAAGATATGAAGATAACAGTTTTGGATAATTGGACTTTACAAAGTCCTAGCTTTCCCACATAGCTTTGTCGGTGGTATGATTATTCCAAATCTCTTTGAAGAACTGCAACAAGCGATTTCTTGTATCGCAAGTCTTCTCATCAATGATTCGGGTCAGATATTCCACCTATGTGAGATCCGGCTTCAATTCTTCGATGCTCCAAGTGAGGGCTTCCGAAGGAGCTTTTAAAATTTTCCTCAACTGAGACATGTGGAATACATCATGAACTCTTGATAATAACACTGGTACCTTAAGCCTATAAGCCACAGGTCCGCACTTCTCCGTGATTGCAAACGGACCGATAAATCGCAGAGCAAGCTTCCTCTTTACACCGAACCCATGAATTCCTTTCATTGGTGACACATAGACACTACATAAGAACCTCAAATAGGAGACAAATATCAGCGACGAGCACAAAGGCGATCGTCTTTGATAAGGGAAAACGAGACAAGCCCGCTTCAGCGAGGATCTAACATGGCTAGGTTGAGTGTAAAAGTAGATGAGCTATTATACGGCGCATCACATTTACGTTAATATCCGAGACGTGCCCGCTCCTTTGACAACATAGAGACGATTTTAGCACAAAGTGCGTCTCCTATTTTTGACAGGAAATGAGATGAGTTTTACAGAAAGCTCGTATACTTTTGCTTTATGATTTTCTCCCTTTTGCTTCATTCACTTGATATCACACAGACATGAACACATCCCCTAACAAATAGAGCACATTCACTTAATAACTAAATAAACATTCAACGTAGAGCACCTTCACTGAACGAATTAGTCCGATTTAAATCCAAAAAATAATCAAATCTCTATTCCTTATTAATTATCATTCCTGAAGAACAAGATGAACAAACGACACATTCATTCATTCACACAGATGAACACAAAAGATAATATTCATTCACATAGATGAACACATATAACACATTCATTCATTAACATAATATATTACAAAACACAAGAAAAAAGTACAAGAAGACACAAAAAAAGAAAAACAACATCAACTAAAAACAACAAAAGAAAAACTAAATCATACTCCTCCTCCTCCTCCTCCTCCTCCTTCGGCACAGGCTCCCCGGGAGCCTGTGCACAAGGAGCCTATGTTGACTGCTCCGACGGTGCAGCAACCTCGAGACTGAGGTTCCTCACCGTCACTGCTACCAGGTTCCTACGGCCCTTGGCACCGAGCTCCTGGGCCATCGTCTCGAACTTCGAGATGATCAGCCACACCCATGAGGGCGTAGAGGTAGTGGCCAGTGGAATCCATTACAGTAAACTCTGGAAGAGTACCCATACCCAAAGAACTCATGGTGTGAGATGTACTGTTGTACGCATCTCACGCCATAATGACTCGCAGGTCGTTGTTGAGACGCTCGAGGGAGTCGCACCACTGTTTCTCGAAGGGTGGTTCCCTCGGCAGGCTTGGCGGCAGAACGTTGGCTATGGTGGGTCATCGGTGCAGAGAAGACAAAGAAGCGGAGAAATTAAAGGATGCAAAAAAGAGACACACTTGTGGAGAATTGATGGCGCACTTTATATTAAGGTTTGTGCGGAGTCGACGATGGAGCGGTTTGTTTTGCGCACATTGATTGGACGATGGGATGCTTCAAAACCGCTCGTCTCGAGGAAATGAAAGGTCGCAATTAAGTTCTCCTCCTCCTCCTCGGGCCACACATCTCTCTTTGTCGACAATGGAAGACGTGCTTTTATCTCACCCGTCTCTGCACCATCGGCGGCAATGTGTATAAACTATGAAATGTTCATTGAGTTGCAAATGTTTATCTCTGAATTGCAACGTGAATCGCGCAAAGTGGCAGTGTACAATCACGATGTTAACTCTGCGCGCGAGTGGAAACGGACGCACCCGATTAACTGCACACATCCCTTTGTCGCGTCTCCTTGCATGGGCAAAAGGGAGACGCACAAATGAGAGATGGGCATTATACAAGCCCATCTCCAATTGTTAACCTAGCTATTTTTAGCTCTCGCGCAGTATCTCCCAACACTTGGTGAAGTTTTCGCGCAAAACTTACTCGCGCTCTCTCGACCTAGAAACGACAACTCCAACACCTTGGGCACCTCGTCCCCAGAGCACGCCGCCGCCTGATCGTCCCGTCCTCCGAGCACACTGTTGCCTGAACGTCCTGTCCTCGGAGCACGTCGCCACCTGGACCCTGCAATCAGAGTGTGCCAGTGCCGTCCCTCTTCCTCAACTCGCTTTTCATCATTGTCGTGCTATCGCCATCGCTCTCTCCCAACACCGTCCGCCTGCTGTTATCAGAGAGTGTAACAAACACTTAGCCAAATTCGAGCGCAAAACATACTCTTGCGCTCTCGCTCTACTGTCGACCTAGAAACCACTGGTCCGGCGCCTTCGCCACCTCGTCCCCGAAGCACGCCAATGTCTGATCGACCCCATCCCCAAAGCACGCCGCCACCTCAACTATGCCCTCAGAGCGTGCCAGTACCATTAACACCAACCTTGGTAATCGGTATGATCAAGCCCTAACCAATACATTTCAAAATTTGCTCAAATAGCGGTAGTAAAAGTTTCAAATTTTGGGCAACCAGGACATATTGCATAACAGAATTACCATTCTCCAGTAAATTTGTTCCTAAGCCTTTGAATATTTTCTCCGCTATGTGACTATTTGTGCAAATGTGACTACAATTTGATAATGGTTTATAGGATTTTTAGTGATTTTATTGAATTTGTGGATATCTCAGTCGGAGCATCAGTAGCAGACTGAAGAGGCTGAACAACAGACTACTCCATGTCTGCTTAAGTATGGTTGTATTTGAAGAGCTAGCGAATTGAAGTGTATGTGTAACTGCATTTATTTTACTCTATTATTAATCTTTTGCTAATTCTCATTTTAATCGTGTGGTAGGACTATGAAATCGCCTTCAAAAACGAATAAGGTTATAGCCTCGAGCGCATTAGAGAGAGACTATGCAGGTTCATTGTTAATAAAGTCATTGATCCAAAGGGAGAATTTCAATACGGTATACAAGATTACATGATGAAAGTTATGATGTGTGTAATTAGTTACTTAGTAAGCAGGATGAACAGGGGGCATTTTTGGTGTAATTAGTTACTTGCTAACCATGATTGACACTTTGTTAATATTTGATTGGTCAATATAATTTAATGTGTGATCTCCATTTGGCTATACATATGTTTATGTATGTTTATACTTGTCGGTACCCTGCGTACCGGGTACCCCAAGGTACCGCAAGAAGTGCAAGAGAGTTGTACCTGTCAAAGTTGAAGGTTTCCTCAGGCCCCACACGTCATATTACACCAGACCCACATCCTTCATATGGGTAGCTCCGGGGATTGACACGTGTAATGTAAATCCGGAGCTAAACTCTGAACACAGGGGAGCTCCGTGATCTACACGTGTATAACGACCCCAGACCTAACCCCCAGCAAAGGGAAGCTCTGGTGCCGACACGTGTATAACGGTTCCGGAACTACCTCCCCGCAAGGGGAAGCTCTAAAGCTGCCACGTGTGGAGCCTCCGGACCATCATCACCAACGAAAATATTGGCAGATCTCAGTCAACACAGACATTCAAGGGACAGTTAAAGCGGCAGTTATAAGACCTAATTACATGTCGCTAATGTTGTATTAATGACACATGACTAGAGCACTGTTAATAGAGGTAACGCAACCATTAAGGCACGTTATCTCACTATTAACCATGCTTAATACTCCTAGACAGTGTATTAGGCTATTAAATATGCCAGGGCCACATGTCGGGATAGGCAAATGATGTAACAGTCAGTCCTTAGACTATAAAAGGACTGAGCTGCACGATACAGGGGGAGACTCATAGCTGAGCCATACACCACGCATACTAGCGACACTCAATACAACAACACAAACCCCGTGGAGTAGGGTATTATGCTCAGGCAGCCTGACCACATAAATCTCTGGTGTCACCATCTTGATCCTGATATCTGCGTGCCCCAATTGAAATAAGAACCTCCGTGGGCTACATTTCGTAGTATCGGGGGAAGTGTCGTTGCGACACTTTGACATTTGGCGCGCCAGGTAGGGGGTCCCGAGATCTCAAGATGGTGAATTCCACCGCAGGATGTTCCAACGGCGATCGTGTTGAACAACCTGCTAGAGGCAATCCCTCCAACGTGCAGCAGCCAGCAGGTGCCATTGTTCTGGCAGGCATTATGGCACCACAGTCGCCATCTGTACCGACAAACAATGCTGGATGACAAGATGGGACATCTGCATCTATCACTGCATCAACAAACAACAACCCTAAGCACGCGCTCATTGCCGCACGAGCTCTCCTACAACATCCACCGCCTCCAGGGGCACCCCAAGGTGCTATGGAACAATGGAGAGCTGATGTTGACCATCTGGTTGCAGCCGCAACCATTGGCATCAGCAATCAAGGTGACTTGGTCCACCATCACAACGACGGACCTTGTCGGGCCAACTTGGTCCACAAGTCTCGCAACATAGGAGACGTGTTGCATCCCATCAGGTGTCTTTGCTGCCCCCGGGGCAAGACGCACTCACACGATCACTAGGATTCTGACTCACGACCTGCAGTCGGAACAAGATCGTCGTTACCGGCAACATGACAGCCGTGTCCATATCGAGCGTGCTCGCGAGAGACGAGAAGCTCGAGACAACCCTGCTCCTCAGGGAGTAGGGGGAGGCTATTCTGCCCTGGCCATGCATTTACACATGGTCAGATGGTCACAGAAGTTCTGGCCTAACTTGCCAAAAAAATTCGACAGGACTGTCAACCCCGCCGAGTTCATCAAATCTACTCCACTGCTATACTGGCAGCGGGGGGTGATAAGGCTGTGATGGTCAACTACTTCCCGGTAGCTCTATCTGAGACTGCAAGGTCCTAGTTCATGATTCTTCCACGCGGCTCCATTAATAGTTGGGCGGAGCTATGTCAACAATTCACTGCCAACTTCGGGAGTTCTTACACCCTGCCTGGCACTGAACTGGATCTATTTGCTGTAAAGCAAACAATAGGGGAATTGCTACGATCCTTCATCCAGCGGTTTTATCAGGTACAGAATACTATCCGTTCAATCTCAAGCTCTTCTGTTATCATTGCATTCAGACAGGGTGTTCGAGATAAGAAGATGCTGGAGAATCTGGCGACCAAAGATGTCACCAGTGTCACAGAACTCTTCAACTTGGCAGACAACAGTGCCAAATCTGTGGAGGGACGTGAAATACATTATAAACCACCTTCGAAGGCCAACAAGAAGTCCTTCAAAACTGAAGCCATTACCTTCAGCAGTGGAAAAAAGAAGTCCAACAGCAAGAAAAAGTTGTCAGCCGGCACACCTGCCACTGCGGCAGCTGCAGCTCCGGGTGGCCGGGGGCCACGCCCTGAAAAACGATCTCGTCCTTCGTCAGAATACAGCAACAGCTCCAAGATGTGGTGTCTGATCCACAAGACAGACAGACACAGTCTGGAAGAATGTCGGGAGGTCCAGAACCTTACCGAGTGCTACAACAAGCGCCGGGAAGAATCTCCTTTCCGTCAGCGGGAAGGAAAACAAAAAATCGATGAAGCTCTGTCTGAGGAAGAGCTAGGTTTCTAGGACCCCAAGAAGGTCTTGAAAGCTGTCTACAACACTGTAGACGACGACTCTGACATCTCAGACAAAGAGCGTCGGAAGACCCTAAACACCATTTATGGTGGTTCTTGGGACATCAACTCTCGCCGCATCCTCAAGACAATGTGGCAGGACATGGTCGTGGCAGCTCCCACGGGCAAGGCCGACACTCCCATCATTTTGTATGCTTCGGACTGCCCCCGCAACATGATCGGAGCTGGCCAACTCCCTTTGATGGTGTCACCAACCATTAACAATATCCAACTCCACCATGTAATGGTGGACGGAGGTGCAGGGTTAAACCTCATAAGCTTTGAAGCTTTTATTAAGCTCCAGCTCCGACCTTTGGACCTTCACCCATCTCGACCTTTCTCTGGGGTAGGTCCGGAGGCCATTACTCCTCTCGGTTCCATCACACTCCCAGTGACCTTCGGGACTCAGAAGAACTACAAAACTGAGAAGTTGGTCTTCGATGTTGCGCAGATCAGTCTGCCGTTCCATGCCATTCTCGGCAGGCCAGCCTTGTACAAGTTCAGGCTACATCCCATTTTGGTTACTTAGTATTGAATATGCCAACACCTGCGAGCGTTCTCTGGATCCGCGGAGACCGCACTGCAGGAATCACTGCATTTGAAGAACTCTATGCCCTTACCACAGCGCAGGAGGAAGCATCTGGTAAGGAGCCAGCTCTAAACCCTCCAAGCATTCGTCATCGAGGCACTACCTCTGCACCTCGCATGCAACCAAGCGGCGACATCAACGTTCATATCAAAGTCGTCCAAATTGGTTCCAACACTGCTCAGACTACCCGTATATCAGGAGGTCTCAACAACAAATAGTAACTCGCGCTCATCACCTTCCTCCGGGCTAATGTAGACGTGTTTGCTTGGCAAACTTCGCAAATGCCTGGGATCCCTAGAGAGGTGATTGAGCACAACCTGAAGATTTATCCCGACGCATGGCCTGTACAACAGAAGCTCCAGAAGCAATCAATCGAGCAGCAAAACTTCATCCGACAAGAAATCAAGAAGTTGCTCGAAACTGGATTCATTTGGGAAGTCTTCCATCCAAAATGGTTGGCAAACCTAGTTGTTGTACCCAAGGCCGATGGGAAGCTTCGGATGTGTATCGACTACACCACCTTAAATAAGGCATGTCCAAAGGATCCATTTCCACTACCTAGAATAGATCAGATAGTGGACTCCACCTCCGGGTGTGAGCTATTGTGTTTCTTAGATGCATATTCTGGATATCATCAAATCCAAATTTCTAAGGAAGATGAAGAGCATACTGCCTTCATAACAGTAGAAGGATTGTACTGTTATACTGCCATGCCCTTTGGTCTTAAAATTGTTGCTTCAACATTTGTGCGAGCTATGTACAAAAAATTTGGAGAGATAATTAGAGACTTGGTGGAGGTGTACATCGATGACATCGTCGTGAAGATCAGGAACAAGGAGTCACTCCTTGACAATTTATACGCTGTCTTTGACAAGCTGCGCACCACGTGCACCAAGCTGGACTCGGACAAATGTGTCTTCGGGGTTAGCTACGGGAAGCTTCTAGGTTTCTTGGTGACTCACTGAGGAGTTGAAGCAAATCCGGCGAAGATCAAGGCTATAGAAGATATGTGGCCCCCAACCTGCATCAAGGATGTCCGAAAGTTAACTGGATGTCTAGCTGCGCTCAGCCGGTTTATCTCAAGACTGGCAGAACAGGCACTACCCTTCTTCAAACTTTTGAGGAAGTCTGGACCATTTCATTGGTCTGAAGAAGCAGAAAAGTCGTTTCAAGAGCTAAAACAGCTCCTCACCACATTACCGATCTTGGTAGCTCTGAATCCTGGTGAACCTTTACTGCTTTACCTTTTTGCAACCACCGAAGTTGTCAGCATGGTCCTAGTCGTGGAAAGACCAGAGCCACATCTAGTCCAGGAGCCCAGACCCCTCTGAGAGGGTCCAGAGTTACCTGAAAGCGTGTATGGGTCCCAACCCCCAGATACGGACCCTCGAGGCGAAATGCCAGGAGATCAACCTCATCCACCTGAGGGAGTTTGCCTAGTCGCCCAAGATGATTCGAACCCTTCTATTAAGGTCCGATTCGAACAAGAAGAAGTTTTTGGACCCCTTCGGGAGGGTCCATGAAGCTCAGCATGAAGGTCTGGACCCCTTCGGGAGGGTCCGGGTCGATGGAGAAGAAGCTCCGGATCCCTCTGAAAGGATCCGGACCGTCTAGCGCCCAGTGTACTTCATCAGTAAAGTACTCCACGATGCCAAGAAAAGATACATTGAGGTGCATAAGCTGCTTTATGCAGTTCTTATTGCCTCAAAGAAGCTTTGTCACTACTTCCAAGCCCACAAAATATCAGTGGTAACTTCTTTTCCACTACGTGCTATTTTGCATAACCCTAACTCTATTGGGAACATTGCAAAGTGGGCAGCGGAGTTGGCCGAGTTCGATCTAGAATTCGTGTCACGACAAGAAATCAAAAGTCAAACTTTGGCTGACTTCGTGGCGGAATGGACTCCCTCTCCCTCAAACCCTTGGGGCCCCAGTGAGTAAAAACCGGAACTTAAGGTTCCGACATTCACTGAGCCTCACTGGACTCTCTACTTCGACGGCTCCATGCAGAAGCAGGGGGCCGGAGCTGGAATCCTTCTCTTGGCTCTGACTGAGGAGAAGGTCAAGTACATGGTTCACCTTGATTTCATGGCGACCAACAATATGGCGGAGTATGAAGCTCTCATCTACGGACTCAAGGTGGCACTATCTTATGGTGTCAAACAGTTGTTGGTGAAGGGTCATTCACAACTCATCATCAAACAAGTCAAAGGTGAATGCTCCTGTAGCAATCGTCAACTAGCTGCTTATCTCCTTGAAGTCCAGAGGCTCCAAAAGGACTTCAAAGTCCTGGATCTCAACCATGTTCAACGCCTTCATAACACTGAAGCTGACAAACTCTCGACGAAGGGTTCAACTGGAGCTCCAGCTCCTGACAGAATCTTCATTCGGAGGTTGTCAAGACCAACAACTCAGCCTGCAGAACTGAGCGAAGGGGGCGAGTCCAGCACCTCGAAGCTGGCAGTCCCGGTGGCCCTATTACCATGGCGTCCACCAAGGGTCATAGGTTCTGTCGGAATCTCTGAGCAACCCAGCATGCAAGACTCAGAAGCTCAAGTTAGCTCCGATGCATGGATCTCGGAGATTCGGAGCTACTTGAAAGGCAATATCCTTCCTGAAGATAGTGTATCTGCTGACCAGATTGTTAGATTGGCTAAAAGATACATGTTGGTAGAAGGGGAACTCTACTGGCGCGGTGCCAATAGCATCCTAATGCGATGCATTGCAAGGGAAAAAGGCCGCGAGCTTCTTGCGGAAATCCATGGAGGTGAGTGTGGGAATCATGCATTTTCCCGCATGTTGGTTGGTAAAGCCTTCTGGCATGGCTTTTAGTGGCCTACATCACTTCAGGATGCAGACGAGCTAGTGAAAAAATGTGAAGCGTGCCAGTTCCAAGCAAAACACCGGCTCAATCACAACAAATGATGCCTCCTACATGGCCATTTGCTGTGTGGGACATGGACATCTTGGGACCATTCCCAAAAGCCGTCGGAGGTTACAGGTTCCTGTATGTCGCCATCGACAAGTTCACCAAGTGGCCGGAAGCAACTCCAGTTGTGACAATCAACAAGCAATCAACAATCAAGTTCTTGAAGTCCATTATATGCAGATTTGGAGTTCCAAACAAAGTCATAACTGACAACGGAACCCAATTCACAAGTGCTGCATTCCAATAATATTACGAAAACATCAGCATTCAACTCAGCTACGCCTCAGTAGCTCACCCAACAAGTAATGGCCAAGCTGAGGGAGCAAATGCAGAAATTTTAAAAAGACTTAAGACGCGCACATACGAGCGCCTGAAAAAGCACGAAGCCAACTGGATTGAAGAGCTTGCGTCCACATTGTGGGCGAACAGGACAACATCTAACCGGTCAACTGGAGAAACACCCTTCTTCCTGGTGTATGGAGATGAAGCAGTCCTTCCCCCGGAGATCACCTTGGGGTCCCTACGGGTCCGGACCTTTGATGAAGCCACACAGGACCAGCTCCGCGCGTGAAGACCTTGACCTCGTTGACAAGGGAAGGTGCCAAGCAGCTGTTCGGAATGCACGTTATCGCCAAGCGCTTCAGCACTATCATCAAATACATGTGCGCAACCGACAACTCGAGGAAGGCGATCTGGTGCTTCGGAATTAGGGTGGGCAACCGGTTAAACCAAAACCGCTCGGTTCAATTTTTTGTTTTTTTAGAAGTTCGGTTTCTGAGAAATGGAAACCAAAGTTGTCAATAAGGAAAGGAAAACCGACTCCTCAGTTAACAAAAAACTTCGATTTTGGCCTTCGGTTAACCATAAAAACCGAACAGGAATTGGAGGCAGGGGACGGGGAGGGAGGCAGGGACCGGGCCGTTGGGGAGCTGTGGAGGCAGAACGGCGGCCGGCGGCAGCTCAAGGAAAGGTCGTCAGGTGTGTCGCCAGCCATGGGGTGAGCAGCAGATCAGGCCGACGCTGCTGAGCGCGGGGCAGGACGACGACCGACGGTGGCCATCGGGTGCGCGCGCGGGGGGGGGGGGGGGGGGGGGGGGTGCGACCTTCAGGTGCGCTGGGGGCGGCCTTCAGATGCGCTGGGCAGGCGGGCGTCGGGTGTACAGGGCATGCGTCCGTCGGGTGCACGAGGTCGACTACCGTCGGTGGGTGGCCGGCGGGATCATGGAGCACAGGGCGACGCGAGGTCTCTCAACCGAGACTTCGAGAGAGACGAGAGTGGGGGTGGATTAGGGTTCTCTACGCGGGTTGTGTGTCGAGTTGGGCCCTGTAAGTCTAGAATAGTGAACCGGCCCACCGAGTTAAGTAATTTCGGTTTCACCTTATTAACCGATGAAGAAAACCGAAGACCGAAATAAATTTTGGTTTTTGTAGACTGGGGACCGAAATCAGACCTGGTTTTTTCGGTGTTGGTTAGTTTTGTTTCGGTTCTGGTTTTTTCGATTTTGGATTTCGGTTTCGGTTATTTTTGCCCAGGCTGACTTTGAAAGATACTAACTCGTGAAGGAATGAATAAACTTTCCCCCAGCTGGGAAGGTCCCTTCCAAGTGATCAAAGTATCTCGTCCCGGATGCGTTCGCTTGGCAACTAAGGATGGGACTCCACTTCCTAATCCTTGGAACATCGAGCACCTCCATAAGTTTTATGCGTAGAATCACAGAGGTGAGTCTGTAATTACACACGACGTATGTTATAGAGTCACTATACAGACATGGGTAGGTCCTCTGGGAGAACATCTGGCCCCCTCTGATAGGGTCTGGGAAGTTCAAATACACTTCATACAGTCGCAACACTAAAAGTGTAACTACCTACCCTGGGTTAGTACAAGATGTATAGCGCACTTAGCTTGGTTCTGCACCCTAAGTGTGTCCTTGTCTCCCCTGTAATTCAAACCTATAATGAAAGACATTGTTGTGTGAAAACAGACTCAACGTGCATTTATTTTTACAAAGCTCGATCTATCAAATTATTATTTTTAACCTTCTTGTCTATAATGAAGTTGTGCAATTCTTTTTTAGTTTTAGCCCAAGTTATTCATATGTGTTACAAGTTATATTATTGATCTCTTTGGCTCTTAACATGTTGTATAGTCTACTTGCATGAACGCCAAGCCAACATAGGTCTGGAGTGTGCTATCGACTTAGCCTAGTCCTGCACCCTAAGTATGCCACTCTACCTACACCCTAGTAGGCCTTAGTAGGGTGAGTACTAAAAAAGCATATGGGTCCAGAAAGATTATATCAATATACTTGTTACCATATCGAGTTTCTTCGGATTTAAAACTCAAATAAGAATGATAAGTCACAAATGATTTATAGACAAGAGGATGAATTTTATTCTTTTCTCGCCTTCAATGTGCAGGAAAAACAAAAATTAATAGCGATGGTGGACAACGTCGGGGCTACTATGCTCTGACATCCTCCAAGGGGGCCCACCGTCGATGTTTAATATGTCGACAGTGGGTGACGCCGGAGCTACAAAGCTCTGACAACCCCTGGGGGGCCTACCATCAAATGATTCGTGCGTTGACATTGGGCGCTACTGGACCTATCAAGCTTCGATAAATCCCAGGGGGCCCGCCGTCGACGTGTTACATGTTGATGGTAGGTGCTACCGGAGCTACTAAGCTCCAGGAGCCCCAGGGGACCAGCCACCAACGTGTCAGAAATAAAGACTTCAGACCTAAAATCTACAAGTTTGAAGCGTTCAAGTCATTAACATGCTGTCAAATCCTTTTAGTACATGTACACACTACAATTGTGCACATATATCAGGTGGCCAACAAGGCAGAGCACAATATATTGAAGACAAAACAACAATAAAGTGAAATTCATGGTAAAATTGATTTCATTAATTCGAAGAACTGGATTACAAAATTGGGATTATAGCAGAAGGCAAAAGGAAAAAGTCCTAGCTACTGAGAGGATCTAAGTCCCGCGGAAGAATGAGGCGACTTCCTTGACAACTCCTTGGACGCTGGCCCTGGCAGCGCCCTCCTCTTCAGCAACGGGACCTTGGAGCACCGGGTCCAGAGAGAATTGGGGATCTCGACTCACATAACACGTCAGCACATACTCTGCGACGTTGTTAGCAAGAGATTTCCCCTCTGTCTCCAGCTGGTCCCAAATGACATCACCCATCGCATTGAGTTTGCCGCCAGCAGCATTGAGGGCCACCAGTGCTCGGTCCAAGTCCAGCTCCAGATTGTCCAAACATAAAGACTAAAGCCTAGTGGTGTCAACGCATCGTTGGCTTATCCAAAGAAGTCCCACACTTGGATGGACTCAGTCTCCTTCAAGCTCCGCAGCTCCTCTCGTGACTTTCGGGCGGCCGCAAGCTCCAAACCCTCCCGAGTGACGCGTTCGACCAATTTGGCATGCGGCTGCATATTCTCAGCAACTTACTTCTCGCGATCGCTAGTGCTCGGTCCAAGTCCAGCTCCGGATTGTTCGGACGTACAAGAATGAAGCCTAGTGGTGTCAACATGTCGTTGGCTCGTCCCTAGAAGTCCCACACTTGGATGGACTTAGTCTCCTTGAAGCTCCGTAGCTCCTCTAGTGACTTTTGGGCGACCGCAAGCTCCGAACCCTCCCGAGCGAGGCGCTCGACCAATTTGGCATGCTGCTGCATATTCTCAGCAATTTGTTTCTCGCGATCGGTCAGCTGCGTCTCTCGGAGGTGGATGCAATTCTTCCTTTTCACCAGGTCTTTTTCCCTGCCTCTCACCTTCCCTTCCCTGGTGGCAACATCAACTTCTCTTTTCGAGAGCTCCTGCCCCAGTTTCCAGTACTTCTCCTTCTCCTCTTTCCTCCATAGATCCAACTTTTTGTTGCGATCTGCCAAATTCTGTTCACCCAGAGTCAACTTCTAGGTGACCTCCGCCTCCCTCTTCACAATATCCTCATGCTGCTCCAGGAGCTTCTCTTCCCTAACATCAAGGTCCGCTTGGCACTTCAGGAGGACCACATTCAATTCATTGAGGTTTTCATGATGCTCATCAGCAACTCACGCCTCTCCTTGGCTTGCTCAAGGATCTTTCTAGAGTTAGCATCGAGCGCCCTGATGGCGGCTTCCTTATCCTCCAGTAGCTTGCCTTAGTATTCCAATCGGGCCTCTTCCCTCTTGATCCACTCCTTCTGGTCAGCTAGCCTTGTTTGTGCAAGCCTGGTATCAAAGTGGAGTCTGTTGCGCCAACGCCTCAAACTGTTGCGCTCCTCCTCCACGGCTTTGCTCTCATGATCGAAGGCGAGCTGGACTTGTCGGAGGCTCGAGCAGGCATTGTCTGTGGACAACACCAGAGGGATAGGATCAGGACCTGCTGAGATCAACTCCACTAGCTCTAGAGGATTCTCCATCAACAAAATTGGGTCCCACTCTACAAGGGTGATCCCCTGAGCTCCTGTAGCACTAGGGCAGCTCTCTGGAAGCCCATCAGCAGCAGCAGAGGAAGAACCCACTAGGGGAACTACCACCTCCGGACCGAAAGTCAAAAGCGCTGCTTCCAGGTCTTCAATTACCGGCTCCGAGGGCAGAGGACCTGTCACCACCTCTTCAGGCTGCTCCAGCTCTGGTCCAGACACCTCCGGGGCAGCTATCTCCGAGGCAGCGGCGGGGGCTTCATCCGGTGCCCCTACCACCACTGGCTCAGACGCCAACGCGTCAGTCACTTCCGGTTCAACAATCGGAGCTTCAAGCATTTCTGGCTCATCCGCCGGACCTTCAACAACTTTTGGCCCAAGAGCTGGAGCTTCAACCATCTCCAGCTCAATGGTCAGGACTTCAATTGCCTTTGGCTCAGCGGCCAGGCCTTCGATGACTTCCGATTAGAAGACCGGAGCTTCAGACATCTCCTGCTCTGGTACTGGAGCATCAGCCTCCGTCACCATTGCCAGAGGTACATCTTCAACTTCTCCCCCATGGTCCGACGCTACCACGAGAGCTTCCAGCAAGGACTCTGAATCCAAATCCACGACAGATGGTGCTCGAGTTGTCGTGACTTCAGCCACCACTTGAGGAGGAGGCTCAGTGCTCGAAGCCGGAGCTTTGGCATGCTCAGCCACAGTCGCTGCAACAGATGCTGAAGCCCCTGACCCCTTTCTCGAAACCCTGGAAATAAAGGGATGAGAAGATTAAAGACATAACAAAAACAAGATTAGCATTTTAAGGCAAGCACACGATGCTTACCTAGGGATGCTATTGCCCCAGGCGCCTCGGAACCTCTTCTTCTGACGCCCAGAGCCAGAGCCCACCAAGTCTGGCGAGACAACGACTTCAGACCTCAGATGGGGACCACTTCCATAGTCGGAGTCCTCTCGGTCGGAGCTTCTCTTGGTCGGGAAGAACTCCCGGGCCTGGAGCTCTTAGCCGGCACTGAAGCCGGTGTTGACTGCCCAGAGCTAGCGCCTCTCGATGGCACACGCGCTGGAGAAGGTGCAGCCGTAGAAGACCTCCTCCGCCGGGGAGAAGGAGCCGTTGTAGAGGGAGCAGCCCTGACGGACCTCCCATCAGCATGCTTCAGCTTCCTCTTCCGGCTGGAGGGTTCGACTGGCTCTTTGCCCTTGCCCTTGCTGATGTCTTCAACCCTCTGGCTCGGAACGGAGGCAGGCCCTCCTTCGGAAGCTCCGGGGATTACCACCCTGGAGGTCGGATGCCTCTCCACCTCAACAAGGTCATTAAGCGCCGACATCTTCCTCCGAAGCTCTCTGCTGAACTCTGGCTCCATGTTCAGAGGAAGGAAATCAGCTGGCGAAACCAAGTCGTCGCCTTCGACGTTTATCCCATGCTAAATTTTCTTGAGATGAAGCTTCAGATCTTCATCATCCAAATTGGATTTCAGACCGGTTTTAATCCGGTCGTCATCCATCACGCTGTTGAGAGCCTAGGCGAGCTTCTCCCTCTTCATCAACGGAGCCCATCTGTTGACCAGGAAATTGCACAAGACAATCTGAGGGGTCACTCTACCCTCCACACATTCTCGGATCCTGGTCAGGACGGGGTTAAAGGCATTTGATAGCTCTATAACTACACTCCAAGCGTCGGTATCAATGATGGGGAGTCCTTGGGGCAGCTCCAACCTCTCGTGCTCCTCCATTGCAATGATGACCCCATCCTTCTTCCAGTCATCCCATTTGCCGGAAGGGAATGACTTTAAGTACTTGAAGGGGCAGTTCTTGTGATTCAAGTAGAAGCCAAGAAGCTCAGTCCCCTTGCCGGTGGTGTAGATTGTGAAGAAAGTATGAAACAGCTCGATGCTGGGGGGAACACCCACCCACATCTCGCAGAAGTGGACGAAGGTCGCTACTAGCAGAAGAGAATGGGGGCCAAGATGATATAGCTAGAGACCATAAAAGTCCAGCAGCATCAAAAGGAAGGTTGAAAAAGGTGGGATCAATCCCACCATGGCGTACGCAGAGAAATACACCATGTCGCCATTACATCCTTCTTGAAGGGGAGCTTGCCGGCATGGACCAAGTGGTTGAAGGAGTCATTGGACCACCCCATATAGGTCTGAACCTTCATCAGATCGTCATTGCTCTTGAGGCGGCTCTTGGGAAGATCCAACTCCATCGCGGCAAAGTGGAGCAAAGGAATGGAAAACTAGGCGTAGTTTGGGAGGCTCTGAGCGCAAGTTTGATCAAAAACATAAAGAGTCCTCAAACAGCGCATACTTTCCTTCTTAAGTAAGCCTCCGCGATGCTTGGATGGAAACCGCAGCGAGAGCGAATTCACTTTTCAAAAGTCTACCCCGTCAGTGATGAATGGGCCCAGGGCCACCTCAACGAAGAAATCAAAGTTCTTACCCCAGGCAAACCATTGTCATTATGGGTGGCGGGAAACCCAAAGGCGGCACCCTGACAAGGCGCTCGGAACCGATTCGGTTTTCGTATTGGGAACTGGTGACCTGCAATTGCGTGAGATCTACACTCAAAGATCTCATCTGCCGCATTCATAACAAGCCACACGGCGATGGTTTAATCCCAGACCATCGCCCCAACGGCATATCAGATAACTTCTGAAGTCAAAGCACGAGAATCAAGGATGGCCCCACATATAGTAGAATAACTTAACCCAAAGGGTTTCTCCCAGAGGTGGGCCTGGGGGCCACTGTTGGTACCCTGCGTACCGGGTACCCCACAGTACTGCAAGAAGTGCAAGAGAGTTCTACCTGTCAAAGTTGAAGGTTTCCTCAGGCCCCACATGTCATATTACACCGGACCTACATCCCTCATATGTGTAGCTCCGGGGATTGACATGTGTAATGTAAATCCGGAGCTAAACTCCAAACACATGGGAGCTCTGCGATCTACACGTGTATAACGACCCCGGACCTAACCCCTAGCAGAGGGAAGCTCCGGTGCCAACACGTGTATAGTGGTTCCGGAACTACCTCCCCGCAAGGGGAAGCTCTGAAACTGCCACGTGTGGAGCCTCCGAACCTTCATCACCAACGAATATATTAACGGATCTCATTCAGCATGGACATTCAAGGGACAATTAAAGCAGCAGTTACAAGACCTGATTACATGTCATTAATGTTGTATTAATGACACACGATCAGAGAACTGTTAATATAGGTAACGCAGCCATTAAGGCACGTTATCTCACTATTAACCATGCTTAATACTCATAGACAGTGTATTAGGCTATTAAATACGCTAGGGCCACATGTCGGGCCAGACAAATGATGTAATGGTCAGTCCTTCGACTATAAAAGGACTGAGACGCACGGCACAAGGGGAGACTCCAAGCTAAGCCATACACCAAGCATACTAGCGACACTTAATACAACAACACAAACCCCGTGGAGTAGGGCATTACGCTCAGGTGGCCTGAACCACGTAAATCTCTGGTGTCACCATCTTGATCCTGATCTCTGCATGCCCCAATCGAAACAAGAACCTCTGCGGGCTACATTTGGTAGTACTGGGGGAAGTGTCGTTGCCACACTTCGATAATACTGATGACAGTGGCAATGCGGCTGCCAAATCCTGGCTAGCTCCAGGATGCAGCCGGCAAGCAGGATAAATTGGGGTGGGGGGCATCTAATAGGAGATAAGAGTTTAACAGGGTACATCTCCCATTAGTGCCACAATGTAACAACCAGTAGATACATCGCTGATGAGCTTGTGAGACCTATGTGTGCTAAATACATTGTCTATGGCGATAAAAGTTTTGAATACTACAAAAACACCTTTATCATCAAGGTTCGACTCTAGGTCCGAGCTCCAGCAAGGTCCAATGATAGATCCGACTTGTTTTGGGTAGCTCCAGCAAGGTCTGACGGTAGGTCCGGATTCTTTGTCTAGGTCCGACTAGCTTTGATTAGCTCCGGCTCAAGGTCCGTCTAGCTTTGGTAAGCTCTGGCACTAGGTCCGACTAGCTTTTGTAAGTTCCAGCGCTAGGTCCTACTAGCTTTGGTAAGCTCCGGTTCAAGGTCCGGTTAGCTTTGGCAAGGTTTGGAGCTTGATCGCAGTAGTTCTGCTTTTGATTTGCAATGTTTCGAACTTTTTTTGGATTATGGAAAGTTTGCTTAGTTTTTTTACTAAGTTTTTGGTGTTTTTTGGTGGTTATGGTTGATATATTTTTGCTATGGTTTGCAACATGCTTATGTGAGGTGCTCACGTAAGGTGTTGTGGTTATTGAAACTAACGAGAGTCAAGTTGAGGACTTGTGCTCGGAAGTATTGGTTGTTTATTCATGTGCAGGTGTTGTTTGAGTTCAAGACATGGCTGGTGATAGAATACATTGAACTAGTCTTAGGGATAAGATGAGGTTCAACAACCAAGTTCGGGAGGAATTGTGGTTGGGTTCATCGGGAGGTCGCGCAACATGTTTGTATCAAGAACAATGAAAATGAAGGTATTGTGGACATCGTTAGAAGATGTTTGCACATGTGCAAGGAGTGCATGGACGTAGCTACATGGTTCCAAGGCGTGATGAAGAGATGTGGATGTAAAGAATTGGTCGGAAAGGTCCAACTGACTAGGTTATGGACTCAGGCTGCGACTGAGTCGTGTTTGACTCAAATATGGAAAGATTTGAGTTGGGTATGATAGGATTTCGTTTGGGTCACGAATTTGAGTTATTTTAGGAATGTGAGATATGTTACTAAGGGGGTGTTTGGAAGTCTTAAGATTGCTTCTATCTGCGTATAGAAGAGTCTTGAGAAGTTATGGAAAGTTTTGATTCATGAATTGAGTAGGATTAGAGTCCTAGTTAGGTTTGGGTTGGCCTAAGGGCTGGTTATATAAGCAAGGGAGGCCAGAGCTCGTTGTGCACAACTTTGGGACTGTTCCTTGTGAGTTTTGATCAATAAAATTCGTAGTCTAAAGGAGCTTTTGTGCCTTGTTCGTCTGACTTGTTTTGTTCAAGTCTTTCTCGTCGAGTTTCTGCACAACACTACCTTGCTTCGGTGGTTTTATCATAACTCATGTTTTACAGATCCAATTGAAGTGATCATTTTTGGTATGTCTTCACAACTTGATTTTCTATCATGTATGAAAATTTCACGGTCATTAGATTTGTAGTTTCTTATCTACATGAGTTTCTTTGTAGTGTTTCAGAACTATTTTTCTCGGGTAGGATAGATTGACCTTTGTTTGATCTTTCGATTGTAACTTGATTTTTTCTCGACGGATTTTCGTGATTCTTGTTATGACGTCTTTGTTACTTGATTCTTTACAATCTATACTAGTTTTTGTCATAGTTTAACACGTTTAGATTAGTCGTGCACATAATTTCTTTAACAGATCGGTTTTTCTCGAGGGGTTTTCGTTGCTTCCGCTGAAAAGTTTTAATCTACCATTCACCCCCTCTGGTAGCTTTACACGTGCTCTTTGATCCTACAATTTGTATCAGAGACACGGTGCTCTAATCTTTGTGATTCGCACGTGTTTTTGACTAATTCTCATGGAGAAGTACTCGGCAAAACCTTGTGTGTTTGTTGGTATTGATTTTCAGGTTTGGAAGGCACGCATGGAAGCTTTTATCTAGACACAAGGCTTCGTAATATGGGAAAAAGTGTACAAGCCTTACGACGTGCCGCCGAACGATCAAGTCACGGCTACAAACTTAAGAGATGTCGACAACAACAACAAAGCCCACAACTTGATAATCCAAGGACTAACTCAGAGTGACTTCGACCATGTTGCACACCTCCGATCGGTGTACGATGTGTGGAGAGCACTTTGTGACTACCACGAAGGATCCAACACGATAAAGGAGGTAAAGCAACATATGTTCAAGAAATAATACATACGCTTCGAGATGCAACCCGTTGAGTCCATTGATGACCTTTTTGCTCGCTTTAATAAAATTCTCAGCAACTTGCGTAGTGTCAATGTTGATTTTTCAGATGCTGAAAATGCTAGACAATTGTCAAGTGCATTAGACATGTCAATTTGGGAGATGAAAGTCACATCTATTCGTGAATCTACTGTCATGAGTACACTTACATTATGTGTGCTATATTCTAAATTGAAAACTCATGAAATTGATATAATCTCACGTAAGAACCCCAAAAAGTCTCTTCCATTTGTTTCTCAACGTGATATGCCTAGCTCCTGCCAATCTTCATCTAGCAATACACTTGATTTGCTATCTTCACTAACCCTAGAAAAGATTGAAGAATTTCCAGAAGAGGAGCTAGCACTCATCTCTACTCGGTTCTCATAAAGCATTGCAAAATGTGAGAACTAGAAGGAGAGGAAGCTCCGGACCTCAATGATGCTTTGAATGTGGTAAGACAGGACACTTTTGTACAGATTGAACTAACCTTTCAGTTCCTTCTACCCGTCATGAAAAGCCGAATAAAGTCAAGTCCTCTTCTGGCAACATCAACAATAAGAAGAAGGGTTTTACAGGATGCAAATGATAAACAGTTTCATCACCGCACTTTAAGAACTTGGCTTGAGTGATGTAGACAAGGAAGTGACAAAGATGAAGATGTTATGGCAAACATGTGTTTTATGGCGGGCAAACCAAGATCAACTATGGATGATGCAGAACACAACAGTGACAACGAAGAGGTATGTTCTACTTGTGATGAAATGTGTGATGCTATTTTTCGTGTAACTGTTATTGTTAAGAAAAAGGACAAAAAGCTTAGGGTCAATGCTATTAAGATTGAGTCACTTGAATCTGAAATTAATCGTTTGAAAACCTTGATTCCTAGCGATGATTCTTGTTCCTCATGCGATTTAATATACGAACAATTGTCCTCCTTAAGTAGTGCACACTCCTCCATTCTTGATAAACTTGAGTTAGAGATTGAAAAGAACAAAAAGCTTGCTGCACTTAATGACAGAAACTTAAAAGATGCTTCTTGTTCTACAATTGATTTGCATTGTTCTACCTGTAATGATCTTGAAACGAAACTAAAAGATGCTATGAATGAAATTTCAATACTGAACAATACTTTACGTGATCATGAAGATAAATATGATTCTATTTGAGGAAAAGCTTGACGTGAAAACTGCCTAGAATTGTATAAGAAACTTGATGATATGAATAGGACACTCGAGCATTTTTGTTTTGGGAACAAAAATCTAAACTTGCTGCTGAATTCATCCAAATCTTGCAATAATAAAACTGGTGTAGGTTTTGATTCTCATGCTCATGCTAAAGCACATCAACCTAAAATTGTAAAGTCATTAGGAACTGGTTTGATTAAAACAGTTCCTAAACCAGAAGAGGTGGTTTTTAAATCTGCAGGAGTGTTGTCACGTTTGGGTTCAAATAAACATACTGCATGCTCATGTAGACATGAACACAAAGTTAAATTTCATTGTACCTATTGTGGTAGAGATGGTCATGTCATATATTTTTGTTATAGACTAGGTAAACAACATTAAAAGGAAAGAATGGAAGCTAGATCTTATAACTCTCATGCAAAATTTGCTGCACATACTAAACCGAATGTCAGGAACATGCAACCTGCTGTTAGGAGTAAAAAACATTCAAAGTTTACCATCGGAACTTCTGTTTTTGCCTCCAGAGCTACTGATTTTTGTGCTACACAAGTAACACCTTATAGGTCAGTATTTAAGAACAAAAAATCTCAAACTTTGACTCATAAACCTGCTGTTTTATCTCAGCTTTCGCGTGTTTTTCCTGTTGCACGTCGTGTGACTCAGTACTAAATTCCTAAATGCCTTTTGACTAACCTCAGTATTGATTCATCGACGTATTGTTCTTCTATGTAGGTTACACGCTTGAGGAAAGAGAACATTTGGATTGTGTATTCAGGTTGCTCACGCCACATGACCGGTAACAAAGAATGGTTCTCCTCCCTCTCTTTTGTGTCATGTGTAGAGAATGTTACTTTTGCCGATAATTCTTCAACTCCTATAATCGCTAAGGGTTCGGTTAGAGTTAATGATCACAACACTTTGAAGGATGTGGCACTTGTTAAAAGTGTGAAATACAACTTGCTTTCTATTTCACAACTGCTAGATGAAAATCTAGAAATTATTTTCACTAAAAATTGCTGCAAAGTTGTAAATTCAAATAGTGAGCTTATTTTTAACATGTCTCGGTTGGGAAGAGTTTTTAAAGCTGATTTTGATATGTCTTCCTCTAAGCATGTGTGTCTATTGGCTAATGATTCAAAGGACATATATTTTTGGCATCGTAGACTTGGTCACGTAGGCTTTGATCATCTAACACGTGTTAGTGCTCTTGATTGCATACGTGGGTTGCCTAAGCTTAAAGGAGACAAAAAATTGTGTGCTCTTCTTGTAGACATCCTAAGATGGTTGCATGTTCACATACTCCTCTCAAAATGATCATGAAAACTAAACCGGGTCAACTTTTGCACCTTGACCCCGTAGGACCTTCACGTGTTCAATCCTTCAGAAATAATGGTATGTTCTTGTGATTGTTGATGATTATTCTACATACTCTTGGGTTTACTTTATGGCATCTAAGAATGAAGCTTTTAGTCACTTTAGAACTTTATTTCTTAGATTATCAATTGATCACCCAGGATCTTTAAAGGCAATTAGAAGTGATAATGGAACCAAATTTAAAAATCAATCTTTTGATCACATTTGTGCTGAAAATGGAATAGATCATCAATTTTCATCACCATATGTACCTCAACAAAACGGTGTTGTAGAAGGAAAGAACAAGACCATAGTTGAAATGGCTAGGACTATGCTTGATGAATATCAAACTCCTAGGAAATTTTGGGCTGATGCGATTGCAACCGCTTGTTATGTCTCAAATTGTGTTTTCTTGCGCACTAAGCTAGGTAAAACACCATATTAGCTCCGGTTTGGACATAGGCCTAGTGTTACACACTTTTGGGTCTTTGGTTGCAAATGTTTTGTTAAGAAACTTGGTAATCTTTATAAATTTGAACCTAGATCCATTGATGGCATGTTTCTTGGTTATCCATCTCATACTAGAGGCTCCCGTGTGCTTCTACTTGACACAAACAAAATTGTGGAGACTTTTGATGTGTATTTTGATGAAGATAGCACAGGTACTAGCTCAAACATTGCAGGTCCGGATCCATATCCGCAGGGGGAGATCATTTTTGTTGAAGATGAGGAAGAAGTGGAGCTGCTGCCCGAAAATTCAGCAGCTAATGACTTTGGTTCAACTCCGGATGTTGATCCTCAACCATCACTGACAACCATCATTGCTGATCCATATCGTACTCAAGTCACAAGCTCATCAATTTGTGATGAACATAAAGAAGAAAAAGCTTGTGAAGTGTCTACTCCCCTCTGGATTCTCAAAAGTCATCCTCCACAACAAATGATTGGAAGCTTGCACGAACGAGTCACTGGTCCAGCTATGATGAGTTCAGAATTTGAGATGAGTATGATGGGAGAACTCATGTACTTTTTGGGGCTGCAAATCAAGCAAACCGAGGATGGTACCTTTGTGCATCAAACGAAGTATACAAGGGACCTTCTCAAGCGCTTCAACATGGACAAAAGCAAGACTCTTCGGACACCAATGGGAACAACATTGACACTTGAACTTGATGAAGATGGTGAACCCGTGGATCAAAAAGAATATAGAAGCATGATCGGATCACTTTTGTACCTCACAACATCAAGACCGGACATACAATTCGGCGTATGTCTTTGTGCATGGTTTCAAGCTTCTCCACATGCTTCACATCGTCAACCATCAAAAGAATTCTTAGGTAGTTACATGGAACTCAAGAATTTGGCATTTTTCTTCCTTCTTCCTCAACCGTTACTTTGAAAGCCTTTTCAGATGCTGATTTTGGGGTTTATAGGATTGATAGGAAAAGTATTTTGGGTGCTTGTCATTTTCTTTGTAATTCTCTTGTTGCTTGACCTCTAGAAAACAAAACTCAGTTGCACAATCCACAGCCGAATCTGAATATGTAGCTGCTGCTAGTGCTTGCTCACAAATTATTTGGATTGTTCAAACAATTAAGGACTATGGGGTTGATCTAGATAGTATTCTACTGTTTTGTGATAACACTAGTGCCATTTGCATTGCTAAAAACCCCGTGCAACATTCTAGAACTAAGCACATTGATATTAGGTATCACTTTCTCCGTGATAATGTTGAAAAAGGTAACATTGTGCTTCACCATGTAGATACCGAAAAACAATTGGCTGACATTTTCACAAAACCTTTGGATTTTACTCGTTTTTGTTACATTCGTAGTGAAATAGAGGTTATGCATCCTCATGGCTTAAATTGAGGGGGAGCTTTCAAATTTGGGATCTGAATTTAAAAATAATATGAGCATAATATTTCATACATATATGACTTTGTAATTCCTTTTACATGTTGAAAGTTCTTACTACATTACTCGTGTTATATATTTTGTAGTTTTTGTCATGGCTAGCCATTGGAATTATTACTTACACTAAATCTGGTCATGATTGAACTTTCTTGCTGTTTTGAACCTGTTGCATGTTCACAAGTGCTTTTAAAAGAATTAATCAAGTAAGCAACTCACATGTTGAGTTTTTATGTTCAAATGAAGAAATGAGAAAAGGTCAAGAGAATATGCATGCATCGCACTTCTTTTTTTGAGATGGCTTATCATTGCACTTAGATATGAACTTGGAAGAAGTTGTGTATGACTAAAACCATGTCCTTAAGCTTCTGATTGTCAAGTGACATAGGCTTGGCTTGGTTGGTTAGAATAAGGCATATGCGCATATAATCTCTTGCAAATATCATATAATCTAAATTTGTGCTTTGAAAAATAATAAAATGCAGCAACAAGTGTCATGCTTTCAGGTTTTGAAATAGTTAAGTTTGTGAGATCATGACTTGCTTAAATTGAAAATTACATTTGATCTCTAGCATGGCTTACACTACTTTATGTATCTCATTGTTGTGATAGTGTAAGTTACTTGATAGTATGACTTGGATAAGCTTTGTCTTATATCTATATGTTATAATGTGCTCATAAAAAATTAAAATTTCTCTTTTGTACCTTGCTGAATACATTGTCAAAGTGGGAGAAGTATGCAAGGGGGAGAAACTTTTTTCTATCTCATTTGATTTTCAAAAGGGGGAGAAATTATTTTCAAAACTTTTCATGAGAATAAGACAATGTTCAGATTTTAAGTGGTGTTGCCAATGCATTCATCAAGGGGGAGATTGTGAGACATATGTGTGTTGAATACATTGACTATGGCGATAAAAGTTTTGAATACTACCAAAACACCTTTATCATCAAGGTCCGACTCTAGGTCTGAGCTCCAACAAGGTCCGATGATAGGTCCGACTTGTTTTGGGTAGCTCTGACAAGGTCCAATGGTAGGTTCAACTAGCATTGGTTAGCTCCAGCTCTAGGTCCGACTAGCTTTGTATGCTCCGGTGCTAGGTCCGACTAGCTTTAGTAAGTTTTGGCGCTAGGTCCTGCTAGCTTTGGTAAGCTCCAGTTCATGGCCCGGTTAGCTTTGGCAAGGTTCGGAGCTTGATTGCAGTGGTTCTACTTCTGATTTGCAATGTTTCAAACTTTTTTTTGGATTATGGAAAGTTTGCTTAGTTTTCTTTTACTAAGTTTTTGGTGTGTTTTGGTGGTTATGGTTGATATATTTTTGCTATGGTCTGCAACATGCTTATGTGAGGTGCTCACGTAAGGTGTTGTGGTTATCGGAACAAATGAGAGTCAAGTCAAGGACTTGCGCTCGGAAGTATTGGTTGTTTATTCATGTGCAGGTGTTGTTTGATTTCAAGACATGGCTGGTGACGGGATCCATTGAACTAGTCTTAGGGTGAAGATGAGGTTCAACAACCAAGTTCGGGAGGAATTGTGGTTGAGTTGATCGAGAGGTTGCGCAACATGTTTGAATCAAGAACAATGCATATGAAGATATTGTGGACATCGTTGGAAGATGTTTGCACATGCGCAAGGAGTGCATGGATGTAGCTACATAGTTCTGAGGCATGATGAAGAGATGTAGACGTAAAGAATTGGTCGGAAAGGTCCAACCGACTAGGTTATGGACTCAGTTGCTGCTAAGTCGTGTTTGACTCAAATATGGAAAGTTTTGAGCTGGTTATGATAGGATTTCATGTGGGTCACAAATTTGAGTTATTTTAGGAATGTGGGATACATTCCTAAGGTGTTTGGAAGTCTTAAGATTGCTTATATTGGCATATAGAAGAGTCTTGAGCAGTTATGGAATGTTTCGATTTATGAATTGAGTAGTATTAGAGTCCTAGTTAGGTTTGGGTTGGCCTAAGAGTTGGTTATATAAGCATGGGAGGCCAGAGCTCGTTGTGCACAAATTTGGGGCTGTTCCTTGTGAGGTTTGATCAATAAAATTTGTAGTATAAATGAGCTTTTGTGCCTTGTTCGTCCGACTTGTTTTGTTCAAGTCTTTCTCGTCGAGTTTCTACACAACACTACCTTGCTTTGGTGGTTTTATCATAACTCGAGTTTTACAGATCCAATTGACGTGATTCTTTTTGGGTTGTCTTCAAAACTTGATTTTCTAGCATCTGTGAAAGTTTCACGGTCATTGGATTTGTGGTTTCTGATCTGCACGAGTTTCATTGCAGTGTTCCAGAGCTGTTTTTCTCGGGTAGGACAGATTGACCTTTGTTTGATCTTTCAATTGTAACTTGAATTTTTCTCGACAGATTTTCGTGATTCTTGTTATGACGTCTTATTGACTTAATTCTCTACAATATATACTAGGTTTGTCACAGTTGAACACATTTAGATTAGTCGCACACACGGTTTCTTTAACAAATCGGTTTTCTGCTGTGGGGTTTTTCGTTGCTTCTGCTGAAAAGTTTTAATCTACCATTCACCCTCCTTCTAGTAGCTTTACACGTGCTCATTGATCCTACAGAGCTAATAAGAAAGTATGTCTCTGATATTAGAAGTAAAGTAGACGGTCAGTGCTAAAGCTCGTCTCGGGTTAGTCGCTTAAAGGAGATGGGCACACTTAAAGCCCATCTCGGATTGCATAGAGAAAGGAGACGAGACATGGTAATGCCTGTCTCGGATTTATTATATAAAGGAGATGGAATTTTGTCAAGTTCATCTCCAATGTTTGCAAATCAGCAACGCGCCTTATTGCCCATCTCCGATGACTCCAGAGTGCGAGACGTGACGATGGAGACACGCAGTTTGCTCGTTTACATTCTTCGTACAGGCTCATCTCGGATGAGCCTTTCTCACGTAGTGGGAGATAAACATGCTCTCCAACGTCAAAGTGCAACGGTCGATGGTGGTGGTCAGCATAGCTTTTCTGACAAGATTGAGCAGCCTTCAAGTTCTCTTGTTTCACCCGAACTCGGTCTTTGGCTTCGTTGACTAGATCAATCCCGAACATTACCCTTTTGCTGGATTTGTACCAATTCAGCGATGTGTGACATTTCCGACCGTAGAGAGCCTCATACGATGCCATCTTAATACTCGCTTGATACCAATTGTTGTACGAGAATTCCACCAACGGAAAATGATCATCCCAATTTTTACTGTGATGAATGGCACAAACTCTCAACATGTCTTCCAAACCCGGTTCACCCTCTTGGTTTGTCCTTCGGTTTGCGGGTGATATGCGGAGCTTCTAATCATCTAAGTTCCCAACAAGGTGTGCAGCTGCTCCCAAAAACAAGCAACAAACAGTGCACCCCGATCTGAAATTATGGTCTGTGGAACACCATGTAAGCATAAGATCCATGCAATGTACAACTCCGCATACTGTTTAGCAACGAATCCAACATTGAATGGAATGAAGTATGCTGATTTCGTCAAGTGATCCACGATCTCCCAAATTGAATCATGCTTGCATATTGTGAGAGATAGGCTGGCGATGAAATCCATACTAATATCTTCCCATTTCCATGCCGGTATATTCAGCAGTTGCAGCTGCCCTGACTTCCTCATATGATCAGCCTTTACTCGTCGACATGTATCACACTCGGATACGTACTTCGCTATTTCCTGCTTCATACGTGTCCACCATAATCTATTCTTCAAATCTTGGTACATGTTTTTGTTGTCTGGATGAATAGAAAATTTTGACATGTGAGCTTCATCCAATATTTTTTTTCCGCAGCTTCATATCATGGGGTACAACTATCCGGTCCTTGAACCATAATGTACTATGATTATCTTTCTGGAAGCATCATACCTCCCCGCTGTCCACTTTTTCTCGTATGTGTGACATGCCCTTGTCCTTCTTTTGAGCTTCAATAATTTCCTCTCGGATGGTGGGAATGAGAGCAAGATTATTGAGAGCTCCATATGGAATCACATATAGACTTGGTTTCTCATCTTCCATTTCAGTCATGGTGATGTTGTGGACATAGCCTTTCCAATTAAGCGTGTCAGCAACAACGTCTTCTTTACCAGGGTGGTAGTGAATTTCATTTTCATTATCTTTGATCAGTTCTAACCACCTTCGTTGTCTCATATTCAGCTCCTTCTGCGTGAAGATATATTTCAAAATCTTGTGGTCGGTGTAGAGGTGTACAAGATTTCAAAGCAAGTAATGCCTCCAAATCTTTAAAGCCAATACCACATCAACGAGCTCAAGGTCGTGAATCAGATAGTGCTGACCGTGGTTTCGGAGTTGTCGAGATCCATACGCGACCTCTCGTCCTTCTTGCATCAATACACAGCCCAGACCGATTCATGACAATAAATGTCAAACGGTTTTGTCATGTCCAGCTGAGCAAGAACTTGGGCTGTTGTAAGGTGCTTCACTAACGTCTTGAATGCTGCTTCACAAGCTGAACTCCAAATATATTTGGTGCCCTTTTCAGTAGCTTCGTCATCGGTTTAGCAATTTTAGAGAAGCTCGAGATGAACCTCTGATAATATCCCGCTAAACCGAGGAAACTTCGGACCTCGTGGACAGATGTGGCAAAGAACTTGTGTTAATCAAGTCAGGGATCAAGTATATCTCCATGTTTCTCTGATGAAAGGGATTCATCAATTCGGAGTGAAGGGAAGCTATCTCCTCACTTTGTGGGTCCGTTCCCCATCACTGAAAGGTGCGGTTCTGTTGCATATCGCCTGGAACTACCAACAACATTATCTGGAATTCATGATATCTTCAATGTCTCACAACTAAGGAAGTGTTCAAAGAAACTGACGGAAGTTCTTACGGAGGGAATGGAGACTTTGCAACCAGATCTCACTTATACCGAACAACCTGTGCAGATCATCGATGAGAAGGCTCATACTACAAGGAACCAGACGCTATGGTTCTACAAGGTATAATGGAATAACCACACCACCGACGAAGCAACATTGGAAAGCAAAGAATTCCTTCGAATCAATCATCCGAAGTTGTTATCGTCATACCTCCAGTAACAATTTTTTCCATCTCGTTCTTTTCTTAATCCCGGGAAAAATTCCTTTAAGGAGGGAATATTGTGAAGCTCCACTTTTATGACACAATAATCAGCATGTGATCGAGTCAACAAAACCCAATTAACAAATTAAACTAATTGGGAATTCAAAAAGAAAAGGGAAGAAGAGCACTGGAAAAATTGAGACATTTTGCAGACATCAAATGGCAAATCTGTGACCAGCATGTAATTCTTCATGTTCAAATTAGGGCACCTGCAAAATTAGGGCATTTTTGGACTTGATTTACCATTTCAAATTTAATTTAGAAACTTGTGTGAGGGCATGTCTCTTACAAGTGGGACCCACTAGTCAGTCCAACACATAGGCCACAGTTTCTTCTCTCTTCCTCTGCTCGACACTGCACAAGCTGCATGCCGCCACCTCCTCTCTCTCAGTTTCCACCGCTTCTCTCCATTGGTTGCTCACCCAGCCGACTTGAGGTCGAGCTCATCCTTGCTGGTCACCTATTTAACCCCCCCCCCCCCCCCCTCACCATCGGTGGAACTGTCTCACTTTTCTGCTCTCTGTTCTTTCCTCCCACCATTGCTGCCGAGTCCCTGCTCAAGCTGTCGCCCCCTGTTTCTCTCGTTCTTCGATCAAGTGGGAAAAAGCAAAATCATTTGCAAGAGCTTCCTCAACCTTTTCCTCTCTGATTATATTGTTTACTTCTGTGATGATATTGTTGACTTCTGTGATGATATTGTTGACTTCTGTGATTATATTGAATTGACTTGGAAATTAGAAATAACAGAAGCTAGTACTGCATAGGTTATACCTTATCACAGGCAGTTCTTTACCTACAGCTAGACCTACCTGTGAAATTATATTATCACAGGCGGCTAGAAATAGGTAAATAACAACATGTGATAACTCCATTATCGCAGGCGGTTGCTATTATGGTACAAACCGGCTGCGATAAACTATCTTCATAGGCGGCTTGTCATAGGTAAAGATCCGCCTGTGATAACGCAATTATCACAGGCGGTTATATATGTTGCACGACCCGCCTGTGATAATATGTCTTTACAGGCGGCTAGCCTAAGTAATGAACCACCTGTGATAATATGTCTTCACAGGCGGATTCACTTCTCCTCCTGTGAAATTGCAGATTATCACATGCTTTTCGTTTCAAGTGGTTTTTGAAACCGCGTGTGATAATATGTTTGGAGTCGTCTGCGATGAGGCTTATTGTAGTAGTGTCAGTTTCCACCGCTTCTCTCCATTGGTTGCTTGCCCAGTCGACTTGAGGTCGAGCTCATCCTTGCTGGTCACCTATTTAACCCCCCCCCCCACACACACACACCATCGGTGGAACTGTGTCTCTTTTCTGCTCTCTGTTCTTTCCTCCCACCATTGCTGCCGAGTCCCTGCCCAAGCCGTCGCCCCCGTTTCTCTCGTTCTTCGATCAAGTGGGCAAAAGCAAAATCATTTGCAAGAGCTTCCTCAACCTTTTCCTCACATGTTTCAGTAAAATTTGTGGCTCGTTCCACCAGTTTTCTAGGTTGCCGTCGACCATTCTTGGAGCTGCCACGAACACCATCGGTTCCGGACATCCTGAGCCATCTCTCTTCTCCTCTGCTGTGCCACCCCACCTTGATCGCGTTTGGCAACTCATTCGTTCTTGTTCTAGCTTGGTTAGTCCGGGCGTGTTCGAGTTCCCCCGGTTGGGATGAAAACTGACTTGGGGAAAATCTAGCAATTCAATGTGTAGGCTTGTTCCTACTACAATTCAATAAGAGCGTGTGAGGAACCCTATGTAAGCACACGATCCTTGAAATGTACAACCCTGCATATTGCTTAGCAACATAATAAATATTTCATGGAATGAAGTGTGCTGACTTTGTTGATCAATCCACGATTACCCAAATATAATCATGCTTATGTAACGTGAGAGGTAGTCCAACAATAAAGTCCATGTTGTTGTCTTCCCATTTCTAGGCTGGAACGCTTTAGGGTTGTAATACTCCCGCTTTCTTCATATGATTAGCCTTAATCCTTCGACATGTATCACACTCTGATACGTATTTAGCAATTTCCCGCATCATCTAGTCCACCAAAATTTTGTTCTGAGATCTTGATACATCTTGTTGCTGCCTGAATGTATTGAATACTTGGACAAGTGTGCTTCATCCAAGATATTCTTCCTTAGTTTCAGATTTTGGGGCACCACTATCCGATCTTTGAACCATAGAGTTTATTCCTCATCTTTCCGGAAACATAATCCTTTCCCGTCATCGATTCTTTTTTGAAGCTTTAATATTGCGTCATCACATTTCTGAGCCTTTACAATCTCCTCTCGAATTGTGGGAATGAGAGCAAGATTATACAATGCACCTTAGGGGATTATGCCTACACTTGGTTCTTCTTCCTCTTCCGTACTAAATATCAAGTTATGAACACACTATGTAAGAAACCCAAATAGGAGACAAAGATGGGCGACGCGCTCAAAGGCGAACATCTCTGATAAGGTTAAGCGAGACGTGCCCGCTTCAGCGAGGATCTGACCTACCTTGGTTGAACGTACAAGGAGACGCGTTAAAATAAAGCCTGTCTCAGTTAAATAGGTATCCTAGACACGCCATCCTCTCTGACAAACGGGAGATGCACATCAAATAAAGCGCATCTCCAATATGCGCAAGAAATGAGACGTACTCTACACAAAGTGCGTCTCCTTTGTCTTCGCTTACAGACTCTCATCGCCAAACATTTAACTAAATCATTCATTCACAGTTGAACACATATAACACAGATGAACACACAAAATATTCATCACACAGATGAGCACAAATAACATTCATTAAAAATATATTACAAAACACAAGAAAATAAAAACAACATCAACTAAAAAACTAATGTCTGTGTGGAGAAGCAAAATGGAGACGTGCTTTTAGAAAGAGAGCATCTCCGATTTCACACGTCACCTTTAGCTTCATGATTTTCTCCATTTTGCTTCGGTTCACTGTTGATATCACACATTAGTAAACTTAGAGCATATTCACTTGATAACTAAATCGTTCACTTGTCCAGAGAATAATCAAATCCTTCCTTATGATACCCGAGGAACACAATGAACACACCACACATTCATTCATTCACACAGTAGAACACACAAGATAATATTCAATCACATAGATGAACAAAGATAGATTTCATTCATTAACACAATATATTACAAAACAGAAGCAACTAAAAACAACAAAGAAAAACTAAATCCTCCTCCTTCTCCTCCTCCTCCTCCTCTGACGGCGACTCCAGTGCCGGTGCAACAGGAGCCTGGGCCGGCTGCGCCGGCTGCACCACCTGCACCGGCGGTGCAACCCCGAGAACGAGTTGCTCTCCATCGCCTCCTCCAGGTTTCTGTGGCCCTTGGGGCCAAGCACTTGGGCCATCGTCTTGAACAGATTGTCGAGACGATCGGCCACCCTCATGAGGGCAAAGAGGTAGTGGCTGATGGTACCCATTTTAATAAACTGGAGAAGGGTACCCAGACCCAAGGAACTCATGGCGCGAGACATATTGTTGTACGCCTCTTGTGTCATAAGGGGGCGCTGCTCGGTGTTGAACCTCTCGGGGGAGCTGCAGCAAAGTTTCTTGCATGGTGGCTCCATCGGAGGGCTTGGCAGCGAAAGGTTGGCCATGGTGGTGGTGGGTCGTCGAGGCAGAGAAGACAAAGAAAAGAAGAAACGGTTTCAAAGTGAGCAACGCGCTTGTGGAGAACTCACGGGTGATGGCGCATCTTAAATAAGGTCTACGTGGAGTCGATGATGGAGCAGTTTGTTTCCCGTGCATTGATGGAATGATGGGACACATCGATACCGCCTCGGGGAAATGAAAGGCCGCGCACGCCGGACGTCGCACGCATCTCTGCACTGCGCCGCCAAAATTAAGTTCTCCGCAGTCCTCATGCCATGCGTCACTCTTTCGACAATAGAAGACGCGCTTCAACATAACGCGCGTCTGTCTTTGTTCTCGCGCGTCTCACATTTAGCTCCCTCGTCTCTTTGCCTCCGGTGCCACTTTACTAATCGACCAGCAATCCTTTACTAATCGACCAACTCAAGTGCGACCGCCGCCTCTGTTCGCCATAGCCGTTGTCGTCGTCGTCGCCGTCCTCGTCGTCATCATTGTCGTTGTCCTCGTCATCACTGTCCTCGTCGTCATTATCGTTCATGGCTGGGTTAGATATCGGCTTGGTGCTTAGCCGACTGAAAGAGGAGCGCTTGGCGTGGCGCAAGAATCATCCCCATATAGGTACATATGGCACACCGGTCGCATAGTTGTATATATGTAGATCTGCAATGGACTGATGAACTTAACTGTAGTTTTGTTTTACTGTCTTGTTTGTTTTTGGTATTTTCAATTTCTTTGCATACGGTTTCTTTGCGAAGCCTGAATCAGGGGATTTATTGAAGTGGCAGTGCATCGTCCTCGGTAAAGGTCATGAAGAACAAGCACAATATAAGTTTAACCATCGTCCTCCTATTAATGAATTTTCTTTGTAGACTGACTAGGAAGGTGGTTACTACCCCATGACAATCGCCTTCTCAGAGGACTATCCATAGGTACCTCCAAGATGCGCCTTTCCAAGTGGTTTGTTCCACCCAAATGTCCATCACTTAGGAGCACTCTGCATTGGGATTCTTGATCAAGAGACTGTAAGATAGACCTATTTTGCTCATGTAATTAGTAATTTTTGCCGAACATATTAGAACTGGTTTCTTATGTTGGTTAAATTGATATTTTGTAGGGGTGGTGGACTGGTTTTACAATCAAAACTATACTACTTGAAGTTCCGTGTTTGCTGCATCAGCCAAATGCGCCTGATATTGAAAATGATTGCTATAATCTACTTATCAAGGTTAGACACTTTGTGTTAGTGACCAACATAGGTTATTCATTCCTCCTTCGACATTTGTTAATTTAAATAATTTCAATATTTTTAGGAGAGGAATATAAGAGACGTGTTCGGGAGCAAGCTGGACGATACAGTTTAGATTGATCGATGGGAGCTTTAGAAATAAGTTTAGATTCAAAATTAGTTTAGAGGGCACGCAATGTATGAACTATGAAATTCATTGAGCTGCAGATTATCTCTGAATTGCAATGTCATTGCATTTGTTTATCCCTAATTCAAATTAATCCATTAATTGCAATGTCATTGCATTTGTTTATCCCTACAACGGACGCTCACGATGTCGTGCGAGTGGCAATCAGGTGAAGAGTGCATGAGAGATGCCCTTTAGAGAGGTGCGTCTCAGATATCTGAGATACAGCAAAAGGGAGACGCGCTATAGAAGGGCACGTCTCCAATTTGGGTCGACGATCTTTTGTCCCATCTCAGAAAACTGAGCACGTTGCAACGATTGTATAAGACATTGCGCACAGTTGCCAGTTGGACACGCTGGAATGTCCTAGATGTTGTTCCTGGCTTCAGCTCACCGTGGCGCATCTAGGGCACTCCAGCGTGTCCGAGGCCACAAAATAATGTGAGACGCTCCTTACATTGGCAGAGACGCGTCTTACCTGGGCTTGTCTCCGATTTACACTAAAGATCTTTTGTCTCACCTTGCAAAGCTGAGCGCAATGTAATGATCATATAAGCCATTGCGCACAGTTGCCAGTGCTACAATCCCGCATGCAAAAGATGTTTTCGACTTCATCACATCGTGGCTCGTCGTTTGCATGCGGTAAAATGCCCTGAGGCGAATGATGATAATGCGAGACGTGCATTATATATGTGCATCTCCGAGTTTTATTTTAAACTCTCGCGCGCCCCATGGCAAAAATTTTCTCGCACTCTCTTGACCAAAGGATGCTGAAATTAGAGAGATGTGTTATACAGGCACGTCTCCAAGTTTTGCTATTTTTATCCATCGCGCGCTCTCTCCTAACTTTTGGTGAAAATTTTTAGCTCTTGCGCGCTCTCTCGACCTAGAAACTGCAGCTCCTGAGCACGCCCCCGCCATCCCGTCATCGTCAACATCGCGCTGATGCCATCGACCCCGACCCTGCCATCGACCCCAACCTTCGAGTCATTAGAGAGTTGAGCATGCTGGAGAACGCCGGCTCGTCCCCTGTCCGCGAAGCACGCCGCTGCTGTGCTTCTTTCTCAACTCGCTCTTCGTCATTGTCACGCTGCCTCCATCGACCCCTACCCCGTCGTCAACCCCGACCTTCGTCATCAGAGAGTTGAGTACGCTGGAGAACGCCGGCTCGTCCCCTATCCCTGGAGAACGCCGCTGCCGTCCCTCTTTCTCAACTCACTCTTCTTCATTGTCGCACTGCTGCTGTCGACCCCTACCCCACCGTCAACCCCGACCTTCATCATCGGAGAGTTGAGCACGCTGGAGCACGTCACCTCGTCCCCTGTCCCCGGAGCACGCCGCCGCCTCGACCCATATCTTGATAATTGGTATGAGCACGTCGCCACCTTCACATAAGTGGAAATTTTATCCCTGTCTCCGGAGCACGCACTACAAGGATTCCAACCTGTCGCAATGATTGTACTACAACGAATACTAAATCATTGCAGTAAGCTTGGCTTTTTGCCACGATTCACTAGTTCGTGGCACTAGGATCTATCGCCACGGAACACAATTGTTGCATTAGGATCTATTGCCATGATTCACTAGTTCATGGCATCAGGATGCTAGTGCAACGGATCACAATCGTTGCATTAGGATCTGTTGCCACGAAATACTGGTTCGTGGCGTTACAACTTTATTGCCACGGAAAACAGTCGTTGCATTAGGATCTGTTGCCACGAATTACTGGATCATGGCTGTCGAAGGACGTAAACGAACACAGCAGAATGATGGACACAGAGGATTTACGTGGTTCGGGCCGCCGAAGCGTAATACCCTACGTCCACGGGAGTGTTGTGTATTGCCCTGCTTGAGCGTGTATGAGCCTTGGTCTGATTTTTTTGTCCGTCCCCCCAGAAGGTCGTCTGCAGAGCCCTTTTATAGTTCAAGGACTCTGTAGTTACAAGCTGGGTCCCAGTACCCGACAGGTGGTCCTAGGGAGAGCCAAATCCTACACAAGATCTAGGATTAATTGCTATCTACTTCCCTTTGTCAGGGGTGTCAATGCGCCGTCCCGTCGCGTCGTGCGCCAGGGCTACACATAGTTGGTGATGATGGCGGTGCACATCTCGTCCGTCCTGTCCTCGCGGCCCATTCGTCCATCTTGCGGCGTGGGTCTGTACCGGCTACTTGGACAAGACAGGACACTAGAGCCTTGACTTTCGTAAGCGCGGCTCAGCCTGCCTGGGGAAGGCGTGTGTACATAATGCCTATCTAAGCAGCACACGCATTCCTTTACTGCGGCTTCCTACTGCACTGAGTTGGGCGTCCGCCACGTGGTTACACCGGAGCCTGCCTCTGCGGGAAGTAAAGCACTCGACGGAACAGGCCACGTGGCGCATTCGGAGCCCACCCCTATGGAGGGGTGGGGGCTCAGCCCTGCAGGCCACGTGGTAGCTCCGGTGCCTTTCCCTACGCGGGCGCGGACTTGGCCCTGAGGTCCCGATTGGCCACGTGGCGGCTCCGGAGCCCTCCTCAGCGGGGAGGCGTGGGCTTGGACCTGCCGGCCACGTGGCAGCTTGGGAGCCTCCACCAACGGGGAGGTAGGATCGGGTCCTTCCCTCCTCTACGTGGCAGCCTCGGATTCAGCTTCTTTGGCAGAGGCGGAGTCCTTAGCGGTTTTCTCCCGTGCACGGGGGTACCCGGTCTGCAGGGTACCGACAGTGGTCCCCGAGCCTACCTCGGGAGAGTCGTCGATACCGCAGGTGGGGTCTTCTCCCTTTTCTTCCCGCGCAACTCTTCCGATTCTGCTTCAAGGCAGTTCCCCATGCGACACGCCCCTGCCGTTGAGGCGACGTGTCTCCTTCCGGTAAGCGAAGGTGCTGAATAGGCGCCACGCGACGTGACTCCTGCCTTCAATCGTGCTTTAACTGCGGTGGTTCCCAAGGTGGCTCTTGCACTTCCGCTACTTTTTCCCTTTCGGATACCGCCGAGTTACCTCGCGCATAGCTAGCTGCCCAGCTCGCCTTCTTTGTCGAGCAACCTGGGCCCTCATGTCATTGCCCATACGGGTTCATTACTCTTCTACTAGGGCTGCGGCGATCCATACTTTTGCGCCTGTTGGCCTGCAGGGGTGCATAAAAAGAGAACTTTCCCCCTGAGGGTTCTTTCTCCTGCCTCTGCATCCCTGCGCTCGTGTTTCCTCCTCAAGCCCAGTTCTTGCGCTCTAGTTCCCAGTCTCCCCGTCCAGAGCTTCCAACCTCAGCCCTCATGGCGAGCATCTTGCCCAAGTCCAGGCTGTCCAGGCCCGCCGACCTGGCCCCTATGCGCCGGCTTCTTGGCTGGCATACTCCTGAGCGAGAGTCGTGGCTCCGTCCTGGGAGGCTCCCGCTGAGCCTCTCCGCTGGGGAGATGGTCCTCTTCTCGTCATACGTGTTGGCCGGCTTCGTCCCGCCAGCATCCGCCTTCTTGGTCATGCTCCTGGAGACCTTCGGCCTCCAACTCCACCACCTCACGCCGAACTCGAACGCCATGCTGGCGGTCTTCGCTCACCTCCGCGAGATGTTCGTGGGGGTGATGTCGTTGGTAAAGCTCTTCTGGTACTTTTTTGTACTGAGGGCCACCGGCAGGAGTTCGAAGGAGCACCTCGGCACCTACTACTTCCAGCACCGGACAAAGGTCCCCACGAGGTACATTACTTCCTTCAACTCAGCAAGGTGGGAGATGTGGCGCGAAGATTGGATGATCGCCAAGGTCGAGGCCCACGACCGGATGTGCCTCCCCACCGGGATCCCCTACTTCGAGTGATCATTCTGGGAGGAGCGCCCAGAGCTGGAGGAGGCATTCAACCCGGTGCTGGAGCGGATCCAGATGCTGGCGGACTACGGGCTGTCGTCTGCCACGGTGCTGAGGGACTTCATGTCCCGCCGCATAGCCCCGCTTCAGCACCATGCCCGCCCAGCATCGATGTTCACCGGCCTATCGGACTGCACCCGGCTCGAGACCGGCCCCGGCTCCAACCTAGGCGAGTAGCTGCTGCTCGACATGCTGGCTCGGGTCTGCCCCGACGACATCTCCACTGAGGCACTTGCTCTTGTGTCGGCCTGCCGCCCCTTGTGCTCAGACTCCGAGTTGAGGAGGCAGCTGCTGAAGATGATGCCGACCCTTGACGAGTCTGGGCTGGCGCGGCGCCAGATCGGGGACCCGTTCCGGGGGGTTAGATTGCTGACGATGCTGAGGGAGGTGAGGCTCCCTTAAGCGACGTTGGTTCTTCAAGCGGCGAATCCTCGAGCGGCCCCCAGCACCATCCATGGGGTGGCGTCGTCGCCCCTGGCGACAAGGGGAAGGGGAAGGTGACGGTTCCGGTGCTGGACCCGTCCCCCAAGAAGCGCGCCCGGTCGCCGCCGCCGACCCCTTCTGCCCTTCGTCAGGACTCCGGAGCCCTGCCGCGCTCATTGCCAGGGGGCGCCGATGGCGCCACCTTGCCACTCGAGTCTTCCACACGCAAGAGGGGGAGGCTCCTCAACACCGACAGGACCCCAGCGTTCCCTCTCCGTTTGGAGGGGCGCTAGACCTCGGGGGTGCCGTCGACACCGTCACCACAGGGGCCCCCAGCACACTCAGGGGCCCCCACTACGGGTTCGGGGGGTCCGAACCCCCCCAACTCTTTCGGGAAGCGGTGTAACTTCAGAGTCCCCCGGTAAGCCTGCTCAGATTTTTACCTTGGGTGTTCTTTGGTGTGCCTACCCTGTCAATCTCTTATGGTCTGAGCTTGCTTGGTTTCAGCGCTTTCACAGCTACTCCGCCACCCGCGAGCACTTCTGCTGGAGGGTCTGCCGCTCCAGTTGGCTCGCGGGGATCGTCTGCTGCCTCGGGCCCTGCTCCGGTGCCCCAGGCTGCTGCCGCAGGGGTACCTCGAGCCCCCGTGTTTGAGACCCCCGCAGCGGCTGCCGGAGCCCAACCGCGCGCGCCGATGACCGCCGCCGTGCCTACCAACGACACCGTGTCCACTGGCCACTCCGTGCCGGCCGACGCCATCGCGCCCTCTGACACTGCTGCGTCAGCTGGCGCCACCGCCCCGGGTGCTGCCATCCGGGAGGGGGCCCTGGTCCCCGCCTCCCCAGTGGTCCTCCAAATTGAGGACGATATTGAGGAAGTGGGGAGGCAGGGGCCTGCTGCTACGGTGGAGCCCCTCCCCCTGTCCGAGGCTATGGCCGTGGCCTACTCCGACTTCCGGCAGGCCCAGGCGGCCCTTGAGGGCGAGGACGACCGGCTCCGGGAGTGGGCGAGGGCCCTGGAGGCCCCGACTCGGCTGGCAAAGAGCCGAGCAGCCCAGCGAGAGGCGGTCGTTCGGGAGGAGATGAAGATCCTCGAGCAGGAGCGCGACCTCATCGCCCAGCTGGACGCCGTCACCCAGAAGCTGAAGGCAGACACCGAGGCCATCCACGCTGAGGCCAGCTCGTGCCTCCAGGCCTGCGAGGACCTTCAGCACCTGCTGTCCCTCCGGGAGGCCGCTCTAGCCGATCGGGAGCAGGAGCTGGCGGCGAAGCGGGCCGAAGTGGAGGCGACCTGCCGAGGGCTCATCCTCCAGTAGGAAGGGGCGAGAGTCCACGCTGCCGAGCTGGACCGCCGGGAAGCCGCTGTAGCTGAGGCGCAGCAGGCCTAGTCCGCTGAGCGCCAGGCCCTTCTGGACCACGAGTTCAACGTCGCCATCAAGGAGGGTGACTTGAACCGCCGTGAGGCGGGGGTTGGCGAGCGCGAGAGGGCCCTGGCGGCCATGGAGAAGCGATTCCTGGACGGCGGCCCCCGGGCACTGGCGGCGGCCCAGCAGGAGGTGGCGGAGCTCCGAGCGGCACGCTCCGCCGAGGCCCAGAAGGTCTGGGAGTTCCTCAGCGGTGCCGACTCGGCTCTGGTGCCGCTCAGCTTCAGCCCGGCGCGCGTGGGGGAGCCGGCGCACGAGGTGAGTCAGGTGTTACCGGCGCTTGACTCCACCAACTCGAGGATGCGCTCGCTGGGGGCCATCCTTGACAACCAGCTGGAGGTCGAGGGACGGATGCTGGTGGAGGAGGTGGCGACGCACATCCTGTCCTGCTACTGGAGCTGGTACCCCGACGTCTCCCTGCAGCCGGTCCTCGAGGGGCCCATCGCCGAGAGGGAAGAGGCCGCCAAGTCTGAAGTTTCGGATGCGGTGGCACTCATCGCCTCAAGGTTCCAGCGGAGCGGCTGAGGGCTCCCCGGGCATATGTTTAAGTTTTTGTCTTTCTGTCTTTTGTCTTGTGGTTGGCTGTGATGACAAACTCTTTATTTGTGCGATAAAAAATCTGTCTGTGGTGCCCTTTTATACTCAGCTTGCTTTTGTTTCCAGCAGTGTCTTCCGGCTGCTTGTTGTTCCTTAGCTTCCAGGACCTACCGTCCCCCAAAGTATGGCCCCCTGACAGGCATGGCCAATTGTTATGGGCACTCCTGTCATACACTTAGGGTTTAGGGCGGACCAGTGCAGGAGGAGCCTAGGATTCGTAGGTAGCATTGCCGTAGCTGAGTATGCAGGTATGTCGACAGCAGCCCCCCTGGGGGTGCCGCCGGGGCTTCAGTTCTGCGGTGCTTGCCATCTTTGGCGAGAGGTCGACAGCGGGACAGTGGTTGCTGGAATAACTTCCTCAAAGACCTGTACATAGATCAAAAAAGAGAAGTAATTCTGTCAGCTGGTCACTTTACCCCTGCTCTTTTTGTAGTGTCGCTTGACTTACGATCCTGGGCTGACTCGTGGGGCTTGGGTAATTCAGTGCTTCTGCACCCAGGGCTCATTGTCCAGAATACCCAAGGGTGGTCCATCTGGCCCCCAGCACTCGGCTGTAGCGCTGGGGAGGCAGAACGCACAGGCTTAGGGTACGGGACCAGGCTAAGCAGGCTGTGGCCCTGGACCTCCCGCTCGGCGTAAGCCTTTTTCGGGGGGGGGGGGGGGGGCATCTGGAGACACAGGCCCCCGAGTATTGGAACAACCGAGGCCCCAGGCGCATCGCAGGTACCTCAAGCAACCCCACCTGCAGTCCAGACAGCAAGGCTCCCACTATTGTTAAAGCAGGGGAAAAACGACAGCGCTCATGATAGATCACGAGCTATGGCGGGCTTACAGCAACATCATAAAAATTAAAGATAATTTTTGAATTGACAAACCCTATACAAGGCAGGACAACATTCTTTCATTGTAGTTTCTCATAAGATGAAGCAGACTTTACAAGGGGAATAACCCGGCCTGGGTGTTAGGTGGAGCCGAGTGCACCTACTTAGGGTTCTTGACCAGGCTAAGCAGAATTGTCGATACCCAGCAGACCGGGTACCCCCGCGCACAGGAGAAAACTGCTAAGGACTCCGCCTCTGCCAAAGAAGCCGAATCCGAGGCTGCCAAGTAGAGGAGGGAAGGACCCGATCCTACCTCCCCGTCGGTGGAGGCTCCCAAGCTGCCACGTGGCCGGCAGGGCCAAGCCCACGCCTCCCCGCTGAGGAGGGCTCCAGAGCCGCCACGTGGCCAATCGGGACCTCAGGGCCAAGTCCGCGCCCCCGCGGGGAAAGGCACCGGAGCTACCACGTGGCCTGTAGGGCTGAGCCCCCACCCCTCCATAGGGGTGGGCTCCGAATGCGCCACATGGCCTGTTCCGTCGAGTGCTTTACTTCCCGCAGAGGCAGGCTCCGACGTAACCCCGTGGCAGACGCCCAACTCAGTGCGATAGGAAGCCGCAGTAAAGGAATGTGTGCGCTGCTTAGACAGGCATTAAGTACACGCGCCTTCCCCAGGCAGGCTGAGCCGCGCTTACGAAAGTCAAGGCTCTAGTGTCCTGTCTTGTCCAAGTAGCCGGTACAGACCCACGCCACAAGATGGACGAATGGGTCGCGAGGATAGGACAGACGAGACGTGCACCGCCATCATCACCAACTATGTGTAGCCCTGGCGCACGATGCGGCGGGACAGCGCATTGACACCCCTGACAAAGGGAAGTAGATAGCAATTAATCCTAGATCTTGTGTAGGATTTGGCTCTCCCCAGGACCACCTGTCGGGTACTGGGACCCAGCTTGTGACTACAGAGTCCTTGAACTATAAAAGGGCTCTGCAGATGACCTTCAGAGGGGACGGACAAAAAATTAGACCAAGGCCTATACACGCTCAAGCAAGGCAATACACAACACTCCCGTGGACGTAGGGTATTGCGCTCCGGCGGCCCGAACCACGTAAATCCCCTGTGTTCATCATTCTGTTGTGTTAGATCTCCTGGGACTAGCCCTCATGAATCCAAAGAACCTCTGCGGGCTGCTCTCTAAGCAGGTCCAGGGGAAGTGTCGTTTACGACCTTCGACAGGAATGTGCACTCGGAGCCCCATCCCCCTATACTAAGTGCTGTCCTGAGATAATGTGTAACCTTTACAATGAAATAGCATTGCCCCGACCCTGGTCTAGGGGTAGAACTTACGGAGGTGTTCGATGTTCCATGGGTTGGGTAACCGCTATCCATCCTCCATAGCTAGGCGAACGCATCCTGGGCGGCAAACCTCTGTTACCCGGAAGGGACCCTCCCAGCTGGGGGAGAGTTTGTTAGACCCTTCTCGGGAGAGTATGCGGCGCAACACCAGGTCGTCAACCTTTAGCTCCCTACTCCGCACGGTCCTCTGATGGTAGCACCGGAGCGCCTGCCTGTACCGTGCATTTCGGAGAGCTGCTCGCACTCGTCCCTCGTCGACGAGGTCCAGGTCTTCACGCCGGAGCTGGTCCTACGCGGCTTCGTCGTACCTCCGGGCACGGGGAGAGCCCATGGTAATTTCTGGGGGGAGGACGGCCTCCGCCCCGTACACCAAGAAGAAAGGCGTTTCCCCCGTGGCCCGGCTGGTTGATGTCCGGCTGGTTGATGTCCGGCTAGCCCAAAGCACACACGGAAGCTCATCCACCCAATTTGCACCATGCTTCCCAAGGTGTGAGAACGTGCGAGTCTTGAGGCCCCTGAGGATCTCTGCATTGGCTCTCTCGACCTGCCCATTGCTCTCTGGATGAGCAACAGATGCATAGCAGACTTGGATCCCCAGGTCCTCGCAGTATTCTTGGAACGCTGCACTTGTGAACTGGGTCCCGTTATTAGTGATGATTCTGTTTGGGATCCCGAACCGGCAGACGATCGACTTAATGAACTTTACTGCTGACTGCTTGTTGATGGTGACAACTGGGGCGGCCTTCGGCCACTTGGTGAACTTATCTACGGCGACGTAGAGATGCCGGAATCCTCCGACGGCTCTGGGAAAGGGTCCCAGGATGTCCAACCCTCATACAACAAATGGCCATGAAGGAGGGATCATCTGCAGCGCCTGAGCTGGTGTATGGATCTGCTTGGCATGGAACTGGCACGCCTTGCATCTCCTTACCATCTCGGCGGCATCCTGGAGTGCTGTCGGCCAGTAGAAGCCATGCCGAAAGGCTTTACCGACCAGCGTGCGGGAGGACGCGTGGTTCCTGCACTCGCCTCCATGGATCTCTGCGAGCAGGTCGCATCCCTCCTCCCAGGTAATGCATCGCAGTAGGATGTCAAATTGGCGCCACGTCGGTAGAGATCCCCTTCCATCAGCGTGTACCTTTTAGCCATGCGAACAATCCTTTCTGCCAGGGCATGTTCTTCGGGAAGGATATTGTCCTTCAAGTAGTCCTGGGCCTCTGAGATCCATGCATCGGGACTTGCTTGAGCTTCTGGATCTTGGGCGCCTGGTAGCTCGGAGCCCTCGGTGGCGCATACGATCCTTGGCGGACTCCATGGTAGCAGGGTCGCCGGGACTGCCAGCTTCGAGGTGCTGGGCTCGCCCCCATCGCTCGGCTCGGCTGCTCGGGCGGTTGGTCGCGGTATCGTCCTTGCAAAGACTCCTTGGGGCACTGGGACCCCTGTGGAGGCCTTTGTTGACAGGTCGTCTGCGACTGAGTTGTCGGCTCGGGGTACATGGCACAAGTCCAAGACTTCAAAGTCCTTTTCCAGCTTCTGGACGTGCAGCAGGTATGCAGCTAATTGAGGGTCGTTGCAGCTGCACTCTCCTCTGGCTTGCTTGATGATCAGTTGAGAATCACCTTTAGCCAGGAGTTGTTGGACATTGAGGGTCAGGGCAGTCTTCATCCCATAGATTAGGGCTTCATACTCCGCCATGTTTTTTGTCGCCTTGAAGTCGAGGCGCACCATGTACTTGAACTGCTCCCTAGTCGGGGTGAGAAGCAGGACCCCAGCGCCGGCCCCCTGCTTCCGCGAGGAACCGTCGAAGTAGAGCGTCCAGGGGGTCTCGGTGAAAACCGGAGCCTTCGGCACCGTTTCTCTGTTGTCCGAGCCCCCCGGGTTGCTTGGTGATGGGGTCCATTCGGCCAAGAAGTCCGCTAGTGCTTGGCTTTTGACTGCATGTCGAGGTAAGAACTCCAGCTCGAACTCAGCCAGCTCCGCTACCCACTTGGCAATGTTGCCAGTCGAATTGGGGCTGTGGAGTATGGTTTTCAGTGGGAAGGAGGTGACCACTGAAACCCGGTGAGCCTGGAAGTAATGTCGGAGCTTCCTCGACGCTATGAGCACCGCATACAGCAGTTTGTGTACCTCCAAGTATCTTGTCTTTGCTTCATGGAGGACCTCACTGACGTAGTATACTGGCCGTTGGCAGGTCTGAACCCTCCCTGGGGGGTCCGGGGCTCCATGCAATGCGTCTGTCTCCTGGGGAATGTGGCTCCCAGGGTCTAGCTGGGCCTACGGGGGCTGGGACCCGTAAGACACTTGGTCACTAGAACTCACAGCGAGTCTGGGCTCTTCTGGGTTCGGGCCTTGGGGCTCGGCCTCCCCCTCTGGGGCTTCTTCTGGTACTTGTTGCGGTAGTAGCTCCGGCCGCTCTGCAACCAAGACCATACTGACCACTTTCGTTGTTGCGGTGATGTACAACAGGAGCGGTTCGCTGGGTTCTGGCGCCACCATAATGGGTAGCATCGTCAGGTGTTCCTTGAGCTCCTGGAAGGACGCTTCAGCTTCCTGAGTCCACTCAAAGGGGCCTGACTTCTGCAGAATCTTGAAGAAGGGCAAGGCTCGCTCAGCCAGTCCTGAGATGAACCGACTGAGGGCTGCCAAACATCCTGCAAGCTTCTGCACGTCCTTGATGCGGGCCGGCGGCCGCATCATCTCTATCGCCTTGATCTTCTCTGGGTTAGCTTCGATCCCTCGGTGCGATACAAAGAAACCAAGGAGCTTCCCTGTAGAGACCCCAAAGACACACTTGTCGGGGTTCAGCATCGTGCGTGTCGTGCGCAGCTTGCTGAAGACTCTGGCTAGGTTGTCTAATAGGGATGTGCTGTCCCTACCACGATGTCGTCGACATACACCTCTACCAGATCTCTAATGAGGTCCCCAAATGTCTTATGCATTGCATGTACAAAGGTGGGGAGGGCATTTTTGAGACCATAAGGCATGGAGACATAACAATACAGGCCATCTACTATTATGAAAGCAGTGTGTTCCTCATCTTCCCTAGACATAGGTATTTGGTGAAAACCGGAATACGCATCTAGGAAACACAGAAGGTCACAACCTGATGTTGAGTCTACTATTTGATCTATCCTAGGAAGAGGGAATGGATCCTTGGGACATGCCTTATTGAGATTGGTGTAGTCGATGCACATCCGGAGCCTCCCGCCAGCCTTAGGAACGACAACAGGGTTGGCCAACCACCGTGGGTGGTGAACCTCCCGGATGAAACCAACATCGAGCAGCTTCTTGATTTCTTCACGGATGAAGTTCTGCCGCTCGATGGACTGTTTCCTGGGCTTCTGCTGTACTGGCCGGGCGTCGGGGTAGATCTTCAGATGGTGCTCAATCACCTCCCTGGGGGATCCCGGGCATCTGTGATGGTTGCCATGCAAACACATCGACGTTGTCCCGGAGTAAGGTGATGAGCGCGCATTCCTATTTGCTGTCCAGGTTCCCCGCGATTCGGGTCGTCTGGGCAGCCTCAGAGCCAATCTTGACGACCTTCACAGGGACGTCGTTATTGTTGGCAGGTTGCACACGAGGTGCAGTAGTGGAGGCTCGCTGCGCCGGGCCTTGCTTTGGCCGACTCTCCGTCGAGCCTCCTGGGACCGGAGCCCTCCCCGCTGCAAGTGCTTGGAGCTGCTCCAAGGCTGACACTGCGGCTGAGCGGTCCCCTCTGATCCTGAGGACATCGGAAGGCGTCGGCATCTTCAGGACGAGGTAGCCGTAGTGGGCTACAACCATGAACTTGTAGAGGGCTGGCCTTCTGATGATTGCGTTGAAGGGGAGGTCGACGTCTGCCATGTCGAATAAAACACTCTCCGTACGGTAGTTCTCCGGGGTCCCGAAGGTCACCGGGAGGTGTAAGTTACCATACGGGAGGATTTGCCCAGGTCCGACACCCGAGAACGAGCTCGAGGGTGTGAGCTGGGACATCGGCAGCTGCAGCTTCCGGAAAGCCACAGTGGAGATGAGGTTGAGGCCCGCCCCTCCATCTATCAATACGTGAAAGACCTTCACATTGGCGATGGTCGGGGACACCAGCAGCGGGAGCACTCCTGCCCCTGCCATGTTCTTCGGGCAGTCCGAAGCGTCAAAGCTGATCGCCGTGCTCATCCACTTGTGGTGGGGAGTTGGACTTGGGGCGGGGGCCACTGCGGCCACTGCCCGACGTAGGGTTTTCACCGCGTTTCAGGACGTGGGGTCGGTGGCTCCCCCGTAGATGACATGGAGGGTCTTGCGGCGCTCCTTATCACTACTGGAGTCGGATTCGCCACCCTCGAAGACGGCTTTGACCGCCCGCTGGGGTTCCTGGAACCCCATCTCGCTGTCATCCTCTTTCTCAGGATCAGCCTTCTGCTTGCCCTCCCTCTGGCGGGGGGGTGCACCCTCCTGGCGCTGCTGCCTCTGTTTCTGTTCGTGGAATCGTTCCGCGAATCTCTTCACTTCTCGGCACTCGCTAGCACTGTGGCTATTTGTACGGTGCAACGGGCACTTGAAGTCAGGCTCCTCAGGATCAGGCGACTGCCTAGGGCGCTTGTCTCGGCGCGACGCTCGGGCTCCACCGGGCGCCACAGCCGCCACTGCCTGGGCTCCGGGCTTTGGCCTGTTCTTGCCACTGCCCTTCTTCTTCTTGCCGCTGCTCCTCGCAGAGGCTCCTTCCTCAGTCGGGGTGGTTTCCCTTGCTTCTGAGGATGGCTGGGAGTGCCAATTGCGCCCCTCAGCTGCCCTAGCACATCTGTCCGCCAGGGAGAACAGCTCGGAGACGTCACACACCTCGTGCGTGGCTAACTTCTCGAGCATCTTCTTGTCCCTCACACCCTGTCTGAACGCAACGATAACCGATGCGCTAGCAACATGAGGGATGGAGTTCCGTACCTGGGAGAACCGCTGGATGAACGATCGCAGCGACTCTCCAGCGTGCTGCCTAACGGCGTGGAGGTCAAGCTCGGTGTCGGGGCGCTTGTAGGAACTGCCAAAGTTAGCCACGAACTGTCAGCACAACTCATCCCAGGAGGTTATGGACCCCTGGGGCAGGTTCATGAGCCATGACCGAGCTGGGCCGGTCAGGACGACTGGGAAGTAGTTAGCCATAATGGCCTCGTCGCCTCCTGCAGCTAGTATCGCAGTGGTGTAGATCTGCAGGAACTCGCTCGGGTTGACACTCCCGTCGTACTTCTCCGGCATGTGTGGCCGGAAATTTTGTGGCCAGACCACGAAACGGAGGTGAGGCGCTAGCGCTGCACACCCTTGTCTAGGGCTGACTGGTGCCGGCGGCGGCAGCGCATACCCTAGGTGAGCAGGCGGGCCTACGCACACCTGGTGCTGGAGTGGTGTTGCATACGCCTGTACAGGAGGCGCGACGTACGCCTGGTGCAGTGGAGGCATGACGTACGTCTGGTGTGGTGGAGGCGCAACATGAGCCTGGGGCACGTGGCCCGGCACGCTGTAATCTGCCTCGAGGTTGCGCCGACGTTCCCTCTGGCGCTCGATGGTGACTCGGCAGTCCTCTCCAGCCCTGCGGCGCTGCAGCCCGGTTCTCAGATCTGTTGTTGAGATCCTGGTTGAGCGCGAGTCTGCCGTCCACCGGTCAACTGTCGGCGTTCGCGACAATGACACATGCACCAGCTGGGCATGTGTTTCCCTCGACGGAGGCGCATTGAGTGCGGCGGTGACGAGGTGGTCGACGTCGTTGATCCACTGCTGAGCTGCTCCCTGAGGGGCATCCCCAGCCGGAGGGTCGTGGAGTAGCGCGCGCGCTGCCGTGAGCGCGCTCTCCGGGCTTGCAGCCGGTGGCGCCGTGATTGCTGTCACGGCAGGAGTATGCTGTGGAGTGGCGTGTCGGCCTGCAGCCGGCGAAGTGACTGCGGGGCGACGCGAAGGTCCTGACCTTCCTGCCCTAGAGCGAGATGACGCCTGATCCTCTGCCACTGTCTGTCGCCGCGACTGCGCCCTGGATGATCCGGCATTGGATTGGTCGTTCACCATTGCTGCTGGTGGAGATCTTGACGGGGAAAAAGCCCCCTTCCTGTCGCGCCAAATGTCGAAGGTCGTAAATGACACTTCCCCCGGACCTACTTAAAGAGCAGCCCACAGAGGTTCTTTGGATTCACGAGGGCTAGTCCCAGGAGATCGAACACAGCAGAATGATGGACACAGGGGATTTACGTGGTTCGGGCCGCCAGAGCGTAATACCCTACGTCCACGGGAGTGTTGTGTATTGCCCTGCTTGAGCGTGTATGAGCCTTGGTCTGTTTTTTGTCCGTCCCCCCTGAAGGTCGTCTGCAGAGCCCTTTTATAGTTCAAGGACTCTGTAGTCACAAGCTGGGTCCCAGTACCCGACAGGTGGTCCTGGAGAGAGCCAAATCCTACACAAGATCTAGGATTAATTGCTATCTACTTCCCTTTGTCAGGGGTGTCAATGCGCCGTCCCGCCGCGTCGTGCTCCAGGGCTACACATAGTTGGTGATGATGGCAGTGCACGTCTCGTCCGTCCTGTCCTCGCGGCCCATTCGTCCATCTTGCGGCGTGGGTCTGTACCGGCTACTTGGACGAGACAGGACACTGGAGCCTTGACTTTCGTAAGCGCGGCTCAGCCTGCCTGGGGAAGGCGCGTGTACTTAATGCCTGTCTAAGCAGCGCACGCATTCCTTTACTTCGGCTTCCTACCGCACTGAGTTGGGCGTCCGCCACGTGGTTACGCCGGAGCCTGCCTCTGTGGGAAGTATAGCACTCGACGGAACAGGCCACATGGCGCATTCGGAGCCCACCCCTATGGAGGGGTGGGGGCTCAGCCCTGCAGGCCACGTGGTAGCTCCGGTGCCTTTCCCTGCGCGGGCGCGGACTTGGCCCTAAGGTCCCGATTGGCCACGTGGTGGTTCCGGAGCCCTCCTCAGCGGGGAGGCGTGGGGTTGGCCCTGCCGGCCACGTGGCAGCTTGGGAGCCTCCACCGACGGGGTGGTAGGATCGGGTCCTTCCCTCCTCTACGTGGCAGCCTCAGATTCGGCTTCTTTGGCAGAGGCGGAGTCCTTAGCGGTTTTCTCCTGTGCGCAGGGGTACCCGATCTGCAGGGTCCGACAATGGCGTTACAACTTTATTGCCACAGAACACAGTCATTGCATTAGGATCTGTTGCCACGAAATACTGGTCGTGGCGTTACAGCTTTATTGCCACAGAACACAGTCGTTGCATTAGGATCTGTTGCCATGAATTACTGGTTAGTGGCGTTACAACTTTATTGCCACGGAACACAGTCGTTTCATTAGGATCTATTGCCACGAGTCAGCAAACAGTTGCATTTGGACTGTAATGCAACGAAACAGAATCGTTGCATTAGGATGTGTTGCCACGAAATACTGGTTCGTGGCGTTACAACTTTATTGCCACGGAACACAATCGTGCATTAGGATCTGTTGCCACGAATTTCTGGTTCGTGGCGTTACAACTTTATTGCCACGGAACACAGTCGTTGCATTAGGATCTGTTGCAACAAAATACTGGTTCGTGGCCTTACAGCTTTATTGCCACGGAACACAGTCGTTGCATTAGGATCTGTTGCCACGAATCAGCAAACAGTTGCATTTGGACCGTAATGCAACAAAACAGAATCATTGTATTAGGATGTGTTGCCACGAAATACTGGTTCATGGCGTTACAGCTTTATTGCCACGGAAAACAGTCGTTGCATTAGTATCTGTTGCCACGAATTACTGGTTAGTGGCGTTACAGCTTTATTGCCACGGAACACAGTCGTTGTATTAGGATCTGTTGCCACGAATTACTGGTTTGTGCCATTACAGCTTTATTGCCACGGAACTCAATCGTTGCATTAGGATATGTTGCCACAAATCAGCAAACAGTTGCATTTGGACCGTAATGCAACGAAACAGAATCGTTGCATTAGGATGTGTTGCCACTTAATACTGGTTCGTGGCGTTACAGCTTTATTGCCACGGAACACAGTCGTTGCATTAGGACCTGTTGCCACGAATCAGCAAACAATTTTCACGTTCTCCTCGGCGCAGTGCTGATCAATGATGTTCATTACTTTTTGCCTCCTGACGACTCAGTGCTGGACTAACGACGCTGATGATCCGTAACATACTCAACGATGTAAAACATCAAGTATTAACGCATCAACAAATATGAGGGGGAGAATACCAACGCGCAGATTTAAAAGTACCGCAAGTGATTTCAACGCATGCGCTGCGCGAGTCTAAGGCGCCTCGGTGACTGGCGCACACGTAAGCTCGGTGCGCCCGGTCGCATCAGCCGCCTGTACAAATGGCTACGGCATGAACGAAGGACGAAACCTTATGCGGCAAATAACAATGTATAATACTTCCTCCACCCCAACTCAACTCTATTTCTGTTTTGGTCGAACTAATTATCTTTGACAAATGATTTATATGGAATCTATTAACTTCAATAACATGTAGTACTAGATTGTATATTATGGAAATATTTTTCATGGTGAATTTAAAAGTACAATTCTTGTATTGTTAAAACAGATCAAAACTGCGTAAATCTGAAAGATAGATTTGACGAAACCTAAGACTTCCCTTTGAAAAAGTTTTATACTGTATATCCCATATATATGCTACTACTACGTAAATTAGGGGTGGGCAAATAAACTGAGATCAAAAAACCAAAATCGATAAAACCGAGACCGGAACTGAAAAGACCGAAATATCGGGTATCGGGTACTTTTCGGGTAGCAAATATAAATAAGTGAAAGATAAATGTCGGGTTCGGACGGATGAATTCATTGTGGAGCTACATGTCACGTACTTAATTATACTAAAAATCATCATCTTCGCTGCCGTCCCCCCACAATGGAGCTACATGACCATCATTGGTATATGTATCGTCGTCGTCGTCTTCATTTTCTGATGCAACTCCATCTACCTCAAACCGATCACCTGACGTTGTCATTATAAGAGTGGAAGCATTGCCGCTGGATCCCTCAATGTCATTCCTAGCCCATGCGGTCGTATCCTCATTATTGATATCATCAGTAAGCAGATCATCATGAAATGTCTCAGCCTCCATCGTCACAGTCACATTATTTTCACTGTCTCCAGGGGGCATGGCAAAAAGGTTCTGTGGCTTCATTTTAACAACTGTAGCCCATTTAGGATGCTTCACACTTGGAACATAAAAACTTGTTCTGCTTGGGTGGCTAGAATGCAAGGCTCATACTGGAATCGAAACAGAGTAGTGTCAACATCTATCATTCCGTATTGATCCTTTTTGTAGCCTCTGCTTTGGTTCTGACTGCTTCCAAAAGGCCGCTCAAACCATTCACACTGAAATAATAGAACCTCTTGATTTTTTCAAAATCAACAGCAATGATTTTCTTGATTACTCCAAACCAATCATGATTAGTACCCCGAACAACAATACCACTGTTTTGGGTCCGTAAATCTTTTTCCACATCTGAAGAAGAAGCCATTGATGAATAACCGACTAAAAAAACGTGCTCGACGATCAGGTCCTCTAGATAATGCATACAGATAATCGGTTGCTTTGCCTTCTTTGTGTAATGTCATAATCTATACACATTAGTATAACAGGGGTTATCGACGACAAACCGATTTCAGAACACATATTTGTTCAATATTTCATCAAAGTGCAAACTTGCATGTACTTACTCGTTTCTGAAACCAATCAACAAACTCATCTCTATGGCTTTTATCAACATCATGAGAATGAATCTTTTTCAGCTCTTCAATATGCTCACTGAAAAGGGTACAAAATTAAATTAGCCATCTAAAATAAGCCATATATATAGTATACAACATCTGAGTTATACGTTATTACTTGATCCATGGAGCGGCCTCTTCAACGTTAGTATAAGATATTGCCTGATGTTATGTAGTTCCACCATAGTAAGTTGGTCCCATTTATACCCTTTTTTAGAATTATCAACTTATGTAAATATGTTAGAATTATCAACAGAAGGTTCATTTGTAGCTGCAGCTTCATGACGTTCTGGCCTATTACGCTTGGTGCTGATGTTATCCAAAAACTGACTACAAAAAGTCATACACTCTTCAGCAATATATCCCTCAGCTATAGAACCCTCCGGGTGAGCATTGTTACGTACATACCTCTTCAATGTACCAAGGTACCTCTCAATTGGATACATCCATCTGTAAGAAACAGGTCCACCCAACCGTGCTTCTTCGGCAAGATGGGTTGGAAGATGTACCATGATATCAAAGAAAGCGGGAGGAAACAACATCTCAAGCTTACAAATTGTTTCAGGAATTTGTTTGCTCATCTTGTCCAAATCTAGTTCCGCCAATTCTTTAGAACAAATTCCAGAAAAGCATGTGCTAAACTCAATTAAAGGTGCAACAACCATTTTAGGCAATATGTTACGTATTGCAATAGGAAGGAGCTTCTGAAATATAATATGGCAGTCATGAGTTTTTAGACCCGATACCTTACATGCTTTTATGTCCACAGATCTCTTGATGTTTGAGGCATAACCATCGGGCACCTTCACATTCCCCAAAAACATGCACAAGGTGGTCTTCTCATCTTTGCCCAAAGTATATAATGCTGGTGGGAATGTGTACTTGCTCTTTATGAACTTTGGATGTTGATCTGGCCGTATACCCATATCCTTCATATCAAGACGAGCTTGTAGACTATCTTTTGTTTTACCATCCATAGCAAGCAATGTCCCCAATATGCTATCAAAAATGTTTTTCTCAATGTGCATGACATCCAAGTTATGCCTTATTAGCAATGTCTTCCAATAAGGGAGGTCGAAAAATATACTTTTCTTCTTCCAATTATGCCATCTATTTTCCTCGGTGTGCTTTCTCTTATTATTCGTCGGTCCAAAACTCACTTGATCAAAACACTCGTATTGTTGGAGTACTTCGTCACCAGAGAGTGATGTTGGAGCCTCTCTATTCTCTGCCTTGTTGAAAGAACCTTTGTTCCGACGCCATCTGTGATCCTAAGGTAGGAAACGACGATGACCCATGTAACAATGCTTTCGTCCATATTTCAACCAGAAGGCGTCAGTGTTTATATGGCAGTATGGACATGCTAGCTTCCCTTTTGTGCTCCATCCACATAGCATTGCATATGCTGGAAAATCATTTATTGTCCACAATAAAGAAGCTCGCATGACAAATGTCTCTTTCTTTAAACTGTCATATGTTTCAACACCATCAGACCATAATTTCAGTAGCTCATCAATCAAAGGCTGCAGATACACATCAATGTTGTTTCCTGGTGACTTTGGCCGAAGAATTATCATTGACATCACCCAATAAGACTGCTTCATACACAACCAAGGTGGTAGATTATAAGGGATTAGAATCACAGGCCATGTACTGTAAGAAACATTCATTACTCCAAAAGGATTGAAACCATCAGATGCTAGCCCAAGTCTTATGTTGCAAGGATCAGATGAGAAATTTGGGTGGATGCTATCAAAATGCTTCCATGCTTTCGAATCGGCGGGATGGCGTAATAATCCATCATCAGTACGACCTTCTTTGTGCCAGCGCATGTTTGATGCCGTTGATTCTCCCATATAAAACCTTTGTAGACAGGGAATAAGAGGGAAGTAACGTAGAACCTTGCGTGCTACAAGCTTCTTGTATTTTCCACAAGGTAAAGCCTCTCTTGCATCCCCAACAGTACTATTTTTCCATCTTAATTCACCACATTTTGGGCAACTATTCAACAGAGAATAGTCCTTCGGAATAACACACAGTCATTGACACATGCATCGATCTTTTGGTAGTCTAGCCCGAGGTCACGAACAACCTTCTGAAGTTTATCAAGTGTATTAGGAATGCAGTGGCCCTTTGGAAGCGCAAATGAGAATAGTTCAAGAAACATCTTACAAGCTACTTTGCTCATACCAGTTAAACACTTTCTCTGGTAGAACCTGACAATGTAGGATAATTGGGTCAGCTACGAACAACCTGGATACAACTCCTTTTTTGGCATCGGTTAATCAGTTGGCCCCTGCTGGTTTATAGCATTTTCTTAATCATCAACATCTGCTGAAGTACCACCATGATCAGTGCTTCTAAGCAGACTGGACAACATATTTTGCATAGCACCATCATCAGAAATTATCTCCTCATTATTTGCTGATTCCTCAGCAGTATTTTCCTGAACTCGTATTTCTCCATGGTGTATCCAACAAGTATAATCCAATAACATCCCATTTCTGAGCAGGTGTAAATGAACTCCCTTGCATGTCTTGTGGCAAATATTACGACATCTCGTGCAAGGACAAGGCATAGTTCCTCCTTCACGAGTGCCCTGAAATGCAAAATTTATATATGACTTCATTCCATCCTGCCACTCCCTCGTATGCCTGTCTTTTCCCATCCATGTCTTATCTTCTAACATCGCTTCCTACAATTCAATCAGCCATCAGCCTATTCGTAAGAGGATAGATGTACAAGAACACATTTTGCAAGCAATTGTACCTAGCTGTTGTTACTCCATGCGCTGCGGCCGGCGGATTCTCCTACAAGCGTGGCGGCCGGCGGATGCTCCTCCAAGCGTGGTGGCCGGCGGTTGGTCCTCCAAGCTTGGCGGCCGACGGATGCTCCTACAAGAGTGGCGGCCGGCGGATGCTCCTACAAGCGTGGCGGCCGGCGGATGCTCCTCCAAGCGTAGCGGCTGGCGGATGCTCCTCCGAGCGTGGCGGCTAGTAGATGCTCCTCCAAGCGTGGCGGCCGGCGAATGCTCCTCCAAGCGTGGCGGCCCATGGATGCACCTACAAGCGTGGCGGCCGACGGATGCTCCTACATTCGTGGTGGCCGACGGATGCTCCTACAAGCGCGTTGCGGAGAGGGGGCCGGCGTTGCGGGTCGAAGGGTACCGTAATAAAATATTGTTTTCGTTTCTTATTTTCCTTCTTCATTCGGCGTGACAAAAATTTCCCGCTGCGGGCAGGCAGGCAGGCAGGCAGGACAAAAAAAGCTGGGCTGCTTGTTATTTGTGGGCTGAAACTGCGCTGATTCACTTTATATTCAAGCTGGGCCTTCACGCATTCATGACGCTTGCATAGAGCCGAAGGCCTCAAAAGGTACAGTCCTATCACCGGATTTTCGTGAGATCCTCAAGGGACGCTGCTTCCGATGTTTGGCCTCTTCATCCTCGCCTTCTTAAACCACCGCCCCCCCTATTGCTTCCAGGCTCAAGTTCCCGACTGATTCCCATCCATGCTCCAGTGTGTTGCCTGAGAAGTCCTTTGCCTCTGTTGTCGCAGCGCCATGCCTCGCAACCATGTTAGATGCAAGCAGGTACCTGCAGGCTAATCGTCCCTGCGCCCTCGTGAGGGGCAATGCACGGTGGTCAACAACCGCCTCATGACGATGGAGTTTATCCGTTTGCGCCACCAAGCAGCTGTTCTGGGACCCGGAGGAGGTCGTAGCGAGGCGACGCCCATGGAGATCACCCTGGCCATCCATCACCAACTTGAAATCCCGCATTGGGCTTTCACCGTGTCCACATTTGGGGATGGTGAGTTCCTGGTGCGGTTCACCCGTGATGACTATCGGGAGCTCGCCATCGAGACGACAATCATCTCCATGCCGTATGATAACCACTACTTCCGGTCATGGATCTTTGGCGTCGGTGTGCCGATCGTCGGGTGGTTCTTCCACGTGCAGGTTGTCATCAAGAACCTCCCTCTGCATGTCTGGTCTGCGGAGGGCATCAGACAGGTTCTGGGTGACGTCTTCCTCTTTGATCACTTCGATGCTTCCACTTACCACCGAGAGTGTGTTGACCTGTGCACGGTCGTTGGGTGGATGAAAGACCCAAGCCTCCTGCCTCAGGCCAAAATGGCCACCTTCTTTGCAGGAAGTGATGGCCGGACTGGGAGTGACGGCGGGCCGCCGGCGGAACCTTTCAACCATGCCGCAGTGGCTGGCCTGGTGGCCTCACGACGGAGCTCATCATCCACCTGGATCACTACCTCGACTATATGCCGCCGGTCCACCCAAACTCCCCGACCTCCTCGTCATCAGGCGACTCTTCTGACGGACACTCCTCGGTGTCCTCAAACTCTTCGGGGGACACCTTCCCGCGGCCGAAGAGATTCTACTGGCGGCGTGGGGAAGTGGATGAGGCGGATAAGAAGCTCTTTTAGTATGGCTACCAGAGTGTCCTAGCTCATGTGTTATGTTTCCTATGGAAACTAAAAATCCTTTACAAATCCTATCCTTCAAAGGGAGCCTATGTTTGAAAGGATTACGACTGGATTAATTTCCGTGAAAAGATTTCCTGTTTAACATTTCGGTTGTCCTTCCTTTTTTCAAACATTTTCTTCCTCGTATTGTCTTCACTTTTTTCTTTCCAGTCCTAGCTACCGGCCTGTTGCATTTTCCTGTTACTACTACTTTACAGACCGCTTTGCGGGCCCCGCTGCGGGCGATCTCCTGGCAACTCCACCGGTTTGGGGACAAGGAGGAATTTTGCCTTTTTAAAGGACCCACATTTAATCAACAATATTAATCAAGAAGAAGTAAATATCTTCAAAGGTGGTTGGTACTTAATAACCGTCAAGGAAGATTTTTATCTCAGTCGGGTATTACTTACCAACCGTGTGAGATAATGCCCGATACTGTTCTTCAGTTTCCTTATCCCTTGCTTCTTTTTTATTTAGATTCCAATATAAATACTAAAATATGTTTAGATTCTGCAAATTGTGTCCAAATTATATGATTCTTTCTTCTACATATGTATAAAATTAACATCTACCACCTGAACAAAAAAATTTAAACTTGTATAGCTGACATTGTAATGTTTTGGTAAATATCAAATTAATTTCTACTCACATATTATTCACATTTGTGTATCTCGTAAAAAAAAAGATCCTTCACTCAATTTTGTTTGTATGAACATATTTGTATCATTTATACATGTATGAATTTTTTTAAAAGCATTCCAACATGTCAAACTTCAAATTATCCATCATTCTAACTAAATGCTCATATACATATGAGGCATTCATCAAATTATGAACACACATTGATTCAAAAAAATTTAAAAAAATCTGAAAAAATTCATAGAGGTTGGTATGATGAGTAAAAATGTTCACTGAAAAAATAAATGAAAAAGGCATTATATTCATCAAGATAGAAAAATGAAAAATATCATTTGTTGTATGTTTTTTATGTTCTGACCGATTTCAAAAGATTTATGAAGTGAAATTTAATGGTAACCTTTTACTTATCAATAATATTACAAGAAAGTGGAATTTTGCCTTTTTAAAGGACCCACATTAAATCAAGAATATTAATTAAGAAGAAGTAAATATCTTCACAGGCGGTTGGTACTTAATAACTGTCAAGGAAAACATGGACGAAAAACACGTAGAAACAAGAACAAAACTACTCCTAATCCTATTCTACTCGGAGGCCTCGTCCACCTCCGCCGCCGCGCACGCCGCGGCCGACGCATCCTCCGGCGGCTCCGCCTCCGCCTCCGACGGCAGCGGCGACTCCTCTTCCGTCTCCACACCGAGCTTACAGGCGACGCTGTGCAGTATCTTCCAGCGGCCCTGTACCCCAGCAACCTTCGCGATCATCTCGTGGAGGGCGTCAAGATGAGCGGCCACAAAGCTTAACCCAAACAAGTAGTAGCCGGCAGAGTCCATGCTGGGGAGCTGGGGAAGCCTCCCAAGACCCAGACGGCGACAGATGAGAGATGTATTGTTAAATACATCCGACGACATTGTGTCCAGCGCTCTTGCATGTTCGACGGTGGAGGACACGTCGTCTTCGACATCTTTAATTCGGCGCGTTAATTCGTCAATGCGGACGGTAAAGAGACGGACAGTCTCCTGTAACCAATCGGGCTGAGGAGATGCGGGCGCCACCATCAGTTCCACCAGCATTGCCGGCGGTGATGGAAATGGAGAAGGAGGTTCGGAGGATGTCGATGGCCTAGAGCGCTTCAGCGGGGGGCTACCCATTTGTGTGGCGACGGAGGTGCAGAGAAAGAGCGAGAGGTGGTCGAGAGTGGCGGGGGGAGAAGTTTGGAGGCTAGGATCTAAGGAGCGGTGCGACGGAGAAGCAAGAGAACGGTGAGCCTTTATAGCGGGTCGTCGTCTAATAGCGGGCGTGTGGTGAGGGGTCCCCGTCTCGGCGTTGGTTTTTCACAGGCGGTTTTTAAGTTTATCTCAGGGGGGTTTTACTTACCAACCGCCTGATAAGATATTTAATCAAGAATATTAATTAAGAAGAAGTAAATATCTTCAAAGACGGTTGGTACTTAATAACCGTCAAGGAAGATTTTTATCTCATACGTGTATTACTTACCAACCGCCTGAGATAATGCCCGATACTGTTCTTCAGTTTCCTTATCCCTTGCTTCTTTTTTATTTAGATTCCAATATAAATACTCAAACATGTTTAGATTCTGCAAATTGTGTCCAAATTTGATGATTCTTTCTTCTACATTTGTATAAAATCAACATCTACCGCATGAACAAATAATTTTAAAATTTGTATAGCTGACATTGTAATGTTTTGGTAAATATTAAATTAATTGCTACTCACATATTATTCACATTTGTATATCGCATAAAAAAAAGATCATTCACTCAAATTTGTTTGTATGAACATATTTGTATCATTTATACATGTATGAATTTTGTTAATTTTTTTAAAGCATTCCAACATGTCAAATTTCAAATTATCCATCATTCCAACTAAATGCTCATATACATATGAGGCATTCATCAAATTATGAACACACATTGATTCAAAAAAATTTAAAAAAATCTGAAAAAATTCATAGAGGTTGGCATGATGAGTAAAAATGTCCACTGAGAAAATAAATGATAAAGGCATTATATTCATCAAGATAGAAAAATGAGAAATAGCATTTGTTGTATGTTTTTTATGTTCTGACCAATTTCAAAAGATTTATGAAGTGAAATTTAATGGTAACCTTTGTTTATCAATAATATTACAAGAAAGTGGAAATTTACTTTTTAAAGGACCCACATTTATTCAAGAGTATTAATTAAGAAGAAGTAAATATCTTCATAGGCGGTTGGTACTTAATAACCGTCACTTTTTTCTTTCCAGTCCTAGGTACCGGCCTGTTGCATTTTCCTGTTACTACTACTTTACAGACCGCTTTGCGGGCCCTGCTGCGGGCGATCTCCTGGCAACTCCACCGATTTGGGGACAAGGAGGGTTTGGCGATCGGAAAATTCGAACTAATTTTGCACAGATAGTACATCCATGAACAAGAACACCAAGTACATTTAACTTGAAAACATTACTCCCTCCGTCCCAAAATACTACTTGTCCCTTTCGATGGAGGGAGTATCTCTGTCCCAAAATACGTGTCGCTTTGGATGGAGGGAGTATATTACAAACACAAGAAAAGATAAACTACAACTAAAACCATGAAACGGAAAACTACAACTAAAAACATGAAACGAAAAACTACAACTAAAAACATGAAAAGAAAACACCTAAATACTACTCTACTCAGCCTCCTCCTCCTCCTCCTCCTCCTCCTCGGGTGGGTCCTCGGGCTCCTGACCCTACTCTAGCGCCTCAGGCTCCGGCGGCAGAAGGCGACCCAGTCTCAAGGCCGCCGCCACGATGAGGTTGCAACGACCCGCGACGCCGAGCTCGGCCGCCATCTTCTCCCAAAGGGAGTCGAGACGAGAGGCCACGTGCGAGAGGCCGAAGACGTAGTGGCCCATGGTGTCCATTCCAGTACTTTGTGGAAGGGTACCGAGCCCAAGGCATTCCATGGAGTGAGATGTATCCGTAAATACATCTTGGGCCATGTTGAGCAGGAGGGTATCCTTCACGCGCGGCGGTGAGGGGGGTCCAGCCGCGACCGCTTACCGGCGGCCGTGTCCCTCGGTGGCCTCGGTGGCAGAGGGTTGCTCGAGCTCGAAAGCATTTGCTGTATACTAGCCGCGACTAGGTTTTGTGGAGAGAAGAGAGGATGTTGGAACGGTTGTGCGGAAAAGATGATGGCGCGGGTGACCGTATTATACTCCCTCCATCCCAAGTAAATATCTTCACAGGCGGTTGGTACTTAATAACCTTCCGAGAAGATTTTTATCTCAGTCGGTTATTACTTACCAACCGCCTGAGATAATGCCCGATACTGTTCTTCAGTTTCCTTATCCCTTGCTTCTTTTTTATTTAGATTCCAATATAATACTCAAACATGTTTAGATTCTGCAAATTGTGTCCAAATTATATGATTCTTTCTTCTACATTTGTATAAAATTAACATCTACCACCTGAACAAAAAATTTTAAAACTTGTATAGTTGACATTGTAATGTTTTGGTAAATATCAAATTAATTTCTACTCACATATTATTCAAATTTGTGTATCTCGTAAAAAAAAGATCCTTCACTCAAATTTGTTTGTATGAACATATTTGTATCATTTATACATGTATGAATTTTGTTAATTTTTTTAAAAGCATTCCAACATGTCAAACTTCAAATTATCCATCATTCTAACTGAATGCTCATAGACATATGAGGCATTCATCAAATTATGAACACACATTGATTCAAAAAAATTTAAAAAATCAGAAAAAATTAATAGAGGTTGGTATGATGAGTAAAAATGTCCACTAAAAAAATAAATGAAAAAGGTATTATATTCATCAAGATAGAAAAATGAAAAATATCATTTGTTGTATGTTTTATATGTTCTGACCGATTTCAAAAGATTTATGAAGTGAAATTTAATGGTAACCTTTACTTATCAATAATATTACAAGAAAGTGGAATTTTGCCTTTTTAAAGGACCCACATTTAATCAAGAATATTAATTAAGAAGAAGTAAATATCTTCACGGACGGTTGGTACTTAATAACCGTCAAAGAAGAATTTTATCTCAATCGGGTATTACTTACCAACCGTCTGAGATAATGTCCGATACTGTTCTTCAGCTTCCTTATCCCTTACTTCTTTTTTATTTAGATTCCAATATAAATACTCAAACATGTTTAGATTCTGCAAATTGTGTCCAAATTATATGATTCTTTCTTCTACATTTGTATAAAATTAACATCTACCACCTGAACAAAAAATTTTAAAACTTGTATAGCTGACATTGTAATGTTTTGGTAAATATCAAATTAATTTCTACTCACATATTATTCACATTTGTGTATCTCGTAAAAAAAAGATCCTTCACTCAATTTTGTTTGTATGAACATATTTGTATCGTTTATACATGTATGAATTTTGTTATTTTTTATAAAAGCATTCCAACATGTCAAACTTCAAATTATCCATCATTCTAACTAAATGCTCATATACATATGAGGCATTCATCAAAATATGAACACACATTGATTCAAAAAAATTTAAAAAAATCTGAAAAAATTCATAGAGGTTGGTATGATGAGTAAAAATGTCCACTGAAAAAATAAATGAAAAAGACATTATATTCATCAAGATAGAAAAATGAAAAATATCATTTGTTGTATGTTTTTTATGTTCTGACCGATTTCAAAAGATTTATGAAGTGAAATTTAATGGTAACCTTTACTTATCAATAATATTACAAGAAAGTGGAATTTTGCCTTTTTAAAGGACCCACATTTAATCAAGAATATTAATTAAGAAGAAGTAAATATCTTCACAGGCGGTTGCTACTTAATAACCGTCAAGGAAGATTTTTATCTCAGTCGGGTATTACTTACCAACCGTCTGAGATAATGCCCGATACTGTTCTTCAGTTTCCTTATCCCTTGCTTCTTTTTTATTTAGATTCCAATATAAATACTCAAATATGCTTAGATTCTGCAAATTGTGTCCAAATTATATGATTCTTTCTGCTACATTTGTATAAAATTAACATCTACCACCTGAACAAAAAATTTTAAAACTTGTATAGCTGACATTGTAATGTTTTGGTAAATATCAAATTAATTTTTACTCACATATTATTCACATTTGTCTATCTCGTAAGAAAAATATCCTTCACTCAAATTTGTTTGTATGAACATATTTGTATCATTTATACATGTATGAATTTTGTTAAATTTTTTTAAAAGCATTCCAACATGTCAAACTTCAAATTATCCATCATTCTAACTAAATGCTCATATACATATGAGGCATTCATCAAATTATGAACACACGTTGATTCAAAAAAATCTGAAAAAATTCATAGAGGTTTGTATGATGAGTAAAAATTTCCACTAAAAAATAAATGAAAAAGGCATTATATTCATCAAGATAGAAAAATGAAAAATATCATTTGTTTTATGTTTTTTATGTTCTGACCGATTTCAAAAGATTTATGAAGTGAAATTTAATGGTAACCTTTAATTATCGATGATATTACAAGAAAGTGGAATTTTGCCTTTTTAAAGGACCCACATTTAATCAAAAATACTAATTAAGAAGAAGTAAATATCTTCACAGGCGTTTGGTACTTAATAACCTTATGAGATGTTTATCTCAGTTGGGTATAACTTACCAACCGCCTGAGATAGTCTTCTTCTAAGATGAGTTTGAATTACCAACCGCCTAAGATAATTACCTTATGATACCCGATTCTGAGGAACACGATGAACACACTACACATTCATTCATTCACACAGTTGAAGAACACACAAGATACTCATTCATTAACAATATTCAATCACGCATCTCACAAAAGAACACAAGATACACAAGTAATATTCAGTCACATAGATGAACAAAGATAGATTTCATTCATTAACAATATTTACAAAATAGAAGCAACTAAAAGCAAAAAGAAAAACTAATTAAATCCTACTCCTACTCCTACTCCTCTTCCTCCTCCTCGTCCTCCGGCGCCGGTGCAATAGGGGCCGGTTGCACCGGCTGCACCGACGGTGCAACCTCGAGGTTGCTAGCCGTCGCCTCCACCAGCGTTCTGCGGCCCTCGAGTCCATGAACCTGGGCCATTGTCACGAACAGAATGTCGAGACGATCAGCCACCCCCTTGAGGGCGTAGAGGTAGTGGCTGATGGTACCCATTACAGTATACTCTGGAAGGGTACCCAGCCCCAAGGCACTAATGGCGCGAGACGTATTATTGTCGCCTCTCGCGCCATGAGGAGGTGCTGCTGGGTGTTGAACCTCTCTGGGGAGCTGCAACATAGTTTCTTGCAAGGTGGCTCCTTCGGAGGGCTTGGCGGCGAAGATCGGCCATAGTGGTGTCGGGTCGTCAGAGCGGAGGAAGACGAAGAAAAGAAGAGGATTCAAAGTGAGCGACGCGCTTGTGGAGAACTAACAGGTGATAGCGCGTCTTTAAGGCCGCGCGGAGTGGAAGATGGAGCAGTTGGTTTACCGTGCATTGAAAGGTTGCGTCTCGGGAAAAAGAAAGGTCGCTCACGGTCGTCGACACGTCTTCACAGGAGGCTGGTGAGGGGTCTTTATGTAGACGTTCATCAAATTATGAACACACATTGATTCAAAAAAATTTAAAAAAATCTAAAAAAATTAATAGAGGTTGGTATGATGAGTAAAAATGTCCACTGAAAAAATAAATGAAAAAATCATTATGTTCATCAAGGTAGAAAAATGAAAAATAGCATTTGTTGTATGTTTTTTATGTTCTGACCAATTTCAAATGATTTATGAAGTGAAATTTAATGGTAACCTTTACATATCAATAATATTACAAGAAAGTGGAATTTTGCCTTTTTAAAGGACCCACATTTAATCAAGAATATTAATTAAGAAGAAGTAAATATCTTCATAGACGGTTGGTACTTTACCGCCTGAGAAGATGTTTATCTCGGATGTTACTAACCAACCGCCTAAGATGTTTATCTTCTCAGGCGGTTGGTAAGTAAAACACGCATGAGGTAACCATCTTCTGAGATGGTCGGTACTTAAAATCCTCCTGAGAAAATTGGAGTTTATATATACCCTCGGTAGCCAAGTGTTCGCCCTCGTCACTTCCAGGTAGGCCGCCGAGCTTCACCGTCGCCACTGAGCTTCGCCCTAGTCACTTCCAGGTGCGCCCTCATCGCTGAAAAAGAGTGTCTCTTCTCGCCTGCAGCTACCTCGCCTCGCCTCACCTCACCATCCAAATCCAAGTGCCACACTTTGCGATTCTTGATACTATAAAAAGGCTGGAGGATTTGCTTTTTGTCCCTTGCTTGATCAGTTATAGGTCCGGAGCTAGGCGCCGCCTAGTAAACCTCAAGAACGTGGTCGCCACTCTAAACGAAGCTAGCCTATTTAGAATAAGAAGATAAAATTGCCATTGCTGGTGAGCAACTTTAACATGCTTGTCACCCTCGCAATGTATAGGAACCTTTTGGTCAGTCGCCTTAAACCCTAGAATGCCTTATCAAATCCTAGAATGCTTCCATCCTTTTCTTCATGCAACACTTCATGTAGAGTTAATATGCCATTTATTATATTTTTTGTATTATTAGTTCTAGCATGGAAAGCCCTAAGAAGACTGGTCCTGGTAGTAACAATAAAGAAGAAAATATGGAGTTTACTGACTCCAGCAGTTCAGCCTCCTATCACAGTCCATCGGATCCTTTTTCGAATATAAAAATTAAAAAGAATTTAGTGGATCTAGACCCTAAATATGATCCTGCCGATGAGGTATGGATCACGAATCTTAACTTCAGCAGTTCAAGTTAATGTTGGTTGTCAAGTATACGAAGTCTTATAATTTTTTTCTACCTAGATTAATCGCGAAGACAATGAGGTGACATCGGCTCCTAAAACCGCAGAAGGTTCTCCAATGGATGAATCCTCAACTTCACTCAAGCGGAAACGAGGGCAACGAGGTCCCAATAAGGGTCCATTGGACCACATCATGTACATAACAAGGGTCGATCCAGGTGGGCTTCTCCAAGAACCACTGGATTCAGTTACCAAGTACCGTAATGCATGCGGTTTTCTTGTTAGGGAGGTTGTGCCGATCACAACCGAGAATTGGAGGAAATTACCCGAGCAGACCAAGAATGAGATGTGGGAAAGGATAAAGAGACAATTCAAGTTCCTGAAAGGCACAAAAGAAGCTATAAAGAAAGCAACATTGGTCTCTTGCGGCAAGAAGTTTCGATGTTGGAAGAGTGAAATGAATGCTTATGTTAAGGCCGATAAGGTCCCTAGCCCGAGGAAGATGGGAAAAATCACACGAGCTCAGTGGCAAGAGTTTGTTCATCAAAAGAGCACACCTGATGCTAAAGCTCTAAGTGCAACTAGGTCAGAGCTTGCAAAAAAGAACAAATACCATCATCTCTTGGGGTCTGCGTGATATGCACCAAAGTCCAGAAATGGAATAAGATATTATACGAAATTACCAGTAAGGGCAATCCTCACCCATTAGAAGAGTGCGATGAGTGAACTCAATGTTGGGTCTTTGCTCGATCAGGTTTGACCAGCGAGGACAAACTTGAAAAGCCCGACTCTCTGGATGAAGTAGAGGATAAAATGAAATAAGTAATTGAAAAGCAACAGAAGGGTCACTTCAAGCCGAAGAGGGAGAATGACCAACTTACCGCTATCTTAGGAAACTCTGAACACAGCGGACGAGTTCGAGTGGTCTCTTCTCAAATGTCTTGGCTAGATGGTTTCCCTGAAGATAAAGACACATATAGAAGACGTGAGAAGTTTAAGAAAACACTTGATGAAACGATTGCTCAAAAGGTCAAAGAAAATATGCAAGAAATAATGGAACAACTTAGACAATCAGGACAATTAGTGGCACCGAGTACAGTGATGGTTCCGGTGCAAAAGGAGCAATTAGTATCTCCAACTGCCTACCCTAGCAGCGTTGGTTCCGTGCCAGGCTTAGGGTCAACCCATAAGTTCCCTGTCGATGATATTGCTAACGACAAATCTTGTCGTCTTCTTGTCCCGATAGGCAGAGCAGGGAACAAAACCAAACAGGTTGCCACTGCTATGGCAAAGCCTGATCGTGACTTCAATGGGAATCCATTTACGTTGTATTATGCTGTGGTGCAAGTTCTTCAGATCATTGATAATGATTATGAAAATTATGAAATAGACCACGTCACACCTGAGGGGATCGCGACTCTGGGGCAGGCTGTCAACCAATTAATCCTTTGGCACCGACGCGATATCGTGTTGGACGATGATCCAATTTCTAGCCCCGTCGCATCTCCAAATACTGCAACCCCATCTTCTAAGGCAAAAGTGCATGAAGATCCACTCCCAGTCCAGGAAGATCCACTCCCCCTATGTCTCAGCAAGGATGATATCCAAGAGCAACAAGTTGGAGAACAGCTTCAAGCAGTACCAGAGCAAGCTGTTGCTAGTAAAGAGCAACCAGTTGAGCAACAGCTTGAAGTAGTACTAGAGCCAACTGCTGGGAGTAAAGAGCAATCAGTTGAACAACAGGTTCAACAACAAGCCAGTGTCCAACTTCCGATGACTACTCCTCGATCATCAGTGCCTATCAAAGTTACCTCATACGAAAATAAGAAACCTTCATCAGAAGTGTCAAAATATTTGGAAACTATGAAGGAAAATATTATAAAATCGAGTGCATCTCATTCTTCTCATGAGCCATCATTAGGAGATATCGAGGAGTGGGAAGAAGATGGTGTCATGTATAATCGGTGGATGACTTTAGTTAAACCAGGAGTTCCAATATACAAGCTTGAGGATGTTCCTCCTGAATTTAAGAATGGGAAGCCGTTCATGACATTCGTACAACTTAGCAAACAACCCGTCCAGCTCAGAAGAATGCATGAGTGGTACATCCTTGCCAGCACAAAATATGGTCTTAATTGCGTCACATTTTGTATTCCAAAAGAAGCATTCTGGAGCACTGGAGTGGATAGACGAGTCGTTTTATTTGAAGAGCTGCATGCCCTTTTCCATCAGGGCATGTTCGAAATAAACCTGCTGCTCGTCTGGTGCTTGTAAGTGCTCTAATATTTTGTATTTGCTTTTATTACTACACGCATACGCATTTCATGATATTATAACAATTCTGGACTTCTTCAATAGGATGCAATACATGGATAATGAAAAGTTGGAGCGCAAGACAGGTATCCTTGACCCTACTAGGATTGCAAAGGTGCTATTCGACGTCCAGGCGGATCAAGACTCAGCACAGTTGAAACACATGAAAAGAAAAGATTTTGAAAAAGCAATCGCAAAACTTAAGAAGGATAAAAGAACAGAAGTTTCAGCTTACATAGGACATGCAATGTTTAACTTTGTCAGAGACGGCAAGGACCTCGTAAAGGCTCCATACCACTTCGAGTAAGTTCGACACATGACATTGAAATAGTAATTATTGGTAATTGTTAACACGTGTGTTTGTATGTTTGCAGTAATCACTACATAATGATCTTCATCAAGCCAACGCAGGGAATGGCAACAGTCTTGGACTCGACCGATTTCTCACCAGATCATTACAAAGATTTCCTTTCCATTTTGAAATTGTATGTTTATTCAATAATTTTAATTTACGCACATTTAGAATGTGTTTACAAGTTTTATATGACATTTCTTGTATTACAGCGCTTGGTGGTTTTACACGGAACAGCTTGGCGGTGAGAGACCTTCCAATACGAATGCATTGGACATTAAAACGTATTATGCTTGTCCGAAGCAGCCTGCTGGGAGTGTCTTATGCAGGTATTATGTATGCGAGCATCTTCGGACCGCCGGCATATATAGAGTGAATCGTGAGGATGTAAGTTATCCTTAATGTCGATACCTTATTTTCTTACTTTTGTGTTTCATTTTCATTGTAACTAGCATAGTTTAATACTTATATTCTCTACTGTTCAATATTACCAGAAACATTATTTTAATATTTTGATTCCAACTTCAAAATTCAATTGCTCATAGTACAACTGCTCCAAAAATACCAAATAAATTCCTGTATACTCTCACTTTGATCTATACTTTGAGATTGTTCAAACCAATACATTCTAAACCTTGTTATGTGTTATATTGCAGCACACAAAGAATCTGAACAAAGAATGGCCAGTTTGTAGAAGTATTCCTAGTGGAGGAGCCGACAGGATTGCTGCTGAACTCTGTCAATTCATTCGTCACAAAATTTTGCACAAAAGAGGGGAGTTCTTTGATGAGGATGGTGCAGCAGCTGATGTGCCAGAACTTATCTACTATGCCAATAGAAACAGTTTTTAGTAAAAACTTATAAACTTTAAGATGAATTGTATCTGTGACTTGTACATATCTATATTGTTTTAGTGAAATTGACTTCTATGATGATAATATTGTTGACTTTTGTTCTGTGATGATATTATTGATTTTTGTTCTGTGATTATATTGAATTGACCTGGAAATTAGAAATAACAGCAGTAGTACTGCATAGGTTATACCTTATTATAGGCGGTTATTAACCAACGGCTAGGCATGTTTGTGAAAAACAATTATCAAAGACGGCTAGATACAAGTAAAGAACCATCTGTGATAACCTAATTATCTCAGACGGTTACTGTTATGTTAGAGACCGGCTACGATAAAAGGTCTTTACAGAGGAACAATGACATTGAGTTCATTAATATAAAACAATACTACTACAAAACAAGAAAAACAACATCACGAAACAAGAAAATCAACATCACAGACCCTTTCTTCCTCGCGCCGAGGGCACGCGCGCGGTGCCGCCGTGGCGGGGCTCGCCGGGCCCAGAGATCTCGCCGCTGGCCTTTCCAGTGCGCCAAGTAACTGACGCGCTGCATGAGGTCTGCGGAGAAGTTAAGAAGCCGTGGTGCAGGGACGCGTGCGCGATGTTCCACATGGATACTGAAATCCCCTATAGTACTGCAGGTGCATTAGAAGTCACTAACACGTGGGTACCATAGAGCATAGGGCCCACATGTCAGTGACCTCTAATGCACTTGCAGTACTGCAGGGGATTCAGTTCCATAAGAGAGACGGAAGGAGTGGGCGCTGTTGAACCTAGGAAGCTCTGACAACTCCCAGGCAGCCCGCCGTTGACGTAACAAAGGGCCTTCGGAGGTGTCAGAAGTAAACTTCAGAACTAAGAGCTAACATTCTAACTACAATTTCGGAGTGATAAAGTCATCAAGTCATTGTCAAATCCTAATTGGTACATGTTCGCGATCAAATTGTGCACAACTACTAGGGGCCAACAATATAAAGGGCAATGCATTGAAGACATATACAAAATGGGAAAATGGAATTCATTCATTCAAAAGATTGGATTTCATTGATTCAAAACTGTAGAATTACAAGTGAAGGCAGCATAAAAAAGTCCTAGCTATGGGAAGTCCTATGGAAGAACGAGGCAACTTTTTGGGCAATTTATTGAACGCTTTCATTGGCGACATCTCCCTCTTCAACAAAGGGTCCTTCAGCTACCAGATCTAGAGATAGTTGGGGGTCCCAGCTTTTGAAACATGTGAGCACATATTCGACGACATTCTTGGCCAGATACTTCCTCTCCGTCTCTAGTTGGTCGATGATGACGTCACCCATTTCATCAAGTTTGTTGCCGGTAGAGCTCAATGCCACAAGCGCCTTGTCCACCTCCGGCTCTGGGTCATCCGGACGTACCGGACTGAATCCAAGTGGCACTAGAGCTTTGTTAGCTCACCCCAAGAAGTCCCAGACTTGCTGGGACCTAGTTGCTCTCAACATCCTTAATTCCTCCAGCGACCTTCTGGCAGCCGCAAGCTCTGAATCTTCTCGAGCGAAGCGCTCTACCTCCTTAGCATGTCGCTGGATACTTTTGGGTAGCTGCTTTTCACGGTCAGCAAGCTAAGACTTTCGGAGGTGGATGTAGTTCTGACAGTCCGACAGGTCCTTCTCCCTGCTCTTCACTCTCTCCTCTCTATTGGAGATGTCAGTATCTCTCTTGCAGACATCTTTTCCCACCTGCCAAGTCCTCTTTTTCTCTTGAACGCACCACTGCTCAAACTGTTTGGTGCGACCAGCCAAACTCTGCTCTCCTAGCGACAGCCTCTGGGCAAGCTCCTCCTCTCTCTTTATGAGGTCTTCCTCTTTCTTCAGGAGCTTATCCTCCCTTTGATTGAGGGCTTCCCGACACATTAGGAGTACCTCATTTAATTCATCGAGGCTGTCCGAGCGGTTATCAGCTGCCTCATTGGTCTCCATAGCATGCTCGAGAATCTCTCGAGTCTTCTCATCGAGAGCCTTGATGGCAGCCTCTTGCTCATTCAACAAGCGGTCCCACTGTGTTAGTCGGGCCTTCTCCTTGTCAATCCACTTCTGTTGATCCACAAGCCTTGATTGCGCCAGCTTGGTCTCGAAGTAAAGTCTGTTGCGCCAACGCCTCAGGGTGTGGTGCTTTTCTTCGAGGACCTTGCTATCATGGTCAAAGGTAGGCTGGACTTCATGAAGACTGGAAAATGCATTGTCTATAGACAACGCCAAAAGAATTGGCTCTGGACCAGCCTGGATCTCTTCCGCCGGCTCTAGCGGGTCTTCCAAGACGACTGAGAGGCCCCAAGGTGCAAGCTCCCTCTCCAGCAACTCCACGTCAGCTGTACTAATCGACGAAAGCTCCTCCACTTCCATAGCACTCGGAGCCGATGAGGAAGGTCCCCCTGCAAGATCTTTGATTGTTGGTTTGGTGGATGGAGGACCCGCATCCGCCTCCTTTGGGTGCTCCGGCTCGAACATGGACACTCACGGAGTAATCATCTTCAGGGCTAGCATTGTAACTTCATCCGGGGCTCTCAGCACCTCTGGCTCAGACGCCGGAACTTCAACTACCTCCGGCTCAGCTTTCGGAGCTTCAACAACTTTAGGTTTGGACGCCGGAGCTTCAGCTACTTCCGGCCCAGCTGCTGGAGCTTCAGTTATTTTCGACTTAGATGCCGGAGCTTCTTCCATCTTTGGCTCGATGCTTGGCAGCACACTCACCCACATCTCACTTCCAATATGGGAATGTCTTCAAGTACTTGAAGGGAGAGTTCTTGCGCTTCACGAAGTAATAGAAGCCGATCAACTCATTCCCCTTCTTAGTAGTGTGGACCGTGAAGAAGGTCCAAAAGAGCTCGATGCTTGGCAGCACACTCACCCACATCTCACAGAAGTGGACGAAAGTCGCCACTAGATAGAATGAGTGCGGGCCGAGGTGATGAAGATGGAGCCCGTAGAAGTCCAGCAACATCAGGAGGAATGATGAGGACATCACAACAGCGGAGACGCACATTGAACCGCAAGAACCAATCACAAGAGCACGAGCTCGGTTAATAAATCAGCAGGTGAATTCGTTCCTAACTTCTTTTGCATGTGAGTTTGAGAATAGATTGCTATGTGATGATTTAATTGTTATTAGGAATAATGGAGAAGATCAACAAGTGAAGTAAAGAGACCTTGGGAGCATGGAGAACCAGCTGGGATGTCCACAAGTTGATGGAAACAGTTTACAACTCGGACTCGAGTTCAACTCGGAGTCAAGGAGCAGTCCACCTTAAAACGGACGCCGAGGAGGCATACGGACTCCGTTTTTGACGTTCTACATATGCACGGAAAGAGGAGAAGATAAAATTTCCAATGGTTCTGGTACTACCTCAAAATCCCTCCAGAGTCATTGGAAATAGTCGTAACAAGTCGAGTCCAGATTTCTGTCCGGTGCTGCGCCACCGAATCGGGCCTTTGGGCCTTGTATCCCGTAAGAGTCCATTAGGGATGCGTCTAACCGTGTTTTGGCCGAACCCTAGCCTTTAAATACTGCAGCCGCCGGTCATATTCGGTGGGTTTTGCTTATATCAATAATATCGCCGTTCTACGGTTTGTGAGACCCCAATTTCGAGATTTTAGATTGTGTCTTCGACGTTCTTGCTCGTGTTCTCGGTTGCACTTGCAGGGATTAGACTTCTTGGCGAGGTCAAGCGTGTACTGCACGGTTGATAACCAATGGAGCCGTGGTGTAGTGATTGCAGGGGTACTCGAACCGCTCAAGTGTCGTGGATCATCAACGTGGAGTTCTCCACCCCAATCGACTTTACCTTTGGGAAGATCGGGCCCAAACCTACTCATCAATTGGTATCAGATTTCCAGGTTGCCCGTGAGGTATATTTGTTTGCCTTCCATTAGATCGATTTTTTTTCGTACCTAGAGTCCACAGAAAAGCCACAAAAAAATTTAGATTGTTTTTCCTGCTTCCTAGACTATAGTGCCTGCAGTTTTGTTTTTCAGTTTGCATTGTTGAGTTTGCATTCGTGTGGTTGAGTCTTGTTGCTGGTTTAGCTTTGTGTTTTGGGTCCTAGTTATCGTGTTTCGTCCTTTTTTTCTTGTTGTTCGACACCTATTCCACAATCCCTAAATAACAAACCGATCCACCACGTTCATCGGTTTGCCCTAACTAGCCGCCTTACGTGAACTCCCGCATCGCCAGCCCTAGATTAGGTGACAAACCTCTGTGCCACTCATCGTTGAATCATCACACACGACCCCATTAGTTTCTGTGTAAATTCCTGATCATTTTCATATCCGATTACAAGTTCTGTTCTCAAACCGAGTTGGAATCAACACCCAAAAAAACGTAACTCGGACAGCCTACCTTAAAACAGCCATAACTTTCGCAAACGAACTCGAAATCGGGCGAATTTTTTTCTAGATTCATATACGCGAAATTTCGCATCTGATTTTCCGCCGCGTAGCCGCGTTCGGCGAAATTAGATTGCCCAAATTCCCCTCGGAAGATAGGCTATCCGGCCTCCGAAATTTCAGCACGAATTTTAAAGAATCTTCTTGATTTTCTATAGGCTGCATATTACATCCAATTGAGCTGCAAATTTGTGTGATTCATATCTTCGTGCTCTTGAGTAAAGAAAAAATATCAAAAAAAATATTACAAAAAATAAAAAAATAGTGACGAGCACGCATATTAAAGCAATTGGCCTATACCAGTTGTGCTGTGATTGTTGGTTATATCATTTTGTCTTCCTTTTGCCTTGCTACTTCCTTGTGTTGTGCTAGGCCCTAGAGCACTTGGTTGACCAGCAACAGTTTCCTATATTTAATACTTATTCAGCTTTGTTTACTGTTAACGATTTTCTGCTTATTAGCCACCATATTGTGCCATCCAAGCTACACCTTTCTCTTGAGCATAACAGGTACCTTTGCAATCACCCCACGCTTCATTGGTGCATCTCACCGTCCACACCAACTACTGTGTCGGTAAGAACACTTGTAAGAGCGTGGTAAGACGCTTGAGCGAGAGAGATTGTTTTCTTCCACCTTTCACATTGTCACTGTAGTTGATAGGGATAACAAATTTTTGTTGTCTTTTGTTTCCTACTAACAATGGCAGGAGAAAACAATGATGACGAATGTGTTCAACATGCTGAGTTACATGATATGATGAAGACCATGACAGATATGTTCGCCAAATACAACGCAACAACGGAGGAGTCATTAGTGAACTTTACTCGCCAACTTGATGACCTTGCTCTTCGGATGAATACTTTTGAGGCTCGATTGCCTCTCGCTGGAAGACATAATGCTTATGATGATATGGAAGATCACAATAATCGGCCAAGACTACCACTTTATCGTCGAGGTATGGGAGGTAATAATCATCATAACAATTATAATCGTCCTCTTGATGTTCCTTTTGCTAAAGTGAAATTTACTATACCCCCTTTTTCTGGTGCTTATGATGCTGAGGCTTATCTTTATTGGGAGATGACAGTAGAGTAAAAATTTAATGCCCATCTTGTTCCAGAACAACATAGAGTTCGTCAAGCCACTAGTGAGTTTAAGGACTTTCCTATCATATGGTAGAATAAACTTGTTAAAACTAGAACTGATCCTCCAACATGGGATAGATTAAAGGAAGCTATGCATGTTCGATTTGTTCCTCCATCTTTTCAGCAGGACCTTTGCAAAAAATTGCAGTGCTTAGACCAAGGTAACATGTCCGTAGAGGAGTATTATCAAGAGTTACAAAAGGGTATGCTGCATTATGGGGTAGTAGAGGACATGGATGATAAAATAGCTCGTTTTTATGGGGGGTTGAGGCGTGAAATTCAGGACATTGTTGATTACAAGGAATATGATACTGTTAACAGATTATTTCAGCTTGCTATGTTGGTAGAAAAAAGAATTGCAGGGCCGACAACAACAGCAACAATGCACGAGGAGCAACTTCACGCTGCGTTCGACGTCTACACCATCCAAAACAGCACCATCTTCGACCCCTCTGAAAGCATCTAGGCCCCCATGAGGTACGGTTTCGGTGATTAATGACAACCATTGGATTTTACTAATGAATTTGTGAATGCAAGGTCCCCATAATCACTCAATCAAATGAAATCTATATGTCATTGGAGACCCATATACAATCACTTTATGAGATCAAATCAATGATATGAAGACAAGAAGTGAAAGCTCTTATGACAAAGTCATTCAACCACAATTAATGACACTTAATGCTTGACAATCATCAAAAATATATTTCCAACAAAGTCTAAGAGGTCAATCAAGCAAGACACAAAAGAATCACTTAGAAACAACTTGAAGCAAGCAAAAACAACTCATCGGATCAATCGATGTTTCCAGAGAACAACACATCGGTTGAGTTGGTTCAGCAGAAGAAGAAGACCTCAGAACAAAGCACTCACCGGATCATCCGATGTTAAGGGCTAGGCTACATCGGTCCATCAGTACAGTTTGTAATATCCTTGGACCAAGTGTAGCACCGGATCATCCGATGTACAGAAATATACACATCGGTCAATCACTCTAGTAAGCATCAAGTTTGAGCCAATTCTGGAGGAAGAGCCACCGGATCATCCGATGAGAAGACAGGTGCAACATCGGTCTAACAACGGTCATATCTGACACAATGACGTCAGCTAAAGTAAACTTGACCGATGATTACTAAAGGGGAGACATCGGATCATCCGGTGTTCGCAGAAAAGTTCTGTCAGCCTACTTTTCCAACGGCTATTTCGTAGAGGTTGTCTATAAATACCCCTTAAACCTGTCATTTCGACAAGTCTTGATCACCAGACATTCTCAACACATCCACAAGCGTTCAAGACCAAGAGCCATCACTTCTACATCATTTCGACCACCTACACACCAACTGATAGGCTAGAGCTAGCTAGAGAGAGAGCTTGTGTGCCTCCATTCTAGGTGAGTGGAATCTCTAGGATAGTGAGAGCCTCAAGGGAGTTCCCCTTGGTGTTTGTAACTGTGAGAGACTTCCGGAGCTTGCCAAGGCGTTTGTGGAAGCCCGGAGGGTCGAAGTTGTACAAGGCTTGAGCTCCACCTTGCCGAGGTTGGCAAATGGAGAAGAATAGTGGAGATCCCTCGTCTTGGTGACTTGGGTGTGGCTATACCCTTTGGTGGGTGCCACAACGTGGATGTAGGAAGATTTTGATGATCTTGCCGAACCACGGGATAAATCCTTGTGTCTCCTCAAGAGTTTGCATCCTTGGAACGCTTGTGGAAGAGCACAACAAGTTAGTACAAGAACATCAAACACTTAACCTTGCTCATGACGTGCTTGATCAAGAGTTAAAAAATATAAAGAAGCAAACTCTTAATGATAGGATATCCATTACTTCTCATGTCACTAATGCCTTGAACAAGTCTTTGTCTTTGAAAGCAAACGCTAGGGAGAAGGACTTGTTGGAAGAAATTGAGAGCCTCTGCACTAGTGTGGCTAGACTTTCAAAAGGGGAAGTCAAACACAAGGAAATACTCTTCCAACAAGCAAAGGCCTTCAACAAGAGAGGACTTGGATCCTTCCCGGTGCCTAACAAAGGAAAGGTGCCCTCACCGGAGCTTAGAACAAGCTTCATCAAGGAAGTTGGTTCTTATTGCCAACATTGTGAGGTCACCGGTCACCACACAAAGGAGTGTCCTCTTCCTAACTGACCTTCTCCAAAGTTGCCTATTAATTACAAATCTACTTTCAATGATCGTTATTATCTCTTAAGTAAAGTAGATGGCAAGGTGAAGGCTAGGTTCATCGGCAAAGACATGAAGGGCATGAAGGGGAAGCTCCCCAAGCAACTTTGGGTCCCAAAGACACTTGTATCACACATACAAGGACCTAAGTTGGCTTGGGTGCCTAAAGTTAAAAATTGAATTCATGTGTGTAGGTGAACTACAAAGCCGGAGGAAAGCATTGGGTACTCGATAGCGGGTGCACCCAACATATGACCGGCAATGATGGTATGTTCACCACCATAGAAAACCCCGGCAATCATGAACAAGTCACCTTTGGTGATAACTCTAAGGGAAAGGTAATTGGGTTAGGTAAAATTGCTATTTCAAATGATTTATCCATTTCCAATGTTTTGTATGTCAAGTCACTTAGTTTTAATTTACTTTCCATTGCACAACTATGTGATCTTGGACTAACATGCACATTTAGCAAAAATGATGTTGTTGTGAGTAGTGAAACAAGCCAAGACATAGTCTTCAAAGGATTTCGGCATGGACATCTCTACCTAGTAGATTTCTCCAACAAGAATGCTAGCTTGACCACTTGTGTTTTCACTAAGACAAGCTTAGGTTGGCTATGGCATCGACGCATAGCGCATATAGGGATGAGCAAACTCAAGAAGTCATTCAAGCTTGGGATGGTGACCGGCGCGAAGGATGTCACATTTGAGAAGAACAAGCTTTGTAGCGCTTGTCAAGCCGGGAAGCAAGTTGCTTCACACCACCCAATGAAGACAATGGTGTCAACCTCCAAGCCACTTGAGCTACTCCACATGGACCTCTTCGGACCGTCCACATATCAAAGCCTTGGCGGTAACCTCTATTGTCTTGTTATAGTTGATGACTACTCTCGCTTTGCTTGGACTCTATTTCTAGGTGACAAGAGTGAAACTCCGGAAGTGTTCAAGACCTTCGCCAACCGCGCTCAAAGGGAATTTCAACTTCCCATCATCAAGGTCCGGAGTGACAACAGCACCGAATTCAAAAACTACAACATTGGGGAGCGGTGTGATCGTGAAGGCGTGAAACATGAGTTTTCGGCCACATACACTCCTCAACAAAACGGTGTCGTTGAAAGGAAGAACAAGACACTCATCACTCTTGCGAGAGCAATGCTTGATGACTACGACACGTCAAAGAAGTTTTGGGCCAAAGCAATCAACACGGCGTGCCATGCCGCAAATAGGGTCTATCTCCATCGATTACTTCAAAAGACCCCGTACGAGCTCCTCATTGGGAGAAAGCCCAACATCTCCTACTTTCGAGTCTTTGGATGCAAGTGCTACATCTACCGCAAGAAAAGGCTCGGTAAGTTTGAAAGAAGATGTGATGTTGGTATATTTCTTGGTTATGCATTAAACTCAAAAGCATATCGAGTATTTAGCCAAACCTCCGGTTTAGTTGAGGAAAGTTGTGATGTTGAGTTTGATGAATCTAATGGCTCCCAAGAGGAGAGTTTTGGTCATGATGAAATAGATGATGAGCCTCTACGAGAAGCCATGAAGAACATGACCATTGGAGACATCAAGCCTGAAGTTGAGGAGAGCCATGATCAAGGGGGAGCTTCAAGTTCCAACATCAACACTTCAATGGCGCCTCAAGTTGACGACGAAGAGAAGGATGATCCATTGCCTACTCAAGACTCACAAGCACAACAACATCAAGAAGAAGAAGAAGTCCATGATCAATTCCAACCACAAGAGGAGCAACACGCATCACCATCGCCAAGTTCTTCACAACCACTTATGAGGCATGGACGCATCTCCAAGGCGCATCCGATGGACCAAATCATTGGAAGTCCGTCAAGGGGTGTGAGTACACGTTCTCGCCATTTCGCTTCATTTTGTGAGCACTACTCGTTTGTTACATGTGTAGAACCCACTCATATTGAGGAAGCACTCCAAGACCCAAATTGGGTGATGGCCATGCAAGAAGAACTCAACAAATTCATCCGCAATGAAGTTTGGGTGTTGGAGGAGCGACCCAAGGACAAGAACGTCATCGGAACAAAGTGGGTGTACCGCAACAAACAAGACGAGAATGGCGTTGTGGTCTGCAACAAGGCAAGACTTGTGGCCAAAGGGTTCTCGCAAGTTGAAGGACTAGACTTTGGGGAGACATTTGCCCCGGTCGCCCGGCTAGAAGCCATCCGTATACTTCTTGCCTTTGCATCACATCATAGTATTAGACTTTATCAAATGGATGTGAAAAGTGCCTTTCTTAATGGTTACATTAATGAGCTTGTTTATGTTGAACAACCTCCCGGGTTTGAAGATCCGAGGAATCCTAATCATGTGTATAGGTTGCACAAGGCGCTCTACGGGCTCAAGCAAGCACCTAGGGCGTGGTATGGACGACTACGGGATTTCTTGATCATGCAAGGATTCAAGATCGGGAGGGTGGACACCACACTCTTCACCAAAGACATCAACGGAGATTTGTTCATTTGTCAAATTTATGTTGATGATATTATTTTTGGTTCAACTAACGAAGCTCTTAGCCATGAGTTTGGCAAAATGATGTTTAGGGAATTCGAGATGTCGATGATTGGAAGAGCTCAACTTCTTCCTTGGATTTCAATTCAAGCAACTTCAAGAGGGGACCTTCGTCTATCAAGAGAAGTACACCAATGACCTCTTGAAGAAATTTGAGATGGGAGATTGTAGCTCAAGAAGCACTCCAATGGCAACAAATTGTCATCTCGACGCGGATAAGGACGGTAAACCTATTGACCAATCTAACTAACGTTCTATGATTGGCTCATTGCTTTATCTTACCGCATCTAGGCCTGATATCATGTTTAGTGTATGCTTGTGTGCTCGCTTTCAAGCGGCACCTAAAGAATCGCATAGGAAGGCGGTCTTTAGGATACTTAGGTATCTTAAGCATACCCCTAGTTTGGGCTTGTGGCACCCTAAAGGTGCAAAATTCCACCTCTTGGGATACTCGGATTCGGACTTTGCCGGATGCCGCGTGGATCGCAAAAGTACCTCCGGTGGGTGCCACTTGCTTGGGCGTTCCCTAGTATCTTGGTCAAGCAAGAAGCAAAATTCCGTCGCCTTGTCCACGGCGGAAGCGGAATATATTGCGGCCGGTGCATGTTGTGCCCAAATTCTTTATATGAAGCAAACCCTTTTGGACTTTGGTATTAAACTTGGTTGTGTGCCTCTCCTTTGTGACAATGAAAGTGCGGTTAAGATAGCTAAAAACCCCGTTCAACAATCCCGCACTAAGCACATTGATATTCGCCATCATTTCTTGAGGGACCATGAAGCTAAGGGAGACATCTCATTGCGAGGTGTTAGGTCCGAAGAACAATTGGAGGATATCTTCACTAAACCACTTGATGAGAAAACTTTTTCTAGGCTAAGAAGTGAGTTAAATGTGCTAGATGCAACGAACGTCATGTAAGAATGCATCTCATATAGGTCTTGCCTAACTCTCAAAGGATAGGGGTGAGCAAGGGTTAGCTTGGGATGGAGGTTCTTTTGGGTTTCCCCAAGGTTTGGAGAGTGGCTCTCCCTGAAGAAGCCTTTGAAAGGTTCAAATTTGGCAAGATAGATTTATTTTATGCCTTGCATGATGCCTGCCATATAGACTTGTAATTTCTTGCACTATAAAATTGCTTGGCATTGCATACTGTAGATTGTCACAAAGGGGAACCCACCTCATGAGAAAGATACTTGTTTGAAATGCAATATCTCAACTCATATGTGGTGGAAAGAACAAAATGTTAGGTGCGTTAATGCCTAGGGGAACATGCTCTAAAGAGATAGAAGTCTTCATACTCTAGCTCACAAAGCATGGGCCTTACATTTTATTTGGATGATTTCCTTCCTATTTTCTTTGGTGTTCTATATGCTTTAAGGATTAGCCAAGTTATTGGCATATTAGCATTTTTGAGGGGTAAGGGGTTGCCCAAAAATTCCTAAGACATGTGTTTTCTTATTGCTTGTTTGTTTGGTCAAAGGACATATATGGGATGTTGCTGTTTTATAGTCATCGGATTATCCGATGCTTAGGTCAGACCATCATCGGATTAGTTGGTGTTCAAAAGCCAAGGGCCAGTTCAGTCAGTATCTCAAATCATCCGACGAGTTCATTCTGAAAAACATCGGTCCATCCGATGTGCACAATTCTGGAACTGTGATGAATTCCACCGATGATATTCCCTTCCACGTCGGACCATCCGGTGTCAACGGCACCTTTTTGAATACCCTTACTGTGACATTCGACCGATGCTATCTCTTTGCACGTCGGTCCATCCGATGTCAACAGTACCTTTTTGAATACCCTTACTGTGCGATTCGACCGATGCTTCTATCTTTTCTACATCGGTCCATCCGGTGTTAAATTTACGGCTAGGGTTTGGGACCCACTATTTAAACGACCGTTCGCCTCCTCTCTTCTCTCTCCCGATCCCGTCGCCCGCGCCTCACCTTCCACCGCTGCTGTCTCACTCGCCCTGCGCCGCCGCCGCCCTCCGGTCGCTGCCGCCGCCCTCCGGCCGCCGTCGCCGCCCGGCCGTCGCTGCACCACACCGCCGCCGTCCGGAGCAACCGCCACCGCCACTCGCTTCCACTACCGCAGTCACCGCCGCCACTCGCCTTCGCCGCAGTCGCCACCGCCGCTCCACCCCAGTGCCGCCGCCGCTCTCCCTCACCACCACAGCACCCAAGCACCGCCTCCTCCCATGCACCACCGTCGCCCCAAGCACATCGCCATCGTGGTGCTTCCACCGTCGCCATCTCTTCATCGCTAGGGTTGCCGGCTGCAATCATACTTCATTCTCGTGCATCGCCCGATCGCAATGGCTCGTGACAAGAAGAACAAGGGCAAGGCCATTGCGGAGCCGGCCGCAAAGAAGCAGAAGCTCTCAAAGGAGGAGAAGAAGGCGTTGATGGCCGCTCGCGCCGCCGAGGAGCGAGAGCGTGGCCGAGGAGGATCTTTGAGGATCCACGAGGCTCGTCCGAGGCAGCCTCCCGTGATCGATGAGTCCGAGGCCGAAGAAGAGCCGGAAGTGCCTCTTGTTCCCCGGCGCTCCGCGAGGACCCGTGGGGGTCATCCTGCGGTAGCACCACGTCTGAGACCGACGGCTGCCGATCGTCATGAGGACAGGGAGGCCCAGAGAGCCATCTACGAGATGGACACCACCGTCCGTGTCGGTGAAGGTGTCCGGTTGACTGATTACCGGAAGATGAAGGCCAAGCAGCTAAGAAGACTCAGATGGAGTATCTTGCTTGAGGAGTGGTACCCGCGGCCCAGAGAGGCTCTTGTGGACAGTCATTTCTGGACTGTGACACAGGCGTCACTCTATGAGACCTATAGACGCCGAGGCCACAAGTTATTCCAGCATAACTTTCTGGATTGGGATCAGCTCGCCTTGGCTGCAGAGACGGGGATACGGCCCTACTTTGAGAGGTACAGAGGGCTGGTCCAGCTGATGTCCTACGAGAGGTGTGCATATGTGGAAGATTGGGTTCGCGTGTTCTACGCTACCCTCTACGTCTCTGAGGGCCGCAGGTCGATTGACTTCATGTTCATGGGACAGCATTATCACCTGACGAGACAAACGCTGGCACAGTTGCTGGGAGTGGACCTGCACGACACTTGCGTGCATGAGAGGGTATACGGATAGGCAGACCCGCCAAGGAGGCCGCTCACTGGAGGAGTGGCACCACCGCTGTAGGAGATCCGCTCTTTGTTCAGACCGACCTTCTCTCTAGACCAGCCGAGGGTACCGGCACTGTTGACTCCAGCTGCATGCACAGTGCACCTTGCCTTGCGCCGCACTCTCTTGCCGAGGTCTGGTTACTTAGAAGGGTTCACCAGCCTGCAGCAGACCCTCCTATTCTACATCATGAACGGGATGGAGTTTGATATTGTGGACGTCCTCATATGCGAGATGGAGGATGTGATCATTGACGGAGTGGGCATGATGAGGCAGCTTGTGTTCAGACACTAGATCAGCTACCTGCTCTCCATGATGGTTCCTGAGGGGTCTGCGGTGTGTGATAGCTACACTGACGAGAGTGTCACACGGTTCGGTCACTACCGTGCCCCAGCTCCTGGAGACCGCCGCCTTGGCCGTCCAGTCGAGCGTCAGGTCAGGGATCGTCTATCCGAGGAGGACTGGTCTGATTTGGAGAAGGAGGATGAGAGGCTGGCTGAGGCAGAGGCACAGGGTGAGGACCTGCAACATATATGGTCCGAGAGCGACACAAATGACAGTGTTGAGGAGTACTTCCCACCTCCTCCCTCACCCAGGCAGCACGACGCGGAGGCTGGAGGCTCTACAGTGCCACCCCCTACTCCACCTCCCGTCTCAGAGGCACAGGTTTCTCAGCCATCCGAGCTCACATCCCTCCTACAGCAGATGGTTGAGCAGCAGCGCTTGGACCGGTTGCAGCTGAGCAAGCCCGAGCAGAGCAGGCTGCACGCCTTCTGGAGCTCCAGCAGCAGTAGCAGGAGATGCAGCACCAGATCGCCCGTGAGAGGCGAGAGGACACTGATCGGCTGACTGGGCTGATCGACCAGATGCACCAGCGCTCTCTCGACCAGCAGCAGCAAACGCAGCAGGCGATGATGGGCATCCTGGGGTTGATCACCAACCTCTACACCCAGACCGGGATTGCCCTCCCGCCGCAGCTGCCAGGAGTTGCTCCACCTCCACCTGTCCTTGCTCCAGCTGCCGCTCTGGTGCCGACTACGCCGATCCCTTCGATCATCATGTCTCCACCGCTGGCTCCCGGCACACCAATCCACTCTCCACTGCCGGCCACGACACTATTCCAGCAGACACTGGCATCCATCGTCAATGCCCCTGTTCCAGCAGCTCCTACCCAGCAGGCACCGACGACGGCTCCTACGGCTCCGACAGCTCCTTCTACCTCTACTCCAGGCAGCAGCTCCGACGACAGCACCCCCGACGGTGACCAGTTTGTCATCGTGCCTAGTACTCAGGGTCCTTATGCACTCGGATCCCTTTTTGGTGTCTTGATGCCAAAGGGGAGAAGAGTTAGAGGAGAGTCAGGGGGAGGATATCTTAGTCTCAGGGAGAGTGTCCTAGCTTTAGGGGGAGTTTATCTATATGAGTTATCTTTTGTAATTTGGTGTGTTTGCTACTCATTTGCTACTTATTGAGCATTAATGAACTTGTCACTTATTCCCACTTTCGAGTTATTGATTGATTTTGAGCCTTCAAAATTTAAGTGTGATAATATTGTATTCATTGCATATCCTCTTAAGCTTCGTACTATCAAATTCATTACTATTGTGCTTTAATTGTTGTGTTGTCATCAATCACCAAAAAGGGGGAGATTGAAAGCATCTAGGCCCCCATGAGGTACGGTTTCGGTGATTAATGACAACCATTGGATTTTACTAATGAATTTGTGAATGCAAGGTCCCCATAATCACTCAATCAAATGAAATCTATATGTCATTGGAGACCCATATACAATCACTTTATGAGATCAAATCAATGATATGAAGACAAGAAGTGAAAGCTCTTATGACAAAGTCATTCAACCACAATTAATGACATTTAATGCTTGACAATCATCAGAAATATATTTCCAACAAAGTCTAAGAGGTCAATCGAGCAAGACACAAAAGAATCACTTAGAAACAACTTGAAGCAAGCAAAATCAACTCATCGGATCAACTGATGTTTCCAGAGAACAACACATCGGTCGAGTTGGTTCAGCAGAAGAAGAAGACCTCAGAACAAAGCACTCACCAGATCATCCGATGTTAAGGGCTAGGCTACATCGGTCCATCAGTACAGTTTATAAAATCCTTGGACCAAGTGTAGCATCGGATCATCCGATGTACAGAAATATACACATCGGTCAATCACTCCAGTAAGCATCAAGTTTGAGCCAATTCTGGAGGAAGAGCCACCGGATCATCCGATGAGAAGACAGGTGCAACATCGGTCTAACAACGGTCATATCTGACACAATGACGTCAGCTAAAGTAAACTTGACCGATGATTACTAAAGGGGAGACATCGGATCATCCGGTGTTTGCAGAAAAGTTCTGTCAGCCTACTTTTCCAACGGCTATTTCGTAGAGGCTGGCTATAAATACCCCTTAAACCTGTCATTTCGACAAGTGTTGATCACCAGACATTCTCAACACATCCACAAGCGTTCAAGATGAAGAGCCATCTTTTCTACATCATTTCGACCACCTACACACCAAGAGATAGGCTAGAGCTAGCTAGAGAGAGAGCTTGTGTGCCTCCATTCTAGGTGAGTGGAATCTCTAGGATAGTGAGAGCCTCAAGGGAGTGCCCCTTGGTGTTTGTAACTGTGAGAGACTTCCGGAGCTTGCCAAGGCGTTTGTGGAAGCCCGAAGGGAATTGGGCTTTTAGGGATTAAGTTTTATTGCTTAGATTTTTTAAAAGAAGCCCAATTCACCCCCCCTCTTGGGCATTCGATCCTTATGGCCTCGTGCAGTGACTACACCATCCAATGGTGGCCAACAAACTATACCTGCTGCTCCACCTTCTCATGTGCCGGAAGGTAGCAAGGCAACATCATTCAAGCCTTCGTCGTCCACTCCTTCTACGGGTCGTACTTCCAACATTAAGTGTCACCGCTGCCAGGGACTTGGTCATATGATGAGAGATTGCCCGAGCAAACGAGCATACATAGCACACAACGATGGCGGGTATGATAATACTTCAGATGTTGAAGATGAATATTCTCTTGCTACTGACTTTACAGATCCAAATGAAGAACACACCGGAGAAGAGGTACTTGGTACAGCAGCGACGGAGAACTATAGGAGCATCATTGTGCAGCGTGCCTTGAGCTCCAAAGTGGAGACCAACGACAAGCTACAACGACACAACCTCTTCCACATGTTTCTCGTCGTCAAAGACTGTCGTGTACACACTATAATTGATGGAGGTAGCTGCAATAACTTGGTGAACACGGACGTCGTCAAGAAACTTGGTTTGACAACAAGAGCACACCCTCATCCATACCACATTCAGTGGTTCAACAACAGCGGTAAGGTTCGGGTAACACAAACAGCAAGAATACATTTTTCAATTTGTTCTTACCATGATTTTGCTGATTTTGATGTTGTTCCTATGGATGCTTGTTCTCTTTTATTACGTCGTCCTTTGGAATTTGATACAGATGTTATTCATCATGGTAGAACCAATAAATATACTCTCATGTATAAGGGAATAAAAATCACTTTGCTCCCCATGACTCCTGCTGAAATTGTGCATTATGAGAAGAGTAAAATTCGTGATGGCAAAGCAACAAAATTAGAATCTGAAAAACAGCAAGTCATTAAGTTGAAATCACCATCGTTGCTCGCAACTAAATCTGACCTTTCTGATTTATTCGATGCTAAGGGGATGTGCTATTCTTTAGTTTGCAAAGAAGTCATGTTTTCACTTCATGAATTGTCTATTGCATTGCCCCCATGCTGTTGCTAACCTTTTGCAGGAGTTTGAGGATGTGTTTCCCTCCGAGATACCCCATGGTTTACCACCGATGAGAGGCATTGAACACAAAATCGATTTGATTCCAGGAGCAAGTTTGCCAAATCGTGCAGCATACAGGGCGAATCCACAGGAAACTAAGGAAATTCAACAACAAGTCCAAGATCTTTTGGACTGCAGGTACATTCGTGAAAGCCTTAGCCCTTGTTCTGTTCCTGTTCTTTTTGGTTCCTAAGAAAGATGGTAGTTGGCGCATGTGTGTTGATTGTCGAGTGATTAATAACATCACCATTCGATATCATTATCCTATTCCTCGCTTAGATGACATGCTTGATGAATTGAGTGGTGCTATCATCTTCACAAAAATTGACTTGCGTAGTGGTTACCACCAAACTAGAATGGCACTAGGAGATGAATGGAAAATTGCATTTAAAACTAAGTTTAGACTTTATGAGTGGTTAGTCATGCCTTTTGGTTTAACTAATGCACCCAGCACCTTTATGTGTTTAATGAACGAGGTTTTACGTGCTTTCATTGGACAATTTGTGGTGGTTTGCTTCGATGATATCCTCATTTACAACAAGTCATATGATGAACATCTTGATCATTTACGTGCTGTTTTTACTGTTTTGAGAGATGCGCATTTGTTTGGTAACCTCGAAAAGTGCGTCTTTTGCACCAATCGAGTCTTGTTTCTTGGCTACGTCATTTCCTCGCAGGGAATCGATATAGATGAGGCGAAAATTGAAGCAATCACCAGCTGGCCAGTCCCAACAACCGTCACGTAGGTTTGTAGTTTTCTTGGTCTTGCAGGTTTTTATCGGTGTTTTGTGCGGGATTTCAGCACCATTGCAGCACCGCTACATGAGCTAACGAAGAAGGGAGTGCCGTTTCGATGGGCGAACAGTAGCAACAAGCTTTTGATGCTCTCAAATTGAAGCTTACACAAGCACCATTGTTTCAACTTCCTTATTTTGACAAGACCTTTGAGCTAGAATGCGATGCAAGCGGCAATGGTATTGGAGGCGTTCTCATACAAGGAGGTAAACATGTTGCTTTCTTTAGTGAAAAACTTCATGGTCCTTCTCTGAATTATTCCACTTATGATAAGGAATTGTATGCCTTAGTGCAAGTATTACAAACTTGGCATCATTATCTTTGGTCTAAGGAGTTTTTCATACATTCCGATCATGAATCATTGAAGTATCTTAAGTGTCAAACCAATCTGAATAAATGACATGATAAATGGATTGAGTTCATAGAGTCGTTTCCATACATCATTAATCATAAGAAAGGGAAGGAAAATATTATTGCTGATGCATTATCTAGGCGTTATACCATGTTGTCCCAACTTGATCATAAAATCTTTGGTTTGGAAACAATAAAAGCATTATATCGTACTGATTTGGACTTCAAAGATGCTTTTGAAAATTGTAGAGAAGGACAAACTTGTAATAAATATGTGCTGCGAGAGGGTCTCCTCTATCGTGCTAACAAGCTATGCGTTCCAGCTAGCTCCGTTCGTCTATTACTTTTGCGGGAAGCACATGGAGGAGGTTTGATGGGACATTTTGGAGTGAAGAAAACTGAAGACGTGCTGTCCACACACTTCTTTTGGCTAAAGATGAGGCATGATGTCGAGTGCTACGTGTCACGATGCACTACTTGCAACAAAGCTAAGTCTCGCCTTAACCCACATTGTCTTTATATGCCTCTTCCTGTTCCTAGTGTACCTTGGGAGGATATTTCTATGGACTTTGTTTTGGGATTGCCTAGGACTAAGAGGGGGAGGTATAGTATTTTTGTAGTTGTGGATCATTTTTCGAAAATGGCACACTTTATACCTTGTCATAAGAATGATAATGCCTCACACATTGCTGATTTATTTATGACGGAAATTGTTCGTCTACATGGTGTGCCAAATACCATTGTTTCTGATCGTGATGCAAAATTTTGAAGTCATTTTTGGAGAACTTTGTGTTATAAATTGGGAACCAAGTTGCTGTTTCAACTACATGTCACCCACAAACGGATGGACAAACTGAGGTAGTTAATCATACTTTATCCACTATGTTGCGGGCTGTCTTGAAAACCAATTTGAAGTTGTGGGAGGAGTGTTTACCACATATAGAATTTGCTTACAACAGATCCGTTCACTCCACGACAAAGGTAAGTCCATTCTAGGTAGTGTATGGTTTCAATCCCTGTGCTCCTGTTGATTTACTACCTTTGCCTCCTTCTGAAACTATAAATTTGGATGCTACACAACGATCTGAATTCATTCTTAAGATGCATGAAACTACAAAGAAAAATATTGAAAGATGAATGAGAAGTATAGGATTGCAGTTAGTAAAGGTAGAAAGGAAGTAAAACTTGAACCGGGTGATTTGGTGTGGTTACACTTGAGAAAAGACCGATTCCCTGACTTGAAAAAAATCTAAACTTATGCCACGAGCTGCTGGCCCTTTTAAGATTGTTGAAAAAATTAATGATAATGCATATAAGCTTGAATTGCCTCCCGATTTTGGGGTTAGTCCTACATTTAACATTTTATATTTGTGACCGTACTTGGGCGAAGAAGATAAACTTGAGTCGAGGATGACTCCAATTCAAGAGGGGGAGGATGATGAGGATATCACAACAGCGGAGACGCACATTGAACCGCAAGGACCAATCACAAGAGCACGAGCTCGATTAATAAATCAGCAGGTGAATTCATTCCTAACTTCTTTTGCATGTGAGTTTGAGAATAGATTGCTATGTGATGATTTTGGGGTCAGTCCTCTAACTGTGCAGGTTTTCCTTCTTAAGTAAGCCTCTGCAACGCTTGGATGGAAACCGCGTCGGGATCAAAATCTCATTCCAAAAATTTACCCTATAAATGACAAGCGGGCCTAGGTCCACTCTAGCAAAAAAGTCGCACCAGGTAAACTGTTGTCATGATGGTAAGATGGAAACCCGAGGGCGGCGGCCTTATAGGGCTCCAGAGATTGCGCTCAGAACCGATACGTTTTTTGTATTGGAAACCGGCGACCTTTAGTTGCGTGAGATCTGCACGCCAGGATCTCACCCGCCATATCAAGAGAGGCCACTTGGTGACGGCTTAACTGCAAATTGTCACCCCAACAACCCAGGAAAAGACCTTTGAAGCTGCATCACGGGAATCGATGATGGCCCCACCTCGTGAATCGAAATCTCACCCAGAGGTGTGCCCGGGGGCCACTGTCGGTACCCTGGATACCAGGTACCCATTCTTACCATGATTAAAACTACGGAGTTCTACCTATCTGAGTTGAAGACTTCCGAAGGATCCACGTGTCTTGCCGCACTGGACCTGCCTCCCTCGGTTGGGTAGCTGCGGTGCTGCCACGTGTATCACGGGGCCGGACCTAACTCCCTCCATAGGGAAGCTCTGGTCATACCATGTGTCCAGTGACCCCGGACCTACCCCTAGTAGAGGAAAGCTACAAACCTGCCTCCCCACAAAGGGAAGCTCTAGAGCTGCCATGTGTTGAACCTCCGGATCTAAGCCTGCAACGGGAAGATTGTTGGATGTCTAACGGCATGGACATTCAAGGGGCTATTAAAACAGCAGTTACTTGACCTGGGTAACACGTCATTAATGATATATTAGTAAAGCGCAATCAGAGGACCATCAATACTATTCACACTGTCATTAAGATGTGTGATTACACTATAAATCACCCGTAATGCCAGTAGATCGTGTATAGGGTGTTGAATACATCCGGGGCCACCCGTCGGGCTAGGCGAACCATGTAATGGCTAGTCCTTAGCGTATAAAAGGGTTGCGCCGCATGGTAGAGAGGGGACTCTCAAGCTCACACGCACACAAGGCATACACTATGATACAATCAACAACCACCCCGTGAAGTAGGGTATTACGCTCACGCGACCTGAACCATGTAAAAATCCTTTGTGTCATCGTCTCACTCTTAATCTTTTGCGCGCCCCAACCGAATACGAACCTCCGCGGACTATGCTTTAGTAGTACCGGGGAAGTGTCGTAGCTACACTTCAACATTTGGCGCGCCAGGTAGGGGCGCTCTAGATTTTAAGATGGTGAATTCGGCCGCAGCATTGTCCAACGTCCATGTTGAGCGTCCTGCTGGAGGAAATCCCTCCAACGTGCAGCAGTCGGGCAACGTTGTTGTCCTGACGGGTGTTGTTCCACCACCACCTCCACCATCGCAGCAAGATGGTGTGTTTGCGTCGGTCACTGCATCGACGAACAACCCTAAGAACACGTTGAATGCAGCGAGGACTCTTCTCCGGCGTCCTCCAGCGCCCGTAGCTACACTTCGACAATATCAAATCCAAGGAATGTGTGTGTAATCTTACGAACAAATTCACCCAACGACACAAAGTTGTTTTGTAGGAAACAAAGAGAGAGCAATTCAAAGTATTGATTCTAATTCAAAAGAATTTGCAGTAGTTGCTTGCTTCGAGCACGGGTTTACCCCTAGTAATACTAGGACGACTCCCGCCAAGAGACTATGGCATAGCCGAACATGGAGGATTACAAAGGACAAATAGGGTTGTCACCACCTACTTCCTACCTCTTCAATCCGTGGGTCTATAAGATATTCACTGGTGATTTCTAACCTAAGCACCACGATTACGTTATAAATCACAACTCTAGTTGTCTACTTGTGTAAACTACTATGAATCGAGAATCAAACTTGAATTGAATTCACAAGGGCTTACTTGATTTGAGTACACCTTTGTAGGGATACAAGTGTAGAAGAGAGACTTGACAAGCCCAAGCCTCCTTCTCCTAATCTCTCACCACACTCTCCTTCTACTTGGCAGCCTCCAAGACTACTCTAGACCTTCTGAGTGGTATTATATTCTCAACTTTTGGTGTGTGTGTGAAGTGAGGTGTGGGGTTCTATTTATAGGGGGGAGAAGGGTCAGTTCCTGCCACCAAATGCACGCGAATCAATCACCCATGACCTCTTCAAGCCGAGAGGATCCAACACATGGCATTTGACCGTGTTGGGCACCAGGACCTAGTCAGTCAACTAGGGGGGTTGGTCGACCTGGTATTGGCTCCTTTTGCAGTGTGCTTCCTCCAGGTCCTTGCCAGGTGGGTCCCATTGACCGATATTGTTGCTACACCATTGGATGGCCTCAGATACTTCTGTTTTTGGGTCATTTGATGCATGTGGTGACACGTGGCATCGCCTGATTCATTGAAATCCAATTTTATGGATTACTCCCTGCATGTCTTGGTATTTTGGGTCTAAATTCACCTGCATACAAATAAACACCAACACTTGTGGAATTGGTCAGTTTTCAACCCTACCACTACGTTGTGTTTCCCTTTTATGCACATTATGAGGTGAATTGACGGTCTAAATAAGGCACTTAAGGACCATCAACATACTCCCCCACACTCAGTCCTTTGCTCGTCTCCGAGTGAAGGCAAGAAAAAGAACTAAGGTGGTGTCATGAATTTGCTATTAGTTAGAAAAAGAGAATACTAGATATTTCAACTCATACCTCAATTCATGAATTCCCTTTGCGGAATGTGACTACCACATCAATCTTAGGTGTTTGAAGAGTGGAATGGTTGGAATGTAGTTCTCTTGGATCTTCCTCTGTCAAAATGATCTGACGAATTGCTATATACGGAAAGTCAAAGAAATAATTGCCCTTATCTCTCATTTGAAATTTCTCAAGTCTCTCAAAGTGTTTTCATCCTCCCCTTGGCATGTTGCGCCAATTTGTCCCTATACTAAATATGGCTATATTTGGAGCTTGGTAGGGATAATTGTGGCACACATTGCAATTCATATATTACTAAGTCAAAAACTTGATCCTATGAGGGACTTATGCAACAAACAAATTTACAAACAAAATTCTTGTGCACATGAATGGAGTGGATATTTGTGGACTCCAATGTTTTCTCTCTTTAAGGATGAAACATGGCTACTTTCTTTTTTTTCGTAGCCATGTCTTCTACTCCTTTTTTTACTATTCCAGAGAGAAATTGATGACTAAAATGTATGGAGTTTCTTTATTGGGTGGATGAATGGTGGATGCAAATTCTTAACGTGAGAAATTTTGCATGAATAAGGTGCACAAGAATTTCTAAGTCAAAAGGTTCATGCATGTCACTCAATTGTGTCACGAGTTTGAAAAAGTTCAACAAAAAACAAAGTGGCATATGCATGTGGTTTTCAGGAATTTGTATCACATGGCTTTGGTGGGTATTTAAATTTCCAATGAGAGAGTCAAGCAAAGTTTAAGACTCCAAATTGTGTCGTCATCAAAATCAATTTCAAGCAAAGATATATCTCCACGAATAACTCATTTACCATATCACACTAGTCAAATACTTAGATGATGTGTTTTTCCTATTTTGCTTGTGGGAATCATAAACAAGGCAGTAAATCAAAATATAAAGTATTCAAATTTTCAGCTCAAGCAAATTTTGACTACCAAGTTTACATTTTAATTTGTTGAGTTGAACTAATTTCAAATATTCAATATTAAATATTAAATCAACTCAAACAGTAACGTAGCATGCATATTCGGGGGTATACGATCCAAACCAAACTTGTAGAGCAAAATGGAGCTGTGTGGGGCCCACAACAAGCTGGCTGATCAGGGGGTTCGGTCGACCCCCTTCTGGCTTCTTTGTTGCTATGTTTCGACGTGTCGAGTTGTATGTTCGGTTACGACGTGTTTCAAGATGCAACGCTATTTTTGCACGTCGGGATTTCACGAATTTGGGGTGCCTCCCCCACACTTGTTCCCTGAATTCTTTATTCAACAGAAAATAAACTAAAGGGAGGACTTTACTATGTTAGATAAACCGGTAAGTTCACTTTATTGAACTCAAAATATGGGGATGCTTACATTATTCAATCTAAATCTAATGAAATAAAATTTTTGAATAAACTTAAACTAAGCTAGTAAGCATCCTATGCGATCGGGACATCTAAACTATGGAACATTGTAGATGTCGGGCTTCCCAACGGCATTGCATATGTGTCGCAGCTTGGCTCCCATGCCGCAGCGAACACCATCAATCACCTCCTTGAGAGATATGAGTTTATCCGTCAGTTCCGCCCTCTAAATGCGCCCTTCAGCCACTAAGTCTGATAGCTTCTTGTTCTCCAAACGGAGAGAAGCTAACTCCTTAGAAAGTTGTGCCACTTTAGGGGCAAGAGGAGATTTCCCATTGCTGTCCTCGGATTGGCCAGGTGGCCCTCTGATGGCATGTGGCGAGAGGTGATGCCTAATCTTGGAGGGTGACGAGCCTGTCGATTCCTCCATCGCCACATTATCCATTTGATTGAAAGTCTTTTGCGTAGCCTCCTTCAGGCTTGCACACCCCATGGCTAATGAGGCGGTCTCCCACACGCTCAGGCAACGTAGGCGTAGGTGACTTGTAGTGGTGGCTCACTACGTGTGACACCCAGTTCCAAAAATGAACCAAGCGTAATGCATATGTGTGCCCGGGATGTTTAACACACATACACAAGTGATTCACAAATGATAAACATATAGAAACCATGTCTCCAATAATAATATTAGTAATAGTACCTTATTACAAACCAAATAGTCTTGATTACAATCTCTAATGAAACTGTAGCGGAAAAATTAAACTCTAATGACTCCAAACTCCACAGGCAGGTTTGACGGTAACACACTCCTAGTATTCCTAAAAGACCTCCTAGTACTTCACCTGGTCGCAAGCGTCTGAATTTGGTGGGGGAATAGCAAGGGTGAGCACATGTCGTACTCAGAAAGTGTGGGAAAGTATGACATGTAGCTTAAACAAAAGACGATGATAAACAATGGCTAATTGCACAAAAGTACATTAAAACAGTTGAAAAAATGCAATTATATCTTTATTAAGTGAGGTCCTTCCCAAATAACCCAAATAATCTTCGATTCCAACTTAAATAACGAACTTCAGCAATAATAATCCATATTCAACTCATAACTGCTCATTTATCTCAAATTCATCAATTTGATGTACCAAAGCTAATTAATTAACCAATACTAATTCCCAATTCAATTCCAGCCATTAAACCAAGTTGAAGTCTAAATTCTAATCATGTGAGGGTCCAGGTTGCTCATGACCGGGAGCACGGCTATCATGATAGTTTTAGACACACTCTGTAGAGGTTGTACCACTTTACCCTCAAGTTCATGATTTCATCACCTTTCGATGACTATGGAATCTTAATTGTGCCGTCTCACATTTCCTTAGGTGTGTGGCCAAGAGATCACAAAATAGCCTTTACAAACTGATTACCAGCCTATTTAGACCCCACTGAGGTTTCACCCGTGGTGATGTCTCCATCTGAGCACATCCAACCAAGGGCCCCCTCTTGAGCCATTCGGATTCCAGGGTAGTCCCACCATTAACTACAAACCCATTCCGACTACCCCTTCCCCGAGCATTCTTAATGGTCCAAATAGCACTGGCAATTCACTAATTAGTCAGCTAAGCCGCACCCATACTTGGCCTTGTGGTGGCACTATAAATCCTGGATGGTCGCTCCACAAACCGGTCCTTAGATCTAAAGCAAGCAAAACCACCGAAATAGTAAACCCATTCCACATAACCACCTTGCTTAGAGATCCCTAGGCACCATGTTTCTAAAGGGTCATTATTATCAATTCTCATCATTCACGTGTTCAATAGTTCACAAATAAGCCATTTGATTGTTTCCCAAACCCAATTTAGTATTGCGAAGCAAAAGTGCAAAATACCCTTCCCGACTCTCTACATAGTGTTCAAGCGACAAGGGTGGTCATACAAAACTAGTAACTACTACAATTGGGTTTTCCCATCACATTGACACAAGCATATAATTTTGCAAACAAAACCTTTAAAACAGGATCAATATGGTCAAGGACACTTGCCTTGATCTTGAGCTAGGTTTGGATCAAAGGCTTCGTAATTTTTGTTCTGTAGGTCCTCGAAAGCACTCTCAACAGCAATTCCTTCTATTCCGAGTGATAAACATGCAAAACACACAATTCAATCAAATAATGCTCATATAGTACTTAATATGCCATGATATGCATGATTGATGAAATTATGAGGTAAAACTTGTTAATGAGTTGCTATTAATGTTTACTAACTAATTCTAATAGATTTCAACAAGTTTGAACCAGTTTGGAATTGATTTGAGTTGATTTGGAATTAGTTCAGCACAGTTCAGATTCAGAGGCCGGACTAGTCCGTTTTTAGGGACGGACTAGTCCACCCTGTACAAAATTGGATTTTTAGGGTTTTCTTTATCTGCGAGAATCGGGGTTGAATTTAGTAGAAAATTGGATGTAGAGGGTGTACCACGTGTTTAGAGATCCAAAGATCAAAGTTTTGACGTGAGACTTTGTATCTTGGCAATTAGGGCTTGATGGAGATGAGTTGATGAAGAACTTGAATGAAGAACATCAATTGTCGAGGAATCAATGTAGATTGATCTTGACTGGTCCTTCTTCGTGTTTCTCACCTCCTCCTTGCCTCTGGACTTGATCTTGACGATGACGCAATGCAAAAGTGCCAGCAAGGGTTTTCAATTGGGGTGGAGAGGTGTGGGATATTGGGTTGTTTATATAGAGGTGGAGGATTAGCGTTTTGGAGTGGATTCCAAGTGGAATTCAGCAGATGGATGTGTAAGGGCCGAGGTGGGGCCCACATGGCCCCCTCTGAGGTTTGGCACAAAGTTCTTGGACCCAAATTAGGCAATTAGCCAAAAGCAAATCGTGGAGAAATAAAAGAATTTGAGTTGGTTTCCGAAGGTCGGACTAGTCCGCAATAGGGACCGGACTAGTCCATTCTAGTACAGTAAGGGACTTCAGACTAGTTCGGCGTTGATACCGGACAACTCCGGGGTTGGATCGGACCAAAACAGGTGTTTTCAAACAAGTCTGAAGTGTTTCAGAAAGGCTAACCGAACGAGTCCGATGTCATAAAGGACTAGTCTGTTTTTGTCCAGTGAGGCTGATAGGACTAGTCCATTGTGATAAAGGAATAGTCTGCACTTCTAAAGGGAATACCAGACTAGTCTGGTGTTAGGCCGGACAAGTCCATACTCTGACAGTCTGGAACTTCCAGATTAAGCCTAAAAATTCATTTTAATCTTGTTCCTTTTTACATGGCTTAGTGTTAAACATGTCTGAGGATGTATACAATGCATTATGCATGAAAATGAGGGTGTTACAAACCTACCCCCCTTAAAATGGATCTCGCCCTCGAGATTCGACGCAAAAGGAAAGAGATAGGGGAATTCCTTCTTGAGATCATCCTCTCGCTCCCAAGTTGCTTCCGATTCTGTATGATGCTTCCATTGCACTTTTCACCATCGAGTCACCTTGTTCCTTGTGACCTTCCTTGGTGTCCAAAATTTTAATAGGTTGCTCGACATAGGTCAAATCCTCCTCAAGCTCCAATTCTTCTATCGGTATTTGCTCTTCTAGTACCCTCAAGCCCTTTTTGAGCTGAGAAAACTGAAACACATCATGAACATCCGATAGATGTGCAGGCATCTCCAGTTTATAAGCTACTTCTCCCCGTTTATCCAAATTTTTTAATGGTCCAATATAGCGAGTTGCCAACTTGCCTTTAACATTTAATCGCTTGTGACCTCGCATAGGTGACACTTTGAGGTATACGAAGTCTCCCACCTCAAAAGATAGTCTTCTTTGTCTATTATCTGCATAACCCTTCTGTCTTGACTGCGCAGCTCTCAAGTTTTTGCGGATAGTCTGAACTTGCTTTTCGGCTTCATGGATCACATTAGGTCCAAATACTTGAGCCTCCCCTGTCTTATTCCAAAATTAGGGTATTCTACACCTTCTCCCATACAGTGCTTTATATGGCGACATCTTCAAGCTTGCTTCATAACTGTTGCTGTAGGAAAATTCAGCATATGGCAGACTTTTGTCCCAACTTCCTCCATACTTTAGTGCACAAGCTCTCATCATATCCTCAAGTATCTGATTTGTCCGCTCGGTCTGTCCATCTGTCTGAGGGTGATATGAGTAACTGAAATTCAATTGAGTTCCCATCGATCCGTGCAGCTTCTTCCAGAACCTCGAGGTAAACTGAGAACCTCTATCGGACACTACTTTCTTGGGCACTCCATGTAAACATACTATTCTTCCCATATGCAGTTCTGCCAACTTCGCTCCACTATAAGTAGTCTTGATAGGAATAAAATGAGCTGATTTGGTCAACTGATCCACAATAACCCATATGGATTCATACCCAGACTGGGTTCGAAGTAATCCAACTATGAAGTCCATACCAACCTCTTCTCACTTCCATTCTAGAATTTGCAATGGTTGCAATAATTCAGCTGGCCTTTGATGTTCATCCTTGACTCATTGACATACATCACATAGCGCAACATATTAACCTATGTCCCTTTTCATACCATCCCACCAGTAGCACGTCTTCAGGTCTTTGTACATCTTTATACAACCGGGATAGATAGAGTAAAGCAAGTCATGTGCCTCCTTTAATATCAATTGTTGGAGACGCTTCTCATTAGGCACAACAATCCATTTTCCAAGCCATAGAGTACCTTGGTCATCCTCATCAAATCTGAATTCTCTCCCCTCTTGGGTCCTTTCCTTGATTTCCTAGATCTCCTTGTCCTTCGTTTGACCTTCTCGAATCTCTTGTTCCAGGGTTGGATTCACTTACAGTTCTCCCATTTTATTCACAAATCCAAGATTCAACCGTTCGAACTCCATGCATAGCTCGGGTGGCAATTCCATAACGGTGAGTTGGTGGCTTGCACCTTTTCGACTCAAGGCATCAGCCACTACATTGGCTTTTCCTGGATGATAGTTGATTCCCACATCATAGTCCTTAATGAGTTCCAACCATCTTCATTGCCTCAAATTTAGATCCATCTGAGTGAATATGTACTTGAGACTCTTATGATTCGTATAAATCTCACACCTATGACCAAGAACGTAATATCTCCAAATCTTCAATGCATGCACTATGGCCGCAAGTTCGAGATAATGTGTAGGATAATTCTGCTCATGTTTCTTCAACTGCCTAGATACATAAGCTACTACTCGACCTTCTTTCATCAATACACATCCATGTCCTTGTTCTGAAGCATCACAATAGATGTCGAAGCTCTTGCTCGCATCTAGCAATACCAACACAGGTGTTGTTGTTAACCTTTTCTTTAGCTCCTCAAAGCTATCTTGACAATCTTGAGTCCAATTGAATGGCTTCTTCTTCATTAACAGTTCTGTCATGGGCTTCGCTATCTTGGAAAAGTCCTTGATGAAACGACGGTAATATCCAGTCATTCCGAGAAAACTCCTTATTTCCTTCACATTCTACGACGGTTCCCACTTTAGCACATCTCTAACCTTCCCCGAGTCGACTGACACTCCTCCTCCAGATATGATATGACCTATGAATGATATCTCCCTCAACCAGAAGTGGCACTTGTTGAACTTGGCATACAACTGGGGTTCTCGTAATTTCTGTAAAGTCAGCCTTATATGCTCTTCGTGCTCCTCTTCACTTTTTTAGTAGATCATGATGTCATCGATGAACACTACCACGAACTTATCCAAGTACTCCATGAAAACCTTGTTCATAAGATACATGAAGTATGCAGGTGCAGTAGTCAATCCAAATGACATGACTGTGTACTCATTGGATCCATACCGTGTCGTGAAAGCTGTTTTGGGTATGTCTGACGGTCTAATCTTCATATGGAAATATCCTGACCGAAGATCAATTTTAGAGAATATTCTAGCTCCCTTCATCTGGTCGAATAGGTCTTCGATACGGGGCAGCGTGTACTTATTCTTGATCGTCACCTCATTGAGAGATCAGTAACCTACACACATTCTTTGGGATGCATCCTTCTTATCTACAAAGAGCACTGGGGCTCCCCATGGCGACGAACTTGGGCATATAAAACCTTTCTCTAACTGCTCTTGAATTTGCTTCTTGATCTCTGCTAATTCCTTAGGAGGCATCATATATGGCCTCTTTGCTATAAGTGCAGTTCTAGGTATTAAATCAATGACAAACTCGATGTCACAATCAGGTGGCCTACCTGGTAATTCCTCAGGAAACACGTCTGGGTACTCTCGAACGACTGGAATCTCCTCCAAGGTCACTCCTTCTGCATGATTTACCATGGCCCTCTCGGGTGTCAGCTGAGCTTCCTTGAACTCTACACCGGTTCCTTCATTTGTCAATTGAACTGTCCTAGTAGCACACTGAATTAATCTGTTATGCTTCCTTAGCCAATCCATTAAAAGTATGATATCCAAACCTTTCGAGTTCAGGACTGAGGTTGGCAACGAATTCTACCCCCCTTATGGAAATACTTACTTTTGAACATACTATATTTGTCATCATCTCTCCTCCAGGAAATTTTACTATTAAGTAAACTTCAGGTATGGTATGGGCATCCTATGCTTTGCAACAAACTTTGATGAGATGAATGAATGGGCTGCTTCAGAATCAAATAATATAGTCGCGGGGTTGGGGTTGGCGAGAAACATACCAATCACAACATCTTCAGCTTGCTGAGCCTCTTCTGCAGACACATGGTTCACCTTGCCACAAGCGAAATTATTTGCTCCTCAATTGACTTGAGTTGCTCCTCCATTGGGCCTTGGATTCTGCCTTGGAACATTGTTCATCTGACCCTGACCTTGTGCATTGATTAGCAAAATGTCCTGTCTGACCACAATCATAGCAAGTCTTTCCACCTGTGGTGCCAGCAAAGTTAGGACGAGGATGATTTTGAGCATAAGCAGGTATATTTGGGCGTGGTGTGGGCTGCATAGGTATGCGAGGTGCTTGCATGGGTGGGCGTGGCTGCATTGGCTGTTGCGGTTGCGGTGGATAAGTAGGGCGATATGCAGCAGCAGATGGGTTGTAATAGGGTGCAGCAGGTGGCGCATAGCGAGGGCGGGCATTGTTTCCTTGTGCTTGTCCCAAATATAGCATCTTCCTGTTGTGGTCTAGCTCCAGCTCCTGAATCTTGTTCTCAACCACAATAGCCTTGTCAACCAACTTCTGGAAGTTTGCATAGTAAGTATTGAGCAATTGAACCTGAATTTCATTATTAAGACCCCTCATGAAGAGATATTTCTTCTTGCTATCAGTGCTGATGTCTTCTGGAGCATATTGTAACATCCTCATTTTCATGCATCATGCCTTGCATACATTCATATACATGTTTAACATTAACCCATAACAAGAGGAACAAGTTTAAAATTGATTGGAGCAAAACCGCACTTAAAAATGTAGGAAAGTGTGGACTAGTCCGGTTTTGCTGAGGACTAGTCCGATTTCTCTCTGTCTAAAAACGGACTTGTCCGTTTTTGCTGCGGATTAGTCCGATATTTGCCCCTGGACAACTTCGAACTTGTCCGATCTTGTGCGGACTAGTCCGGTATTCCATGAATCCTTGAAAATTTGTTAAATCCCTAGACTTTTCCAGAATAGTCTGGTGTCCCAGCGGACTTGTCCGTTTTCCTTTCTGACTAAGATCGGACTTGTCCGATTTTAGGCCAAACTTGTCCGATTTTCTCTTTGGACGACTTCGGACTAGTCCGATCCTTTCCGGACTTGTCCGATATTTCGTGACTCCGAGATTGACCTTTTGTTTTACGACTTGTTTCTTGGGTGTCACGTTAAGTGGGCCTAGGGACATCGTGCCCAACTCTTTTAGAGCCCATGTGGGACTCTAAACCGGCCTCTACTCATCCCAAAACTCGAAATCCATCTAACCCTAGCCTCCACCTCTATATAAACAACCTCACCCCTTGGTTTGACATCAATTTGCCACTTTTCCACCCACCCAAACCCTAGTTCGTGGGGAGCCACCATTAAGGAGGGAGGAGAAGATCCCAAGCAAGGGGAAGAAGAGGAGGAAACGAAGGAGGATCAAGATCTCCACCAAGTTTCATCCTTCACCACCAATTCATCTCCAAGTTCATCACCAACCCTAGATCACCAAGATCCAAGTGCTACCTCCAAGTTTCTTGATTCATTGGAGTTCTAAACACCTGGTATACCTCCTATTCTCTTTTCCTTACGTGAATTCAACCCCTAATCTCCAAATTCGCGTCGATCTAGAAAACCCTAATATGCTGATCTCGTCAAGTGCGGACTTGTCCGGTCCCTAGCGGACTAGTCCGATCTTCCTGATTAAATTGTGTTATATTGACTCTAAAATTTGATCTAATCGAATCCAAGCTTGTATAAACTTGTTAAAAGCTATTAGAACTAATTAGTGATCATTAAAAGCAATCTAGTAACAAGTTCTACCTTGCATTTGCATAAATCATACATGTCATGTCATATTGAGTAATATTTGTGCACTCTTTGATTATGTTCTTGTCTTGTATGTTTATTGTGTGGATTAGATGGATTTGGCTAGAGAGTGCTGCAGAGGATCTACAGCACCAAGAGTTTGAAGGCTTTGACCTTAATCAATAGCAAGAGCAAGGCAAGTGTCCTTGAAGCATATTGATCCTATTTTAAAATAAATGTTTTGTTTGCAAAACTGCATGCTTGTGTCAACTTGATGGGAATCCTATGATAGGAAGTTTACTAGACTTGTTAAACCACCCTTGTCACCTGGAATATATGGTAGAGAGTCGGGAAGGGTTTTTACCTTTTTGCTTCGCTTAATTAATTGGGATGACAAACAACACTACACATTTAATTACGCATCAATGATATGCTGGTTAATGAGAATTGGTCAACACGATGGGTGATCTAAGCAAGCCTGGTATGTGGATGGGTTGGATGTTATGGTGGTTTGCTTGCTTTAGATCTAAGGACCGGTTCATGCGAGAATAAGCCAGGACTACAGTTCCACCACGAGGCCAAGTATGGGTGCGGCGTAGCTGATTAATTAGGGCTTTGCTAGTGCTGTTTGGACCATTGTGGATGCTCGGGGAAGGGGTAGTCGGATTGGGTTTGTTGATGATTGGTGGGACTACCCTGGGATCCGAATGGCTCAAGAGGGGGCCCTTGGTTGAAGATGTGCTCAGTTGGAGGCATCGCCACCGGTGAAACCTCAGTGGGGTCTAAATAGGCTAGTAATCCCTTTGTAAAGGCTATTTTGTGATCTCTTGGCCATACACCAAAGGAAGTGTAATTGGCATAAGGGAGGTTCTTTAGTCGCCGACGGGTGATGAAATGACAAACGCGTGGGTAAAGAGGTACAAACTCTGCAGAGTCTATTAAAACTATCATGATAGCCGTGGTCCCGGTTATGAGCGCCTGGATGACCTACATGATTAGAGGGAATTTGGTAATGGGATCGTTATTGGAATGGTTATGGTTTGGTAATGGTTATGGATGGTTATGGATTTATTTCTGGTATTGAATATGGTTATTGGCAATGGTGAAATCTGGACTTATTGATGATGGTAATGAATTCAGTTTGGTGTTATGGTATTACTCGTGATTATGATGGGTTTATTTCACATACATGTAATATATTGCTTTTCAAATGTTTTACTGTACTTTTCAGCACTTTGCTATTATTATTGTCGTCATTTGAATCAGCCACATGTTATACTTTCCACACTTGCTGAGTATGACATGTACTCACTCTTGCAATTCCCCCCAACAGTTGCAGGTCAGAATTGTGAGTTTAATGGCGATAATGCGAAGTTCTAGGCCGTGTCTACCGTCAGCTTTGCCTGTGGTGTTGATTGGAGCTGTGCATACATACCCTGTCGCTTATGCTGCATAGTTGCTTTAGTTGCTTAATTAGTTTATTTCCGCTGCATTAGTTGAACTTGTCATTAATATTCATTAGAGCTTGTATTCGAGGATAATCTGGTTTGTGTAATAAAATTTGGTTAATTAATCTTGTCTTGTGGTAATTTTCTGTATACTCTTTTGTGATTGCACTCGTGTATGTGTGATGAACATCCTGGGCACACATATACGTTAGCTTGGTTCATTTTTTGGAACCGGGCGTCACAGATTGGTATCAGAGCGACAGGTTGACCGTAGGACGCAGCCTAGATAGAATGGACACTTTAGAGCACATAGGAGCACTCAGGAATCGATGTATTTTTGCTTGGAGTGCTGTTTGCTATATATATTGTTTGCTTGTGTGCTTAATAGAGGATTTTGGGATGCTTTAGCATTGCCATGTCCACCTAGGCTAGTATAGCTAGTTGGTTAGCTTTATATCCCTTGATGCATATAGTTGGGGACGTTTTCTAATTCTTACCTATTGCTTTTCTTCAGATGGTGAGGACTCGCAACCAGAGGGATGGCAATGATGAAGAGGAGAACAATGGAGTGCCTCAGAACAACAATGGGCAAGGATCTACTCAGGCAGCTATCAACATCGAGCAGCTATTGGCCATGCAAAACCAGCTCATACACACAATGGGATAGCTGCAGGCTGGCAATATCAACAATCAGCCACACATGCCTCCACCACCACCCCCACCTCCTCATAACCGATTGGGAGAGTTTATGAGGACTAGGCCACATACCTTTGCTCAAGCTGCCGACCCTATGGATGCTGATGATTGGCTCAAGTCCGTGGAGAAGAAACTTGCTATTGTCCAATGCAGTGACCGAGAGAAGGTCCTATTTGCTTCTCATCAACTCGTTGGAGCAGCTGCAGATTGGTGGGATGCTTATTGCAATGCTCATGATAATCAAGAGAGGATCACTTGGGCGGAATTCAAGGAGAACTTCCGTTCTCATTATGTGTCGGAAGGAGTTATGATCTTGAAGAGGCAAGAATTCGAGAACTTAAGGCAAGGAAGATCAAGCGTGAGTGAATATCTCAATAAGTTCACTCAACTCTCAAGGTATGCGCCTGAGGATGTTAGTCGGGACAGCCGGAAGCAATACTTCTTCATGAGGGGCTTGAACAATGAGATCCAAGTGCAATTACTCAACTGCGATTATGTCAATTTCCATAAGCTTGTGGACAAAGCAATTGTGTTGAGAACAAGATTTGTGAGATGGAGCAAGAAATCAAGAGGAAGGCGCCATATCAGGGACAACAACAAGGAAGTAATGTGCGCCCTCGCCTTGCGCCTCCTAATGCGCCATACTACAACTCCTCTGCTTCTGTACAGCGCCCTGGTTATGCACCGCGCCCAACTCAGTTTGTGCAGCAGCGCCCTGTTATGCAAGCACCTAGGCCTCCAATGCCTTATGAGCCTCGTGCTAATTTTCCTGCTGCAAATGCTCAAAACCAAGCTCGTCCCAACAATTCTGGTGGGGTTAAGAAGTGTTATACTTGTGGAGAAACTGGACACTTTGCACATCAATGTCCTAAGTCGGTCCTTGGTCAAGGAAGCAATGCACCGAGGCAAAACCCAAGACCCAATGGAGGACAACCACAAGGAAGCTGTGGACAGCAGAATTTTGCTCGTGGCAACATGAACCATGTCTCTACGGAGGATGTTCAACAAGCGGATGACGTGGTCATTGGTATGTTTCTCGCCAACTCTAACCCCGCGACTATGTTATTTGATTCCGGAGCATCACATTCATTCATTGCATCGAAGTATGTTGCCAAGTATAGTTTGCCTATCTCTCATATGAAGTTTACTCTATTGGTTAAGTCTCCTGGAGGAGAGATGAGGACAAATATAGTATGTCCAAAAGTAAGCCTTAGAATAAGGGGGGTAGACTTCTCCGCCAAGCTCATAGTTTTGGATTCTCAAGGATTGGACATTATACTTGGTATGGACTGGTTAAGGAAGCACAATGGAGTTATTGAGTGTGCCACGAAGACGGTGAAGTTGACCAATGAGGAAGGGATCACCGTAGAATTTGAAGCATCTCAAACCGCACCAAAGCAATTGGAGTTGAATCATATGGACGGTGCGGCAATTGAGGAGATTCCGGTAGTATGTGAATTTTTGGATGTTTTTCCGGACGAGTTGCCAGGTATGCCACCTGATCGAGACATTGAGTTTGTTATTGATTTAATACCTGGAACTGCACCTATAGCTAAGAGGCCGTAGAGGATGCCTCCTATGGAATTAGCGGAGCTCAAGAAGCAAATTCAAGAGCAATTAGAGAAGGGTTTTATTCGCCCTAGTTCTTCGCCTTGGGGAGCGCTTGTGCTGTTTGTGGACAAGAAGGATGGATCCCAAAGGATGTGTGTGGATTACCGAGCTCTCAACGAAGTAACAATCAAGAACAAGTACACTTTGCCCCGTATAGAGGATTTGTTTGATCAGATGAAGGGTGCTTGTGTCTTCTCTAAGATTGATTTGAGGTCGGGATACTTTCAAATGAAGATTAGACCATCAGACATACCCAAGACCGCTTTTAGGACACGGTATGGATCTTATGAGTACACCGTGATGTCTTTTGGATTGACAAATGCGCCTGCCTACTTTATGTACCTCATGAATAAGGTCTTCATGGAGTACTTGGATAAGTTCGTTGCGGTGTTTATTGATGATATTATGATCTACTCGAAGGATGAGAAGGAACATGAGGAACACTTGAGGCTTACGTTGCAGAAATTGAGGGAGCATCAGTTGTATGACAAGTTCAACAAGTGTCAGTTTTGGTTGAAAGAGGTGCCATTTTTGGGTCATCTCATCTCAGGAGGAGGAGTATCGGTTGACCCTGGTAAAGTGAGGGACGTGTTGAAGTGGGAACCGCCGCAAAATGTCAAGGAAATAAGGAGTTTTCTTGGGATGGCTGGATATTACCGTGGATTCATCAAGGACTTTTCCAAGATAGCCAAGCCTATGACGGAGTTGCTAATGAAGGGAAAGGCGTTCCAATGGACTGAAGCTTGTCAGAATAGTTTTGAGGAGTTGAAGAAGAGGTTGACGACAGCCCCAGTTTTGGTATTGCCGGATGTAAGCAAGAGTTTCGACATCTATTGTGACGCATCAAGACAAGGGCTTGGATGTGTATTGATGCAAGAAGGTCAAGTGGTCGCCTATGCATCAAGACAATTGAAGAAACATGAGCAGAATTACCCACACACGATTTGGAACTCGCGGCCGTGGTACATGCATTGAAGATTTGGAGACACTATATTCTTGGACATAGGTGTGAAATTTATACGGATCATAAGAGTTTGAAGTATATTTTCACACAAACGGATCTGAACTTGAGGCAACGAAGATGGTTGGAGCTCACCAAAGATTATGATTTGGGGATCAACTATCATCCGGGGAAGGCCAATGTAGTGGCCAATGCTTTGAGTAGAAAGGGAGTAAGTCACCAACTCACGGTTCGAGAGTTACCATTCGAGTTATGTAAGGAGTTTGAACGGTTGAACCTCGAGTTTGTAAATGAGATGGAGATGATGGAGTTAAACCCAACCTTGGAGCAAGAAATTCGAGAGGCACAAACCACAGATGAGGAGATCAAGGAAATCAAGGAAAGAACCGAAGAAGGGAGAGAATTCAGATTTGATAAAGACGAACATGGTACCTTATGGCTTGGAAAGAGAATCGTTGTTCCTAATGTAAAGCATATTCGGGAGACAATATTAAAGGAGGCACATGACTCGCCTTACTCGATTCACCCAGGTTGTACGAAGATGTACAAAGACTTGAAGACTTGCTATTGGTGGGATAGCATGAAGAAGGACATAGCCGAATATGTTGCATTGTGTGACGTGTGCCAACGAGTCAAGGCGGAACATCAAAGGCCAGCAGGGTTATTGCAGCCATTGAAGATTCCAGAGTGGAAGTGGGAAGAGATTGGTATGGACTTTATAGTTGGATTACCGCGAACCCAGTATGGCTATGATTCAATATGGGTCATTGTAGATCGGTTGACAAAATCAGCTCACTTTATTCCTGTCAAGACCACATATACCACCGCGAAGCTAGCATAATTGTATATGGAGCATATTGTGTGCCGACACGGAGTACCGAAGAAGATAGTCTCGGATAGAGGTTCTCAATTTACCTCCAGATTTTGGCAAAAATTGCATGAAGCTTTGGGAATGAGGTTGAATTTTAGTTCAGCATATCATCCTCAAACGGATGGACAAACCGAGAGGACCAATCAGATTTTGGAGGACATGTTAAGAGCTTGTGCTTTAAAGCATGGGAAAAGTTGGGACAAAAGCTTGCCATACGCGGAATTTTCATACAACAATAGTTACCAAGCAAGCTTGAAAATGTCACCATACGAAGAACTTTATGGGAGGAAGTGTAGGACACCTTTATTCTGGAATGAAGCAGGGGAAGCTCAAGTATTTGGTCCGGATGTGTTGCAAGAAGCCGAAAAGCAAGTCCAAATGATTCGTGAAAACTTGAGGGCAGCCCAATCAAGACAAAAAGTCTATGCGGACAATAGGAGAAGGAAATTAGCCTTTGAAATAGGAGATTTTGTTTACCTCAAGGTGTCACCAATGAGAGGTCATAAGAGGTTTAACATAAGGGGTAAGCTTGCACCTCGTTACATTGGACCATTCAAGATTTTGGACAAAAGGGGAGAAGTAGCGTATAAGTTCGAGATGCCAGCTCACCTATCGGATGTCCATGATGTGTTTCATGTTTCCCAGCTCAAAAAGTGCTTGAGAGTACCGGAAGAACAGGTGCCAATGGAAGAGTTGGAGCTAGAGGAAGATTTGACTTATGCCGAGCAACCGATTAAGATCTTGGAAACCAAGGAGAGAGTCACAAGGAACAAGGTTATCAGATGGTGTAAAGTTCAATGGAAGCACCACACAGAAAAAGAAGCGACGTGGGAATTAGAGGATGAATTCAAGAAGGAATTTCCCTATCTCTTCTCTTCCGCGTCGAATCTCGAGGGCGAGATTCATTTTAAGGGGGGTAGGTTTGTAACACCCTCATTTTCATGCATCATGCCTTGCATACATTCATATACATGTTTAACATTAACCCATAACAAGAGGAACAAGTTTAAAATTGATTGGAGCAAAACCGCACTTAAAAATGTAGGAAAGTGTGGACTAGTCCGGTTTTGCTGAGGACTAGTCCGATTTCTCTCTGTCTAAAACGGACTTGTCCTTTTTTGCTGAGGATTAGTCCGATATTTGCCCCTGGACAACTTTGGACTTGTCCGATCTTGTGCGGACTAGTCCGGTATTCTATGAATCCTTGAAAATTTGTTAAATCCCTGGACTTTTCCAGACTAGTCCGGTGTCCCAGCGGACTTGTCTGTTTTCCTTTCTGACTAAGATCGGACTTGTCCGATTTTAGGCCAGACTTGTCCGATTTTCTCTCTGGACGACTTCGGACTAGTCCGATCCTTTCCGGACTTGTCCGATATTTCGTGACTCCGAGATTGACCTTTTGTTTTACGACTTGTTTCTTGGGTGTCACGTTAAGTGGGCCTAGGGACGTTGTGCCCAACTCTTTTAGAGCCCATGTGGGACTCTAAACCGCCCTCTACTCATCCCAAAACTCGAAATCCATCTAACCCTAGCCTCCACCTCTATATAAACAACCCCACCCCTTGGTTTGACATCTATTTGCCACTTTTCCACCCACCCAAACCCTAGTTCGTGGGGAGCCACCATTAAGGAGGGAGGAGAAGATCCCAAGCAAGAGGAAGAAGAGGAGGAAACGAAGGAGGATCAAGATCTCCACCAAGTTTCATCCTTCACCACCAATTCATCTCCAAGTTCATCACCAACCCTAGATCACCAAGATCCAAGTGCTACCTCCAAGTTTCTTGATTCATTGGAGTTCTAAACACCTGGTATACCTCCTATTCTCTTTTCCTTACGTGAATTCAACCCCTAATCTCCAAATTCGCGTCGATCTAGAAAACCCTAATATGCTGATCTCGTCAAGTGCGGACTTGTCCGGTCCCTAGCGGACTAGTCCGATCTTCCTGATTAAATTGTGTTATATTGACTCTAAAATTTGATCTAATCGAATCCAAGCTTGTATAAACTTGTTAAAAGCTATTATAACTAATTAGTGATCATTAAAAGCAATCTAGTAACAAGTTCTACCTTGCATTTGCATAAATCATGTATGTCATGTCATATTGAGTAATATTTGTGCACTCTTTGATTGTGTTCTTGTCTTGTATGTTTATTGTGTGGATTAGATGGATTTGCACTAGAGAGTGCCGCGGAGGATCTACAGCACCAAGAGTTTGAAGGCTTTGACCTTAATCAATAGCAAGAGCAAGGCAAGTGTCCTTGAAGCATATTGATCCTGTTTTAAAATAAATGTTTTGTTTGCAAAACTGCATGCTTGTGTCAACTTGATGGGAATCCTATGATAGGAAGTTTACTAGAATTGTTAAACCACCCTTGTCACCTGGAATATATGGTAGAGATTCGGGAAGGGTTTTTACCTTTTTGCTTCGCTTAATTAATTGGGATGACAAACAACACTACACATTTAATTACGCATCAATGATATTCTGGTTAATGAGAATTGGTCAATACGATGGGTGATCTAAGCAAGCCTGGTATGTGGATGGGTTGGATGTTATGGTGGTTTGCTTGCTTTAGATCTAAGGACCGGTTCATGCGAGAATAAGTCAGGACTATAGTGCCACCACGAGGCCAAGTATGGGTGCGGCGTAGCTGATTAATTAGGGCTTTGCTAGTGCTGTTTGGACCATTGTGGATGCTCGGGAAGGGGTAGTCGGATTGGGTTTGTTGATGATTTGTGGGACTACCCTGGGATCCGAATGGCTCAAGAGGGGGCCCTTGGTTGAAGATGTGCTCAGATGGAGGCATCGCCACCGGTGAAACCTCAGTGGGGTCTAAATAGGATAGTAATCCCTTTGTAAAGGCTATTTTGTGATCTCTTGGCCATACACCAAAGGAAGTGCAATTGGCATAAGGGAGGTTCTTTAGTCGCCGACGGGTGATGAAATCACAAACACGTGGGTAAAGAGGTACAAACTTTGTAGAGTCTATTAAAACTATCATGATAGTCGTGCTCCCGGTTATGAGCGCCTGGATGACCTACATGATTAGAGGGAATTTGGTAATGGGATCGTTATTGGAATGGTTATGGTTTGGTAATGGTTATGGATGGTTATGGATTTATTTCTGGTATTGAATATGGTTATTGGCAATGGTGAAATCTGGACTTATTGATGATGGTAATGAATTTAGTTTGGTGTTATGGTATTACTCGTGATTATGATGGGTTTATTTCACATACATGTAATATATTGCTTTTCAAATGTTTTACTGTACTTTTTAGCACTTTGCCATTATTATTGTCGTCATTTGAATCAGCCACATGTCATACTTTCCACACTTGCTGAGTACGACATGTACTCACTCTTGCAATACCCCCCAACAGTTGCAGGTCAGAATTGTGAGTTTAATGGCGATAATGCGGAGTTCTAGGTCGTGTCTACCGTCAGCTTTGCCTGTGGTGTTGATTGGAGCTGCGCATACATACCCTGTCGCTTATGCTGCATAGTTGCTTTAGTTGCTTAATTAGTTTATTTCTGCTGCATTAGTTGAACTTGTCATTAATATTCATTAGAGCTTGTATTCGAGGATAATCTGGTTTGTGTAATAAAATTTGGTTAATTAATCTTGTCTTGTGGTAATTTTCTGTATACTCTTTTGTGATTGCACTCGTGTATGTGTGATAAACATCCTGGGCACACATATACGTTAGCTTGGTTCATTTTTCGGAACCGGGCGTCACACATATCGAGACAGTTGAGTGAATTTATTGAGGTATTCACTCACACTCATCCTTCCTTGCCTGAGGTTTTCAAATTCTTGCCTTCTCAGGATCATGACTCCCTCTGGCACATAGTGAGATTAGAACTTCTCCTTGAATTCAGCCTAGACCATTCTCTCTTGATTTTCATGGGCATTGCAGAAAGATTCCCACCAATATGCAGTAGCTCCCATCAACTGGTGTGAGGCAAAAAGGACCTTCTCTCTGTCGTTGCACTGGACAATAGTGAGTTTCTTCTCAACACACTTTGGCCATTCATCAGCTTCCATTGGATCTATGGCTTGAGCAAAGGTAGGCGACCTGGTTCTCATAAACTCTCCCAACCGGTTGTGATGTGGCGGGGGTGGTGGCAGTGGCAACATATGGGGCTGATTGTTATTGCCAGCTTGCAGTTGTTCCATAGTTTGTATCATGGTCTGCATGAGCTGGTTCTGCATAGCCAATAGCTGCTCAAGGTTGATAGCTCCCTGGGCAGCACCCTAGTTGTTCTGAGGTGCCTCATTGCTCTCCTCCTCGCCATTGGCATTCCTCTAGTTACGAGTCCTCTACATATGTTGGTGAAAGAATAGTAGATACAGAAGAATTTATAATTTGAAAAGAAACGCCCGATCTACAAGCATCAAGGTATATGTAACTAAACAACTCCTTTATTAATACTATAAGAGGATGTGGACAAGGATCCCACAACACTCTACTAGGTGCGGATGTGGACAAAATGCTAAACGTCCCACAACTTGCACAAAGCACACAAGCACAAGCACACAACAAGAAAATTTAGCACACAACAAATATGACTAAGACGAGCTAAATGATTTTCTAACTTCTGGATAGGAGACCTAGACTTAATTATGTGATCCGTGGCTGTCCTAGCCGTGAGGCAGAGAAGGAAATGGTGGCGGCGGGGCATACATGGGCGCGCGACAGGGTGAGTTGGCTGTCCATGTAGGTGCCAGAGAGGTTGCTACACCATTGATCTCCACGGTGGCTCGGACTTCCTCTTGCTTCTCCATGATAAACAACTTTAAATGTGGCCTAGAGGGGGGGTGAATAGGCCTTTTTGAACTTTTGTCGGAACCTGCAACACTCAGCAACTTAACCAAATAACGATAAATTGGACTAGTCCGGTAGTGTGCGGACTAGTCCGGTAGTGTGCGGACTAGTCCGGTGTGTGCGTACTAGATCGATCAAGTTTGATCGATGATCTCGATCCAAGTACTCTACGCAACGGAAATTAAGATGTGACTAGAGTATGTTGCTTCAATTAAACTGAATATAGCACAAGGTAACCTTAGTTTCAAGTTTTGACGTAATTTTACTAAGATCAATTAAACCCTAGATGCAATGAACAATAAGCACAAAGTGAAGACACAAGATTTTTATCTCGTGGTTCGATTTCCACGAAAGCAACCTACATACACATTGAGGAGCCCATGAAAGGACCGGGTCTTCACCAACCCTACCCTCATCGAATCGCCACGGAGGCCGATTCTCTTCCACATATCACAAAGGGAAAATCACCAAGTTCAAGGGTCCTTCTCACAAGTTGAGGGCTCCCCAAGATTTACAATTGAATACACCACCAACACACTCGAATTATATGCAACAAAGAACAAGAGTGTGCGAGAGAATCAAACCCAAGAGCTCAAAACCTAAAGAGTCATGTCTCTCCTTTGATCTAAATTTAATCCTCAAGGATTTGATCTTTCTTGAGTTGGATTGTGTGGACAGATGTGTTTCCTAGGCTCTTGGAGGGTGTGACAGCGCAGGGGGTCGAGAGTTATTGATTAGGAGCCGTGCACCTCTATTTATACTAGGTTACCCAAGGTTACCGTTAGTGTTTTCAAAGTCCGGACTAGTCTGTGGTGGACTCCGGACTAGTCCGGTGTGCGCCGTGTGAGAAACCCTAAGTGTCCCGAATTATCGAACTTGTCCGGCCAGGGGCAGACTAGTCCGTTTTTGTCTCTGGAAATGTTCGGACTAGTCCATCACATATCGGAATAGTCCGGTTGGGTGAAACCCTTGGTGAATTGAGGACAAATCCGCACTTGGAGGACTTGTCCGATTTTAGACAGAAGGTTCTTCGGACTAATCCGTGCAGATATCGGACTTGTCTGATTTAGGTCAGAAAGATATCAGAATAGTCCGTTGTGATATCAGACTTGTCCGACTTTGTGCAAATAGTGAAGTGCTCAGGACTAGTCCGCAATGGGGAGGACTAGTGCGATCTTAGTCAGAGAGATATCGGACTAGTCCGTGGTGATATCGGACTAGTTCGGTCTATGAAAACTAGACTGTGCAGACAAGTCTGCTAGTGGAGGACTTATCCGATTCTTAACACAGAGATATCAGACTAGTCCGAGGTATATCGGACTAGTCCGAACCTGTATGAATTTGTGCACTGAGAGTAATTAAAATTTTCTTGAGCTCTTGGGGTGTGTTTCTCCAACACACTCCATATACAAAGAGTATTATAATCATTTCTTGAGCTCCTTTCAACTATATTCCTCACTCTGTCTTCTTTTTGTGCTTTCTTCATAATTTCATTAAGACATGCGCTCATCTCAACAATTTAGTTAGGATCCCATTTGCTTGTCATAAATCAAACAAAACCCACAAGGGATGCCTAGATGCACTTTCAATCTCCCCCTTTTTTGTGATTGATGACAACCAATTGAGATTTCACAAATATGATTAAAAGTGCAAAATTTTCATAAAGTGTGCACATATGAGTTTGGAATAAATTAAGCAATGAAAACATGAGACATATGTGCACTCTTTATGGTGGTGTACAAAACTAAGTGTGTGTAAGCAATAATTGTGATGAGAATGAAATAATTGACATAGATATAACAACATCAAGCATAAATGTCAATTTCAAAGCATAGGCACAGATTATATCAAACTTTCATCACAGATTTCATAAGCATAAGCATAAACTTAGTCATTGTACCACATCACAAGTCCAAAAGCATAAGAGAGCATTAAAGATTTACAACCCAAAATAAACACGAATAGAGCTATCGTCTCGCAACCTACAGTTAGGACCTTGTGACTCCCCCTCAATCTCTCCCCCTTTGGCATCAAGGCACCAAAAAGAAGGAGAGGAAGGATCTAAAGGCTCATTCCTCGCTGTCGGTCATCTCATCGTCTTCGTCTTCAGGTTGAGGAGGAGGAAGAGCGGATCCACTCGAAGTGTCCCCAATGCCAAAATAGGCAAGTTCAGAAGGAGAGAGAGGTGGCAGCTCAGAGAAGTCAGAGGCTGAATCATCAGATATAACGGGGGATCCAATAGGCTTGATCTCCAGCTTCTGGCAAATATGCTTGAAATTTTCCTTGACATACTTCATATCTGCCTTCTTTGCCTTGTTCAACTTATGGAGCTTCACCTCAGCCTTCTTGCAAGAGCCAAAGATGGGGCCAAGTACTTCAAAATGCCACTTGAGGACCCTTTTTGAGGAGGGGCCCTAGCAGTGGGAGCAGTCCTGGCATCTTCTTGAGCTCTCCTCGGAGCCTCTTCACTATACATTGGAGATGGAACAGCTGGGAGAGTGTCTTGGGTAGGCTTCTGAGCCTCAAGGGAGTGTGCTCCACATCCTTCACGAACTCGATTCCTGTGACTTTCTCAATCATAAACATCAAGTAAGGTTCATAGCCACAGGATCTGTTCGGTGTGCAGGAGATATTCACCATATCATTCAAAATGTAGTCAAAGACATCAAATTTCCTATCTTTGCTATTCACCTTCATCAATGTCCTCAAGTATCCTTGGACACTTCGTGCATCTCTGTCTTTTGGAGCTATTGTCTTCCGGAGGACTCTGTATCTCTGTCTTTTGAGAACTATGAAGAATGGCTTCATGTTCTTAGTGAAAGGAGGATTGAATGACAAGCGAGTGTCATAGAGAAACTTCATTTTATCCTTCTCCAGGACACCAATGTTGTGGATGGTTAGCTCATTGTTGCAGGTGTCTTCTAGATGAAGTAGTTTTACAAACTCATCATAAGTAATGGTGTACTTGGATCCATGAGTCATCCAAGTCGCCCTCTCCTCTTCATCACTAGCAAAGTAGTAGGTGGCATAAAACTGAGCAATAATTTCATCATTCCAGTTGTACCTGAAGGCAAACAAATCTTTCAGTCCATGCCTTGCTGCAGCCTACACCACTTCATCAAAAGCACCACAGCTCTTCTTTTCAAAATGATTCTAGTCAATCCACTGGCTACAGACAACCGGAGTGTTCATTGTGAGGTACACAGAGCTATAGTAGTCTGTGTGAAAGTTGCTCCAGAATCTGGCATCGGCTGCCTTCTTGGATCTGCTGTAACAATCCATCATTCTGAGCTTGGAAGTCATATCGCTTCCCTTGCCATTGAACTTCTCTTCGGAGGGATCCATGTTCCCTTGCTTCGGGGCTGACATCTTGAGAGGGCCAATCGGGCCACTAGCGATCCCTTTCCCCTTGCACTTAGCTTGGCGAGAAGCCGCCGAGCTAGGGCCAGCTGCATCCTTTGATTTGGATGCAGGTTTCTTGGCCAGAACCTTGCACCGCACCTGAGGTAGAGTAGGTGCCGCCTCGGAGGGACACTCTTGTCGCTTCTTGCCTTGGCCCGTCAAGGACCGAAGCAAAGAATCTTGGTCCATCTCCACCTCATAGTCGGACATCTCATCATTGGAGCTCGACATAGTCCTGGGGAGGGGATTATACAATGCATGGATGAGAATCAATGGAAATGAAACGAATTGAGTAGAGGAATTTAGGGTTGAGTTCAGTAAAAAATCGGACTTGTCCGGTGCTCATGTGACGCCCGGTTCCGAAAAATAAACCAAGCTAACGCATATGTGTGCCCAGGATGTTCATCACACATACACAAGTGCAATCACAAAAGAGTATACAAAAAATTACCACAGAACAAGATTAATTAACCAAATTTTATTACACAAACTAGATTATCCTCGAATACAACCTCTAATGAATATTAATGACAAGTTCAACTAATGCAGCGGAAATAAACTAATTAAGTAACTAAGCAAACTAAGCATAAGGGATAGGGTATATATGCGCAGCTCCAAAACACCACAGGCAAAGCTGACGGTAGACACGGCCTAGAACTCCGCATTATCACCATTAAACTCCCAATCCTGACCTGCAACTGTTGGGGGGGATTGCAAGAGTGAGTACATGTCGTACTCAGCAAGTGTGGAAAGTATGACATGTGGCTGATTCAAATGACGACAATAATAATGGTAAAGTGTTGAAAAGTACATTAAAACATTTGAAAAGCAATATATTATATTTATATGAATCAAACCCATCATAATCATAAGTAATATCATAATACCAAACTGAATTCACTACCATCATCAATAATTCCAGATTTCACCATTGCCAATAACCATATTCAATACCAGAAATTAAATCCATAACCATAATACTGACCATAACCATCCCAAATACCATCCCAATACCAATTTCCCTCTAATCATGGAAGTTTTCCAGGTGCTCATAACCGGGAGCACGGCTATCATGATAGTTTTATTTAGACTCTGCAGAGTTTGTACCTCTTTATCCACGTGTTTGTGATTTCATCACCCGTCGACGACTAAAGAACCTCCCTTATGCCAATTACACTTCCTTTGGTGTATGGCCAAGAAATCACAAAATAGCCTTAACAAAGGGATTACTAGCCTATTTAGACCCCACTGAGGTTTCACCGGTGGTGATGTCTCCCGCAGAGCACATCTTCAACCAAGGGCCCCCTCTTGAGCCATTCGGATCCCAGGGTAGTCCCACCAATCATCAACAAACCCAATCCGACTACCCCTTCCCCGAGCATCCACAATGGTCCAAACAGCACTAGCAAAGCCCTAATTAATCAGCTACGCCGCACCCATACTTGGCCTCGTGGTGGCACTGTAGTCCTGGCTTATTCTCGCATGAACCGGTCCTTAGATCTAAAGCAAGCAAACCACCATAACATCCAACCCATCCACATACCAGGCTTGCTTAGATCACCTATTACCATATCATATTGACCAGTTCACATTAACCAGAATATCATTAATACATAATTAAATGTGTAGTGTTGTTTTCCATCCCAACTAATTAAGCGAAGCAAAAAGGTAAAAGCCCTTCTCGACTCTCTACCATAGATTCCAGGTGACAAGGGTGGTTTAAACAAATCTAGTAAACTTCCTACCATAGGATTCCCATCAAATTGACACAGCATGCAGTTTTGCAAACAAAACATTTATTTTAAAAACAGGATCAATATGCTTCAAGGACAATTGCCTTGCTCTTGCTGTTGATTAGGGTCAAAGCCTTCAAACTCTTGATGCTGTAGATCCTCCGCGGCACTTTCTAGTGCAAATCCGTCTAATCTACACAATAAACATACAAGACAAGAAACACAATCAAAGAGTGCACAAATATTACTCAATATGACATGACATGCATGATTTATGCAAATGCAAGGTACAACTTGTTAATAGATTGCTTTTAATGATCACCAACTAGTTCTAATAGCTTTTAACAAGTTTATACAGGTTTGGATTTGATTAGATCAAATTTTAGAATTAATTCAACCCAATTTAACCAGAAAGATCGGACTAGTCCGCTAGGGACCGGACAAGTCCGCACTTTGCGAGATCAGCGGATTAGGGTTTTCTAGATCAACGTGAATTTGGAGATTAGGGGTTGAATTCACGTAAGGAAAATAGAATAGAAGGTATACCAGGTGTTTAGGACTCCAATGAATCAAGAAACTTGGAGGTAGCACTTGGATCTTGATGATCTAGGGTTGGTGATGAACTTGGGGATGAATTGGTGGTGAAGGACGAAACTTGGTGGAGATCTTGATCCTCTTTCGTTTCCTCCTCTTCTTCTTCTTGCTTGGGATCTTCTCCTCCTTCCTTGATGGTGGCTCCCCACGAACTAGGGTTTGGGTGGGTGGAAAAGTGGCAAATATATGTCAATCCAAGGGGTGGGGTTGTTTATATAGAGATGGAGGCTAGGGTTAGATGGATTTCGAGTTTTGGGATGAGTAGAGGCCGGTTTAGAGTCCCACATGGGCTCTAAAAGAGTTAGGCACGACGTACCTAGGCCCACTTAACGTGAAACCCAAGAAACAAGTCGTAAAACAAAAGATCAACTCGGAGTCACGAAATAACGGACAAGTCCCGACAGGAACGGACTAGTCCGAAGTCGTCCAGAGAGAAAATCGGACAAGTGTGGCCAAACATCGGACAAGTCCGAATTTGAAGAGAAAGGAAAATGGAAAAGTCCGCTGGAACACCGGACTAGTCCGGAAAAGTCCAAGGACTTAGCAAATTTTTCAAGGATTCATGGAATATCGAACTAGTCCGCACAAAATCGGACAAGTCCGAAAGTTTCCAGTGCCAAAAATCGGACTAGTCCACAGCAAAAACGGACAAGTCCATTTTTAGTCACAGAGAAATCGGACTAGTCCTCGGTAAAATCGGACTAGTCTGCACTTTCCTGCGTTTTTAAGTGCGGTTTGTTCCAAATCAATTTTAAACTTGTTCCTCTTGTTGTGGGTTAATGTTAAACATGTATATGAATGTATGCAAGGCATGATGCATGAAAATGAGGGTGTTACAAACCTACCCCCCTTAAAATGAATCTCGCCCTCGAGATTCGGCGCGAAAGAGAAGAGATAGGGAAATTCCTTCCTGAGATCATCTTCCAATTCCCACGTTGCTTCTTTTTCTGTGTGGTGCTTCCATTGAACTTTACACCATCTAATGACCTTGTTCCTTGTGACTCTCTCCTTGGTTTCCAAGATTTTGACCGGTTGCTCGGCATAAGTCAAATCTTCATCTAGTTCCAATTCTTCCATTGGCAGTTGTTCTTCCGCTACTCTCAAACACTTCTTGAGCTGGGAAATATGAAAGACATCATGTACGTCTGAAAGATGAGCTGGCATCTCGAACTTATACGCTACTTCTCCCCTTTTGTCCAAAATCTTGAATGGTCCAATATAACGAGGTGCGAGCTTTCCTCTTATGTTAAACCTCTTATGACCTCTCATTGGTGACACCTTGAGGTAAACAAAATCTCCTATTTCAAAGGCTAATTTCCTCCTCCTATTGTCCGCATAGCCTTTTTGTCTTGATTGGGCAACCCTCAAGTTTTCACGAATTATTCGAACCTGCTTTTCGGCTTCTTGCAACACATCCGGACCAAATACTTGAGTTTCTCCTGCCTCATTCCAGAAAATAAAGGTGTCCCACACTTCCTCCCATAAAGTGCTTCATACGGTGACATCTTCAAACTTGCTTGGTAACTATTGTTGTATGAAAATTCCGCGTATGGCAAGCTTTTGTCCCAACTTTTCCCACGCTTTAAAGCACAATATCTTAACATGTCCTCCAAAATCTGATTGGTCCTCTCAGTTTGTCCATCCGTTTGAGGATGATATGCTGAACTAAAATTCAACCTCGTTCCCAAAGCTTCATGCAACTTTTGCCAAAACTTAGAAGTAAACTGAGAACCTCTATCCGAGACTATCTTCTTCGGTACTCCATGTCGGCACACAATATGCTCCATGTATATCTCGGCCAATTGTGCAGCTATATATTTGCTCTTCACAGGGACAAAATGAGCTGACTTGGTTAAGCGATCCACAATTACCCAAATTGAGTCATACCCGGACTGAGTACGTGGTAACCCAACTATGAAGTCCATTCCAATTTCTTCCCACTTCCATTCCGGGATCTTCAATGGTTGCAATAATCCAGCTGGCCTTTGATGTTCCGCCTTGACTCGTTGGCACACATCACACAATGCTACGTATTCAGCTATGTCCTTTTTCATGCTATCCCACCAATAGCTAGTCTTCAAGTCTTTGTACATCTTTGTACAAGAAGGATGAATTGAGTATGGCGAGTCATGTGCCTCCTTTAATATTATCTCCTGAATATGCTTTACATTAGGCACAATGATTCTCTTTCCAAGCCATAAGGTACCATGTTCATCCTCATCAAATCTGAATTCTCTCCCTTCTTCGGTCCTTTCCTTGATTTCCTTGATCTCCTCATCTGTGGTTTGTGCCTCTCGAATTTCCTACTCCAAGGTTGGGTTTAATTCCATCATCTCCATCTCATTTACAAACCCGAGGTTCAACCGTTCAAACTCCTTACATAACTCGAATGGTAACTCCCGAACCGTGAGTTGATGACTTACTCCTTTTCTACTCAAAGCATCGGCCACTACATTGGCTTTTCCCGGATGATAGTTGATCCCCAAATCATAATCTTTGATGAGCTCCAACCATCTTCGTTCAAGTTCAGATCCGTTTGTGTGAAAATATACTTCAAACTCTTATGATCCGTATAAATTTCACACCTATGTCCAAGAATATAGTGTCTCCAAATCTTCAATGCATGTACCACGGCTGCGAGTTCCAAATCGTGCGTGGGGTAATTCTGCTCATGTTTCTTCAATTGTCTTGATGCGTAGGTGACCACTTGACCTTCTTGCATCAATACACACCCGAGTCCTTGTCTCGATGCGTCACAATAGATGTCGAAGCTCTTGCTTACATCTGGCAATACCAAAACTGGGGCTGTTGTCAACCTCTTCTTTAACTCCTCAAAACTCTCTTGACAAGCTTGAGTCCATTGGAATGACTTTCCCTTCATTAGCAACTCCGTTATTGGCTTGGCTATCTTGGAGAAGTCCTTGATAAACCGACGGTAATATCCGGCCATCCCAAGGAAACTCCTTATTTCCTTGACGTTTTGCGGCGGTTCCCACTTCAACACGTCTCTTACTTTTCCGGGGTCAATCGATACTCCTCCTTTTGAGATTATATGACCCAAAAACGACACCTCTCTCAACCAAAACTGACACTTGTTGAACTTGGCATACAATCGATGCTCCCTCAATTTCTGCAATGTAAGCCTCAAGTGTTCCTCATGTTCTTTCTCATCCTTCAAGTAGATCATAATGTCATCAATAAACACCACGACGAACCTATCCAAGTACTCCATGAAGAACTTATTCATGAGGTACATAAAGTAGGAAGGCGCATTTGTCAATCCTAAAGACATCACGGTGTACTCATAAGATCCATACCGTGTCCTAAAAGCTGTCTTGGGTATGTCCGATGGTCTAATCTTCATTTGAATGTATCCCGACCTCAAATCAATCTTAGAGAAGACACAAGCACCCTTCATCTGATCAAACAAGTCTTCTATACGTGGCAAGGTATACTTGTTCTTGATTGTTACCTCGTTGAGAGCTCGGTAATCCACGCACATCCTTTGGGATCCATCCTTCTTGTCCACAAATAGAACGGGCGCTCCCCAAGGCGAAGAGCTTGGCCGAATAAAACCCTTCTCTAGTTGCTCTTGAATTTGCTTCTTGAGCTCCGCTAATTCCAAAGGAGGCATCCTATACGGCCTCTTAGCTATAGGTGCAGTTCAGGTATTAAATCAATAACAAACTCAATGTCTCGATCAGGTGGCATACCTAGAAACTCGTCCGGAAAAACATCCAAAAATTCACACACCATCGGAATCTCCTCAATGGCGGCACCATCCATATGATTCAACTCCAATTGCTTCGGTGCGGTTTGAGATACATCAAATTCTACGGTGATCCCTTCTTCATTGGTCAACTTCACCGTATTCGTGGCACACTCAATAACTCCATTGTGCTTCCTCAACCAGTCCATACCAAGTATAATGTCCAATCCTTGGGAATCTAAAACAATGAGGTTGGCGGAGAAGTCTACCCCCCTTATTCTAAGGCATACTTTTGGACATACTATATTTGTCCTCATCTCTCCTCCAGGAGACTTAACCAATAGAGTAAACTTCATATGAGAGATAGGCAAACTATACTTGGCAACATACTTCAAAGCAATGAATGAATGCGATGCTCTAGAATCAAATAACATAGTCGCGGGGTTGGAGTTGGCGAGAAACATACCAATGACCACGTCATCCGCTTGTTGAGCATCCTCCATAGAGACATGGTTCACGTTGCCACGAGCAAAATTCTACTGTCCACGGTTCTCTTGTGGCTGTCCTCCATTAGGTCTTGGGTTTTGCCTTGGTGCATTGCTTCCTTGACCAAGGACTGACTTAGGACATTGATGCGCAAAGTGTCCAGCTTCTCCACAAGTATAACACTTCTTAACTCCACCAGAATTATTGGGACGAGCTTGGTTTTGAGCATTGGCTCCAGGAAAATCAGCACGTGGCACATAAGGCATTGGAGGCCTAGGTGCGTGCATGACAGGGCGCTGCTGCACAAACTGAGTTGGGCGCGGTGCAATCCAGGGCGCTGAGCAGGAATAGAGGAGCTGTAATAGGGCGCATTGGGTGGTGCAAGGTGAGGGCGCACATTACTTCCTTGTTGCTGTCCTTGATATGGCGCCTTCCTCTTGATTTCTTGCTCCATCTCACGGATCTTGTTCTCAACCACAATTGCTTTGTCCACAAGCTTCTGAAAATTGGCATAATCGTAGTTGAGTAGTTGCACTTGGATCTCATTGTTCAAGCCCCTCATGAACAAGTATTGCTTCTGGCTGTCCCGACTAACATCCTCAGGCGCATACCTTGAGAGTTGAGTGAATTTATTGAGATATTGACTCACGCTTGATTTTCCTTGCCTTAAATTCTCAAATTCTTGCCTCTTCAAGATCATAACACCCTCCAGCACATAATAAGAACGAAAATTCTCCTTAAATTCGGCCCAAGTAATTATCTCTTGGTTCTCATGAGCATTGCAATAAGCATCCCACCAATCCGCAGCTGCTCCAACAAGTTGATGAGAAGCAAATAGCACCTTCTCCCGGTCACTGCATTGGACAATGGCTAGCTTCTTCTCCACGGACTTGAGCCAATCATCCGCATCCATAGGGTCAGCAGCTTGAGCAAAGGTCGGCGGCCTAGTCCTCATAAACTCTCCCAACCGGTTATGAGGAGCCGGGGGTGGCGGTGGAGGCATGTGGAGCTGATTGTTGATATTGCCAGCCTGCAGCTATCCCATTGTCTGTATCATGGTCTGCATGAGCTGGTTTTGCATAGCCAATAGCTGCTCAATGTTGATAGCTCCCTGAGTAGATCCTTGTCCGATGTTGTTCTGAGGCACTCCATTGTTATCCTCCTCATCATTGCCATCCCTCTGGTTGCGAGTCCTCACCATCTGAAGAAAAGCAATAGGTAAGAATTAGAAAACGTCCCCAACTATATGCATCAAGGGATATGGAACTAAACAACTAGCTACACTAGCCTAGGTGGACATGTCAATGCTAAAGCATCCCAAAATCCTCTATTAAGCACACAAGCAAGCAATATATATAGCAAGCAGCACTCCAAGCAAAAACACATCGATTCCTGAGTGCTCCTATGTGCTCTAAAGTGTCCATTCTATCTAGGCTGCATCCTACGGTCAACCTGTGGCTCTGATACCAATCTGTGATGCCTGGTTCTGAAAAATGAACCAAGCTAACGCATATGTGTGCCCAGGATGTTCATCACACATACACGAGTGCAATCACAAAAGAGTATACAGAAAATTACCACAGAACAAGATTAATTAACCAAATTTTATTACACAAACCAGATTATCCTCGAATACAACCTCTAATGAATATTAATGACAAGTTCAACTAATGCAGAGGAAATAAACTAATTAAGCAACTAAGCAAACAAAGCATAAGGGATAGGGTATATATGCGCAGCTCCAAAACACCACAGGCAAAGCTGACGGTAGACACGGCCTAGAACTCCGCATTATCACCATTAAACTCCCAATCCTGACCTGCAACTGTTGAGGGGTGTTGCAAGAGTGAGTACATGTCATACTCAACAAGTGTGGAAAGTATGACATGTGGCTGATTCAAATGACGACAATAATAATGGCAAAGTGCTAAAAAGTACATTAAAACATTTGAAAAGCAATATATTATATTTATATGAATCAAACCCATCATAATCATAAGTAATATCATAATACCAAACTGAATTCACTACCATCATCAATAATTCCAGATTTCACCATTGCCAATAACCATATTCAATACCAGAAATTAAATCCATAACCATAATACTGACCATAACCATCCCAAATACCATCCCAATACCAATTTCCCTCTAATCATGGAAGTTTTCCAGGTGCTCATAACCGGGAGCACGGCTATCATGATAGTTTTATTTAGACTCTGTAGAGTTTGTACCTCTTTACCCACGTGTTTGTGATTTCATCACCCGTCGACGACTAAAGAACCTCCCTTATGTCAATTACACTTCCTTTGGTGTATGGCCAAGAGATCACAAAATAGCCTTTACAAAGGGATTACTAGCCTATTTAAACCCCACTGAGGTTTCACCGGTGGCGATGTCTCCCGCAGAGCACATCTTCAACCAAGGGCCCCCTCTTGAGCCATTCGGATCCCAGGGTAGTCCCACCAATCATCAACAAAACCAATCTAACTACCCCTTCCCCGAGCATCCATAATGGTCCAAACAGCACTAGCAAAGCCCTAATTAATCAGCTACACCGCACCCATACTTGGCCTCGTGGTGGCACTGTAGTCCTGGCTTATTCTCACATGAACCAGTCCTTAGATCTAAAGCAAGCAAACCACCATAACATCCAACCCATCCACATACCAGGCTTGCTTAGATCACCCATTACCATATCATATTGACCAGTTCACATTAACCAGAATATCATTAATACATAATTAAATGTGTAGTGTTGTTTTCCATCCCAACTAATTAAGTGAAGCAAAAAGGTAAAAGCCCTTCCCGACTCTCTACCATATATTCAGGTGACAAGGGTGGTTTAAACAAATCTAGTAAACTTCCTACCATAGGATTCCCATCAAATTGACACAGCATGCAGTTTTGCAAAAAAAACATTTATTTTAAAAACAGGATCAATATGCTTCAAGGACACTTGCCTTGCTCTTGCTGTTGATTAGGGTCAAAGCCTTCAAACTCTTGATGCTGTAGATCTTCCGCGGCACTTTCTAGCGCAAATCCGTCTAATCCACACAATAAACATACAAGACAAGAAACACAATCAAAGAGTGCACAAATATTACTCAATATGACATGACATGCATGATTTATGCAAATGCAAGGTAGAACTTGTTAATAGATTGCTTTTAATGATCACTAACTAGTTCTAATAGCTTTTAACAAGTTTATACAAGTTTGGATTTGATTAGATTAAATTTTAGAATTAATTCAACCCAATTTAACCAGAAAGATGGGACTAGTCCGCTAGGGACCGGACAAGTCCGCACGTTGCGAGATCAGCGGATTAGGGTTTTCTAGATCGACGTGAATTTGGAGATTAGGGGTTGAATTCACGTAAGGAAAAGAGAATAGAAGGTATAACAGGTGTTTAGGACTCCAATGAATCAAGAAACTTGGAGGTAGCACTTGGATCTTGATGATCTAGGGTTGGTGATGAACTTGGGGATGAATTGGTGGTGAAGGACGAAACTTGGTGGAGATCTTGATCCTCTTTTGTTTCCTCCTCTTCTTCTTCTTGCTTGGAATCTTCTCCTCCTTCCTTGATGGTGGCTCCTCACGAACTAGGGTTTGGGTGGGTGGAGAAGTGGCAAATAGATGTCAATCCAAGGGGTGGGGTTGTTTATATAGAGGTGGAGGCTAGGGTTAGATGGATTTCGAGTTTTGTGATGAGTAGAGGCCGGTTTAGAGTCCCACATGGGCTCTAAAAGAGTTAGGCACGACGTACCTAGGCCCACTTAATGTGAAACCCAAGAAACAAGTCGTAAAACAAAAGATCAACTCGGAGTCACGAGATAACGGACAAGTCCGGACAGGACCGGACTAGTCTGAAATCGTCCAGAGAGAAAATCGGACAAGTGTGGCCAAACATCGGAAAAGTCCAAATTTGAACAGAAAGGAAAACGGACAAGTCCGCTGGAATACCGGACTAGTCCGAAAAAGTCCAAGGACTTAGCAAAATTTTCAAGGATTCATGGAATATCGGACTAGTCCGCACAAAATTGGACAAGTCCGAAAGTTTCCAGTGCCAAAAATCGGACTAGTCCGCAGCAAAAATGGACAAGTCCGTTTTTAGTCAGAGAGAAATCAGACTAGTCCTCGGTAAAATCGGACTAGTCCACACTTTCCTGCATTTTTAAGTGCGGTTTGTTCCAAATCAATTTTAAACTTGTTCCTCTTGTTGTGGGTTAATGTTAAACATGTATATGAATGTATACAAGGCATGATGCATGAAAATGAGGGTGTTACAGCTCAGGTGCGTACTAGTCCGGAGGATCGGACTTGTCCGTACAGAGACTGGACTAGTCAGGTGTTCAACACCTCAAACCCTAACTATGAGACACATGGTGTTGCTCAGTGCAAAACTAGTTCAAGATAGATGTAATACAACAATGAGGCTTAACTGGAAGAAACTAAGCTATTTGATTCAAAATGAAGGAAATCGAAGTTTCTAGGTTTTGGGAGGAAATTTACCCAAATTCTTCGATTCTTGATGAAGGATTAGTTGTGGGAGCGGACAAGTCCGTGGTCTTCAATCCCCTTGCAATGGAGATCATTTTCCATGGAAAGTTGAAAGGATTTGGTGGAGAACTTGCCAAATCGCTTTGAGGGCGCTCGAGTGAAGAGAGAGGATGTGAGGTGAGTTGTGAGGACGAGGGAAATTAGGTTTTGGTGGTGCCTAGGGTCATGAAGTCGAAAAAGCGGACTAGTCCGTGGTCGGCCGGACTAGTCCGGACTACCGGACATTATGCGGACTAGTCTGCAGTGTGCAGACTAGTCGCGATAACCACGGACTAGTCCGTGGTCATCAAAACAGATATAATTAGCACATTCGTATATATCTGGAGGTGCTTAGAATGAAAAAAGGGGCCAAAACAATCAAATAATCTTGATTAATATGATCAGTAAACATACTACAATCAAGCAAGGACCATAATTCACCAAGATCAAGTAATTGAAATAGTTTCTCGGAGATAATTGAGAGAGATGATTTTCACAACACAATCAATGGATTTTGAAGATGCCATACAGGTATGAAAGTTTTCAAGCCACGTTTCGAGCATCTAGGATATTTAGTTCATTTCGGAGCTCGCAAAAACATTTTTCATCAAGTGGCTTGGTAAAGATATGGGCTAGTTGTTTTTCAGTGTTGACATAGGAAATGGCTATGTCTCCTTTCATTGAGTGGTCTCTCAAAAAGTGATGTCGGATGTCTATATGTTTGGTCCTAGAGTGCTCAACGGGGTTATGGGCAATCTTGATAGCACTCCCATTATCACAAAGGAGTGGAATACGGCTCATACTGTAACCGTAATCCCTTAGAGTTTGTCGCATCCAAAGGAGTTGTGCACAACAGCTCCTGGCTGCAACATACTCCGCTTCGGCCGTGGATAAGGCAATGGAGTTTTGTTTCCTGGAGGACCAAGAAACTAGGGATCTTCCTAAGAATTGGCAAGTATCGGAGGTACTTTTTCTATCTACTTTGCATCCGGCATAATCTGCATCGGAGTACCCAATGAGATTGAATTTGGAACCTTTAGGATACCAGAGGCCTAGGTTGGGTGTATGAACTAAATATCGCAAGATTCTCTTGACGGCTGTCAAGAGACACTCCTTAGGATTGGCTTGAAATCTTGCACAGAAGTAGTCACTAAACATAATATCAGGCCTAGATGCACATAAGTAAAGTAGGGATCCAATTACGGAGTGATATACCACTTGATCCACGCTTGGTCCGTCTTCATTGAGATACAATTGCCCATTTGTTGCCATGGGAGTCTTTATAGGGTTCGCCTTGTCCATTCCAAACTTCTTGAGTATGTCTTGAGTATACTTGGTTTGCCTTATGAACGTCCGTTCCTTTTGTTGCCTCACTTGGAATCCCAAGAAGTATTTTAGCTCTCCCATCATAGACATCTCGAACCTACCTGTCATAATCTTACTAAATTCTTCACAAAACCGATCCAAAGTCTTGTACTCATCAAGCATTGTCATTGCCATCTCTATGAGAGTTCGATTCTTCCTTTCAGCTACTCCATTTTGTTGAGGGGAGTATGGTGCTGAAAACACATGTTTTATGCCTTCTTCGTCTAGGTACTCCTCAACTTGGGTGTTCTTGAATTTCATGCCATTGTCACTTCATATATTCTTGATCTTCAATGAGAACTCGTTTTGGGCATGCTTGAAGAACTTCTTGAGTGTTCCTTGTGTTTCTATCTTATCATGCAAAAAGAAAACCCACGTGAAGCACGAGAAATCATCAACAATTACTAAGCCATATTTGTTACCGTCGATGCTTATGTAAGAAATTGGACCAAATAGGTCCATGTGAAGGAGCTCGAGCGGTCTTGTCGTTGTCATGATGTTCTTTACAGGATGAGGTACTCATACTTGCTTCCCGACTTGGCACGCGATACAAGGCCTGTCTTTCTCAAACACAACATCCTTAAAACCTCGAATGTGATCGCCCTTGAGGAGTTTTTAAAGATTCCTCATACCAATATGTGCTAGCCGTCTATGCCACAGCCAACCCATGTTGGTCTTTGCAATCAAGCATGTGTCAAGTTCGGCTTTATCTTTGTTGAAGTCAACAAGATATAGCTTTCCCTTTCACACACCCTTGAACACAACCAAGTCATCACTCCTTTTAGTGACGGTCACACCCCCATTAGTGAACAAGCAATTCTAACCCTTGTCGCATAATTGAGATATGGACAGAAGGTTATAATCTAAGGAATCGACATGCAAAACGCGAGAAAGAGTGTGTTGAGATGATATTGCAATTTTACTGGTACCAAGCACCCTTCCTTGACTATTGTCTCCAAAATATATGCCCTCGCTTGGATCTTCATTTTCTTCATATTCAACAAGCATCCTTCTTTCTCCGGCCATGTGGTTGGTGCATCTACTATCTAGCACCCATTTCGATCCACCGGAGGAATAGGCATGCAAAAACAAGTTATGCCTTGGTTTTAGGTACCCAAGCTTGCTTGGGTCCTTTGAGATTAGTTACAAGATATTTCGGCACCCACACATGGGATTTGGTGTTCCCATGGTGTGGCCCAACATATTTAGCATAAACTTTACCAAAAGTATTTTTCATAAGAACATAAGATGCATCAAAGGTTCTGAATAATAATTGTTGTTTCACCATCTTAGACCTATCAACAATGTCAGGCTTTCTAGCTTGAGAGGAGCTTCCCTTGACAAAGACAATGCGCTCCTTGTTATTCTTATGGCTTTTAGAATTTTGCTTTTCACCATAGGAATACCCAATGCCATATTTGACATTAGGAAGTCTTGTGGCCAAATATGCACTGCGTGCATACTTGACCTTCTCCTTGTCAAATATGCCGCTTCGGGAAGGATGTTTGTCCTTGGTTGAGGTTGACTTGTCCTTCAAGCTAGGGTCAATTTTAGCACATGCACAAGTAGTAGTAGGTTCAGTTTTAAGGGGTTGAGAAGGCGAGCTTGAAGAGGATGAAGGTTCACTTTTCTTGCGTGACTCAACTTGTACCTCAAGGATCTTGTTAACTTTGGTTAAGTTAGTAAGTTCATCCTTGATGATAGCATTTGTGTCGCTTAACTTCAAGCAAGTTTCCTTGCTTGAAGCTAACTCAAGTTCAAGTGACTTGCTTCGCTCCTTTTCAAGTTCAAGGAGCTTTTTTATCTTGAGATACTCCTCCTTTTGAAGGATGATTTTATCTTCTTGTCGATCAACAAGCTCCTCCTTATCAACAAGTTTATCCATCAAAAATTTCATTTTAGCAGTTGTTTTCCTATCTAATCCAACAAGCATGTCTTCATCACAACTATCATATTCACTAGAATCATCACTATCACTAGAAAAAAAATGTGAAGAGGAAAATTTTGTTGTTACCTTTCTTTTACCTCCCTTCTCCATTAGGCATGTGTCATTGTCCTTCCATGCGCCGATAGTTGGGAAGAGGGTGGATTTCTTTGTCGTCTTCGTGATGGCTATGCTAGCCATCTCCTCTTCCTCTTCGGATGAGGACTCATCATTTGAGTCCCACTCCTTTCCTAGGTGCGCCTGTCCAGCCTGCTTTTCCTCTTGAAGAACTTCTTAGGTTGAGGCTTTGCTTCCTTGGTCTTCTTCATGTTTTCTTCGTATGGGCAATCAACAGTAAAGTGGTCATATTCACCACTGTTATAGCATGCCCGCCTCAACTTCGATCTTCACTTGTCTTTGTGTTTTCCTTCATTTGATTTACCACCTTATCTTCTTTTCATCATCTTCTTGAATTTCTTCATAAAGAGGATCATTTCTTCTTCATTATGTCGCTGCTCTCATCATCGTTGTCATCTTCTTCTTGGGCTTCTCGAGCTTCTTTAGACATGGGCTTGCAAGTGGATTTCAAGGCGACCCCCTTCTTCTTTGTCGAGGTGATGTCGGCAATCTCTTTGACATTTCTTGCTTGCTTCTCCACTATCTCGAAATTGACGATCTTTCCAAGCAATTCGTCAGGGGTCATTTTCTTGTACTTGGGGCTTTCTCTAATCATTGAGCACAAGGTGACATTGCGAGGCATGAAGGCTCTAATAATGAGCTTCACCACCTCGTGATCGTTCCACTTTTTGCTTCCATATGCTCTAACCTTGTTGATGAGAGTCTTCAATCGATTATACATGTCTTACGGTGACTCATCTTCTTCTATGGCGAATCTTCCCAATTCACCTTCGATCATCTCAATCTTAGCTTCTCGCACATGACAATCGCCTTCATGTGCTGTTTGTAGCATATCCCATATTTCCATAGCAATTTCGAGTCCATCCACCTTGGTGAACTCGTCTCGACTCAAAGATGATGTGATCACCGCTGCAACTTGAGCATTGCGATGAATCGCCTGCTCTTGGCTTGGTGTTAGCTCTTCATCGTCGTCTGGGATATCTATACCTGTACAAACTATGTGCCACAAATTGGGGTTAAGTGAGATTAAGTGCATTTTCATGTTTTTCCACCACATAGAATAATCGTTGCCGTCAAAGAATGGGGCTTTTCCTAAAGGAATTGATAAATAATGGTTATTATTAGAATTCAAACGATCATAATTGAAAGTATATCAGGAGTAGTCGTGTGACTACTCCCCTTCTTCTTCTTTTCATCTTCGACCTTCAGTTTGCCTTTGGAGAGAGCTTTCTTACTTAGGAGCGCCTTGAGTTCAAGCGTCTCCTCATAATCGTCCTCGAAGTCTTGGATGGTGTCGAGGAGCTTCTCCAACTTCTGAGTCTTTTCATCTTCAACCTTTTCATCTTGGTTGATGTTCTTGTGCACATCCTTCATGTCCGACATTTTCTCTTCGAGCGATTAGTCTCTTTTGAAGAAACCTGCACTGATACCAATTGAATGTAGCCTAGAGGGGGGGTGAATATGCCTTTTTGAACTTTTGTCAGAACCTGCAACAGTCAGCAACTTAATCAAATACTGATAAATCGAACTAGTCCGATAGTGTGCGGACTAGATCGATCAAGTTTGATCGATGATCTCGATCCAAGTACTCTACGCAGCGGAAATTAAGATGTAACTAGAGTATGTTGCTTCAATTAAACTGATTATAGCACAAGGTAACCTTAGTTTCAAGTTTTGACGTAATTTGACTAAGATCAATTAAACCCTAGATGCAATGAACAATAAGCACAATGTGAAGACACAAGATTTTTATCCCGTGGTTCAGTTCCCACGAAGGCAACCTACATCCACGTTGAGGAGCCCACGAAAGGACCGGGTCTTCACCAACTCTACCCTCGTCGAATCGCCACGGAGGCCGATTTTATTCCACTAATCACAAAGGGCAAATAACCAAGTTCAAGGGGGCTTCTCACAAGTTGAGGGCTCCCGAAGATTTACAACTGAATACACCACCAACACAGTTGAATTATATGCAACAAAGAACAAGAGTGTGCAAGAGAATCAAACCCAAAAGCTCAAAACGTGAAGAATCGTGTCTCTCCTTTGATCTAAAGTTAATCCTCAAGGATTTGATCTTTCTTGAGTTGGATTGTGTGGAGAGACGTGTTTTCTAGGCTCTTGGAGGGTGTGATGGCGCTGGGGGTCGAGAGTTATTGATTAGGGGCCGTGCACCTCTATTTATACTAGAGTTTCCAAAGGTTACCGTTATGGTTTTCAATGTTCGGACTAGTTCGTGGTGGACTTCGGACTAGTCCAGTGTGCGGCGTGTGGGAAACCCTAAGTGTCTCGAATTATCGGACCTGTCCGGCCAGAGGCGGACTAGTCTGTTTTTGTCTCTGGAAATGTTCGGACTAGTCTGGCACATATCGGACTAGTCCTGTTGTGTGAAACCCTTGGTGAATTGAGGACAAGTCCGCACTTGGAGGACTTGTCCGATTTTATACGGAAGGTTTTTCGGACTAATCTGTGCAGATATCGGACTTGTCCGATTAAGATCAGAAAGATATCGGACTAGTTCGTGGTGATATTGGACTTGTCTGACTTCGTGCAAACTGTGAAGTGTTGAGGACTAGTCTGCACTGGGGAGGACTAGTCTGATCTTAGTCAGAGAGATATCGGAATAGTCCGTGGTGATATCGGACTAGTTCGGTTTGTGAAAACTAGACTGTGCAGATAAGTCCGCTCTGGGAGGACTTGTCCGATTTTGAACAGAGAGATTTCGAACTAGTCCAGGGTATATCGAACTAGTTCGGACCTGTATGAATTTGTGCAGTGAGAGGGATTAAAATTTTCTTGAGCTCTTGGGGTGTGTTTCTCCAACACACTACATATACAAAGAGTATTATAATCATTTCTTGAGCTCCTTTCAACTTGATTCCTCACTCTCTCTTCTTTTTGTGCTTTCTTCATAATTTCATTAAGACCTACGCTCATCTCAACAATTTAGTTAGGATTTCATTTGCTTGTCATAAATCAACCAAAACCCACAAGGGATGCCTATATGCACTTTCAAACTTCTTACGAAGGTAACGGATCTCTTTCATAGCATCAGAATAGTGATTCCCCAAATTCATCAATACTTCCTGAGATTTGTCACTGGCACGAGAACTGCCTTGAGCTCCATCCTGCGGTCTTAAGATCTCCCTTGTCCCCTTCTTGCGTTGCGGGTGTAGCACATAGCTAGTACCTCCAATCTGCTCCTGATAGATGTGGCACAATCTAGTAAGTGCATCCCAAGTGACATCATCAATAGCCTGCTCTTTGGTGGCTCTCCATGTGGATGCAAAGTGTTGGGTGACCACCTCATCTCTTGCCAGAACAGTAACTTGAGCTCTCCATTCTTCACGTCCATGGCGAGGAATCCTCTTGAAATAGTACTCTGGGTGCATCTTGCATAAATCAAAGAACTTCTTTAATTTCTTAACTATGAATCCTCCATCAGTGCCATCAGAACGAAACTCCTGAGCCTCACGGTAAACTATGCATATGTCCTCCATTCTGGCTTCACTAGGCTACGTCGCATTCCTTTGGTCTTCTAGTACTTCTTCTTGTGCAGCAGGTTCCTCCTCTTGTGGTTCCTCCTCATCTTGGGATTCATCTTCACTCTCCTCATGTGTATCATCCTCCTCTTCTTTGCTATCATAACATTCCACCATTTCAGGATCTTCCTCTTCTCATCATCACCATAGGACTCCACCATTTCAGTATCTTCTTCTGTCGTGTTGGAGTGTTCATGCTCAACTTCTTTTGTGGGAGAATTCACTTCTTCCTCCTCTTGGGCTGTTTCCATCCTTGGCTCCTTGTGAGGCCTAAGCTTGCTTCCAAGTGGTGGCAAACGAGCTCTCTTGTGGGCTGTCATTTTGTTGTGATCCATCTACAAGATAACATGGGAAAAATAGAGAAAAACACAAATATCATTTCTTAAATTGCAGCAGCCATAAATTTATATGAGAGGATGTGCATTTTCTCAAAAAGATGCAAAACAGCAAAAATTGCAGCAGCAGCAAAAATGTGGTTTTTCCCCACATTATATAGCTAGTGGGAGGCAAAATAGTGCAAAACAGGCTAATTTTGAATAGGAAAGAAGTCCTAAGTGATTTGTGGCATCCATTTTAACTAGGCATGCGTCCTACAGTCAAACACGACTCTGATACCAATTTGTGACACCCGGTTTTTGGAATGAACCAAGCGTAATGCATATGTGTGCCCAAGATGTTTAACACACATACACAAGTGATTCACAAATGATAAACAGATACAAACCATGTCTCGAATAATAATACTAATAATAGTACCTTATTACAAACCAAATAGTCTCGATTACAAGCTCTAATGAAACTGCAGCAGAAAAACTAAACTCTAATGACGGGTCTTGACTGACTTAAGGCTAGCCGTAGTCGGACGACATGCAGGTGTCGTCGACTTCATGGGTGTTTTCTGAGGGGAGAACGACCGAGCAGCACCACGAGGTGTGGTGCTATGCCCACGCGGGATCATCGTCGGTAGCTGGATCATGGCGAGAGGTACGACATCTAATGTCATGACAGACTCCAAAGCGAGGGGGGACTTTTCATTCGCCGGCATGATGTCTCCACCCAGGTTGAAGGTTGAACTAGAGTAGGGATGAGGCACAATTTTCTTGTTGGCCATGACTTAGATGGGAGGAACAGGAGATGGGTTTTTCTAGATGGTGCAAGTTTCTCCTCTCTATTCCCGTCAATATATAAGCGGGGAAAGTAGGATAGTACCGAGAGTCTTGTTGTGGTACGTAGGGAGAGTCCGCAAAAAAAAAACATAAAGTCGACGATGCAAAGGGGAGGTCGGTCGACCCTGGGTTTCGGCCAAACCCTTCCTGGCTCCTTTTGGGCTAAGTTTTTGTGGGTTGGCTGATTGGGCCCCATGGATGCATAATTTTATGGTACCATTAATTGGATGCGGATAATTTAGACATAATTTAAACAAACAGTGTGAAAATCAATAATATTCATCATGTCAATTTCTTTTTTCGCCTCCTTCTCCTAGGATTCAAGAAATAATTTGAGTCGGTGCCCACTCACCTTAAATAGCTGATTATCATCACTTTGGAGTGTGATTGCTCCATGGGATGAGGTTTCTACTATAGTGAAGGGTCATTCCCATTTACTCCTAAGCTTTCCATGTCCAAAGAGTTTAACCCTAGAGTTGAAGAGTACAACTTTATCTCCAATTTTGAACTCTTTAGGCGTAATTCTTTTACCGTGCCATGTTTTGGTTCTTTCCTTGTGGATCTTGGCACTATGGTATGCCTTATCTCTCCACTCTTCCAACTCAGGGAGATGCTTCAATTAGAGTTTTCCTGCTTCGTTAAGGTCCATGTTCCACTGCTTGATGGCCCAATAGGCTCTATGTTCCAACTCTACAGGAAGATGACAAGTCTTCCCATAGACAAGTTCAAAAGGATACATGCCGATGGGAGTTTTGTAGGCAGTACGGTATACCCACAATGCATCGGGTAGCTTATGCTTCCATCTTGTTCCTCTTTCCAAGACGGTCTTTTGCAAAATATTCTTAATTTGCTTGTTAGATGTTTCTGCTTGACCACTTGTTTGTGATGGTATGGGGTAGCAATGTTGTGCTGGACACCAAGCTCCCTCAAAAAGTTTCGATAGGTCTTATCTATGAAATGAGACCCTCCATCACTTATGACTATACGGGGAGTGCCAAAGCGTGGGAAAATAATCTCATGGAATATTTTCCTAGCTTTCTTGGAGTCAGCATTTTTGCATGGAAAATCTTCTACCCATTTTGTCACACAATCTACAACCACCAGAATGTACTCGCAATCATAGGACCTAGGGAAAGGTCCCATGAAATCAATACCCCACACATCAAATAATTCCACGTGCAGATTATAAGTTAGGAGCATCGCATTGTGAGCTGAGATTCCTCCATGCTTTTGCCATTTGCAGCATCTGCGAATGAATTCTTTTATATATTCGTACATAGAAAGCCAATAGAATCCACTTTGCCAGTTCTTTGTCTGGGTACGGTAAACACTGTAATGGCCACCATAGGGACTAGAATGGCATTTCTCAATAATATTGGTACCTTCAATTGATGGGACACACCTTCTAATAAGGCCATCGACACAAACTCAATAGAGGTATGGGTCACCCGAAAGGTGTCTATGACTCTCATAGATGAGTATCTTTTTGTTTTCCACTGGTGGTACGTATCCTGTGACCATGAAGTTCACGATATCCGCATACCAAGGGTGAGAGTCAGTCACCTTGAGAACCATATCATCTCATAGGAAGTCATTGATAGGAATGTCCATTGTTTGGGTGACTTCCATACATGAGAGATGATCTGCCACGGAATTCTCTACTCTTTTCCTATCCTTGATTTCTAAATCAAACTCTTAGAGTAAAGAATCCAACAGATTAGCCTTGGTTTAGCATCCTTTTTGGTGAGCAAATACTTCAAGGCAACATGGTCTATATAGATTATGACCTTGGCTCCAACCAAATAGGACCTAAACATATCGATAGCAAAAACTACAGCCAAAAGCTCTTTTTCAGTTGTTGCATAATTGAGTTGAGCTCCTGTTAGAGTTTTGCTAGCATAGGCTCGTGATGCTTTTATCTTTGGTTTGGCCTAGGACCGCACCAACAGCAAAATCACTAGAATCACACATGATTTTGAATGGCAGTGTATAATCGAGAGGTTGAATGATGGAGCTGAGATGAGTGCCTTTTTGAGTGTATCAAATGATTTAAGGCATTCATCATCAAAATCAAAGGGTTCTTTCTTAGCTAGTAGGTTAGTGAGGGGTCTAGCAACTTTTGAGAAGTCTTTGATGAATCACCGATAGAACCCCACATGACCTAGAAATCTGTGGATTCCCTTAACATTGATAGGAGGTGGAAGTTTTTATTGACCTCAATTTTTTCTTTGTACACCTCTATCCCTCTCTCAGACACTAAGTGTCCAAGAACGATGCCTTCACGGACCATGAAATGGCACTTTTCCCAATTAAGTACAAGGTCCTTCTCTTGGCATCTTTCTAAGACCTTGTCTAAATTTTCTAGACAACGATCAAATCTTTTCCCATAGACAGAGAAATTGTCCATGAGAACTTCCATGATCTCCTCAATCATGTCAGAAAAGATAGACATCATGTATCTTTGAAAAGAGGCAGGAGCATTACACAATCCAAGGGACATACGTCGGTAGGCGTAAGTACCATAGGGACATGTGAATGTGCTCTTACTTTGATCGTCTGGATCGATTGGAATTTGATGATAACCTGAATACCCGTCAAGGAAACAAAAGTAGGAGTGTTTTGCCAACTTCTCTAACATCTCATCGATGAAGGGCAGTGAAAATGATCCTTCCTTATAGCCTTGTTCATTTTTCGGTAATCTATGCACATCCTCCAACCTGCGATGGTTCATTGAGGAATTAATTCATTTTTCTCATTTTGAACAATCGTCATATCTCCCTTTTTAGGCACTACTTGAACTGGGCTGACCCAATCACTATGAGGGACAAGATAGATAATCCCGGCATTCAGAAGTATCAAGACTTCCTTCTTGACAACTTCTCGCATTTCATTATTCAATCGCCTTTGCAATTCCCTTGAAGGAACACTCTCTGGGTAAATGGGAATACAATGGGTGCATAACGCTGGACTAATCTCCTTGAGATCCTCTAATGAATAGCCAAAAACAACCTTATGCTTTTCTAACATGGCAATGAGTTTGAATGTCTCATCATATGAAAGCTTGTCACTTATGATGACAGGAGCTTCCAAATCGCAATTTAGAAAGGCATAACGTAGGCCTGGAGGTAGAATTTTTAACTCAACGGGAGATTTTGGGAAGAACTCTTCTTTGGTAATTCAATTGCCTTCTGAAATTCATCCTCCTCTTGGATGAAATCTTCTTATCCTTCAATTCCAGGGGGTGCTAAGGATTGAAGAATCCTAACCTCCTCTAAAGGCTCATCTTGGATGGGAGATTATGCAGATGTGTTCTTGGAACGTAGGATAGGAATGGAGGACTTTCTCCCTCCAAGTTTGACATTGAGGTTTCCTTCCAACAGAATTTCCATGAGAAATTTCTCAATGGGAATCCCTATCATAATGTTGAAATCTTAACTTTTGAACACATGGAAATCTAGGATTACCTCAATATCTTTGTGTCTCACAGACACCTGTTGCAAAACCCCGCATCCTTCAGGGATGTTTCTGAAAGAATCTCGAAAGGATTTACATGTTGGTGCCAACGGCACATTGCCCAGAATGGCGAGAGCACAAGAATCGCAAATGAGATTTGCTCCAACAGTGGGATTGAATAGGACCTTTATTGGTTTTCCTCTAATAAAGCATAGAATAGTTGTCAAAGGTGAGGTCATCCGAATAATTTAGGGTGACTGCTCAAATTCTGCAGTCCATTCCTTGCTTAGAATAGGGGTTAACTCCTTGATTGTCTGTTGGATGAACACTCCATCAGGTGGGTGAGGTGGAGTTAATGGCAATGATAGTTTCCTATGACAACAGTACTTCGAAATATTTCCAAAATCTTCAAATATCTCCTCCTCCAAGTAGAAGGGAAACGTTGAAGGTTGAATTCCTTTGTAGTTTCGGATTTTGGAGAGGATTCCTCCGGCAAGGTTTGGGACAAGCAAAAGATAAGTTCTTCCTTGTCCATGGATTTATCCTCGGATCTTGACATTAATTCCTCTTGAGGGAGCTCACTAAGACCCATAATAAAGGAGGAACTTTTTAAAATTCGGTCTAGAAGATCCTTGCCTTCTTCCGTTGTCTTATGGAGGAAAGGTCCTCCAGCTGTATCAAGATATAGGGCAGACTCTTTGTTCAATCCCATATAGAAGTGTTGCAAAAGCAACAGATCAGGGATAGACAAATCTAGGCTGGAATTTCTCAAAAGAGATAATCTATCCCAAGCTGCACCTATAGATTCCTTCTCCATCTGCTAGAAGCATAGTATTTCCTTCTGTAAGGAAACAATTTGGGCAATTGGAAAGAAAGAAAGACAAAATATATCTCGTAGTTCTCTCCAATTTCTGTTTGTCTTCCCAACGTTGGGGTCATACCATTGTTTGGCTTTTTCCTTAAGGGAAAAAGGAAACAACTTCCATTTGAGAGTTTCTTGTGTCATACCTTTGATTATAAGGCACGAACACAATTGTTCGAACTCTCTTAGATGCTGGTAAGGGTTTTCACAATCCGTTCCTAAGAAGTATTGCTCCCGAACCATGGCTATAAAGCCAGGGCGAAGTTCATAGCTGGTAGAACAGATGGGTTCTATCAAAGGCGGTGGCTCACAGAACTTGCCCTTTTGGGCAGAATATGAAATAATGGTGGGCTGCTCCATATATGTGGTGGTGGCAAGAAAAGGAAATATCAGATAAGAAGATAAATACGAGGCTGAAAAAGGTTCAAATATTAATAGCAACTGTTCCTGGCCACGGCGCCAGAAATGCTTGTTGACGTTTCTTATGTCACAGATAAAAATCTGCAAGCACATAGAAACTGTCGTGTAGCACTTCCCCTTAGGAGAGTATTCCAAGGGTATCGAATCTAAGGAACGTGTATATAATCTTATGAACTAATTCACCCAAGGACACAAAGTTGTTTTGTAGGCAAGGAAGAGAGAGGAATTCAAAGTATTGATTCTAATTCAAAAAAATTTGCATTATATGCTTGCTTCAGGCACGGGTTTACCCCTAGCAATACTAGGATGACTCCTACCAAGAGCCTATGGCATAGCCGAACGTGGAGGTTTACAAAGGACAAATAGGATTTTCACTACCTACTATCTACCTCTTCAATTTGTGGGTCTACGAGATATTCACTAGTAAATACTAACCTAAGCATCATGCTTACGTTCTAAATCACAACTCTAGTTGTTTCAAACACAAAGCTACAACTAGAGCCTCTAATAAATTAAAGCAATGAACCTACAAGTAACTACTTGTGCAAACTACTATGAATTGAGAATCAAATTTGAATTGAATTCACAAAGGGCTTACTTTATTTGAGGACACTTTTGTAGGGATAAAATTGTAGAAGATGGACTTGACAAGCCCAAGCCTCCTTCTTCTAAACTCTCACCACACTCTCCTTCTACTTGGCAGCCTCTAGGACTACTCTAAACCTTTGGAGTGGTATTCTTTTCTCAACTTTTGGTGTGTGTGTGTGTGAAGTAAGGTGTGGGGTTCTATTTATAGGGGGGGGGGGGGGGGGAGAAGTGTTGGTTCCCGCCAATGCGTGCAAATCAATCACCCATGACCTCTTCAAGCCCGGAAGAGCCAACATGTGGCGTTTGACCACGTTTGGTGCCAGGACCTAGTCGGCCGACTAGGGGGGGTCGGCCAACCTGGTCTTGGCTCCTTTTGCAGTGTTCTTCCTCCAGGTCTCTGCCAGGTGGGTCCCATTGACTGTTATTGGTGCTACACCATTGGATGTCCTCAGATACTTCTGTTTGTGGGCCATTTGATCCATGTGGTGACACCTGGCATCGCATGATTCGTTAAAATCCAATTTTATGGATTACTCCCTGCATGTCTTGGTATTTTTGGTCTAAATTCAGCTGCATACAAATAAACACCAACACTTGTGCAATTGGTCAGTTTTCAACCCTACCACTACGTTGTGTTTCCCTTTTATGCACATTATGAAGTAAATTGACGGTCTAAATTTGGCACTTAAGAATCGTCAACACCGCCTACAAACCCCCAAGAGGTTCCTCCAATTCTTCCTCTTTTAGAACTTCCAGGTAGCTTCTCACCCTCCGAACCTCCCTCCAAGGTTGCATCAACCGAGACCCCGTCGTCCATCCGCTGGACACGAAGCCCCAACCGTCGCGTCCTCTCACCACCAAGAGGGGGCCTGGGACTACAGGATGAGTAGAGGCTGTGGAGAGAAGGACCTTTGGGGAAGAAAGGATAAGGCGGTGGTGAACTTGGGAGCCGCACTTGGCCATTTATAGCCCACCAAGGAAGCCGAAGAGACGCGAGCAGCGATAATGGTGTGTCGCACATTGTAACCAATGATTCAATAAAGAGCTTGTAGTGACTCGAGGGTTACCGCCGCATGCCTCGCCACTCCTTAACTGACGCCGCAATGACGACCCATGGTGACCCAAGGATTCGTGTTGCACGCTGCCCCAACTCTTCGTGAGCCATGCTGTATTGAGGGATGACCGTACTGGATGCAATCATGGTGCACCACACATCATAAGCATTGTGACAGGCATCAACTTGAAGTCGCGCAACCTACCAAAGCGACCCCGAGGGATTGATAAATGATGCCACATCTCACGCCGATACAGACTAGATGGCGACCACTCCAACACGTCATCGACATGGATTAACCAGTCCTCCCCTCTCGGTTAGTAGTTATTCATAGAATTAACCTTTAAAGCATAGGGCTCAGACCGACGACTCGCACCGTCCCTCTGCACAGGTCGCAAGCTGAGCGGTCCTGAATGCCTCGCCTGGCTCGAGGGATCCCAAATTGACGTGGGGGACTCAAGGTTTCCTCATTCTGAGAGGTCTTGAGCTTGGGATCTAACCTCCTCCCCAGGAGAGCTCAGGGACTATGTGTCCGCCTAAACCTATCATGCGAAACTAACGCAAGATGGGAAATTGAGAGGAATGTAGGAGAAGGGAGCGAGCGCTATGAGTTCTGGATAATAGAGCTCGTTCGGAAAGGAGAAACTGACAGAAGTAATTTATTCCTTCATTTCAAAAGCGCTCGGGGGTGCATATGTTTACATCGAATACAACTACCAGAGCGCCCTACATCCAACCCATCCTTCGGGCCAGTTCTGCTGCCAGCACGGGGGAGATCAGGTGACACAAAGAGGCAACAACGGGCTCACACTCCTATTCTAGCGCACCCAACTACGCCTCAGACTGATCACCCGCGTGGCCCGCTTGTAGGATCGAAGAGAATTTGTAAAGCTACCAGAGGTGGGGTGAATGGTAGATTAAAACTTTTAAGCGGAAGCAACGAAACACCCCTCGGCAGAAAACATATCTGTTAAAGAAACCATGTGTGCGACAAATCTAACCATGTTCAACTGAGACAACACTAGTATATATTTTAGAGAATCAAGTCACGAAGACGTCAAAACAAGAATCACGAAAATCCGTCAAGATAAACTCAAGTTACGATCGAAAGATTGAACAAAGGTTAATCTGTCCTACCCGAGAAAAAGAGTTCTGCAACACTGCAAAGAAAGTCGTGTAGATCAGAAACCACAAATCCAATGACCGTGATATTTTCGCAGATAATAGAAAATCAAGTTGTGAATACAACCCAAAAAGAACCACGTCAATCGGATCTGTAAAACTCGAGTTATGATAAAACCACCAATGAAAGGTAGTGTTGTGCAGAAACTCGACGAGAAAGACTTGAAGAAAACTAGTCGGACGAACAAGGCACAAAAGTTCCTTCAAACTATGAATTTTATTGATAAAAACTCACAAGTAACAGCCCCAAAGTCATGCACGACGATCTATGGCCTCCCTTGCTTATATAACTAGCCCTTAGGCCAACCCAAACATAACTAGGACTCTAATCCTACTCAATTCATGAATCGAAACTTTTCATAACTGCTCAAGACTCTTCTATACGCAGATAGAAGCAATCTTAAGACTTCGAAATACCTTAGGAACATATACATTCATAAAACAACTCAAATTCTTGACCCACACTAAATCCTATCATAACCAACTCAAGACTTTCCATATTTGAGTCAAACATGACTCAGCCGCAGTCTGAGTCCTTAACCTAGTCGGTTGGACCTTTCCAACCAATTCTTTACGCCCACATCTCTTCATCACGCCTCGGAACCATGTAGCCACGTCCATGCACTCCTTTCACACGTGCAAATATCTTCTAACAACGTCTGTGATACCTTCATATGCATTATTCTTGATTCATACATGTTGCGCAACCTCCCGATCAACTCAACCACGATTCCACCCGAACTTGGTTGTTGAACCTCATCTTCTCCCTAAGACTAGTTCAATGGATCCCGTTGGCAGCCATGTCTTGAACTCAAGCAACACCTGCACATGAATAAACAACCAATACTTCTGAGCACAAGTCCTCGACTTGACTATCATTAGTTCTGAAACCACAACACCTTACGTGAGCACCTCACATAAGCATGTTGCAAACCATAGCAAAAAGATATCAACCATAACCACCAAAACAAACAAAAAACTTAGTAAAAGAATACTAAGCAAACTTTCCATAGATGTAAAGCAAGTTCGAGTCAATTCAAAGTAAAAACAGAACCACTGCGATCAAGATTTGAACCTTGCCAAAGCTAACCGGACCTTGAACGGAAGTTACCAAAACTAACAAGATCTAGCGCCGGAACTTACCAAATCTAGGACCTAGCGCAGGAGCTAACCAAAATTAGTCGGACCTAGCGTCGTAGCTTACCAAAGCTAGTCGGACCTAGAGCCGGAGCTAACCAAAGCTAGTCGGACCTTACGTCAGACCTTGCTGGAGCTACCCAAAACAAGTCGGACCTATCGTCGGACCTTGGTGGAGCTCGGACCTAGAGTGAGACCTTGATGATAAAGGTGTTTTGGTAGTATTCAAAAATTTTATCGCCATAGCCAATGTATTCAACACACATTGGTCTCACAATCTCCCCCTTTATGAATGCATTGGCAAAACCACTTAAAATCCAAGCATTGGCTTAATCACATGACAAGTTTTGAAAACAATTTCTCCCCCTTTTTGAAAATCAAATGAGATAGAAATAAATTTCTCCCCCTTGCATACTTCTCCCCCTTTGATAATGTATTCAGCAAGATACAAAAGAGAAATTTTAATTTGTTATGAGCACATTATAACATATACATATAAAACAAAGCTCATCCAAGTCATACTATCAAGTAACTTACACTATCACAACAATGAGATACATAAAGTAGTGTAAGCCATGCTAGAGATCAAATGTAATTTTCAATTTAAGCAAGTCATGATCTCACAAACTTAACTATTTCAAAACCTGAAAGCATGACACTTGTTGCTGCATTTTATTATTTTTCAAAGCACAAATTTAGATCATATGATATTTGCAAGAGATTATATGCGCACCACCCTTACTCTAACCAACCAAGCCAAGCCTATATCATTTGACAATCAGAATCTTAAGGACATGGTTTTAGTCTTACACAACTTCTTCCAAGTTCATATCTAAGTGCAATGATAAGCCATCTTAAAAGAAGAAGTGCGATGCATGCATATTCTCTTGATATTTTCTCAATTTTTATATTTTCATAAAACTAAACATGTGAGTTGATTAATTGATAAATTCATTATGATTAAAAGCACTTGTGATCATGCAACAAGTTCAAAACAGCAAGAAAGTTTGATCATGACAAGATTTAGTGTAAGTAATTATTCCAATTACTAGTCATGGCAAAAACTAAAAAATGTATAACATGAGTAATGTAGTAAGAACTTTCAGCATGTAAAAGGAATCACAAAGTCATATATGTATGGAATACTATGCTCATATTATTTTAAATTCAGATTCACACATAGACTTCCCAAGTTTCAAAACTCCCCCTCAATTTAAGCTGTGAGGATGCATAACCCCTATTTCACTACGAATGTAACAAAAACAAGTGAAATCCAAAGGTTTTGTGAAAATATCAGCCAATTGTTGTTCGGTATCTACATGGTGAAGCACAATGTTTCCTTTTTCAATATTATCATGGAGAAAGTGATACCTAATATCAATGTGATTAGTTATTGAATGTTGCACGGGGTTTTTAGCAATGCAAATGGCGCTAGTGTTATTACAAAATAGTGGAACACTATCTTGTTCAACCCCATAGTCCTTAAGTGTTTGAACAATCCACAGAATTTGTGAGCAAGCACTAGCAGCAGCTACATACTCAGATTCGGCTGTGGATTGTGCAACTAAACTTTATTTTCTAGAGGACCAAGCAACAAGTGAATTACCAACAAAATGACAAGCACCGGAAGTACTTTTCCTATCAATCCTACAACCACCAAAATCAGCATCTGAAAAAGCTTTCAAAGTAACGGTTGAGGAACAAGGAAGAAAAATGCCAAATTCTTGAGTTCCATGTAAGTACGTGAGAATCCTTTTGACGGCTTGACGATGTGAAGCACATGGGGAAGCTTGAAACCATTCACAAAGACATACGCTGAATTGTATGTTTGGTCTTGATGTCGTGAGGTACAAAAGTGATCCGATCATGCTTCTATATTCTTTTTGATCCACGGGTTCACCATCTTCATCAAGTTCAAGTGTTGATGTTATCCCCATTGGTGTCCAAAGAGGATTGCTTTTGTTCATGTTGAAGCGCTTGAGAAGGTCCCTTGTATACTTCAATTGATGCACAAAGGTACCTTCATCAGTTTGCTTGATTTGCAGACCCAAAAAGTAAGTGAGTTCACCCATCATACTCATTTCAAATTCTGAACTCATCATTGCTAAAAACTTGGACACAAGATCATGAGAAGCACAACCAAAGATAATATCATCCACATACAGTTGAACGAATAATGAGTCATTGCCATGCTTAAGCACAAAAAAAAAGTTTTATCAACCTTGCCCATGGTAAACCCCTTTTCAAGTAAGAATGTTTTTAACCTATCATACCATGCTCTAGGAGCTTGTTTTAGACCATACAGGGCTTTAGTCAGTTTGAAAACATGATTAGGAAAATCTGGATTTTCAAAACCAGGTGGTTGCTTAACATAAACCTCCTCATCTATGTAGCCATTAAGAAAAGCACTTTTTACATCCATTTGATATAACTAGAAACCTTTAGATGCAGCAAAAGCTAACAAAATTCTTATGGCTTCTAATCTAGCAACAGGAGCAAAAGTTCCATCAAAATCTAGACCTTCAATTTGTGTGAAACCTTGAGCAACCAACCTAGCCTTATTCCTAAACACAACCCCATCCTCACTTTGTTTATTGTTACACACCCATTTAGTTCCAAGTAAAGTGTGATCTTGAGGTGGAGGTACAAGTTTCCAAACATTATTTCTTTCAAAATTTTCTAACTCTTCTTGCATGGCAATAATCCAAGATTCATTAATGAGTGCGTGTGATATATCTTTCGGTTAAAAAGAAGCAACAAAAGCAGAATGAGCATGAGAATTGGGGTCAGAAAAGCTGGATCTTGTAACTCGTTCATGCAGGCTTCCAATTATTTGTTGCGAGGGATGATTCTTGAAAATCCGCAGGGGAACAGATGTCTCACAAGCTTCTTCTTCATCAGGTTCATCGCAGATTGATGAGCTTGTGGCTTGTGGACGATCAGGACCAGCAGAGATGGTATTCAGAGCTTGGTCAAAGTTCGGAGCTGGACATGTGTTAGCTTCAGAACTATCAGGCAATATCACCGACTCTTCTTCTTCTTTGAAAATACCCTGCCCCTGAGGATATGGATCCGTACCTGCAACGTTTGAGCTAGTACTTGGGTTAGCTTCTTCAAAAGACACCTCACAAGTCTCCACAATTTCGTTAGTGTCAAGTAAAAGCACACGGTAGCCTCTAGAATGAGAGGGATAACCAAGAAACATGCCATCAATGGATCTAGTTTCAGATTTATCAAGATTACCATGTTTCTTAATAAAGCATTTGCAACCAAAGACCCGAATGTGTGTAACACTAGGCCTATGTCGAAACTGAAGCTCATATGGTGTTTTACCTAGATTAGCACGCAAGAAAACACGATTTGAGACATAACAAGCGGTTGCAATTGCCTCAGCCAAAAATTTCCTAGGAGTTTGATATTCATCAAGCATAGTCCTAGCCATCTCAACTAAGGTTATGTTCTTTCTTTCTACAACACCGTTTTGTTGAGGTACATATGGCGAAGAAATTGATGATCTATTCCATTTTCAACATAAAAGTGATCAAAAGATTGATTTTTAAATTCAGTTCCGTTATCACTTCTAATTTCTTTTAAAGATCTTGGGTGATCAATTGATAATCTAAGAAATAAATTTCTAAATTGACTAAAACCTTCATTCTTAGATGCCATAAAGTAAACCCAAGAGATCTAGAATAATCATCAACAATCACAAGAACATACTATTTACCTCCGAAGGATTGAACACGTGAAGGTCCTACGGTGTCAAGGTGCAAAAGTTGACCCGGTTCTGTTGTCATGATCATTGTGAGAGGAGTATGTTAATCTGCAACCATCTTAGCATGTCTACAAGAAGAGCACACAATTTCTTTGTCCCCTTTAAGCTTAGGCAGCCCACGTATGCGATCAAGAGCACTAACATGCGTTAGATAATCAAAGCCTACGTGACCAAGTCTACGATGCCAAAAATATAAGTCCTCTGAATCATTAGCAACTAGACACCTATGCTTAGAGGAATACATATCAAAATCAGCTTTAAAAACTATTCCAAACCGAGACATGTTAAAAATAAGCTCACTAATTGAATTTACAACTTTGCAGCAATTTTTAGTGAAAATAACTTCCAGATTTTCATCTAGGAGTTGTGAAACAGAAAGCAAGTTGTATTTCAAATTTTTAACAAGTGCCACATCCTTCAAAGTGTAGTGATCATTTACTCTAACCGAAACATTAACAATTACAGGATTTGAAGAATTATCAGCAAAAGTAACATTCTCTACACGTGACACAAACGAGAGGGAGGAGAACCATTCTTTGTTACCTGTCATGTGGCGTGAGCAACCTGAATCCACAATCCAAATGTTCTCCTTCCTCAAGCATGTAACCTACATAAAAGAACAATACATCGATGACTCAATACTAGGGTTAGTCAAAAGGCATTTAGGAACCTAGTACTAAGTCACACGACGTGTAGCAGGAAAATCATGCGAAAGCTGAGATAAAACAGCAGGTTTATGAGTCAAAGTTTGAGATTTATTGTTCTTAACTACTGACCTATAAGGTGTTACTTGTGTAGCACAAGAATCAGTAGCTCCGAAGGCAAAAACAGAAGGTCCAAAGGTAAAAACTGAAGCTCCGGAGGTAAACTTTGAATGTTTTTGACTCATAACAGTAGGTTGCGTATTCCTGATATTCAGTTTAATATGTGCAGCAAATTTTGCATGAGAGTTATAAGATCTAGCTTGCATTCTTTTCTTTTTATGTTGTTTATCTAGTCTAAAACAAAAATCTACAACATGACCATCTCTACCACAATAGGTACAATGAAATTTAACTTTGTGTTCATGTCTATATGAGCATGCAGTATGTTTATTTGAACCCGAACGTGACAACACTCCTGCAGATTTAAAAACTACCTCTTTTGATTTAGGAATTGTTTTAATCAAACCACTTCCTAATGACTTTACAATTTTAGGTGGATGTGCTTTAGCATGAGCATGAGAATCAAAACCTAAACCAGTTTTATCATTACAAGATTTAGATGAATTCAGTAGCAAGTTTAGATTTTTGTTCCCAATACAAAACTGCTCTAGTGTCCTATTCATGCCATCAAGTTTCTTAGACAATACTAGGAAATTTTTACATGAAGCTTTTCTTTTTAATTTGCAATTAGAACAATATTTAACTTCATTAGCACGTAAAGCATTGTTTAGTATTGAAATTTCATTCATTGCATCTTTTAGTTTCTTTTCAAGATCATTACAGGTAGAACAATGCAAATCAATTGTAGAACAAGATGCATTTTTTAAGTTTCTATCATTAAGTGCAGCAAGCTTTTTGTTCTTTTCAATCTCTAACTCAAGTTTATCAAGAGTGGAGGAGTGTGCACTTCTTAAGGATGACAATTGTTCATATATTAAATTGCATGAGGAACAAGAATAATCATTAGGAATCAAGGTATCCAAACGATTAATTTCAGATTCGAGTGACTCAATTTTAACAGCATTGTCCCTAAGATTTTTGTCCTTTTTCTTGACAATAACAGTTGCACGGGAAATAGCATCACACATTTCATCACAAGTAGGACATACCTCTTCGTTGTCACTGTTGTTTTCTGCATCCTCCACACCTAATCTTGATTTGCCCGCCATGAAACAATAGTTTGTCAGATCATCTTCATCTTCGTCACTTCCAATGTCTACATCACTCGAGCCAATTTCTTGAAGTGCGGTGATGAAACTGTTTATCAGTTTGCGTCCTGTAAAACCCTTCATTTTCTTGTTGATGTTGCCAGAAGAGGACTTGACTTTATTCTTCTTTTTTATCATGGGTAGAAGGACCTGAAAGGTTAGGGCAATCTCATATGAAAGTGTCATGTCTTACCACATTCAAAGCATCGTTGAGGTCCGAAGCTTCCTCTCCTACTAGTTCTCACATTTTGCAATGCTTTTGAGAACCGAGTAGAGATGAGTGCTAGCTCCTCTTCTGGAAATTCTTCAATCTGTTCTAGGGTTAGTGAAGACAGCAAAACAAGTGTATTGCTAGATGAAGATTGGTCGGAGCTAGGCATATCACGTTGAGAAATAAATGCAAGAGACTTGTTTGGGTTCTTACATTAGATTATGTCAATTTCATGAGTTTTTAATTTAGAATATAGCACATCTAATGTAAGTGTACTCATGAGAGTAGATTCACGAATAGATGTGACTTTCATCTCCCAAATTGAAATGTCTAATGCACATAACAATTGCCTAGTGTTGATGGATCCTAAGATATACTAACAAATCATCCCCGGCAACGGTGCCATAAATGCTTGTTGGTATTTCTTATGCACCATTAACTAAACATCTCCAACTGATGTGTCAGAAATGCTTGTTAATGGTTCTATTGGATCACAGAGTGAATTCCTCAAGCGCACAGAGATATCATTGTAGCATTTCCCCTTAAGAGTATTCCCAAGGGTGTCATTTATTTGATCCCAAAGGAAGGCAGGGAAGAGATATAACAATCATCGAGTGGAAAGGGTAGAAAGGTCTTGGTAAGAATCTAGTAAGGATGGATAAAATAATAGTGGAGGTAGTGTGACACATACAACAGCTTTCAAGTCTAAGGGGAGTAAGAGGATCCTAGAGGTTAGTTAAGGTTGAGAGTTATGGAGGTACTCCTACTATGCTCTATTGTACATATACATAGTCTAAGCTAATTATTCATCAGCGAGATCAATAGTGAATACTTATGTTATGTGGTTCAACACATCGGGCATGGGCTTACCCCTAGCAATACTAGGGTGACTCCCGCCAAGAGCCTGTGGCATAGCCGAACGTGGAGGATTACAAAGGACAGATAGGGTTGTCACCACCTACTGCCTACCTCTTCAATCTGTGGGTCTATGAGACATCCAATGCTACTTAGCTATCCTAGCACCATGCTAGTATATTAAGTAATTACCTTAAGAGCTTAGGCACAATCGATCTTAAGGCAATGAATTGAATCATCATTGAACCAATGTTGATACACAACATAATTATCCATACTAACCTAGTTATGTTATAATTAACTAGACTATAGTGAGGGTCTATAGGTTCTATGATAATGAGATATGTTCATGATGAAATAGTCATAGAAGCTATACCTTCCACATACATGGACTCCACAATCAAATAAGAAACGCTTTGCCCAAGTATATGTATAAGTAGAGACTAAAGATACTATCTTTATTATGCATAAATTCACAAATACAAGAAAGAATACATGAGACATATCTTTCCCAATGTAGGATTGGGAAGAGAGAGAGACTCCTTACTCCTTTACCAATTTGGACTTGGGACTAGAGACTCTCCTCTCTACAACCTAACTCCTCTAAGACTATGGATGATAGTGTATACAATAGAGATGAAGCTCAAGTGGTGTGTGTTGAAGTGAGGGGTAGGGGGTCCTATTTATACTAGTGTTGAGGTCGGTTCCCGCCACCAAAAGCGCGCGAATCAGTCACCATTGACTCCTTCAAGCAAGGAAGAGCCAACACACGTCGTTTGACCGCGTTTGGCGACAGGAAGAGGTTGGCCGAACCCCTGGTTCGGCCGACCTGGTCAGCACTCCAAACGTGGAGTGCTTCCTCCAGGTGGCTACCAGGTGGGCCCCCTTGATGTATATGGGTGATACACTGTTGGATCTCCTCGGATACTTCTGTTAGTGGGCCATTTGATCCATGGGATGCCACGTGTCGTCGCCTGATTGGCTGGGATGATATTTTATAGGATTGGTCCCTCTACATTTCCTCATTTCCTGCATAAAATGCTGCATACACATATTTCTCCAAGTCCAAGTGGAATTGGGTTAGATAGAAAGGTGATGTGTGCAAGAAATGACAATTCCTACACATAATTGAGTTAAATTGACGGATGAAATTGGTATATAACAGCCGTCAACCCCTAGCATTTTCAGCATCTGAAAAATTAACATTGACACTACGCAAGTTGCTGAGAATTTATTAAAGTGAGCAAAAAGGTTATCAATGAACTCACAGTGTTGCATCTCGAAGCGCATGTATTCCTTTTTTAACATATCATGTTTTACCTCCTTGATCATGTTGGATTCTTCGTGGTAGTCACAAAGTGCTCTCCACACATCGTACACCGATCGGAGGTGTGCAACACGGTCGAAGTCGCTCTGAGTTAGTCCTTGGATTGTCAAGTTGCGGGCTTTGTTGTTGTTGTCGACATCTCTTAAGTTTGTAGCCGTGACTTGATCGTTTGGCGGCACGTCGTAAGGTTTGTACACCTTTTTCCCATATTGCGAAGCCTTGTGCCTAGATGAAAGCTTCCATATGTGCTTTCCACAACCTGAAAATCAATACCACTAAAAACACAAGGTTTTGCGGAGTATTTCTCCATGAGGATTAGTCAAAAACACGTGCAATTCACCAAGATTAGAGAACCTTGGATCTGATACCAATTTTAGGATCAAATAGCACGTGTAAAGCTACCAGAGGGGGTGAATGGTAGATTAAAACTTTTCAGCAAAAGCAACAAAACACCCCTCAGCAGAAAATTGATCTGTTAAAGAAACCATGTGTGTGACTAATCTAAACGGGTTCAACTGAGACAAAACTAGTATATATTGTATAGAATCAAGTCACGAAGACGTCAAAACAAGAATCACGAAAATTGTCGAGAGAAACTCAAGTTACGATCGAAAGATCGAACAAAGGTCAATCTATCCTACCCGAGAAAAATAGTTCTAGAACAGTGCAAAGAAACTCGTGTAGATCAGAAACCACAAATCCAATGACCGTAAAATATTCACAGATGATATAAAATAAAGTTGTGAAGACAACTAAAAAGAATCACGCCAATCGGATCTGTAAAACTTGAGATATGATAAAACCACCAAAGAAAGATAGTGCTGTGCAGAAACTCAACGAGAGAGACTTGAAGAAAACAAGTCGGACGTACAAGGCACAAAAGTTCCTTCAAACTACGAATTTTATTGATAAAAACTCACAAGGAGCAGCCCCAAAGTCGTGCACCACGAGCTCTGGCCTCCCTTACTTATATAACTAGCCCTTAGGCCAACCCAAACCTAACTAGGAATCTAATCCTACTCAATTCGCGAATCAAAACTTTCCATAACTGCTCAAGACTCTTCTATACGCAGATAGAAGCAATCTTAAGTCTTCCAAATACCTTAGGAATGTATCCCACATTCCTAAAACAACTCAAATTCGTGACCCACACGAAATCCTATTATAACCAACTCAAAACGTTCCATATTTGAGTCAAACACGACTCAGCCATAGCCTGAGTCCTTAACCTAGTCGGTTGGACCTTTCTGACCAATTATTTACATCCACATCTCCTCATCACACCTTGGAACCATGTATCCACGTCCATGCACTCCTTGCACATGTGCAAACATCTTCCAACAACGTCCATGATACCTTCATATGCATTGTTCTTGATTTATACATGTTGCGTAACCTCCCGATCAACTCATCCATGATTCCTCCCGAACTTGGTTGTTGAACCGCATCTTCTCCCTAAGACTAGTTCAATGGATCCCATCACCGGCCATGTGTTGAACTCAAGCAACACCTGCACACACTACAGGAATATCGAAGAGTTACATCGGCCAGTTTAACTTACGTCGGTTGGCCGACGTAAGTTAAATAACTTACGTCGGCGCCATGGAACCGACGTAAGTACGTTAACCTACGTCGGCTGCCGACGTAAGTAAGGAGACCGACAACTTTTAACACTAACTTACGTCGGCTAGAGCAACAGACCGACGTAAATAAAGGAGCCGACGTAACTTAGTGTTAACTTACGACGGCCAATAGTATGGCCGTCGTAAGTTACGTCCGCCGACGTAAGTTATGTATTTTAACCTAGCCCGCGTGCCCTTCTCTTTTCTTCCTTACCCGCCGCTTTCTCTTCTCTTCCCCGCCGCCTGCGCACGACGCCCCCACCGCGCCCCGGCCCCGCCGCCGCCGCCCCCGCTCCCGCTCCAGCTCCCGCCGACCCGCGGCGCCCACGCCGCCGCCGTCCTCACCGCGACCCGGCCCCACCGCCCCCGCTCCCGCCGACCCGAGGCACCCACGCCGCCGCCGGCCTCGCCGCGCCCCGGCCCCACCGCCCCCGCTCCCGCCGACCCGAGGCACCCACGCCGCCGCCGGCCTCGCCGCGCCCCGGCCCCACCGCCCCCGCTCCCGCTCCGGCTGACCCGCGGCGCCCACACCGCCGCCGGCCTCGCCGCACCCCGTCTCCTCCGGCCCCCTGCGCCGCCCCGGCCCTCACCGCCCACACCGCCGCCGGCCTCGTTGCAAGTATTTCCTCACCACTCCCCTTGCTCTCATTGTTTTTAATTATTGCACATGCATTTGCTTGAAATTTTTCCTAAATTGTCGATTGCACATGCATTTGCAAGTGTTTACTCTTAATAGAAAATTGTGAATTGCTATGCTTATGTTAGAAATTGATGAATTGCTATGCTTATGTTAGAAATTGATTAGAAATTATATAGATACACAAATAATGTTTACTATGCTTATGTTAGAATTAAATCGATAAATTGATGAATTACAATTGATGAATTTTTATGCTTATTTGTTATGCTTAGAATTATGGTTAGAATTGAATTGCTTATGTTTAGGTTTAATTTAATTGAATTCAATTGCTTATGTTAGAATTGAGTTGATAAATTGATGAATTATAATGGATAATTGTTATGTTTAGGTTTATTTGAATTGCTTAGTTTTTTTGAATTATGGTTACAATTTTAATTTTGATTGCTTGAGTGTTTAAGAACTATATATACATAAATGGGCTTCGGACCGACTTGACAAGGCCCGACAAGGCCCATTTAGTGGTAAGGTAAAGTATGCGTGTAGACGGGCACGAAGGCGAACGACGACGGTGAGGATGGCAAGCACCTGCGCGTGGATGGCGTACCCCGACAAAGTGGTTTCATCTCCGATCTATTTACAGCAGCTAACCCTAAAGCCGTCATGGAATTGTCATCTAAGACCAACTTTCCTCTCAGTCTTTCTCTAGTTCTTTCCTCTCTCTTAAATGACCTCAAAATGAAAATGAGCAACGTAACCTATAGCAATGTGTTACCCGTTTCGGATCGGCACGTCTCACATGCCATTGGCATGTGAGACGTGCAGGTTCGGAATTGTCCCTTTTTGGACAGCCTCGGAGTGACCGAGGGGGCGTGGCTTGTGACGAGACGCGGGTCCGGATTTGGACGAGATTTCGGTGGCGTAACCCTGTTGTTCTCTGCTGCACCATTTTTGGGCGTGCAGTGGAGAACAGCGGGGTTATGCTGCCGAAATTTCGTTCGAATCCGGATCACGCGTCTCGTCATGAGCACGCTCCGCTCGGTCACTCTTGGGTGGGTTTAGGATCTATCTGCCTAGGTTGTAGGGCCGTGACACATAACATAACAATACATTAACGACAATTTCTTTCGCGTTAAACTGCAGAGTCAAACATGGGCGAAGACCGTAGTTGGATGTACACTGGTTGGAAGAGCAGAACTGGTGGTCACTCAGATGAGTGGTACGCCAAGACAGAAGCTTTTGTGGAACGAGCTTTTTCGTTGTCAAATAGCGATAAGGCGCGGTGCCCATGTACGAAATGCCGAAACGGAACGTTTTTGGACAAAGTGGAACTTACGTTGCACTTGTGTCGAAACGGTTACGTGTCACATTATGAGTTGTGGAACTTCCACGGCGAGACAGCTTCTCAAGCTGTACAAGAAGTGGAAGCTGACAATGATGATGCTCAAGAGGTTGATATGATGGATGAGATGCTGGAAGCTATACGACCAGAGCTTACAGAAGATACTCAAACAGCAGAGGTTAAAGAGTTCTTCAAACGTCTCAAAGATTCAGAAGAGGCTCTGCATGAACACACTAAAATGTCAATCCTCAATTTTGTGACTAGACTTATGGCAATTAAGTCTAAGTTCTTCTTTTCTAACAATTGTTACAACATGCTCATCGATTTGTTCAAAGATGCTCTTCCACAACCCAACAAAGTGCCTAAGGATATGTACAACTCGAAGAAAATTCTTTCTGGTCTCGGGATGAAGCACGAAAAGATTGATGTGTGTCCGGACAACTGCATGCTTTTCTGGAGAGAGCATGCCAATGAGAACAAATGTTTGAAATGTGGTCAACCGAGGTTTGTCGAAGTTGTTAATAACGATGGTAATACAGTGACGACGGAAGTCGCACGTAAGCAGCTTCGTTACTTACCTGTGACACCGAGGTTGAAGCGGCTGTTCCTTTCAAAAAAAACGGCCAGACACATGAGATGGCACAAAGAAGGTGAGCGTGAGAACAATGGAGTCATGACGCACCCGTCTGATGGTGAGGCATGGAAGGCTCTGGACCGGTTCGACCCAGAATTTGCTCGTGAAGCGAGAAATGTTCGCATCGGGTTGGCGACAGATGGGTTCACGCCGTTCAGCACAAACGCCGCACCATACTCCTGTTGGCCCGTCTTTGTCATTCCGTACAATCTTCCGCCGACCTTTTGCATGAAGAATGAGTTTATGTTTCTTAGCCTCATTGTACCTGGGCCAGATCATCCTGGGTCACGTCTCAACGTGATGTTGAAACCGTTGATCGAAGAGTTGAAAATGTTGTGGACAGGAGTCGAAGCGTACGACTGTTACAAGAAACAGAAATTCAACCTCCGAGTTGCTTATTTGTGGTCCGTTCATGATTTTCCGGCATACGGCATGTTTTCTGGATGGAGCACTCATGGTCGGTTGACGTGTCCGATATGTGCCTCGGACACCGATTGCTTTCGACTTACCCATGGAGGCAAGATATCTTACTTCGATTGTCATAGACGTTGGCTACCTCCGAATCACTTGTTTAGACAACAGAGGAATGTCTTCAGAAAGAACACCGTTGTCACTAAAGGACCACCGAAACGTCTTGACGGGTCAGAAATATCTGATATGTTGGACAAATTGGTGCCAGATGAAGGTCGTCCTGGATATTTCGAAGGTTACGGAGACAAACACAATTGGACTCACATATGTGGACTTTGGGAGTTACCGTATGTGAAGTCGTTGATTCTAAGGCACAACATTGATGTTATGCATCAAGAGCGTAACATGGCCGAATGTATCATAAGCACATGCATGGACATGACAGGCAAAACAAAAGACAATTTAAAGGCTCGAAAGGATCTTGCCGAGCTTTGTAACCGTCAAACTCTTGAGCTCTCCGAAAATGGTGGTAAACCACGCGCTCCTTTCTGTCTTCGACCTAAAGAGAAAAAAGAAGTTCTCGAATGGTTGCAAAGGTTGAAATTCCCAGATGGTTACGCAGCTAGTCTGAGACGAGCCGTGAATGTGAAAACGGGAAAGCTCATTGGGTTGAAGAGTCATGATTATCACATAATCATGGAAAGACTTCTGCCTGTTATATTTCGAGGCTATTTTGACGATGCAGTGTGGAAGGTGTTAGCCGAGCTTAGCCACTTCTATAGGCAACTCTGTGCTAAAGAAATCACGCCAGAGATGATGACTAAATTGGAAAAGGAGGTTCCGGTACTTTTGTGTAAGATGGAAAAAATTTTTCCTCCGGGATTTTTCAATCCAATGCAACATCTCTTAATTCATCTTCCATTTGAAGCGAAAGTGGGCGGTCCCGTGCAATATAGGTGGATGTATCATATTGAAAGATCACTTAGATATCTGAAACCAATGGTTGGTAACAGGGCAAGGGTTGAAGGTTGCATCGCCGAAGCTTTTACTCTTAAGGAAGTAGGATACTTCTCAAGTGTTTACTTTGCAGAGGAAAACAATGTTAATACTTCGGTAATGCGATACAATATAGATGAGCAACCTCCTTGTAGCGATCTCTCCATTTTTGCAACAAGAGGCACTACTGTTGGTAGTTACACTTCGTATGATGTTAGCGAAAAAGAAAGGCGTGCTGCATTCTTCTACATGTACGCTAATATGGAAGAAATGAATGAATATTTCAAGTAAGTGTTTCTCCTACACTTATGCTTTTCACCATCTTTTCCGACACATGTATTCTAATAGGTTCTCTTTGTCGTGTAGTATGTTCGACAAGCAAAATTGGAGACATAGACATCAACCCACGAGCAAGCAAATAGAACATATTCGACGGGAAGGAATAAACGGGGGATCTAATTTTCTCTCCTGGTTTCGAGATCATGTAACGTTTTCTCGATAACTAATCAATGTTAACAATGTTTTCTTATAACTTAAGAATGCTTACGTTTTCTAATAATTCCATATCTTGGACAGTGCCAAAAAGATGCCAACGTCCATGAAGATTTGCGACAACTATCCCGTGGAGTGGTTAATGTTAGAAGCTATGGTCGATATGACGTCAACGGCTATCGATTCCGTACAACTCAATTTGAATCTCTTCGTCCTCTCGCGGCAACATGTAATACCGGAGTTGTGATGAGGGCAATCGATTCGCAAGATCATGAAACGCAGTACTACGGGATTATTAAAAAAATCCTTGAATTCACTTTTGTCGCAAACAAGCCAATTCGAGCGGTATTCTTTGACTGCGAATGGTTTGATTCCATTCGTGGAATTCGAGTAAACGAATTTGGCATGGTCGAAGTAAAACACAAGGAACGGTTGAAAGGATTCGATTCATTAGTTCTTGCACACCAAGTAGAGCAAGTGTACTATCTACCTTATCCATGCAATAAATTCAAAGCTTGGTGGGTGGTACATAAGGTGAATCCTCGTGAGCGGTTATACGCTCCAGGAGATGATGATTATCACGACGAAGCTGAGGTTGATTGTGTCTACCAAGAGGAAGAGTTGTCAGACTCCTTCTCAGTCGAGCCCGGTGTAGGACTCGATAACTTAGTTGGAGACGCTCAAGATATCGAGGCTGGCACGGAAGCGGAAACAGAATCAGAATCAGAATCTGAAGATATCGATGACATAGTCGAACCTGCTGATTTGCGCAAACGAAAACGATATGCGCAACAAGAAGATCGATGGGCTGGTTTAAGGAGTAGGGTGCATGATCGTGATGTTGATGAATTTTGAAGTAACGTTTTATTCACTAATCTAACATTAATTTTGTATATTATCTTTGTATATTAATCATTTATTCCTTGCAATAGGATGTCGTCAAAGGGGAAGGGGAAGGGGAAGCCAGTGAGAGGGTTTGAGCCGCCAGCAGACCCTTGCTCAGGGAGCTCGTTCCGTTCTAGTCGACGTGAGCTCTTTCTGGCACACGCTCCACCCTCAGCTGTTGTGTGCTTTCAGCGGAGAGAGGTAAACTTTAGTTACTATAAAGTTATTTTTGAAATTGCAATTGTTATTAATTATTAATAAAGTCATTCCTTTTGTGCAGTCTGGCTCAGAGACTTCTGAGTCTGAGTCAGAGTCTGAGGCTAGGGGGCCGCTACAGGAGCCCGACTCAGAGGCTAGGGGGCCCTCTAGCGCTAGCCTCCCTTCGGAGCCGGCTAGCGCTAGCCTCCCTGGGCAGCCCTCTACCACTAGCCTTCCTGGAGGCTCCGGGGGGTCTGCAGAGCCTTCAGGGTCACAGGACGCGGCAGCGTCGCAGCAGAGGCGACGGACGAGGAGGACCCACTTTGCGGCTCCTCCTCCGGTTACTACTCAGCGGACCACGATCCGTCCCGTTGGAGACAGGTATAAAAACTGTAATAGTATACTAAATATTAGATGTTGTTTTTTCTTTACTTAATGATTTAATATATTTTGTAGATGTTGGTACGACTTCTCGTTCACGGGGGCCGAGAAGCACCACAGGCAGGTTAACAGTGTCCTCGGTGCTATCGTCAAGTTGCACTACCCCGGTGTAATTGACGGTTTTCCTGCCCTGTCGTGGGATGACTACGCTCGGGTCTCTCACCCGGTGCACGGCACGGTTCAGGGAGCCGTGTGGCATGATTTTATGGTAAGTTTAACTGTTTCGTTTTTTCAACTCCTTTGAATTCTTAATTGCATATCACTAAAATATTTGTTTGCTTAAAGTTGAGGTACCAAGTAGAGGAGCCGGGCATGGAGGACCACGTGAGACGCGTGTTCCATTACAACGCTCGGAAGCTCACGACGGCGGCGTTGTCATACGCCCGGATTCAGGCCGTCAACGCTTACTACAAGCGGCACCCCCGGGAGCAGGAGCAGGAGCAGCAAAGGGGTGTCTTTAGGAAGGACTCGGACTCCTACTTGACAGAGGAGCAGTACGCGGAGGTAAGTTTTTAATATTGTTAAATATTTACAATATCTACGTATGTTAACCGCGTTGATGAAAATGAAATATGTGCAGGTTAGTATTTCCTGGTTACAGGGTAACATCGAGGCGTACTTAGCTCTCTGTCGGTACTGGGCTAGCGACGCTTTTATCAACAAGTCCACGAAGGCTAGACAGTGCCGCATGGGGTCCGAGGGCAAGCACAACTATGGCGGTGACGGCTACTTGCGTTTGGCTAAACGCATGGTAAGTACCTTTTTATTTTATTTATGTGTTCTTAATATATTATTTATCTCACTAACACGGATGTACAGGAGCGAGAGCTGGGTCATGAGCCGACCCCGACCCAGGTTTGGAAGAGAGGTCACAAGGGAAGTGACCCTTCTCAGCCCGGGCAGTGTAGTCAGGTCGCAGCCGACCGACTGGTAAGTTTTCGAAATTCATCAATTTCATTATAACTAATACTATTATTGACATACTTACAAGATTTATTTGTTTTGTAGACAAAGTACGCGCAGGAGGTCGCGAAGATACACGGTGCGGATTACGATTGGGAAAGCGCGCCGATCGACCCCCAAGCCGCGTACGCAAGCGGAGGCGGGAAGGCCCACGGACGGTGAGTTCTTCGTGTGTTCCATTTCTTTTTCAATTAATCTTCTTCTACTTAGTGTTTTCATTCTTTTGCAGGTTTGCCATTTTCGATGGAGTTGTCGACTCGAGGTCGACGCGACCTTTGAGAGGCGCTTCATCGTCACAGGCTTCGACCGCTGGGACCAGTGGTCGTCTCTCGCAGACGCAGCTGGAGCTCCAGGCCATGAGGGAGTCGCTGACTCAAACTCAGGCAGAGCTGGAGAGGACGAGGGAGGAGCAGCAGAGGACGGCCTTAATGATGGCCCAGATGCAAGCAACGATGGCGGTAAGTAATTTAAAGTACCGTAGTTAAATTTCACAGCACTTAATAACATATATCTGCTAATATCTTGCAATGGCAGGCTCTTGCTCGACAAAGCGGTCAGGACATCCAGATTCCTACGCTTCCGCCACAGCAGACACCGGAGCAGGTAATATTGTCTATACCTAGGAGTTTGATTCCCTTTTCATTATGTTAAAAAGTTATTTGCATCACATTTAATCCTAATTATGATTCTTTTGCAGGGTTCCGGAACGCGTCGAGATCCCGGAGGCAGTGGAGGGGGTAGCGTGTAGACGGAGCAGGTGAGAAACTCTCTTTAAGTGTATCTAATCAAGCTTTAGTAGTTTTTGGCCATGGTAGAAATGATTAGTATATAGTGAATAAGTTGTTAGTGCTTGCATTTAACAAAAGGGCTAGTGATTATCGCTGATGTTTCCTTCTTATGTCGAAACTGATGTTCACTGAGTTAACAAAGGGCTAGTGCTTCCATTTAACTAGTGATATAGTACATTACTTCATTTGAAACTACATCATGCTTCCTTCTTTTGTCACTGATGTTCTTGGCCTCTTATGTTATCACTGAGTTGACATTGATGCTTACTAGTGATTATGTTTCTTTTGCAGGGATCCGGAACGTGCCGAGAAGATCCCGGAGGTAATGGAGGGGCTAGCGTGTAGCCCGGTGGTTGTTGATGTTGATTGTTGCAAATTGTGTTGTTGTTGATGTTTTGAACTATATATTGAAACTGTTATGTTGTGTATGATATTATTTGTTTGTTCTGTGTTCTCGCCATCGAGCGAGGTAGTCAGTTTCTGTTTTTAAAAAAAAATCGAAAACTTAACTTACGTCGGCTACGGGCAGGCCGACGTAAGTTAGCCCAGGTTAACTTACGTCGGTCAGGCAATACCGACGTAAGTTAAACCACTAAACTTACGTCGGTTTGACCAGGCCGACGTAAGTTACGGCACTTTACTTACGTCGGCCTGCCCAAGCCGACGTAAGTCCTCAGGCCCAGCCCAAGACCCATCTCGACACTTAACTTACGTCGGCTTCCGAAGACCGACGTAATTAAGTTAACTTACGTCGGTGGCCGACGTAAGTCACCTTAATTACGTCCAAATGGCTACGTCGGCTGAAAGCCGACGTAATTAAGGGAAAACCGACGTAATTAAGTTACTTACGTCGGTTTAAGACTTACTTACGTCGGCTTTGGCCGACGTAAGTGACCGTTCTTCCTGTAGTGACATGAGTAAACAACCAATACTTCCAGGCACAAGTCCTCGATTTGACTCTTGTTAGTTCCGAAACCACAACACCTTACGTGAGCACCTCACATAAGCATGATGCAAACCATAGTAAAAATATATCAACCATAACCACTAATACACACCAAAAACTTAGTACAAGAATACTAAGCAAACTTTCCATAGATGTAAATCAAGTTCGAATCAATTCAAAGTAAAAGCAGAAACATGGCGATCAAGCTTCGAACCTTGCCAAAGCTAACCGGACCTTGAACTGGAGCTTACCAAAACTAACAGGATCTAGCGCTGGAACTTATCAAAGCTAGCAGGACCTAGCGCTAGAGCTAAGCAAAACTAGTCGGACCTAGTGCTGGAGCTTACCAAAGCTAATCGGACCTAGAGCCAGAGCTAACAAAAGCTAGTCGGACCTTACGTCCGAACTTGCTGGAGCTACCCAAAACAAGCTGCACCTCTCGTTGGACCTTGTTGGAGCTCGGACCTTGATGATAAAGGTGTTTAGGTAGTATTCAAAACTTTTATCGCCGTGGCCAATGTATTCAACACACATAGGTCTCACACCTCTCCCACGATGTGGAGATCGACGCTATCATAGTGGGGCATCAAAATCGCAAGGGCAAGGCACGCTCGATATTTGCCCCTATTTGGAAGCTCCATCATCTGAGCGCCCAGTTGTGACATGGAGGAGGCACCGTACATCGCTCTGCAGATGGCAATCCCGAAGGCACGGAGCCCCTGCGGCTCCGCCATCGCCTCCGCATAGCGATGAGAAGCCTCATGGAGCTTGGCCATGAGGGTGGCATCATTAAACATGCCGACCCCCAGTCGACCAAGCATCCGGTCGCACACTTCCATCATCGCGTCCCGAACCATAACGACCTCACGTTGAATGGTGGCGAAGCGAGTCAGAATCTCCCGAAGGCGGGCGTCCGACTCTACGCCCTGAGGGGATGAACCGAGCATGGCCCTGCAGACGATGAAGACGGAAGCACAGAGGGCCTCGAGCTCCTGGGTGGCTCGTGCCGCATAATCACAAATGGCGGCGACCATGGAGTGCAACTGCATTGACTCCATGCACGCCCCCTCAGGGTCCGCCCAGGCAGCTTCCGCATCTGCCCTGTCCTGCACGAGCTCCTCAGACAATGTGTTCCACTCACCTTGCGTGAAACTCAGACCGCCTTTGTGAGGGAGTTGCGCCCTCACGACAGACTCCTGGGACAACGCATGTGAAAAAGATCGGGGTAAAACACGAAGGCAAACACAATAGACATCCAAGAAAAGTTACCTTGCTGGCGGAGGTCGTGTCACTCAGCCGCTCCAGGACCTTAAAGATCATGTCGCACCCCACCTGAAGTCTCGCCCTCGCACCAGCGAGTTGCGAGCCGAGGATGAGGGCATCTTCAAGGACACCCTCCCACCAAGCAAACTCCATGGCCTCGCCTACATCGGAAGCATCCCCGGTCTCAGAAGGTGGAATTTGAGGACTGTCGGCACCTTCGATGCCCGTAGCCTCACATTCAATGGGCGTGAGGGCAAATGCACTAGGCCGCGACAACAAAGTGACGTCGTTGACCCCCTTCTCAAAAGACCTCAGCAACTCCGCAAAGATCGTCTCTAGAGTGTCTGACTCATCAGCAGGCTGCCACACCGATGGACCTAACAAGGCACCCTCGCCGGCCGTCGGGACAATGTGTCTCGCCAGACCAGCCACCAGGGATGACGGTAGAAGACACAGCTCTGCCACCCCAGAAGTCGCCAACGAGGACGACGACAAGCTCTCTAGTCGAGACGGGGATATCACCAAACTCGGGGGAACTCGTCCTGATGGTCGGGCCGCAAGACTAGAGCCCCTCGCTAGAATCGTGACACCAGGATGATACTCCCTGTCATCGAAGAAGGAATCATGGGAAGAAAAAAGAAATGCAAATAGGAGATAGACAGATCCGAAGAAACCCCAAACTTGGAGGAGCGGCGAGGATCAGGAAGTTCGAGGCCCCCAGACAGGTTCCCAACCCTGACCATGTGTCACGGAGAAGGTAAAAGGGCAACCATTGTAGGAGCCGCGACAATGATAGCGGATAGTGACGAATCATCCTCCACGCTAATGGTGGCCCTCTTCGCGGCACGGTCATCCCCAAGCTCAGCCCCCTGCTTCAACCATGATGACATCAAGAAAAACCAACAGTTATGCAAAAACTCTCTCTTTCCATTACCTAACGGTTACACTCCTCCAGGCTTCACTGAAGAAGTGGAGAGGGGTGCAAGGCCTGGATATGATGGGTAAGGAGGAGGAGGCTAACATATGAATCGGGGCCTTTTTATAGCACTCGGGGGGAGGTTATGCAAAGCGAGTGCTATTAGATGTGTGTGCTGTGGGTCGTGGCATTAAGACACCATGGCCCATTAGTAACGCATTGTTGAAGGCACATGGACCAGGAGCACCAGAGCATGCGCCATGCTTCCCTACCCCCTTGTAACTGGCAGCACTTTGGAGATCTCGTGAAAGAGAGATCTCCAGATTGTGGCGGCTCTAAATTCTGCCTGGCGGCTGCCTCCTCGTAACCGGCATTGAGTCCAAGTCATACAGCATCCCCGCGTCTCACCCTTGCGCTCGTGGGCCGCGACGCTTTCACACAAGCGGGCCCAGTAAGATGGGTAAGTTTTCCGGGTCACTTTTGGGTCCAGTGTTGAGTTTGGGATGCCTACCTGTTTAACAGGGCGTTGTGTTGCTACACCAAACAAAACATGGAGTGAGGGATGAATGACTCGAGATGGTCAGCGTAAGTGCATACTTGGGTTTCTAGCTCCCACGACATCTGCAACTATTACTGTCTAAGTCTTAGCTTCGCGACTCTTTAGTTTCCCAGTCATGGGGTGACTCTCGGCCGTCCGGGTCTTTTGGGACCCAGGAGCTATGATGATTTCCCCAGGCGGATTTATAAAATTCGAAAAATCTTGTCGTGATGTACCACCATCGTTGACAGTCAGCGGTGGATGTGTTCCGGTCGCTCCATAGGATTGGTTCGACCGGGTTTTACCTAGATTACCCGTTAATAGCTCACTGAGCGGAGGATTTTTCACCCTACCGTGGGACTTCCTGGTCTGCTCACCCCTCAGGGCACACGAACGGCTCACCGGCGGGGCACATTTTTTGCGGCTAATAACCTGACCTCATAAGAGGCTCAAGGTCTGCACGCGTTCTCAGCTAACAACAATGGGGTGCTTGCGCCTCATCCAAATTAGTTCGAGCTGCTAGTGGTCAGGCGTGTAATTGAATTGATACTAACACGTTTTTGAGCTCTTGTTTTTTAGGGTCCCCAACCAACCTAAGACCAGCTCTAAGAAGACTTGGATGAAGGCTCGGGGGCTACTGACAGAGTTCTATACCGGGGTACCAAACATAAGAGAACTGATGGTACTTGACCACTATGCGGCTACCGACTGAAGCTACTCTCCGATCGAGGAGGGACCCACCACTAAAGACACGACCATGTGAGGTCGAGGTATTTAACCCGCCCAAGTTCCGGCTACGAGGTTGAGCAAACGATTGCTCCCAGGCTCAAGCCTGGTAGAGGCGGGTAGTTGGGGGCATTTATGATGGACTGTGGGTGTGGTAATTTTTGTAGGGGGGAAGCACACGCGATGTGACCTGTTGCTGATAAGCATGACAACTATCCCATATGTTGTTAGAAGGGCGGTAACTTAACCCTGAAGACAATGCCTTGGAGATCACGAAGAAGCCAAGACCGAAGTTTTTGACAGACATGATACATAGATCGAACACAGTAAAATTGGCCCTACTATGAGGAATGTCAGATGGATAGGGCCACCACGCACCGCTATAAAAGGGCCCCCAAGGCCTTTAGCGAAGGGGCGCGAATTCACTTTGTATTCGCGGTTACTATACACATTTTACTTTTTGCATTACCTTACGCATTTACTTATGCACTTTTCCTTTGGTGCTCTTGCATCCTTTTCCTTTGATGCACTTGAGTTTGTGTTTTACTTTCTTACGCTTGTGTGTGTTTAACGTTTAAAAATTACTTTCGTAGATGTTCTTACATTCTTAGGGTTCATATACTTGGACCACACCTGCTTGTAAATTGTTCTCTCGGCTTTTGAGGTAACAAAGATCACGGAAGACTCCCGCTGAACGTAGGGCCTTTTTTTCCCAAACCAGGGTAAATGTCTTGTTCTTTGCAGGCTAGCCATATGGAGACGAACGTGATTCAATAGATTGTACTAGTCGGTTTATGAAATGCCAACAGTTGGCATGCCAGGTAGGGGAATGCTATTGCGCGTTCTCATCAGCTTTGTATGGCTTCATCGACACCATGGAGCATCGCTGGCAGCCCTCAGGGGCTCATCAGCGGCGACATCAACGGAGACGTCCGGAAGGCACCCTCTGGAGGAATGGACGACGACACGTCGCCATCCCTCTTCGGGATACTAGAAGATACTGTCGGATGCTATCTCAGCTTCGACTCCGGCACCGAGGTCAGCGATAATTTTTGCTGGAAATGCCACCCCACGAACACCGGCGGCGGCTTACAAACACACTCACAAGCTGCATCCCCGCAACACGGGACGCGGCGTCGGGAGCTCAGAAAGCAACCTGCACGCGGTCCCATCCCAAGCAACCACTTCTGGCCAGGATACACCGTGCTCAATTCCGAGCAGACATGCCCAAAACTAGATGAGATCGCGTTTCGGACCAATTCTCGTCAGCGCACCGATCCAGACGAGATGCGCCCTCACGCACGCTCCGCTTGGACCGGCATCACCACTAGCACCTCTTGCGCCCCTCATTCTGAATTGGTAGGCTGGAACACCACGAACGCCCATAGCGGTGTACAATCACACTCACTGATCGCGTGCCCACAACAGGGGATGCGGTGCCGGGAGCTTGGAAAGAAACCTGCACACAATCTCGTCCCCAAAAACCACATGCAACCGAGGCACGCTGCGCTCGATTTCGAGCATATACACCCAAAAATGGGCTAGACCGCACTCCGAATCCAGATCCGTCACCGCGCTGGTCCAGACGTGGTGCACCTTCATGTGGCACAAAGCGGCGACAAAAACATGCAAGACCAAGAAAACTGCGCACCTATGTGATGGTTGTTGGAGTTGGCCAGCTAGTAATCGCCACAATTTTTGCCTCATCCATCTCAATTTCCTGCGATGAAATGACATATCCAAGAAAAGAGACTCGATTGGTGCAAAAGATGCACTTTTAGAGGTTACCAAACAAACGTGCATCTTTCAGGACAATAAAAACATCACGTAAGTGAACAATATGTTCGCCATATGACTTGCTGTAAATGAGGATATCATCAAAGTAAACTACCACCAATTTTCCAATAAAAACACGTAAAACTACGTTCATTAAGCACATAAAAGTACTAGGTGCATTAGTTAAACAAAAAGTCATGACTAACCACTCATAAAGTCCAAACTTGATTTTAAATGCAATTTTCCATTCATCTCCTAGTGTCATTCTAATTTGGTGCTAACCACTACGCAAGCCATTTTTTATGAAAATGATAGCACCACTCAATTCATCAAGCATATCATCTAAGTGAGAAATAGGATAACGATATCAAATAGTGATGTTATTAATCACTCAACAATCGACACATATGCGCCAACTACCATCTTTCTTAGGAACCAAAAGAGCAGGAACGGAACAAGTGCCAAGGCTGTCATGAATTTACCGGCATTCCGAAAGATCTTGGACTTGCCACTGAATTTCTCTTGTCTCTTCTGGATTCGCTCTGTATGTTGTATGATTTTGTAAAGTTGCTTTTGGAATCAAGTTGATCTTGTGTTCAATGCCTCTCATGGGTGGTAAACCAGGAGGTATCACAGGGGGAACTACATCTGCAAACTCTTGCAAAAGGTTTGCAATAGTTGAGGGCAATGAAATAAACAATTCATAAAGTGAAAACATAGCTTCTTTGCATACTAAATCATAACACATCTCCTTAGCACTGGGGCAGACCCAGGGGGTATGCTGGGCGGGCCCTGGCATAACCCGAGCCCAAACCCAGCAAAGCATAGACGGAGATAGCAACGTACGCAAACACGATCACGGCGATGCAGCAAGGCAACCACGTACGGGAGTGGCAAACGCGATCAAAGACAGGCAGCTAGAAACGTACGATCAGATTGGAAGGAGGTAGAGATGTATGATGTACGCTAATACGTGAATAGCTACAGGGAGGCGAAGCTGCAAAAGGGGCAATATATAGTCGCTCCCATAAAAGCTCGCCGCCTACGCCCTCATCTGGATGTATGGCCAGATCAAGATTGTGCAGCATCACATGACACTCTCAGCGTCTTGCCGTCGTAGATGGTAAGAACCGGCAATTTTGTGTTCTGCTCATTTTTATATTTTTTTTGGTATGACAGTATGAAGGCTTCATGTTCTTTTCATTTTGCATTATTATTAGTATTTTATTCATGTATCACGAAAAGGGACATCTACAATCTCTTTATATTATAGATCAATTCGACCAATATAATAATTGATATCATATATACAGAATATAGTGAGACTTTTATCATCACACATTGAATTTTTCATACTTACATGAACATTAGTTTTATTCAAATGGTTCAATTATGAAGTGAGTCGGATACATTGCATCTTTTTTTTTAATAAGCACGTGGTCAGAAGACAGCTGCTTTACTTCAAATCTTACCCCATATCTGATTGAATCGGTTACATCTACTTAAATTCAACATTATTACCAAAATTTACAAATATATTATAATTTCTTTTATCACTTCGGTAAATTCTTTCATCAAATTGAGTGTAATTTTTTACGGCATACGTTTAGTAAAATCCACAGTCCGGCATACCCTGTAGTAAAATCCTAGGTCCGCCACTGCCTTACCATCAAATAAATCAGCAAAGTTAGATTTAGTTGTGAGCAACGACGGTGATTTTAACTTAATGAAATGTTGTTTTTCAGATTCTAGTATTGTTGCTTTATCATCATGAATTTTACTCTTCTCAAAATGCACAATTTTAGCAAGAGTCATAGGAAGCAAAGTGATTTTCTTTTCTTTATGCATGAGAGTATATTTCTTAGTTCTACCATGATGAATAGCATATGTATCAAATTCCCAATGATGACCCAACAAAAGAGAACAAGCATCCATAAGTACGACATCAAAATCAGCAAAATCATTGTAAGAACCAATAGAAAAATGTACTCCCGCTGTTTGTGTTACCAGGACCTTACAGCTGTTATTGAATGTGGTATGGATGAGGGTGTGCTCTTGTTGTCAATCCAAGTTTATTGACCACTTATGTGTCCACCAAGTTGTTGCAGCTTCCTCCATCAATTATAGTATGTACACTATAGTCCTTGATAACGAGAAACATGTGAAAAAGATTGTGTCATTGTTGCTTGTCGTCCGCCTCAACTTTGGAGCTCAAATCATGCTGCACCATTATGCTCCTATAATTCTCCGTCGCTGCTGTACCAAGTACTTCTTCATCGGAGCTATAGTGGTCGTCATTTGGGCCTACAACGTTAGTAGCAAGAGAATATTCATGTTCAACATTCGAAGTACTATCATACCCACCATCGTCGCGTTCTATGTATGCTCTCTTGCTCGGGCAATCTTTCATCATATGACCAAGCAGCGGTGGCACTTGATGTCAGAAGTGCGAATCGTAGAAGGGGTGGAAGACGTAGGTTTGAATGATGTCGTCTTGCTGTCCTCCAGCACGTGAGAAGGTGGAGCAACAGGTGTAGTTCGTTGGCCACCATTGGATGGTGTAGTGGTTGCATGAAAACTCGAAGATGATGCTGTTTTGGATGGTATAGATGTCGAACGTTGCATGAAGGTGGTCGTCGTGCGTTGTATTGGTGGCCCTACATTCTATTTCTGCCAACATAGCAAGCTAAAACCATTTGTTAACAGTATCATATTCCTTATAATAAACAATGTCCTGAATTCACACCTCAACCCTCCATAAAAACGAGCTATTTTATCATCCATGTCCTCTACAACACTGCAGCGCAACTTAACCTTTTGTAACTCTTGATAGTACTAATATACTTACATGTTACCTTGGTCTAAGCGCTGTAATTTTTTGTGAGCAACCCGCTGAAAAGTAGGAAAAAATCGAACACGCGTAGGTTCCTTTAGTCTATCCAATATTGGAGAATCAGTTCTAATTTTAACAAGTTCATTCCACCATATGATAGCAAAATCCTTAAACTCACTAGTGGCTTCACAAACTCTATGTTTTTCAGGAACAAGATGGGCATTAAATTTTTGCTCTACTGTCATCTCCCAATCAAGATAAGCCTCAGCATAATAAGCACCAGAAAAATAGGGTATAGTAAATTTCACTTTAGCAAAAGGATCACCAGGAGGGTGATTATAAACTTTATGATGATCATTGTAATTGTAACAATTATTACCTCCCATACCTCAATGGTAATGTGGAAGTGGTGGATGATTATTGTATTCTTTCATATCATAAGCATCATCTTCACGTCCCTTAGAAAGAGGCAGCCGAGCCTCAAAAGTATCCATCCGAACAGCAAGATCAACAATTTGGCGAGTCAAGTTCGCTAATGACTCCTCCTTTGATACGTGGTTTTTGGAGAAGACATCTACCATGTCTTTCACCATGTTACGTAACTTAGCATTTTCATCATCTCCTAACATTGTTAGTAGTAAACAAAAGACAACAATAAGATATTATCCCTATCAACTACAAAGGATGGTGGCAATGTGAAGAGTTGAAGGAGACAGTCTCACTCTCTCAAGCGTCTTACCACGCTCTTGCAAGTGTTATTACTGACACAGCAGGTGGTGTGGACGGTGAGACAAACCAATGTAGCGTGAAGTGATTGCAAAGGTACCTGTTTTGCTCAAGAGAAAAGTGTAGCTTGAATGGAACAATATGGTGGCTAATGAGCAAAAAATGTTAATAGTAAAACAAAATTGAACAAAATTTCAATGTCAGAATTTGTTGTTGGTTAACCAAGTGCTCTAGGCGTAGCACAACACAAGGAAGTAGCAAGGCAAAAGAAAGACAGAATGATATAACCAACAATCATGACACATGTGGTATAGGCCAATATATTTGTGCTCTTCAGTATTTTTCTTTTTTGTAATATTTTTTGATATTTTTTCTTAGGAGCACGAAAATAGGAAGCACACAAATTTGTAGCTCAATTGAATATACTATGCGGCCTATAGAAAAATAGGAAAATTATTTAAAATTCATGCTGAAACTTTGGAGGTCGGATAGCCTATCTTTCGAGGGGAATTTGGCCAATCTAATTACGCCAGTGCGACAAAATTGCGGAAAATCGGATGCAAAATTTCGCTTATCAATTTAAAAAAATCGTCCGATTTCGAGTTCGTACGCAAAAGGTATGGCTGTTTTAAGGTAGGTTTTCTGAGTTATGGTTTTTGGATGTTGATTCCAACTCAGTTTTAGAACAGATCTCATAATCGGATGTGAAAACGATCAGGAATTTGCAACTGCGACTTTGGTATGGTGTTTGATAATTCAAAGAGGACTGGCACACTGGTTTTTCACCTAATCTAGGGCTGGTGATGCGGGAGTTTACGCAAGGCAGCTAGCTAGGGCAAACTGATGATCGTGGTGGATCAGTTTGTTGTTTAGGGATTGTGAAATAGATGATGAACAGCAATAAAACAAGGAAAAAAAACGATAACTACGACCCAAATACACAAAGCTAACCAGCAACAAGACTCGACCACACGGATGCAAACTCAACAAAGCAAACTGAAAAATGAAACTGCAGGCATGCACTATAGGCTAGGAAGCGGTAAAAATGATATATTTTTGTGGTTTTTCTGTGGACTCTAGGTATGAAAAACAAAACTAATCAAATGGAAAACAAATATACCTCACGAGTAACATGGAAATATGATACCAATTTGTGAGACCTAGGTGCTGAATAAATTGGCAATTATGATAAAATTGAGGGTTTATCTGCAAAGTTTTGAATATACCTAAGAAACTTAGTTCGAACTGTTCGATCTTTTCATATGAGCATTCGAGAGTAACAATTACCTTCAATTTGAACTGCACATCACACTTGCACTGTCCGAACTTTTCACAGTGTATCGAGAGTAAATGTTACCTTTTAATCAGTTCGGATTGTCCAAACTTTCTCAATGCGTTCCATGAGTAATAGTTATTGCTCTGCGCATTTCAGACTGCCCAATCTTTCTGATTATCTTTGGTTGCTCTATTTTTCATTTACAATATTTCGAACTTTCTTTTTAGCTTATCAAAAGTTCTCTTAGAACTTTTGGACTATGTTCTTGATGCGTTTTGGCTAATCAAGGTGGATATTATTTTTCTAAGTTGTGCAGCATGCTTATGTGAGGTGCTCACATAAGGTGTTGTGGTTTTCGGACTAACGAGAGTCAAGTCGAGAACTTGTGCTCGGAAGAATTGGTTGTTTGTTCATGTGCAGATGTTGTTTGAGATCATGACTTTGCTGGTGATGGTGATCTATTGAACTAGTATTAGGGAGAATATGAGGTTCAACAACCAAGTTCTGGAAGATTTGTGGTTGAGTTGATCGGGAGGTCACGCAACATGTTTGGGTCAAGAACAATGCATATGAAGGTATCGTGTACGTTCTGGAAAGTGTTTGCATGTGTGCAAGGGGTCCATGGACATGGCAACATTGTTCCAAGGCGTGGAGATGAGTTATGGGCATGAAGATATGGCTGCAAAGGTCTAACCTGCTAGATTATGCGCTCAACTGTGGCTGAGATGGTTATAGTTCATTTATGGAAAGTTTCGAGTTTATTTTGGTTAGATTTTATGTTGAGTACAAAGTTAAGTTGTTTTAGGAATGTGTGAGATGTTATTAAGGTGTTTGGAAGTCTTAATATTGCTTCAATCTGCGTATGGAAGAGTCTTGAGTAGTTATGGAAAGTTTCGGTTCAATCCAAGTGGGAGTAGGAAGTTCTAGTTGGATTGGAGTTGCCTAAGGGCTGGTTATATAAGCAAGGGGGCCAGGGCTCATGGAGAGCACGACTTATGGTTGTTATTATTGTGTTTCATTGAATAAAAATTGTAGTTTTATCAGAGATTTTGTGCCTTGTTCGTCCGACTTGTTTTTGGCATGTTTTCACGTCGAGTTTATGTGCAGCACGACGTTGATTTGATGCTTTGATCATAAATCGAGTTTTATAGATCCACTTGCAGTGATTCTTTTTGTGTTAGATTCAAAACTGAATTATCTATCTTTTGACAAAATTTCACGGTTATTGGTTTAGTGGATTTTGATCTACACGAGTTTCTTTGCAACGTAACAAATCTGTTTTCCTTCTGTTAGAACAGATAAACCTTTGTCTAGTATTTTTGTCATAACTTGAGTTTTACTCGACGGTTTTTTGTGATTCTTGTTTTAGTGTCTTTTTAACTTGATTCTCTACAATCTATACTAGTTTTATAATGGTTATACATGTTTATATCTGTCGCACACACGGTTTCTTTATCAGATTGATTTCTACCAAGAGGTTTTGGTTGCTTCTGCATAAAAGTTGTAAATCTAACATTCACCCTCCTCTGATAGATTTTTACATGCTCTTCGATCCTACAACTGGTATTAGAGCCACAGTGGTCTAACTTTTTTTTTGCATGTGTTTTTACGTATCAACATGGAGAAATACTCTGGAAAATCTTGTGTGTTCGATGGTATTGATTTTCAGGTTTGGAAGGCTCGCATGGAAGCATACATACAAGCATAGGGCTTCGCCATATGGGAAAAGATCTTCAAGCGCTTTAGCATGCCATCAAACTATGAAGTAACGGTTGAAAATATGAGAGACATTGACAACAACAATAAGGCGGGCAACTTGATCATACAAGGATTGACTCAAAGAGACTTCGATCGTGTTGCACACCTCTGATCTGTGTATCATGTGTGAAAAGCTTTATGCAACTACCACGAAGGATACAACAAATCAAGGAGGTACATCAAGATATGTTCAAAAAGGACTACATGCGCTTTGAGATGCAATCCAGTGAGTCAATAGATGATTTCTTTGCTCGCTTTAATAAAATTCTTTAGGAACTTGTGTAGTGTCAATATTACTTTTTTCAGATGCTAAAAATGCTAGGCAATTGTTAAATGCATTAGACATGTCAATTTTGGAGATGAAAGTTACTTCTATTCGTGAATCCATTTTCATGAGTACACTTACTTTAAATATGCTATACTCTAAGTTGAAAACTCATGAACTTGACATAATATCATGAAAAAACCCCAACAAGTCTTTTGCATTTGTTTCACAATGTGACATGCCTAGTTCTAGCCAATCTTCATCATGTGATACACTTGCTTTGTTGTCCTCTCTATCCCTTGAACAGATTGAAGAGTTTCCAGAAGAGGAGCTAGCACTTCTCTCTACTCGATTCTCAAAAGCATTGCAAAATAGGAGAACTAGAATGAGAGGAAGTGGTGGTTCACAAAGATGCTTTGAATGTGGTAAGACAGTACATTTTCATATAGATTGCCCTAACCATTCAGGTCCTACTATTCGTGATGAAAAGCAAACAAAAATCAAGTCCTCATCTGCCAACAACAACAAGAAAAAGAAGTGTTTTACAAAATGCCAAGTGGTGGACTATCTTCTCTCCACACTTCAAGAATACAACTCGAGCGATGTAGACACCAGAAGAGATGAAGATGAATACAATTTGGCAACTATGTGTTTCATGGCGAGCAACTCAAGTTAAGCATGGATGAGGAAAAACAATTTACTGACAATAATGAGGTATGTCTAGGGATGGCAACAGGTAAAAAATCCGTGAATAGTGACTTTGGAAACCCGTATCCGTTGGGCAAAAACCATACCCATATCTGTTACCCACAATGGGTACAATCCGCTACCCGAATCCGTTACCCGAAAAATATTAACAAAATAGAGTACAATGCATACGAATTTCTACGACAATTCAATACATAATAAAACATGTTCATTATATTGTCCAACAAATAACACAATAGTCTATGAAACATCCATATATATATATATATATATATATATATATATATATATATATATATATATATATATATATATATATATATATATATATACATACATACATACATAAATACATACACACATACATATATATATATATATATATATATATATATATATGAAATTTTAATGGACCCACATGTCAATGTGGGTACGGATATACGGGTTTGGATGTGAGATTTTTTATCTGATAATAAATACCCATTGGGTATAACCTGTTACCCAAACCCATACCCGCGGGTTCATATTTGTACCCAAACCCGTCTATATCGGGTCGGGTATCCACGGGTATACGGGTAATGGATACCCATTGCCATCCTAGGCATGTCCATCATGTGAAGAAATGTGTGATGCTATTTCTTGTGCCACTAACTTTAAAAAAAGGACATAAAACTTAGGAATAATTCTGCTAAAATTGAATCACTAGAATCTAAAATTAACGGCTAAAATCTTTGATTCCTAGTGATGATTCTTGTTCCTCGTGTGAATTAATCTATGAACAAGTGTCCTCTCTAAGAAGTGCACACAGATCCACAATTGATAAACTTGAGCTTGAAATTGTAAAGAACAGAAAGCTTGCTGCACTTAATGATAAGAATATTGAAAACCACATGCATATGCCACTTTGCATTTTCATTGAACTTTGTCAAACTCTTGACCCTTTTGAAAGACTTGCACGAAATCTTTGATTAGGAATTTCTTGTGCACTCCACCATATTCCATGATTTTCGCACATCCACCATCAAAAGATACTCCATGCAAATTCTTCAAAATACACTTTGAAAAAAAAAAGTGAACAAAAAGGAGTAGAAGGCATGGCTATAAGAGCTCTCAAACAAAAAGAGAGAATAAAAAAACAGAGAGAGCCATAAGTAGCCATGCTTCATCCTTGCACAATGAAAAAAAAAAGAGTGATCAATTAGGAGTCATCATCACCATTCTTCATCCATAATAAGTGCAAAAGAATTTATTTAGTCAATGGTTTTTGTTGCATGGTCTTCTCATGAGGATCTTGTTTTTGACTTAGTAACATATGAATTGCAAGTGAGCCACTTTCAATCCTTACCAAGCTCCACAAAAAGCCTATTTAGTTGTAGGAAAAGAAGTGGCAACTCATGCCAAGGTGAGGACTAAACACATTGAGAGACGAGAGCATTCTCTTGAGGAGCATGGCAATATCTTTTTGACTTAGGAAAATATAGCAATTTCCAAATTTATTTCAGTAGGAGGAGTCCAGGTGAACTACATTCAAGCAGTTCCATCTCTCAAACAACCAAGATAATGTGCTAGCCACATATCAAAGGTTCTTGAACAAAGTTATGTGTTGAAATGTTTTGTATACATATTTCGTACTTGTAGCTGAATTATGATATCACTTAGTTCTTCTTGCCTTCACTCGAGGACAGGTAAAGGACTAAGTGTGGGGGAGTTTGTTGACGGTCCTTAATTGCCAAATCTAACCGTGAATTCCCTGCATAAAAGCTATGGATTCGACAACCAACATAGTGGTAGTAGTTATTTACTAACTATCTCCACAAGTGTTGGTGCAATTGTGTATGCAGGTGAATTGTGCCCATACTTAGAGGTATTTACGGGGACCAATACAAGAAACACCTTCCGATCAATCAAGCGCAAGCACGAGGATTCTTGGGCCCATTCGGAGGAGAAAACCAACTAAAAATGAGGGAAATCACCCATACCCATGACGGGGCCCCATAAAACAGCCTCTCGAACGAAAAACACCGCAGTTGGGGCCACCAAAAAGTCAGCCAAAGTTCCAGTTCGGCCGACTAGGTAAACGCGCCAAACATAGTCATCCGCCATGTGTTGGCTCCTCACGACTTGGAGATCATGATGGTGACTGATTTCCTCGTTTTTTCTAGCGCCAAACCAACCTTTGGAGGGTATAAATAGGAGGTAGGGGTCTCCCTCACTCAACACACCAAAAGCTTGAGTCTAGTACTCCACTCCAAAGTGTAGTGCTGTCCAAGTGATTAGAAAATAGGGAGAGAGTGAGAAAGAGGAGGAGGAGGAGGCTCCAACTTGTCGGGCTTCTTCCACTTAAGGATAGGGTTCGGGCTTGTTGAACCCTCTCCACCTTTGTACCTCGATAGTTCTTTCCATCTAAAGTAAGGAACATGATTTCCATTTGAGTACATTTATTTAATTCAAGCATGTTAATTCCTTAAATGCTTGTTTGTTCATTACTATATTCATTTAGAGGCCCTAGTCTTTGCTAGAGAGGTTAGGGAAGTAATCGATAGCATAGGCGTGGTGTCTAGGCTTGACATTACCTTTGATTATCTCGTATTACGCGGGTTGTAGAGGTAGGCGGTAGGTGGTGACAGCCCTATCCATCTATTGTAATCCTCCACGTTCGACTACGACGTGGGCTCTTGGCGGGAGTCGCCTGGCAAACCAGGGTAAGCTCATGCCCAATACAAGCTACTATTGGTCGATTTGCTTTGAATTAGAAAACCCTTCGCTTAGGAAATCCACACTATCACTTGCCTACCACCAAACTTTGTGTTCTTGGGTGAACCAGTTAGAGGATTAGCACACACGTTCCTTGGATTCGATATTGTCGAAGTGTAGACTAAGACACTTCCCCCGGTACTACTAAAATGTATTCTGAGGAAGTTCGTATTCTATTGGGGCACGCGTAAGATTATGAATGAGATGGTGATACAGAGGATTTTTACATGGTTCGGGCTGCCAGAGCATAATACCCTACTCCACGGGGTGGTTGTTGATGAGTTTGAGTGCGTAGTATGCGTGTGAGCTTCCTTGGTCCTACTATTGTGCGGTGTAGCCCTTTTATATGCTAAGGACTGGCAGTTACATGTTTTCCTGGCCCGACAGGTGGCCCCAGTTGTAATTAATCACCTATACACGATCTACATGTATAAACTGTGATTAATAGTATGATAACACGCCTTAATAATAGTGTTACTGGTCTTGATAGTCCTCTGATTGCATGTCATTAATATACCATTAATGATGTGTTAACTAGGCCTTGTAACAACTGTTTTAATAGCATCTTGAATGTTTGTGTCACTGGAGATCCAACAGTCTTCCCGTTGCAAGCCTAGGTCTAGAGGTTCGACACATGGCATCTCTGGAGCTTCCCTCTATGGGGAGGCAGGTCCAGAGCTACTAAACATGTGGCAGCACCGGAGCTTCCCTCTACTGGGGGTTAGGTCTGGGGCCACTGGACACGTGGCATGACCGGAGCTTCTCTATGGAGGGAGATAGGTCCGGCCTTGTGATACATGTGGCAGCGCCGGAGCTACCCATCGAGGGAGGCAGATCCAGTGCGACGGGGCATGTGGAACCTTCGGAAGTCTTCAACTCGGATAGGTGGAACTCCATACTTTTAATCACAGTAAGATTGGGTACCTGGTATCCAGGGTACCCACAGATACCCTTGGGAATACTTTTTAAGGGGAAGTGCTACAACGGTTTCTCCGTGCACTTGCTGATTTTTGTCTGTCTGTGACAGCCGTCAACAAGCATTTCTGGTGCCGTTGCTGGGGAACAGTTGTTGTTGATCTTCAAACCTTGTTCACCCTCATATCTATTTTTTATCTTTATTCCTTACCTTTCCACCATCTAAACTATGGAGCAACCCACCATTCTTTCTCTATTTGCTCCTAAGGGTGAGTTTTGTGAGCCTCCGCCATCGGCGATCCCATTTGCTCAACTAGCTATGGACTCCACCCTGGCTTTATAGCCATGGTTCCGGAGCAATCCTTCTCAGAGATGGATTGTGATAATCCTTACCATCACCTGCGAGAGTTTGAGCAATTGTGTTCATGCCTTCTAATTAAGGGCATGCCACAAGAAACCCTTAAGTGGAAATTGCTTCCCTTTTTCCTCAAGGGAAGAGTGAAGCAGTGGTACACTCATACTGTTAGGAGTGCAAATGGAAAGTGGAAAGAACTTTGACAAACTTTTTCTTGCATTCTTTCAACTCTCCCAAGTTGCCTCTCTACGAAGGGAAATTCTCAACTTTCAGCAAATTGAGAAGGAATCTATAGGTGAAGCCTGGGCTAGATTCTCATTGCTAACCAAATCAAGCCTTGACTTGTCAATTCCCAAACATGTGTCATTACAACATTTTTGTTTCGGGCTTGACAAGGATTCTGCCCTATACATCGACATAAAAGTTGGAGGCTCTTTACTCCATAAGACACAGATTGAAGGAAGGAAAATTCTAGACCGCATTCTAGAAAATACATCCTTCATCGCCAGTCTTCATGAACCTCCCCAAGATGAAGCTGTGTCAAGACATGAGGATCACCCCATAGTCACCCTGGAACCCATACCATGTTCATCTCAAGTTGAGACTATGAAATCCTCACCCGAAACAAAGACGTCAAAGGAAGAAGAAATTTGGCCTTCGCAGTTTCCATTATGCTTTGTGGAAGATATATTTGAAGATTTTGGAAATACCTCAAAGTATTTTTATGGAAGGAAACCATCATTATATCCCTCACTCCTTGCTCTGCCCAAAGGAAAATTTCTTCAGGAAACGATCAAGGAGTTGACCTCAATCATGAGTAGGGAATGGACGGCGGAGCTTGAGCTTTCACCTGAAATTATTCAGGTAAACTCACCCTCAGCAACCATTCGATGTCTTATTCGAGAGGTAATGGTGAACGTCCTTTATAATCCCATGGTGGATCCGAAAATTGTGCTTTAGTCATTTTGGGTGATCTACCCTGGGCTCCAACAAGAAAATCCTTCAGAGACTACTATGGAAACGTCAAGGAAGGATATGGTATTTTGCAAAACGTGTCTATAAAACACGAGAACATCGAGTTCTTCCTTGATTTTCATATCTTCAAAGTCCAATACTTTGATGTAATGATAGGGTTATCCATTGAGAAATTACTCATGGATGCACCCTCAAAAGGCAGCCTAGATGTTAAACTCAGAGGGAGAAAGTTTCCCATTCCCATTTTGCGATCCAAGAGCACAATAGAAGAACCTCCCCCATAGAGTGAGCCAATCGAGGAAGCCATGGCCCTTCAATTCTTAGAACTTACTGAAAATGAAGAAGAAGAACAATTCATCCAAGAAGAGGATGAATTGCAGGAGACATTTGATTTGCACAAAGAAGAGCCATCACAAAAGCCCCCGATTGAGTTGAAAACCCTACCTCCAGGCCTAAGCTTTGCTTTCCTACACGGTGATGCGGAAGCTCCTATCATCATAAGTGACAAGCTTTCACAAGACAAAACTACCAAACTCATGATTGTCTTAGAAAAGCATAGATACGTCCTAGGCTACTCACTCCAAGACCTTAAGGGGATCAGCCCTGCTCTTTGCACCCATCGCAATCCCACTGACCCTCTTAGCACACCGTCTAGGGACCTCAAAGGAGGTTGAACAATGCTATGTGGGAGGTTGTCAAGAAGGAGGTCTTAAAACTCTTGCATGCCAGGATAATTTATCCCGTTCCTCATAGTGAGTGGGTTAGCCCTGTCCAAGTAATGCCCAGGAAAGGAGCAATGATGGTCGTTCAAAATGAGAGGAATGAACTCATTCCTCAACGAACCGTCACAGGGTGGAGGATGTGTATTGACTACAGAAAACTCAACAAGGCAAAAATGAAGGATCATTTCCCGCTGCCTTTCATTGATGAAATGCTTGAGCGGCTAGTGAAACATTCCTTCTTTTGTTTCTGTGATGGGTATTCTGGTTACCATCAAATTCTCATCCACCCTGATGATCAAAGTAAGGCCACCTTCACATGCCCTTACGGAACGTACGCCTATCGGCAAATGTCGTCCGGGTTGTGTAATGCACCCGCTTCGTTCCAAAGGTGCATGATGTATATTTTCTCAGACATGATTGAGGAAATCATGGAAGTTTTCATGGATGACTTTTCAATCTATGGAAAAACTTTTGATCATTGTCTTGAGAACTTAGACAGGGTCTTACAAAGATTCCAAGAGAAGGACCTGGTGCTAAATTGGGAAAAGTGTCATTTTATGGTTCGTGAAGGCGTCATCTTAAGACACTTGGTGTCTGAATGTGGCCTAGAGGGGGGTGAATAGGCCTTTTGAATTTCCTGCACACTTAATAGAATCGTCAAAACTTGGTTGGCCGGACTAGTCCGGTCGTGTGGGCGGACTTGTCCGTTGTGCTAAAAGTATGTGTGTTGATCAGGTGTTATTTGGGAAACTAAACTTCCTTAGCAGCAGAAACGAGAACAACTGATATTTTTATTTGAGATTAATGTAAGGATACAGGTAAAACTTATAATTGCCTTAGGTTGATGTTTTAGCACTCAAGTGATCTAGTGAACAAAATTTGAATGAAATAAGGCGCAAGATACAAGAATTTTTCCCGAGGTTCGATCTCACCACGAGATCTACGTCCTCGTTGAGGAAGCTCACACAGAGCCGGGTCTCCAACCCTTTCCCTCTTCAAGTCACCACGAAGGTCGACTTGATTCCACTATCACGGGTAATCACCAAGTTTGTGGGGCAACCTCACACGTTGAGGGCTCCCATGAGAATTACAACGAAAGAAGTGATCAAGTACACTCAAAAGTATTACAATGTAGAGTATGAGTGTAGAAAGATCAAACCCCAAGAGCTCGCAATGAAAGAACGACGATCTCCCAATCCCGAATCCAAGTGTTCAATTGATTTCACTCTTTTTTGCACTTTATATGTGTGGGGAGATGTGTTTTGGGCTCTTGGGACGAAGTGGTGGTGCTAGGGTTTGTTCTTTGATCAGTATTCGATGTGTGTTTCAATAGGAAAGCTGTGGACTCTCTATTTATAGGGTTTCCAAAAGGTAGCCGTTGAAAAACCCTAACACCGGACTAGTCTGGTGCAAGTCCGGACTTGTCCGGTCTCAGTGCATTTTGATGTCCAGAAAGTCTGCCGGACTAGTCCGGTCCAAGCTCGGACTAGTCCGGTGCTGTGTGAAGGTGAACTCCAGAAAGTTCAATGGACTAGTCCGCGGACTAGTCCGATCTCCACATATGGGAGACTCCAGAAAGGTCAACAGACTAGTCCGGTGGTACAATGGACTAGTCCGGTCCCTCAATATGAGAGACTCCAGAAACATCAATGGACTAGTCCGGTGGACGCACGGACTAGTCCGGTCTCCCAATAAGTGAGATTCCAGAAAGATGAATGGACTAGTCCGATCCATGATCGGACTAGTCCGGTGCTTTGTGAAAGTTAGGTTAATTTTAATCCCTTACCCTCGCGCAAAGTTGTGAGCTCTTGGAGTGTGTCTTTCATACACTACCTATACATTCAAAATATAATTTGGTCTTCCAAGCATCATCAAAGTATCTCTCTTTGAACACCACTTCATTTTTCACCTTTTTGTGTGCACCGAGCTGTTTCACTTGTTTGTCTTGCAATCATCTCAGTAGTTTCATTAGGATCTCATATGTTTGTCATCAATTAGCCAAAACCCACAAGGGATATCCTAGATGCACTTACAATCTCCCCCTTTTTGGTGATTGATGACAACCATTTGAGATATCACAATTGAGAATAAAATCTTGATTTTCATAAGGTGTGGACATATGAGAATAATGATAAGTCCACAAAAAGCTTCTCACATATGCACACACCTTATGGTGGGGTGCCTAACAGGTGTGTGATCAACAAGATGTGATGAAGTAAAGGTAATCAAAAATGAGCATAGAGATAATCATCCAAGCAACAATAAGCATCACACATAAGAGAAGAAATAGTGCATTACAAGGTTTTTAAAAATAAGTACATGTCCTTGATCACAAAAACATAAAGACACCAACTAGAGATGATCTCAAACTACTAGTCTCAATCTCTCCCCCTTTGGCATCAAGGCACCAAAAAGGGAAAAATTGAGGGGAATCACTCATCGCCACTCTCTTCTTCAGTCTCGGTTCGGTCCTCATCTTCACCACTATCATCATCATTCGCCAGAGCAGACTCTTCCTCGGAGTCCTCGAAGGCGGGCGGGGATCCCACCGGCTCAATCTTCAGCTTGTCACAGATAGCTTTGATGTGGGCATTGACATATTGTTGATGCTTCTTCTGCCTGACTTCAATCTTGCGGCAGCAGACAAAGATAGAGGTGAGCATTTTGAGCACACCACCGGAGGGTTCATGGGCAGGTGCAGAGCTAGGAGGAGCAGCTGAAGATCTTGTGGCATTCACATCCCTCTCAGCTTCAGAGGAGGGAGGTGCATCAGGAGCCGAAGGTAGAGTGTACTCAGTGGGCTTTTGCGGTTTCAACCCCGTATGGTGAACATCCTTGACGAACTCAAGTCCAGTCACCTTCTCAATCATGTACATGATGTACGGGGCATACTCGCAAGATCTGTTTGGAGTGATTGATATGTTCACAATGTCATTGTAGATGTATTCAAATACATTGAACGGTCTCCTCCCACCAATGACCTTCATTAGGGTCCTCAAGGTTCCTTGTATAGTCCCCGCATCTCCATCTTTTGGGGCTATTGTCTTCCTCAAGATTCTGTTGAGGACCACAAAGAAGGGCTTCAGATATTTGCTGTTGGGAGGCACATAGGGCATCCTTGTTTCATAGAGGAACTTGAGCTCATCCTTCTCCAAGGGTTGAAAATTGTGGATGACAAGATCATGATCCTGAGTATGTTCAAGGTGAAGAATTCTTGCAAACTCATCATAAGTAACACTATACTTGGAACCATGAGTCATCCAAGTAAGACTGTCTCCATCACCACGAGCAAAGTAGAGGGTAGAGTAGAATTGGGTGATGACCTCATTGTTCCAGTCATTCTCAAAAGAAAATAGTTCCTTTAGTCCGTGCCTCTCCAGGGACTCAACCACCTCATGGAAGGCAAGATATTTCTTCGACTGCATGTACCCAATGTTCACCCATTGACTCTTCACTACGGGATTCTTCATCTTCATGTACACATGCTCATAGTAGTCAGCATGAAAGTTGCTCCAAAATCTTGGGTCTGAGTATTGCCGAGGTTGATCATACACATTAACCTACCTGAAGCTATCGGCAAGCTCACCCCCTTTTCCGGTGAAATCTTTACTTGAGCGCTGCCTGTTGCGGTGACTTGGGTTCTTCATCTTCAGGGGTCCAATGGGACAACTAGCAAGCCCCTTTCCTTTGTTGAGAGTCCTCTTTGGCCCTGAGGAGCTCTCGCCAGCTTTTCCTTGGGCCATCTTAACAACCACCCTCCTTTTCTTGGGCAAGTTGTCGTTGGAGGGTGGAGAGTGCACATTTACATCATGTCTTTTCTTCATGTACCTCTCCTTGGCTCTCTTCACTTTTTCGCGTTCAACTTCATCAACATGGAAGGAGCTGTCATCTGATCTTGAAGACATCGTGCCTAATAAGGAGTTCATGATTTAGATGAGAATGAACTAAGAATGAAGGAGATGTGAGGATTCAAATGTCAAAGATCGGACTTGTCTGGTTTCAGAGTGCGGACTTGTCCATGTATCGGACTAGTCCGTATCTGGGAGCCGGACTAGTCCGGCCTTACACAAGACCCTAACAAAACTATGAATCACAACTTCTATCTAAGGATGCAAAGGAGCATGAAGGTGAAAGGAATACATCTCTGAAGCTAATGTACTTCCTTGGAATCAAGAGAAATAAGCTAGAACTAGAAAAGTTGAGAGTTTGATTTTTGGGAGAAATTTACCGAGTTTATAAGATTTGCGTTGAAGGAGCACGAAATTGTCCGGATGAGTTTGGAGTGGAGTATCAACTCGTCGAGGGGGGGGATTTCCCACTGAGAAAGCTTGGATTTTGAGGGCTCAACTCGAAAATCACTTTTGGGGGCTAGGGTTTGAGAGGTGAGGGTTCAACTCAAAGTGGAGGGAGGTTTGAAACGGTTTTGGGCCAGCCAGCTACTTATATACGCGGCTGACCAGACTAGTCCGGTTAGGGGACGGACTAGTCCGGTGTCCCTGAAAACCTAGGAAAGAGAGACTGTCCGGACTAGTCCGGTGGCAGACCTGGCTAGTCCGGTGTCCCTGAAAAAACTGAGTATTTAGAGATAACTAATAGTGGTCCAAGGACAAGTTTTGCAAATAATCTTGGTAATTATGACCAGAAAGTAATCAACAATAAAAATTGTCATAAATTCCAAGATTTCTTCATTAAAATTAGTTTTCTTATGAGAAAAAGAGGTGAGGGGCAGTTTTAGCAATAAAATGTAACATTTGAAGTTTCAACCAGGTGTGCAACGTTTCAAGCCACATTTTGAGAGTCAAGAATATTAAGTTCATTACTAAGTTCAAAAAACCTTTTCTCACCCAATGGTTTGGTAAAAATATCCGCAAGTTGTTTTTCAGTTCTAACATGTGAAATAGCAATGTCTCCTTTTAATGAATGATCTCTAAGAAAATGATGATGGATATCTATGTGCTTAGTTCTTGAGTGCTCTACCGGGTTGTGTGCAATTTTTATAGAACTTTCATTGTCACATAGAAGTGGGATATGGTTAAGATTGTAGCCGTAGTCCCTAAGGGTTTGTCACATCCAAAGTAGTTGTGCGCAACAGCTACCGGCTGCAATATATTCTGCTTCTGCTGTGGAAAGGGCAATAGAGTTTTGCTTTTTAGATGTCAAAGAGACCAGGGACCTACCAAGAAACTGACAAGTCCCTGACGTGCTCTTTCTATCGACTTTGCATCCTGCATAGTCAGCATCGGAATACCCTATCAAGTTAAATTTGGATCCTTTGGGATACCAAAGGCCCAAGTTGGGTGTGTGCACAAGGTACCTTAGAATTCTTTTTACCGCAACTAAGTGACACTCTTTAGGTGCGGCTTGAAACCTTGCACACAAGCAAACACTAAGCATAATATCTGGCCTAGATGCACATAAATAAAGTAAGGAGCCAATCATGGACCGATATACCTTTTGGTCCACATTTGGACCATCTTCATTGAGGTCGAGGTGTCCATTAGTGGCCATGGGTGTCTTGATTGGCTTGGCTTTGTCCATATTGAATTTCTTGAGAATGTCTTGTGTATATTTGGTTTGGCTTATAAATGTACCTTCTCTTAGTTGCTTCACTTGGAATCCCAAGAAGAACTTCAATTCGCCCATCATTGACATCTCGAACCTATCTGTCATAATTTTGCTAAATTCTTCATGGAAGGATTTGTTAGTGGATCCAAAGATAATGTCATCAACATAAATTTGACATACAAATAAATGATCATCACAATGTTTAGTGAAAAGTGTATAGTCAGCTTTACCAATTTTGAATCCATTCTGAATTAGAAAATCTCTAAGACACTCATACCAAGCTCGAGGAGCTTGTTTGAGGCATAGAGAGCCTTACGCAGTTTGTAGACATGGTTGGGATACTTCTGGTCTTTGAATCCTGGTGGCTGCTCTACATAAACTTCCTCCTTTATTGGGCCGTTTAAGAAGGCGCTTTTGACGTCCATTTTATACCGCTTAAAATTATGGTGAGTAGCATATGCCAATAAAATACGAATGGACTCAAGTCTAGCTACAGGAGCGAAAGTTTCATCGAAGTCCAAACCTTCGACCTGAGAATAACCTTTCGCCACCAATCTCGCCTTATTTCTTGTTACTACTCCATGTTCATCTTGCTTGTTCCGAAAGACCCATTTAGTTCCAACTATGTTCGCCTTTGGTCTCTCCACCAGCTCCCATACTTTATTTCTCTTGAAGTTGTTCAGCTCCTCTTGCATTGCAATCACCAAGTCTGGATCCCTTAAGGCTTCTTCTACCCTGTATGGTTCCAGAAAAGACACAAAAGAATAGGATTCACATAAATTTGCAACTCGAGATCTAGTAGTTACTCCCTTAGCAATATCTCCAATGATATTATTGACAGGGTGGTCTCTTTGCACGCTCTGGTGTACTCTTGGATGTGGAGCTTGTGTAGTTGCTTGTTCTTCATTATCTTCATGTGCATTGTCTCCCCCTAGATCATTGTTTCCATGATTGTCCTGATCTTCTTGATCTTCCTCCTCTTGATATTGTGCAAGAGCTCCCCCTTGATCATTGCCTCCATCTTGAGATTCATCTTGTGCGTTTGAGTCGAATGTTTGCTCTTGTGGTAAGATATCACCAAGTCCCATTTTCTTCAGTGCTTCATATGGAGCTTCCTCTTTATCTAGCACACACTTATCAACTTGCAGTAAGGAGCTCATATTGAGTTTTCTTCAGTAGTCGATTCGTGGCATGGCAAGCGGTGTTCACCGCTTCTGCCCAAAATTGATCTGATGTCTTGTATTCATACAACATAGTTCTCGCCATTTCGATCAATGTTCTATTCTTCCTTTCGTCCACTCCATTTTGTTGAGGGGAGTAGGGTGCCGAGAATTCATGCTTTATCCCTTCTTCATCGAGAAACTCTTCAACTTGGAGGTTCTTGAATTCTATCCCGTTGTCACTTCTGATGTTCTTTATGGTTGATGAGAATTCGTTCCGAGCTCTTTTCAAGAACTTCTTGAGGATCCCCTGAGTTTCTAATTTATCATACAAGAAAAATACACAGGTAAATGTTGAAAAATCATCAACAATTACTAAACCGTATTTGTTACCGTCGATGCTGATGTACGAAACTGGACCAAAAAGATCCATGTGGAGGAGTTCCAGCGGTCTTGCGGTAGTCATCACATTCTTGGTGGGGTGTGGTGCTCCGACTTGTTTTCCTGCTTGACAAGCGCTGCACGACCTGTCCTTTTCAAAAACCACATCCTTAAGACCACGGATGTGACCACCTTTTAGAAGTTTCTGCAGATTTCTCATCCCAACATGGGCTAGCCGTCTATGCCACAGCCATCCCATGTTGGTCTTAGCAACCAAGCAAGTGTTGAGTTCAGCTTTATCTTTGTTGAAGTCAACTAGATAAAGCTTGCCCTTCAACATTCCCTTGAATGCAATCGAGCCATCGCTTCTTCTAAAAACAGTCACACCCTCATTAGTGAATAAACAGTTGTAACCTTTGTCGCATAGTTGGGATATTGACAAAAGGTTATAATCTAGAGAATCTACATGTAAAACATTTGATAAGGTATGTTGAGAGGATATTTCAATGTTACCGCTACCAAGGACCTTTCCTTGGTTGTTGTCTCCGAAGTATATGCCTTCGTCTGGATCCTTTTTGTACTCATACTCTACAAACATACCTCTCTCTCTGGTCATGTGATTTGTGCATCCGCTATCAAGTACCCATTTTGTTCCACCGGAGGAGTAAGCCTGCAAAAAGAATTATTCCTTGGTCTTAGGTACCCAAGCTTGCTTGGGTCCTCTCAGGTTAGTCACAAGAGTCTTGGGCACCCACACACAAGTTTTCAAGTTCTTGTGGTGTGGCCCTGTATATTTGGCAATGACTTTTCCATATTTGGCTTTCATAAGAACATAAGAAGCGTCAAATGTACGAAACAATATTTGTGGTTCAGATTCATGGGATTTTTCCTTAACAAAGACAATTCTATTCTTAGCATGATTAGAAGTATACATATGTTTGTTCTTATCAAAACCAAGGCCATCTTTGACATTAGGAGGTCTAGTGACCATATATGCATTGCGTGCATATTTTATCTTCTCCTTATCAAAGATGCCGCTTGGAGGGGCATGCATATTATGAGAAGTTGAAGTATTAGAAATAATATTCTTCTTACTAGAGCAAGTGCAAGTTCTGATTGTTGTCGAACTTATATCTTTGGAGGAAGAGCTCTTGGAGGATGAGGAGTCACTTTGCTTGAGCGACTCAACTTGCACCTCAAGGATCATGTTAGCTTTCGACAAGTTAGCAAGTTCTTCCTTGATTGCAATATGCGAGTCTTCTAGCTTTGAGTAAGTTTCCTTACTCAAGGCTAGCTCAACTTCAAGTGACTCATTCTTCTCTCTTTCAAGCTCGAGAAGCTTTTCAACTTCTTGATATCTCTTCCTTTCACGGATGAGCATATCTTCTTGTCGGTCAAGAAGTTCTTCCTTTTCAAAAATTTTGTTCGACAACATTTCCATTTTCTTTAGAGCAATTTTACTTAGTCCTCTAAACATTTCTTCATTATCACTAGAGCTGTCAAAGTCATCAATAGAGGAGTTTAGCGTAGGAGGAGTGGGCCATACCTTTTTCTTGCCTTCCTTAGCCATAAGGCAAGTGTGGTTGTTCATGTCCCATCCTCCCATGTTTGGAAAGAGTGTGGCCTTCATAGTAGGTTTCTTGATTGCGATAGTGGCCATCTCTTCTTCTTCATCGGAGGAGGACTCGTCGTTTGAGTCCCACTCCTTGCAAATGTGAGCTTGATGGGTTTGTCTTCTTTTTCTGAAATTTTTCTTTTCTTGAGATCTTGTTTCCTTCTTCTTTTTGTTTTCTTCATAAGGGCAGTCCACCATTAAGTGACCATACTCTCCGTAGTTGTAGCAAGTGCGTTGAGCCTTGGATTTTCCTTTATCCTTATTTTTGCCTTCATTTGAGTTGTTGTCGTGTCTTCTTTTCATCATTCGCTTGAACTTCTTGATAAAGAGTACCATTTCTTCATCATCAAGATCGGTGCTCTCGTCACTTGTATGCCCATCGTCTTGATCTTCACGAGCTGCTTTGAGTTTGGGTCGGCATGTTGCTTTGAGAGCAACCTCTTTCTTTTTGGGGGAAGTGAGTTCGGCCAAGTCTTTGACGTATTGTGCCTCTTTCTCCATCATTTCATGGTTTATGATCTTTCCCAACAGCTCATCGGGAGTCATTTTGTGAAACCCAGGGATTTCTCTAATCATTAAGCAAAGTGTGACATTTCTTGGCATGAAGGCTCTAATCATTCTCTTGACTACCTCGTGATTCGTCCATTTCTTACTTCCATAGGCACGTATTTTGTTGATGAGTGCCTTCATCCGGTTGTACATGTCTTGAGGTGATTCGCCTTCTTCAATAGCAAATCTCCCCAACTCTCCTTGAAGCATTTCGATTTTAGCTTCACGAACCGATCTATTTCCTTTGTGAGCTGTCTTGAGTGTATCCCAGATTTCCTTTGCACTTTCTAAGCCATCAATCTTGGTGAATTCCTCTCTGCTTAGTGATGATGTGATCATGGCGACGGCTTGTGCATTTCTGTGAATCTCTTGTTCTTGTTCTGGGGTGAGTTCTTCATCCGTGTCCAGGATGTCTATGCCAGTGCAAACAATGTGCCACAGACTAGGATTTAAGGATATTAGATGCATCTTCATGTTGTACTTCCACATTGTATAGTCGCTTCCGTCAAACTGTGGAGGTTTTCCCATAGGAATGGAAAGATAGTGATTGTTTGAATTGAGACGGTTGTAGTTGTAAGGGTGTCGGGAGTCGTCATGATGACCACTCCCCGTCGTCTTCTCTTCTTTATTTTCCCTTTTGTCCTAGCAGTCTCTTTCTCAGAAGTGCCTTTAATTGTCGCACTTCTTCATCATCATGTGGGCTCTCTTTCAGCACATCAAAAGTTTTAGTTTCTTGTTCCTCCTCATTATGTTCATCTTCGAGATATCATTGTTCTTCTCAGAGGCCATTGATCTCTCCGAGATGTGAGTCTCGTTGGTGGAGAACCTCGCTCTGATACCAACTGAATATGGCCTAGAGAGGGGGTGAATAGGCCTTTTGAATTTCCTGCACACTTAATAGAATCGTCAAAACCTGGTTGGTCGGACTAGTCCGGTCGTGTGGGCGGACTTGTCCGGTGTGCTAAAAGTATGTGTGTTGATCAGGTGTTATTTGGGAAACTAAACTTCTTTAGCAGCGGAAATGAGAACAACTGATATTTTTATTTGAGATTAATGTAAGAATGCAGGTAAAACTTATAATTGCCTTAGGTTGATATTTTAGCACTCAAGTGATCTAGTGAACAAAATTTAAATGAAATAAGGCGCAAGACACACAAATTTTTCCTGAGGTTCGATCTCACCATGAGATATACGTCCTCGTTGAGGAAGCTCACACAGAGCCGGGCCTCCAACCCTTTCCCTCTTCAAGTCACCACGAAGGCCGACTTGATTCCACTATCACGGGTAATCACCAAGTTTGTGGGGCAACCTCACACGTTGAGGGCTCCCACGAGAATTACAACGAAAGAAGTGATCAAATACACTCAAAAGTATTACAATGCAGAGTATGAGTGTAGAAAGATCAAACCCCAAGAGCTCGCAATGAAAGAACGACGATCTCCCAATCTCGAATCCAAGTGTTCAATTGATTTCACTCTTTTTGCACTTTAGATGTGTGGGGAGATGTGTTTTGGGATCTTGGGACGAAGTGGCGGCGCTAGGGTTTGTTCTTTCATCAGTATTCGATGTGTGTTTCAATAGGAAAGCTGTGGACTCTCTATTTATAGGGTTTCCAAAAGGTAGCCATTGAAAAACCCTAACACCGGACTAGTCCGGTGCAAGTCCGGACTTGTCCGGTCTCAGTGCATTTTGAAGTCCAGAAAGTCTGCCGGACTAGTCCGGTCCAAGCTCGGACTAGTCCGGTGCTGTGTGAAGGTGAACTCCAGAAAGTTCAACGGACTAGTCCGCGGACTAGTCCGATCTCCACATATGGGAGACTCCAGAAAGGTCAACGGACTAGTCCGGTGGTACAACGGACTAGTCCGGTCCCTCAATATGAGAGACTCCAGAAACATCAATGGACTAGTCCGGTGGACGCACGGACTAGTCCGGTCTCCCAATAAGTGAGATTCCCGAAAGATGAACGGACTAGTCCGGTCCATGATCGGACTAGTCCGGTGCTTTGTAAAAGTTAGGTTAATTTTAATCCCTTACCCTCGCGCAAAGTTGTGAGCTCTTGGAGTGTGTCTTTCATACACTCCCTATACATTCAAAATCTAATTTGGTCTTCCAACCTTCATCAAAGTATCTCTCTTTGAACACCACTTCATTTTTCACCTTTTTGTGCGCACCGAGCTGTTTCACTTGTTTGTCATGCAATCATCTCAGTAGTTTCATTAGGATCTCATATGTTTGTCATCAATTAGCCAAAACCCACAAGGGATATCCTAGATGCACTTACAGTGTCCGAAAGGAGGATTGAGCCAAAATTGAAGTTATTGAACATCTTACACCTCCCATAAACATTAAGGGTATCCGTTGCTTTTTAGGCCATGCGGGGTTCTACCGACGATTTATCAAGGATTTTTCCAAAATCGCTAGACCCCTCACTAGCCTTTTGGCTAAGGATGTGACCTTTGATTTCGATGATGAGTGTCACCAATCTTTTGACATCCTCAAGAAGGCACTCATCATAGCTTCAATCATTCAGCCCCCTGATTGGATGCTGCCATCCGAAATCATGTGTTACGCTAGTGATTATGCCGTTGGAGCGGTCCTTGGCCAAACCAAGGATAAGAAGCATCATGCAATAGCCTACGCTAGCAAGACTCTATTAGGAGCTCAGCTTAACTATGTCACAACTGAAAAGGAGCTCCTAGCAGTTATCTCTGCTATCGATAAGTTTAGATCATACTTGGTTGGAGCAAAAATCATAGTCTGCACAGACCATGCTGCTTTGAAATATTTTCTCACCAAGAAAGATGCTAAACCTAGGCTAATCCGATGGATTCTCCTACTCCAAGAGTTTGACCTGGAGATAAGAGATAAAAAGGGAGTAGAGAATTCCATCATTGATCATCTCTCACGTATGGAAATCCCAAATACACTGGACATACCTATCAATGATTTCCTACATGATGATATGTTGCTCAAGGTGACCGACTCTAACCCTTGGTATGCGGACATCATAAACTTCATGGTTATGGGGTACGTACCACCAAGGCAGGATAAGAAAAAGCTCATTTTTTAAAGTCGAAGTCACCTGTGGGATGATGATAGCTCTATAGGGTATGTTCCGATGGGCTACTTAGAAGGTGCGTCCCAAAAATCAAAGGCACCAAAATCATCGAAAGATGCCATGCGGCCCCCTATGACTGGCACTACGACGTTCACCGTACTTAGGCAAAGATCTGGCAAAGCGGATTCTTATGGCCCTCAATGTATGAGGATACAAAGGAATTCGTTAAAAGATGTCGAGAATGCCAAAAGCATGGAGGAATCACTGCTCGCAATGTGATGTCCCTCACGTACAATCTCCAAGTAGAATTATTTGATGTTTGTTGGATCGACTTCATGGGTCCCTTTCCAAAGTCCTATGATTGCGATTATATTTTGGTGGCCATAGATTATGTGTCCAAATGGGTAGAAGCATTACCATGCAAACATGTCGATGCCAAGACCGCACGGAAAATGTTTCATGAAATCATTTTCCCATGGTTTGGAACTCCCCGAATGGTAATAAGTGATGGAGGGTCTCATTTCATTGATAAGACCTTCCGGAGCTTTCTGAGGGAGCTTAAGGTTAGGAATAACTTTGTTACTCCGTACCATCCCCAAACAAGTGGTCAAGCAGAAACCTCAAACAAACAAATCAAGATTATTCTGCAAAAGATCGTTGCTGAGATGGGGAATGGGTGGAAGAACAAACTACCTGATGCACTTTGGGCGTACCGTCTATAATATACCAATTGGAGTATTGAATGTGGCCTACAGGGGGGTGAATAGGCCTTTTGAATTTCCTGCACACTTAATAGAATAGTCAAAAACTTGGTTGGCCGGACTAGTCCGGTTGCGTGGGCGGACTAGTCCGGTGTGCAAGAAGTATGTGTGTTGATCAGGTGTTAATTGAGAAATTAAATTTCTTTAACAGCGGAATTAAGAACAACTGATATTTATACTTGAAATTAATCTAAGAATGCAGGTGTAACTTCAAATTGCCTTATGTTCATGTTTAGCACTTAAGTGATCTAATGAACAAAATTTAAAGTAAATGAGACATGAGACACAAGAATTTTTCCCGACGTTCGATCTCACAACGAGATATACGTCCTCGTTGAGGAAGCTCACACAGAGCTGGGTCTCCAACCCTTTTCCTCCTCAAGTCACCACGAAGGCCGACTTGATTCCACTATCACGGGCAATCACCAAGTTTGTGGGGCAACCTCACACGTTGAGGGCTCCCACGAAAATTACAATGAACAAGTGATCAAATACACTCAAAAGTATTACAATGCAGAGTATGAGTGTAGAAAGATCAAACCCCAAGAGCTCGCGATGAAAGAACGACGATCTCCCAATCCCAAATCCAAGTGTTCAATTGATTTCACTCTTTTTGAACTTTAGATGTGTGGGGAGATGTGTTTTGGGCTCTTGGGACTTAGTTGCGGCGCTATGGTTTGCTCCTTTTTCAATATTCGACGTGTGTGTTCATGGGAAAGTCGTGGATCATCTATTTATAGGGTTTCCAAAAGCTAGCCATTGAAAAACCCTAACACCGGACTAGTCCGGTGCAAGTCCAGACTTGTCCAGTCTCAACATGTTTTGAGGTCCAGAAAGTCTGCCGGACTAGTCCGGTCCAACCTCGGACTAGTCCGGTACTGTGTAAACATGACTCCAGAAAGTTCATCGGACTAGTCCGCGGACTAGTCCGATCTCCACAAAAGGGAGTTTACAGAAAGTTCAACGGACTAGTCCGGTCCATGATCGGACTAGTCCGGTCCATGATCGGACTAGTCCGGTCCCTCAGTATGAGAGACTCCAGAAACATCAATGGACTAGTCCGGTGGATGCACAGACTAGTCCAGTCTCCTTGTGAGTGTGATTCCAGAAAGGTGAACGGACTAGTCCGGTCCATGATCGGACTAGTCCGGTGCTTTGTGAAAGTTATGTTAATTTTAATCCCTTATCCTCGCGCAAAGTTGTGAGCTCTTGGAGTGTGTCTTTCATACACTCCCTATACATTCAAATCTATTTTGGTCTTCCGAGCTTCATCAAAGTATCTCTCTTTGAACAACACTTCATTTTTCACCTTTTTGTGTGCACCGATATGTCTCACTTGTTTGTCCTGCAATCATCTCAGTAGTTTCATTAGGATCTCATATGTTTGTCATCAATTAGCCAAAACCCACAAGGGATATCCTAGATGCACTTACAATCTCCCCCTTTTTGGTGATTGATGACAACCATTTGAGATATCACAATTGAGAGTAAAATCTTGATTTTCATAAGGTGTCCACATATGAGAATAATGATAAGTCCACAAGAACCTTCTCACATATGCACACACCTTATGGTGGGGTGCCTAACAAGTGTGTGATCAACAGGATGTGATGTAGTAAAGATAATCAACAATGAGTATAAAGATAATCATCCAAGCAACAGTAAGCATCACACATAAGAGAGGGAATAGGCATTACAAGGTTTTAAAATTAAGTACACATGTCCTTGATCACAAAAACATAAAGACACCAACTACACTTAAACTAGTAGTCTTAATCTCTCCTAGTATCAATCTCTCCCCCTTTGGCATCAAGGCACCAAAAAGGGAAAAAATGAGGGAAATCACTCATTGCCACTCTCTTCCTCTGTTTTAGTTCGGTCCTCATCTTCACCATAATCATCATCATTTGCCAGAGCAGACTCTTCCTCGGAGTCCTCGAAGGCAGGCGGGTATCCCACCGGCTCAATCTCCAGCTTATCGCATATAGCTTTGATGTTGGCATTGACATATTGTTGATGCTTCTTTTGCCTGACTTCAATCTTGCGGCAGCAGGCAAAGATGGAGGTGAGCATTTTGAGCACACCACCGGAGGGTTCACGAGCAGCTGCAGAGCTGGGAGGAGCATCTGAGGATCTAGGTGCATTCACATCCTGAGCCTGTTTAGTCCTCCTCTCAGTATTAGGGGAGGGAGGTGCATCAGGGGCCGAAGGTAGATTGTACTCCGTAGGCTTTTGTGGCTTCATCCCCGTATGGTGAACATCCTTGACGAACTCAAGTCCAGTCACCTTCTCAATCATGTACATGATGTACGGGCATACCCGCAAGATCTGTTTGGAGTGATTGATATGTTCACAATGTCATTGTAGATGTATTCAAAGACATTGAATGGTCTCCTCCCACCAATGACCTTCATTAGGGTCCTCAAGGTCCCTTGAATAGTCCCCGCATCTCCATCCTTTGGGGCTATTGTCTTCCTCAAAATTCTGTTGAGGACCACATAGAAGGGCTTCAATTACTTGATACTGGGAGCAACATATGGCATCCTTGTGTCATAGAGAAATTTGAGCTCATCCTTCTCCAGGGGTTGCATGTTGTGGATGACTAGATCATGATCCAAGGTATGCTCAAGGTGGAGAATCCTTGCAAACTCATCATAAGTGACACTATACTTGGATACATGGGTCATCCAAGTAAGACTGTCTCCATCACCCCGAGCAAAGTAGAGAGTAGAGTAGAATTGGGCGATCACTTCATTGTTCCAGTCATTCTCAAAGGAGAATAGTTCTTTCAGTCCGTGCCTTTCCAGGGCCTCAACCACCTCATGGAAAGCAGGATACTTCTTTGACTGCATGTATCCGATGTTCACCCATTGACTCTTCACAACGGGATTCTTCATCTTCATGTACACATGCTCATAGTAGTCAGCATGGAAGTTGCTCCAAAATCTTGGGTCTGAGCATTTCCGAGGCTGAGCATACACGTTGACCTGCCTGAAGCTGTCGGCAAGCTCACCCCCTTTCCCAGTGAAATCTTTGCTTGAGCGCTGCCGGTTGCGGTGACTTGGGATCTTCATTTTTAAGGGTCCAATGGGACCACTAGCAAGTCCTTTCCCTTTGTTGAGAGTCCTCTTTGGCCCTGAGGAACTCTCACCGGCCTTTCCTTGGGCCTTCTTCACCACTACCCTCCTTTTCTTGGGCAAGTTGTCATCGGAGGGTGGAGAGTGCACATTCACATCATGCATTTTCTTCATGTACCTCTCCTTGGCTCTTTGCACTTTTTTGTGCTCAACTTCTTCATCAACATGGAAGGAGCTGTCATCTGAGCTTGAAGACATCGTGCCTAACAAGGAGTTCATGATTTAGATGAAGATGAACTGAAAATGAAGGTGATACTAGGACTCAAGTGTCAGAGACCGAACTTGTCCGGTTTCAGAGTGCGGACTTGTCCGGGGCACCGGACTAGTCCGTACCTAGGAGCCGGACTAGTCCGGCCTGGCACAAGAACCCTAACAAAACTTGAATCACAACTTCTATCTAGGGGTGCAAATGAGCATGAAGGTGAAAGGAATACATCTATGAAGCTAATGTACTTCCTTGGAATCAAGGGAAATAACCTAGAACTAGAAAAGTTGAGAGTTTGACTTTGGGGAGAATTTTACCAAGATTTGAGGATTCGCGTCGAAGGAGCGCAAATCTGTCCAGATGAGTTTGGAGAGGAGTACCAACTCGTCGAGGGGAGAGTTTCCCACGGAGAGAGCTTGGATTTTGAGGGCTCAACTCGAAAATCACCTTTTGGGGGCTAGGGTTTGAGAGGAGAGGGTTTTAGGTCAAGTGGAGGGAGATTTGAAACGGGCCAGCTGCTTATATAGACAGCCGACCGGACTAGTCCGGTCTTGGGGCGGACTAGTCCGGTGTCCCTGAAAACCCTAGGAAGAGGGATTATCCGGACTAGTCCGGTGGCAAACCTGACTAGTCCGGTGATCCTTGACAACCTAAGTATTTGAAGATAACTAATAGTGATCCAAGGACAAGTTTTGCAAATAATCTTGGTGTTTATGACCAGAAAGCAACCCACACAAAAACATGGTCATAAATTTCAAGATTTCTTCATTAAAAGTAGTTTTCTTAGGAGAAAAAGAGGTGAAGGGCAGTTTTAGCAATAAAATGCAACATTTGAAGTATCAACCAGATGTGCAACGTTTCAAGCCACATTTCGAGAGTCAAGAATATTAAGTTCATGCCTAAGTTCACAAAACCTTTTCTCATCCAATGGTTTGGTAAAAATGTCCACAAGTTGTTTTTCAGTTCTGACATGTGAAATAATAATGTCACCTTTTAATGAATGATCTCTAAGAAAATGATGACGGATATCTATGTGCTTAGTTCTTGAGTGCTCTACCGGGTTGTGTGCAATTTTTATAGCACTTTCATTGTCACATAGAAGTGGGATATTGTTAAGATTGTAGCCGTAGTCCCTAAGTGTTTGCCGCATCCAAAGTAATTGGGTGCAACAGCTACCGGCTGCAATATATTATGCTTCTGCTGTTGAAAGGGCAATGGAGTTTTGCTTTTTAGATGACCAAGATACTAGGGACCTACCAAGAAACTGACAAGTCCCTGACGTCCTCTTTCTATCGACTTTGCATCCTGCATAGTCGGCATCGGAATATCCTATTAGGTTAAATTTGGATCCTTTGGGATACCAAAGGCCCAAGGTGGGTGTGTGCACAAGGTACCTTAGGATTCTTTTTACAGCAACTAAATGACACTCTTTAGGTGCAGCTTGAAACCTTGCACACAAGCAAACACTAAGCATAATATCTGGCCTAGATGCACATAAATAAAGTAAAGAGCCAATCATGGACGATATACCTTTTGATCTACATTTGGACCATCTTCATTGAGGTCGAGATGTCCATTTGTGGCCATGGGTGTCTTGATGGGCTTGGCTTTGTCCATATTGAATTTCTTGAGAATGTCTTGTGTATATTTTGTTTGGCTTATAAATGTATCTTCTCTTAGTTGCTTGACTTGGAATCCCAAGAAGAACTTCAATTCGCGCATTATTGACATCTCGAACCTATCTGTCATAATTTTGCTAAATTCTTCACGGAAGGATTTGTTAGTGGATCCAAAGATAATGTCATCAACATAAACTTGACATACAAATAAATGATCATCACAATGTTTAGTGAAAAGTGTATAGTCAGCTTTACCAATTTTGGATCCATTCTGAATTAGAAAATCTCTAAGACACTCATACCAAGCTCGAGGAGCTTGTTTGAGGCCATAGAGAGCCTTACGCAGTTTGTAGACATGGTTTGGATACTTCGGGTCTTCAAATCCTGGTGGCTGCTCCACATAACCTCCTCCTTGATTGGGCCGTTTAAGAAGGCGCTTTTGACGTCCATTTGATACAGCTTAAAATTATGGTGAGTAGCATATGCCAATAAAATACGAATGGACTCAAGTCTAGCTACAGGAGCGGAAGTTTCATCGAAGTCCAAACCTTCGACCTGAGAATAACCTTTGGCCACCAGTCTTGCCTTATTTCTTGTTACTACTCCATGTTCATCTTGCTTGTTCCGAAAGACCCATTTAGTTCCGACTATGTTCGCCTTTGGTCTCTCCACTAGCTCCCATACTTCATTTCTCTTGAAGTTGTTCAGCTCCTCTTGCATTGCAATCACCCAATCTGGATCCCCTAAGGCTTCTTCTACCCTGTATGGTTCCAGAAAAGACACAAAAGAGTAGGATTCACAAAAATTTGCAACTCGAGATCTAGTAGTTACTCCCTTTGCAATATCTCCAATGATGTTGTTGACAGGGTGGTCTCTTTGCACGCTCTGGTGTACTCTTGGGTGTAGAGCTTGTGTAGTTGCTTGTTCTTCATGTACATTGTCTCCCCCTTGATCGTTGCTTCCATGATGGTCCTGCTCTTCTTGATCTTCCTCCTCTTTGTCTTGTGCAAGGGCTCCCCCTTGATCATTGCTTCCGTGTTGAGGTTCATCTTGTGCATTTGGGTCGAATGTTTGCTCTTGTGGCAAGATATAACCAAGTCCCATTTTCTTCCGTGCTTCATATGGAGCTTCCTCATCATCTAGCACACACTTGTCAACTTGCTCCACTTGTGAGCCGTTAGATTCATCGAACACTATGTCACGTGCTACTTCAACAAGGTCGGACACCTTGTTGAAGACACGATAGGTGTAGGCATTCGATTCATAACTGAGCAAGAATCCTTCATCGGACTTCGAAGCGAACTTCGAGGCCCTCTGTTTGTTGTTCAGAATAAAACATTTGCAACCAAAAACTTTAAAATAAGAAACATTTGGCTTTTTACCGATAAGGAGCTCATATGGAGTTTTCTTCAGTAGTCGATGGAGGTATAGTCGATTAGTGGCATGGCAGGCGGTGTTCACCGCTTCTGCCCAAAATCGATCTGATGTCTTGTATTCATCCAGCATTGTTCTGGCCATTTCTATCAATGTTTTGTTCTTCCTTTCTGCCACTCCATTTTGTTGAGGGGAGTAGGGTGCTGAGAATTCATGCTTTATCCCTTCTTCATCAAGAAACTCTTCAACTTGGATATTCTTGAATTCTGTCCTGTTGTCACTTCTGATGTTCTTTATGGTTGATGAGAATTCATTCTGAGCTCTTTTTAAGAACTTCTTGAGGATCCCCTGAGTTTCTGATTTATCATACAAGAAAAACACCCAGGTAAATCTAGAAAAATCATCAACAATTACTAAACCATATTTGTTACCGCCGATGCTGATGTACGAAACTGGACCAAAAAGATCCATGTGGAGAAGTTCCATCGGTCTCGCGGTAGTCATCACGTTCTTGGCGGGGTGTGGTGCTCCGACTTGTTTTCCTGCTTGACAAGCGCTGCACGGCCTGTCCTTTTCAAAAACCCCATCCTTAAGACCACGGATGTGACCACCTTTTAGAAGTTTCTGCAGATTTCTCATCCCAACATGGGCTAGCCGTCTATGCCACAACCATCCCATGTTGGTTTTAGCAACCAAGCAAGTGTTGAGTTCTGCTTTATCTTTGTTGAAATCAACAAGATAGAGCTTGCCCTTCAACATTCCCTTGAATGCAATCGAGCCATCACTTCTTCTAAAAACTGTCACACCTTCATTAGTGAATAAACAGTTGTAACCTTTGTCGCATAGTTGGGATATTGACAAAAGGTTATAATCTAGAGAATCTACATGTAAAACATTTGATAAGGTATGTTGAGAAGAAATTTCAATGTTACCGCTACCAAGGACCTTTCCTTGGCTGTTGTCTCTGAAGTATATGCCTTCACCTGGATCCTTATTGTACTCGTACTCCACAAACATACCTCTCTCTCCGGTCATGTGATTTGTGCATCCGCTATCAAGTACCCATTTTGTTCCGCCGGAGGAGTAAGCCTGCAAAAAAGAATCATTTCTTGGTTTTAGGTACCCAAGCTTGCTTGGGTCCTTTCAGGTTAGTTACAAGAGTCTTAGGCACCCACACACAAGTTTTCAAGTTCTTGTGGCGTGGCCCTGTATATTTGGCAATGACTCTTCCACTTTTGGCCTTCATAAGAACATAAGAAGCATTAAATGTGTGAAACAACATTTGAGGTTCAGATTCATGAGATTTCTCTTTGACAAAGACAATTCTATTCTTAGCGTGATTAGAAATAGATGTGTTTGTTCTTATCAAAACCAAGGCCATCTTTGACATTGGGAGGTCTAGTGACCATATATGCACTGTGTGCATATTTGATCTTCTCCTTATCAAAGATGCCGCTTGGGGGGGGGGGGCATGCATATTACGAGAAGTTGATGTATTAGAAATAGTATTCTTCTTACTAGAGCAAGTGCAAGTCTCGATTGTTGTCAAACTCATATCTTTGGAGGAAGAGCTCTTGGAGGAAGAAGAGTCACTTTGCTTGAGCGACTCAACTTGCACCTCAAGGATCTTGTTAACCTTTGACAAGTTAGCAAGTTCTTCCTTGATTGCAATATGTGAGTCTTTTAGCTTTGAGTAAGTTTCCTTACTCAAGGATAGCTCAACTTCAAGCGACTTGTTCTTCTCTCTTTCAAGCTCGAGAAGTTTCTCAACTTCTTTATATCTCTTCCTTTCATGGATGAGCATATCTTCTTGTCGATCAAGAAGTTCTTCCTTCTCAAAAATTTCGTTCGACAACATTTCCATTTTCTTTAGAGCAATTTTACTTAGTCCTCTAAACATTTCTTCATTATCACTAGAGCTGTCAAAGTCATCAATAGAGGAGTTTAGTGTGGGAGGAGTGAGCCGTACCTTTTTCTTGCCTTCCTTAGCCATAAGGCAAGTGTGGTTGTTCATGTCCCGTCCTCCCATGTTTGGAAAGAGAGTGGCCTTCATAGTAGGTTTCTTGATTGCAATAGTGGCCATCTCTTCTTCTTCATCGGAGGAGGACTCGTCGTTTGAGTCCCACTCCTTGCCAATGTGAGCTTGATGGTTTTGCCTTCTTTTTCTGAAATTTTTCTTTTCTTGAGATCTTGTTTCCTTCTTCTTTTTGTTTTCTTTATAGGGGCAGTCCATCATGAAGTGACCATACTCTCCGCAGTTGTAGCAAGTGCGTCGAGCCTTGGATTTTCCTTTGTCCTTGCTTTTGCCTTCATTTGAGTTGTTGCTGTGTCTTCTTTTCATCATTCGCTTGAACTTATTGATAAAGAGTACCATCTCCTCATCATCAAGATCAGTGCTCTCGTCACTTGTGTGCCCATCGTCTTGATCTCCACGAGCTTCTTTGAGTTTGGGTCGGCATGTAGCTTTGAGAGCGACCTCTTTCCTTTTGGAGGAAGTGAGTTCGACCAAGTCTTTGATGTATTTTGCCTCTTTTTCCATCATCTCATGGTTTATGATCTTCCCCAATAGCTCATCGGGGGTCAATTTGTGGAAACCGGGGCTTTCTCTAATCATTGAGCAAAGTGTGACATTTCTTGGCATGAAGGCTCTAATCATTCTCTTGACTACCTCATGATCCGTCCATTTCTTACTTCCATAGGCACGTAACTTGTTGATGATTGCCTTCATTCGGTTGTACATGTCTTGAGGTGATTCGCCTTCTTCAATAGCGAACCTCCCCAACTCTCCTTCAAGCATTTTGATTTTTACTTCACGAACTGATCTATTTCCTTTGTGAGCCGTCTTAAGTGTATCCCAGATTTCCTTTGCACTTTCTAAGCCATCAATCTTGGTGAATTCTTCTCTGCTTAATGATGATGTGATCACGGCGATAGCTTGTGCATTTCTGTGAATCTCTTGTTCTTGTTCTGGGGTGAGTTCTTCATCCATGTCTGGGATATCTATGCCAGTGCAGACGATGCGCCATAGGCTAGGATTTAGGGATATTAGATGCATCTTCATGTTGTACTTCCACATTGTATAGTCGCTTCCATCAGACCGTGAAGGTTTTCCCATGGGAATGGAAAGATAATGATTGTTGGACTTGAGACGGTTGTAGTTGTAAGGCTGTCGGGAGTAGTCATGATGACCACTCCCCGTCATCTTCTCTTCTTCTTTTCCCTTTTGTCCTAGCAGTTTCTTTCTCAGGAGTGCCTTCAATTGTCGCACTTCTTCATCATCGTGTGGGCTCTCTTTCAGCACATCAAAAGCCTTAGTTTTTTGTTCCTCCTCATTAATGTTCATCTTCGAGATATCGTTGTTCTTCTCAGAGGCCATTGATCTCTCCGAGATGTGAGTCTCGTTGGTGGAGAACCAAGCTCTGATACCAATTGAATGTGGCCTAGAGGGGGGGTGAATAGGCCTTTTGAATTTCCTGCACACTTAATAGAACAGTCAAAAACTTGGTTGGCCGGACTAGTCCGGTTGCGTGGGCGGACTAGTCCGGTGTGCAAGAAGTATGTGTGTTGATCAGGTGTTAATTGAGAAATTAAATTTCTTTAGCAGCGGAATTAAGAACAACTGATATTTATACTTGAAATTAATCTAATAATGCAGGTGTAACTTCAAATTGCCTTAAGTTAATGTTTAGCACTTAAGTGATCTAATGAACAAAATTTAAAGTAAATGAGACACGAGACACAAGAATTTTTCCCGAGGTTCGATCTCACAACGAGATCTACGTCCTCGTTGAGGAAGCTCACACAGAGCCGGGTCTCCAACCCTTTTCCTCCTCAAGTCACCACGAAGGCCGACTTGATTCCACTATCACGGGTAATCACCAAGTTTGTGGGGCAACCTCACACGTTGAGGGCTCCCACGAAAATTACAATGAACAAGTGATCAAATACACTCAAAAGTATTACAATGCAGAGTATGAGTGTAGAAATATCAAACCCCAAGAGCTCGCGATGAAAGAACAACGATCTCCCAATCCCGAATCCAAGTGTTCAATTGATTTCACTCTTTTTGAACTTTAGATGTGTGGGGAGATGTGTTTTGGGCTCTTGGGACTTAGTGGCAGTGCTAGGGTTTGCTCCTTTTTCAATATTCGACATGTGTGTTCATGGGAAAGTCGTGGATCATCTATTTATAGGGTTTCCAAAAGCTAGCCATTGAAAAACCCTAACACCGGACTAGTCCGGTGCAAGTCTGGACATGTCCGGTCTCAACATGTTTTGAGGTCCAGAAAGTCTGCCGGACTAGTCCTTTCCAACCTCGGACTAGTCCGGTACTGTGTAAAGATGACTCCAGAAAGTTCATCGGACTAGTCCGATCTCCACAAAAGGGAGTTTACAGAAAGTTCAACGGACTAGTCCGGTCCATGATCGGACTAGTCCGGTCCCTCAGTATGAGGGACTCCAGAAACATCAACGGACTAGTCCGGTGGATGCACGGACTAGTCCGGTCTCCTTGTGAGTGTGATTCCAGAAAGGTGAATGGACTAGTCCGGTCCATGATCGGACTAGTCCGGTGCTTTGTGAAAGTTATGTTAATTTTAATCCCTTATCCTCGCGCAAAGTTGTGAGCTCTTGGAGTGTGTCTTTCATACACTCCCTATACATTCAAATCTATTTTGGTCTTCTGAGCTTCATCAAAGTATCTCTCTTTGAACAACACTTCATTTTTCACCTTTTTGTGTGCACCGATATGTCTCACTTGTTTGTCCTGCAATCATCTCAGTAGTTTCATTAGGATCTCATATGTTTGTCATCAATTAGCCAAAACCCACAAGGGATATCCTAGATGCACTTACAAGTATCACCTTTCCAAACTGTCTATGAGGAAACTTGTCATTTACCCATAGAATTGGAACATAGAGTGTATTGGGCAATCAAGAAGTGGAACATGGATCTCCACGAAGCTGGAAAGTTACGCAAAATGCAAATTTCTGAACTGGAAGAATGGAGGGATAAAGCGTACCAGAGTGCCAAGATCTATATGGAAAAAACCAAGAGGTGGCACGATAAAAGAATTACGCCTAAGGAGTTCAAGCCTGGAGATAAAGTCCTACTTTTCAACTCTATAGTCAAACTTTTTGGACATGGGAAACTAAAAAGTAAATTGGAAGGTCCCTATACTGTGGTAGATACTTCATCTCATGGAGCAATTACACTCCAAAATGATGAAGTTCATCTACTCAAAGTAAATGGGCACCGTCTCAAGATCTTTTTAGAGACCGAAAATTTGGACAAAGAGGGAGACATAGTCAATTTGATTGACTTTAACGCCTATCCTTGAAGTTTGGTTAAATTTTCCATGTCCAATAAAGCATACTCCAACCCTCGCCACTCCTTTCCAATCATCACACTATCCCATTTGGCTAAGTAGGAGAGAAGTAAAATGTAGAATATCATAAATACTTTCCTACTTAGGAATTAGGCACTTATTTTGATTCTATCATACAAAGTGCCTTTGTCAAATAAATTGCGACTCACCGGTGTAGGTAAGGACGATAGAGTCTTTCACTTTTTCATGTTTTTGTATCAAATAAAGACAGGTACAAGAACAAGTGTGGGGGAGGTCCCACAGGCATCCCAAAGTGCAACATGTCTGGACCATCATGAAAGAGCAATTCATGGCCTCGCATGGACCACAAGAAAATTTGACCAAGCCATTATGGCTTGGCCCACCCTTCTTCATTAAGGTGATGGTTTCTGCTCTCTCACCTCTTATCCCTCTATACCATATTTTTGAGTTGAAATTGATTATGCATGATAATATCATTAAAAGTCAACTCATTGGAAATTAAAATTGTGCAATTTCATTTATCATATTTTGCTAGAGAATAGAATATGTCTACTTCTCATTTCAATTTCACTACCATGTTCTTGAACCACATATCAATTTAGGAAAAACATGTCATCTAAGTATTTGATTGATGTGATATGGTAAATGAGTGAAACTTGGAAACTCTCCATGCTTGAATTGAATTTGGTATTGCAATTTTTGAAGTCATCAGACTTTTGCCATCCTGTCTCATTAGAATTTAAATACCCACCAAGGCCATATGATAGAGATATTGAAAACCACATGCATATGCCACTTTGCATTTTCATTGAACTTTGTCAAACTCTTGACCCTTTTGAGCGACTTGCAAAAAATCTTTGATTAGGAATTTCTTGTGCACTCCACCATATTCCATGATTTTTGCACATCCACCATCAAAAGATACTCCGTGCAAATTCTTCAAAATCCTCTCTGAAAAAAGTGCAAAAAAGGAGTAGAAGGCATGGCTATAATAGCTCTCAAAATAAAAGAGAATTCAAAAAAGAGAGAAAAAAAAAGGAAAACAAAAGAGAGGACCATAAGTAGCCATGCTTCATCCTTGCACAAAGAAAAAAAAAGTGATCAATTGGGAGTCATCATCACCATTCTTCATCCATAATAAGTGCACAAGAATTTCTTTTGTCAATGGTTTTTGTTGCATGGTCTTCTCATGAGGATCTAGTTTTTGACTTAGTAACATATGAATTGCAAGTGAGCCACTTTCTATCCTTACCAAGCTCCACCAAAAGCCTATTTAGTTGTAGGAAAAGAAGTGGCAATTCATGCCAAGGTGAGGACTAAACACATTGAGAGACGAGGGCATTCTTTTGAGGAGCATGGCAATATCTTTTTGACTTAGGAAAATATAGCAATTTCCAAGTTTATTTCAGTAGGAGGAGTCTAGGTGAACTGAATTCAAGCCAATCCATCTCTCAAACACCCAAGATGATGTGGTAGCCACATATCAAAGGTTCTTGAACAGAGGTATGCATTGAAATGTTTTGTATAGATATTTTGTACTTGTAGCTGAATTATGATATCACGTAGTTCTTCTTTCCTTCACTCGAGGACAGGTAAAGGACCAAGTGTGGGGGAGTTTGTTAACGGTCCTTAATTGCCAAATCCGACCGTCAATTCCCTGCATAAAAGCCATGGATTGGACAACCAACATAGTGGTTGGAGTTATTTACTAACTATCTCCACAAGTGTTGGTGCAATTGTGTATGCATGTGAATTTGCCCATAATTAGAGGTATTTACAGGGACCAATCCAAGAAACACCTTCCGGCCTATCAAGCGCAAGCACAAGAATTCTTGGGCCCATTCGGAGGAGAAAACCAATTAAAAATGAGGGGAATCACCCATATCCATGATGGGCCCCCACAAAATAACCTCCCGGATGAAAAACACTGCAGTTGGGGCCACCAAAAAGTTGGCCGAAGTGCCAGTTCAGCCAACAGGTAAACGCGCCAAACGCGGTCATCCGCAACGCGTTGGATCCTCATGGCTTGGAGATCACGATGGTGACTGATTCCATTGCTTTTTCTGGCACCAAACCGACCTTTGGAGGGTATAAATAGGGGGTAGGGGGCTCCCTCACTCCACACACCAAAAGCTTGAGTCTAGTACTCCACTCCAAAGGTGTAGTGCTACCCAAGTGATTCTAAAATAGGGAGAGAGTGAGAAAGAGGAGGAGGAGAAGGAGGCTCCAGCTTGTCGGGCTTCTTCCACTTAAGGATAGGGTTCAGGCTTGTCTAACCCTCTCCACCTTTGTACCTCGACAATTCTTTCCATCTAAAGTAAGGTACATGATTTCCATGTGAGTACATTTATTTAATTCAAGCATGTTAATTCCTTAGTTGCATCTTCATTTTGATAGTTCTGGTGAAAATGAGAAAATGTTTAAAGGATTGAGCAAAACTGGACTAGGAAAAATGAAGATGTTGTCGGATTAAATCTTTGAGAAGGAGGAGCTTGTCAACCGCCAATAAGATATGCTCATCCATGAAAGGAAGAGATATCAATAGGTTGAAAAGCTCCTTGAGCTTTAAAAGGGGAAAAGTAAGACACTTGAGCTTGAGCTAGCTATGAGTAAGGAAAATTACTCAAAACTAGAAGACACACACATTGCAGTCAAGGACGAACTTGATAACTTGACAAAAGTAACAAAATCCTTGAAGTGCAAGTGGAGTCACTCAAGCAAAGTGGCGCTTCCGCCTCTAAAAGCTCACCCTCTCAAGATGTCAAGTTGATAACTATTAAAACTTGCACATGTTCTAGTAAGCATACTTATGTAAAAGATGAATCCAATGTTTCACATGTTAAACATTCATCCCAAAGTGGCATCTTTGACAAGGAAAAGACCAAATATGCATGTAGTGCATATATGGTCACAAGACCTCCTAATGTCAAAGATGGTCTTGGGTATACAAAAGGTAAAGAGTTGTCCAGTAATGTTCAACATAAGAATCATATTGCCTTTGTTAAAGAAAAATCATATGAACATGAACAGCAAACCTTATTTCATACTTTTGATGCAGCTTATGTTCTTATGAAAAATAAATTAGGATATATTTATGCTAAATATGAAGGGCCACGCCACAAGAGACCCAAATCTTGTGTGTGTGTTCCTAAAACACTTGTGACTAATCTTTGAGGACCCATGCAAACTTGGGTAACTAAAACCAAGACATATATCTATTTTGCAATCATACTCCTTCGGTGGATCAAAATGGGTGTTAGGAAGTGGATGCACCAATCACATGAACGGAGAGAGGAGAATGTTTGTAGAGTATGAGCAAAACACGGATCCAAGTAAAGAAATTTATTTCGGAGACAACAACCAAGAAAAAGTCCTTGGAGGGTAAAATTGAAATTTCTTCTCAACACACTCTTTCCAATGTTTTACATGTTTATTCTTTATATTATAATCTTCTGTCCATATCTCATCTATGTGACAAAGGATACAATTGTTTATTTACTAATGAGGGTGTGTTAGAAGAAGTGATAACTCAGTTGCATTCAAGGGAATGTTGAAGGGAAAACTTTATCTTGTTGATTTCAACAAAGATGAAGTTGAACTCATCACTTGCTTGGTTGCAGAAACTAACATGGGATGGTTGTGGCACAGACGTCTATCCCATGTTGGGATGAGGAATCTGCAGAAACTTCTAAAGGGTGGTCACATCCGAGGTTTGAAAGATGTCGGGTTTGAGAAAGACAGGCCATGTAGCGCATGTCAGGTGGGAAGACAAGTTGGAGCACCACACCCTGCAAAGAATGTGATGACTACATCAAGACTGTTGGAACTTCTTCATATGGACCTCTTTGGTCCAATTGATTACATAAGCATCGGCGGCGATTTAGTCATTGTTGATGATTTTTCTAGATTTACCTGGGTATTTTTCTTGTATGATAAATCAGAGACCTAGGGGGGTTCTCAAGAAGTCTTTGAAGAGAGCGCAAAATGAATTCTCCTCAACCGTCAAAAATATTAAGAGTGACAATGGAACGGAGTTCAAAAATACTCAAGTTGAGGGGTACCTAGATGAAGGAATAAAACATGAGTTTTTGGCACCCTACTCCCCTCAACAAAATGGGGTGGCCGAAAGGAAGAACAAGACGCTCATTGAGATGGCGAGGACAATGCTAGATGAATATAAGACTTCAGACCGGTTTTGGGTCGAAGTCGTAAACATTGCTTGTCACGCCACAAACCGGTCATATCTTCACCGACTTCTGAAGAAAACGCCATATGAGCTCCTCACTGGTAACCAAATGTCTCATATTTCATAGTTTTTGGAAGTAAATGCTTTATTTTAAACAAGAAACCGAGGACTTCGAAGTTTGCTTCGAAATCTGATGAATGGTTCTTGCTTGGTTATGATTCGAATGCCTACGCCTATCGTGTTTTCAACAAAGTATCTGGCACTGCTGAAGGGGCATGTGATGTAGTGTTCGATGAGACTAATGGCTCCCAAGTGGAGCAAGTTGATAAGTGTGTGCTAGATCAAGAAGAGGCCTCATGTCAAGCATTGAGGAGAATGGCACTTGGTGATATTCAACTGCAAGAGCAATCACAAGACTCAAGTGCTCAATATGTACCTCAACAAGAGAGCAATGATCAAGGGGGAGCTTCGGCACAAGATCAACATCAGCAGAATCAAGAAGATCAATATATTCATGGAAGCAATGATCTAGGGGGATACATTGACAATGAAGATAATAAAGAGCAAATAACCTCACAAGTGCCTCATCCAAGAGTACATCAGAATATACAAAGAGATCATCCCGTCGACAACATCATTGGAGATATTGCAAAGAGAGTAACTACTAGATCTCGCATTGCTAGTTTTTATGAACATTACTCTTTTGTCTCATTTCTGGAACCATACAGGGTTGATAAAGCATTAAAAGATCCAGATTGGGTGACCACCATGCAAGAGGAACTAAACAACTTCAAAAGAAATGAAGTATGGGAGCTTGTGGAAAGACCAAAGGCAAACATCGTGGGCACCAAATGGGTCTTTCGAAACAAGCAAGATGAACACGGAGTCGTAATGAGAAAAAAGGCATGACTTGTGGCAAAAGTTACTCACAAGTCGAAGGTTTGGATTTCGATAAAACCTTTGCTCCCGTAGCTAGACTTGAGTCCATTCGGATTTTATTAGCCTAGGCTACTCACCACAATTTTAAGTTGTATCAAATGGACGTCAAAATCTCATTCCTTAATGGTCCTATCAAGGAGGAGGTGTACATGGAGCAGCCACCAGGATTTTAAGATCAAGAGCACCCCAACCATGTGCATAAATTGTGTAAGGCTCTCAATGGCCTCAAACAAGCTCCCCGAGCTTGGTATGAGTTCCTTAGAGACTTTCTCACTCAAAATGGCTTTAAAATAGGAAAAGCTGATTATATTTTATTTACAAATCATTTTTATGGACATCTATTCATATGTCGAACTTATGTAGATGACATCATTTTTAGTTCTACTCATAAATCTTTTTGTGAAGCATTTAGTAAAATTATGACAAACCGACTCGAGGTGTAATTGATGGGCGAATTGAAGTTATTTTTTGGATTCCAAGTGAAGCGGCTAAAAAAGGGCACCTTCATTTGCCAAACTAAGTATACGCAGGACATCCTCAAAAAGTTCAATATGGACAAATCCAAGCCCATCAAGACCTCCATGGCAACTAATGGACATCTCGACCTCAACGAAGATGGTCCAAATGTGGATCAAAAGGTATATGGGTGTATGATTGGTTCAATGCTTTATTTATGTGCATCTAGGCCTGATATTATGCTTAGTGTGTATATGTGTGCAAGGTTTTAAGTTGCACCTAAAGAGTGTCATTTAGTAGCTGTAAAAATAATTTTAAGATACCTTGTGCACACACCTAACTTGGGCCTTTGGTATCGTAAAGGATCCAAGTTTAAGCTTATAGGATATTTCGATGCCCACTATGCAGGCTACAAAGTCGATAGGAAGAGCACCTCAGGAACCTGCCAATTTCTTGGTAGATCCTTAGTTTCATGGTCTTCAATGAAACAAAATTTTATTGATCTTTCCACAGCCAAAGCGAAGTATGTTGCAGCTGGTAGTTGTTGCGCACAGCTACTTTGGATGTGACAAACTCTAAGGGATTATAGTTACAATCTAAACCATATTCCACTCTTATGTGATAATGAAAGTGCCATAAAAATTGCACTCAATCCAGTAGAGCACTCAAGAACCAAGCACATAGACATACATCATCATTTTCTAATAGATCATTCATTAAAAGGTGACATAGTAATCTCACATGTTAGAACCGAAAAACAACTAGCGGACATATTCACCAAGCCACTAGATCAAAAGAGATTTTGCGAGCTAACAAATAAATTAAATATACTTGATGCTGGAAATGTGGCTTGAAACATTGCATACTTGATTGATTCTTCAAAGTTTGCTCACTTTTGCGAAAATTCATCCCTTATCTCGATTTTCTCTCAAAAACTATTTTAATTATTGAATATTGGTGAATTATAGCCATTGTATGATTGTTGATTTCTTACTGGTCATGTTCATCAAGGTTATTTGTGAAACGTTGTCTTTAAGATCACTATTAGATCAAATTCCCAAAAATTTCTTTGTTCTAATCCTAAACTGTCCAGCTGACACGGACTAGTCCATGGTCAGCGCCAGACTAGTCCGTTGCTGGTGACTAGTCCGGCTTTGGTCTTGTGTACCAGACTAGTCCGTTACTATCGGTCTTAACACTAGCCAGCCGCCAAGATCTCTCTTCTTCCACCTCACAATCGCCTTCACACTCTCTCTCCTCAAGCTCGAGCTCCCAAGGCGATTTTCACTTTAAACCACCAAAATTGAAGGTTTCTCCATGGAAATTCTTCCCCTCAGCGCGAAGCACCGCCTCCTCTGAACTAATCTGGACTCTACTCCGTGCCTCCATCTCAAATATTCAAATTTTGGTAAAAACCCTAACCCTAGTTCTCATCTTCCCTTAAATATTTCTTCCATTTCTTGATTCCTAGGATATACATTGCATTGATGTATGTATTCCTATTGTCCTCCTATGTTTTTGCATCAATATCAATTAGAATTGATGGAATACGAAGTTAGGGTACATAGGTCAAACCTGACTAGTCTGGTGATTTGTGCGGACAAGTCCGTTTGACCGGACAAGTCCACACCCTAAAATCGGACAAGTCCGGCCCCTTGACAGTTTGAACCAATAAATTCTTGTCTCCACAAAGTCTAATTGTCACCCTGTGTTAGGCACGTGCCGTCCGCATCAGATGATAGCATGTTTGATTATGAAGCTGAGCGTGACCGCGAGAGAGTGGCCAGGGCAAAAGATATAAGAAGCAAGAAGCGCCATGATCATGATGCAAATGACTCTCCTCCCGATGATGTGCTTCCAAGATAGAGGAAAGTGGTAGTCAAGAAGCCATCTAGCAAGGATGGTGCAGGTGCCAGCTCAACAGTACCAAGGAGGAGCACTAGCAAGGGCAAAGGACTTGCAAGTGGACACATTGGTCCACTAAAAATGAAACCTCTTGTACAGCATAACTGGCTGACCTTAGAAGATGATTTCATGGGCAAAGTAAATGACTTGGCTGACAAGCTCATAAAAGTTGAAGCCTATGAGCAGCCAAAGCATTCAGCTGACCCGAGGTTCTGGAGCCACTTCCATGCTGATTATTATGAGCATGTCTACAGGAAGATGAGAAATCCAGTTGTTGCCAGTCAATGGGTGAACATGACTTATCTACAATCCAAGAACTATCAAGCATATCATGAAGTCTTGGAGGCATTGGAGAGGCATGGCTTGAAGGATCTCCTATCCTTCTGATATAATTGGAACAATGAAGTCATCACTCAATTTTACTCTACTCTCTACTTCGCCCATGATGATGAGTATGAGATGATTTGGATGACACATGGATCCAAGTATAGTGTCACTTATGAGGAATTTGCCAGGATACTCCATCTCGAAGACACCTTGAACAATGAGCTTGTGATTCACAACTTGAAGCCTTTGGGGAAGGATGAGCTAGCTTTCCTTTATGACATACGAATGTTATACAAGGCACCTACCACAAAGTACTTGAAGGCATTCTTTATCATGCTTAACAGAATTTTGATGAAGACTATTGCTCCAAAGGATGGAGATGTAGGGACAACTCAAGGAACTCTAAGGACCTTGATGAAAGTGACAAGCAAGAAAAGGACCTTCAATGTCTTCGAATATATCTACAATGACATGGTGAACATCTCAATCACTATGAATAGGTCCTGTAGCTATGCACCTTACATCATGTTCGATTGAGAAAGTCACTGGTCTTGAGTTTGTTAAGGATGTTGAGCATGTCGGCCTCAAGCCCCAGAAGCCACCAGTCTACAATGTTCCCAATGCTCCTGCCTCACCTGCAGTAGAACAAAGATCAAAGCAAGAAAATGAAGGCACAAGGACTCTAGCTACAACCTCTGCTCCTCCATCCCCCAAAGAGTCCTCTAGTGGTGTATTGAAGATGCTTTCCTCTATCTTTGCATCCTGTCGCAAAGTGGGGGTTAAACAACACAAGGAAAGCTTGGCTAGGAAGAGGCACCAGAGGTATATGAAGGCAAATATCAAAGCAATCTGTGAGAATCTTGATATCGAGCCAGTGGGATCTCCTCAGATTTCAGAGGATTCTGAAGAAAACATCAGAGAGATGGCACCTCTCACAGAACAAGAATTGGCCTCCTTTGGACTTGCAGGTGTCATTGTTCCTCCTCCTCAGCATGCTCATGAGTCTGGAGATGAAGATAGTACTGAGAGTGAGAGAGGGAGTGACGGAGAGTGATTCCCCTCAATTTTTCCCTTTTTGGTGTCTTAATGCCAAAGGGGGGGGGGGGGGGGGGGAGATTGAGACTACACTAGTAGTGCCAGTAGTCTATTTTGAGCCTTAAGGACTAGTGATCATGGACATGTATATTTTATATTTTTAAGTTTCAAATTATTGTAATCTCTATTTGGATGCCTATTTTGTTTAATATGAATGTGTGATGTTCATATTGATATTTTTGTGATGGTTGCTTCTATAATTGTTGTATTTTTCATCATGCACATCACAATATCTGCTCACACACACCTTATAGGCACCCCACCATAAAGATTGCATATATGTGAGAAATTTTTGTTGTTCATATGTCATTCTCATATATGCACACTTTATGAAAATCAATTTTTACTCGTAATTGTGAAATCTCAATTGGTTGTCATCAATCACAAAAAATGGGGAGATCGAAAGTGCATCTAGGCATCCCCTTGTGGGTTTTGGATGATTGATGACAAATAAATGAGATCTTAATGAATTCTTTGAGATGAATGCAGGTCTACAAAGACTAGAACTTATGATGCACTAAAAAAGGAGAAAAAATGAGGAGTGAGAAAAGGAAAAGCCGAAATGATCAAGGAAGTGCAAAGTAGATATCAATGTATAGGATGGGTGTGAGAGACACATTCCAAGATATTATATCTTTGTGTAGATGGTAATGGCTAAAATCAATTAATTAAGCAATGCACTGAAGTACCGGACAAGTCCGTTCACCAGCGGACTAGCCGATAAACTTTATGTTCTCACACAGACTAGTCCGGAACGACACCGAACTAGTCCATTCAACTCACTGACCCCACTCGAACAAGTTCGAACACTAGCTGGGCAAGTCCGTTCAACTTTCTGATATTCACTCAACACATATCACCTTGCACCGGACAAGTCTGTCCTTTTTGGACTAGTCCGTTTGAGTCTCTGGACCCATCACGGACTAGTCCGGTTAACTTTCTGTTCCAATACGGACAAGTCCTGTACACCTCACACAAATTAAGGTTTCAGGTGTGCTGCACAAAACGCAATTTTTACACATCACATCGGACTAGTTCGCTCGAGCGGACTAGTCCGACCATCGGGATCCCTAATGGTAACTTTTTTGGAAACTCTATAAATAGGTGATCCATGATACCACAACAGATACTCCGTTCACAACTGAACAACGAAGAACCCTAGCGCCGCTACTTGTCCCAAGAGCACAGAAACACCTCTCCCCACACATCTAAAGCCCTTAAAAGCTAAATCTTTTGGGAATCCAGATTTGGGATAGAGAGATCGTCTTCTATGCATTGCTAAGCTCTTGGGGTTTGATCTCTTATACACTATTACATCTCTTATAAATCATTTGAGTGTATTTTATAAGTTTTCTCTTTTTAATTTCATGGGAGCCCTCAGCGTGTGAGGTTGTCCCATTGACTTGGTGATTCCCCTGGATAGTGGAACTCAATTCGGCCTTTTGTGATGACTTGACAAGGCAAAGGTTTTAAAGAGACCCGACTTTGTGTGAGCTTCCTCAACGAGGAAGTAGATCTCTTTGGTGAGATTGAACCTCGGTAAAAATCTTTGTCTCGTGTGTTCTTAATTTTTTTTTACTTTTGCAATAATCATCATCTAGGGAATAGGGTTGATCAAACTAGTAACTTGTATCAATTTTGTATTCCACATACAAATCAATCAATCTGATCACTTACTAAAGTTATTATAATAACTGATTGCATTCCACTGCTATATTATTTCTGAAATCTGCATAAACACTTGATCTTTTTGCAGTACATCGAGCACATCGGACTAGTCCGTACGTCGCACCGGACAAGTCTGGTTTCTCCCGTATTTGATGAATTTGTTAAGTGTTGCAGGAAGAGTTTTTCAATGCCTATTCACCCCCCCCCCCCCCTCTAGGCCACATTCAATATATCATCAATTTTCTTCACCATATGTACCACAACAAAATGGTGTTGTAGAAATAAAGAACAGGACATTAGTTGAGATGGCCAGGACTATGCTTGATGAATATCAAACTCCTAGGAAGTTATGGGCAGATGCAATTGCAACTGCTTTTTATGTCTAAAATCAAGTTTTCTTGCGAGCTAATATAGGAAAAAAACTAATATGAGCTTCGATTTGGACATAGGCCTAGTGGTCACACATTTTAGGACCTTTGGTTGCAAATGCTTTATTAAAAAACATGGTAATCTTGATAAATTTGAAGCTAGATCTGTTGATGTTGTGTTTCTTGGTTATCCATCTCATACTAGAGGCTACCGTGTGCTTTTACTTGACACTAACAAAATTGTGGAGACTTATGATGTTTCTTTTGATGAAGCTAGCCCAGGTACTAGCTCTAATATTGCAGTTCAAGATGCATATCCGCAGGAGGAGAGTATTTTCATTGAAGAGGAGGAAGAAATGGTGTTGTTACCTGAAAATTTAGAAGCTAATGACATCATTCCTGCTCCTGATTTTGATCCAAAACCAGCACCAACGACTACTATAGCTGGTCAAGATCATCCTCAAGCTACAAGCTCTTCAAATTTTGATGAACATGAAAAAGAAGAAGCTTGTGAAGTGTCTACTCCCCTCTGCATCCTCAAAAGTCACCCTACACAATAGATTATTGGAAGCTTGTATGAACAAGTCACATGGTCCAGGTTTTTCGATCCAAACTCTCATGCTCCTTCTGCTTTTTTTTAACCAAAGATATATCACACGCACTCAATAATGAATCTTGGATCATTGCCATGCAAGAAGAGTTAGAAAATTTTGAAAGAAATAATGTTTGGAAACTTATTCCTCCACCTAATGGTCACACATTAATAGTAACTAAATGGGTGTTTAAAAAAGAACAAAGTGAGAATGGGGTTGTGGTTGGAAATAAAGCTAGGTTGGTTGCTCAAGGTCTCACACGAGTTGATGGTCTAGATTTTGATGAAATTTTTGCTCCTGTTGCTAGATTAGAAGCCATAAGAATTTTACTAGGATTTCTTGCATCTAAAGTTTTCAAATTATATCAAATGGATGTCAAAAGTGCTTTTCTTAATGGCTACATAGACGGGGGGTTATGTTAAGCAACCATCAGTTTTTGAAAATCCGGATTTTTCTAATCATGTTTAAAAACTGTCCAAAGCTTTGTATGGTCTCAAACAAGCCCCTAGAGCATGGTATGATAGCTTAAAAACATTTTTACTTGAAAAGTATTTTACCATGGGCAAAGTGGATAACTATCTTTGTGCTTAAGCATGGTAGTGACTCACTATTTGTTCAAGTGTATGTGGATGATATTATCTTTGGTTGTGTTTCTTATAATCTTGTGTCCAAGTTTTTAGCTATGATGAATTAAGCATTTGAGATGAGTATGATGGGAGAACTAACATACTTTTTGGGGCTCCAAATCAAGCAAACTAAGGAGGGAACCTTTGTGCATCAAACAAAGTATGCGAACGATCTCCTAAGGTGCTTCAACATGGAAAACAGCAAGCCTATTCGGACACCGATAGGAACAACAACAACACTTGAACTTGATGAAGATGGTGAAACAGTTGATCAAAAAGAATATAGAGGCATGATCGCGTCATGTTTGTGCCTCACCTCATCAAGACCGGGCATACAATTCAGTGTATGTCTTTGTGCACGATTTCAAGCTTCTCCATGTGCATCACATCATCAAGCCGTCAAAAGGATTCTCAAGTATTTACATGGAACTCAAGAATTTGGCATTTTTCTTCCTTCTTCCTCAATCATTACTTTGAAAGAGGATGCTGATTTTTGGGGTTGTAGGATTGATAGGAAAAGTACTTCGGCTGCTTGTCATTTTCTTGGTAACTCACTTGTTTCTTGGTCATCTAGAAAACAAAGTTCAGTTGCACAATCCACGGCTGAATCTGAATATGTAGTTGCTACTAGCGCTTGCTAACAAATTGTTTGTATTGCTAAAACACTTAAGGACTATGGTTTTGATCTAGATAGTGTTCTACTGCTTTGTGACAACTCTCGTATTATTTGCATTGCTAAAAACCTTGTGGAACACTCTAGAACAAAGCACATTGACATTAGATATCACTTTCTCTGTGATAATGTTTAAGAGGAAACATTGTGCTTCACCATGTAGATACCAAACAACAATTGGCTGACATTTTCACAAAACCTTTGGATTTCACCCATTTTTCATTCATTCATAGTGAAATAGGGGTTATGCATCCACATGGCTTAAATTGAGAGGGGGTTTTTCAACTTGGGAAGTCTATGTGTGAATCTGAAATTAAAAGATAATATGAGCACAAGTGCTACATGCATATATGATTTTGTGATTCCTTTTACATGCTGAAAGTTCTTACTACATTACTCATGTTACATATTTTGTAGTTTTTGCCATGACTTGTATTTTAAATAATTACTTACACTAAATCGTGTCATGATAAAACGTTCTTACTATTTTAAACTTGTTGCATGCTCACAAGTGCTTTTAATTATGGAAAATTAATCATTCAATAGGCCACATGTTGAGTTTTTATGATCAAATAGAAAATGAAGAAAGGATCAAGAGAATATGCATATATCGCACTTCTTCTTTTGGGATCGATTATCACTGCACTTAGATATGAAATTTGAAGGAGTTGTGTATGACTAAAACCATGTCTTTAAGCTTCTGATTGTCACATGACATAGGCTTGGCTTGGTTGGTTAGAATAAGGTGGATGTTGCATATAATCTCTTGCAATGTTCATATGATTTAATTTTTTGCTTTGAAAGATAATAAAAACAGCAACATGTGTCAAGTTTTCATGTTTTGAAATAGTTAAGTTTGTGAGATCATGACTTGCCTAAATTGAGATTACACTTGATCTCTAGCATGCCTTACACTACTTTATGTATTTCATTGATGTGATAGTGTAAGTTACTTGATAGTATGGTTTGGATGAGCTTTGTTTTATATGTATATGTCATATTATGCTCATAAACAATTAAAATTTCTCTTTTAAACCTCGATGAATACATTGTCAAATGGGGAGAAATATGCCACGCATTGCACATTCACAAATGTTTTCATTTACACGTTTCTCTTAGGGAGGGGGGTGTACATCCTTAGGAGGATAATTTTTTTAATAGAGAAGTTTCTTCTCATTTGATTTTTGATTTTCAAAAAGGGGGAGAAACTTTATTTTTGCCAAATCTTTTCATGAGACATGAACGAGCCAAAGTTAGGATTCTAAGTGGCGTTGCCAATGCATTCATCAAGGAGGAGACTGCGAGACCTAGGTGCTGAACACTTGGCAAATAGGCTAAAAGTGAAGGTTTACATGCAAAGTTTTGAGTATAATTGAGAAGCCCACTTTGAAATATTAGAACTTGCAGGAACTCAGTTCGAACTGTCCGAACTTAGCGCACGTGAGATGCACATGTTTTTTTTACTTTGGAGTGTTCGATCTTTTCAATATCTCTTGAGAGTAGCATTTACCTTTTAGTCGGCTTGGACTGTCTGAACTTTTTTCAGTAGGTATTGGGAGTAACAGTTACTAGTTTGTGCACTTCAGACTATCAAATCTTAACATTTATCTTCGGATGTTTTGTTTTTCACTTGTAATATTTCAAACTTGTTTCTTGGTTTATGTGAAGTTTGCTTAGTATTCATTTACTAAGTTTTTTATGTGTTTCGGTTGATTATGGTGGATATTAATTTGCTACATTTTGCAACATGCTTGAGGTGCTCACATAAGGTGTTGTGGTTTTCAGACTAATGTGAGTTAAGTCGTGGACATGTGCTCAGAAGAGTTGCTTTTTGTTCATGTGGAGGTGTTGCTTGAGACCAAGACATACCTGGTGACGGTAATCCATTGAACTAGTCTTTGGGAGAAGATAAAGTTCAACAACCAAGTTCAGGAGGAATTGTGGTTAAGTTGATCGGGAGGTCACACAGCATGTTTTGGTCAAGAACAATGCATATGAAGGTATCATGGATGTTTTGGAAACTGTTTGCATGTGTGCAAGGGGTGCATGGACATGGCAACATTGTTCCAAGGCGTGGTGAAGAGTTATGAATGTGAAGATATGGCCAGAAAGGTCCAATCGGTTGGATTATGCACTCAGACTGCGGCTGAGAGAGTTATGGTTCCAATATGGAAAGTTTCGAGTTGGTTATGATTAGATTTTATGTTGGTCACAAAGTTTAGTAGTTTTAGGAATGTGTAGTACATTCCCAAGATGTTTGGAGGTCTTAATATTACTTTTATCTGCGTATGGAATGTTTGGTTCCGCTTGTAATCATCCTATAGACCAAAATAAGCAAATATCCTACCCAAACAGATTGCTTAATTTTTCTCACCTCCTAAGCTGATTATTGAGGATATCCAAAAACAACGGGCAGTTCGCTTACCACACCCGCGGACTAAAAATCGAGTTTCGTTTTAAGCGGAGAAATTTTCCAATTGGTACCTTCATTGCCTCGTCCTTCTGCAACTCGGCTCCTCCACCCCCCCCCCCCCCCCAGGGCCGGCCCTGGGGCAGTGCGCAAGGGGCGACCGCCCCGGGCCCTCAAAAAGTAAGGGCCCCATTTAGATTTAAGTTATATATATTGCGAAGCTCTAAATTTATACAAATGAATGTGATTTAACTGGTATTTGATCAAAGATTAATAAACTAATAATAAAAGTCAGAAGGATAGTGAATTTGACTTTTAGATTTGACCCAACCAACTATTCCAACTTAGAATCAAGAGTGTTCCCGACAATACCTATGGTCATGCAGAGTCAGAGGCCGACCACTCCATGCTACCGGCTCACGTAGTCTCTTGAATTAAGCGTTGATAACTCAAATATGAACTCCTATTCTTATCTGTCGGTTTTCGCGACCATGATGTAGAGGACTTCCGAAGGCTCCGGGTTTGCATGCCAGCACTTAATAGCTTATGTCTTCTAAACGCTTAATTTCACCTGTTATTTTTTATGCATTGATCAATCTATGTATACTCCTAGCTAACTGATTTTCTCATATTTTTTCTCTCATCTAAGGTTGTACTAACTGAACTTTATTAAGTGATAGTTTAACTCTGACACATAATTTCAGTTAGACACTCAAGGTAATTTTATTTTATATCATTAGATAAGTTTCAATCAATTGTATTTTTAGTTCATATAAGTGTTTTTAAATTTATTTTTGTGACAATATTAGTGAGAATGAACTTTATAAAACACTCACCCCGTTACGAAATAAGTGACGTTTAGCGGAGCTAATTTAACTTAAAATGAACTAGATTTCTTGTTCTAAATATCATTTTTTCAGAATAGAGAGTAGTTATAATTGATAATTTTTCTTTATATTTATGATCAACTAGAGGGCTTTAATTTTTTATTCGCCCCGGGCCCTCGAAAAGTTAGGACCGGCCCTGCCCCCCCCCCCCCCCCCCCAGTTCCCGACGTAGCCTCTAAGCGCCAAACGACGATGTCACCCTCAGCGCCGAACGACGTCGCCGCTCCAGTGCCCGACACCGTGGTCGCCCCAGCGAGCGCAGCCAAAGAAATTTGAGATGGCCACAGCGATGGCCCTCTCCCTGAGTGACGACAGCCCCTCGTCAGCAGGTAAATGGTTGCACGCGGCGGCAACCCCTTCGTCTGTGGTGGCAACCCCTTTGTCGGTGGTGGCAGCCTCCTGCGGGAATGTCTCCTCGCCGGCGCCATTCGATGTGTTGGAGGGCATGCTGGGAACATCCTTCTTCCACGGAGTCTCCGAGGGCACGTCCTTGCTCATGTTCATTTAATCCTTCGCATTAAGAACGTTGTCCTTGCTCATATGATGGGATTGAGATCGAAAGAAAAATTTGGATCTTATTTTTTCTTCTCCAAATTTGTCCACTGCACTCTTGAATCGAGGTGTGCACTCTGCTCATGTTCTGTCTCTCAATGTTTTAGAGCTACGCATCTACTGTTTTCAGCACATGTCACTTGTAAAACAGATCCACTCATAAGTTTTAATATTTGTTAAGCATAATTAAAAAAGGAAAAACAACAATAATGAGTTATCTTCACTTCTAGGGGCATACTAGTCATTTCACAGACAGATCAGATATAAAAAAGCTAAAATGATCAGATTTGCCAAACACCCAGGAGGTCCATCCAATCGCTTACCCAGACCACCAGCTCATGAGAAAAGTATGCTCATCAAATAACCGAGTCGCAGAAAAGTGAATCCAAACAGGCACAAAGAGTCTTGATCAGTTATGAAAAGTTTCAGTTGAATCTAAGTAGGAGTAGAAAGTCCTAGTTGGATTGGAGTTGCCTTAGGGCTTGTTATATAAGCAAGGGAGGCCAGGACTCTTGGGTAGATGACTTGTGGTTGTTCCTCTTATGTTTCATTGAATAAACTTCGTAGTTTTAGAGGTGCTTTTGTGCTTTGTTCATCCGACTTATTTTTGGTAAGTTTTTCTCGTCGAGTTTTTGTGCAGCTAACGTTGCTTTAGTGTTCTGACAATAACTCGAGTTTTACTGATCCAATTGACGTGATTCATTTTGTGTTGTCTTCTACCGATAGGTTTTGGTTGCTTCTGCATAAAAGTTTTAGATCTACCATTCAACCTCCTCCTCCTCTAGTAGCTTTGCACGTGCTCTTTGATCCTACACAACTGATGAGTTGTTTAGTCTTGATCTTCCGAAAGATAAGTCGATTGAGGTGGAGAACTCGATGTTGATGATCCGAGGCACTCAAGCAGATCCGAACACCCCTGCAATTACTACACCACTGTTCTATATGTTATCAATCGTTCTTCACACTCTTGACCTCGCCAAGAAGGCTAATCGCTATAAGTGCAACCAAGTACACAAGCAAGACGTCGAAGATGTAATTTGAAATCACAAAGTTGGGGTCTCGCAAACTGTAGAATGACGAAATTGTTTATCTAAGCAAAACCAATCAAATATGGCTGGCGGGTACAACATTTAAAGGCTATGGTTCGGCTAAAAGACCCTGAGACGCATCCCTAATGGACTCATACAGGATATAAGGCACAAAGGCCCAATACAGTGGCGCAGCACCAAACAGAAATCTGGGCTCAACTTGTATCGATGATTCTGATGACTCCAGATGAATTTTGATGTGACACTATGTAAAAGCCCTAATTTCCATAAGGCAAACTTCAGTTTGGACTAAAAATTTTGAATCATAAAAAGAAGTAAAAATGAAATGAGAAAAACAAATTTATTAAAACTCCAAATGATGGGATTCAAAAAAAAACTTTACTAATGTTCAAATGAAGTTATCATAAATATTTGAGTTGACCAATGGATTTCAAATATTCCAAATAGCATCCCTGCAAAGTTTCAAAATTTTTGAAGCAAGTTTGCTATTTAATTCAATAGCTTCATTGATTTCAACTCAAATTCAAATTCAAATTTTAATTCAATTGAAACTTTGTCAAATCAACAATATGATTTTAGAATCAATTTCTACACCTTAAAATTAGTCTACTATAAAATTTATAGAATTTTTGGACACAAGTGGGTGGGAGAATTCAGTGTCCAGAGAAGATAAGCTTGAGTAGAGGAGTGGGACCCACTGGTCATAGGCTCAAATTCGCCCCTGTTCCTCCCAGGGCGCCACCTCCCGGCATGCAACTGCCACAGAGCTGCTTGCACTGTTGAGGTCGCCTCCAGCTGCCCCCAGCTCGCCCTGACCTCCTCCTTATCACCTCCTCAGCACCCAAGTTGAGTCTTTCCTCCTTGTTCCATTCCCTGGCGCCACAGCTTCACTCTCGGTGAGTTCTCCCCCGCCTTCTCTGTTCTTCGGTTTTGCCGGCGATTGAGCCAGTGCCGCGCCGAGGTACAAACATAGAGTGGTGGCACAACCTTCCTCTCTATCTTCTCCATCGATTGGTTCATTGTTTCATGCCTTGTGTTGGTTGTATTTCGAGGTTTTCTCGCCGCCGACGGGGAGGCCGCCCAGAGAGTCCTCTGCTGCACCATGGAACCGCAGCTACAGCCACGATCAAGCTTTGATCGTTTAAGGAAAAAGGTTCGCAATCACATATAGTTCATGCTCACAAACTTTCAGCTTCTGTCATAGCTTGTAGCTCGGGTTTTCCTTGAAGAATCGACGCTTAGTACTTTTGCACGCCTTGGTTCTTCACCCAAATTCGGTCTGCACGTGCAACAATTCTTCGATTTGCTTAGCAAGTAGCTTCTAAACAGTATCGCGCACACCCTTGCCAAAAACGCCCAAAAGTTATCGACCACACGCATAGAAATCGAAGTTCTTGCGGCCGCCGATTGAAAATTTGTGGGTCGCCGTCGAACTTATCTTTGCGGCCATTTCCACCTCAATAGGAGTTCTTTTTTATCATCCTCGTGATCCCAGGATGCTCTTCGATCAATTTCCGAGTGGTTTTAGCCCTTGCCGAAGCGAATTCGTGTAGGTTGAAACCCTAATCGCCGCCGTCGCCATCGCGCGAGCTTTTCCGACCATCCTTGGCTTTCCACAACCTCACCAGCGTTCTTCCCGTGTGGAGTTAGGAACAGCCGGCCATTTGGGGGCAGGGAGATGCAGGGGAAAGGCAACCGGCGATGGGCGCCGCCGCTGGGTCCCTGCCCGAGGTTGAAGAAAACCCCGGGCCGGCCCCACTTGTCAGCCCCTGTTGCCAAACTGCGGATCAGTTTGTGGCGCGGGATCAAGTGTGGCTGCAGGACTACTTTGTGAACCACTATGTTGTTTCACTCCCAATGGCCAATTTTAAATAGTTGGACCCACTGTCAACGGTCCAGTCAATTTCCAATAGAGAAATAATTGCAGAAACTACCCAATCTTTGGAAATTCACCATGGCCAGTGGAAATGTCCAAAAAATCCCAAATAAACTTTTTTAGAACCAGCATGAAAAGTACATTCCAGTGGTGCACTTGGAATTGTATGAAAGTCCATAGAAATGTCTCCATAATTCAAAGAAAAAAGTGCTTATGGAATTAATTCCTATAGTTCTGCTCTTTGGAAAATTACCAAATTTTTCCAGAACCTTCAATTTAATATATTTGGACTCCAGTCGAAATCTCATGGTCATTAGACTTCATTTACATGGTCTAATCACCTGTGTATTCTCTATGCACATAAAAATAGTCAAATTCATTTATAATTTGTCCAGAAACTTGTGCAAAATTATAAATTGAATATCTCTCAGTATAAAACTTCAAAAGTTGTCAAACTAAATTTATTGGTTTGATCTTTATCCACACCAACCAGAACTTAAACCCAATCTTCATGAACATCCTTAGGTTTTCCTGTAGAGCCCTTTAAAGCAAAATTATGTTTGATTTTTATCTGCTGATTCACTTGATAGAAAAATCTGACATTTTGCCAAAACGTTCTCTGGTTAGTTTCTGAATTCCTATAAAAATTTAAGCTTCATTGGACTTTATTAACCTAGTTCAATCTGAAGATTTTCCTAACTGGTCACAGAATACCAAAAAACAACAGAAACATTTCAGTAAAATATCCCAACTTGTAAATTCAATATCTCACAGTATAATGCTTAGAAAATTATGAAAACAAATTTCACTAGAACCAGTGAGACCCCCTCTGTATGGTACAACCACTGGTAGCCATGATAGACCTCCAGATTTACAACCAAAATCCAGAGAAGGCTTTTACTTGTTGGAATTTTAGAGACAACAAGCTTTCTTGAGCACCTCCAATTTTTGGTACAGATCTTAATCATAGCACCTAGTGTCCACTGTAAAAATCCCAAAGCTAATTAAAATCATTACATACCTGATCAATGTTAAAAAGATCTTTTCTACAATATCTATTTCACTTCATATTCTCATTGCCTAAGTTCATCTTGTTTCCTTTCTGTTGTTGTCCAGTCCAGCAACAGAACTTCAAGTCCTTACTAATATTACTCCTTGAGTTATAATCAACTTCAATTGTTATATTAATAAATTGCAATATCCTAATGATATATCATTTCGATAGTGTTCGCGACGAAGGTGGCCAACGAGAAGCACAACCTAGAGAAGTGGAATTCTCTGTTGGATCTGTTGTGGCGTAAATTCTCGATGAAGGCTACTAACTGATCATTGCTGACTTTTATTTCAACCGAAAGGCAAGCCCCAGTTTGCATTTAAGTGACTTTTAAAGTTTTCCTTTTATACACATTGTATTGAATAGACTTGATATGTGCATTAGGTCTATGTTGATTGAATACTCCACATGCATGACCAAATAATCCTTGAAGTGGATGGGTAGTATAAGACCCCCTTGGATTATATTGCTATGCTTAATGTTTAGTTAGAAGATCGGTAGAAGTCGAGTATGTTGAAACTACTCGCGAGATTGGTCAAATTTTATCAACCACAAGTCAAGTAGTTGAATTCTACTTACAAGAGAAGTCGAGTGAGGGAAACCTACTTGCAAGTTGTTACCATAACATTAAATCTTTAATATGAGACGTGGACGGGGATTTGTGTAGGTTGGTTTGCCCATATTGTGCCTGGGTCGGTAATGGAGAGGCAGGTGTTGGGAGGTGAATTGGTAGCCCCGTCTGTGTCGGTTAATTCCTGTCTCGTGCTTGGCCCTGTTGAGCAAGTTTGAACAGTACCAGAAAGCATACTGGCGATATAGGACCCAGGAAACCGATGTACCTTGAGGCTCCTATTTTGGAAACATTTCAATCGGCTTAAGCTGTTGGTTGTTAGTACAGTGGGAGGTAACTTACTCAAGAACATCTCACAGCAGAGGTGCACCTTGAAGTGAGCTCACTATTCGGGTCGATCGAACTGTTTTGATGTGGTGGAATCTGGGGAAAGGTGGTTGCGTGCGACATCAGTGGAGTGTGCCGATGCAACTCCGAGTATGGGCGTACTTGTCGTGCAGTTCGGGTGTTTTTGATTCGAATCACCATCGCTCGCGATTATGGATTGAGCATACTTGGTCACTGAGTCTTGACGTAGTAAGAAAGAGAAATAGAAATATTATGAGTATGTTGCTATAAATAATTCTTTGTATTGCAACCTTGGCTGCTATAGAGATAGAAGAATTAAATTTATAATTTCCAATCATTTAACTTGAATAAGGCTTATGCAACCTTGAGCAAGTATCATCGTGGACGAAGCGTTTCATGTTTGATTGTGGAAGTCCATTCCTGCAAATTAAGCTTTCCAGTCTTTAAAGTTTCCAGCATGTAGAGTTTCATACTTTAGGTAAGACGGTTAAGTCTTGCTAAGCGTTGTGCTCACGGTTGCTATATTGTGGTTTTTGCAGGTATTATTAGCTTATGCTTATGTTGTGGTTGTCCGTGAGACATCGAGCTTGTCGAGATGTATCTCACGGAAACCTTGTCGCTGCCTCTCTGCTTCGTGTTGCTAGTGAGAAGCGTTCGCGGGCACGGACGACTTCTCTTGTGCATAGCTAGTTGAGAGTATGAGAATGTATATTCCGTTGTGTTGTATATTATGCTGTAAAAGAGGATCATCTTGTGAAACAAAATAATTGTGTTGGTTAATTTGTATGGATTTTCTTGTGTGCTGTTGGGTGCCGCATCGCACGGCACTATCCAATGTGATTCCTGGAATGTGTGGACCCCGGTCCCCATAGCCTGGTATTAGAGCCGTATTGGGAATAGCACACTTGAAAAGCGCCTATTTTTAAAAACTACAAAGTAGTCGAGTGAGGATTAGTTATTAGGCCCACATAAGGTCTATTATAGTATTAGTATGTGTTATTATATTCTGTAACGACGCTCCGACGTCAGGTAAGAGGTAAGGTACACCACCGCAAGCGGATCAATTGCGGTAAGCTCACCATGCGAGAGGTAGCATGTCATTATTTCCGTGGCTTGGCATGGAAATATCAATATGAGTCTCTGAAACTTTCCATGTTTCTGAGAACATATGACACGCGGTACTCCAGCGTGCTTCAAAGTTAGTGGAAGCCTCCGTAGGGTGGGACATAACCCGATGCGCCCCCTACTGGTGTAGCACTATGCAAAGACGTGGGACCCCGTCGGGTGGTAGAAAACCAGGTCATGTACCTCGAGATGTGGCTTAACTCGAGGCGGCCCGTATGGAATGATACGGGACGAATGTTTGTATTTTCATATATATTATTGTGAATTGATCGCCCGTGTGGGCTGTGCCGTACGGTACCATATGATTTATCAGTAGTTTGGGTGTAGTGACAGGTACACTAACCATGTTATTCGTAGGTTTAGTAGAAAATGTTTGCGAGTGAACATCATTACTGCCACCGTTGAGACGTATGCCGGAATACCGGCTTAAGATTTTTATTTGGTGAGGACGTAGTATCAGCATTGCATTCGGGTTACATCGGCACATCGACGGTTAAAATTCATGCCGAAGGTGTAGCTCGGAACACCAGCGTCATGTTAATATCCATAGCAGATTCCTATTTTGAAATCATAAAAATGAAATTTGAACCAAAACTGTAAACCTCTGTTCTTTCCTGTGTTATTCTGACAGAAACTTAGCTCCAGTTTGAAAAGTCATATCTCCTGGTAGAATTATCCCATGAAGGTTTTCCATACATGGTTGGAAATGTATGTGAGTCTTTTAAATAATTTCTGTTCATTACCAGAGCCGAATCCCCATGGATCATAGCTAAAATTTGAAAATTCCAAAACCTGTTAAAACTGGACAGAATCTGGAATAGTTTCTGTACTTCTCACCATTTTGATCATAACTCTCAGTAGAAAAATCGAATGAGGGCATATGATATATTTCTAGAAACTAGATGAGATATGTGACAATTTTTTTATTTACAGTTTTGGCAAATTGGGATATTTTGTATATGAAAAACTGTGGACAAAACAGCCATATACAAAGGAGGTGCTGTCAAAATTTCTCAGAAAGTCTGGGAACATTGTCAACTTAGGAAATTCATATCTCATTAACCAGAACTGATATTGAAGCAAATAAATACATTTTGGAAATTCCAGGAAGTAAACTACAATTTTGTTGTTCACGTCAACGCATGATTATTCCTCTATCTGGGTGAAATTTTCAAATTTTTCCAGACTGGTCATTTCTGGCAGAACAGTTCATCAATGAAGCATAAGTTTGAAAATTTGCGCGAACATGAATATTGTTATACTTTCAAAAAGTTCTTGACATTTTCATGTTTTCCTTATCTTCACTTATTGCCGAGATCAAACTTTGACTCATCCCAAATTCATTGTGCAGTATGGTTCGTACTCGTTCATTGAGTAAGGTCAGAAGTTCTCGTTGAGACGGTGATGATCCGAATCCACCGCAGGCACCACCGTCAACGGTATTGGTGGATGTCATGTCTAAAATGTTCGAGTCTCACCAAGAGAATACTAAGTTACTTCAAGCTTTGGTGCAGCAAGGCCTAATTCAAGGCCTAATTCATCAAACGCAGCAAGTTATTCCACCTCGAAACAGTTACTTGGATTTTTTGGCAACACAACCGCCAATCTTCATGGAAGCAACTGAACTGTTAGAATCAGAACATTGTCTTCTAGTAATGGAATCCAAATTCAGTGTGTTTCCCTGTGACGATTATCAGAAGACATTGTTCACTACTCAACAACTCCATGGAGCTGCCGGAGCTTGGTGGGCAGAATATAGTGCAACTCGCCTTGAAGGTCATCGAATAGCATGGTATGAGTTCCGTGAGGCTTTCCGTGCTCGTCATATTTTGATAGAGATTATAAAGACCAAGTATGAGGAATTCATTGAACTAAAGCAAGGGGACATGCGTGTCCATGAGTATTTTAAGGAGTTCAACTGTTTGGCACAATATGCGCCTGACTATGTGAATACAGAAAAGTTGAGATGTGATCATTTCTTCAAAGGTCTAAGAGTCAAACTTCGAGCTAGGTTGGCGTTGTTCAATCACGGCAAGTACAACGAATTAGTCAAAGAAGCTATCCTACAAGAAAAGGAAGATCTTTGTCTTCAAGCGGAGAAGAGAAAGCGGAGTATTCCGCAAGGCAACACTAGTGTTGTTGCTCGGAAATATCGGTTGGTATATCGTTCGCCATCTGGTCAAGAATGGCAGCCATCTGTCCGACCATCATATCAAAGTTGCCCGCTGCTGGCATCAAGTTTTGAATCACCCCCGCAGCAGCAGCACATAAATTCTTATCCATCTCCAACGCAGCCAGAGATACCCAGTTTTTATCCACAAGTCAGCGCTGAACCGACTAAATATCTGTGCTTCACTTGTGGTCTTGTGGGTCACTTTACTAGATATTGTCCAGAGAGAAATCAAAGCTGCAGTCAGTCATCATTTCAACATTCAAGTCAGTTTCCCAATCAGCAGCAAAAGAAATCAAAGCTTGGCAATGTCCACTATACTACCATTGAGAGTGTGCCGGAAGGAGAACCCGTGTTAGCGGGAATGTTCACTCTCAACCATATACCTATATTGATTCTCTTTGATTCTGGTTCTACACATAATTTCATAAGTCAATCCTTTGTGTTCAAGCACTAGCTTCCAACCACTACCACAAAATATCGCTATATTATATCTTTACCCGAAGGTAATATTACCGCAAGTGATGTTATCTCCCGAGCACCATTATGTCTGGGTGGTAGAATATATCCCACTACTCTTATCATCCTTGAAGGTCAAAAGATTGATGAAATCTTGGGAATGTCGTGGTTAAGCAATCACGAAGCTGTTCTAAACATCAGTCCTCGCACCATTGAGATCAACTCTTCAACTCACAGCCACCACACCTTAATTCTTGAGAACACGGTTCAAGAAAGTGCAGAGGTGTATCATTCGAAAACAAGTAAGTTGGAAGACATTCCAGTGGTCCGTGATTTCCCGGATGTATTCCCTGATGATCTACCGGGTATGCCTCCCGATGAGGTGTGGAATTCAAGATTGAATTAATATCGGGAACTACACCTATCTCTCGACGACCATATAGAATGGCACCCAAGGAGTTAGCTGAATTAAAGAAGCAGCTGAATGAATTATTGATTAAAGGTTTCATTCGTCCGAGCACATCACCATGGGGATGCTCGGCTCTCTTTGTCAAGAAGAAGGACAAGACACTGAGGCTATGTGTGGATTATCGTCCGCTTAATGCTGTGACTATCAAGAACAAGTATCCACTACCACATATTGATCTGCTCTTCGATCAATTAGTGGGTGCTAAGGTATTCTCTAAAATGGACCTTCGGTCTGGTTATCATCAGATTAAGATACGACCAAAAGATATACCAAATACGGCATTATCAACTAGACCAAAGACGGCATTATCAACTAGATATGGACTTTATGAGTATTTGGTTATGTCTTTTGGTCTCACAAATGCCCTAGCAGATTTCATGTACTTGATGAATTCAGTATTTATGCCAGAGTTAGACAAGTTCGACATGGTGTTCATCGACAATATTTTGGTCTACTCCAAGTCAGAAGAGGAACATACTGAGCATCTCAAGATCGTGCTTCAACGACTGCGTGATCACAAGCTATATGCCAAATTCAGTAAATGTGAGTTCTGGATTAATCAAGTTCCATTTCTTGGTCATATTATTTCAGCAGAAGGCATAGCTGTGGATCCGAGTAAAGTGGTACAAGTGCTGAAATGACAATCTCCCACATCCGTACATGAAGTCCGTAGTTTCTTGGGTTTAGCAGGCTATTATCGGAGATTTGTTCCAAGTTTCTCTAAAATTGCAAAGCCTATGACAGACTTATTAAAGAAGGGCAGCAAGTATGTATGGAGTGCATCATGTGAAGAAGCCTTCAAAACTCTAGTGAAGCATCTCACAACAGCCCCGATCTTGGCTCAACCCGATGTGACAAAATCTTTTGATGTTTATTGTGATGCATCCGGCATCGGATTGGGCTGCATACTTATGCAAGATGGAAGAGTAATTGCATATGTATCAAGACAACTCCGAAATCATGAACACAACTATCTGACACATGATTTAGAGTCGGCAGCAGTAGTTCTTGCACTAAAGATGTGGAGACACTATTTAATGGGAAATCTAGTGCACCTATACACAGATCATAAAAGTTTGAAGTACATATTCACTCAGAAGGAATTAAATATGAGACAACGAAGATGGTTAGAGTTAATCAAAGACTATGAACTTGAGATTCACTATCATCTCGGCAAGGCCAATGTGGTTGCCGACAGACTTAGTCAAAAGTCTCACGTTCATAGTTTGACCATCGGTCCTATGGAAGAAGATGAACCAACTCTAAGTGTGATTCCTTATGGAGCTTTGTACAACCTTGCTCTCATACCTACCATCAGAGAGGAGATTGTAGAGGCTCAGAAGAAAGATAAGGGAATGTCTCATGTTCAGAGGAGACTTAAAAGTGGAGAAATGAAATGTTTCCTGGAAGACGAACAAGGAACTTCATGGTTCAAAAATCGAATAGTGGTACCCCGGAACATGGAACTGCACAAAAATATTTTGGATGAGGCTCACTTGTCCAAGTATTCCATCCAACCAGGAAGCAACAAAATGTACCAAGATCTCCATACTAAATTTTGGTGGACACATATGAAGAGAGAAATAGCAAAGTATGTTTCCGAGTGTGACACATGCCGGAGAGTGAAAGCTGACCACATGAGGAAAAGCGGACTTCTGCAACCACTGGGAATACCGACATGGAAATGGGAGGACCTGACTATGGATTTCATTATCGGATTGCCTCTCACCTTTCACAAGCACGATTCCATTTGGGTGATTGTTGACCGGTTAACTAAGTCAGCACACTTTATTCCAGTGCATACGGCTTACAATGCAAAGAAATATGCGGACTTATACATATAAAGAATTATGTGCTTACATGGAGTTCCCCGCACCATTGTATCAGATAGAGGATCAGTGTTTGTTGCTCGTTTCTGGGAGCAGCTGCATTCATCATTGGGAACGAAGTTATTTCATAGTTCCGCATATCACCCTCAAACCGACGGACAAACCGAGAGGGTAAATCAGATACTTGAGGATATGTTAAGAGCATGTGCCATACACCACGGTAAAAATTGGGATGATCAATTACCGTTGGAAGAATTCTCGTACAACAACAGGTATCAATCTAGTATTAAAATGGCACCCTATGAAGCTCTCTACGGCAGGAAGTGCCGCACACAACTCAACTGGTGCGAATCTGGTGAACGAGTGGTATATGGAATTGATCTAGTAAATGAAGCTGAAGAGCAAGTAAAAGTTATTCAAGATAATCTCAAAGCCGCTCAGTCTCAGCAAAAGAGTTATGCGGATAAAAGACGTCGTCCTTTAATCTTCAACATCAGAGACCACGTGTATCTCCGTCTCTCTCCGATGAAAAGAATTCATCGATTTGGAGTAAAAGGAAAGTTGGCTCCACGATTCATCGGTCCATTTGCTATCACTGAAAGATGTGGTCCTGTTGCGTACAGATTGGAGTTACCAATAACTCTAGCTGGTGTTCGTGACATTTTCCACATATCCCAATTACGGAAATGTCTTAAACCATCTACTGACGTCTGCATTGAAGAATTGGAAGAATTGAAACCGGATCTCACCTACGTCGAGCATCCAATCCGGATTATCGATGAAAAGTCTTGTGTCACAAGGAATAGGACGATGTGGTTTTATAAAGTTCTATGGAGTAACCACACCGTCGAGGAGGCAACATCGGAGAGTGAAGATTTTCTACGCACAAAGTATCCGGACATGTTATCGTCATATCTTCGGTAATCTTTTACTTCCGTCTCTTTCATTTGTAATCTTGGGACGAGATTTTTTAAGGGGGGGGTGGGGGAATGTAAAAGCCCTAATTTCCATAAGGAAAACTTCAGTTTGGACTAAAAATTTTGAATGATAAAAAGAAGTAAAAATGAGGGGATTCAAATTTATTCAAACTCCAAATGAGGGGATTCAAAAAATAAACTTTTCTAATGTTCAAATGAAGTTAACATAAAGATTTGAGTTTACCAATGGATGCCAAATATTCCAAATAGCATCCCTGCAAAGTTTCAAAATTTTTGAAGCAAGTTTGCTATTTAATTCAATAGCTTCATTGATTTCAACTCAAATTCAAATTCAAATTTTAATTCGATTGAAACTTTGTCAAATCAACAATCTGATTTCAGAATAAATTTCTACACCTTCAAATTAGTCTACCATAAAATTTATAGAATTTTTGGACACAAGTGGGTGGTAGAATTCAGTGTCCAGAGAAGATAAGCTTGAGTAGAGGAGTGGGACCCACTGGTCATAGGCTCAAATTCGCCCATGTTCATCCCAGGGCGCCACCTCCCGGCATGCAACTGCCACAAAGCTGCTTGCACTGTTGAGGTCGCCTCCAGCTGCCCCCAGCTCGCCCTGACCTCCTCCTTATCACCTCCTCAGCACCCAAGTTGATTCTTTCCTCCTTGTTCCATTCCCTGGCGCCACAGCTTCACTCCCGGCGAGTTCTTCCCCGCCTTCTCTGTTCTTCGGTTTTGCCGGCAATTGAGCCTGTGCTGCGCCGAGGTACAAACATAGAGTAGTGGCACAACCTTCCTCTCTATCTTCTCCATCGATTGGTTCATTGTTGCATGCCTTGTGTTGGTTGTATTTCGAGATTTTCTCGCCGCCGACGAGGAGGCCGCCCAGAGAGTCCTCTGCTGCTCCGTGGAACCGCAGCTATGGCCACGATCAAGCTTCAATCCTTTAAGGAAAAAGGTTTGCAATCTCTTCTAGTTCATGCTCACAAACTTTCAGTTTCTGTCATAGCTTGTAGCTCGGGTTTTCCTCGAAGAACCGATGCTTAGTACTTTTGCACGCCTTGGTTCTTCACCTAAATCTGGTTTTCACGTGCAAAAATTCTTCGATTTGCTTAACAAGTAGCTTCTAAACAGTATCGCACACACCCTTGCCAAAAACGCACAAAAGTTATCGACCACACACATAGAAATCGAAGTTATTGCGGCCGCCGGTTGAAAATCCGCGGGTCGCCTCGAACTTATCTTTGCGTCCATTTCCACCTCAATAGGAGTTCTTTTTGGTCATACTCGTGATCCCAGGATGCTCTCCGATAAATTTCCGAGTGGTTTTAGCCCTTGCCGAAGCAAATTCGTGTAGGCAGAAACCCTAGTCGCCGCCGCCGCCGTCGCGCGAGCTTTTCCGACCATCCTTGGCTTTCCACTACCTCACCAGCATTCTTCCCATTGTGGAGTTAGGCACAGGCGGCCATTTGGGGCAGGGAGATTCAGGGGAAAGGCTGCCGGCGATGGGCGCCGCCGGGTCCGCCGTCGGGCGCCGCCGCTCGGTCCCTGCCCGAGGTTGAAGAAGACCCCGGGCCGGACCCACTTGTCAGCCCCTGTTGCCAAACCGCGGATCAGTTTGTGGCGCAGGATCAAGTGTGGCTCCAGGACTACTTTGTGAACCACTGTGTTGCTTCAATCCCAATGGCCAATTTTAAATAGTGGGACCCACTGTCAACGGTCCAGTCAATTTCCAATAGAGAAATAATTGCAGAAACAACCCAATCTTTAGAAATTCACCATGGCCAGTAGAAATGTCCGAAAATTCCCAAATAAATTTTTTTAGAACCAGCATGAATAGTAAATTCCAGTGGTGCACTTGGAATTGTATGAAAGTCCATAGAAATGTCTCCATAATTCAAATAAGAAAGTGCTTATGGAATTAATTTCTATAGTTCTGCTCTTTGGAAAATTACCTAATTTTTTCAGATCCTTAATTTTAATATCTTTGAACTCCAGTAAAAATCTCAGGGTCATTAGACTTCATTTACATGGTCTGATAACCTGTGTATTCTCTATGCACATAAAAATAGTCAAATTCATTTATAATTTGTGCAGAAACTTGTGCAAACTTCTAAATTGAATATCTCTCAGTATAAAGCTTAAAATTTTGTCAAACCAACTTTATTGGTTTGATATTTATCCACAATAACCAGAGCTACAACCCAATCTTCATGAAAATCCTTAGATTCTCCTGTAGAGCCCTTTAAAGCAAAATAATGTTTGATTTTTATCTGCTGATTCACTTCATAGAAAAATCTTACATTTTGCCAAAACGTTCCATGGTAAGTTTATGAATTCCAGTAAAAATTTCAGCTTCATTGGACTTTATTAACCTAGTTCAATCTGAAGATTTTCCTAACTGGTCACAGAATACCCAAAAACAACAGAAACATTTCTGTAAAATATCCCAACTTGTAAATTTTAATATCTCACAGTATAATGCTTAGAAAATTATGAAAATAAATTTCCCTAGAACTAGTGAGACCTCCTCTGTATGGTACAACCACTGATAGCCATGATAGACCTCCAGAGTTACATCCAAAATCCAGAGAGGGCTTTTACTTGTTGGAATTTTAGAGACAACAAGCTTCCTTGAACACCTCCAATTTTTGGTCCAGATCTTACTCATAGCACCTAGAGTCCACTGTAAAAATCCCAAAGCCAATTAAAATCATTACATACCTGATCAATTTTAAAAATATCTTTTATACAATATCTATTTCACTTCATATTCCCATTGCCTAAGTTCATCTTGTTTCCTTTTTGTTGCTGTCTAATCCAGAAATAGAACTTCAAGGCCTAACTAATATTACTCCTTCTTGAGTTATAATCAACTTCAATTGTTATATTAATAAATTGCAATCTCTTAATTGCATATCATTTCGATAGTGTTCGCGATGAAGGTGGCCAACGAGAAGCACAACCTGGAGAAGTGGAATTCTCAATTGGATCTGCTGTGGTGTAAATTCTCGACGAAGGCTACTAAATGATCATCACTGACTTTTATTTCAACCGAAAGGCAAGCTCCGGTTTGCATTTAAGTGCCTTTTAAAGTTTTGCTTTTATACACACTGTATTGAATAGACTTGATATGTGCATTAGATCTATGTTGATTGAATACTCCACATGCATGACCAAATAATCCTTGAAGTGGATGGGTAGTATAAGACCCCCTCGGATTATATTGCTATGCTTAATGTTTAGTTAGAAGATTGGTAGAAGTTGAGTATGTCGGAACCTACTCACGAGATTGGTCACATTTTATCAACCACAAGTCAAGTAGTTGAATTCTACTTGCGAGAGAAGTCGAGGGGGAAACCTACTTGCATGTTGTTACCATAACATTAACTCTTTAATATGAGATGTGGACGGGGATTTGTGTAGGTTGGTTTTCCCACATCGTGCCTGGGTCGGTAATGGCGAGGCAGGTGTTGGGAGGTGAATTGGTAGCCCCGTCTGTGTCGGTTAAGGCCCGTCTCGTGCTTGGCCCTGTTGAGCAAGTTGGAACTGTACCGGAAAGCATACTGGCGATATGGGACCCAGGAAACTGATGTACCTTGAGGATCCTATGTTGGAACCTTTTCAATCGGCTTAAGTTGTCGGTTGTTAGTCTAGTGGGAGGTAACTTACTCAAGAACATCTCACAGCGGAGGTGCACCTTGAAGTGAGCTCACTGTTCGGGTCGATCAAACTGTTTTGATGTGGTTGAATCTGGGGAAAGGTGGTTGCGTGCGACATCGGTGGAGTGTGTCGATGCAACTCCGAGTATGGGCGTACTTGTCGTGCAGTCCGTGTGTTTTTGATTCGAATCACCGTTGCTCGCGGTTATGGATTGAGCATACTTGGTCACTGAGTCTTGACGTAGTAAGAAAGAGAAATAGAAAGATTATGAATATGTTGATATAAATAATTCTTTGTATTGCAACCTTGGCTGCTATAGAGATAGCGGAATTAAATTTATAATTTCCAATCATTTAACTTGAATAAGGCTTATGCAACCTTGAGCAAGTATCATCGTGGACGAAGCATTTCTTGTTTGATTGTGGAATTCACAATGATGCTATGCCCATGGATCGCGTATGCTACTTAAAATGTACCACTAAGGATTTACTTTTGGCGAGTCCATTCCTGCAAATTAAGCTTCCCAGGCTTTAAAGTTTCTAGCGTGTAGAGTTTCATGCTTTAGGTGAGACGGTTAAGTCTTGTTGAGCCTTGTGCTCACGGTTGCAATATTGTGGTTTTTGCATGTATTATTAGCTTATGCTTATGTTGTGGTGGTCCGTGAGACATCGAGCTTGTCGAGATGTATCTCACAGAAATCTTGACGCTGCCTCTCTGCTTCGTGTTGCTAGTGAGAAGCGTCTGCGGGCACGAACGACTTCTCTTGTGCATAGCTAGTTGAGAGTATGAGTATGTATATTCTGATGTGTTGTATATTATGTTGTAAAAGAGGATCATCTTGTGAAATAAAATAATTGTGTTGGTTATTTTGTATGGATTTTCTTGTGTGCTGTTGGGTGCCGCATCACACGGCACCACCCAATGTGATTCATGAAATGCATGGACCCCGGTCCCCACAGACTAGAACCCAATGGAAAGTTTAAATTCTCCTCTTTTCATGCATATGTAGCATCGAAAACAGAGTCCCTATGTGTCATGGGCGTCCATTTTAAGGTGGACTGCTCCTGGACTCCGTGTTGAGCTCGAGTCCGAGTTGTATACTCTTTCCATCAACTTGTGGACGTCCCAACTAGTTCTCCATGTTCCCAAGTCCTCTTCCCTTCACTTTTTGATCTTCTCCATGGTTCCTAATAACAATTATATCATTACATAGCAATCTATTCTCAAATTCACATGGTAGGAAGTTAGGAACGAGTGCACCTGCTAATTTAGTAATCGTGCTCGTGTTCTTGTGATTGGTCCTTGTAGGTCAATATATGTATCCGCTATTGTGATATCCTCATCAGTGTCCTTATCCTGCCAGCTAGGAGCAAGTCAGGGCGTTGAAAACATGGACAACGTGGCACGTACGGCAGTGGCATGGGGCACCGTCAGGTCCTTGCTTTTCGGGCGCGTGAGAGAGGAAGAAGGAGTGGGAGAGAGGGAGTTGGACCTGGGTCATGCATGGGGGGAGACCGGATGTCTGGGCCGAGCGGTTTGAATTCTCTTGGTTTGAATATGAACTGGGTTTGGTCCTCTCTTCATAAAATCTTAACATTCATTTTGTGGGGGTCTAGCAATATTTTTAAGTGACATATGGTCTGTTTTATTTTCCACTTGTTCTAATTAACTTCAAAATTAAAATTAGGAGTGATTTTTAATTGTTTCACATCTTGTGTTGTTACAGATCTACCCCACTTAAATAGAATCTTGACGTCAAGATTTGGAATCTTCTACAAATAGGTGAGGGAACTCCTTCTTCAGATCCACTTCACGTTCCCATGTGGCTTCGGCTTCCGTGTGATTTGCCCATTGCACACAGAAGAATCTTACTGAGCTACTTTGTGTCTGTCGGGTTACCACGTCCAATATCCTTATGGACCTCTTCTGATATCTCAAGTATGGATGTAAATTCATGGACTCCATTCGTACTTGCCCGCTGGGTACCCTCGGACATTGCTTGAGTTGAGATATGTGAAATACATCAGGTACCTCAGACAGGTCTGGTGGCAGCTCCAAGCAGTATGCCACGGCTCCCAGTTTTGCGAGAATCTTGAATGGTTTGATATACCTTGGGGCCAGTTTACTGCGGATTTGAAGTCTTTGGGTGCCTCTTATCAGTGGCACTTTGAAGTATACAAACTCACCCTCGTAAAATGTAAGATCTCTACGACAATTGTGTGCATAGCTCTTTTGTCGACTCTGGGCAGTTCTAAGATTCTCTCTCACGATGGCCACTTGTTCCTTTGTATCCTTAATGATGGCGGGACCAAAGAATAAGTGTTCTCCAACTTATGACCACATCAATGGATTTCTACACTTCTAACCAGTAATGCTTCAAACGGTGCACCCTGCAGGCTTGCTTGATATCCATTGTTGTAAGAGAACTCAGTGAATGCTAAGCTCCTTTCTCGATCCTTTCCATAGGTTAATGCACACGCCCTAAGCATTTCCTCCAAGATTTGATTCACACGCTCTGTCTGACCATCCGTCTGTGGGTGATATGCGGAGCTATAGTCCAACTTGGTTTCTAAGAAAGCATGCAAACTCTTTCAGAAGTGGGCGATGAATTGTGATCCGCGATCCGATACTATCCGACTGGGTACTCCGTGTAACTTGAGTATGTCATCCACATATAATTGGGCCAGCTGATCTCCACGATGAGGTTCTTAACCGTATAAAGTGTGCTACCTTGGTCAATCGGTCCACTATGAACCATATCGAACCATTTCCTTTTCGGCTTCGGGGTAGTCCCGTGATGAAATCCACGATGATCTCGTCCCATTTCCATATTAGTATGTGTAGCGGTTATAGGAGTTCTGTCAGTCTCTGAAGTTCCGCCTTTACTCTTCTGCACGTATCACACCTTGCGCCAAATTCCACTATTTCTGTCTTCATGGTTGTTGACAGCTGTTATATACCAATTTCACCCGTCAATATAACTCGATTATGTGAAGAAAATATCATTTCTTGCACACATCACCATTCTATTTAACCTATTTCCACTTGTACTTGGAGAAATTGGTGCATGCAGGTATTTTATACAGAATTGAAGTGAAACAAGGGGATGGATCCTATAAAATATCATCCCAACCAATCAAGCACCGACATGTGGCACCACATGGATCAAATGGCCCACAAATAGAAGTATCCAAGGCCATCCAACGGTGTAGCACCCATATCATGGAATGGGACCCACCTGTCAGTCACTTGGAGGAAGAACTGGTCGTTTGGAGCCAGGACTAGGTCGGCTGACCCCCCTAGTCGGCCGACTAGCTCCTGGCGCCAAATGTGGTCAAACACCACGTGTTGGCTCCTCCCGGCTTGAAGAGGTCATAGGTGACTGATTCACGCACTTTTGGTGGCGGGAACTGACCTTTCTCTGAGCTATAAATAGGACCCCTCACTTCAAACACACCACTTGAGCATCATTCTATTGTATACACTAGTTTTCCTAGTTCCTTAGTGGAGGTTAGGCTGTAGAGAGGAGCCTCTAGTCCCAGGTCCAAATTGGGAAAGGTATGGCTCATGTATCTTCTCTTGTATTTGTGACATTGTGCTTTATAATAATATCATTATTAGTCTTTATTTACTTGTATACTTGGGCAAAGCGTTCCTTGTTTGGTTGTGGAGTCCATGTATGTGCTAGGTGTAGATGTTGTTATGATCTATACATAATTTCATTAACATGTTATCATAAACATCATACGCCACCACTATAGTCTAATTAGGTAATAATATGATAATGTTATGTGATGCCCGATTCCGGAAAATGAACCAAGCTAACGCATATGTGTGCCCAGGATGTTCATCACACATACACGAGTGCAATCACAAACGATATACAGAAAATTACCATAGAACAAGATTAATTAACCAAATTTTATTACACAAATCAGATTATCCTCGAATACAAGCTCTAATGAATATTTATGACAAGTTCAACTAATGCAGCGGAAATAAACTAATTAAGCAACTAAGCAAACTAAATAGCTAGGCAGCATAAGCAATAGGGTATAGCGCAGCTCCAATAACACCACAGGCAAAGCTGACGGTAGACACGGCGTAGAAATCCGCATTATCGCCATTAAACTCCCAATCCTGACCTGCAACGGTTGGGGGGATTGCAAGAGTGAGTACATGTCGTACTCAGCAAGTGTGGAAAGTATGACATGTGGCTTATTCAAATGTTGACAATAATAATGGTTAAGTGCTGAAAAGTACAGTAAAACCATTTGGAAAAAGCAATATATTATATGTATGTGAAGTAAACCCATCATAATCATAAGTAATACCATAACACCAGTCCACGATTCACCATCCTCATCAATAATTCCAGATTTCACCATTTGCCAATAACCATATTCAATACTAGAAATAAATCCATAACCATAATACCAACCATAACCATTACCAAACCATAACCATTACCAAACCATAACCATCCCAAATACCAATTTCTCTCTAATCATGTAGGTCATCCAGGTGCTCTTAACCGGGAGCACGGCTATCATGATAGTTTTAACAGACTCTGCAGAGTTTGTACCACTTTACCCACGTGTTCGTGATTTCATCACCTTCCGGTGACTAAGAACCTCCCTTATGCCCATGACCCGTCGGTCACATTACACACTTGTGTTGGTGTGTGGCCAAGAGATCACAAAATAGCCTTTACAAAGGGATTACTAGCCTATTTAGACCCCATTGAGGTTTCACCGGTGGCGATGCCTCCCACTGAGCACATCTTCAACCAAGGGCCCCCTCTTAAGCCATTTGGATCCCAGGGTAGTCCCACCAATCATCAACAAACCCAATCCGACTACCTCTTCCCCGAGCATCCACAATGGTCCAAACAGCACTAGCAAAGCCCTAATTAATTAGCTACGCCGCACCCATACTTGGCCTCGTGGTGGCACTGTAGTCCTGGCTTATTCTCGCATGAACCGGTCCTTAGATCTAAAGCAAGCAAACCACCATACATCCAACCCATCCACATACCAGGCTTGCTTAGATCGCCCATTACCATATCATATTTAACCATTTCATGTTAACCATAATCTCATCCATGCATAATTAAGTTGAGTGGTATAGTTGTTTCCCATCCCAGTTGATTAAGCGAAGCAAAAAGGTAAAAAGCCCTTCCCGACTCTCTACCATATATTCTAGGTGACAAGGGTGGTTAAAAAATTCTAGTAAACTTCCTACCATAGGATTCCCATCAAATTGACACAAGCATAAAATTTACAAACAAAACATTTTATTTAAAAAAAATAGGATCAATATGCTTCAAGGACACTTGCCTTGCTCTTGCTATTGATTAGGGTCAAAGCCTTCAAACTCTTGGTGCTGAAGATCCTCCGCGGCACTTTGTAGCGCGAATCCGTCTAATCCACACAATAAATATACAAGACAAGAAACACAATCAAAGAGTGCACAAATATTACTCAATATGACATGACATGCATGATTGATGCAAATGCAAGGTAGAACTTGTTACTAGATTGCTTTTAATGATAACTAACTAGTTCTAATAGCTTGTAACAAGTTTATACAGGTTTGGATTCGATCAGATCAAATTTTAGAATTAATTCAACACAATTTAACCAGAAAGATCGGACTAGTCCGCTATGGGCCGGACAAGTCCGCACTCTGCGAGATCAGCATATTAGGGTTTTCTAGATCGACGTGAATTTGGATATTAGGGGTTGAATTCACGTAAGGAAAAGAGAATAGAAGGTATACTAGGTGTTTAGGACTCCAATGAATCAAGAAACTTGGAGGTAACACTTGGATCTTGATTATCCAGGGTTGGTGATGAACTTGGGGATGAATTGGTGGTGAAGAACGAAACTTGGTGGAGATCTTGATCCTACTTCGTTTCCTCCTCTTCTTCTTCTTGCTTGGGATCTTCTCCTCCCTCCTTGATGGACGCTCCCCACGAACTAGGGTTTGGGTGGGTGGAAAAGTGGCAAATAGATGTCAATCCAAGGGTTGGGGCTGTTTATATAGAGGTGGAGGCTAGGGTTAGATGGATTTCAAGTTTTGGGATGAGTAGAGGCTGGTTTAGAGTCCCACACGGGCTCTAAAAGAGTTAGGAACGACGTCCCTAGGCCCACTTAACGTGAAACCCAAGGAACAAGTCGTAAGACAAAAGATCAACTCGGAGTCGCGAAATATCGGACAAGTCCGGAAAGGACCGGACTAGTCCGAAGTCGTCCAGAGAGAAAATCGGACAAGTCTGGCCAAAAATCGGACAAGTCCGACTTTAAACAGAAAGGAAAACGGACAAGTCTGCTGGAACACCGGACTAGTCCAGAAAAGTCCAGGGACTTAACAATTTTCAAGGATTCTTGGAATATCGGACTAGTCCGCACAAAATCGGACAAGTCCGAAAGTTTTCAGTGCCAAAATCGGACTAGTCCGCAGCAAAAACGGACAAGTCCGTTTTTAGTCAGAGAGAAATCGGACTAGTCCTCAGCAAAATCGGACTAGTCCGCACTTTCCTGCATTTTAAGTGCGGTTTTGCTCCAAATCAATTTTAAATGCTCTGAATCAATTTTAAACTCGTTCCTCTTTATGTGGGTTAATGTTAAACATGTATATGAGTGTATGTAGGGCATGATGCATGAAAATGAGGGTGTTACAAACCTACCCCCCTTAAAATGAATCTCGCCCTCGAGATTCGACGCGGAAGAGAAAAGATAGGGAAATTCCTTCTTGAGATCATCTTCCAATTCCCACGTTGCTTCTTTTTCAGTGTGGTGCTTCCATTGAACTTTACACCATCTAATGACCTTGTTCCTTGTGACCCTCTCCTTAGTTTCCAAGGTTTTGACCGGTTGCTCGGCATAAGTCAAATCTTCCTCTAGTTCCAATCCTTCCATTGACACTTGTTCTTCCGGTATTCTCAAACACTTCTTGAGCTGGGAAACATGAAAGACATCATGTGCGTCCGAAAGATGAGCTGGCATCTCCAACTTATACGCTACTTCTCCTCTTTTGTCCAAAATCTTGAACAGTCCAATATAGCGAGGTGCTAGATTTCCTCTTATGTTAAACCTCTTATGACCCCTCATTGGCGACACCTTGAGGTAAACAAAATCTCCTATTCCAAAGACTAGTTTCCTTCTCCTATTGTCCGCATAGCCTTTTTGCCTTGATTGGGCAGCCCTCAAGTTTTCACGAATTATTCGGACTTGCTTTTCGGCTTCGTGCAACGCATCCGGACCAAATACTTGAGTTTATCCTGCCTCATTCCAGAATAAAGGTGTCATACACTTCCTCCCATAAAGCGCTTCATACGGTGACATTTTTAAACTTGCTTGGTAACTATTGTTGTATGAAAATTCTGCGTATGGCAAGCTTTTGTCCCAACTCTTCCCATGCTTTAAAGCACAAGCTCTTAACATGTCCTCCAAAATTTGATTGGTTCTCTCAGTTTGTCCATCCGTTTGAGGGTGATATACCGAATTGAAGTTCAACCTCGTTCCCAAAGCTTCATGCAGTTTTTGCCAAAATCTGGAAGTAAATTGTGAACCTCTATCTGAGACTATCTTCTTCGGTACTCCGTGTCGACACACAATGTGCTCCATGTATATTTCGGCTAGCTTCGCGGTGGTATATGTGGTCTTGACAGGAATAAAGTGAGTTGATTTTGTCAACCGATCCACAATTACCCAAATTAAGTCATACCTAGACTGAGTATGTGGTAACCCAACTATGAAGTCCATTCCGATTTCCTCCCACTTCCATTCCGGGATCTTTAATGGTTGCAATAGTCCAACTGGCCTTTGATGTTCCGCCTTGACTCGTTGGCACACATCACACAATGCTACGTATTCAGCTATGTCCTTCTTCATGCTATCCCACCAATAGCATGTCTTTAAGTCCTTGTACATCTTTGCACAACCGGGATGAATTGAGTACGGTGAGTCATGTGCCCCTTTAATATTGTCTCCCGAATATGCTTTACATTAGGCACAATGATTCTCTTTCCAAGCCATAAGGTACCATGTTCGTCTTCATCAAATCTGAATTCTCTCCCTTCCTCAGTCCTTTTCTTGATTTCCTTGATTTCCTCATCTGCGGTTTGTGCCTCTCGAATTTCTTGCTCCAAGGTTGGGTTTAACTCCATCATCTCCATCTCATTTACAAACCCGAGGTTCAACCTTTCAAACTCCTTACATAACTCGAATGGTATTTCTCGAACTGTGAGTTGGTGACTTACTCCCTTTCTACTCAAAGCATCAGCCACTACATTGGCTTTTCCCGGATGATAGTTGATCCCCAAATCATAGTCCTTGATGAGCTCCAACCATCTTCGTTGTCTCAAGTTCAGATCCGTTTGTGTGAAAATATACTTCAAACTCTTATGATCCGTATAAATTTCACACCTATGTCCAAGAATGTAGTGTCTCCAAATCTTCAGTGCATATACCACGGTTGCGAGTTCCAAATCATGCGTGGGGTAATTCTGCTCATGTTTCTTCAGTTGTCTTGATGCGTAGGCGACCACTTGACCTTCTTGCATCAAAACACACCCGAGTCCTTGTCTTGATGCATCACAATAGATATCAAAACTCTTGCTTACATTCGGCAGTACCGAAACTGGGGCTGTTGTCAACCTCTTCTTCAACTCCTCAAAACTATTTTGACAAGCTTGGGTCCATTGGAAAGCCTTTCCCTTCATTAGCAACTCCGTCATAGGCCTGGCTATCTTGGAAAAGTCCTTGATGAATCTACGGTAATATCCAGCCATCCCAAGAAAACTCCTTATTTCCTTGACATTTTGCGGCGGTTCCCACTTCAACACGTCTCTCACTTTTCCGGGGTCAACCGATACTCCTCCTCCTGAGATTATATGACCCAAAAATGACACCTCTCTCAACCAAAACTGACACTTGTTGAACTTGGCATACAATCGATGCTCCCTCAATTTCTGCAACGTAAGCCTCAAGTGTTCCTCATGTTCCTTCTCATCCTTCAAGTAGATCATAATGTCATCAATAAACACCACAACGGACTTATCCAAGTACTCCATGAAGACCTTATTCATGAGGTACATAAAGTCGGCAGGCGCATTTGTCAATCCAAATGACATCACGGTGTACTCATAAGATCCATACCGTGTTCTAAAAGTTGTCTTGGGTATGTCCGATGGTCTAATCTTCATTTGAAAGTATCCCGACCTCAAATCAATATTAGAGAAGACACAAGCACTCTTCATCTGATCAAACAAGTATTCTATGCACGGCAAGGTGTACTTGTTCTTGATTGTTACCTCGTTGAGAGCTCGGTAATCTACACACATCCTTTGGGATCCATCCTTCTTGTCCACAAACAGAACGGGCGCTCCCCAAGGTGAAGAGCTAGGGCGAATAAAACCCTTCTCTAATTTCTCTTGAATTTGCTTCTTGAGCTCCGCTAATTCCATAGGAGGCATCCTATACGGCCTCTTAGCTATAGGTGCAGTTCCAGGTATTAAATCAATAACAAACTCAATGTCTCGATCGGGTGGCATACCTGGCAACTCGTCCGGAAAAACATCCAAAAATTCACACACCACCGGAATCTCCTCAATTGTGGAACCGTCCATATGATTCAACTCCAATTGCTTCAGTGCGGTTTGAGATGCTTCAAATTCTACGGTGATCCCTTCTTCGTTGGTCAACTTCACCGTCTTCGTGCCACACTCAATAACTCCATTGTGCTTCCTCAACCAGTCCATACCAAGTATAATGTCCAATCCTTGAGAATCCAAAACAATGAGGTTGGCGGAGAAGTCTACCCCCTTATTCTAAGGCTTACTTTTGGACATACTATATTTGTCCTCATCTCTCCACCAGGAGACTTAACCAATAGAGTAAACTTCATATGAGAGATAGGCAAACTATACTTGGCAACATACTTTGATGCAATGAATGAATGTGATGCTCCAGAATCAAATAACATAGTCGCGGGGTTGGAGTTGGCGAGAAACATACCGATGACCACGTCATCCGCTTGTTGAGCATCCTCCGTAGAGACATGGTTCACGTTGCCACGAGCAAAATTCTGCTATCCATGGTTCCCTTGTGGTTGTCCTCCATTGGGTCTTGGGTTTTGCCTCGGAGCATTGCTTCCTTGACCAAGGCCTGACTTAGGACATTGATGCATAAAGTGTCCAGCTTCTCCACAAGTATAACACTTCTTAACTCCACTAGAATTATTGGGACGAGCTTGTTTTGATCACTTGCAGCAGGAAAATTAGCACGGGGTGCATAAGGCATTGGAGGCCTAGGTGCTTGCATGACAGGGCGCTGCTGCACAAACTGAGTTGGGTGTGGTGCATAACCAGGGCGCTGAGCAGGAATAGAAGGGCTGAAGTAAGGCGCATTGGATGGTGCAAAGCGAGGGCACACATTACTTCCTTGTTGCTGTCCTTGATATGGCGCCTTCCTCTTGATTTATTGCTCCATCTCACGGATCTTGTTCTCAACCACAATTGCTTTGTCCACAAGCTTCTGAAAATTGGCATAATCGCAGTTGAGTAGTTGCACTTGGATCTCATTGTTCAAGCCCCACATGAACAAGTATTGCTTCCGGCTGTCCCGACTAACATCCTCAGGCGCATACCTTCAGAGTTGAGTGAACTTATTGAGATATTCACTCACGCTTGATCTTCCTTGCCTTAAATTCTCAAATTCTTGCCTCTTCAAGATCATAACACCCTCCGGCACATAATGAGAACGAAAATTCTCCTTGAATTCGGCCCAAGTAATTCTCTCTTGGTTCTCATGAGCATTGCAATAAGCATCCCACCAATCCGCAGCTGCTCCAACTAGTTGATGAGAAGCAAACAAGACCTTCTCCCGGTCACTGCATTAGACAATAGCTAGCTTCTTCTCCACGGACTTGAGCCAATCATCTGCATCCATAGGGTCAGCAGCTTGAGCAAAAGTTGGCGGCCTAGTCCTCATAAATTCTCCCAATCGGTTATGAGGAGGTGGGGGTGGCGGTGGAGGCATGTGAGGCTGATTGTTGATATTGCCAGCCTGCAGCTGTCCTATTGTTTGTATCATGGTCTGCATGAGCTGGTTTTACATAGCCAATAGCTGCTCAATGTTGATAGCTCCTTGAGTGGATCCTTGTCCAATGTTGTTCTGAGGTACTCCATTGTTCTCCTCCTCATCATTGCCATCCCTCTAGTTGCGAGTCCTCACCATCTAAAGAAAAGCAATAGGTAAGAATTAGAGAACATCCCCAACTATATGCGTCAAGGGATATGAAGCTAACCAACTATCTACACTAGCCTAGGTGGACATGGCAATGCTAAGGCATCCCAAAATCCTCTATTAAGCACCCAAGCAAACAATATATATAGCAACCAGCACTCCAAGCAAAAACACATCGATTCCTGAGTGCTCCTATGTGCTCTAAAGTGTCCATTCTATCTAGGTTGCGTCCTACGGTCAACCTGTGGCTCTGATACCAATCTATGATGCCCGGTTCCGGAAAATGAACCAAGCTAACGCATATGTGTGCCCAAGATGTTCATCACACATACACGAGTGCAATCACAAACGATATATAGAAAATTACCACAGAACAAGATTAATTAACCAAATTTTATTACACAAACCAGATTATCCTCGAATACAAGCTCTAATGAATATTTATGACAAGTTCAACTAATGTAGTGGAAATAAACTAATTAAGCAACTAAGCAAACTAAACAGCTAGTGCAGCATAAGCAATAGGGTATAGCGCAGCTCCAATAACACCACAGGCAAAGCTAACGGTAGACACGGCCTAAAACTCTGCATTATCGCCACTAAGCTCCCAATCCTGACCTGCAACTGTTGGGGGGATTGCAAGAGTGAGTACATGTCATACTCAGCAAGTGTGGAAAGTATGACATGAGGCTTATTCAAATGTCGACAATAATAATGGTTAAGTGCTGAAAAGTACAGTAAAACCATTTGGAAAAAAGCAATATATTATATGTATGTGAAGTAAACCCGTCATAATCATAAGTAATACCATAATACCAGTCCACGATTCACCATCCTCATCAATAATTCTAGATTTCACCATTTGCCAATAACCATATTCAATACTAGAAATAAATCCATAACCATAATACCAACCATAACCATTACCAAACCATAACCATTACCAAACCATAACCATCCCAAATACCAATTTCCCTCTAATCATGTAGGTCATCCAGGTGCTCTTAACTGGAAGCATAGCTATCATGATAGTTTTAACAGACTCTGCAGAGTTTGTACCACTTTACCCATGTGTTCCTGATTTCATCACCTTCCGGTGACTAAGAACCTCCCTTATGCCCATGACCCGTTGGTCACATAACACACTTCCGTTGGTGTGTGGCCAAGAGATCACAAAATAGCCTTTACAAAGGGATTACTAGCCTATTTAAACCCCACTGAGGTTTCACCAGTGGCGATGCCTCCCACTGAGTACATCTTCAACCAAGGGCCCCCTCTTGAGCCATTCGGATCCCAGGGTAGTCCCACCAATCATCAACAAACCCAATCCGACTACCCCTTCCTCGAGCATCCACAATGGTCCAAATAGCACTAGCAAAGCCCTAATTAATTAGCTACACCGCACCCATACTTGGCCTCGTGGTGGCACTGTAGTCCTGGCTTATTCTTGCATGAACCGGTCCTTAGATCTAAAGCAAGCAAACCACCATACATCCAACCCATCCACATACCAGGCTTGCTTAGATCGCCCATTACCATATCATATTTAACCAGTTCATGTTAACCATAATCTCATCCATGCATAATTAAGTTGAGTGGCATAGTTGTTTCCCATCTCAGTTGATTAAGCGAAGCAAAAGGTAAAAAGCCCTTCCCGACTCTCTACCATATATTCCAGGTGACAAGGGTGGTTAAACAATTCTAGTAAACTTCCTACCATAGGATTCCCATCAAATTGACACAAGCATGCAATTTACAAACAAAACATTTTATTTAAAAAAACAGGATCAATATGCTTCAAGGACACTTGCCTTGCTCTTGCTGTTGATTAGGGTCAAAGCCTTCAAACTCTTGGTGCTGAAGATCCTTCGCGGCACTTTCTAGCGTGAATCCGTCTAATCCACACAATAAACATACAAGACAAGAAACACAATCAAAGAGTGCACAAATATTACTCAATATGACATGACATGCATGATTGATGAAAATGCAAGGTAGAACTTGTTACTAGATTGCTTTTAATGATAACTAACTAGTTCTAATAGCTTTTAACAAGTTTATACAGGTTTGAATTCGATCAGATCAAATTTTAGAATTAATTCAACACAATTTAACCAGAAAGATCGGACTAGTTCGCTATGGACCGGACAAGTCCGCACTGTGCGAGATCAGCAGATTAGGATTTTCTAGATCGGCGTGAATTTGGAGATTAGGGGTTGAATTCACGTAAGGAAAAGAGAATAGAAGGTATACCAGGTGTTTAGGACTCCAATGAATCAAGAAACTTGGAGGTAACACTTGGATCTTGATTATCCAGGGTTGGTGATGAACTTGGGGATGAATTGGTGAAGAACGAAACTTGGTGGAGATCTTGATCCTCCTTCATTTCCTCCTCTTCTTCTTCTTGCTTGGTATCTTCTCCTCCATCCTTGATGGCGGCTCCCCATGAACTAGGGTTTGGGTGGGTGGAAAAGTGGCAAATAGATGTCAATCCAAGGGGTGGGGCTGTTTATATAGAGGTGGAGGCTAGGGTTAGATGGATTTCGAGTTTTGGGATGAGTAGAGGCTGGTTTAGAGTCCCAGAGCTCTAAAAGAGTTAGGCACGACGTCCCTAGGCCCACTTAATGTGAAACCCAAGAAACAAGTCCTAAGACAAAAGATCAACTCGGAGTCGCGAAATATCGGACAAGTCCGGAAAGGACCGGACTAGTCCGAAGTCGTCCAGAGAGAAAATCGGACAAGTCTGGCAAAAAATCGGACAAGTCTGACTTTAAACAGAGAGGAAAATGGACAAGTCCGCTAGAACATCGGACTAGTTCGGAAAAGTCCAAGGACTTAACAATTTTCAAGGACTCTTGGAATATCGGACTAGTCCGCACAAAATCGGACAAGTCCAAAAGTTTCCAGTGCCAAAATTGGACTAGTCCGCATCAAAAACGGACAAGTCCATTTTTAGTCAGAGAGAAATCGGACTAGTCCTCAGCAAAATCGGACTAGTCCGCACTTTCCTACATTTTAAGTGCGGTTTTGCTCCAAATCAATTTTAAATGCTCCGAATCAATTTTAAACTCGTTCCTATTTATGTGGGTTAATGTTAAACATGTATATGAGTGTATGTAGGGCATGATGCATGAAAATGAGGGTGTTACATGTTAATATGAATATGTTAGTGCTTGGTCCCAACATTGGTTCAACAATGTTAGGTTATTCATCGCCTCAGGGTGGCTTGTGTCACGGCCCCTTAGGTATTTAATTAATATGCTAGCATGGTGCTAGGATAGTTAAGTAGCATTGGATGTCTCATAGACCCACTGATTGAAGAGGTAGGCAGTAGGTGGTGACAGCCCTATCTGTCCTTTGTAATCCTCCATGTTCGACTATGCCACAGGCTCTTGGAGGGAGTCGCCTAGTATTGCTAGGGGTAAACCCGTGCCCGATATGTTGGACCACTAAGCCCTAGTATTCACCATTAGCATAATCATGTTCTTTATTAGACTATGTATATGAGTAATTAGAGCATAGTAGGAGTATCTCTGTCTCGTAGTCTAAACCTTGCTAGGACAACCTTACCCTTAGAGTAGATTGCTTAGGTGTGTGTCACGCTATCCATATTATCAACTTACCCCTGTCTTGATAACTTGTTAAGCATCCCATAGCTTGATCATAAGAGTAGTGTTTACTTTACTCCACTGCCTTCCTTTGGGATAAATATGATACCCTTGAGAATACTCTTGGGTGAAATGCTACACGACAGTTTCCGTGCACTTGCGGACCTCATCTCTTACTAGAGATGATATGTGATGTTAGTAGCCGTCAACAAGCATTTCTGGCGCCGTTGTCAGGGAAGGCAAAGAAAGTGAAGGATATCTATCACTTGTGATTAAGCTATAGATACTAGTAGTTATTAGACAGTATTACCCTTGTTTGTTTTCTCCTTTTGTGGTGAAAATAGGGTAGTGTTGGCTAACCCATTTCATGGGATGGCCAATGAGGACGCTAGTGCTCAACTGCAAGATGATTGAAGGCGTACATCAACAAATATCCACTAGGCAACACCATTGCCTTTTGCGAAAGAATTTTAGTTTCCAGTAGGAACTAAAGTCATCCATCCCTAAGCTTGGGGGAGGCTCCAAGAGTTTCTCTTGGTTTGACTCCACCATAGGATGAATAGTTGGCTCCTCATCCAACATTCATGTCATGGGTTGGTCCATCAATCCATGACCATCTCTGTGCTGGAGCTGAAAGAGTCCTATTCTCATTCATCGTGGATGAGAATATGGTCTCCACTCAAGGGGTGGATTGAAGAGTGCTCTAGTTCCTTTTGCTTAGCATGCACACCACTTAACAAGGTAGACATGCTAGCTAAGGAACTACACCTTCCATTGAAGTATCATGAATATCAAGTCAATGGAGAAGTGTTTGGATGATCCAAGCCATGGATATTCACATGATTTGTGAAAATCCATGTCATCATGGGCCACTTTGGGAATCATTTCCCTAAATACCCATGAGGATTCTTCCTTCCAAACACAACTCCAATGGCTATCACCTACAAGGAGGTCAAGGGTGAATCAACATCACCCTTGTAATCAAGGATGCTATGCGGATTTCAAGGGATTTAAGTTTAACTAGCCTACCTTGAAGTATCTTGTCCATGGCCAAACAAGAAGTCAAGACAACATTTACATGAATTTCTTGGCCAAGGACAAGAAACTTAAAGAGCATTCAAGATTCAAGATATCCCACAATCACTTGTTGGGATTCCTACCCTTCGACCAAGCCCATGCAACCTAGGGCAAGTGACATTGTGGATGAAGCATTTCTTGTTTAATTTTGGATTCCACATGTCATCATGTCCAAGGAAGCTTTTTATCCATGATCAAGGTATCAGTTGACCTTAATGAATATCAAGAAGGTCGAAGTGACACTCCCAAAAGAAGGACAAGCCTTACCATGCTCATGAGAGAATATCTTCAAGAGGGAAAAGTCGTCACTACATCAACAAGTCTTCATCAAGATGACGGAGAGGCTCGGGCCACCATGTGGCCCACATGTCCGAATGACATGCCAAATGATATTTGGCATGACAAGCAAGAGAAGTTGTTCACATCTTCAACTCCGGGATTGGACAACAAATCATCACACCAAATAGGGTGAAGGTAAGTCCCACTCATCGGACTTTATAAATTCAGTGAGTCCTTGCCAATAGGTAAATTGGTAGTTATCCCATATTTGTTTTCCCCAATTGCATATTTGAATTTCTCGTTTGCATTTAGAATGTTTGAATTTTCATACTTGCATGTTGGAAGGAAAATTTTCCAACCATCATAAAACTAAAATTTTGAATTATGAAATAAATTTATTTGGATATGAACCTTGGGCATAACCACTTGAATTCATCTTCCTAATTCAAACCAAAAATGTTTACCTTAATATTCAATGCGTTTGCAAGTTCTCTCAAGTTGGGCCAAACAATTTAGCAAAGGGTACAACATGCTTTTGGGCTAACGTAACCCGTTTTCAAGTTGGTTTGGTTTGTTCTTGATTTTACTGCAGCCAGGCCAAAATTTGTAAAGAGGTTGAAAGGCCCCATCCAGCGCATATCTCCCCATCGATCTCATTTTGAGTTTATGGTGGAGGAATGCTCAAGATGGTGGTCCAATAGAGGAACAAGATGAAGCTCATTCAACTCCAACCTCAACTTGGCAAGAGACATTGAACATGAAGACTACACCAAAATCCATGGTCGTGAGTTTCTCACACAACGACCTTTAATCAAGACTGCTCTTCAAATTGAGGTACAAGTTTAAAATTCCGTCATTTGAATTGCATTAGGATTGAATGATTTTTGCTTACATTGGTAAGGAAGGTTTACACCTTCTCATCATTCAATTCTTATGCACCCTCACGAGAGTAAGTGTTGTCATTACTCTTTTTGATTTTTCAAAACGGAATGTCACCTTACTTGGGATAAATTTAAACAAGTACCTAAAATTTCATAAGCATTGCTAAAATTGACTTAGACATTTTCTACCTAGGTAATGCTTATGGAGTGACTTAATGGTTGAATTGGTATGTAGCAACCTAGAAACAGTGATGTCCATAATTTTGATTTGAAACTCATGCATGGATAACTAAATTTTGAATTCCTAGGCAAGAAAATAAAAATGTTCAGGAGGATAAAATTGAGAATCTTATTTGCCATGACCCAAATGATAAATATTTCCTCTTGTAAAAAACTATGAGGGATAGAAATTTTACAAGATGAAGGGATCCATATAATGTATTTATATCACTTACATTTCTATGAGTAGGAGCTTTAGAAAATGTTCAACTTGATTTATCCATAAAGCCCCACTCCTATCAATGATTCATACATTGTTCATAGGTACACTTGAAATTGGACCCAATGCCTCTTTGACTTTGTTCTTCCTGATACGTACAAATGAAGATTCGGTTACCTAACCCAAAAATTTATTTGTACAAGTATCGGGAGCTAACCATCCCTCTCTATCATAGAAAGGAAGTTTGCAGGAGTAAAATAACTATGCAGGCATTCAAAAGATCCGATTGTTGTAACACTAAGTGGATTCCATTTCAACATCTCTTGGCCAAGGAGTAAATTAGGATGGTTGCCACCTATCAGAAATTAAGCCCGAAGGTCAACCATAACTATACGAGGTCAGGAGAGTTGACATGGAAGCCCTCGGTGAGCAACCAACGGGCGGCTACAAATATGTGAGAGCATTATGCTCTCAACTATTCTAAGCACTCATTCAAGCTCAAGAGAATTGCCATCATCATTAGGTGTAAGTTATTCCTTTGTGGCAGAAAGGTATGATGTACCTTAACCAAAGAATGATAAGATCACATCCAATGTATATTGGGTGCAAGTTGTTCCTATGTGGCCCAAAGGTATTTTATACCTTAGCCAAGGAACAATGGATCACACTCAACCCATGTTGAGTGCACGTCATCCCTTTGTGGTTATAGGTATGTTGTACCTTAGCCAAGGAACAACAGGATTGTACTCAACACATGTTGAATATATGTCACTCCTTTGTAGCTAGGGGTTATCATTACCTTAGCCAAGGAATGACGGATCACACCCAATGCATGAGAGGTACAAGTTATTCCTTTATGGCAAGAAGGTATGATACACCTTAGTCAAAGAATGACGGAACACACTCAACCATGTTGAGTCACGTCATTCCTTTGTAGCTAAGGGTTATCATTACCTTAGCCATGGAATAACCAAGTACATCCAACCTATGTGAACCTTGAGGTGTGGATAAGAGACATCAACAACACTCTCCTCGACCACACTCATGAAACCCATGAAAGCCAATCCAACATCGACACTCAACCCTCCAATGCCAAAGCCATGCTGCAACAAGGGTAGGCCAACCTCATGGCCTACATCCATCGTTAGGGTTTCAGCCCCTATCGCGGACCTTGAACAAGAACAAGCTTGGGGGAGGACCCCCACTTGGGGTAACTTGTACCACATCCCATTTACATTACATTATTTTATTTATTTCTTTCCACCACATTTGCATCTAAAAAAGTGATTAATAATAATGTAGTATAGGTCATGTTAATAAAATAAAATATGTGCGGTAAGAATGATTTGGAATTCACATAGATAAATGATGAATAGTTGCTCTATTTTAATTTTTCTAAGTCTCCATTTTACAACTTACTACTCTCCAACCTATTGCTCTCATTGGATAAAATTGCTTTTTCCTTGATTTGGGAATTGTGGGTAGCAAAAGCTTAATCCATTTTAAGTTGTTTTGAGGTATTATATAGTGATAGGGTTGCTATTCCTAGTTTTATAGTGAAACTTAGATTTCCAAAGAATTTCTAAAAAGATGTAAGTTATCCTCATTTGATTAGAAATACCCACCAAAGCCATATGATACATTACCTTGATAGACCTTATGCATATGCTATTTGTCTTCACATTGAGCTTTGTCAAACTAGTATAAACCTATGAGAGACTTCATTCATTACTTTTTGAATTCAAGACTTCACTTGCACATGCTATAATTCTACACTAGAAGTAAGCAAAGTTCCATCATACCACCATTCCACAATAAAAAGAGAAACTCCATATCATTCATGCTTACTACTCTCTTCAAAATTCATTGCATAAAAAGGGAGTAGAAGACATGGCTACAAGAAAAAAAAATGCATGCTTACATCATAAGCACGAGGAAAAAAAGTAGCCATGTTTCATCCCTGCAAAATAAGAGAGTCCACTCAAAAAGGAGTCATCTCAATATCCACATCCACTCCATTCCATCACACATGCACAAGTCTTGAATCAAATTGTTTTGAATTGATTTCTCCTAAGGCTTGCTCTTTTGACTTAGCAACATTATGTGTTGCAAATATGCCTACTATATTCCCTACCAAGCTCCACATACAAGCCTTAAGTAGAGGTAGGATGAATTTAGGAAAAATGTCTTGGTGAGGATATATTTCCACTACACACAAAAGAGAGACTTGAAAGAATCAAATTGAGATACTTAAAATCTAAATTGAACTCTCCAGAATTTGAGTGGAACTTGACTTCTAGGATATGTGTGCTCCATTTGCTGTTCTATCTTTCAACCACCCATGAATAGGAGATGGCATAAGTCCCATAATGACTTAAGATGGGTGAAGTACCATGCCAATTTTTGTAATACTAGGTAGAGTATTTTGTTGTGCATATGGTACTTTTAAAAAGTAGAATATTGCAGCAACTCCTAATCATCAACCTAAAGTCTTGACTTTGCTCGGGACGAGCAAAGAATAAGCTTGGGGAGTTTGTTGACGGTTGTTATATACCAATTTCACCCGTCAATATAACTCAATTATGTGAAGAAAATATCATTTCTTGCACACATCACCTTTCTATTTAACCTATTTCCACTTGTACTTGGAGAAATTGGTTCATGCAGGTATTTTATACAAAATTGAAGTGAAACAAGGGGGTGGATCTTATAAAATATAATCCCAACCAATCAGGCGCTGAGATGTGGCACCAGATGGATTAAATGGCCCACAAATAGAAGTATCCGAGACCATCCAATAGTGTAGCACCTATATCATGGAACAGAACCCACCTGTCAGTCACCTGGAGGAAGAACTGGTCGTTTGGAGCCAGGACCAAGTCGGTCGACCCCCCTAGTCAGCCGACTAGTTTCTGGCGCCAAATGCAGTCAAACACCACATGTTGGCTCCTCCCGGCTTGAAGAGGTCATAGGTGACTGATTTGCGTGCTTTTGGTGGGGGAATCGACCCTTCTCCAAGCTATAAATAGGACCCCTCACTTCAACACACACCACTTGAGGATCATTCTATTGTATACACTAGTTCTCCTAGTTTCTTAGTGGAGGTTAGGCTGTAGAGAGGAGCCTCTAGTCCCAAGTCTAAATTGGGAAAGGTATGGCTCATGTACCTTCTCTTGTATTTGTGACTTTGAGCTTTATAATAATATCATTATTAGTCTTTATTTACTTGTATACTTAGGCAAAGTGTTCCTTGTTTGGTTGTGGTGTCAATGTATGTGCTAGGTGTATATGTTGTTATGATCTATACATAATTCCATTAACATGTTATCAACAACATCATACACCACCATTATAGTCTAATTAGGTAATAATATGATAATGTTAATATGAATATGTTAGTGCTTGGTCCCAACATTGGTTCAACGATGTTAGGTTAGTCATTGCCTTAAGGTGGCTTGTGCCGTGGCCCCTTAGGTATTTACTTAATATGCTAGCATGGTGTTATGATAGTTATGTAGCGTTGGATGTCTCGTAGACCCACAGATTGAAGAGGTAGGCAGTAGGTGGTGGCAGCCCTATCTATCCTTTGTAATCCTCCATGTTCGGCTATACCACAGGCTCTTGGCGGGAGTCGCCTAGTATTGTTAGGGGTAAACCCGTGCTCGATATGTTGGACCACTAAGCCCTAGTATTCACCATTAGCATAATCATGTGTACTTTATTAGGATATGTATATGAGTAATTAGAGCATAGTAGAAGTATCTCCGTCTCGTAGTCTAACCCTCACAACCTTACCCTTAGAGTAGATTGCTTAGGTGTGTGTCACACTACCCATATATTATTAACTTACCCCTGTCTTGATAATTGATTAGTATCCCATAGCTTGACCATAAGAGTAGTGTCTACTTTACTCCATTGCCTTCCTTTGGGATAAATATGATACCCTTGGGAATACTCTTAGGTGAAATGCTACACGACAGTTTCCGTGCGCTTGCAGATCTCATCTCTTTCAAGAGATGATCTGTGACGTAAGAAACGTCAAAAATGGCCACCCACTAGTACTTTTGCTTCAGGTATTGATACATCTTCGTGGCTCTTGGGTGGATTGAATAGGCAGAGTTATGGGCCTCGTCCATAATGAGGCATCTCAGTCCATCCACATCCGTTACACATATCCGGTTCTCGTACCATAAGATTTGTGTGAGACCAAGGTGTCGAATACATTGGCAAATAGGCTATAAGTGAGGGTTTACATATAAAGTTTTGAGTATACATGAGAAGCCCACTTCGGATTGTCCGAACATGCGGGAACCAGTCACACACGTGAGGTGCATGTGTTTTTGTTTGGATTGTTCAAACTTTGCAGCACGTGAGCTGCTGAATCATTGCTTCGGAGTGTCCTAACTTTTTCCTTTTATAACGCATGGTGACTGTTTTGGACCGTCTGAACTTTCTACGTGTTGAAATAATTGTGCGGCTACTATGTTTGCACTTGCAATGTTTCAAACTTGCTTTTTGGCTAATGAGAAGTTTGCTTAGTATTCTTTTACTAATTTTCTGATGCTTTTTGGCTGATCATGGTGGACGTTATCTTGCTATGTTTGCAACATGCTTATGTGAGGTGCTTACATGAGGTGTTGTGGTTTTCAGACTAATGCGAGTCAAGTCATGGACTTGTGCTCGGAAGAATTGGTTGTTTATTCATGTGCAGTTGTTGCTTGAGGTCAAGACATGGCTGGTGACGGTGATCCATTGAAGTAGTCTTAAGGAGAAGATGAGGTTCAACAACCAAGTTCGAGAGGAATTGTGGTTGAGTTGATCGGGAGGTCACACAACATGTTTGGGTCAAGAATAATGCATATGAAGTTATCGTGGAAGTCTTTAGAAACATTTTTCCACGTGTTGAACTAGTCTTAGGGAGAATATGAGGTTCAAAAACCAAGTTCCGGAGGAATTGTGGTTGAGTTGATCGGGAGGTCACACAACATATTTGGGTCAAGAATAATGCATATGAAGGTATCGTGGAAGTCTTTAGAAGGTGTTTGCACGTGTGCAAGGGGTGCGTGGACGTGGAAACATGTTTCTAAGGCGTGATGATGAGTTGTGGACGTGAGGATATGGCCAAAAAGGTCCAACCGGCTGAATTATGCCACAGGCTGCAGCTGAGGTGGTTATGGTTCATTTATGAAAGGTTTTTGAGTTGGTTATGGTTAGATTTCGTGTTGGTCACGAAGTTAAGTTGTTTTAGGAATGTTTGGGACATTCCTAAGATGTTTGGAAGTCTTAAGATTACTTCTATCTACGTATAGAAGAGTCTTGAGCAGTTATGGAATGTTTCGGTTGAAACTGAGTAGGATTAGGGAGTCCTAATTGGATTGGAGTTGCCTTAGGACTGGTTATATAAGCAAGGGAGGCCAAGGCTAGTAGAGATGACTTGTGAATATTACTCTTGTGTTTTGATGAATAAAATTCATAGTTTAGAGGAGCTTTTATGCATTGTTCGTCCGACTTGTTTTTGTCAAGTCTTTCTCATCGAGTTTTTGCGCAGCACGATGTTGCTTCCGTGTTTTGATCATAACTCAAGTTTTACAGATCTAATTGACGTGATTCTTTTTGTGTTGTCTTAACAACTCGATTCTCTATCATCTATGGAAATTTCATGGTCATTGGATTTGTGGTTTTTTATCTACACGAGTTTCTTTCCGGCATAGCATATCTGTTTTTAACTAGGGTAGAATAGATTGACCTTTGCTCTGTATTTTTGTCATAGCTTGAGTTTTACTCGACGGTTTTACGTGATTCTTGTTGTGAAATCTTGTTGACTTGATTATCTACAATATATACTACTTTTGTCACAGTTGAACATGTTTAGATTAGTTGCATACACTGATTTCTCCAATATATTGTTTTCTGTCGAGGGGTTTTTGTAGCTTCCGCTAAAAAAGTTTTAATCTACCATTCACTCCCCCCTCCGGTAGATTTTCATGTTCTGTTCGATCCTACAATTGGTATCAGAGCCACAATGCTCTAATCTCTTTTATTTGCACGTGTTTTTGCTAATTGACATGGAGAAATACTCTACAAAACCGTGTGTGTTCGACGGTGTTGACTTTTAGGTTTGGAAGGCTCGTATGGAGGCTTACATATAAGCACAAGGTTCGCCATCTGGGAGAAGGTCTACAAGTCCTTTGAAGTGCCACCAAATTATCATGTTACGGCTGCAAATATGAGAGACGTCGACAACAACAACAAGGCGCGGAACTTGATCATCAAGGATTGACTCAAAGCGGATTTTATCGTGTTGCACACCTCCGAGCTGCGTATGATGTGTGGAAAGTACTATATATGCGACTACCACAAAGGATTCAACACGATCAAGGAGGTACGTCAAGACATGTTCAAGAAATAGTACATGTGCTTTGAGATGCAATACGGTGAGTCGATCGACGACTTCTTTGCTCGCTTTAATAAAATTCTCTGCAACTTGCGTAGTGTTAATGTTAATTTTTCAAATGCTGAGAATGCTAGGCAATTGTTAGGTGCATAGACATGTCAATCTGGGAGATGAAATATGCATCTATTTATGAATCTACCATCATGAGTGCACTTACTTTAGATGTGCTATATTCCAAGTTAAAAACTCATGAACTTGACATTATATCACGTAAAAATCCCAATAAGTCTCTTTCATTTGTTTCACAATGTGGCATGCCTAGTTCTAGTCAATCTTCATCATTTGGTACACTTGCTTTGTTGTCTTCTCTAACCCTTGAACGGATTGAAGAGTTTCCAGAGGAGGAGCTACCACTTCTCTCTACTTGATTCTCAAAAGCATTGCAAAATATGAGAACTAGAATAAGAGGAAGTGGTGGTTCTCAACGATGCTTTGAATGTGGTAAGACAGGATATTTTTGTACAGATTGCCCCAACCTTCCAGGTCCTAATACCCATGATGAAAAGCAAACAAAGTTCAAGTCCTCCTCTGCCAACAACAACAAGAAAGAAAAAGACTTTTACAAAATGTCAAGTGGTGGACCATATCCTCTCCATTATTCTAGAAAACAACTCGAGCAATATGGACTCCAAAAGTGATGAAGATGAAGACAATTTGGCAACTATGTGTTTCATGGCGGGCAACTCAAGATCAAGTATGGAGGAAGCAGAACGCAACAGCGATGATAAAGAGGTATGTTCCACTTGTGAAGAAATGTGTGATGCTATTTCTCAAGCCACTGTTGTACTTAAGAAAAAGACAAAAAACTTAGGGACAATGCTGTTAAAATTGAATCACTAGAATCTGAAATTAATCGGCTAAAATCTTTGATTCCTAGTGATAATTTTTGTCCCTCGTGTGAATTGATATATGAACAATTGTTCTCTTTAAGAAGTGCGCACACCTCCACACTTTACAAACTTGAGCTTGAAATAGAAAAAACAAAAAGCTTGTTGCATTAGTGATAAACACATAAAAGATGTTATCTCATCTACAATTGATTTGCATTGTTATAGCTGTGATGATCTTAATATGAAACTACATGATGATATGAATGAGATTTTTGTTTTGAACAATGCTTTACATTCTCATGAAGTTAAATATTGTTCTAATTGCAAACCAAAAGGAAAAAACTTCATGCGAAAACTGCTTAGACTTGTCCAAGAAACTTCATGACATGCATAGGACACTAGAGAGGTTTTGTAGTGGGAATAAGAATCTAAACTTGCCGCTGAATTCTTCTAAGACTTGTAATGATAAAACTGGTTTAGATTTTGATGCTCATACTCATCCTAAGGCACATACACCTAAGGTTGTTAAGTCATTAGGAAGTGGTTTGATTCAAATGGTTCCTAAACAAAAAGATGTAGTTTTTAGGTTAGCAGAAGTGTTGTCTCATTTCGTTGTTAACTCACACATTGCTTGTTTTTCTAGACATTAACATAAGGTTAAATTTCATTGTACCTATTGTGATAGAGATGGTCATGTCATAGATTTTTTATAGACTAGCTAAATGAGAGAAGAAGTAGAGAATGCTAGCTAGACCATGTAACAACCAAGCAAAACTTGTTGCACGTGCTGAACCGATTGTTAGACACTTGAAACCTGTTGTAATGAGTTAAAAACATGCAAATTTTCTCGAGTCCCGATGGTTACCGAGAGAGTAATGGCACTGAGTGGGGTGATGGCCCCGGGACCTACTCCGGAGAAAGGTCAGGGGGGGGGGGGGGGGGGGGGGGAGAAGATCCGAAGGTCGGAGTTGAAGCTTGACGAAGACTTTGAAGCTTATGAGGTTCATCCCCAAACCTCCGTCCACCATTACATGGTGGAGTTGGATGCTGTTGATGGTCGGAGATACCATCAATGGGAGTTGGCCAGCTCCGAATGTTCTGAGGGCAGTCCGAAGCATCGAAGGTGATGGCAGTGTCCATCCACTTCCGGTGTGGCTCCGCTCTAGCAGTGGGAGCTACGGAGGCCATGTCCCGCTGCATTGTCTTGAGGACACGGCGGGAGGTGATGTCCCACGAACCACCAAAGATGGTGTTCATGGTCTTCCGACGCTCGTTGTCGGAGACATCGGAGTCGTATTCAACGGAGGTATAAATAGCCTTCAAGACCTTTTTGGGGTCCTGAAAGCCTAACTCCTCTTTAGCCAAAGCATCGTTGACTTTTTGTTTTCCTTCCCTTTGACAGAAAGGAACTTCTTCCCAGTGTTTGTTGTAGCGCTCGGCAAGGTTCTGGACCTCTCGGCAGCCTTCCAAGTTGTGGTTGTTTGTCTTGTGTATGGGACACCACATCTTGGAGCTTCCACCGTCTTCAGATGACGGCCGAGGTTGTTTCTCGGGGCGTGGCCCCCAGCCACCCGGAGCTGCGGTAGTAGCGGTTGTAGGTGTGCCGGCCGACGGCTTCTTCTTGCCGTTGGACTTTTTCTTCTTCTAATCACTCCCGGAGGTAGTGGCTTCACCCTTGGAGGACTTTTTGTTGTCCTCCGGAGGTGGTTGGGAGTGCATTTCACGGCCCTCCGCAGCTTTGGCGCACTTGTCTGCCAAGCTGAAGAGTTACGTGACGCTGGTGACTTCCTTGGTCGCCAGCTTCTCCAGCATCTTCTTGTCTCGTTCGCCCTGTCTAAATGCCACAATAACAGAAGTGCTTGAGATAGAAGGTATAGTGTTTCGTACCTGGGAGAACCTCTGGATGAAGGATCGCAGGGACTCTCCCCCCTTATGCTTGACAGCAAAAAGGTCCAGTTCTGTGTCTGGTCGGGTATATGAACTCCCGAAGTTGGCAGTGAACTGTTGGCACAGTTTCGCCCAACTGTTGATGGAGTCGGGCAGGAGGCTTATGAACCAGGACCTAGCGGTCCCAGTTAAAGCCACGGGGAAATAATTGGCCATTACAGCCTCATTGCCTCCAGCTGCAAGGATAGCGGTGGAGTAGATTTGGAGAAATTTGGCGGGATTGACAGTCCCGTCAAATTTCTCCGACAGGTGAGTCCGGAATTTTTGTGTCCATCTGACCATGCGTAGGTGCATGGCCAGGGCAGAACAGCCTCCTCCTACTCCCTCGGGAGCTGGACTGTCCCGATCCTCTCGCCTCTCACGAGCACGCTCGATATGGACGCGGTCGTCCTATTGACGGTAACGATGATCAAGCTCCGCCCGGAGGTCATGAGTTGAAAGCCTGGTTACCGTATGGGTACATCGCGCCCTGGAAGACAGCAACGTCGCCTGTTGAGACACAGCACGCCTCATGTGCTATGAAGAGTGCGGACCAAGTCTACCCGACACGGTCCGATGCTGCGACAGGACCCGCCCCGAGGGGGGTGGACCTTGGTTGCTGATGCGATCGGCTGCTGCTGCAACCAAATGTTCGACATCAACTCTCCACTGCTCAATTGCACCCTGGGATGCTCCTGGAGGTGGTGGACATTGGAGAAGAGCACGCGCATCATGGAGCGCGTGTTCAGGGTTGTTGTTCGCCGATGCAGTGACCAACGCAGACGCCCCATCTCGTTGTCCAGCTTGATTCGCCGGTGCAGACGGTGGTGGTGGTGGCATTACTCTTACCAGAGCCACAGCACCTGTTGGCTGCTGCATGTTGGAGGGGTTGCCTCCAGCAGGTTGCGTAGCAGGGTTGCTGTTGGACGATCCAGCAGCAGAGTTCACCATCCTTGAATCTCAGGCACCCCCTACCTGGCACGCCAACTGTCGGAGTTTGGTTCCGACAATTCTCCTTGTACTACCATTGGCAGACCGCGGAGTTTGTAGTTCGATTGTGGGTGCGCAGAGATTCAGAACACGATGGTAAGTTGACACGAAGATTTACGTGGTTCGGGCCGCCTAAGCGTAATACCCTACTCCACGGGGTGTGTAGTTGTTATATTGAGTGTCTGAGAGCTTGTTGGCTTGTGTCCGAGCAGAGTCTGGAAGAGTCTCTCCTGTGTATCGCTTGGTCAGTCCTTTTATAGTACAAGGACTGGTCGTTACATCGTTAGCCTGGCCCGACATGTGGCCCTGGCAGTTACTGATGCTTAATACACAATCAATGAGCTTAATTACCCTTAATAGTGTGGTAACGCACCTTGATAGTGCCATTACTGGTATTAAGGGCCTCCGATCGTGTGTCATTAAGATAGTATTAATGACACTTAATCGGGTTTTGAAGTCTTTAATTTCCCCTTGAAGGTCCGAGCCTTTGGGGGTCCACGAGTCTGCTTGTTGAAGTTGAAGGTCTGACGGTTGGACGCGTGGCAGCTCCGGAGCTTTACGTCTGGGACGGGTAGGTCCGGTGTTGTTGTACACGTGTCAGTACTAGAGCTTACCTCTGTCGGGGTTAGGTCCGGGGGTGCCGCACAGGTATTTAGCCCGGAGCTATCCCATGTGTGGGATGTAGCTTCGGTTGCAGGATACACGTGGAAGCACTGGGACTAACCATAGAAGGGATGCAGGTCTGGCTCCGTATGACACGTGGGGCCTTTGGAGGTCTTCAACTCATACAGGTGAAGCTCCTTTGCCCTTTTTGCAGTCCCAAGGGATATTCGGTACGCAGGGTACCGACAAGCACTTAATCCATTTTCAACATGGAGTAATTAATTTTTAGATTTAATTGTTGTGCTAAAAAGAGAGAAAACATATCCCTACAAATTAAATAAAATTTTGCAAAGGTCTAACATCAGATCTAAAGCCACCATTGGATTCCTCATGTTCAAATTAGCTTGACCACAAAATATGGTAATTTCTTGACTTAGTTTACTATTTTAAATCAAATTTTGAAGTGGCTGTGAGGAAGGAGGACTTACCAGTGGGCCCCACATGCCAATCCAGCACATCGGCTCTGTTTTCCTCTTTCCTCTCTGTTCGACATGGGGAGTCCGCGCCGCCACCTCCTTCCCGATCTTTTTCTACCGCCTGGCTCGTTCGAATACAGCTTGCAGGGAATAAAAGTGAGCTTATCAATCTCTCCATCGAGTCTATAAGTAACCCCCACGGTGAAGTTTTTCCTTCCTTCTCTATTTCGGCCGTCGCCCGATGCCTTTCCTCCGCTCATCTGCTCCCAGCGCGCACGCTCGTTCCTTTCATCGGTTGATCAAGCTTCCAACAAGGAAAAGGTTCACAGGAGCTCCTTCTTCCTCTATGTCAAACAACTTCGTTCGTTTGCTGGCCTGTTTTATCAAATTTTTGAAAAGTTCGCCGTCGACCCTGTTTTGAAGCTGCCAAAAGGAGAACTCAGATTCCTACCGCTCTGACCTCCTTCGCGCATCGGCTCTACAGCAGAAAGGTTCGCAAGAATCTCATCTTCCATCCTCGCAACATCGTTCGACTTATTGTCCTTTATTTCATCCGTAATTCCAGTTTTTGTCCCTACGTGTTTCTAAGAACAGTAACACGTAAACAGAGAAACACTCCATGTGTTGTTGTCTTTAGTCTAATTCCATTCAAAAGCATGAACCTCACATCCTTGGGAAATACTTAGAGCAATAATTTCTAGTAATCATTGGTCGGATGGCTTGTGGAGACGTCTTGTGGTTGTTACTCTTGTGTTTTGTGTGAATAAAATTCGAAGTTTAGAGGGGTCTCTGTGCCTTGTTCATCTTACTTGTTTTCGTCAAGTCTTTCTTGTCGCGTTTCTGCGCAGCGCGATGTTTCTTTGGTGTTTTGATCATAACTCGAGTTTTATAGATCCAATTGGCGTGATTCTTTATGTGTTGTCTTCACAAATCAATTCTCTATCATCTGTGAGAATTTTAATGGTCATTGAATTTGCAGTTTTTGATCTACATGAGTTTCTTTCTAGCGTAGCAGATCTGTTTTTAACTCGGGTAGAACAGATTGACCTTTGCTCCGTCTTTTGGTCATAAATTGAGTTTTTCTCGACAGTTTTACGTGATTCTTGTTGTGAAATCTTCGTGACTTGATTCTCTACAATATCTACTACTTTTGTCACAGTTGAACATGTTTAGATTAGTCGCACACACTGATTTCTCCAACAGATTGTTTTCTGTCGAGGGGTTTTTGTAGTTTCCGCTAAAAAAGTTTTAATCTACCATTCCCCCCCTCTGGTAGCTTTTCACGTGCTCTTCGATCCTATCGTCGACTCGAAACCTGGGGGCCTTGTCTTCTCTAGTCTGGGTCTTCAATTCCAAGATTTTTGGATCCCTGGTCCGAGCCACACGGATTCGTTCCTCCAACGTGGGTTGCACTGTTAGCGTAGCTAGGTACCCTTCTGGTACTAAGCCTAAGTTCAGCTTCTTAACTTCTTGTCTAAGTTGCTGGCAAAGGGTAGCTACCTGTATTGCATTGAAACGTGCCTTCTGACTCAGTGTGTCTGCCACTACATTGCCTTTCCAAGGTGATATTGTACTTCCAAGTCGTAATCCTTAATAAGTTTTAGCCATCTTCTCTGTCTCAGATTTAACTCAGACTAAGTAAATATGTATTTCAAGCTCTTATGATCTGTAAAGTGTAAGTGCATCTAGGATATCCCTTGTGGGTTTTGGCTAATTGATGACAAACATATGAGATCCTAATGAATCCACTGAGATGATTGCAGGACAAACAAGTGAAACAGCTCGGTGCACACAAAACGGTGAAAAATGAAGTGGTGTTCAAAGAAAGATACTTTGATGAAGCTTGAAAGACTAAATTAGATTTTGAATGTATAGGGAGTGTATGAAAGACACACTCCAAGAGCTCACAACTTTGCGCGAGGGTAAGGGATTAAAATTAACCTAACTTTCACAAAGCACCGGACTTGTCCGATCATGGACCGGACTAGTCCGTTCATCTTTCTGGAATCTCACTTATTGGGAGACCGGACTAGTCTGTGCATCCACCGGACTAGCCCGTTGATGTTTCTGGAGTCTCTCATATTGAGGGACCGGACTAGTCCGATCATGTACCGGACTAGTCCATTGAACTTTCTGGAATCTCCCATTCGTGAAGATCGGACTAGTTTGCGGAGTAGTCCGATGAACATTTTGGAGTCACCTTCACACAGCATCGGACTAGTCCGAGCTTGGACCGGACTAGTCCGGTAGACTTTCTGGACTTCAAAATGCACAGGGACCGGACAAGTCTGGACTAGTCCGGTGTTAGGGTTTTTCAACGGCTACCTTTTGGAAACCCTATAAATAGAGAGTTCACAGCTTTCCTATTAAGACACATGTTGAATACTGATCAAACAACAAACCCTAGCGCCACCACTTCGTCCCAAGAGCCCAAAACACATCTCCCCACACATCTAAAGTGCAAAAGGAGTGAAATCAATTGAACACTTGGATTCGGGATTGGGAGATCGTCGTTCTTTCACTGCGAGCTCTTGGGGTTTGATCTTTCTACACTCATACTCTGCATTGTAATACTTTTGAGTGTATTTGATCACTTCTTTCGTTGTAATTCTCGTGGGAGCCCTCAACGTGTGAGGTTGCCCCACAAACTTGGTGATTACCCATGATAGTGGAATCAAGTCGGCCTTCGTGGTGACTTGAAGAGGGAAAGGGTTGGAGACCCGGCTCTGTGTGAGCTTCCTAAACGAGGACGTAGATCTCGTGGTGAGATCGAACCTCGAGAAAAATTTGTGTGTCTTGCGCCCTATTTCATTTAAATTTTGTTCACTAGATCACTTAAGTGCTAAAACATCAACCTAAGGCAACTATAAGTTTTACCTGCATTCTTATATTAATCTCAAATAAAACTATTAGTTGTTCTCATTTCCGCTGCTAAAGAAATTTAGATTCCCAATCAACACTTGATCAACACACATATTTTTAGCACACCGTACAAGTCCGCCCACACGACCGGACTAGTCCGGCCAACCAAGGTTTGACGATTCTATTAAGTGTGCAGGGAATTCAAAAGGCCTATTCACCCCCCCCCTCTAGGCCACATTCAATTGGTATCAGAGCGAGGTTCTCCACCAACGAGACTCACATCTCGGAGAGATCAATGGCCTCTGTGAAGAACAACGATATCTCGAAGATGAACATTAATGAGGGGGAACAAGAAACTAAAACTTTTGATGTGCTGAAAGAGAGCCCACACGATGATGAAGAAGTGCGACAATTGAAGGCACTTCTGAGAAAGAAACTGCTAGGACAAAAGGGAAAAGAAGAAGAGAAGACGACGGGAAGTGGTCATCATGACTACTCCCGACAGCCTTACAACTACAACCGTCTCAATTCAAACAACCATTATCTTTCCATTCCTATGGGAAAACCTCCACAGTTTGACAGAAGCGATTATACAATGTGGAAGTACAACATGAAGATGCATCTAATATCCCTAAATCCTAGTCTATGGCACATCGTTTGCACTGGCATAGATATCCCGAACACGGATGAAGAACTCACCCCAGAACAAGAACAAGAGATTCACAGAAATGCACAAGCCGTCACCGTGATCACATCATCACTAAGCAGAGAGGAATTCACCAAGATTGATGGCTTAGAAAGTGCAAAGGAAATCTAGGATACACTCAAGATAGCTCACAAAGGAAATAGATCGGTTCGTGAAGCAAAAATCCAAATGCTTGAAGGAGAGTTGGGGAGATTCGCTATTGAAGAAGGCGAATCACCTCAAGACATGTACAACCGGATGAAGGCACTCATCAACAAAATACGTGCCTATGGAAGTAAGAAATGGACGGATCACGAGGTAGTCAAGAGAATGATTAGAGCCTTCATGCCAAGAAATGTCACACTTTGCTCAATGATTAGAGAAAGCCTCGGGTTTCACAAAATGACTCCCGATGAGTTGTTGGAAAATATTATAAACCATGAAATAATGGAGAAAGAGGCACAATACGTCAAAGACTTGGCCGAACTCACTTCCTCAAAAAAGAAGGAGGTTGCTCTCAAAGCAACATGCCGACCCAAACTCAAAGATGCTCGTGAAGATCAAGACGATGGGCATACAAGTGACGAGAGCACCGATCTTGATGATGAAGAAATAGTACTCTTTATCAAGAAGTTCAAGTGAATGATGAAAAGAAGACACGGCAACAACTCAAATGAAGGCAAAAGCAAGGATAAGGGAAAATCCAAGGCTCGACGCACTTGCTACAACTGCGGAGAGTATGGTCACTTCATGGTGGACTGCCCTTATGAAGAAAACAAAAAGAAGAAGGAAACAAGATCTCAAGAAAAGAGAATTTTCAGAAAAATAAGACAAACCCATCAAGCTCACATTGGCAAGGAGTGGGACTCAAACGACGAGTCCTCCTCCGATGAAGAAGAAGAAATGGCCACTATCGCAATCAAGAAACCTACTATGAAGGCCACACTCTTTCCAAACATGGGAGGATGGGACATGAACAAACAAACTTGCCTTATGGCTAAGGAAGGCAAGAAAAAGGTACGGCTTACTCCTCCTACTCTAAATTCCTCTATTGATGACTTTGACAGCTCTAGTGATAATGAAGAAATGTTTAGAGGACTAAGTAAAATTGCTCTAAAGAAAATGGAAATGTTGTCGAGCGAAATCTTTGAAAAGGAAGAACTTCTTGACCGACAAGAAGATATGCTCATCCGTGAAAGGAAGAGATATCAAGAAGTTGAAAAGCTTCTCGAGCTTGAAAGAGAGAAGAACGAGTCGCTTGAAGTTGAGCTAGCCTTGAGTAAGGAAACTTACTCAAAGCTAGAAGACTCACATATTGCAATCAAGGAAGAACTTGCTAACTTGTCAAAAGCTAACAAGATCCTTGAGGTGCAAGTTGAGTCGCTCAAGCAAAGTGACTCCTCTGCCTCCAAGAGCTCCTCCTCCAAAGATATAAGCTCGACAACTATCGGAACTTGCACTTGCTCTAATAAGAAGAATATTATGTCTAATACTTCAACATCTCATAATATGCATGCCCCTCCAAGCGGCATCTTTGATAAGGAGAAGATCAAATATGCACGCAGTGCATATATGTTCACTAGACCTCCTAATGTCAAAGATGGCCTTGGTTTTGATAAGAGCAAACACATGTCTACTTCTAATCATGCTAAGAATAGAATTGTCTTTGTTAAGGAAAAATCCCATGAATCTGAACCACAAATATTGTTTCATACATTTAATGCTTCGTATGTTCTTATGAAAGCCAAATATGGAAAAGTAATTGCCAAATATACAGAGCCACGCCACAAGAACTTGAAAACTTGTGTGTGGGTGCCCAAGACTCTTGTGACTAACCTGAGAGGACCCAAGCAAGCTTGGGTACCTAAAACCAAGGAATAATTCTTTTTGCAGGCTTACTCCTCCGGTGGAACAAAATGGGTACTTGATAGTGGATGCACAAATCACATGACCGGAGAGAGAGGTATGTTTGTAGAGTACGAGTACAACAAGGATCCAGGTGAAGGCATATACTTCAGAGACAACAGCCAAGGAAAGGTCATTGGTAGCGGTAACATTGAAATATCCTCTCAACATACCTTATCAAATGTTTTACATGTAGATTCTCTAGATTATAACCTTTTGTCAATTTCCCAACTATGTGACAAAGGTTACAACTGTTTATTCACTAATGAGGGTGTGACTGTTTTTAGAAGAAGCGATGGCTCGATTGCATTCAAGGGAATGTTGAAGGGTAAGCTTTATCTAGTTGACTTCAACAAAGATAAAGCCGAACTCAACACTTGCTTGGTTGCTAAGACCAACATGGGATGGCTGTGGCATAGACGGCTAGCCCATGTTGGGATGAGAAATCTGCAGAAACTTCTAAAAGGAGGTCACATCCGTGGTCTTAAGGATGTTGTTTTCGAAAAAGACAGGCCGTGTAGCGCGTGTCAAGCAGGAAAACAAGTCGGAGCATCATACCCTACCAAGAATGTGATGACTACCGCAAGACCGCTGGAACTTCTCCACATAGATCTCTTTGGTCTAGTTTCGTACATCAGCATCGGCGGTAACAAATACGGTTTAGTAATTGTTGATGATTTTTCAAGATTTACCTGGGTATTTTTCTTGTATGAGAAATCAGAAACTCAGGGGATCTCAAGAATTTCTTGAAAATAGCTCAGAAAGAATTCTCATCAACCATAAAGAATATAAGAAGTGACAACGGGATAGAATTCAAGAACCTCCAAGTTGAAGAGTTTCTCGATGAAGAAGGGATAAAGCATGAATTATCGGCACCCTACTCCCCTCAACAAAATGGGGTGGCCGAAAGGAAGAACAGAACATTGATCGAAATGGCGAGAACTATGTTGGATGAATACAAGACATCAGATCGATTTTGGGCAGAAGTGGTGAACACTGCTTGCCATGCCACAAATCGATTATATCTCCATCGACTACTGAAGAAAACTCCATATGAGCTCCTTACCGGTAAAAAGCCTAATGTTTCCTATTTTAAAGTTTTTGGTTGCAAATGTTTTATTTTGAACAAGAAACAGAGGTCCTCGAAGTTCGCTTCAAAGTTCGATGAAGGATTCTTGCTCGGATATGAGTTGAATGCCTACGCCTATCGTGTCTTCAACAAGGTGTCCAACCTTGTTGAAGTAGCACGTTACATAGTGTTCGATGAATCTAACGGCTCACAAGAGGAGCAAGTTGATAAGTGTGTGCTAGATAAAGAGGAAGCTCCATATGAAGCACTGAAGAAAATGGTACTTGGTGATATCTTACCACAAGAGCAAACATTCGACTCAAATGCACAAGATGAACCTCAACACGGAGGCAATGATCAAGGGGGAGCTCTTACACAAGATCAAGAGGAGGAAGATCAGGAAGATCAGGACAATCATGGAAACAATGATCTAGAGGGAGACAATGCACATGAAGATAACGAAGAACAAGCAACTACACAAGCTCCACACCCAAGAGTACACCAGAGCGTGCAAAGAGACCACCCTGTCAACAATATCATTGGAGATATTGCTAAGGGAGTAACTACTAGATCTCGAGTTGCAAATTTCTGTGAATCCTATTATTTTGTGTCTTTTCTGGAACCATACAGGGTAGAAGAAGCCTTAAGGGATCCAGACTGGGTGATTGCAATGCAAGAGGAGCTGAACAACTTCAAGAGAAATGAAGTATGGGAGCTGGTGGAGAGACCAAAGGCGAACATAGTTGGAACCAAATGGGTCTTTCAGAACAAGCAAGATGAACATGGAGTAGTAACGAGAAATAAGGCAAGACTGGTGGCCAAAGGTTATTCTCAGGTTGAAGGTTTAGACTTCGATGAAACTTTTGCTCTTGTAGCTAGACTTGAGTACATTCGTATTTTATTGGCATATGCTACTAACCATAATTTTAAGCTGTATCAAATGGGCGTCAAGAGTGCTTTCTTAAACGGCCCAATCAAGGAGGAAGTTTATGTGGAGCAGCCACCAGGATTCGAAGACCAGAAATATCCCAACCATGTCTACAAATTGCGTAAGGCTCTCTATGGCCTCAAACAAGCTCCTCGAGCTTGGTATGAGTGTCTTAGAGATTTTCTAATTTAGAATAGATTCAAAATTGGTAAAGCTGACTATACACTTTTTACTAAACATTGTGATGATCATTTATTTGTATGTCAAATTTACGTTGATGACATTATCTTTGGATCCACTAACAAATCCTTCTGTGAAGAATTTAGCAAAATTATGACAAATAGGTTCGAGATGTCAATGATGGGCGAATTGAAGTTCTTCTTGGGATTCCAAGTGAAGCAACTAAGAGAAGGTACATTTATAAGCCAAACCAAATATACACAAGACATTCTCAAGAAATTCAATATGGACAAAGCCAAGCCCATCAAGACACCCATGGCCACTAATGGACACCTCGACCTCAATGAAGACGGTCCAAATGTGGACCAAAAGGTATATCGGTCCATGATTGGCTCTTTAATTTATTTATGTGCATTTAGGCCGGATATTATGCTTAGTGTTTGCTTGTGTGCAAGGTTTCAAGTTGCACCTAAAGAGTGTCATTTAGTTGCTGTAAAAAGAATCCTAAGGTACCTTGTGCACACACCCAACTTGGGCCTTTGGTATCCCAAAGGATCCAAATTTAACTTGATAGGGTATTCCGATGCCGACTATGCAGGATGCAAAGTCGATAGAAAGAGCACGTCAGGGACTTGTCAGTTTCTTGGTAGGTCCCTAGTCTCTTAGCCATCTAAAAAGCAAAACTCCATTGCCCTTTCCACAGTAGAAGTAGAATATATTGCAGCCGGTAGCTGTTGCGCCCAATTACTTTGGATGCGACAAACCCTTAGGGACTACGGCTACAATCTTAACCATATCCCACTTCTATGTGATAATGAAAGTGCTATAAAAATTGCACACAACCGGGTAGAGCACTCAAGAACTAAGCACATAGATATCCGTCATCATTCTCTTAGAGATCATTCATTAAAAGGTGACATTGCTATTTCTCATGTTAGAACTAAAAAACAACTTGCGGATATTTTTACCAAACCATTGGATGAGAAAAGGTTTTGTGAACTTAGGAATGAACTTAATATTCTCGACTCTCGAAATGTGGCTTAAAACGTTGCACACCTGGTTGAAACTTCAAATGTTACATTTTATTGCTAAAACTGCCCCTCACCTCTTTTTCTCCTAAGAAAACTATTTTTAATGAAGAAATCTTGGAATTTATGACCATGTTTTTGTGTTGATTGCTTTCTGGTCATAATCACCAAGATTATTTGCAAAACTTGTCCTTGGATCACTATTAGTTATCTCTATATACTCAGTTTTTTTCAGGGACACCGGACTAGTCAGGTTTGCCACCGGACTAGTCCGGACAGTCCCTCCTTCTAGGTTTTCCAGGGGCACCGGACTAGTCCGTCCTCTGACCTGACTAGTCCGGTCGGCCGCGTATATAAGCCGCTGGCTGGCCCAAAACCGTTTCAAACCTCCCTCCACTTTGAGTTGAACCCTCACCTCTCAAACCCTAGCCCCCAAAAGTGATTTTCGAGTTGAGCCCTCAAAATCCAAGCTTTCTCCGTGGGAAATCCTCAACTCTACGGGTTGATACTCCACTCCAAACTCATCCGGACAGATTCGTGCTCCTTCAACACGAATCTTCAAATCTCGGTAAATTTCTCCCTAAAGTCAAACTCTCAACTTTTCTAGTTCTAGATTATTCTCTTGCTTCCAAGAAAGTACATTAGCTTCAGAGATGTATTTCTTTCACCTTCATGCTCCTTTGCATCCTCAGATAGAAGTTGTGATTCTAGTTTTGTTACGGTTCTTGTGCCAGGCCGGACTAGTCCGGCTCCCAGATACGGACTAGTCCGATACACCGGACAAGTCCGCACTCTGAAACCGGACAAGTCCGGTCTCTGACATTTGAATCCTCACATCACCTTCATTCTTAGTTCATTCTCATCTAAATCATGAACTCCTTGTTAGGCACGATGTCTTCAAGCTCAGATTATAGCTCCTTCCATGTTGATGAAGAAGTTGAGCGCGAAAAAGTGAAGAGAGCCAAGGAGAGGTACATGAAGAAAAGGCATGATGTAAATGTGCACTCTCCACCCTACGACGACAACTTGCACAAGAAAAGGAGGGTAGTTGTGAAGAAGGCCCAAGGAAAGGCTGGTGAGAGCTCCTCAGGGCCAAAGAGGACTCTCAACAAAGGAAAGGGGCTTGCTAGTGGTCCCATTGGACCCCTGAAAATGAAGAACCCAAGTCGCTGCAACAGGCAGCGCTCAAGTAATGATTTCAGTGGAAAAGGGGGTGAGCTTGCCGATAGCTTCAGGCAGGTTAATGTGTATGCTCAACCTCGGCAATGCTCAGACCCAAGATTTTGGAGCAACTTCCATGCCGACTACTACGAGCATGTGTACATGAAGATGAAGAATCCCGTTGTGAAGAGTCAATGGGTGAACATTGGGTACATGCAGTCGAAGAAGTATCCTGCCTTCCGTGAGGTGGTTGAGTCCCTGGAGAGGCACGGACTGAAGGAACTATTTTCCTTTGAGAATGACTAGAACAATGAGTTAATCACCCAATTCTACTCAACCCTCTACTTTGCTCGTGGTGATGGAGACAGTCTCACTTGGATGACTCATGGTTCCAAGTATAGTGTTACCTATGATGAATTTGCGAGAATCCTCCACCTTGAACACACCTTGAATCATGATCTTATCATTCACAATCTGCAACCCTTGGAGAAGGATGAGCTCAAATTTCTCTATGACACAAGGATGCCTTATGTCCCTCCCAATATCAATTATTTGAAGCCCTTCTATGTGGTCCTCAACAGAATTTTGAGAAAGACAATAGCCCCGAAAGATGGAGATGCGGGGACTTGTCGGTGGTTTGGAACCGGCAGATCTCCCTACACTACTAAAGTGATAGGGGAGTTTTATGTTCGGTGTGGGCGCGCGGAGATTCAAGAAGATGAATAAGAATTGCTACAGGGGACACAAGAATTTACGTGGTTCGGGCCGCCTGAGCGTAATACCCTACTCCACGGGTGTGTTGGTGTTGTATTAGCAGTATGAGCTTGTGATGAGCGTATGAGGCGCGTGTGTCTGTCCTCTCTCCTCTGTGTATCGTCGGCCTGTCCTCCCTTTGAACATGGAAGTGGAGTTCAGCAGGGAGCTCCGGCGAAAGATGCCTGTACTTGACGACCTTGGTGTCGTCGAGAGAAGATCAACAACCCGGGTGGCGATCCCCGGAATGCCCGAAGATGGCTCTGTCCCTGCCCCAAAGCCAAGGGTTGAGGTCGTCGGCAAAGGCAAGGAGCTGGCTAACGAACCCGAGAGCCGGAAGAGGAAGCTGCAGCATGCCGACGGAAGGTCCGTCAGGCCCGCTACTTCCGCCTCGGCTCCTTCTCCCCGGAGGGGAAGGTCTTCTACAACCGCGGCGGTTGTTCCCGTAATGGGGTCTTCCCGGAACGAGACCGTTCCTGCAGTGGGGTCCTCCCGGAGCGCGTCTGTTCCCGCAGTGGGATCCTCTCGGGGTGTTAGCTCCGGGCGCGCGACTCTGGCACCTGGGCCGGTGGAGGCCTCCAGGTCCGGGGGTTCCTCCCGATCGAGGAGAGCCTCGACCCGGGAAACACCCATAGCCGCGACAAGTTCTAGGGGGCTTTCCTGAGCTTCTACACCGACTATGGCCAGCCCAGAACGCCCGAGAAAAAGGTTACGCGCAAGCTGGTGCGGAAGCCTCCCAAGGTAATTTTTAATCTCTACCTTGTACAATTATTTTAATTGTGGCAACTATTTGTTAATTTTCTTCGTCCATTGTCTGCAGCGTCCCCAAGAAGGGGAGCGAGGCTCCACCCTCAGCCACAGTGTCTGAGGCCGTGGGGGTGGGAGCTTCTGCTCCTGTCCCGATGCCGCCCCAAGTGGTGGCTGAGGCTGCGACAGCTCCGGCGCCGGCTGTCGTGGTCATGGACCTCGACTCGTCCCCATAAGTTCCCGTGGTAGCGCCGGACCACGGGAGTGAAGACATGCCAGCGACACCTATCCTGGAGGTTGAAGCTCCGGGTCCTGGTGCTGCGATGATGGAAGCTCCAGTTGTTGAGCTGGAGGAAGTAGTAATCCCTGTCTCTGAGCCGGTAATTGTCGAAGCCCCAGCGGTTGAGCCGGAGGTGACTGAAGCCCCGGCATGCGAGCCGGAAGATGAGGTAGTTCCAGCAGTTGGGCCGGCTACTTCCGAAGCACCGGCAGCTGAGCCGGTTATTGTTGGAGCTCCGGTCACAGGTCCGGATGATGTTGAAGATCTTCCGGCTCCTGTGCCGGTGGTTGAAGAGGTGACGGAGCTTGAGCCTCCGTCAGAATAGGTGCCCAGACCGGAGCCAGTAGCGGCTCCTGCTCCGGAGGCAACGACGTAGGAGGTACCTGCAGCCGAGCCAGAGGGGGGTGAACGAAGACTTGGCGGCGGGGCCTTCTTCGATGGCGACTGAGGCCATCCCGGAGGACGGCCCTAGAGCCATGGAGACCCAGGGGACCACTCTTGTAGAGTGGGACCCGATTTTTGTATCTGAAGACCCGCTGGAACCAGCGGAGGAGACCCCAGCAGGTCCGGAGCCAATCCCGTTGTCGCTGTCCATTGACAACGCATGTTCCAGTCTGCGTCAAGTCCAGCTAGCCTTCTTCCACGACAGCAAGGCTCTTGAAGAGGAGCGCCAAACCCTTAGGCGGTGGCGTAACCGGCTCTACTTCGAGACCAAGCTGGCTCAGTCGAGGCTAGCGGATGACAAGGAGTGGATCAAACGGGAGAAGATCCGCCTGGAGTACTGGGGCAAGTTACTGGATGAGAGGGAGAGTATGACTCATGCCCTCGACGCTCAGTCCCAGGAGATCTACAATCAGGCCAAAGCTGCCAATAACGCGGCCGATGCGCGCCACGAACAGCTTGAGGCCATTAACACTGCACTCATCAAGCGCCGAGAGGCACTTGAAGAGAGGGAGAAATGGCTCGAGGATGAAGAGCAGAAACTCCTTGAGCTGCGGGATGACGTCCTGAGGAGGGAAGTGGAGCTCGCCGAGAAAGTAGCTCTGGCTGACAAGGGCCTCGAGGAGCGCGCCAAGAAATTGGAAGAGCGCTGCCAAGAGGAAGAGGAGAAGACCTGGGTGCGAGGGCAGGAACTCTATGAACAAGAGTGTGCCCTTGTTGCCCGGGAGAAGAAAGTGAGGGGTAGGGAGAAGACCTGGTCGAGCGCCAGAACAAGATCCACCTCCGGGAGGAGGAGCTTGGAAAACTTGAAAGGCGGGTTGCTGAAAAGATTCAGCAAAACGCCAAAGAAGTTGAGCGCCTCGCCCGTGAGAATTCTGAACTAACGGCGGCCAGGAGATCCCTGGAAGAGATGAAGGGCTTGAGTACTGCGGACTCCCTACAGATTTGGAAGTTCCTGGGCAAGGCCAACGACGCTCTGACACCGATGGGTTTCAGCCCCGTGCGCCCGGATGATCCGGAGCCGGAGCCGAACCTAGCGCTGCAGGCGTTGAGCGCAGCAGGTAGCAAGCTCTCCAAGGTGGGCGATGTCATCGCGGACCAACTGGAGGTTGAGGGGCAATCCCTGGCAAAGAACGTCGCAGAGTATGTGCTGACGTGCTACACCAGCCGGAACTCCCAAATTCCTCTAGATGCGGTGCTTGAAGGCCCCATCGAAGGAGAAGGCGAAGCTACCCGAGCCAGCGTATCAGAGGTCGCCTAGAAGGTCGCCCAATTCTTCCATAGGGTCTAGGACCATCTCTGTAATTCTCACTTGTATTTTTTCTTCTTATTCCTCAATTTTGTAATCCCTTGTCTCCAGATGTAATCTCTTGTCTCCAGATAAATGAAATCCCCAAATTTTGCGAATTTCACTTTTTTGTCTTCAACACTTTTATCTTCACTTGGCCCCCTGGTAGATGTACACAATTTGATTGTGAACATGTACCAAGAGGATATTGTGCATTGTTGAAGACTCTTTTGATCCGAACTTGTAGAATTTAGGTTCGAAGTCTTCGATAGCGAAGGCCCCCTGAGGTTGTCGGAGCTTAGAAGCTCCGGCATTGTCTATCGCTGGAGCTTAGTAGCTCCGGCAATAGCCTCTATCAACGCGTAGATCATCGATAGTTAACCCTCCGGGGTGTCGGAGCTTAGTAGCTTCGGCAGTGACCTTTGCCAACACTCAGTTTGTTGGCAGCAGACTCCATCTACGGGGTCTTCTCACCATCTTTTATTCGGCGTCGACGGCTGGCCCCCTTAGGGGAGTCGGAGCTTAGTAAGCTCCAGCTTTCCTCCATCAACGTAGATTTTTTTTTCCTGCACACTTAAGCCAAGAAAAATAGTAAAATTTGTTTCTTGTCTATAACTTCGTCGCGGCTTATGACTCTTAAGAAGATTTTAAGTCAAACATGATTCTAAATACAACCAAATGTGTTGTCTTTTCTTTAAGATCCAACTGTACACGGACCCGCCTTACTTCGGCCTGCCAGGGTGTAGGTAGAGTGGCGTACTTAGGGTGCTTGACCAGGCTAAGTCGATAGCACACTCCGGCCCTAGATTGGCTTGGCGGCTTTCAGGCGAGTTGGCCATGAACAATATTTGAATCCAAAAGAATCGACAATACAACTCAAATTGTATATAAACCAGTCGAACTAAAGTTTCTTAAGAATTGCACGTCTTCGTTATAGACAAGAAAGAGAAAAATAAAAATGTTGAGCCTGTACAAAATAAATGCATGTGGAGTCTATTTCACATGAAAATGTCTTTCATTATAGGTCCGGGGTACAGGGGAAACAAGTACACTCTTAGGGTCCGGAACCAGGCTAAGGGTGTTTCATTTCTCGTTTGACCCAGGGTAGTTAGCGACACTTTTAGTCCTGAGACTGTGACAACCATTGCATGAGCTTTGCGGACCTTTCAGGAAAGGTCCGGCGGCTCTCCCGGAGGAACTACCCGACTCTGTACAATGACTCTATAACATACATCTCAAGTTACTCAAGACTCACCTCCGTGGTATTAAGTGTAGAACTTACGGAGGTGCTCGATGTTCCAAGGATTTGGGAGAGGTGTCCCATCCTCAGTAGCCAAGCGAACGCTTCCGGGACAGGATACTTTAATCACTCGGAAGGGCCCCTCCCAGCCGGGGGAGAGTTTGTTTAACCCTTCTCTGGATAGTATTCTCCGTAGCACCAGATCGCCTTCCTCGAGCTGTCGGTTGTGTACATGCCGCTGGTGATAACGCCGTAGGGCTTGACGATATCGGGCATTCCGAACAGCTGCTTGGCACCTTCCCTCCTCAAGGAGGTCTAGGTCTTCACGCCGGAGCTGGTCCTGCGCGGCTTCGTCGAAGGTCCGGACCCGGAGTGAACCCAAGGTGATTTCCGGAGGGAGGATTGCTTCAGCTCCGTACACCAGAAAGAAGGGTGTCTCTCAGGTTGACCGGTTTGGAGATGTCCTGTTGGCCCATAGAGTGGGCGGAAGCTCTTCAATCCAGTTGGCTCCATGTTTTTTCAAGCGCTCATAAGTGCGCGTTTTAAGTCCTTTAAGGATTTCAGCATTTGCTCTCTCGGCTTGGCCATTGCTGGCTGGATGAGCTACGGAGGCGTAGCAAACTTGTATGCCGAGGTCTTCGCAATATCCTTGGAATGCGGAGCTTGTGAATTGGGTCCCATTATCAGTGATGATTTTGTTTGGGACTCCAAATCTGCATACAATGGACTGCAGAAAGTTGATAGCAGATTGCTTGTTGATTATTACAACTGGAGTTGCTTCCGGCCACTTGGTGAACTTGTCAATGGCGACGTACAAGAACTTGTAACCTCCGACGGCTCTTGGGAAAGGTCCCAAGATGTCCATCCCCCACACAGCGAAGGGCCATGTAGGAGGTATCATTTGTAAGGGCTGAACCGGAGTGTGAATTTGCTTTGCATGAAATTGACATGCTTTGCATTTTTTCACCAGCTCAGTTGCATCCTGGAGTGCTGTAGGCCAGTAGAAGCAATGTCGGAAGGCTTTACCAACCAGCGTGCGGGAAGACGCGTGGTTCCCACACTCGCCTCCATGGATTTCTGCGAGGAGCTCGCGGCCTTCTTCCCTTGTGATGCACCGCATTAGGATGCCGTTGGCACCGCGCCGGTAGAGATCCCCTTCTACCAGCGTGTATCTTTTAGCCAATCTGACTACCCGGTCAGCAGATACATCGTCGTCAGGAAGGATGTTGTCTTTCAAGTAGTTTCGGATCTCCGAGATCCATGCATCGGAACTAACTTGAGCATTTGAGTCTTGCGTGTTGGGTTGCTCGGAGCTTCTGGTAGCACCTACGACCCTTGACGGCTGCCATGGTAACAGGGCCATCGGGATCGTCAGCTTCGGGATGCTGATCTCGCCCCCTTCGCTCAGTTCGGCAGGCTGAGCTGTGGGTTTCGACAATCTCCGGACAAAAGTTTCGTCAGGAGCTGGAGCTCCGGTTGACACTTTCGTCGAGAGTTCGTCGGCTTCAGCGTTGTGAGCACGCTGAACATGGTGGAGATCTAGGACTTCGAAATCCTTCTGAAGCCTCTGGACTTCAAGGAGGTAAGCAGCTAACTGGAGATTATTGCAGGAGCATTCACCCTTCACCTGCTTAATGATGAGTTGTGAATCTCCCTTGACCAGCAATTGCTTGACACCATATGACAGTGCCACCTTTAGTCCGTAGATGAGTGCTTCATACTCTGCCATGTTGTTGGTTGCCTTGAAGTCAAGGTGTACCATGTATTTCACCTTCTCCCCAGTCGGTGCAAGGAGAAGGATTCCAGCTCCGGCCCCCTGCTTCTGCATGGAGCCGTCAAAGTAGAGGGTCCAGTGAGGCTCAGTGAAGGTTGGAGCTTGATGATCCGTCTTCTGCTCACTGGGGCCCCTAGGGTTTGATGGAGAGGGAGTCCATTCTGCCACAAAATCTGTCAATGCTTGACTCTTGACTGCTTGTATTAAGATAAATTCAAGATCAAATTCAGCCAATTCCGCTGCCCACTTTGCAATATTCCCAGTTGAATTGGGATTATGCAAAATTGCTCGAAGTGGGTAGGAGGTCACCACCGAGACTTTGTGAGCTTGGAAGTAATGTCGAAGCTTCCTGGAGGCAATAAGAACTGCATAGAGCAGCTTATGCACCTCTAGGTATCGAGTCTTGGCATCATGTAATACTTCACTAATGAAGTACACCGGGCGTTGAATGGTCCGGACCCTCCCGAAGGGGTCCGGAGCTTCCTCTTCATTGACCCGGACCCTCTCGGAAGGGTCCGGATTTTCTTCGGGGACCTCCGGGTTCTGGCTGGAGGAACCCGGAGCTTCTTCAGAAATGACCTGGACCCTCCCGGAGGGGTCTAGGTCTCCTGAAACGACTTCCGGTGGATTTGAATCTGGGAGCTGGGACCCATACTCACTTTCAGGAACCTCCGGACCTTCCCGAAGCGGTCTGGATTCCTGAGTGTGGGGTAGTTCTGGTCTCTCCGCGACCAGAACCATACTGATGACTTCGTCAGTAGCTGAAATATAAAGCAATAAAGGCTCACCAGGGTTCGGAGCTACCAGAATTGGTAGGGTAGTGAGGAACTATTTCAGCTCCTGGAATGCCTTTTCTGCCTCTTCGGACCATTGGAATGGTCCGGACTTCCTCAATAACTTGAAGAAGGGAAGTGCCCGTTCCGCCAGTCTTGAGATGAACCAGCTAAGGGCTGCTGGACATCCAGTTAATTTTTGGACGTCCTTGATGCGGGTTGGTGGCCGCATGTCTTCAATGGCCTTAATATTCGCCGGATTAGCTTCTATGCCCCGGTGACTTACCAGGAAACCAAGAATTTTTCCGGAGCTAACCCCAAAGACACACTTGTCTGGGTTTAGCTTCGTGCGGGTGGCCCGCAGCTTGTCGAAGACAGCCTGCAAGGTGTCAAGGAGTGACTCCTTGTTCCTGACCTTGACCACGATGTCATCGACGTACACTTCCACTATGTCTCTAATAAGTTCTTCAAAAGTTTTGTACATAGCTCGTACAAAAGTTGAAGCTGCATTCTTGAGACCAAAAGGCATGGTTGTGTAACAATACAATCCATCTACTGTGATGAATGAAGTATGCTCTTCATCTTCCCTAGACATCCTGATTTGATGATATCCGGAATATGCATCTAGGAAACACAGTAATTCACACCCGGAGGTGGAATCCACTATCTGATCTATTCTAGGTAGTGGGAATGGATCTTTTGGACATGCCTTATTTAGTGTGGTGTAGTCGATGCACATCTGAAGCTTCCCGCCAGCCTTAGGCACAACGACTGGGTTCGCCAGCCATTTTGGGTGGAAGACTTCTCGGATGAATCCGGCTTCGAGCAACTTCTTCACTTCTTGTCGGATGAAGTTCTGTCGCTCTACGGATTGCTTTCGAGGCTTCTGAGCACAGGCCGGGCATCGGGGTAGATCTTCAGATTGTGCTCAATCACTTCCCTGGGGATCCCAGGCATTTGTGACGGTTGCCAAGCAAAACACGTCAACGTTAGCCCGGAGGAAAGTGATGAGCGCGAGTTCCTATTTGTCGTTCAATCCTCCCGATATACGGGTGGTTTGAGCGGCATCGGAACCAATTTGGACGACTTTGACGGGAATGTCGGTGTCGCTACTTGGCTGCACTCGAGGTGCAGAAGTCGAGCCTCGTTGGCGAATTCTCGGGGGTTTTGGAGCTTGCTCCTGCCTGGAGTCCTCCTCTTGCGCTGTGGTGAGCGCATGGAGTTCTTCCAGTGCAGTTACTCCTGCGGTGCGATCCCCGTGGATCCGGAGAACGCCTACTGGCGTTGGCATCTTCAACACCAGATAGCCATAATGAGCAGCCGCCATGAATTTGTACAGGGCAGGTCTACCCAAGATGGCATTGAAGGGTAAGTTGATCTACGTGACGTCGAAGACTAACTTCTCAGTGCGGTACTTCTCCCGTGTCCCGAAGGTAACAGGGAGAGTAATAGCTCCGAGTGGGGTGATGGCCCCTGGACCTACTCTGGAGAAAGGTCGAGAGGGGTGGAGATCCGAAGGTCGGAGCTGAAGCTTAGTGAAAGTTTTGAAGCTGATGAGGTTAAGCCCCGAACCTCCATCTACCATGACGTGGTGGAGCTGGATGTTGTTGATGGTAGGCGATACCATCAAGGGTAACTGTCCTGCTCCAACCATGCTCCGAGGACAATCCGAAGCATCAAAAGTGATGGTTGTGTCCATCCACTTTTGGTGAGGTTCCGGCCTGACTGTAGGAGCTACAGCGGCCATATCCCGACGCATAGTCTTGATGACGCGACGGGAGGTGATATCCCATGATCCACCAAAAATGGTGTTCATGGTCTTCCGACGCTCGTTGTCAGAGACGTCGGAATCATCGTTGACGGAGGTGTAGACGGCCTTCAGGACCTTTTTGGGATCCTGGAACCCTAACTCCTCTTCAGCCGGAGCTTCGTCGACCTTTTGCTTTCCTTCCCTCTGTCGGAAAGGAGATTCTTCCCGGCGCTTGTTGTAGCGCTCGGCAAGGTTTTGGACCTCCCGGCAGTCTTCCAAACTGTGGCTGCCCATCTTGTGAATGGGACACCACACTTTGGGTTTGCCATCGTCTTTAGAAGACGGTTGAGGTCGCTTCTCGGGGCGTGGCCCCCGGCCACCCGGAGCTGCGGCAGCTGCAACGTTGGATGTGCCGGCCGACGGCTTCTTCTTGCTATTGGTCTTCTTTTTCTTCTTGCCACTCCCAGAGGTAGCGGCTTCTTCTTTGGAGGGTTTCTTGTGACCCTCTGAGGTTGGTTTGGAGTGCATCTCACGGCCCTCCGCAGCTCTGGCACATTTATCTGCCAAGCTGAAGAGTTCCGTGACACTGGTGATCTCCTTGATTGCCAGCTTCTCCAACATCTTCTTGTCCTGTACGCCCTGTCTGAATGCCACAATGACAGAGGCGCTAGTGATAGAAGGGATAGTGTTTCGTACCTGAGAGAACCTCTGGATGAATGATCGCAAGGATTCTCCCCCTTTCTGCACGACTGCAAAAAGGTCCAGTTCAGTGCCTGGCCGGGTGTATGAACTCCCGAAGTTGGCAGTGAACTGATGGCACAGCTCCTCCCAACTGTTGATAGAGTTGGGTGGAAGGCTCATAAACCAGGACCTGGCGGTCCCAGTTAAGGCCACTGGAAAGTAATTGGCCATCACGGCCTCGTTTCCTCCTGCTGCTAAGATTGCAGTGGAGTATATCTGAAGAAATTCGGCGGGATTGACAGTCCCGTCGAATTTTTCCGGCGGGTGAGGCCGGAACTTCTGTGGCCATCTAACCATGCGCAGATGCATGGCCAAGGCTGAACAGCCTCCTCCTACTCCTTCAGGAGTAGAAAGGTCCTGAGTTACCCGTCTTTCACGGGCACGCTCAATATGGACTCAGCCGTCCTGCTGGCGGTATCGGCGATCAAGCTCCGCCCGGAGGTCGTGAGTCGAAAGCCTGGATACCGTGTGAGTGTGTCGAGCCCCGGAGGGCAACGACGTCACTTGTTGTGACGCAGCACGTCTCCTACTATTGGAGACATGCGAACCAAGTCTTCCAGACAAAGTCCACCGCTGCGGCGGGGCTCTTCCTGAAGGAGGAGGACCCTGGTTGCTGAGGCGTTCGACTGCTGCTGCAACCAAATGCTCCGCATCGGCCCTCCACTGCTCCAGTGCATCCCGGGATGCATCCGGAGGTGGTGGGCGTTGGAGAAGAGCACGCGCTGCATGAAGCGCGTGTTCAGGGTTGTCATGATTTGCCGACGCAGTGATTGACGCTGGCGCACCATCACGCTGCCCAGCACGATTTGCTGGAGGAGACGGTGGTGGTGGGAGCGTGACTCCTGCTGGTGCTGAGGCTCCTGCTGGTGGCTGCCTATTGGAGGGATTGCCTCCAACAACCTGAGCAGCATGTTGGCCGTTGGATGATCCAGCAGCAGAATTCGCCATTCTTGAAATCTCAGGTGCCCCCTACCTGGCGCGCCAACTGTCGGTGGTTTGGAACCAGCAGATCTCCCTACACTACTAAAGTGATAGGGGAGTTTTATGTTCGGTGTGGGCACGCGGAGATTCAAGAAGGTGAATAAGAATTGCTACAGGGGACACAAGAATTTACGTGGTTCGGGCCGCCTGAGCGTAATACCCTACTCCACGGGTGTGTTGGTGTTGTATTAGCAGTATGAGCTTGTGATGAGCGTATGAGGCGCGTGTGTCTGTCCTCTCTCCTCTATGTATCATCGGCCTGTCCTTTTATAGTACAAGGGGCAGGCCGTTACAGGTTAGCCTGGCCCGACATGTGGCCCCGGCGGTTACTAGTATTGATACACGTTTAATTGCTCTTAATGATCCTGTAACGGGCTTTGATAGCACCGTTACTGGTTTTAAGATCGTTCGTTTAAGTGTCATTAATATGGCATTAATGACACTTAATCGGGTCTTGAAGTCCTTGGTTCTCCTTGGAAGATCCGGAGCCGTTGCAGGGTCTTCCGGAGGTTAGAAGCTGAAGATTCGACGATCGAACACGTGGCAGCTCCGGAGCTTGCTGTGGAAAACAGAAAGCTCCGGGGCTACCCAACACGTGTCAGGTCCGGAGCTTCTCTCAGTCTGGGGTTAGGTCTGGAGGTGCCGTTTCGGTACATGGCCCGGAGCTTCTCCCTTGTGGGCGGTAGCTCCGGTTTGGCAGTACATGTGGCGACCCAGGGATTAACCATGTTGGAGAAGCGGGTCCGGTTATGTCTGACATGTGGGCCTTCGAGGGTCTTCAAACAAAGTAGATGATTTTCCTTTGAGATCTTTATAACCTCAAGGGGTGTACGGTTTCTAGGGTACCGACAGGACTATTCAAGGAACTTTGAGGACCCTAATGAAGGTCATTGGTGGGAGAAGGACGTTCAATGTCTTTGAATACATCTACAATGACATTGTGAACATCTCAATCACTCCAAACAGATCTTGCGGGTATGCCCCGTACATCATGTACATGATTGAGAAGGTGACTGGACTTGAGTTCGTCAAGGATGTTCACCATATGGGGTTGAAACCGCAAAAGCCCACTGAGTACACTCTACCTTCGGCTCCTGATGCACCTCCCTCCCCTGAAGCTGAGAGGAGGACTAAACAAACTCAGGATGTGAATGTCACAAGATCTTCAGCTGCTCCTCCTAGCTCTGCACCTGCCCATGAATCCTCCGGTGGTGTGCTCAAAATGCTCACCTCTATCTTTGCCTGCTGCCACAAGATTGAAGTCAAGTAGAAGAAGCATCAACAATATGTCAATGCCAACATCAAAGCTATCTGTGACAAGCTGGAGATTGAGCCGGTGGGATCCCCACCTGCCTTCGAGGACTCCGAGGAAGAGTCTGCTCCGGCGAATGATGATGATGGTGGTGAAGATGAGGACCGGACCGGGACTGAAGAAGAGAGTGGCGATGAGTGATTCCCCTTAATTTTTCCCTTTTTGGTGCCTTGATGCCAAAGGGGGAGAGATTGAGACTAGTAGTTTGAGACTATCTCTAGTTGGTGTCTTTATGTTTTTGTGATCAAGGACATGTACTTGTTTTTTTAAAAAAAAACCTTATAATGCACTATTTCTACTCTTATGTGTGATGCTTATTGTTGCTTGGATGATTACCTCTATGCTCATTATTGATTACCTTTACTTCATCACACCTTGTTGATCACACACCTGTTAGGCACCCCACCATAAGGTGTGTGCATATGTGAGAAGCTTTTTTGTGGACTTATCATTATTCTCATATGTGCACACCTTATGAAAATCAAGATTTTATTCTCAATTGTGATATCTCAAATGGTTGTCATCAATCACCAAAAAGGGGGAGATTGTAAGTGCATCTAGGATATCCCTTGTGGGTTTTGGCTAATTGATGACAAACATATGAGATCCTAATGAATCCACTGAGATGATTGCAGGACAAACAAGTGAAACAGCTCGGTGCACACAAAAAGGTGAAAAATGAAGTGGTGTTCAAAGAAAGATACTTTGATGAAGCTTGGAAGACTAAATTAGATTTTGAATGTATAGGGAGTGTATGAAAGACACACTCCAAGAGCTCACAACTTTGCGTGAGGGTAAGGGATTAAAATTAACCTAACTTTCACAAAGCATCGGACTAGTCCGATCATGGACTGGACTAGTCCGTTCAGCTTTCTAGAATCTCACTTATTGGGAGACCGGACTAGTTCGTGCATCCACCGGACTAGTCCGTTGATGTTTTTGGAGTCTCTCATATTGAGGGACCGGACTAGTCCGATCATGGACCGGACTAGTCCGTTGAACTTTCTGGAATCTCCCATTCATGGAGATCGGACTAGTCCGCGGACTAGTCCGATGAACTTTCTGGAGTCACCTTCAAACAGCATCGGACTAGTCCGAGCTTGGACCGGACTAGTCCGGCAGACTTTCTGGACTTCAAAATGCACAGGGACCGGACAAGTCCGGACTTGCACCGGACTAGTCCGGTGTTAGGGTTTTTCAACGGCTACCTTTTGGAAACCCTATAAATAGAGAGTTCACAGCTTTCCTATTAAGACACACGTCGAATACTGATCAAACAACAAACCTTAGCGCCGCCACTTTGTCCCAAGAGCCCAAAACACATCTCCCCACACATCTAAAGTGCAAAAAGAGTGAAATCAATTGAACACTTGGATTCGGGATTGGGAGATCGTCGTTCTTTCACTGCGAGCTCTTGGGGTTTGATCTTTCTACACTCATACTCTGCATTGTAATACTTTTGAGTGTATTTGATCACTTCTTTCGTTGTAATTCTCGTGGGAGCCCTCAACATGTGAGGTTGCCCCACAAACTTGGTGATTACCCATGATAGTGGAATCAAGTCGGCCTTCGTGGTGACTTGAAAAGGGAAAGGGTTGGAGACCCAGCTCTGTGTGAGCTTCCTCAACGAGGACGTAGATCTCGTGGTGAGATCGAACCTCGGGAAAAATTTGTGTGTCTTGCGCCCTATTTCATTTAAATTTTGTTCACTAGATCACTTAAGTGCTAAAACATCAACCTAAGGCAACTATAAGTTTTACCTGCATTCTTATATTAATCTCAAATAAAACTATCAGTTGTTCTCATTTCCGCTGCTAAAGAAATTTAGATTCCCAATCAACACTTGATCAACACACATATTTTTAGCACACCGGACAAGTCCGCCCACACGATCGGACTAGTCCGGCCAACCAAGGTTTGACGATTCTATTAAGTGTGCAGGGAATTCAAAAGGCCTATTCACCCCCCCCCCCCCTCTAGGCCACATTCATAAAGATCTGACACTTGTTTGCGAAAAGGTAGTGTCTCCAAATCTTTAGGGCATGAACAACAATGCTAGTTCCAATTCATGGGTTGGATAATTACTCTTGTGAACCTTCAGTTGTCCGGATGCATACGCGACCACTCTTTCATCCTGCATCAATATACAATTGAGGCCTTCTCGTGATGTGACACAATACATCACGAAATCCTTGTGTATATCTGGTAGTATCAACACCGGAGCGGTGGTCAGCCTTGCTTTCAGCTCCTGAAAGCTCTTCTCACAAGTTGGGATCCATTCAAACTTTTTGTCATTCTTGGTCAATTCCATCATGGGTCTCACAGTCTTTGAGGATCCTTCAATGAATCTCCTATTATACCCAGCCAATCCGAGAAAACTCCTTATGTTCGTGATGATGGTTTGTTGCTTCCAATCATTAACCACCTCAACCTTTTGGGGTCCACTGCTACTCCTTCGGCCTTGATAATATGCCCAAGGAACGCTACCTGTTGTAGCCAAAATTCACATCTTGTTGAATTTAGCGTAGAGATGGTGGTCCCTTAGTCTCTCTACACCACTCTCAAATGTACCTTGTGTTCAGTTGAACTCTTAGAGTAGATAAGTATGTTATCTATGAATACAACGACAAACTTGTCCAACTCCTTCATGAATATCTTATTCATCATATTCATGAAGTAGGTTGGAGTATTGGTTAGTCCAAATGACATTATGGTGAACTCATACTGTATGTATTGGGTCACAAACGCCGTTTTCATGATACCCCCCACCTTGATCTTGAGCTGGTAATAACCTGACCTCAGGTCAATCTTGGAGAAATACTTTGCTCCCTTCAACTGGTCAAACAAATCATCAATCAGTGGTAGAGGATACTTGTTCTTCATGGTACTTCGTTCAAGGATCTATAATCAATGCACATCCTTAGCTACCATCCTTCTTTTTGACGGATAGCACCGAGGCTCCCCATGGTGAGGAATTGGGTCGGATAAATCCTTTCTCCTGTAACTCTCAGATCTGCTCCTTTAGCTCAGTCAGCTCATTTGAAGCCATTCGGTATGGTCTATGTCTCTTCGATGTGGCTCCACAAATCAGGTCGATCAGAAACTCTATGTCTCTGTTGGGTGGCATCCCTAGTAAATCATCTAGAAATACGACCGGGTACTCACATACTACTTGTACGTTTTCCATAGGTGCAGCTTCCAAACTACACCCCATGGCTTTTGTAGTGCACTCGTGGTTCGCACGTCACTGTTATTCCTTCATGGTTTGTTGTGGTAACCTTACGGTCGGCACAGGATATATTCTCTTCATGGCATGCCAACCAGTCCATACCAAGAATAACATATATCCCATCCAACTGAAGGACTACTAGGTCCGCTAGAAATTCTACCCCACTTAAATGGAGCTTAACCTCTAAGCATCCATCTTGGCACTTTATAACTGACACAGGAGTCACTTGTGGGATCTCTAGCCAAACTGTTAGCAGTCCGCTCTTAGCCACAAACTTTGAAGACATAAAGGAGTGTGATGCACCGAAATTGAAAAGAATTATAGCAAGCATTGAGTTTACCAAGTACTCACCCAGTGCTACATTAGGCACCTCCTCTGCTTGGTTGGCTCATTGTGGTTGATGCGTCCATGGTTGAACGACTGAGTATGATTATGTACTCTTATTGCCTGAGGTGGGTTGCATCTGATGCCGGGTACAGCAGTCCCCATCCCTAAGTTGGTTGGGGCTCCTCTTGCCTTCTCCTTGAGCGGGCAGTTAGCTATCATGTGTCCTGCTTCACGGCACTAGAAGTATGTCTTGATGGATCCTGCGCCCATCGTCACACTGGTATTGTTGCCTCATTGTTGGTTAGTGTTGTTTTGCCGGTACTATTCGGTTTATTGCCATACGGTACTGCATTGTGGGCTGGTATCGTGACCTAGAGAAAGAGTTAGGCTTAGACTGTTGGAAATGGTCTTGCTGCTTGAGATTTTGTGCCTGAGACTTCCTCTTTCATGCCCCTTCCAATTTGGCACGTGCATCCTCCAGCACTATAGCTCGATTCATCATTGTGTTGAAATCAGTGCATGTGTGAGTTATCAGTTGTGCCTTCATGGTGTGGTTCAATCCCTTCTAGAAGCGATCCTGCTTCTTATTGTCGGTGTCAATTTCTCCAGGGGCGTAGCGACTAAGCTTCATGAACTTCTTAATGTACTTGTTTATGGTCATAGCTCCTTGACGCAATGCACGGAACTCGTCAGCCTTCATTTTCATGATGCCCTCTGGTATTTGATAATCCCAGAAAGCTCCTTGAATTTCTTCCCAACCAATTGCATTTGGTTCCTCGACGGTTTAAGGATAATTGTCCCACTACTAACCGGCTGCGCCGGTCAACTAATGGGAGGCCAACATGACTTTCTCCAAGTCACTGGCAGCTACAATGTTCAGCTTCCTGTATATGTTTTGTAGCCAATCATCTGCTGACAGGAGATCTTCATCACTTCCATCAAACACGGGTGGTCGAAGTCTCATGAACTCTGTCATCTTGGATGATAGAGGCATTCCTGGGCCTCGAGGTCCTTGCACAGCTTGTGCCATGGTTTGGAGCAACTGGGTCTGAACAACCATGACACCCGCTAGGGTTGCTTGCAGGGGTGGAATCTCCTCCCTCGGCTTTAGCCACAATCTCCTCCTGGTCGACATCTCTGACTTCCTCCCGAGGGCCTTGTGGTTCCATCTTGTTGCAGGCCGCTGCAACCGAAGCTCGTGTCTGACCACGCCTGCCTGTACCTCAGCCTCTCGCAGCAGCTCTACCTCGTGGAACTCGTGCGATAGTATACGGGTTGACTGTTACATGGCGGCCTGTTCAGCATGTCTGCGGCGCGCCTGAACATGGGTTGATCTCCTTGGTGCCATCCTGTGGTTTTGGGAAGGGAGGTAAGATGGGGCTTTAGCATTTGTGAGTAATCTTAGTGGTTAGGTGTGTTCTCTGGTCATAAGTGTTTATATGCAGACATTTGGCATAACTATAGTCACCTCTGTCTGAGGGCTATGTTTTATTATCATTGTGTTGTTATTTATTATTTGTATTATTAATGTATTTGTTTTATTTTTTGTAGAGTTTGGATAACACCCAGTAATCATATCATCCATCACTAGAGTACAATCATGCATGGTACAACACCCGTCACCTCCACGATGACTCACACGTACTACACGAGACTCCGACTAACACAGTAGCTACTAGCATGGATCATACACTAGCCTAAGACATCATGGTAACTCTAGACTCACACGACGTTGGGCTGTTGTGGTGTGATACTCCTCCGTGTCGTGGTACTGACGCCACTCTAGTGTCAGGTCAAATCCGTTGTGAACCAGTTTGACGGGGAAAGAGTTGAGACCTTCCTGGTCAACTCCTGTAGGCTCTTCTACTAGCATGGTGCTGCTAACAGCATCCTCAAGAAATTCAACGATGTCATCCTGGGCGTCTCCCTGGGGTGGCTTCTCGACTGGGTCCTCATCCACTAGGTCATCCACGTCGTCGTGACTGGTAGTGTTGTCGTCTCCGTCGTAGCCACTGTCATCGCTGGTCTCCACACTGGTGCGCTGTGGTGGTAATAGCCTCAAGTCCTTGCCACAACCGAAGCGCCCTGCACCTCTAGCCATCATGGCTCGGACAGAAGGAGTGAGGTTCAGTGCTCTCGTAAACGTAGAGGTGGGACTCCGGTCGTGCCCAGGTTGGCCCGACACGGCCCGTTCGTGCTTTGGGCCGAAATGGCCCGGGCCCGAAAGCACATCGGGCCGGCTCAAGCCGGGTCGGTCGGGTCAGCAGCCGAAAATCTAGGCCCACGCACAGCCCAGGGCCCGACGGGCCGCCTTCGGGTCGGGCCAGGCCCGAGCACGGCCCAGTTCACTGATTTAAGCCCAAAGCCAATTAAAATTTTAAACAAAATCAAGTTTTTAATGAAATAAATGGACAAAATGCATAAAAATATGTAAAAATACTGAAGTGATAGAGAATATTTTTTGAATAATTTAGGAAAAAATCATCGAATTTGGACCAAATTTGAAGAAACTATACAAGTTTGAACTTTCAAATATGAATAAAAATGAAAAAACAACATCAGCCCAGCCCTACTGGGCTGGCCCAACAACATTTAAAATTTGATTTGAGCACAAATTTTTTTGAATACATAGCAAAAAAGCCTTCAAAAAATATGAAAAAATTTGTGAAGATTGAAAGAGTTGAATTACATGTTCTTAATAATAATATATTGCAGAGAATAAAAAAATAAAGAAAAATGAATTTTGAGTTTTTTATGCAATAAATGGACAAAAAAATTCTGAAAAAAATACTGGAGTATAAGGATGTTGTATTTCATGTGTCCTATGAACTTGAGTTTGAGAAACATAATAAATTGATCAGGACAAAAAAACAAATAAAAAGGGATTTGGGAGTTTTTGTCATTTTTATATCTTGAATAATACATCGATTTAGTGAGTGAAATTTTTTGTGAGGCTTTTTAATGATGACACCAACCTCAATGATTTTTTAAAAAAAAATTTGAACTTTGTTTGATTGAAAGTGTGTTTGAATTTGGAGATTGACTCATATGTTTATTAGCTTTTGAGTGAGAAGAGAGAAAATGTGAATGTTCACATATTGAAGTACCTCAAAAAATTATAAAAAATGCATACGTGTAGAAATATAGAACATACACATGCAAAACAAAATTTGATACAAACATCTTCATTCTTTGGAGATTTACAAAATAGTGAAGAATATGTACATATGATTTGTTTTGGTTGTTTATAAAAAAGTACAAAAATACCTATATAAGTTTGAAAATAATTGTTCCAAGTGGTAGAGAGTATTATTTTAATAATATAGAAAAAAAGAATCATTGAATTTGGACTTAATTTGCGGAATCTATATAAGTTTGAATATTTAAATAGGAATCAAAATAAAAAACCTGCAAACTCAAGAACAAACATGACGGACCGTCGGACCGTCGGTCCGGTTTGAGCCTTCGGGCGGTGTTGGCCCGGGCACGGCCCACGTCGTTGTGTCGGGCCGTGCCGCCTGCCGTGCCCAAAACCCAGGCCTAGCACGGCCTGATGTTTTGGGTCGGGCCAGCATGGCTCGAACTGCCTTCGTGTCGGGCCGGGTCGGGCCTCGGGCCACGGCATCGTGCTTCGGGCCGCCCGGGTTTGGCCCGACCCAATTCGCACCTCTACGTAAACGTAGACTACCCGTGTGAGGAACTAGAAGAGCACTCTTACGAGAGGTGATCCAAACGTGTGCTCCTCTGCAGTGAGAGCCTGCCTAGTAGAGGAAGTCCAACTCCCTAACGTTCTCTGTGGTCCTCTGTCCTCCGAAGTGCCTCTGTGGTCTCCTTGGCATGTGCGTTCTTTGCACGCGCTTCGTCCAGCTCAACTTGTAGCTCCTCTGCTGACTCTCTCAAGCAGTCTGACTCAGCCCTCCAAGTTGCAAGAACAATCTCATAGTAACAGTCAAGACACTGTAGGTAAGTAGTTGTCTCTGTTGAGGTGTGGTGCACCACTGTCCTGATCCCTCCAGTGTATCCAACTTGTGCCTCCAAACTGAGTGCTTCTGCAGTGTGCCTGGGAAGTAAAGTATGGGTGTGAGCCCAGACATCTCCAAAAGTAAGTCGCTCAGCGCTCGAAGTACCTCTCGAGCCACTACCTGTATCGAGTCGTCAAAGCAAACTCCAACAAAAGTCTGCATCATGGGGTCTCTAACGACGTTGAGGTAGACCTTTGCCAGGCAAAACAGTGCCTCATAGCAAGTTCCAACGTCCTCCTCGTACTCCCTCCAATGGTACACGGAGTAACGGTGAAGCGAAATGCAGAAAGTGTGTGTAACAGTGGTCGGGCAAAGCCAAGCCACTACAGGAAACGCGATCATTTGCGACGGCCTGTCTCGGGCCATCGCAAAGAAGGAGGTCGTCGCAAGTAAACACTAATTTGTGACGTCTTCTTCGATAGCCGTCGCAAATAAAGTAGACATCGCAAATAAAACCTTATTTGCGACGGCTACAAAAAGTACTATCGCAAATAACATTAATTGTGACGGCCGTAAGTTAAGGCCGTCGCAATTAAGAATGTCGTCGCAAATAGGGGCTAATATTGGCCCCATCGGACCCGATACCTCATTCTATTCCACCCCCCCCCCCCCCACAAATACGCCCGTCGCCGCGCCCGCGCCGGCCCGCTGCCCCCGCTCCCTCCACCTCGCCCCCGCCGCCCCCGGCCCCGCCGCGGCCCCATCGCCCCCAAGCAAGTAGTGAGCACGTCCAAGCAAGGTCCAATTGTCCACCCGTCTCCGTCAATCTACCAAAATAGAGAAATCAGAGCACAGCTAAAAGTAGAAAAGTAGTCATTTTAAATAAGAACAAGTAGGGTAGGCTTACGGAAAGAGGGAGAGCGTTACTTTTCAAAAATAGTTTGTAATCTCTAACATAGTAATACATAGTCGCTTTGTCCTATGGTTCCGTCCTAAGGCCAACTTGGCTCTGATACCAATCTATCAAGACCCCTTTCACAGAAGTCCAGCGTCTTTGTAATAATCTCTGGATCAGTAGTTGGCACAAATAACAAAAAGGACAGAGTTCCATACACAATTATTTATTACAGTACAGTGTCTTAGAGTACAATCCATGTGACTCATTAGAGTCACTTATTACACAAATAGCGCAACATGAAAGTTACGTGACTCCACTCCCGCATGCAACCTTGGGTGCAGGTCAGAACCCTACCCATCATCTTCATGTAGATCCTCGTATTCATCCTCCTCTGGGGCAATGTAGAAAGCATGAGTGAGTACTTAAGGTACTCCGCAATCCCTAACACTACTTAAGAGTGTGTGTCTTTATGCATGATTCTTTAGTAAGGAAAAGTCCATACAGCTTAGTTTTGCAGAAAATCATTTTATGCAGGGCTTCTTTTCAAAGACTTTGTAAATAGAGGGAGAAGCATTTGAATCAGTATTATTAGTTGGTGGGCCCTGGGGGATATGCATTCCATCTGACCAGTTCCCTCACTTTTAGACGAGTTCTTGGACCCGCGGTCCGTGACTCCTGGCACACAGCCAATACTTTCCAAAATAGGACATCAACTTCCACACACACATATCAAGTTCTACTAAGACTAATCAGTCAGAGCCCACTCATAGCGTGTCAGGACTATGACAACAGCTATCCGGATAGAGTAAGACTCTGTCGAGCTTGTACACTTTACCTACAGACCATGCACAGCGAGCCAAGGTGCTACATGACGCCCGCTCATCTTTCCCGAGTAGCCCCAGCCGACCAATGGCTATTTCAGGCGTTCACTACCCAGCCAGACCACAGACCCAATGATCACATCATTTCCTGGTGTGTCCTGCCCTCCATGGCTTCTCTAAGTATTCCATGGGGATGACTACCAGAAAGGTAGAGCGAGTCCCGTCCATACAGGTTTTGTGATGGTACGTAATCACTATGATGAGGTTCAATGGAACGGTCCTTATATTGGTGAGGCAACTATGAATAGTCCAGATCACACAGTATTGGACTAATACCGGGCCCACTATGCATCAGTTGGTGATTAACACCCACCCTTCACCTTGCCCTGTCTCGACCACCCACCGTCTTCACACCACACAGTTTATTAATTACGCATCCCACATCCTAACTCACACCACCAAACATATTTTAACACAGTTTGCAAAATCAAGGGGAGGTATGTAGTGGTCACATCCTAGATAGTAAGTCGGTGTGACATACTTCGACACTGTTCATGAAGAACAAGTAACGAACGTGAACAGTAACTTTTGTATTTCCTACCTAATATAACCACCATATTTCAATTGGGCATAACTACACTAATGTTTTAAAATACCGCTCAGTCATGCATGTTGAAAATAGGTCATAGGAGCATTGCAATAAAACATAGGTTCAAAATGATTAAGGAAGTTAGAGCTTGCCTTCAAACTCTTCAAGTAGTCCTTCGAAGTCCATGTCTTCCAGGTCCTCCTCGAAGTCCTCAAGTGCTATAGTAAGTACTTAACATTTCAATATCATAGCAAGAAAAACATCCAATTGGAGCCAACACTTTCAAACATGTGTTGAGTTGAGTTTTAGGAGTTGATTAGAGTAAGCATTGTCTCTTTTTATTTAATGTGATTTTAGTGATTTATTCTATTTATGTGATGCTTGAATAATGGGTTTATTATTTTCTACACTTTCCTTATCTTTTTTGGGTTTCTTTGACTCTAAATGCTTCTATTAGTCTCATTGTATTTTTAGGAATTTTTCTAGGATTTTTCTATGAAGGAAAATGTATTTTCTAAGTCTCTGGGTACACTCCTGGGTGTACCCAGCATTTACCAAATGCTGAAGTAGCTGACAGAAGCAGCCCAGGCGCCAGTGATCGTTGGCCCACTGCGTCGTGGATTGTGGACTCAGTCCAGGCAGCCCTGGGCCTCTGGTCTATGTGTACCAGGCCCATTTAGGCTCAGCGAGGGAGGTGAGGCTGGCGTGGCGCTTGTGTGCCTGTGTGGCATCCATGCGGCAGCCACATCGGCTGACGGTGCTGAGGTGACGCCCAGGTGGCGAGCACGTCCGCTGGCGACGGCGGAGAATCACCTGCAGCTCATCGGAGTTACGCTGTTGTTCATGAATTGACTAACAGATGGTACCATCGTGATCTACTCGATGTGTTGGTCCCTTTGGTGCTGACGACGTCGGTTGGCAGCAGACGGAGTAATGCCGGTGAGCTCCTTGGGTTCTCGCTTCTCGACTGTTTTTGATAGGAGGATGAGTCCCAATCTTCCGAGAGGTATGATAAACTTGATTGGGTGAAGATCTCGACGTTGATTATACAAGGCTTCGAACGAACGGAACCCCACAATAACTGCACCACTGCTTTGTTGGTTATCACTGCAAGCGCAATCAAGAACACAAGCAATAACAGAGAAGTTGCAATCAAAACTAAATTGATCACGTAGTGGGGCCTCACAAACCGATGAACGGTGACATTGTTCAATGACAGATTGAATCTAAGCAAAACCCAACCCTAATGTGGTGACGGCTGCTGAATAAAAAGGGGTTAGGGGCGTGCAATATCCCTGTATGCAACCCTAATGGGCTTCCACACGATACACGGGCCAGCGGCCCAAAGGACGGTGACACAACACCCTGACAGATTCTGGACACCCACTTGTTTTGCCGATTCCCGTCAACTCAGAAGAAATTTTGAGGTGGGGCCGGTTCCATTGGAAGCTTTATGAAATTCTGGTTCCAACCATATATAGAATGTCCAAATCCAACTCTGTATGTGTCCGGGGCGTTAATTTTGGTGAAGGCAGCTCCTGGAATCCGAGGTGGAGTCGAAGTCGAGTTGGGCTTGGACTCCTCCTTGGTGTGGACGTCCTATGTCCTCCTCCTTGACTCCTTGGACTTCTCGAGGCCCTTGCTGGTCCTCTCCATTGCTCCTAATCATAAAACGTGCATGGAAACAAGCGTAAGTTCTAAAAAACAATTGACAAGGTTAGAACGTACCTGGATATCCAACTGGCGTGCACGTGCTCTAGTGATCAGTACTTGTATTGTATGCAAAGGAGAGATGTCCTAACTAGTTTCCCCCCATTCTTTTGGCACCTACACGAGCTACGGGACATGGGGAATCCTCTACGGGGTTGAGCCGAGCTAGAGGAGGTCTCACAAGTCGTCGATGGCGAGGTGCGGCGGTCTCAGTGGCAGCGCATCAAAGTAGCTCTTCCCTTGGCTCATTTTTCCAACCTAAGGCGTCTACACGTTCTACCTACTAAGGCTAACATATTGGGCAAGGTCCTTTGGATGGAGGAAGCTTCAAGCTCGTCGGAGGCAATGGCGCGCGTCGGCGCCGGCGAGGGTTCCTAGGATTCTAATTTGTAGTACTCTATTCTACTTAATAGCTAGTGTTTTACACATTCTAGGTGACAAGGAAGTAACTAGCAAAGTTAATTTGGTTACCTTGGCTCCTACGCTTCGGAACGGTTGAGGTCACCGACAGCAAGGTGGAATGGGGGGCATGGCAAAATTTGTCATCGATGTAGGATTTCTCGGCTCGAGGAGGCAGTAGGGGCGTCGTGCAGGGCCGTGCGACGTTTGTGTGCGAAATGGGGTCTCAGGGGCCTTTTATAGCAGTGCTAGGGCGGTTCGCCATTGAATGGACATGCGGCATTATGGGCGGTGCTAGGGTTTAGCTCCTCGCGGGCTAGCCCTGGATTTCTGGCGGTCAGGGTTGAAGGCATCCTTATCCTGCCAGCTAGGAGCAAGCCGGCGCATTGAAAACGCGGGCGGTGCAGGCCGTACGGCGGCGACGTGGGTCATCGTTGCGTCCCCACTTTCGGATGCGCGTGCGAGGAAGAAGGAGGGGAAGAGAGGGAGTTGGGTCTGGGTCACGCGTGGGGGAAGGACGAATGGCTGGGCCGAGCTGGAGAAGGGGAGGGAGAATGGGTTGCGCCCTAGGAAGCCCAGCTCGGATTATTTCCTTTTCTTTTTCATTTTTTATTTTAATTTGATTTTGGTTTGAATTTGAACTTGAACTAGGTTTGGTCCTCTCTTCATAAAATCTTAGCATTTATTTCGTTGGGGTCTAGGAAGGTTTTTAAGTGAGCTTTTTAGGTTGTTATGGTGTGTTTTTATTTTCCACTTGTTCTAATTGACTTCAAAATTCAATTTGGAGTGATTTTTCAATTGTTCCAAATTTTGGGCTGTTACAGGCAACGAAGGCTTTTTTTTACCATGGTGTCTAGGATGTGGGTGTGGAGCGTGACAAAGATATTTACATGGCAAGCGCGGGCAACTTCGGCTGTAGAAAGAAATCGCCATATGGTCGCGCCGCCCTGATCGGCAGGATTATCGCCTTCTCTAACTGACTGGGAGAAAGAACAGGGAGCTGATGTGATTGTTCGTCTTCTCTGTCTGACATGCGGGCCTGCTAGACGGACATGCAAAACATGCCACATTAGCCGCCATTGTGATAAAACCACTATGCAAAACCAGCTTAGAGAGTTCATTAGATGGTTTTGTAAAGTTTAGAGTGTTAAATATCTGATTTAAAAGTTTGAGAGTTAAGTAGTGACTAGGTCATAGTTGAGGAGCATGTGTAGACTTTTTTCTTTTTATGGTAATTATGCCTTTAAACATGTCCACAACTTGAAGTAGCTACTCTTACTCATAACATCAAGTATTTTAATCCTAACTATGCACATTTTTTCTTGTGAATCTAAGATACATTTTGTTCGCGAGTGAAGTTTCCTCAACATAATTTGTTCCTTAATCCCTCCATTCCTAAATTATTATCATTGAAGGAGTATATATCATTTGAAGTGTTGTAAACATTTTGAAATATTATTTTTCAGAACAGTACATATACATGGAAACAGTGTTCGTGATCAAGTACACTTCTGTTTGCCCAAGTGCCTTTCATAGTGGAACCTCGTTCCATCCATGTTCTTGTCTGCTTCGAGCTTCTCTGAGAAGTGGAGCTCACAAAATCACGAGAAAATCATTGGAGTGGAAGGAAGGCAAAACACCTTCCTCTTTTCTAAACCCCTACCTCTTTTTCATGTAGAGATGATAAGATCATCCGCAGGTCTAGGGCCCTGTCGAGTTTTGTACCCGATGGTGTGGGCGTGCGTCTGATTTTGCACACATGAATTTGAACAGGTAGGCACAAGGAAAATATTTTTAGCCTACTCCACCTTCCAACCTTGCCTAATATGGTAAAATTGTGCAACATTAGGCCCAACCCACCTTCCTATCTTCTTGGCTAGCCCTACCAATATATCGTGTCGCCATCACTATGTGTATGCATTCCAGCGACTTGCTGTACTCACCGACACACCAACCCCCTTCCTCACTGTGTTGTATAAAAGGGGCACGTTGGTGGGGGTACAAGAATCAACGTTCCGCGTGTCTCCACACAGCTCCCCACAACCTCGATCCCCGATCCGATCTACTCGGGACGGAAGAGGAGGGAAGGACCCACCGTGACTGATCTACGTCGCCACTGCCCGTCTTCGTCGATCTTGCCGCCGTCGCCCGTCTTCGTCAACCTCGCCTCCGCCATCCCTTCCCTGAACATCTCTATAGAGACTTCATCTTCCAAGCTGGAAGGTACGCCCGCATCCACACTCCCTACCCCTAATCCTTCTCTAGTCTGCATGATTTACCCCATATGTTTTAGACCCTAACAGATCTAGCCTTTAGGATCGATCATCGTTCCAATAGGTGTTATGAGGCGGTAGCCTAGGTGCGTCCGAGCGATCGTGCGGGCGACCAGCCTCGCCTGGGGAGATAGGTGGGCACGAGGCGGGGGGTGGGAGGCAATACCGAAGGAATCGTACTAGCGCTCGTGGAGGGGTGGCGGGGAGCCGATCTTCCAATCCGGTGAAGGAAGGAATCGATCCAGTAGGGGGCATGGGCCTAATCCCGAAGGAATCGTGCGAGCGCCCTGGGTGGCGAAGGGGGGTGGAGATGTGGAGTGGTCTCATCCCGAAAGAATCATGTGAGCGCCTTGGGTGGCGGAGGGGGTAGGGGGAGGGGAGTGGGCCCGATACCGAAGGTGTGGCGATGCGAGTGGAAGGACTCGAATCGGGGGAGGGACAATCTGCGTGTCGAGACATATACTTTTGTACTTTTAAATTTCTATAATCTATTATTGCTACAACGCGTAATGTCTAGGCTCTATGGAGGTTTACCGTCCGTCTAGTGTCTAACACCTTTTAAAATCTTTGGATTGATTAGCAACTCTGATACTTCGATTAACATTGCTTGTGATTTCAAGACATATACGATCTAGATTTGACTTTTCCCTTTTATGAGCTTGAGATCTTTAAGTCCAAACATTTGTCTCTATTTGAAAAGACACACATACTTTGCCTTTTGCTTGACGTGCATGCTAATCACGGACGTCATTCAAAAGCTTTAAGGATATAAACGCTGTCCATAAGAAACCATGGGTGGGGTCCTCGCTAATATCAGGGGGGGCGGAGTTGATGAGACAGACAAATCAGATATTTGAAAAACACAATTGTGAGCATAAGGTTTAATTTTTATCCGCAGGTGTCGATCTCGTGGTAGTTTAATTTTTTTCTACATGACTCGACGGATTTATTGCTGTACTAAGACCTTTTGTAATTGTATCTTCTAAAGTTACTTTACTTAAAAGTTAAAGTAGAATGGAGTTGCTTGCAGCGACTTACTCCTCTAAAATAGAATATGAACAGTGCTAAAGTTAGAGTTTCCGTTTTGGTAGAATAATAAGTGCGAAAAAACTATATACTTTAAAAATTACTATAAGTGACTTGAAATATTTGTAAGTATGAATTTAGCTTATACAATCGGACAGTAAATGTAGCTTTTAACTGCTCTGCCCGTCATTTCACCGCCGCCAGCGGCCCAGCGCCGCAGCAAACCTTTCCAGGGTTCCCTCCTGCCCCGCCGCGCTGCTGTCGGCGGCCGCGGCGCCGGCGACACCCTCCGCAAGAAAGGAAAGGTATCCTGCCCCCTCGATACCGTGTTCGTGGTGGCGGTGGGATTCGGTGTCTGCTGGTGGTTAGGGTTTTGCCTGGGCTTTTCCTGGGTGCGCTTGTGGTGCCAGTTGGACAGATTCTTTCAAGATTTCTCTTTTCCTGCCTTTGTTATTGTGCTGCACGTGCGCCATTGAAAAAAAGTAGAATCTTCTGCCCATCTGCATGCGCTACGAGAGGAATATTGTCGTGCTATGCCACTCGTGTTCGGGTGTTGTAAGAGGTTCAGGATTGGAAGTTTTCCCCTTTTAGAGTTAGTGAATTTCCGTTGCCATAAGAAGCTTTCCCCTCATGTTCGGGTGTTGTAAGAGGTTTAGGATTGGAAGCTTTCCCCTTTTAGAGTTAGTGAATTTCCGTTGCCCTCTCTATGGCTTAGCAAAAATCGTGATTGCGATGGCTGTAATTTTAGTGATTGGTTATGCAATATGATTCCTGCTCGTGGGCTGTCAATATCATTATTGGTTACCGGTAATCATGATTTGTATTTAAGTGTTTCATTTTAGGGGTTTTTGTATTTAAGTGTGTCCAAGTCTTGTGAAGATTCAGTTAACCTTAATGTTGAAAGATTAATTTATGATTAAAAATAATTAGCAATAATTAATATTATTAGCATGATTAGTTGATTATTATAGATATATAATATTATTAATGCTATTTAAGTTATTCATAACTGTAGTTCATAATTTTTGAGAAATGATGCACATTCATGTACCATCTCCGTACAGCCAACCAAAGAGATTCATGTATCATTTCATATATCTACCAAGCAAACAACTTGTACCATCCATCCTGACCAATCCATCTAGGATGGCCCCATAAGATCCAACTTTGTAGTTGGTACAAGCAACCAAACACTACCTAGTTAGATGATGTTGGATTTAGCTGCTTGTTGGAGGTTCATGATGAAACGATATAATCTCTTGTAACTTTTAGAGTACATCGAAATATAGATATATTGTTTTTGTATATGTTTTCAATGTGGCCATCACTTAATTTTGAAGAGTTTTTTGTTCCCTTTTGCCCTTGATCGTCTATTTTTACAAGCTCTGAGCTTATGCCTGTGAGGCAATAGATTTTTGTCAATGTACTCCCTCCATCCCATAAAAAAGTTCGTTTTGGACATGTTTTAAGATATCAAGGAGTGATTAATTTCAGTCTGTTTTTCCCTGTTTGCCCTTATTAAATAGCATTGTGTGCACCATTTCAACGAGTATCTCACTGTGTAATTGGTTACCGCATTACACTCACATCAGAGCAGCGTGAGTTCGATCCCCCACGGCGCCGTTTTTACACTGCTTGCTATGCTCGTGCGCTTTTTTTGCCTGCTCGCCCCATTCTGTACTACTGCATGCGCCTTTTTTTGCCCTGCTCGCGGTGCTGCATGAGTGCGCGCGTAGTGCTGCCCGTTGTTTCCGTCGCGTGAGGGCCGCCCGTGAGGGTGAGCGACGCGTGAGCGTGAGCGCCGCGTGAGGGCGAGTGTTAAATGTGCTACCCGAGCTACGAGGAGGAGTTCTGTCGTTAAAAGCACTGCACCGGAAACGAAGAGTTTAAGGGTACTACCGTCTAAACTCAGTCAGTAGCGACAAAAACGAATTGTATTCTGAGAACTCCATTACCTCCCAAAACGAACTTTTTTATGAGACGGAGGGAGTATGGTATAAGATTAACTGCTGAGCCCCAATGTTTTCAGTTTGTCTCTGTGTGTGTGTGTTTTTGTGTGTGTGTGTGTGTCTATATATATATATATATATATATATATATATATATATATATATATATATATATATATATATATATATATATATATATATATATATATATATATATATATAAGGTATACGATCTGGCTACAGAATAGAGTAATCTATAGCTGGCTACAAAATATACTTTCCCTATATATATATATATATATATATATATATATATATATATACATATATATACATATAAATTTTTGTTGATAGTAAGTTACATGTAGGCATCATATTGAATAATCAACTGTATTTCTTTGCCATGTTTACTACTGGTGATTTTTACTCCACGAAGATGCTGCCAATCAGGCAATCATATGTACATTCTTTGAAACTTCTGGAAAAGTTTTCCTCTGCTGATAATTTTTGCATCTATTATTAATTTTATTTATTTACATATTTGTGTTTGAGATATATCACTGAAGCGTTCTTCTCTTCAGCAATGACAGGACAAGTAGAAAGCCCAGTAAATGATCCAATAAGTCCTCTTTTGGTAAGATGTGTTCTCCTGTGAGCAGTTTAGTACTGGAAATAATTACCAGTCTTGCTGAATGTGATTTTATTCTTTAAAGGTAAGTGGTGCATTTGTTCAGCAATATTACCAGATTCTGCACGAGCAACCAGAGCAAGTGCACAAGTTTTATCATGATTCAAGCATTCTTGGTCGACTGGATCCCAATGGAACCATGGGGTCTGTAACCACTCTGGCCGTAAGTAATAGCACAAACACTTTTTTTGTTCAAATAGGCGTGGCATCTGAAACTGAAATTAACCCTAGGCCTATGTTTCTTCTGAACAGGCCATCAATGAAACAATCATTTCAATGGACTTCAGCAACTACTTAATACAGATAGATACTGCAGATGCACAGTTATCTCATGAGGGTGGAGTGCTCATTGTTGTTACTGGATCCTTGACTCCATCTGATGGTGTTTGTCGTAAATTTACCCAGTCGTTCTTCCTAGCTCCACAAGAAAGCGGTGGATACTTTGTTCTCAATGATGTGCTGAGGTTTATATCAGAGAGGCAACTGGTTGAGGTAAATCATGTTGTTACTCAAGAAAATGAAAGCAGCCATATTGCTATAACTGGATCAGAAACATGTTCTGCATTAGCGGAACCTATTGCAGCTGAAAAGAGTCTAAACTCAGACCATGTGACAGTTGAGAATAATGTGACGGAGAGGCAAGTTATCCATCCCTCCGTAAATGGTACTGCTGTTGAATATAATGTTACCACCAGGCCAACTGTTCATGTGGCCAAAGAGGATCCCAAAAGAACCCCAGTTGCTGTTCCTCTCCCACCGGCTCCCACTTGTAGGGATGTCGCTAAGAGATCTTATGCATCCATTGTGAGTAATTTACTAATTTGTCATTCTCTCTGATTTTTTTGGTACTATGCTTATTATTCTTAGTAGTAACACAAGTATCTCTGCTGATGCCTTATTCGTAATGCATTGCAGAAATGGCTTGGGTGGTTTTCAGTATGTATATGTATTTTACATCTTACTGATTACATACCTATTCTGTCCTGCTTCACAGGTGAAGGACATGAAGGAGGGCCCACCAGCGGTACAACTTGCAAGTACTCCTAAACAGAAACCACCTAAACCTGTCACCAAGGATGTTGAAGTTCCAGTAAAATCTTCTGCAAAACCTGACAGGGATAATGAAACCTCTGCAAGTGATGGGATTGTTGCTGAAAACAATACTTCGCGCAATGGTTAGTTTTGGCTGTGACTTCAGCATTGTGGTCCTTTTGGCATTATTATCTGTGCTGACATTGCATTCTCCTGCAGAGCATGGCTATTCAGTTTTTGTCAGGAATTTGCCTTTTTATTCCAATATTGAGTTTGTTGAGGGGGAATTTAAGAAATTTGGTGCTGTCAAGCCAGGTGGTGTTCAAGTTGTTCACTATAAGGTTAGTATATTTTAGTTTGAGGTCCTATCTATGGTGTTTATTTTAACCCGCAATGACTAGAATGCAAGTAGGGGTTTGGTACAATCGTGCAATCAACCGTTGGATCTGCATCCTATGATACATGTATGTTTTTTATTTAACCCCCACCACCTGTGATTGATGCATGTTCCTTCCTACATACTCCGGTGGAGGGGTTAAATAAAAAACATACATCGTAGGATGCAAATCCAATGATTGAGATTGGATTGATTGCACGATTGCACTAAACCACTGATTGCATTCTAGTCGCTCCCATTTTAACCATGCTTAGTGCATTGCTGCAGTTTGATGGCATCTGTTTTGGTTTTGTCGAATACGAGTCCCAGCAGTCTATGGAAGCAGCGATTGAGGTTAGCCTTTTATTCAGTACTTCTAGTCACTGCCTATGTAGTACAAGCTTGTACCCTTTCTCTCCACCATGTATATATGAACTGTGAGATATTTCCAGTGCTGTACATTGATTCCTTTTTATTTATCATGATTTATTTGAGGTTTGAAAATGTGTCTTCCCTGAAAGTATCTCTACTTCTGCACTCATAACTATACATGGATGTTAAAATAACTGAATGTGTGGATGGTACAGGTAGATAATGAGTACTGCCTGTAGATATTTCAGAAAAAAAACTGCTTACTTTTTTCTTTTTGCCAGAATTTTGATTGCGGTATCTTAACTTCTATGACCTTTGTGACAATGTATGTGATGATGCGAATTGACGTTGTAATCCTTTGTGCTTAACTGTCATCCAGGCATCTCCTGTTCGTATTGGTGAGAAACAAGTCGTTGTTGAGAAGAAAATGTCCTCTAGACAAGGTAAGAGATCTGTCTGATCCAAAACACAGTAAACTGTGAACAAATATGGGTCTTAATACTATGATTTGATATTAGTTGGCTAGCTTTACCAAACATTTCTTGTTTAGTACTATGCATCTTCTAGATTATTCAACTTGTTAAAAACATCCATGTTGACATTTGTGTAGAGAAATTTGCAAGATATCTTTGGTTCTACCACCTGCTTGCCATTTTGCTTTTAGCTTAGTATTGATTGGTACTATGCCTGGGTGAGTACTTTAAGGACACCCATCCATGTTTTTGTGCTGGGCATTCTTAGAATTTTGGTTATGTTACTCTCAAACTTTTGTCATTCTGCCGCTTGTTTGCGTCTATTTGGGTGCATTTGTTGCAACATATCTGACTTTGTGTGATAAGTCTTTCTCAGCTACGAGGAGTGGTGCCTACCCTCAGGGTGATAGTGGTGAAGGTAGATGTTTCCAAGCTGGTGGGGGAGTGTACTGCAGCGATAACTTTGGAGGACAAGAAGGTGGCTATGCAAACAGAGCCAACTACAGAGGCAGTGATAACTTCAATCACAAGAATGAAGGCCACGAGAACTACAACCGTAGGAATGACAGTGGTGACAACTACAGCTGCAGGAATGAAAGCTGCAAGAACTACAACCGTACGAATGAGAGCGGTGAGAACTACAATTGCATGGGTGATGCTGGAGAGAACTACAACTGCAGGGTTGACAGCAGTGAGAACTACAACCGCAGGAATGATGGCAGTAAGAACTACAACCGCAGGGGCCACGTTGGCGAGAACTACAACCACAGGAATAATGGTGAGAACTATAACCGCAGGGGCAATGGTGGTGAAAACAACCGAAGGAGCAACATGGGTAAGAACTACAGCTGCATGAATGATGGCAGCAAGAACTACAGGCGAGAGCTTGATGGCAGTGAGAACTACAACCACAGGAATGATCGTGAGAACTATAACCGCAGAGGCAACGGTGGTGGGAACAACCGAAGGGGCAACATGGCTAAGAACTACAGCCGCAAGAATGTTGGCAGTGAGGACTACAGGCGAGGGGGTGATGGCGGTGAGAACTACAACCATAGGAATGACGGTGGCGAGAACTATTACCGCAGGAATGATGGCGGCAAGAACCAAAACAGCAGGAATGACAGTGGCGAGAGTGGCCAGAACTACAACAGCAGGAATGACGGTGGCAAGAACTTTAACCGTGGGACTGACGGGGTGAACTTCAACCGGAGGAACTTCAGGAGTCAGAATGAGTTCTCAGGAGGTCGTGGACAGGGGCCACCACCAGGGCCATCTCTTCCTGTCCAGACTGGCAACCGGAGGTCTGCGCGCGTCAATGGCCCCAAGCAACCACCAGGTGCTGCTTAGGGGGTATCAGCAAGTTGCTTGCATCAAAATATGGGGAACTAAAGACTAGGTTCAAGCATGCATTTGTAAGGGTCACAGTAGGAGCGTTGCAGATCAGACAGTGAGAATCATCTAGTATTTGTTTGGCACTCTGGTTGCTTCCAGCTGAGTAGTGGCAGTGGTCCATTGGTGGTAGGTGGACTTGTTTGTTGATTAGTTGGTGCTGACTAATTGGTTGGTGGTGGTCGACTGATCGTTTAATCCGCTGGTTAGAATTGGGAAGTTGGATACTAAACGTAAGAAAGACATGCTCGGATTTAAGTTATTATGCCGTTGTCATCGACATCGATCGTGGTTTCCTTACTTTTTTTTTATTCTTTAAGTTATTATGCTCGGTTTTAAGTAGGATTTGCATGAAGCGTCAACCAATAACGTGTCAGATATTATCTCGTTCTTGTCGATAACCTGTGTTCGTCGGCTGGAGCAAGAACTTGATGTCTGCCTTTTACAGATTGGGTTTTATGCAGGGTCTCTGTAGAAATATCTCGTTCTAGCTTGTCTGTCTTTTACAGACTGCAGAGAAAATAGTATCGTAGGTGCCACAGCATGATTGATTCTGAACTGGAAGGATAAGTTTCTTCGGCGAAGCATATCATGACTGCGGACTTTTGGTGCATGCTTGTCTTGTAATTTGGTATTTATATTAGCATTTTAAACTTCGATTATGCATGCAATGCACGAGGTCCCGTCATGAACAGTCTTTTTTGAAAGAAAGAAAGAAAAAAAAACGGTGTCATGAGCAGTACGTGTTGAAGACAGGGAATCAGGGATACAGATAGAAAGATGGCCATAGAGAGATGTTATCTAGTGGAATCCGCTTCCCGATTTGGCGGATCATTGGCGAAAGAGACGGAGACGCTTGAAGGCCTCTCTGCGTTGCGGCCGACGGTGGCATATGCAAATGCAAGGCTGCCTTGCTTCGCTTGGTCAGCCTTGCTCGTGTGGCGCCTCCACGCGAGTGTTGTGCTGACGGTGACGCTGCGTGTCGTAATTAATCCGCCGCCGTGGGTGGCCTGTGGATAGTGAAGCAACCCGCCGCCGCCGGTTCTGCCGTGACTCGACAGGCTAGTGTTGCGCGGCCACCGCCACCTGTCGGTGGGCCCTACGAAGGAGGCGGGGGCTAGGCTTCAGTGGCGGTGCACTGCCCAGCTCCGCCGGTTGGGTTGGTGAGGCTGGTCGCCCCACTTGGCCACTTGGACTGGACGCACCTTCCTGCCAGGCAGCGCACACGTGGCAGGTGGGAGCGTCAAACACGAGAACGGAAAAGCAGTAAAAGCTATGCCCAACGCCTGGTCCTAGACCTAGTCCTTGGGCTGGTTGGATACGGCCTGGGCACGGCTACGTCATGGGCCCGCCAAGTTGCAGCGCCACTTGCCCACTTGCGTTGGCGCCTTCTGGTCCTCAGCCCTGCGCTGGCACACCGCGCACGTCGTCCTGCTTTTTCATATGATACACGCCGTCCTGCTGCACGGCCACAAGCCACGCAAACGCAAAGAAAAAGCTCTGGTTTCTATTAGTACCTCCGTCCCAAAAAGCTTGTCGCTTTGTAGTACAAAAATGAACTACAAAGCGACAAGCTTTTTGGGACAGAGGAAGTACTTCTCCCTGAGCCGAGCCGAGCCGAGCTCCCGACGGACTCGATTGGGGCTATTAGTCACAAACCTAGCGACTTTGATTAAACCCACCGTCACCTGCGCTCAAAACGTAGTGACCAAGTGACCATATAAAGTAGAATCACTTTATCATTATGCAGTGTTTTTCCGGAAGAGCAATGTTATATGTGTGACACTGATCGTCCATCCTGAAAATTCAGAGTTGGAAAATAAACGATCTACATAGTACTTAAATTGAATTGCATAGGCATACATATAGTTGCTTTCAATCAGAAATATTCTCATCCTACCACTAATAGTACGCTACAAATGAAAACGTGGTACAGACCAAGGAGCGGAGATAAAAAATCATCTTTTAGTTCATCTTTACTTTAAAGTTACCCTCTTACTTTCAAATGATGGGTACATGTATGTTTCGACCTTCTTCGATGATGGGTACACATGTAAGTCCCGACCTTCTCAGTAACTGAATGGCTAAGCATACGGTTTTGGATCGGACTTTCTAGACCAGTATTACGACACATTCATCTCTTCGCATTTTTCGTAAATGCACAACGCTCATGACTTCCTCTATAGAATATGCATTTAGTTTTGTGAAATTCGACCTAAAATTTGCTTTCACTGGGAATCGAACTTAAGATCTGAGTAGTATTTCTCATAATACTTAGTCACTAGATTAAGCTTCCTTTCGCTTAAAGTTACCCTCTTAGGATTATAATTTTATGTTGCAACAGGTACTCTTGAGTTCAACATTCTTGATTCGTGTTAAGGACTCAATCACAATAATGAGGAGGTTATACTCAAGAGTGTAATTCCCAGAACTTGTACTCTATTCTCCGATACATCGTGGTCTCGTGGAGACGTTTTAGCCGAGCCAAGCTGGTTCGGGATCTTGGCATTCCGGCTCGCATCGGCTCGGTTTCGTTCTTTGCTTGCCTGGCCAACACGTGTCGGCGCATTCCGTCCCGACACGACACGCGGCCTTCGTCCACGCGCAATGCAGCACGGCTTCCTTCCAATTATGTAACCCCCACTTGCCGCTAACTGTCAACAATCAACAGATAATCTCCCACTAATCAGCAGGCAAAAAAGAAACCTTTTTCCGTCACCAATCAATCAGTGGGGGTTAGGAGAATGGAGGAACAAAAGCCCGAGGGATTACAATACAATACAAGCGGCCACGTCCGTTCTCACCAATCGCACCGCCCACTGCAGAGATCTGATTGCCTCTCTTTGCCTTCTTATCTCCTCCTTCCTCCTCTCGTTTTACGCGGTATCCTCTTCCGATTCTGCGACCTGTCGTCCACCTATCGTTCTTCGTTGTCGAGCCATTGCTTCGCTGTTCTTTGGTCGTTTCGCCGTGGATCCGTTCTTGGTTCTAGGAAGGTTCGGCTTGGCATGCGGTCTGGGCGTCTGGTTGGTAGCGGCAAATCGTGGTTGAGTTCGTCTTGCTGTTCTCCCAATTGGTCAGGTTTGGCTCCCGGCATGGCTTCTTGATTGTGCCGGAGCTTTTTCTTGCTCTTTAGCGCGGTTCCTGGTAGTGCATACGCGGGAATAATGGCGTCCAGGGACTTCCTTGGCGCGTTCGGCGGTCGCCGCGGCGAGGGGGCGTCGCTGGATGACGCAGCCGGCGGCGAGTCGGATGACGTTGAGCTCAGCCTCGGCCTGTCCTTGGGCGGCCGCTTCGGCACGGAGGCCAAGCGCCCGCGGCTGGCGCGCTCCTCGTCCATCGCCTCCGTCTGTTCGGTCTCCTCCATGGACGGGGACCACGACGCCGACCCGTTCCCCGCGGCGCCGCTGCCGCTGCTGCGGACGAGCTCGCTGCCCACGGAGACCGAGGAGGAGTGGTGGCGCCGCCGCGAGATGCAGAGCCTGCGCCGCCTCGAAGCCCGCCGCAAACGCATTAAGCGGCGGAACTCCATCGGCTCCACATCCTCCAACGGCCTGGCGAAGCCCCGCGGCGACGCGCCCGCTGGCGCCAACGGGTTCCAGCTGAGGAGGTCCACTGGGTCGCAGGGGAGCAGCTCCCTCAACGTAACGGAGCAAGGTACAAAAACATGCTTCATATTCTGCTACAATCCTATGTTGATGCCTCTTATTTTCGTCTTTTCCTTATTCCTCATGTTCGTTTCATTATCATAATTTGTCATTGCTAGTTGTTCCTGATGGGATGCTTGCTTGCTTAAAATTCCAGATTGCTACATTACTTGTGCACTTATCGTTGTTAGTTGTATAGACCACTGAGGGTCACGAGATGGGTTGGATTGAAATTATGATATGTATACTAGGTCAGTGATGTTTACTTCTCCCCAAACGATATCTGAGTATAGAACTTGTGCTCTACCTTATTGTTGTCTCCCACTAGTCAGTTCAACAGCCTCTCCTCGACTTTACTATGCTATATCAGCGGCCATCGCAACATGCAGAATAAACAGATTCTCCAGTTTATTGTTAGATGATCTCAACAGTATATTAGAAGATGAGATTAGGTTAGGAGAGTCATAATTAGATTGGAGTTGTGTTAGAGTCCTAGGAGTCAAGATTACATGTGACCGGGATATATAATGAGTCCAACCTCATTGTAATAGAAGCACCTCCCAAGATTAGTAATCCCGAGTTCCCAAGTTGAGCCCCAGAGTTTCAACAATATAGTATCAAGAGTTGGGCTCTAGATCCTCTGTTGCCCCTGGGAGGGTGTGCTCCCGAGGGCGGCCAAAGGAATGGCGGATTGGAGGTTCAGTGAGACGAGTGCGGTTCTCGCGGGTGGTTTCCTGGCGGCGCTGAGGTGCGTGCGTTGGCGCTTCGCGATGGACGGCTTCGGTTGGAGGCACGCACGGCAGCGCTACGCGATGGAGAGGTCCCAGTCGGTCGTGGGCTGGACTGAGGCGTGCGTGGCACGCTGGTATCTAGTGTGGCGTACTCAGAAGTCAGAACAGGAAGGAGGCGCGGCGTGCGGGTCCAGAGGAGGCAGCACTCGCGATAGATTGAGGAAGGCGGTTGAGGCGCTCATGGTTTCAGAAACTAGGTTGGGCTTTTGTCGGTCGACAATAGGGGATCGGCCCAAGTTTGCGGAGGACCGAGGAAATGAAAGAGCTGAATGCTTTGGGCCGGGCTTGGTGTTGTTTGGTCATATGAACAGGACACGATTTGGTATGTTAAGCTACTATGCGCTGACCGGTTGTATCCAAAAGGTTAAGCTGATGAGGAAGGGTAGATAATTCATTTATACACTCCAACACTCTCCCTCATGTGAGGCTCCCTCGGGTCTTAAATGTGGAAATAGGAGTGGGCTTGCGCCCGCCAGAATTTGACCTCAAGACATCTGCCTCTGATACCATGTTAAGCTACTATGTGTTGATGGTTGCATCCAAAACTTAAGCTGATTGGAAAGGGTAGACAATTTACTTATATACTCCAACACTTCCCCTCATGTGAGACTCCCTCAGACCTCAAAGGTGGAAATAGGAGTGGGTTTGCACCCGCCATGATTCGAAGTCGAGACATCTAACTCTGATAACATGTTAAGCTATTATGCGCTGACCAGTTATTCTCAAAGGCTTAAGCTGATGGGAAAGGATAGACAATTTACTTATACACTCCCTCTCAGTTGAGACTTCCTCGGGTCTCAAATGTGGAAATAGGAGTGGACTTGCACCCGTCAAGATTCGAACTTAAGACCTCTGGCTCTGATACCAAATCGGAAGGAAATATTTCACTCCATAGTTTATTGATAATGCCAAAGAGTTGCATATATAGGGGTAGGAGCTAAGGTTCAAGAACCCTCCTAGCTAATGACCATACTACCCTTGACACACAAACTACATACTCTAACAGGGCCCGAGGACGTGAGGGGGTTCTGTGAAGAACGAAGGTGGGCAAGAAAGGAGCGTCATCATGGTCTCACTGTGTGGGACGTGCTCAAGGAGACGTTCGGGCCACCAAGTACAACTCCATCGCGCGTGTGACCGACTATGGGTTTGAGTCCCACTGTGGTCGCAAGATATTTTGGGTTCAAGTTCCATCATTGTTTCAGGAGGAGACTTGGTACATGGTAGATAGCAGGTTGTGCATGAGGCTGACGAGCACAAGAAGACACGCTACGGCGAGCGCGTGGTAGAGGTTGATCAAAGGCGTGACCTCACAACCTTCTTTGACCTACGGCGGCTCAAAGATACGGAGAGGCTTGATGCGAAGAATGCTCATGATGAGGGGAGCAATGGTGATATCATGACGGCTTCATGCAACAAGGACTCATTAGTGGATATGCAGGACACGCCAAGACAAACACAAGCGTCAGGATCAGGGAGCTTGTTGGATGATCCTGAACATTGTGGGTTGTGTGCTTGGTTCGAGCTGTACGGTGTTGAGATCTGGGTGGGGGGTGGATGTTGGGTGATCTCAACAGTATATTAAGAAGAGTCCAGATTAGGTTAGGAGAGTCTTAATTAGATTGGAGTTGTGTTACAGTCCTAGGAGTCAAGATTACATGTAATCGGGCCATATAATGAGTCCAACCAAATTGTAATAGAAGCACCTCCCAAGATTAATGATCCCGAGTTTCCAAGTTGAGCCCCTGAATTCCAGCATTTAGGTATGCCAGATCGGTGAGTTTCTAAATTTTTGGTCAATGTGCCTGATCAGTTTCAAACTTCAGTAGGAAGCCATATTCCACTATTGCTTCCCAAAAATGGGTTGAGGTGGGACCTGAATGCAACCTAGGCTACAAACTGCATATATGTATGATGTTGGGGAATATAACTGTGGATGAATGAGAAACTGTGTCAGAACTGTCGTTTTGCTACATTGAACTTGGCTCAGTAGGAAGCCATTTCGTACTACTTCCAAAGAAATAGGTTCCGGTGGGATCAGAATCAGCGTTCGAAAGGCATCGCCTAGGCGTCCAGGCGGTCGGCGGCGGACACTAGGAGCAGTCGCCTCGCCTGGAGGCTCCCAGGACGCCCAGGCGTCGCCGCCTCGCCTAGGCGTCCCGCCTGGTATACTGTCGAGTGGGCCCGCAGGGCAAATAACCCTAAACCCCTGCCTGACCTGAACGCCCCCCCCCTACTGGAGCCAAAACAGAGGTCGCCGCCGCCGCCAGAAGGCGACCCGCGCCCGCCTGGATCCCCGCCCTTCCGCCGCCGCCTCCTGCAGGTCGCCGCCCCTCTCTCTTCCCCCTCTTCCCCCTCTATCTTCCTCAGTTTCGACGGGGGACGGTCTCTTCCTCGGTGAGACAGTGAACAAGTGGTGAGTCTCTCCCTCAACCTCAAGGCTCTCAACTCCCTCCCTCTATATCCCTGCTGTATCCTCCCTCAATTTCATATGCAATGTGTGCAGCAGCAAGCAGTTTTATTATAGTTCTCAATTTCTATGTTCAGTTTTATCTATGTTCTAATCTGTATAATCTGAAAGACTGAAACATGCTGAAATCTGTATATTATGTATGCTGATATCTGCTGCAAACCTGAAAATTGGTTGCTGGTCCAGTCGCCTAGGCGTCCAGGCGGGCTTTTAGAAGCCTGATCAGAATGCTATCCTAGCTACAAATGGGATATAAGATATTAAAGGAATATAACTGGAATTAATGAGAATTGTGTCACTTTGCTAGAACATTCCATTGCATTTCTCCAACTGATTAGTAGAAGACACTGAAAGAAAAACCTGAGTAATAGAAGGAACTGAATAGATCAGAAAAGGAGAGCGATTTGTGAATTTGATTGGGATTCAGTATTTGGATCCCTTGTCAACTCAGGTTAAGTTGTCTGACTGTATGTACTGTGTACTAGCAGCAAGTCATTTATCACCGCAATAGCATGCAAGTTTAGTTGGACTTGGACACAAACTACTTGCCCATGGACAGAAACTACTTGGTATCTAACAACCGTGCCCTTTCAAGACAGACTTCCGTCAAGAAATCACTCCTCACCTTACAACTGATTCAACAGAATTTGCTTGCTACTCTGCTACTAGGTCTCCGAGCTTATGTTTGCAAGGGGTGCTTCGCTTTTAATTAACATAGGATAGGCCGCTATGATCCACTTAACCAACCTACTTCTGGATGTTTATCTCGAAGTTTATCATGACACCCTTTTTTCTTATCCAAAGAGCTAATATACACATACTGTGATCAGCGATTAGATCATAGTTGCTGGAAGAAAATTTATTTTCTGCACTTATGGTCCATTTGGTCCAGCAAGCATGCAATCAAATGTTCTGTGGTGTTTGCTTACTGCTGAACTGTTTATCAAAGGTCCCATTGAAACCCTAAGCCATCCTGAAATTTCCTATGTGATTGTAGTTTGTTATTTGAGGTACATTCCATTTTTGTTCAGGTATTGGCATTAACGAAATAATTTTGTGTAGCAAAAAAGGATGATCCTTAGCCAACATTCTACTCTAGCTCCAGTTTCTGCCTGCATTTTCCCTTTCAAGGTGTCTCAAAATATTCTGTCTGTCTTCCCAGGTATTGCTGGAAGTGCAGTAGTCCAGTCCGCAGAAGCTAGGAGTACATCAGCCTCTACCAATAATGCTAAGCAAAGCAATGTATTTCCTCCTCCAACATTAACCGGGACGCCAGTAAATGGCACTGCAACAGAGCAGCCTCGCCTGCGGACGCTTGGATCTCTGACAACGAGAACTAGCAGTACGGGCGACAATAGGAAGATCATGATGGAGGACATGCCAATGGTTTCATCCAAGGTGGAAGGTCCTAATGGCAAGAGAATTGAGGGCTTCCTGTACAGGTACAAGAATGGCGAGGATGTGAGGATAGTCTGCGTATGCCACGGTAGCTTCCTCACACCTGCAGAGTTTGTGAAGCACGCTGGTGGCGGTGACGTCTCAAATCCACTTAGGCATATTGTCGTCAACCCCTCACCATCGGTGTACTTGTAATCATGAACTATGATAGTTGCCGATGTTGTAACCAACAGTGTTGTAACCTGCAGGATCCTCATTTCCGTGAGCAAACAGTTGGACATAATTGTTTATCCGTGTTTTACACTTGGGGAATGGCAACAAATTTATATTATACGCAAATGTTGGGGATCTGGTTTGGATTGCAAGATGATAGTAACGTCGGGCCCCTGGGAGGACTCCCGGCTTTCTTGAGAAGTTGATGCCATACTTGAGAACAAGAAACCACCGGGTCAATAATATCAGTTTCTTTGATTTTTTTTACTTAATGTTGTCAGCTTATTAGTTTTTCTTTTATTTTAAAAACTTTTTTAAACTGGTTGTATTCAGAAATTGATTGATGGCAGTTTCGTTGAATCCTATCTTTGATTAGCATGTCTGCATATTCCAAAGATGCTTCATGAACCATATTTACCAGTGCGTGCAAGGTAGTTTATCTGTTTATAGACTTAGATAAGTATCATTGCTCATTTCAAGCTCAAAACGGAAGTGAATTATAAGGATGGTGCGACTGTCCAGGAATATAAGAAATATTTATGCGAATCAGGAATGCAACAAAACTAGTCACTCAAGTATATCATGAAGAAAAATGGTTTACACGAAACAATAGCTGTAGAAGCTAACAATGGTATCAAAATTGTGAATACTGCACCCATTTGACCACCGTGTACACAAAATCCCTAGAAAAACATGACATGCCTAAACCTTCCCTACTTTTTTCTTACCGGTCTTCGATTTCATGTTTCTCTTTTTCTGCTTCTTGTATTCCTCGTACATGCTTACGGATGACATTGTGTGGTTCAATTCAGCTCTCAATCTCTCATTCTCCGAGATGCCTTTAAGTACTGCAAAATGACTCGCCAACTTCTCTTTCAGGTCATTTTCATCTACTGAGCATTCTGCCCTCTTAAGCACATCTGCGTTCAAAGCAACGAACTCCTTTCCACGCCGTTTCCTTTTGCAATTCAGTGACAATACTTTGCCTGCTGGTTTTGACAATTCCTGTTCAATAGACATGTCTCTATACGCTTCAAGTGGATTCACGTTCAAAATGGGAACTGAGTTCTGTGTAGGGTTCAAATTTGCCATGCTCAAGATATTTGAAGCCATTGAGGAAACAGATATGTCGTAATGCTTCTCTAGGAGACTCAGCTCCCAAAGAACTGAAGCAAGTCCACCACTTAAATACGGATCATTAGCCTCTGGATCATATTTCTGGATAAATGGATAAACATGATCTCATGAATACATAGTGTTGATTGTTTATTCTGGAAAGAGTGGGATAAGAGAACACAAATACCGCAACTAAAGAAGACAGGGAACCTCCACCAGAATCATTCTCTAGCATGTTACGACATTTACTATTCTTTTGGAGTAGATGCTTCAGTGTGACCAATGCTGAGTATTCATAAAAAGTGCACGTCATTAGACAAGAAAAAGGATTATGTTCGATGAACGCCATTTGAACACCATCCATGAATATTGTGTCTAATATTTATCATGAAATAATGTCTAACATGCACATATTCTTTATATCAGGGTGGCTCACTAGATTATAAGAACTAAAAAATACACTCCTACACATGATTACTTGCATCCTAGCGCCAAACAGTTTGACAAAAAATAGCTCAAACAGTGTAATCGAAGGTGGGTCAGCACTGAGAAGAAAAAAACCTGCTACTGCTTCTGCAGAACCAAATGATAGAGCAAATGTAGCCAAACGTTTAATGAACGCAGCAGCTCTTATCATATCCTGCTGCTTGCCTTCCCAAAGAAGTGTCTTCAGAGCATCAGCCAATACATCACCACGATCCCTGGATCCAAAGAAAACGAGGAAGATTATGCCTTCTCATGGTAGAGGACAGTTCAGCAATGCTACTTCAACGACTTGATACAGTAACTCCCGAAAAATATATATATCCTGCACGTTCAAGAAATATTTTTCCCATAAAATAGTAAAATATGTTGGACTAAATGTGTATGTGTACCTTTAGGTGTTTTGAGCTAGGCCCATGTACCAGCCCACCCTAGGATCTATACATATGTACTCTCCCCCTTTGGAGTTAATTAATCCTGTCATTATTCCCTCTATCATGGTATCATTAGCCAAACCCTAACCCTAATAACCCAGCCGCCGACCATGCCCGACGCCCTACAGCCGCCGCCTACGTGGCCCCCCTGGCTGACGCCCCTCTCCTGGCCGCCCCCGCCCCCTCTCTGGCCGCCGCCCACCTCTCTGCCCGCCGCCCCCCTAGCCGGCGCCTCCCTGGCCGGCGCATCCCTGGTCGGCGCCCCCCTGACCGGCACCGCCCTGGCCGTGGCCCCCTCCCTGGCTGGCGCTCCTTGACCCGCCCCCTCCCTGGCTGGCGCCGCCAGCGCCCAGATCTGCGCCCCCTCCACTGGTCGGCGCATCCCACCTCGCCGGTGCGCCTGCCACTGGAGGCGCCCCCTCATCATCGTGGCTCAGCACGCGTACGGCGCAGCGAATGGCCCGATAGCTGGCGGCCCACTCGCTGGCTCCACTACCGTCGCCTTCATGACAGGCTCCAGACCAAACGGTTCTGCAGTTGGCGCCGCCGCTGCTTCTAGCGCGGCCACTGACCCACTCTACGGCGTCAACAACACCACCACGACGGCTGCGGACACCTCCAGTGTCTTCGCGGCTCAGGCTGCCTCTCGCGAGCGCGAGCGGGCACTTGCTATCGCTCTGGAGCAGGAGTGTGCTTCATTAGCCGCTCTCTCTCACCAGATCCAGGAGAGTGCTCACCAGCTGTTGAGTCACAAGCCTTCCTCAAACGTTGGTGCGCACTCCTCGTACTCAGCGTCTCTCGCCGCTGCTCTACATGCCCAGGCTGCTGGAGTTCAGAACATCCAGACGCTTGTGCCGATTGTCCTCAGTTATAACTCCACCGCCTACGCTCGCTGGCGTCACGTGTTCATTCTCACGCTGAGGCGGAACTAGCTTAAGGACCACGTCCAATGGGATGGCTCCCCGTATGATAACCCTTGGACAGCTTGGTCCTTGCTTGGATCCTTGGGTCCCTCTCCGACGAGCTACACGACCTGGTCGGGCAGCGCCGTGGTGGTATTGTGCGTCGGGCGCGGCTGGTGCTTGAGCAGCACTTCTTGGGGAACCGTGCGACTCGGGCTCTCAATATCAGTGCACGATTCCAGAACACAGTCCAGGGTGACTACACCATATCCGCCTACTGTGGGGAGATGAAGAGCATGTCTGATGCTTTGCGCGATCTTGGGGAGCCGATCGCTGACAGCACACTCGTTCTTTGGGTCCTTCAGGGCATGAACAAGCGCTACAACCACCTTCGTTCGTGGCTTCATGTGGAGCCGCCACTGACCTTTGAGAAGGTCTGGTCTGACCTTGAACTCGAGAATATCACGAGTGAGGGCCCTACTAGCTCCGGGCCAGCCACACCCTTCTATGGCTCTGGGCAATCCTCGCGGTCACCTACTTCCAACGGACCACCTTTGAGACCACTTGCTCCGGCTATTGCCCCAGGTGCCCGCAAGCTCCGGGGGTGGTAATATGAAAGTGCAGCTAGGCATCCCTTGTGGGTTTTGGTTGATTTATGACAAGCAAATAAGATTCTAACTAAATTGTTGAGATGAGCGCAGGTTTTAATGAAATTATAAAGAAAACGCAAAAAGAAGGGAGAGTGAGGAATCAAGTTGAAAGGAGCTCAAGAAAAGATTATAATACTCTTTGTGTATAGAGTGCGATGGAGAAACACACCCCAAGAGCTCAAGCAAATTTTAATCTCTCACTGCACAAAGTTATACAGGTTCGGACTAGTTCGATTTCTCTCTGTCCAGAATCGGACAAGTCCTCCCAGAGCGGACTTGTCTGCACAATCCAGTTTTCACAGACCAGACTAGTCCAATATCGCCACGGACTAATCCGATATCTCTCTGACTAAGATCAAACTAGTCCTCCCCAGTGTGGACTAGTCCTCATCACTTCATAGTTTGCATGAAGTCAGACAAGTCTGATATCACAACGGACTAGTCCGATATCTTTCTGACCTAAATCGGACAAGTCCGATATCTGCACGGATTAGTCCGATATCCTCTCTGCCTAAAATCGGACAAGTCCTCCAAGTGCGGACTTGTCCTCAATTCACTAAGGGTTTCACCACGGCCGGACTAGTCCGCCACATGGCGGACTAGTCCGAACATCTCTAGAGACAAAATCAGACTAGTCCGCCCCTGGCCGAACAAGTCCGATAATTTAGGACACTTAGGGTTTCCCACACACCGCACGCCGGACTAGTCCGAACTTTGAAAACCCTAACGGTAACCTTTAGAAACCCTAGTATAAATAGAGGTGCACGACCCCTAATCAATCTCTCTCGACCCCCTGCGCCGTCACACCTTCCAAAAGCCTAGAAAACACGTCTCTCCTCACAATCCAACGCAAGAAAGATCAAATCCTTGAGGATTAACCATAGATCAAAGGAGAGACATGTTCTTCATGTCTTGAGCTCTTGGGTTTGATTCTCTCTCACACTCTCGCTGTTTCATTGCATACATTTCGAGTGTGTTTGGTGGTGTTTGAATTGTAAATCTTGGGGAGCCCTCAACTTGTGAGAAGACCCCTTGAACACGGTTATTATTGCCCCTTTGTGATTAGTAGAAGAGAATTGGCCTCTATGGCGATTCGACGAGGGTAGGGTTGGTGAAGACCCAGTCCTTTTGTGGGCTCCTCAACGTGGATGTAGATTTCCTCTGTGGAATCGAACCATGGGATAAAAATCATTGTGTCCTTTGTTCTTGTTCTTAATATTCATTGAAATCTAAGGTTTGCTCAATCTAGTTTAATTTACGTTAAAACTTTAAAAGTAAAGTTAACTTGTGCTAAATCTAGTTTCGTTGAAACAATACACTCTATTTGTAACTCAATTTCCACTGCATAGAATTCCTGGATCAAAATCAATGATCAAATTGATTGATCTAGTCCGCACACACCGGACTAGTCCGCACACAACCGCACTAGTCCGATTTCTCTGTGTCTGATCAGTTTGCTAAGTGTTTTAGATTCCGACTAAAAAATTCAAAAAGCCTATTCACCCCCTCTACGCTACATTCAATTGGTAGCAAAGCCAGACTCTTCAAAAAGAGACTAATCGCTCGAAGAGATGTCGGACATGAAGGATGTGCACAAGAGCCTCAACCAAGAGAAGGTTGAAGATGAAAAGGCTCAGAAATTAGAGAAGCTCCTCGACGCCATTCAGGACTTTGAGGATGATGATGAGAAGACATTTGAACTCAAGGCGCTCCTAAAGAAGAAAGCACTCTCCAAAGGGAAGATGAAGATCGAAGATGAAAAGAAGAAGAAAGGAAGTAGTCACACCGACTACTTCCGATATCCTTTTAATTATGATCGCTTGAATTCTAACAACCATTACTTATCAATCCCTCTAGGAAAAGCTCCATACTTTGATGACAATGATTATTCAATGTGGAGGCAAAATATGAAAATGCATCTAATCTCACTTAACCTCAGCTTGTGGCATATAGTTGGCATATAGTGTGTACAGGAATAGATATCCCGGACGACGATGAAGAGCTCACCCCAAGCCAAGAGCAAACGATTCATCGGAACGCTCAAGCTGCAGCAGTCATCACATTATCATTGAGTCGAGACGAGTTCACCAAGGTAGACGGACTCGAGATTGCAAAAGAAATATGGGACACATTAAAAACTGCACATGAATGTGATTGTCATGTGTGAGAAGCCAGATTGAGATGATCGAAGGCGAATTGGGAAGATTCGCCATAGAAGAAGATGAGTACAATCGGCTGAAGAATCTCATCAACAAGGTTCGAGCATATAGAAGCAAAAAGTGGAATGATCACGAGATGGTGAAGCTTATTTTTAGAGCCTTCATGCCTCGCAATGTTACCCTGTGCTCAATGATTAGAGAAAGCCCCGAGTATCGGAAAATGAGCCCGGATGAATTGCTTGGAAAGATTATCAACTTTGAAATGATGGAGAAACAAGCCAAGCATGTCAATGAAATTGTCGATCTCACCTCGGCAAAGAAGAAGGGGGTCGCCTTGAAGTCCACTTGCAAGCTCTTGTCAAAAGAATCTCAAAAGACTCAAGAAGAAGATGACAGTGATGATGAGAGCAGCGATGTAGATGAAGAAGACATGATCCTATTTATGAAGAAATTCAAGAGGATGATGAAAAGAAGACAAGGAGGTAGATCAAATGAGGGAAAATACAAAGATAAATCAAGACCAAAGTTGAGGCGGGCATGCTATAACTGCCCATTTTATAGATTATTACCCTTATGGAGAAAACAAGAAGAAGACCAAGGAAGAAAAGCCTCAACCCAAGAAGACCTTCAAGAAGAAAAAACTAATTGGACAAGCGCATCTAGGAAAGGAGTGGACTCAAATGATGAGTCCTCATCCGAAGATGAAGAGAAGATGGCTAGCTTAGCCATACCTAGCAGAAATAGATTAACCTTAGGATCTTTTTTCTTTTTTTTTTTACATACCAAAGTAATTTGCTTTAGAGAATTCTATTCAAATAAATAAAGGTATTATTGCTCAAATAAATTGTTATTTGATTTGATACATTGTGATCGGTAACGTTGATGAATTAAGAGAAACGGAAAGAGCGAACCCTTTTGTTTAATCCTAAAAAAGAAAATAAGTCCTTTAGATTAGATACTTTTTTCTTTTTTTATTAAACTGGTATTTGCTTTTGTAATTCCAAGTATATCAACACATTTATTTATTATATTATTTCAGGAATTTTTTATTTATCGGGAATCCAAGTGGGCTTACAAATTTGATCATGATCAATTGCTTTGTGGATTGTCTCTTGATTAGTTGGTGTTTATCCCCTCAATATGGCAAGTTTCTTATGTCCAAACTAAGTATTTACTTGTTACTAATAAAAAATGAAAAAGTTTAGCCTACTTTCTTCCTTAGATCCCTTCTTTTACTCCGATAATATTGCAGATCAAAATCGATGCAAAGAAAATGAGGCCAATTTCTATTCTGAGGAGAAAGTATACAAATTTTTCTTCCCACTTCTCCTCCTTACCATGGCAAGTCCTTGGGAAATAACTACGATGGGTCTTCTAAGATTTCATATTCGTCTTCTAGAATCCTATATTCGTTCTATGGGCTCTCATATTCTTCCTCTGAGTCTTCCTCTAGAGTCCTATACTCTTCCTCTCGAGTCCGATATTCTTCCTCTAGGGTCCTATATCAAAATTTAATAATTCCTACCAAGGGTTATAGTCATAGTGATCCTCCTATTCAATTACTTCAACCATTTCCGAGCACCTCATATTACTTCTATATGAAAATTGGTTATTTACGATGTATGATGATCCCTGTTAAGCATCCATGGCTGAATGGTTAAAGCGCCCAACTTATAATTGATAATTTGCGGGTTTAATTCCTGCTGGATGCACGCTAACCATCCCAACCGACGGTCAGAAATTCTTCGAATATGTCCTTGAGTTTATTCGAGATTTAAGCAAAACTCAAATTGGAGAAGAATATCGGTTCCTAATGGAATAGGTAACAAAGCGACTTTGCCACCTACATCTACTAACTCGCCACCTCCCCACGTTAAACTGGTACTTGTTGTTGCACTAGGAGCTGTTACGCCAGGCGCGTCAGCATGGATATTTTGTACCCATTGAGCAAAGATGTGAAAAATGTAACCCATTCTTTTGTTTCTTTAGCTCACTGGCCATTCGTTGGGAGTTTCGGGCTTAATACCGATATTTTAGCAACAAATCTAATAAATCTAACTGTAGTGGTTGGCGTATTGATTTTTTTTTGAAAGGGAACGCAATCAAGAAATTCACCCTCTTCCCAACTATCGGTGCATGGAAGGGCAACGACACATGCCTAATGGCGAATGGCGAAGGAAGGTAAAAGAAAGGTAACAACAAAATCTTCCTCCTCGCATTCTTTTAATAGTGATAGTGATAACTATAGTGATAACTATATATGCTAGTTGGCTTAGATAAAAAAAATAGCTGCTAAAATGAAATTCTAGATGGACAAGCTTGTTGTAGGAAGGGGTTAATTGATCGTCAAAAAGATATGATCATCCTCTAAAAGGAAGAGTATCTCAAGATCAATGAGCTCCTTGAACTTGAAAAGGAGCAAAACAAGTCACGAGAACTTAAGTTAGCTTCAAGCAAGGAAGCTTGCTTGAAGTTAAGCGACTTAAATGTTATCATCAAGTATGAACTTGCTAACTTAACCAAAGTTAACAAGATCCTTAAGGTACAAGTTGAGTCACTCAAGCAAAGTGACCTTCCATCCTCTTCAAGCTCACCTACTCAACACTTAAAATCTAAAACTACTATTACTTGTTCATGTGCTAAACTTGAAACTAGCTTGAAAAACAAGTCAAACTCGACCAAGGACAAGCATCCTTCCTGAAGTGGCATATTTGACAAGGAGAAAGTCAAGTATGCACGCAGTGCATATTTGGCGACAAGACCTCCTAATGTCAAATATGGCATTGGGTATTCTTATGGTGAAAAACAAAATGCTAGAAGCCATAAGAATAACAAGGAGCACATTGTCTTTGTCAAGGGAAACTCCTCTCAAGCTAGAAAGTCCAATAAAGTTGATAAGTCTAAGATGAAGATGGTTAACACACATGAACAACAACTCTTATTTAGAACTTTTGATGCATCTTATGTTCTTATGAAAAGCAACTTTGGTAAAGTGTATGCCAAATATGTTGGGCCACGCCATGGGAACACCAAGTCACATGTGTGGGTGCCCAAATCACTTATGACTAACCTCAAAGGACTCAAGCAAGCTTGAGTACCTAAAACCAAGACGTTGCAGGCTTATTCCTCCGGTGAATCGAAATGGGTGCTAGATAGTGGATGCACCAACCATATAACCGGAGAAAGAAGGATGTTTGTTGAATATGAAAAAAATGAAGATCCAAGCTAGGGCATCTATTTTGGAGACAATAGTCAAGGAAGGGTGCTCGGTATCAGTAAAATTGCAATATCATCTCAACACACGCTTTCTCATGTTTTGCATGTCGACTCCTTAGATTATAACCTTCTGTCCATATCTCAATTATGTGACAAGGGTTATAATTGCTTGTTCACTAATGAGGGTGTGATCGTCTCTAGAAGGAGTGATGACTTGGTTGCATTCAAAAGTGTGTTAAAGGAAAAGTTTTATCTTGTTGACTTCAACAAAGATAAAACTGAGCTTGACACATGCTTGATTGCAAAGACCAACATGGGTTGGATGTGGCATAGATAGCTAGCACATGTTGGTATGAGGAATCTTCAAAAACTCCTTAAGGGCGATCACATCCGAGGTTTAAAAGATGTTGTTTTTTGAGAAAGACAGACCTTGTAACGTGTGCGAAGCGTGGAAGCAAATAGGAGCACCTCATCCCGCAAAGAACGTCATGGCAACGACAAGACCACTCGAACTACTTCACATAGATCTGTTTGGTTCAATTGCTTACATAAGCATCGGCGGTGACAAATACGGCTTAATAATTGTTGATGATTTTTCGCGCTTCACGTGGGTTCTCTTTTTGCATGATAAGGCAGAAACTCAAGGAACCGTCAAGAAGTTTCTCAAGCGTGCCCAAAATGAGTTTTCATTAAAGATCAATAACATACGAAGTGACAATGGCATGGAGTTCAAGAACACCCAAGTTGAGGAGTACCTAGACGAAGAAGGCATAAAACATGAATTTTCAGCACCGTACTCTCCTCAACAAAACGGAGTAGCCGAAAGGAAGAATTGAATCCTCATAAAGATGGCGAGGACAATGCTTGATGAGTACAAGACTTCGGATTGATTTTGAGCTGAAGCGGTAACACCGCTTGTCACGCCATAAATCGACTCTATATTCATCGCCTACTCAGGAAAACGTCATATGAACTACTCACCGATAACAAGTCTAATATTTCCTATTTTCGAGTTTTCAATTATAAATGTTATATCTTGAACAAGAAGTCTAGGACTTCAAAGTTTGCTTCGAAGTCCGATGAAGGCTTCTTGCTTGGCTATGATTCAAACTCCTACTCCTATCGTGTCTTCAACAAGGTCTCCGGACTTGTTGAAATAGCACGTGACATAGTGTTCGATGCAACTAACGACTCTTAAGAAGAGCAAGTTGATCAATGTGTGCTAGATAGAGAAGAAGCTCCATGTCAAGCTCCATGTCAAGCGTTGAGAAGAACGGCGTTGGGCGATGTTCGACCGCAAGCGTCACCTCCAAATGCAAATGAAGAAGATGAACCACAAGTAGAGGTAATTGATCAAGGGGGGGCTTCTACACAAGATCAACCTCATGAAGATCAAGGTGACCAACAAATCAATGAGGGCAACCATCTAGAGGGAGAAGAAGATGACCATGAAGATTCAAGACCACAAGTGCCACATCCAAGAGTACACCAATGCATCCAAAGAGATCACCCTGTCGACAACATAATTGGTGACATCCAAAAGGGAGTAACAACTAGATCCCGAATTGCTAATTTTTGTGAACATTACTCGTTTGTATCCTCTTTAGAACCTCACAGGGTTAAAGATACATTGAAAGATCCGGATTGGGTAATGGCAATGCAAGAAGAATTGAACAACTTCAAGCGGAACGAGGTGTGAAAACTTGTCGAAAGGCCCAAGTTCAACGTCGTCGGCACTAAATGGGTCTTCCGCAACAAACAAGACGAACACGGGGTGGTGACAAGAAACAAGTCGCGACTTGTGGCCAAAGGGTATTCACAAGTCGAAGCTCTATCAAATGGATGTGAAAAGCACTTTCCTCAACAGACCAATCGAGGAGGTGTACGTGGAGCAACCCCCGGATTCGAAGATCAAAATTTTCCCGGCCATGTGTTCAAACTGTGTAAGGCTCTCTATGACCTCAAACAAGCTCCTAGAGCTTGGTATGAGTGTCTTAGAGATTTTTTAATTGAAAATGGTTTTAAGATTGAAAAAGCTAATTATAAATTGTTCACTAAGCATTTCGACAATGAGTTATTTGCCTGTCAAATTTATGTTGATGATATCATATTTGGTTCAACTAACAAATCCTTTTGTAAAGAATTTAATAAGATTATGACAGATAGATTTGAAATGTCCATGATGGAAGAATTGAGGTACTTCTTGAGATTCCAAGTGAGGCAACAAAAGAAAGTAACGTTCAGAAGCCAAACCAAGTACACTCAAGACATACTCAAGATGTTTGGAATGGACAAGGCGAAGCCTATAAAGACTCTCATGGCAACAAATAGACACTTGGATCTCAATGAAGACGGATCAAGAGTGGATCAGAAGGTATATCGCTCCATGATTAGATCCCTACTTTACTTATGTGCATCTAGGCCTGATATTATGTTGAGTGTATGTTTGTGTGCAAGATTTCAAGCCAATCCTAAGGAGTGTCATTTGACAGCTGTAAAAAGGATCTTGCGATATTTAGTTCATACACTGATGTAAAAAGAATCTTGCGATCAGTGTTTTGAAATGGCGCCTGGACGCCTAGGCGCTCGCCCGGCGCCTTGACGCCTAGGCGGGCGCCTAGGCGAGCACCAGGCGAAGCAACATCCATGGGTCCAGACCTTAGAGATGAGGCAGGGAGGAGCAGGAGGCCGGTGCGCGCCAGGGCCGGAGGAGGGTGGGGAGGAGAGACAGAGGGGGGGGGGGGGCATCGGAGCTGGACCATGGTCCATGGCAGAGGCGGGGAGCCAGCGGCGGCCGCACGGGAGAAGAATCGGCAGACCCGTGGAACGGCGGCCGCACAGGAGAAGAAAAGCGGGGGTGACGCTTAGGGTTGGGTACATTTAAGGCCCAATTGGCCCAATTATGCACAACCGTTCATTTTGATCCAACGTCCCAGGTTCAGTTACCCTTAACCCTAATACGTACATCCATGTCCAGTGCGTCCCGCCTCCGCCTCCCAGATCTCGCTTCCTCCCGCCTCCGCCGATCCCTCTTCCTCCCGCCTCCTCCTGCTTCTTCCCGTGCTCGGCCCAGCCGCCGCCTATCCAGCCAGCACCGCCTCTACCTCGGGCTCGCTTTGACGCACCTGTCGCTCTAGGTGTCCGCTTGGGCACGACGCCTAGGCGCCACGGTGACGCCTCACTGTCCCAGGCGGGCGCCATGCGCGGTCTAGGCGAGGCGAAGACCCATGACGTCCGCGGAGGACCGACTGGACGACTAGGCGCTGCCTAGGCGTCGCCTAGGCGACGCCTCAAAAACACTGCTTGCGATATTTAGTTCATACATCTAGGCCTTTGGTATCCTAAAGGTTCCAAATTCAATCTCATTGGATACTCCGATGCAGATTATGCCGGATGCAAAGTAGATAGAAAAAGTACCTCTGCTACATGCTAATTCCTAGGTAGATCCCTAGTTCCTTAGTACTCCAAGAAACAAAACTCAATTGCCTTATCCACGGCCAAAGCAGAGTATATTGCAGCCGGGAGTTGTTGTGCACAAATCCTTTAGATGCGAACTCTAAGGGATTACGGTTACAATATGAGCCGTATTTCACTCCTTTGTGACAATGAGAGTGCCATTAAAATTGCCCATAACCCCGTTGAGCACCCTAGGACCAAACACATAGACATCCGACATCACTTTTTGAGAGACCACTCAATGAAAAACAACAAGCCGATATCTTTACCAAGCCACTTGATGAAAAACATTTTTGCGAGCTCCGAAATGAACTAAATATCCTAGATGCTCAGAACGTGGCTTGAAAACTTGCATATGTGTATGGCTTCTTCAAAATCCATTGATTGAGTTATGAAAATCATCTCTCTATTTTCTTCGAAAAACTATGTTAATTACTTGATCTTGGTGAATTATGGTCATATCTTGAATGTTGTATGTTTACTGATCATATTCATCAAGATTATTGTGTGTTTTGCCCTCTATTTTTCTTTGTAAGAACCTTTGAATATATACGAATGGGCTAATTATATCTGTTCTGGTGACCACGGACTAGTCCGTAGTTACCCGGACTAGTCCGCACATTGCAGACTAGTCCACCGAGGTCTGGTAGTCCGATCCGATCGACCACAGACTAGTCCGATTTTTCGACTCCACAACCCTAAGGGCGGCCAAACCCTAATCCCTTTCACCCTCACAACGTCTCTCACACTCTCTCTCCTCACTAAAGCGATTTGGCGAATTCTCCACCAAATCTTCTCGAATCTCTGTGGGAAACAATCTTCATCGCAAGGAGATCAAGAACCACAGACTTGTCCGCAACGTAAACACCTTCAACTCCAAGAATCGAAAGATTTTGGTAAATTTTCTCCCAAACCCTAGAACCTTCGATTTCTCTTGCTTTTGCTCAAATAGCTTAGCTCCTCTAGTTCATACTTGATTCCTTGTTGTAGTTCAACTATTCCTAGTCACTTGTGCATTGAGAAACACCATTGCCTTGCCAAGCTAAGGGTAAAGGGTAAAGGGAAAGGGATCGCCACCGGTCCCATTGGCCCCCTCCAGATGAGTGCTCTGAGACACAGGACCAGAGACCCCACCGAAGAAAGGTTCATTGGCAAAGGGAGCAATGTCGCTTCAAAGCTCAGGGCAATTGACTGCTACAACAGATCCAGAAAGGCAGCGGATGCAAGGTTCTGGAGCAACTTCCACGCGAACTATTATAGTTTTGTGTATCTTACGATGAAGACTCCGGTGGTCCAAAGCCAATGGATCGACTGGACACACTTTGAGAGGAAGAGTTGTCCTGCCTTTGATGAAGTGATACATGCTGTGGAGACGCATGGGCTCAAAGACTTGTTTGCTTTCAGGTGTAACTGGAATGATGAAGTCATAGCCCAATTCTATACTACTTGCTATTTTGCTAGTGATGAAGAGGAGAGGGTGACTTGGATGATACATGGATCCAAGTACACCATTACTTATAATGAGTGTGAAAGACTGCTTCACCTAAAAGACATTGGCAACAATGAGCTAACCATCCACAATATTGGTGTCTTGGAGAAGGATAAGATGGAGTTCCTTTATGATACTTGCCTGAAGCACAACCCTCCATCGACCAAGAACATGAAGCCCTTCTTCATGGTTCTCAACAGGGTGCTAAGTAAGACCATAGCTCCAAAATATGGAGATGCAGGAAGTGTCCAAGACTACTTAAGGACACTAATGAAGGTGATAAGCAAAAGCAGGAGGTTTGATGTTTTTGACTACATTTGGAATGACATGGTGAACATCTCCTGCACACCGAACTGCTCCTGTGGCTATGTACCTTACCTCATGTTCATGATTGAGAAAGTCACAGGAATTGAGTTCGTGAAGGATTTGGAGCACTCCCCTGAGGCCTCAAAAGCCTTCCCAAGCCACTCTCCCAGCTACTCCATCTCCAGTGAAGAGGCTCCGAGGAGAGCTCAAGGAGATGACAAGACTGCTCCCGCTACTAGGGCCCCTCCTCAAAAAGGGTCTTCTAGTGGTATTTTGAAGTACTTGGCCGCCATCTTTGGCTCTTGCAAGAAGGCTGAGGTGAAAGTTCACAAGTTGAACAAGGCAAGGAAGGAGGATATGAGATACATAAAACAAAATATCAAGCAAATCTGCCAGAAGCTGGAGATTGAGCCCATTGGATCTCCTGTCATCTCCAAGGACTCTCCCTCTGACTTCTCGGAGCTTCCACCCCTTTCACCTTCTGAGCTAGCCTATTTTGGTGTTGGGAGCACTTCGAGTGGATCCGCTCCTCCTCCTCCTCAACCTGAAGATGAAGACGATGAGAGGACCGACAGCGAGGAATGAGCCTCTAGATCTCCCCTCTCCTTTTTGGTGCCTTGATGCTAAAGAGGGAGAGATTGAGGGGGAGTCGCTAGGTCCTAGCTGTAGGTTGCCAGAGGAGAGCTCTATTTGTGTTTCGTTTGGGTTGTAAAACTTTGACTGTGCTCTCTTATGCTATTGGACATGTGGTGTGAAACTATGACTTTGTTATGCTTATGACCTATGTGTTATGCTATGAATTTGATATCCATGCTTGATAACCTTGATGTTGTCATGCTTATGCCATTTATCTTATTCATATCAAGATTATTGTTCACACATATGTAGTTTTGCATCCCACCATAAAGAGTGCACATGTCTCATGTTTTCATTGCTTAATTTGTTTCAAACTCATATGTGCACACTTTATGAAAATTCTACCCTTTTAATCATATTTGTGAAATCTCAATTGGTTGTCATCAATCACCAAAAAGAGGGAGATTGAAAGTGCAGCTAGGCATCCCTTGTAGGTTTTGGTTAATTTATGACAAGCAAATGAGATCCTAACTAAATTGTTGAGATGAGCGCAGGTTTTACTGAAATTATGAAAAAAAAACGCAAAAGAAGAGAGGGTGAGGAATCAAGTTGAAAGGAGGTCAAGAAATGATTATAATACTCTTTATGTATGGAGTGTGATGGAGAAACACACTCTAGAGCTCAAGCAAATTTTAATCACTCACTGCACAAAGTTATACAGGTCCGGACTAGTCCGATGTACCCCGGACTAGTGCGATTTCTCTCTGTCCAGAATCGGACAAGTCCTCCCAGAGCGAACTTGTCTGCACAATCCAGTTTTCACAGACCGGACTAGTCCGATATCACCACAGACTAGTCCGATATCTCTCTGACTAAGATCGGAATAGTCCTCCCAGTGCGAACTAGTCCTCAGCACTTCACAGTTTGCACGAAGTCGAACAAGTCCGATATCACAACGGACTAGTCCGATATCTTTCTGACCTAAATCGGACAAGTCCGATATCTTCACGGATTAGTCCGATATCCTCTCTGACTAAAATCGGACAAGTCCTCTAAGTGTGGACTTGTCCTCAATTCACTAAGGGTTTCACCACGGCCGGACTAGTCCGATTTGTGCTGGACTAGTCCGAACATCTCCAGAGACAAAATCAGACTAGTTCGCCCCTGGCCGGACAAGTCCGATAATTCAGGACACTGAGGGTTTCCCACACGCCGCACACCGGACTAGTCCGAACTTTGAAAACCCTAACAGTAACCTTTGAAAACCCTAGCATAAATAGAGGTGCACGGCCCCTAATCAATCTCTCTCGACCCCCTACGCCGTCACACCTTCCAAGAACCTAGAAAACACGTCTCTCCTCACAATCCAACGCAAGAAAGATCAAATCTTTGAAGATTATCCATAGATCAAAGGAGAGACACGTTCTTCACGTCTTGAGCTCTTGGGTTTGATTCTTTCACACTCTCGCTGTTTCATTGCATACTTTTCGAGTGTGTTTGGTGGTGTTTGAATTGTAAATCTTGGAGAGCCCTCAACTTGTGAGAAGACCCCTTGAACACGGTTATTCTTGCTCCTTTGTGATTAGTGGAAGAGAATCGGCCTCCGTGGCAATTCGACGAGGGTAGGGTTGGTAAAGATTCGGTCCTTTCGTGGGCTCCTCAACGTGGATGTAGATTTCCTCTGTGAAATCGAACTACGGGATAAAAAACATTGTGTCCTTTGTGATTAGTGGAAGAGAATCGACCTCCGTGGCAATTCGACGAGGGTAGGGTTGGTAAAGATTCGGTCCTTTCGTGGGCTCCTCAACGTGGATGTAGATTTCCTCTGTGAAATCGAACTACGGGGTAAAAAACATTGTGTCCTTTGTTCTTGTTCTTAATATTCATTGAAATCTAAGGTTTGCTCAATCTAGTTTAATTTACGTTAAAACTTTGAAACTAAAGTTAACTTGTGCTACATCTAGTTTCGTTGAAACAATACACTCTATTTGTAACTCAATTTCCGCTGCGTAGAATTTCTGGATCGAAATCACTAATGAAATTGATTGATCTAGTATGCACATACCGGACTAGTCTGCACACAACCGGACTAGTCCGATTTCTCTGTGTCTGATCAATTTGCTAAGTGTTTCAGGTTCCGACTAAAAAATTCAAAAAGCCTATTCACCCCCTCTAGGCTACATTCATAATCGTCGACGTTGTGGGAAGCGCGGCGGACGTGGTGTTGATGTCGGTAGCACCTCTGCGTCTGCTCCTACACCTGCCCTTGCTCCCTGAGGTGGTAGTGGTGGCACCGGCCGGGGAGGGGAACCCTGGCCCACACCTTACAACCCGTGAACTAGCCAGATCACCATGTGGCCTGGACCGTCTCCGGGTCTTCCTTCTCCACTCCAGTCGGGTCCTCAGCCGGCATATGTGGCCCACCCAGGCTTTAGTGGGCTCGCCTACCCTGCAGGTGGATCGTCGACTCAGACCTACGGGGGCACTGCCTACCCTGCTGGGTACTCGGAGTTGCCAGCACCGCTCCGAGAACCGCCCCTGCAGTGGGACCGCCAGTCACTGGCATCTTCGTTCAGCACCATGCACCTCACACCACCTGCTGCTGACTGAGTGGCCGATTCCGAAGCTTCGTACCATACCACTCCTGACGCTGGTATACTCTCTTCTACACACCCCTTGTCCTTCGTTTCCTTCATCTATCGTTGTCGGGAATGGTTCTGTTCTTCTGATCACCTCAATATGTGACTCGGATCTCTGGGTTCCTTTCAGCTTAACAACATTCTTGTTGCTCCGGATATCATTTAGAACCTGCTTTGTATTCATCATTTTACCACTGATAATAGTGTTTTCTGTTGAGTTTGATCCTTTTAGTTTGTCTGTGAAGGATCTTTCCACTCGGCGTCTTCTTCTTCGATGTGGTAGCCCGGGACCCCTGTACATGCTTCAACTTTCTACTTTCGTTGCATCTCCATCTTTTGCTCTAGCTACGGCAGCTTTGTCCACCACTAGGCACCGTCGGCTTGGCCATCCTGGCATTGATGCTATGTCCAAGCTATCTAGTAGTTCAGTTATCTCGTGTACTAAGAGCACACATGAGTCTTTATGTCATGTTTGTCAGCTTGGTCGCCATGTTAGGCTTCCATTTCCACGTCTGTGACTCATGTTGAGCATATTTTTTTATCTCATTCACTGTGATTTGTGGACATCTCTTATTATCAGTGTCTCTGGTTTTAAATATTACTTGGTAGTCATTGATGATTTCTCGCATTTTTCCTGGACCTTTCCCTTACGTTTGAAGTTTGAGACCTATGTCACTCTCTCTCACTTCTTCATTTGGGTTTCCACTCAGTTTGGACGCATTGTCCGTGCTCTACAGTGTGATAACAGACGAGTTTGATAACTCAGCGCTCCGTGATTTTCTACTCGCACGTGGCGTCTAGTTGCGTATGTCTTGTCCATATACCTCTCCCCAAAATGGCAAGGCAGAGTGTATGGTTTGCACTACTAATGATGTCATGAGCTCTCTGATGTTTCAAGCTTCTGTTCCTGGCTTCTGTTCCCGCTCGATATTGGGTAGAGGCTCTCCACACTTCCACTTTTCTCATTAATCGCCTTCCCACTAAGGCGATTCGAGCACCTACCCCGTATTTTGCCTTGTATGGCATCACCCCTCTTTATGACCACATTCTAGTTTTCGGGTGCGCTTGCTACCCTAACCTTTCCACCACGGCTCCATATAAGCTTGCGCCCCGCTCTACTCGGTGTGTCTTTCTTGAGTACTCTCTCGATCATAAGAGGTATCGGTGTTTTGACCTCACCACTCACCGTATTTTGATCTTTCGACACGTCTTCGACGAGTCTTCCTTTACTTTCTCCACTTCCTCATTTGTTTCAGCTGTAGAGTTGGACTCCCTGTTTTCTACTGATATCGAGGCTGCTACAGTACAGCTGCCTTGGCCTTTTTCTGCAGGTACAACACCCGTTGCGCCCCGCGTGGCCCTGACATCACCCGTTGGGCCACGTGCGACTCCAGCATCCACAACGTCGACTACTGCACCCCGTGCAGTACAGACACCTCAGGCACCACCAGTTGTGCCTCCCGCGGCCCCAGAGTCTCCAACCTCCACTGCCGCGCCACGCGCGGCCCCGGCGTCTCTGACCTCCTCTGCCGCGCCACGCGCAGCCTCGGCATCTCCCACCTCCACTGTCGCGCCACGCGCGGCCTCGACGTCTCCGACCTCCACTACCGCGCCACGCGCGTTCCAGCGTCTCCGGCCCCTTCAACTGCACCACGCGCGCCCCTGACGTCTCCGACCTCTACTACCGCGCCACGCGCGGCCCCAGTGTCACCGACATCACGATCTGCGCCACGTGCAGCCACGACACCACGATTTGTCGATCCTGCTCTTGTCTACCAGCGACGAGAGCGAGTTGGTGACCTGACTCCTCTCGTGTCGAGCCCCCGGTGTACCACCTGCCTTTGCTCCAACGGGACCCAGGGCACGTTCACCCGATGGTTACTCTACGTTCAGCTGGGGTCCTCCAGCCTGTTGAGCGCTTCTCCGGGGTCGTCCTCTCGTCGGCGATTCCTCCACCGTCTGCTCCTCTTCGGTATCACCTATATTGTCTTCCGTCCATAGCGCTCTCGTCGACCCTCACTGGCGCCGCTCTATGGAGGAAGAGTATGCGTCCATACTTGCCAACCGGACGTGGGACCTTGTTCCTCGTCCCACTCATGGAAATATTGTCATGGGCAAGTGGGTCTTCACGCATAAGAGGAAGGCATATGGCTCCCTGGAGAGATATAAGGCTTGATGGGTACTTTGGGGCTTTACTCAGCGACCTAGAGTGGACTATGACGAGACCTTCAGTCCGGTGGTGAAGCCGACGACGGTTCGCATCGTTCTGTCGCTTGCTCTCTCACGTTCTTGGCCTGTCCACCAGCTGGATGTCAAGAACGCCTTCCGCCACAGTACTCTGACGGAGACAGTGTACTGCAGTCAGCCAACACAGTTTGTTCATTCAGCTCATCTAAACATGGTCTGTAAGATGAACAAATCCTTGTACGGTCTGAAGCAGGCACCCCGAGCCCGGTACAGCCGATTTGCCTCCTTCCTGGTCTCGTTGGGCTTCGTTGAGGCCAAGTCGGACACATCACTGTTTGTCTATCGACGGGAGGGTGACACTGCCTACCTTCTCTTGTACATCGATGACATTGTGTTGACAACGTCCAGTCCGACTCTCCTTCAGCATACTATCTCTGCTTTACAGCAGGAGTTCGCTATGAAGGACTTGGGCCAACTCCACCACTTCCTGGGTGTTGCGGTCGAGGACCGACCAGGTGGCCCGTTTCTCTTCACCAGCGGCAGTACTGTCTGGACATCCTCGAGCGAGCGGGCATGACTGAGTGTAAGTCATGCTCCACGCCGGTGGATACCCAGGCTAAGGTCTCTTCTGCCGACGGGACACCTGTCAGTGACCCGATCGCGAGTCTTGCAAGTGCGCTTCAGTACCTTACCTTCACCAGGTCAGACATCTCTTATGCGGTTCAGCAGGTGTGCCTTCACATGCAAGACCCGCGGGAGCCACACCTCACCGCTGTGAAGCGAATCCTCCGGTACCTGCGCAGCACTCTCGACTACGGCCTCCTTCGACGTGACTCGCCCTCGGAGTTGGTCGTCTTCACTGACGCTGATTGGGCGGGTTGCCCAGACACCCGTCGATCCACCTCTGGCTACGCCGTCTTCCTGGGGGCGAATCTCGTCTCCTGGTCCTCGAAACGAACGACGGCCTATGGTGTCACGCTCGAGTGCTGAGGCAGAGTACCGCGATGTGGCTAACAGCGTAGCTGAGGCTTCTTGGCTTTAACAGCTACTTCAGGAGCTCCACTCCCCCGTCGCTCGAAGCACGTTGGTCTACTGCGACAACGTCAACGCTGTCTACCTCTCCACCAACTCCATCCAGCATCAGCGCAAGAAGCATGTGGAAATTGATCTTCATTTTGTTCGTGAGCAGGTTGCTAGTGGCAAGGTTCAGGTTCTCCACATCCCGACAACGTCGCAGTTCGCTAACATCTTCACGAAGGGTCTCCCGTCATCGCTATTTTCAGAGTTTCGGTCCAGTCTCAACATCTGTTGTGGTTAGATGTTGAGACTGTGGGGGGTGTTAGACTGTATGTGTACCTTTAGGTGTTTTGGGCTAGGCCCATGTACAAGCCCACCCTAGGGTATATATATATGTACTCTCCCCCTTTGGGGTTAATTAATCAAGTCATTATTCCCTCTATCAAAATATACTCCATTAAACACTGAAACTGTGCTGTAAGCTGTAGCACATTACAAAGGGAGGGAAAGCAAACTATAAGCTAGTATGAAACTGTATAAGGTACTGCATTTGTTTGGATTTTATAGAAATTGGATCAACAAGATAAAAAAATACAATTCTCTAGTTTACAATCGGGTTTGGGAAGAAAGAATAATTCAATGTGATCATGTGATAGAACTATATTTCAGTAAAGTGAATAATAAGTCGGGGGGGGGGGGGGGGGGGGGGGGGGGGGGGGGGGGTTCAGTGATAACCAGGCAAGTCAATTGAATAACAATGCACGCATATAAGAAATGTAAGACAATAATTAGTGAGCAAATGATATGCAGTTAAATCTTTGTTTTGAAAGAATAGTGCCGTGACATCAGAGGTTATCCAATATAACTCATGAATGGTAACAAAGACAAATAAGAACATATATTTCCATCACCGCGATTAATAGAGTCCGAACCTGTCTGGTCGATACTCCAGTATGAGATTATAAAGTTGTACAAAGAAATCCTGAAGGTCTACATTCAAAGCCTCAAGGTTGCTCCTCCATACTTTAAATGCAACAATGCAGCATTGTAGACGTTCGGAGACAGATAGGGAATCAACATGGGGACTTTTATCCTGATGGTCACTATACCCAGAAAGTTTCTTGAGGCAAGCAATGAGTTCTCCCATGAAATCCAAATCAATTAAATGTGAGAATTTTCCTAGGCCCTCCAAGCATGGACCTAGCAGCGGGTGTGAGACACCCAGGGAGATATTATTGCCCTTGGACCTGTAATTTTGAGGATACAATGCCCATCAGATGGGTCACGGCTAAAATTAGGTTAAACATCATTGTATTAAAGCAACTTGGGTCAGGACAATAGAAGAGCTAGATCAATTAACAAGTACCATCCATATAAATTATTTGTTCTTATACAACTAAGGAATTCGCTTTAAAGAACATACCTTGAAACTGAAGTGCTCATAGTATGTTTCAGAATGCGAAAATATGTCTCAAAAAGAGCAGATAATGTTTCTTGCTGTATCTTTCTTCTCTCCTTGGGATCAAGTGTGAAGGAAACAGCTCTAAGATCTGCATCAACCTGAAAAGAATAATGGAAACTTTTATGTCAATTCACATAGTCCATATAAAAAATTGTCATGTCATATTTTAACTTTAAAGGTACCTCCTCTCGAGCTTTTGAGATTAGTTCTCGTCTGGTTTTCTTCTTATCACTCACGAGCAATTGCTTTGAAACATCTTTATTCTGCCAACGTTTATTCTTCTTTGGTTTTGCATTTTCCTCCTCGGTTTCATCTTTTCCAAGATCATTATCAAATCTTAAAGACAGAAAGACCTGACATAAAATTTGTGGTCACAGCACTAGGATAGGAATGGTTTCAAAACTCAGTTCTAATGCATCACAATCTATGACAGACCAGAAATAAGATAATTATCATATACCTCAATACTATCAGGATGGAGCTGGCAATCATTGAACTTCACATGATCTGCAATCAACCTTACTGCTTCAATAGTTGCCTCACCACGATGTTTTCCCTCATTTATAAATAGGGATCTTATTGTTTCACAACACATTTTCCTAAAAGGAACATTTTTAAAAGGTGGACAACTTTAATAGTCTGATTGACTAGAAACAACTCACAAGTTTAAATTTAGCTCATTTTCACATGAGCTACAACTTATTTTTTCTAAACATGGTTTTAAATGAGTAAGAATAAATATCTCAACAGTCATCAAGTATTGTTGGTACGACATATCAGCATAAATGACATATTTCCCATATTCATTTCAGTTTATTGAAAAAATGTAAATTATAAACACAATTTGAAACACTACATGAATCAAACTATTCTGCTCCCCAGATCCATGGTTCAATTCACTGATAACACGCAGTACAGTATACAAATTAGTTTTATTAAAAAACTGATCCATATCCATATATTTGAGTAGTTTTCTGAGGGGTTTGACATAAGGTAAAGAGACTAAGGAGTTATTTACCTTACTACATCATCAGAGGAGCTTAAATTTTTCACCACACTAGCTAATAAGCTTTCACGGAAGTTAAAATGTGGAGCAGTATCTAGTAAAGAACACATGCAACGAACAGCCACAGAATAAAAGTGGGGTTGTCTCTCCAGTGATACCAGTTTCTGAAGGTATGCCTGAAAGTGCACAGGACAAGAGAAACTAACTTCAGCAGTTAGAACTTCAGCAACTATAGAAGGTGAAGGGTCAGATGAAATGTTATAATCCAGGGTACAAAATCTGTGAATTCGGGATTAACTGTTGGAGGTCATATATTACAATGAGGTTGGTGGCATTATATAACCTGGTTATAATTACAATAGATATTGACTCCTCTTAGGAATCGAACTCAACTCCTATTAGTACTAGGACACCTAACTCTAATCTAACTAGGACTCTCAAATATCCTGTTGAGATCACCTAGCATTCTCCCCCGCATCTTGACTCTCCGAGGACTCTAACTCAAATCCTACTACCATAGTTCTTAAGGCGGTAAGGCGACGGATCCCTTTTTTACCTTTTAAGCGGTAAGGCGTAAGGCGAGGCGACACCTTAATATTGTATAAAAATAGGAAAATAAAAATAGGTATTAGCTGTAAAAAATAAAAATACAGCAAATTTCTGCCTATTGTTATATCTTTCTGTTTTTAATAGCCCACAGAAGACAACCAGCCCAGCTCATCAAGAAATCCTAGAAACCCTAATCAGCAGCCTTTTCCTACAGCCGCCGCACCCCCACCCCATCCTCCTCCCTACGACTTCCCTAATCGGCTCCGCACCCCCACCGTCCCGTCAGATGAGCGCCGCACTCCACGGCTCCGGCCGCCGCCGCCGCTCTCCCTCCTCAGATCTGCGCCGCCCTCCACGGCTCCGGTCGCCGCCGCCGCTCTCCCTCCTCAGATCGGTGTCGCCTTCCCCGTCTCCGGCTGCCGCCGCGTCTCCTGGGAGCGCTGCTGCCGCCGCCTCCCCCTGCTCCCGCCACGTCCCCGCCGCCGGATCCCCCTGCTCCCGCGCCGTAGGCTCCCCTGCTGCTGTCGCCTTACTCTCCAAGGCAACGCGACGGGACGCCTTATGCGGCCGAGCCACTCTACCGCTAAAGCGACGTCTTGACAACTATGCCTACTACTACTAGGACTCTTAATCAACTCCTATTAGGACTAGGACTCCTAACTCTAGTCTAACTAGGACTCTTAACTAATCTTCTGTTGAGATCATCTAACATTCTCCCCCTGATGTCAACATCTTATAGCCCGAACCACGCCCACAATCCACAACACTCAAGATTGTCCAACAATCTCCCGTGACCCTGATGTTTGTGCCTGTCTCATCCTTGGTGTGTCTTATTGTCGTCAAGTCCTTGTTGCATGGACTTGATATCATCGTCGCTCCCCCGTGTCATGAGCCTTCTTCCAAGCGAGCCTCACTGCATCTTCGAGTCACCGTAGGAGAAGGCTGTCGGCGCACGCTTCAGACCCTCCCGATACGAATCGCCGCCCCGCCTTTGATCAACCACTACCACGTACTCGTCGTTGTGTGTCCGCTCGTGCTCGTCAGCCTCATGCACAACCAGCTAGCTCCCTTGTGCCAAGCCTCCTCCAAGACAATGATGGGACTCGAACCCAAAATCTTCCCGCAACCACAATCGAACTCCAACCCATGGTTGGTTGTGCGCGTGATGGGATGCGAACAAAAAATCTCATGCGACCATGATGGAACTCGAATCCACGGTCAGTCACGTGCACGGAGTTGTACTTGGTGGCTTGGATGTCTCCTTAAGCACGTCCCACAAGGTGAGACCATAATGACGATCCTTTCTTGTCCACCTACACCAGCACCAAAATGGGCCCACCTTGACCCAACAAAGCATGTCCTCTTCTCATGTCCTCTCCTCAGAGGCCCAACCCAGTCTTGGCTCCTCGGATCAGCCGAGTCCAGCTCAGTCATCCTCTGGTTCATTTTACCCGCGGACGCCAGGCCCAACTAGCAGGGCCACCACGTCCTCTTCTCCTTTGTCCTCGCACCTTTACTGAGCTTGGCCCAGCTATTCTCTCCTCCGGTTCGGTCCACACACGCACACCCGACACCCACACCACTCACGCTGGCCAAGCCTCGCAGCAGCCCGTGGGTGTTGCTGTCGTAGGTTTTCCACTGCTCGACGATGCTACTGTAGTCTGCCCTTCCGACACGGCAGATTCCTCCTCAGAGGCCTTGTATGTGAGTCCGCGAATCCGCCAGCATCCAATCTGATTCGCGAGATCCGCCACGTCCAAGCTGCGGGCACCACTCCTATGATGCGCTACCACCTTTCGTCGAGTCTTCCACAGTCCATGCTTCGATCCGAGTTGCACCGCCCGATCAGAATCTGCTTCCGCTCATGACCTACGCGCTCGCCCCTGCTCGCGAGAGCGCCACCGCGCAATACGTCATGCCAACCCAGATCTCTCGTTTGCCATGGATCTCACCCCACCGAGCAACATATCAGGTGTGTTTTTCCTCGATCTGCACCGGTGTCTGCCGTCCTTGGTTTGTGTCGCCCCAATCCGCCTTGATATCAATGAAATTTGTGTTGCGTGCATCGGGCCCGCGTGACCCTCAATCTGGAGCCGCCGGGCTGGATCCTCCTGCTTCCTAGATTTCGATCGGGCCACCTCCTTCCCTTGTGCGAGCGCATCCGCCTCTAGAGGTACATCCCGATCCCTTGCCTCAAGCCACCCCAGGATAGGATCCGGAACCTAAGCTCTGATTCCAGATTGTTGTAATTCCGAGTACAAAATTTGGGAATTCAGGATTAACTGTAGGTGCATATTACAATGGGATTGGGGGTATTATATATCTTGGCTACAATATATATTGATTCGTCCTGGGACTCTTAACTTCTATTTGGACTCTTACTCAACTCCTATTTGGACTAGGACTTCTAACTCGAATCTAACTAGGACTCTCCCTAATCTCCTTTTGAGATCACCTAACACGAAATTAAAGCAAAACAAATGGGAGCACTGTTCATGGACAGTCCCTGAAGGATATGAAGGGATCCAGAACAAAACCTTGTAGCAGCGGATAAGTGTATATTCATAGTATCTCGTTTTCTTCACTTCCTTTGATACTTCCACTGCAAGCTCCTTCTCTGTCAGCTGCCTAATCCGATAACTGCAGTACATGCAAATTACAAACATAAGATAATTGATTTGTGTGGACTGTGGAATCTAATATAAGAATTCATTTAACTGCCAGATACCTTGGAATTATGTCTTTAAACACAGCAAGCAAGGACATCAGACCAAGTTTAACAACCTTTTGGTCTTTATCATTGCTTATGCTTAACATATCATTCAGAGATCTAATATTTGACTCAGGGTCTTCAAGCATAGCCATTCCTAATTCAGCTAGTTGACCCTTCTTTTTCTCGAACAACTCCTCAGCTGAAAGTTCTTCCTTCACTTCCTCCTATCATGCATAGTTAAATACACATGAACATTGACATAAGTAGAAAAAAAACTTTAATGAAGTGTACACCAGGCAAAGAAGACCACCCAAAAACTTTTGTTAGAATGATCTGATATTTTACAAAAATGTGTATATCTCTTCATGTTATTTAGATATAAAATATAATTTCTTAGGCTTAAAACTGTCCAAAATTATTCCAATGATCCAATCTAAAGCTTTTTATGCCGACAACAAGTAAACCTACCTATCTTCAGGGACATACCTAGGATACTCATCAAACATTCTACTGAATGTTGATGATGCAAACTGTAAGCACATATTTATAAAAAAAACATATTCGAGAAATTTTCATTTATTGTGACTACAATATATTTGGTACTCACAAGCAAAGAGCTTGGCACCTTAATTTCATATAAACAGGCTGCAAACATGAAAATGAGTACTTTTTTCAAAAATAAGCTTTTGCTGATGCAAAGAAGAGGAACTTTAGTAAGTACCAGCACTTCTGAATGCAGTTTTCCTTTTGGAACTTCAGTTTGAGATTGAACATTCTGAATTTTACTGTCACCCTTTTGATTTTTTGATTTTCCCTTATGTTCATCTTTTTTAACACCTGGCTTGGCAACTGCACTTTCTTCTTTAACTTTAGATTTAACACCAGTAGCAGTGCCTTCAGACCGTGCTTTCTTGGCTGCAAGTTGTGACATAAACGTTAAGTAAAATAATAATGTGAACATTACACAACTGAGTCACATGTTTAGATTTCAAGATGTCAACTGTTCACATATGTAGGAAACTTATTTTTCACTGGATAAAATTTGAGCACCATCTAAAGATCCAACATAACACTGATAATGAGCATCCTTCACATGAACACAAGTTCAGAAGTGCATATAACCCGTCTCAACTTTTTTTTAAAAAAAAAGGAAAAAGATGCATCCTACATCACAATATCCCTCCGTGTGATCAATGTATGATTTGCATGCAAACTTCAGCACCTGTACATTCAATTGCCAGTCCTGGTGCTCCAATTGCATGCTCCGTAAGTGCCAAAGTAGAAAGGTCTGGCTAGTCAGCTAGGATATATAAGTGAATTTGTATACTACCTATCCAGCAGGTAACCAAAATAAAAACATCTAAACATTAGATCAGGCGACGGCAAATGGGCAATTGTAATAATATTAAATACGCTTCACCATGCAGGAGGGCACTGGGATGCTTGTCAGAACACGGTAGTGATGACAGATAATGGGTTTATTTAGTTTCAGCAATGTTTGCAAGTGCAGATGCAAGGCCAGAGAAGGCCACAAACCAACTTCCAGTACGTACCTGATTTCCACAGGTGACTGGACTAAAATTCCTACTGTAAATCACATTACTAGCAGTGTTATCCTAAATGGTTTAGGGGGTAAACGGGTCTAAACGGCTGTTTAAACGGGTTTAAATGGTAAACAGATAGCTACTGCACAGTTTAGGGGGGTAAACGGGTCTGTAAACGGCTGACCTGTTTAAACGGGTCAACGGGTGTTTAAACGCTTTAAACAGGCTAAACGAAACGGGTTTGGCTCGGGTTTAAATGCCGATTCAGCCCGTTTAGATGAACATATATAATGAACCTAGGTTACAAATCGGATCTTACTCTTCCTCCACCCGTTAAGGAACCGCGGTCCTCTCCCAGCGTCCCCCAGATTGAGCACAAGCTCCCCCCACCCCCCCGATCGAGCTGCCGGAGAGCCGCCGTCCGCGCATCGCGCCGCTAGAGCGCCACCGTCCGCGCGCCGCGCCATCGTCTGCACGCCGCTGTTCTTGCTTCCGTGGAGCCGCCGAGTGCCGTTCGCCGCCACCAAGCTGATGTCCGCCAGGTCGGCCCCCGCCCCCCATTAGCATGTTGAGGCCGTCATCCTGTTCTAAAGTTGTTAGTTTCTCGATTCCCCTCAACCAGTTTTCTAGATCCAGATTACATGCTGTTAGCTAATGCATCTTGCTGGGTAGTTTCATGCTGAGGCTCAATATTTTGACCTTGATGGATTTTGACGGGTTCAGTTAAACACAATCACTACCTGTGCTGTTTTTTCTCTATCTTGGTAGATCTTAGCATTTCATGTCTATGATTTTTTGTTAGGGTATCTCAGCTAGCTATGCTATGCCCTATATTGTATCAAAGTAGTAGCAAGTGAACGTATGCTCTATAATGCATACACCAAGTCATTCAAAGTTATTTCCACATAGAAAAATGTTTTTTCATGCTTCAACAGTGTAGCTACAGTGCGTACCATTTAATCCGTTTAAACACCGTCTAAGCCATCTAAACAGTAAACAGACCTTCGCCGAATGTCTACCGTTTACCGTTTAGGATAACACTGATTACTAGAAGATCATACTTTCTAGCCAGAGGTGTCGCATAGTAAAGATAGCTTCACAGCCCAATGGGTCGATCTCAAGCTTGCACCATGGTTACTGTTGCAATTAGATGTTTCATTGTAGCGCGCACGCAGCATTATGTAACCCAAACATTGCATTATTACTTTATTAGCTAACTGACTGTCTGCAGAATCCCAAACTAGTTATGGTTTGGCCGTTTGGGTGAATACCAATGTTGTGTCTGCTAAAAGTTAACCAATGTGTCATGAGCGTTTACCGTTGTTATAGACGAGCTCCCCCTTCAACGTCTTGATGGGGAGTGCGTCAACAGGGTCCACCTCCATATCTTCATCCTCCTGTCGCCGCGGCTTCAACGCCTCAGCAGCCTTCCTCTTGCGCTCGCGCTCTTCGTATAGGCGCTCGACCTCGCCCTCGTCCTTTCCGGTCACCCTCCGGACGTAGCTGCAAGAACGAAACCGAGTTCCGGCTCAACTAACGGCAGTGCGAGCCAACAACCGCAGTTCAAGAAGGAATGCGTGGCGCAGCGCGAGCGGGGGAGGAACCTAGCGGCGTACCTGTCAATGCTCTTCTGGTCGAACTTTCGGAAGAGGTCGGCGCCGCGCTTGTCGGTGCTATAGAACTCGACGTCCTCGTCGGAGACCACGACCTCATCCTCGTGGATTTCCGGCAGCTCCGGCGGGAGGATGACCTTGTCCTTCCCCTTCTTGTTACCGCTCCTCTTACCCATCGCGCTCGCCGCCGCCGCTGGTCACGAATCGCGATTGGATGTGGGAAGGGGAGGCGGAGGGTTTATTAGGGTTTGGTGAAGGGAATGAGGGAAGACACCGAGGGACGCCGGCGCACGGCCGAGAGGAAGAAGACGCGCCGCGGGCTTCGGCCGCTCGTTTTCTTCTCACTTTCCCGAGGTTCTGGGCCTGGTGGTAACTGGGCCGAGTCAATTTTATAGCTCAAACGGTGTAATGAAAACGACATTTAAAAAAATTGTTAATTCAAAACTATTTTTAATAAATGGCATCCGAATTTTAAAAATACCAACGGGTCCTACAGTCCGACCGCCTTGGAGGGCGGTTTTATCTACTGTAGCGATGAACTGGCTCACACGAATTGGTTTATACTTCCACAGGTTGTTTCGTAAATTTTATTTCTCGCCAAGTTTGCAGCGAATTCCTAGCAATAAAACGTCCGCCCACCCGACGTTTTGTCGCTACAGTAATCCACGGTCCCTCATGTCTCTCAAATATTCTATAAAACAACACTTGAAATTCAGAACAGAAAAGAGAGGAGGTGGAAACAAGGGAAACTGCAGAGCTCTAGCGGTCCGAAGATCTGCTCGCCGTTAATTTTTTTATGCGCGGATTTTATTTAATATTTTAATGTATGTAGGTATATTTGGTAATATAAAAATTAGACTAGTTAGGTAATTTAGATCTCCAAATTAGATATGATGAATAAGTATATTAAGTTCCAACATAAAGTAAGGAAGTCAGCTAAGGCTATCTTCAACAGCCTCTTCAAATGGAAATCCATCTTCGCTTTAGCTCTTGATGGGAGCTCAAACCTCCTCTAACAGATACTCTAAACTGGATTGGCATTTTTTTCGACTCTCTGGCACCCTGAACATGGGTCAGGCTCGATGTTTCCCATCCCAACCGCCGGTTGTTTCTTCTTCATAGCGCCCTTTACAACCCCAGCCTTCGCCCTCCCTCGCCATGCTGAGCTCCTTCGCCTCTGCACTCGTCGCGTGTGTTGCCTCCCTCGCCCTCCCTCATAACGTGTGCACCGTCCCACATTCTCGCATCCGCCATCGTATTCTTCCGCAGTTTGAGCTATGGGCCATGCCAAGAGCCCGCCCAAGTAGGGCCCCAAAATCCGTATAAATATACAGGTTTATTTCGTAATTTGGTCCACTTGAACCTCATCGGCCTAAACAACGTACGTAGATCCAAAACAATAGAAGCAGGTAGCAACCCACTGTTTTTTTTAATTGATATGCATCAGAACTAATCGAAACACTTAGGGTCTATTTGGTTGACTGCATTGAACTGTATTGTACTGGATAGACTTGTCCAGTTTGGTGTTTGGTTCAAAATCAGCGTGAATGGAGCCGTCCCCTGTGAAGAATATTCCCGTAATATGTTGGATGAGACGATCCGGGGAAATCGGTCGGGCAGCCGCTGTCCACGTCGATGGATGAAAACATCCGTATGCTAGAGTTACCTCTATCCGGTATACTTCTTCCTTTGTTCCTCAGGCGGCGCTTCATCTCTGGAACCGAAGAAGGTCGCAGTCAACGGAGAGAGGCCGCCGGCGATGTTTGGAGCAGGTACCAAGCCCTCTCGTCGCCCACCCCCACCCCGCTGCCTCCCCCCCCCCCCCCCCCCCCGACTCGCGAGCGACGGCCTGCCGACGACGCCCGTTGCCCTCCCCCACCCCGCTCCCTCCGTCGCCCCCCCACCCCACCCCACCCCACCCCACCTCGACTTGCGGCTCCGGGTCTCTGGCTCGTGAGCAATGGCCCGCCGGCGACGCTTGGAGTAGCCACCCGAGCCCTCTCGTCGCCTCCCCCCGACTCGCGATCTCCACCGCTAGGTCTCCTCCCTCCCGAGAGCCATGGTCCGTTCACATCCGTTCGTGGTGCTTCACCGTGAGAGGATGAGTTGTGTTGATTATTTGCATAATCTGTAACTTATGTAGTATGATAACAAATGTTTTTGATGGTGTGATATAGGTGGCAACATCACTCCCTTCATCCAGAAGTTCACATCCTCCTTTTGTCAACACAAGATTATTTTCTACCAAGAGCTAGGTAATCTAAATTTTCTTCTCAGATTTGGGTGTACTGCAAATTGGATTGTTAATGTACTGTTTAGCATCTAGAAAAATGTGAAGTGTTTTGAGATATGAAATTTGACATTGTATAATTGTAGATGGATAAAAAGACAAAGATTTTGATATATGGGGCCACTGCAAATTTGTTACTTTCAATGATGGTCTTGATTATTCAGTGTAGAAATAGAAATAGACAATCACCTAAAGAAACAATTACATATGGGCCAATGAATGACAGGGATAGGATGAGATTGGAGTATCTAAATAATAAGATATAGAAAAATGATGTAACTTGTGTAAATATGCTTAGACTTACTAAAGCATCCTACTTTTGTTTTTGTGACCTTTTTAAGGCTCGTGGCTTGTTGCAAGACACAATACATATGTGTGTTGAGCAGCAAGTTGCTATATTTTTGAACACAGTGGGTCACAATCTTAGAAATAGATTAGTGGGAACCAATTATGATAGATCCGGTGAAACTGTAAGCCGTTATTTCAACATTTTGCTTTGTGCTATTGGTGAGCTTCAAAATGACCTTCTTAAACCACCTTTGATAACGAATCCAACTAAAATTGAAGGGAATCCAAGGTGGGATCCTTACTTTAAGGTGTGAGCTTCAGCCCTAACTGCTATTGTTCCTTGCACACATAAAATCTTATGTTTCTAATCCTCCATTGTTTTCTATAAAAGGATTGTATTGGGGCTATTGATGGGACACATGTACGAGCCTCTGTTTCTAAGGATATGGAGTCATCATTCCGTGGTAGGAAGGCTTATGCTACACAAAATGTAACGGTGGCTGTAGATTTTGATCTTCAGTTCACTTATGTCTTGGCTGGTTGGGAGGGAACAACACATGATGTTGTAGTTTTACGGGACGCTTTAGAACGTGTAAATAGTCTTTGTGTTCTCCAAGGTACTACATAAATTATCCAGCTCGATTTCTCCATAGCATTATGTAGCAATGTTACCCACATGTTACTTTTATGTTAGGTAAATTCTACCTAGTTGATCCTGGATATGGTGCCAAATTGGGTTTAGGTACCACTTGAATGAATGGGGGACCAATCCTGTGCAAAATGAGGAGTTGTTCAACCTTAGGCACTCAGCTCTGCGTGTAACGGTAGAGCGCGTTTGGATCACTGAAGAGGAGGTTCAAAATTCTTGATGATGCAACACCCTTTTTCCATTTACAACTCAAGTAGATATTGTGCTTGCTTGTTGCATAACTCACAATTGGGTTATACAAGATGGGGTGATGAACTGATCATACCAGAGGCTGAATGGATAGCCCGTTATAACCATGCTTCATCATGAGCTGGACAAGCAATTGAGCATGCTTTTATGGTTAATTTTAGACAAGATATTGCCAATCAAATGTGGGAATATCATTGTAATTTTATTTTCTTTTCCACAAACTATGTATTTATTTTTAAGGACAGCAAGACATGGTTTCTCTTTACAATGATACTTTGTATGATTATATTCATTTCTGAAAAAATAACTATGTGTTTTAATTTTATAAGGACATGGACAGTGAAGCAAATGTGAGTGGAAAGACTGAGGGTAGTGGCAAGTGTGAGTGGACACTAACCATGTCCACTTTTATGCTCACTTTCCTATCCAATGTGGTGGCCAATGGCACTAAAATATCATCTAGATTCAAAAAAGTTCATCTACATACTTGTGCTAGAGCGTTGAATGATCATTTCAAGTTGAATAGTACTGGGGATCAGATTGCTAACCACCTTAGAACCTGGAAAAGGAGATATGCAAAGATGGACCAGCTTAGAAAAGTGAGTGATGCGATTTAGGACGAAGATAATTTCATCATTTCTCTTGACCATCACTACTACAAAAAACATTTTCAGAGGCGCCTCAATTTTTCAAACACAGACGATCCGTAAAAAAAATGCGACTGTGATGACGAATGATACAATAACCGCTTGTGATCACCGAACATCACAGGCGGATTTTAAAAAACAATCGCCTGGGTAAATACATGGTTTTCTCATGCGGCTAGTAATTAAGAACCGTCAGTACTCTAACAAACTTCATAGACGGTTTTTAATTAACCATCGCTTGGATAAATACATGATTTTCGCGAACGATCATTGTTTAAGAACCGTATGTACTGATTCAAACATCACAAGCGATTATTATTGAAGAACCGTCTGGGCAAAGTCATTGTTTTCACAGGCTGCTTGTTAATTAAGAACCGTCTGTGATGCTGATAAGCTCCTGTCAAGCTAATCCCTATACAACAAGCTCTTGCAGATGCAAGTAACACTCGTGACTCATCATTTGGATTGTTGAAAGCCTCTATTGAAGCTTGACGATCCCTTGGAAGGATTTTCCCATCTATTTAAAGGATTTATTTCCCTCCTGTCCTTTTAAAAACCTAGGAAGATGCTCCTTTATCAGTTTTAATGCCTGAATATATTGACTAAAAATCAGTACCTTCTCTCATAGTGTTTCACACAAGCAAGAAAGCGAACAACTTCAATCACAAATCTTATTTTTACCCTTTCATAGGAATTGACTTTAATCTTTCAAGCATAGATTTATCAATAAGTGAAGCTTCCTTATCACACATGTTAATGGTAGCTATAAGCGAAGGGTGTGCTGAAGCTAACAAAATCTAAATTGAACTGAAGATAAAGAGATCCTGCATATGAGTGGTAATGTCCAGGTTAGACAGCGTGAAGCTATGATGACAACATTCAACAACATAAAAAGATTAAGGTTGCCATCACTTTTCATGTTGTTGAAGCATAATTTTGGCATCACTTTTCATGTTGTTGAAGGCTACCATCATAACTTCATGCTGTCTAACCAGGACATTGTCACTCATATGCAGCATCTTTTTGTCTTAAGTGCCGTTGAGATTTCGTTAGCTTCGGCACACCTCTCGCTTGTAACTGTCATTAACATGTCCGATAAGGAAACTTCACTTATTGATAAATTTATGATTGAAAGATTAAGGTCAAATTCCTATGAAAAGGGTAAAAACAAGATTTGTGATTGAAGTTGTTCGCTTCGTCGCTTGTGTGAAGCACTAAGAGAGATGGTACTGATTTTTAGTCAATATATTCAGCCATTAGAACTGATGAAGTATCATCTTTGTAAGTTTTTAAAATGGAGAGAAGAAAAAATAAATCCTTCAGGGCTTGTTTGGGTGTACTCAATCTAATTGGATTGGAGTGGATTGGGGTGGAAAATGAACTAATTTTCTCCTCAATCCATCTCAATCCACTTATATTGAAGTGGATCCACTTCTATCCAAACAAGCCCTCAAATGGATGGGAAGTATCATCAGACTTCAGTTGATGCTTTTAACAATCTAAATGATGAGTCTCGGGTGTTACTTGCATCTACAAGAGCTTGTTGTGAAGGGATTAGCTTGATAGGAGCTTCAAGAGTTGTGCTTCTAGATGTTGTTTGGAACCAAGCTGTTGGAAGGCAAGCCTGATCATCATAGGTCAAAAGAAATTTATATACACATACAATTTGATAATCTATGGAATAGGTGAAGGTGATAAATATGATAGTCAACAAGCCAAAAATGATCACTTGTCCAAATTAGTTAGTCTTCTCTACAGAAGATGAATTTAATAATATTCGAAACATGCTATCTAAAGCTGAAATGGAGCATTATTCTAAGTTGATTTCAGATGATACAAATATGTATAATATATATCATACATTTTTTCTAGCATTGACATCTTCTCGCATATAAGATTTCAAATCCTTTTAAATGCTTCTCTCTATGCACTTGATGTTTTCTGGTTTGATAAAAGGGTACGTCTCTTCATACTGATTATATTCCTCTTCATTATCTCCCACATTCTCAACCCCAACAATATTTTGCTTTCCAGAAACAACTACGTGCATCTTCTCAGTTTCTGAATCTTGTACATAAACAACTTGTGCATCACGATCGACGAGAACCCACGGGTCATCTTTATAACCCACTTCGTTCAAGTCTACAGTGTCAATCTGTAGTTGTCCACTTTCACACCATCAGGATGTTTGACCCATTGGCACTTAAATACGGGCATTACCATTCCTTCGTCATAATCGAGTTCTCATATTTCCTCTATGAACCTAAAGTATGTGGTCTTCTGCCCTTGTGAATCATAAGCCTCTATACGAATACCACTATTTTGTGCAACACTCTTACTGTCTTTTTCTTTAGTGTAAAATGTGTAACCATTGATATCATATACTTACCATGATGTCACCAAAGCAGATGGGACAGAAGCTAACTTCTTCATTGTTGCCTCTTCTATAGAGTCTCTGTATGGTATATTTTTGTCCATTAACCATTGGTTGAAACATCTTATGTGCTCTTTCATGATCCAGTCCTCTGTGCGGTCTTGTTTTTTTTTGTGAAGCTCAATTTGGTGTTCCTTGATGTACGACTCAGCTTGCGAGTTGTTGTAGTACACCAAAATGTGCACGGTGTACATTCTTATAATCTTGAACGGTAAAAGTTTTCTTACCCACTTTGCCTCTCCCACGTAGTCTACTCTCATGTACTAGTATAGGCACACCTATCGGTTTTCCATCTTTGATGTAATCAGCGCAACTCTCAATCACTTCTTCAGTGGTGTATCCTTCCATAATTGAACCCTCTGGGTGAGCACCGTTCCGCACATACCTTTTAATACTCCTAAATATCTCAAAACGGAAACATATGATGTAGATATAGTGGTCCCAATGCTTTTATCTGATCAACAAGATGTATGATTAGATGTACTTGCATATCAAAAAATGATGGTGGGAAACACATATCAAGCTTGCATATAGTCTTGACAATGTACGTTTTCAAATAGTCTAAACCTTCACGTGTTATCACCTTTTGTGATACTGCATTGAAGAAGTAACACAAACGTGTGATGACAACTTTTATATCCTTAGGTTTGATGACTCTTATTGCAATGGCAAAGAACACTGTCATCATTATGTGAGAGTAGTGAGAATTATAGCTGATTAAAGACAAGTCTTTCATCGAGACTAGTTTGCATATATTGGATGAGAAACTCGTAGACATTTTGATCCCACACAAGCATTCACAAATTTCTTTTTTCTCTTCTAGTGTCAAGTTGTAGCTGGCTGGTGGAAGGTAATGTTTTCCATTCGCCTTTTCTACTGGGCGAAGCTCTGGTCTCATATCAAGATTTACTAGGTCAATACGTGAATTTAATTTGTCCTTTGTTTTCCTCGCCATGTCCAGCAAGGTCCCAATGATGCTGTCAAATACATTCTTTGTAACGTACATCAAATCAATACTATGGCAAAATTCCAGATTCTTCCAATACAGAAGATACTTGAAAAAAATTGATTGTTTTTTGAAAGCCATGTCGTATCACCCGAAGATGTACTTTTCTTTCTCTTTGTTCCTTTACATTTTTTGCCCTTACCGAAAGCAATATGAATGTTCTTGACCATTTCGAACATGAGTTTTTCACTGTAAGGTTTTGGTGCAGTATCTTTTTCGATCTTGTTATCAAATTGTTCGTTCATCTTCCTATACTTGTGTGTATCTGTCAAGAACCATTGGTGTCTCATGTACACCGTCTTTCTGGATGAAGTGAGGTATAGAAATCCAGTTCTATCCACACACCTTACACAACTTTTCTTCTCTTTCATTTGTCCCAATAATGTAAACAGTCCGGGATAATCATGCACGGTAACGAATATCATTGCTCTTAGCGTGAAATGCTCCCGATTGTACTCATCCCATGTATGTACCCCTTCATTCCACAATTTTGCCATATCTTCCATTAATGGTTCCAAGAACACATCAATTTCAATGTCGGGTGGTTTCAGGCCTTGGATAACAACAGATAAAAAGATATATTTCCTTTTGTGACACAACCACGTCGGTAGGTTGTACATCGTTAAGACTACGTGCCATGTGTTGTGTATGTTTTTTTTTCACCAAACTGATTCATTCCGTCTGTACCCAAGGCAAACCTTACATTTCCGATTTCCTTTGCAAATTCTAGATACTGAATATCAAAAAATTTCCATTGTGTTGCATCACCAGGGTGTCAAATATGTTTTTAATTCTTCTCGCGCTGCTCGGAATGCCAATGCATAAGTTCAGCCTCCCTAGGGTTTGGGAACAAACGCTTCAAGCGATCAATTACTGGAAGGTACCACATCACCAAGGCAAAAAAATTTCTCTTATGCTTCCCGTCTGCATCGTCAGAAGTATCGTCATCGTCACCTTCAAAGCCAATAATAAACTTATTCTTCCGAGACTTTTTCATGTTGGTAACATACTGATGATTGTAGTCCTTCTTGTATGTACTGACACCACAGGTAGGGCATCTAGTTGCGAGCTCATGCTCTTTGCGATTAAAAATACAATGGTTCACACAAATGTGTATTGTTGTCACACCTAGTGCCATCGGGCAAAGAAGTTTCTTCGCTTTATAAGTGCTTCTGGGCAGTTTATTTGGATTTGGAAGAATTTCTGCCAAAAGATTCAAAAGATCAAAGAAACTACAATCGGATCATCCGTGTGTGGCTTTCAACTTTAGTAGTTTTAAGACTGCACGCAATGTAGTAAACTATTTATCATAATTGTTTGATTCATCATATAAAAGCTTTGTCGCCACATTCTGCAATGTCTCCACTTTACTTAAACCTTTACTTGCTCCCATAGAAGTCAATACATATGGTTCAATGTGACACAACATATTCTCACAATCGAACTCATCATCATCATCACCATCTTGATTGTCACTACCATCATTGATATGAACATTATCGTCATCTGAACCTCTCTCATCATCTTTATCCACTTCATGTGTATTTGATTCACCATGCTTTGTCCATATTATGTAGTTTTTTTTAAACCTCTTTTTACCAAATGTGATTGGATTACTATTGTATCTATCCAAGCAATCTTATTGACACAGTCGATACATGGACATCATATGCCATATATCTTTTGCAACTCAGCATGTCTCTTGGATGCTTCAATAAAATTTGTAACTTTATGAATGTACATAGAATCAGGTCTTGGCATGTTATACATCCACGCTCGACGATCCATGCTTCAATAACATAATTTTTATAAGATTTACAAAATTTGGCCATAAATATTCCCTAAATGTTTTCTTTAAAATGAATTTATAGAGACATAACCAATATGTATCATATGAGTGAATACTGGTATCATGTAGAATTGTTCATAAGGGTTCCAAGAAAATTTGTTTCATAATTTTTTCAGCTTCCTAGTGACCATAATGGAGTTTTGAAGTTAGGCTTATTCATTAAAATATTTCATCGAACACGTGATGTGTTTGTATTCATCTTCAACCTTTAATCCTTCAAATCTACCTCTTTTTATACAAAATTCATGGGTGAGCTAAAGGGGGGACTCAACTACATCTTTCAACCTTTAATCCTTCAATTCTACTACAAATCTCAAGTGGAGGGGGGGCCTGGAGGCATGCAAACTCAACAAAATGAAACTGAAAACAGGACAACAAATTGAAAACATGACAGTGAAGAAGAAGTCTCTTCTAACATTTTCTTTGTTCGAAGCTTGATCAACTGATGAATACAGGACCGGCCCGCGCACAGTGGAAAATTTTGATAGCCTGGCAGCATCGATGGAAAATTTCCTGGGTTAGGTTTTCTGTGTTGCCCGAGGGGCGCTTTATATAGGCGTTCGTTTTCACAGACGATTTTTAACGAAAAAACTGCCTGTGATAAAATTAATTAAGTTCAAGTGTTTTTTTTTCAGGCAGTTTTTAACTACTGCACAGGGGTTGTTTCTAAACAACCGCCTGCGATAATAGTCCAAGCCTGTTCTTCAGTTTTCTTTTTCCTTGCTTCTTTTTTATTTAGTTCCAATATAAATACTCAAACATGTATAGATTCTACAAATTGAGTCCAAATTTGATGATTATTTCTTCTATATTTTTCAAAAATTAATATCTACTATCTGGACCGAATATTTTAAAACTTGTATAACTAACATTGTAATATTTTGGTAAATATCAAATTAATTTATACTCACATATTATTCACATTTCTGTATCTCCTTAAAAAAGGATCATTCGCTAAAATTGGTTCGTATGAACATATTTGTCTTATTTATACATGTATGAATTTTGTTAATTTTTTTAAAGCATTCCAACACGTCAAAATTCAAATTATCCATCATTCTAATCAAATGCTCATATACATATGAGAGATTCATCAATTTTTGAACGCACATTGATTCAAAAAAAATTAAAAATCTGAAAAAAATCATAAAGGTTGGTAGGATGACTAAAAAGTTTCATTGAAAAACTAAATGAAAAAATATTACATTTATCAAGATAGAAAAATGACAACTAGCCAATGTTATATGTTTTTTATGTTCGGACCAATTTCAAAGTCTTTCTGAAGTGAAATTAATGGAAACCTTTAATACTAAAGCATATTACACGAAAGTGGAATTTGGTCTTTTAAAAGGCCCCCCATTTTAAACAAGAATAATAATAATGCCTAGACTCAGTAATTTTTTCCAGTCGGTTTTTAACTGTTGCACAGACAGTTGTTCCTAATAACCGCCTGCGATAATTGCCCGAGCCTGTTCTTCAGTTTACTTTTCTCTTGCTTTTTTATTTAGATTCCAATATAAATACTCAAACATGTATAAATTCTGCAAATTGAGTCCAAATTCGATAATTCTTTCTTCTACATTTTTCAAAAATTAATATCTAACACCTGTAACAAATATTTTTAAACTTGTATAGCTAACATTATAATATTTTGGTAAATATCAAATTAATTTATATTCACATATTATTCACATTCCTGTATCTCCTAAAAAAGGATCCTTCACTGAAATTTCTTTGTATGAACATATTTGTTTTATTTATACATGTATGAATTTTGTTAATTTTTTAAGCATTCCAACATGTCAAAATTCAAATTATCCATCATTCTAATCAAATGCTCACATACATATGAGACATTCATCAAATTTTGAACACACATTGATTCAAAAAAATTTAAAAAATCTGAAAAAATTCATAGAGGTTGGTATGATGACTACAAAGTTCCATTGAAAAACTAAATGAAAAATTCATTATATTCATCAAGATAGAAAAATGACAAATAGTCAGTGTTATTTGTTTTTTATGTTCTGACCAATTTCAAAAGTTTTACAAAGTGAAATTTAATGGTAACCTTTAATACTCAAGCATATTACAAGAAAGTTTAATTTGGACTTTTAAAAGGTTCCCCATTTTAATCAAGAATATTAATTAAGACTACATAAAGATCGTTTCAAGCGGTTTGTTATGAATAACCGCCTGAGAGAAGTCTTTATCTCAGGCGGGTATTACTTACCAACCGCCTGAGATAAATACATCTTCTCAAGCGGGTGGTAATTAATAACCGTCTGAGAAGATAGGGGTCTATATATAGCGCTCAACTTTGTTGGAAAAACCTAACCCGGGCGAAATCACTTAGACGTCGTCAAACTACCACATTGTTTGCCGCCAAGTCTTCAATGCCCTCACCGCCTAGCTTTAGCGCCCTCGCCGTCGAGCTTCGCTGTCGTCGCGGAGCTTCGACCTCGCCGCCATGCTTCGCCCTCGTCGCTTCCTTCCCTTCCGTCCAGGTACGCCGAGATTTGCCCTTGCCCGCCGCCATGCCCGCACTCGCTGTCGCCCTCTCTCCCTGCTCCACGCCAAGTAAGCTCATATCCCTCTCACCCCCTCCACAGAGGCCTCCACCCGACCTCACTCGAGCCCCCCCTCTTACCCAGCCTCACCCGAGGCCCCTCCATGGATGCCGGCCGAGCATAAATTGTGGATTGTATTTGTTATTGTTTATTTGCTGATTTAATCAATGCGAATTGTGAATTGTGCATTGTTATTATTTAATTGTTGATATAATTGTTCTTGTCGGCCTTTGATACAAGCAATATGCATGTCTAGCTAATGCCTTGGTCAGTCGCCTCAAACCCTAGAATGGAACTTGGTGAGTCACCTTTGTCAGCCGCCTTAAACCCTATAATGCCTTATCAAACCTTAGAATGCTTCCATCTTTTTCTTTCATGCAACGCTTCATGTAGAGTTAATATGCCATTCATTATATTTCTATTGGGTATCTGTAGATTGAACCTTGTGAATATGCCATTCATGCAACCATAGAATGCATATTAAACCTTGTGAATTATTTTATCTACCACTTTCTCCATTCTCAGTGTTAATATCTTTGTAAACCATTTAAAAATACAGTTTAGGAGGCATATTGGTCTGTATATATTTCAACCTTTTGATATCCAGTTTCCCTTCATAAAAATCATGACCTGCTTGATTATAACCCCAACCATTTAAGAATTTTTTATTTTTTCTTAATCTGAACATGAATATACTCAAAGCCTCTCTATCTCTGGTTGGCTCAGACCAGATCCCTTCCACCTTTTTGAGAAATTCAGGATTTTGAGAGCATTTATTTTTGTAGCTTTCATTGAAGTGAGACATATTTTTTCTTATTACTTCTAGCATGGAAATCCCTAAAAAGACTGTTGATGATAGTAACAATGAAGAAGACAATATGGAGTTTAATGACTCCAACAGTTCAGGCTCCTTTCATAGTCCATCAGATCCTTTTCCAAATATAAAAATTAAAAAGACTTCAGGTGATCTCGACCCGAATATGATCCTGCCGACGAGGTACGGATCACGAATCTTAACTTCAGCAGTTCAAGTTAATGTTGGTTGGTTGTCAAGTATACGAAGTCTTATAATTCTTTTCTACCTAGATTAATCGCGAAGACAATGAGGTGACTTCGGCTCCCAAAACCGCAGAAGGTTCTCCAATGGATGAATCCTCAAGTTCACTCAAGCGAAAATGAGGGCAACGAGGTCCCAATAAGGGTCCACTGAACCGCATCATGTACATAACAAGGGTCGGTTTAGGTGGGCTCCCCCAAGAACCACTGGATTCAGTTATAAAGTACCGAAATGCATGCGATTTTCTTATTAGAGAGCTCGTGCCGATCACAACCGAGAATTGGAGAAAATTACCTGAGGAGAACAAGAATGAGTTGTGGGAGAGGATAAAGAAACAATTCAAGTGTTCGAAAGGCACAAAAGAAGCTGTAAAGAAAGCAACATTGATCTCTTGAGGCAAGAAGTTTTGTGGCTAGAAGAGTGAAATGAATGCTTATGTTAAGGCTGATAAGGTCCCTAGTCGGAGGAAGATGGGAAAAATCACACAAGCTCAGTGGCAATAATTTGTTCGTCAAAAGATCACACCTGATGCTAAAGCCCTAAGTGCAACTAGGTCAGAGCTTGCCATAAAGAACAAATACCATCATCGCTTGGGGTCTGTTGGATATGTCCCCAAAGTCCAGAAATGGAATAAGTTATTAGAAGAAATTACCACTAAGGGCAATCCTCACCCGTTAGAAAGCTGCGATGAGAGAACTCAGCAGTGGGTCTTTGCTCGGTCAGGTTTGACAAGCGAGGGCAAACTTGAAAAGCCTGACTCTGTGAACAAAGTAGAGCAAAAAATGAAAGAAGTAATTGAAAAGCAACAAAAGGGTCTCTTCAAGACGAAGAGGGAGAATGACCAACTTACCGCTATCTATGGAAACTCTGAACACAGTGGACGAGTTCGAGCAATCTCTTCTCAGATGTCTTGGCTAGATGGATTCCTGAAAGATAAAGTGACATATAGTAGACGTGAGAAGTTCAAGAAATCACTTGATGAAATGATTGCTCAAAAGGTCAAGGAAAATGTGCAAGAAATAATGGAACATCTTAGACAATCGAGGCAATTTGTTGCACCGAGTACAATGATGGTTCCCATGCCAAAGGAGCATTTGATATCTCCAACTGCGTACCCTAGCAGCGTACTTTATGTGCCAGGCTCAGGGTCAAGCCATAAGTTTGATGTCGATGATATTGTTAAGGATAGACCTTGTCGTCCTCTTGTCCCGATTGGCAGAGCAGGGAATAAAACCAAACAGATTGCCACTGCTATAGCAAAGCCTGATCGTAACTTCAACGGTAATTCACTTATGTTGTATTATGTTGTGGTGCATGTTCTTCAGATCATTGATAATGATTATGAAGATTATGAAATAGACCACATCACACATGAGGGAGTCACGACTCTGGGGCAGTCTGCCAACTAAATAATCATTTGACACCGACGCGATATCGTGTTGGACGATGAGCCAATTTCTAGCCTTGTCGCATATGAAAATACTGCAACTCCGTCTTCTAAGGCGAAAGTCCAAGAAGGTCCACTCCCAGTCCAGGAAGATCAACTCTCGCTATGTCTCAGCAAGGACGATAGTAACCTTGCTAGTAAAGATAACCAAGAGCAACCAAATGAACAACAGCTTCAAGCAGTACCAGAGCAAGCTATTGTTAGTAAAGAGCAACTAGTTGAGCAATAGCTTGAAGTAGTACTAGATCAAGCTGCTGGTAGTAAAGAGCAATCAGTTGAACAACAGGTTCAACAACAAGTCAGTGTCTAACTTCTGACGCCTACTCCTCGGTTATCAGTGCCTATGAAAGTTAGCTCATACGAAAATAAGAAACCTTCTAAAAAAGTGTCAAAATATTTGGAAAATAGGAAGGAAAATATTAGAAAATCGAGTGCATCTCGTTCTTCACATGAGCCAACATTAGAAGATATTGAGGAGTGAGAAGAAGATGGTGTCATGTATAATCAGTGGACGACTTTAGTTAAACCAGGAGTTCCAATATAAAAGCTTGAGAATGTTCCTCCTAAATATGAGAATGGGAAGCCGTTCATGACATCGGTACAACTTAGCAAACAACATGTCCCGCTCAAAAGAATGTACATCGCCGCCAGCATAAAATATGAACTTTCTTACATCACATTTCGTGTGCCAAAAGATGCATTCTGGAGAACTGGAGCAGATAAACGAGCCCTTTTCTTTGAAGATCTACATAGCCTTTTCCATCGAGGCATGCTCGAAATCAACCTGCTACTCATCTGGTGCTTGTAAGTGCCTCTAATATTTTGTATTTGCTTTTCTTACTACACGCATACACATATCATGAGATTATAGCAATTCTGGACTTCTTCAGTAGGATGCAATACATGGATAATCAAAAGATGAAATGCAAGACAGGTATCCTTGACCCTACACAGATTGCAAAGACGCTATTCAACGTTAAGGTGGATCGAGACTCAGAACATTAAAAGCACATGAAAAAAAGAATTTGATAAATCAATCGCAAAACAAAAGAAGGATAAAAGGACAGAAGTTGCAGCTTACATAGGTCATGCCATGTTTAACTTTGTCAGAGATGGCAAGGACCCCGTAAAGGCTCCGTACCACTTAGAGTAAGTTCGACACATGACATTAAAATAGAAATTATTGCTAATTGTTAACTTAACACGTGTATTTGTACGTGTGCAGTAAACACTACATAATGATCTTCATCAAGCCAACGCAGAGTTTGGCAACAGTCTTGGACTCAACCGATTACCCACCTTATCGTTACAAAGGTTCTTTTCCATTTTGAAATTGTGCGTTTATTTGATACATTTAATTTACACACATTTAGAATGTGTTTATAAGTTTTATATGCCATTTCTTGTATTACAACTGTCAAAGTGTAGCTATGACACTTCCCCCGATACTACCAAATGTAGCCCGCAGAGGTTCTTGTTTCGGTTGGGGAGTTTAAAGATTGGGAACGAGATGGTGACACAGGAGATTTACGTGGTTCGGGCCGCCTGAGCGTAACACCCTACTCCACGGGATTTGGGTTGTCGTATTGTGTGAGTCTGTTGCGCTAGTATGCTGGTCAGCTTGGATCCCATGTATGTGCTCGTGCGGCGCAACCCTTTTATAGTTCTAAGGGCTGACTGTTACATCATTCACCTGGCCCGACATGTGGCCCTGGTGTATTAAATTGTCTAATACACTATCTACGGGTATTAAGCATGGTTAATAATGTAATAATGTGCCTTAATGGTTGCATTACCCCTATTAACAGTGCTCTGATCGTGTGTCGTTAATACAACATTAACGACACATAATCAAATCTTGTAACAACCACTTTGATTGTCACTTGAATGAACGTGCTGAAGGAGATCTGTCAGTGTATACGTTGATGAAGGTCCGAAGGCTCCACATGTGGTAGCTCTAGAGCTTTCCCTTGCGGGAGGGTAGGTCTGGGGCTGTTGTACACGTGTCGGCACCGGAGCTCCTCTCTACTGGGGGTTAGGTCCGGGTTCGTTGTACACGTGTTATCACTGAAGCTTTCCTTCGTTGGGATCTTAGTTCCAGTTTTACTTTACACGTGTTTACCAGGAGCTACCCATATGAGGGGAGCGGGTCCGGTGCAATGTGACATGTGGGACGTGAGAAGACCTTCAATTCTGACAGGTAGAACCCCCATGTACTCTTCGTGGTACTGAGGGGTACCCGGTACGTAGGGTACCGACAGTGGCCCCCGGGCCCACCTCTGGGAGAAACCCTTTGGGTTAAGTTATTCTACCAGAGGTGGGGCCATTCTCAATTCCCGCGCTTCGATTTCAAAAGTCTTCTAATGCGCCGTTAGAGTGATGGTCCGGGAGTGAACCTTCGACGCGTGGCTTGTCATGAATGCGACAGATAAGATCTTTGAGTGCGGATCTCACACAATTGAAGGCCGCTGGTTCCCAATACAAAAACCGTATCGGTTCCGCGCGCCATGCCAGAGCGTCGACTTTGGGTTTCCCGCCGCTCATCATGACGACGGTTCGCCGAGGGTAAGATCCTCGATCTCTTCGTCGGGGTGACCCCGGAACCATTCATCATTGACGGGGTAGAATTTTTGAGAAGTAATTTCACTCTTGTCGTGGTTTCCATCCAAGCGTCGCGTAGGCTTACTTAAGAGGGAAAGTGCGCATGGTTTGAGGACTCTTTACGTCTTCGATCAAATTTGCGCTCAGAGCCTCCCAAACTCCGCCTAACTTCCCTTCCTTTGCTCTGCTTTGCCGCAATGGAGTTGGGTCTTCCCAAGAGCCGCCTCAAGAGTGACGATGATCTGAAGAAGGCCCGGACCTATATGGGGTGGTCCAGCGACTCCTTCAACCACTTGATTCGCGTCGGCGAACTCCCATTCAAGAAGGAGCGCAATGGCGACATGGTGTACTTCTCGGCGTACGCCATGGTGGGATTGATCCCACCTTTTTCTACCTTTCTTTTGATGCTGCTAGACTTTTACGGTCTGCAGCTGTATCACCTTGGCCCCCATTCTCTTCTTCTCATGGTGACGTTCGTCCACTTTTGCGAGATGTGGGTGGGTATTCCCCCCTGCGTTGAGCTGTTCCGCACCTTCTTCACCATCCACACCACCGGCAAGGGGACTGGACTTCTTGGCTTCTACTATTTCGTGAAGCGCAAAAACTACCCCTTCAAATACTTGAAGTCATTTCCTTCTGGCAAATGGGATGATTGGAAGAAGGACTGGGTCGTCATTGCAGTGGAGGAGCATGAGAGGTTGGAGCTGCCCGAAGGACTCCCCAACGTTGACACCAACGCCTGGAGTGTAGTTCTGGTGCTCTTTGATGCCTTCAACCCCGTCTTGAACAGGATCTGCAAATGCGTGGAGGGTGGAGTGACTCCTCAAATGGTCTTCTGCAACTTCCTGGTCAACAGATGGGCTCCGCTAAGGAAGAGGGAGAAGCTCGCGTGGGCCCTCAATAGCGTGATGGATGACGACCAGATTGAAACCGGTTTGAAATCCAATTAGGATCATGAAGCTCTGAAGTTGCACCTCAAGAAGTTCCAGCATGGGATAAGCATCGACGGCGATGACTTGGTTCCGCCGGCGGCTTTCCTCCCCCTGAACATGGAGGTGCAGTTCAGTGGGGAGCTCCGAAGGAAGATGCTGGCGCTTGACAACCTTGGTGAAGTTGAAAGGCCTTCGACCTCCAGGGTAGTGATCATCGGAGCTTCCGAGGGAGGGCCTACCTTCGCCCCGGGACAGAGGGTTGAAGAGACCGGCAAGGGCAAGGGCAAAGAGCCAGCTGATCCCTCCAGCCGGAAGAGGAAGTTGAAACACGCTGACGGGAGGTCCATCAGACCTGCTCCTTCTACCACGGCTTCTTCTCCGTAGTGGGGGAGGTCTTCTGCAGCTACCCCTGCTCCGGCGCAAGGGTCTTCAAGAGGTGTCAGCCCCGAGCAGTCAACCCGAGCCTCAATGCCGGCTAAAAGCTCTAGGCCTGAGAGTTCTTCCCGGCCAAGAGAAGCTCCGACTGAGAGGACTCTGGCTGCTGCAAGTGGCCCTCAGCTGAGGTCCGAAGCCGTTGTCTCACCAGACTTGGTGGGTTCTGGCTCCAGGCCTCAAAAGAAGAGGTTCTGAGGCGATTGGGGTGGTAGCATCCCTATGTAAGCTTTGATTGCTCAGCTTAAAATGCTAGTCTTGTTTTTGATGTGTCTTTAATCTTCTCTTCCCTTTATTTTTAGGGTGTCAAAGAAGGGGTCAGGAACTTCGGTGCCTGTCGCAGTGATCGGGGCTGCACATGCCGAAGCTCTGGCTTCAAGCGATGAGCCTCCTCCTCAAGTGGTGGCAAAAGTCGCGATAGCTCCGGCGCCAGCTGTCGTGGACTTGGATTCGGAGTCCTCGCCCAAAGCTCATGTGGTAGCGCCAAACCACAGGGGATAAGTTGAAGATGTACCCCTAGCGATGGTGGCGAAGGCTGATGCTCTGGCACCAGCAATGCCAGAAGCTCCGATCGTTGAGCTAGAAGTCACCGAAGCCTTGGCCGCTGAGCCAGAGGTAATTGAAGCCCCGACCATTGAGACAGAAATCACTGAAGCTCCGACCCTTGTGCCAGAAGCAGTTGAAGGTCTGACAGTTGAGCCGGAGATGCATGAAGCTCCGGTCGTTGAATCGAAAGAAGTTGACGTGCTGGCGTCAGAGCCAGCGGCGACAGAGGCCCCAGATGAAGCCCCTGCTATTGCCCCGGAGGTAGCTAAACCAAAGCCGAAGCTACCTGAAGAGGTGGCGACGGGTCCTCCACCTTCGGAGCCAGCGACCGAAAACCTTGAAGCAACGCCTTCAACTTCTTCTCTGGAGGTGGGAGTTCCCCCAGTGGGTTCTTCCTCTGCTACTACAGAAGGGCTTCTGGAGAGCGACCCCAGTGCTACAGAAGCTCAAGGGTCCTCTCTTGTAGATTGGGACCCTATTTTTGTAATGGAGAACCCTCTGGAACCTGCAGAGATGGTCCCAGCAGGTCCAGAGCCTATCCCTCTGGCGTTGTCCATAGACAATGCCCGCTCCAGTCTCCGACAAGTCCAACTCGCCTTTGATCATGAGAGCAAAGATGTCGGTACCCTGCGTACCAGATACCCCTTGGAACTGCGAAGAGTGCAAAGGAACTCCACCTATCTGAGTTGAAGACCTCCGAAGGCCCCACATGTCATACAGAACCGAAACTGCCTCCCTTCTATGGTTAGTCCCAGTGCCGCCATGTGTATCATAAAACTGGAGCTACATTCCATACATGGGAAAGCTCTGGACTAGATACCTGTGTGGCACCCCCGGACCTAACCCCCGACAGAGGGAAGCTCCGGTACCGACACGTGTACAACAGCACCGGACCTACTTGTCCAAGACAATAAGCTCCAGAGCTGCCACACGTCCAACCGTCGGATCTTCAACCTCAACAGGTAGATTGGTGGACCTCCAACGGCTCAAACCTTCAAGGAACATTAAAGACTCCAAGACCCGATTACGTGTCATTAATGCTATCTTAATGACACATGATCGGAGGACCCTTAATACCAGTAACGCTGCTATCAAGGCATGTTACCACGCTGTTAAGGGGAATTAAGTACATTAATTGTGTATTAAGCATCAGTAACCGCCAAGGCCACATGTCGGGCCAGGCTGATGATGTAACGATCGGTCCTTGTACTATAAAAGGACTGACCGAGCAATACACAGCGACACTCTCTGATCCCTCACATGCACTGGACTCTTCCTTAGACTCTGGCCTTTCACACACAAGTGCTCAAACGCTCAATACAACAACAACACACACCCGTGGAGTAGGGTATTACGCTCAGGTGGCCTGAACCATGTAAATACTTGTGTCAAGTCACCATCTTGCTCTGAATCTCCGCGCCCTAACCAAACTACAAAACTCCGCGGACTGCCAATGGTAGTACCGGGAGAATTGCCGGAACCAGAATCCGACAGTTCGCGCACCAGGTAGGGGGAGCCTGAGTCCAAGATGGTGAATTCTGCTGCTGGATCATCCAACGGTAACCACCCTGTGCAACCTGCTGGAGGCGATCCCTCCAACATGCAGCAGCCAGCAGGTGTTGTGGTTCCAACATGAGTCATGCCACCACCGCCACCGTCCGCTCCGGTGAATCAAGTCGGACAGCGAGATGGGGCATCCGCGTCGGTCACTACGTCGGCGTACAACAACCCCGAACACACGCTTAATGTTGCGTGTGCTCTTCTCCAACATCCACCGCCTCCAGGAGCACCCCAGGGTGCGATGGAGCAGTGGAGAGCTGATGTGGATCATCTAGTTGCAACAGCAGCCGACCGCATCAGCAATCAAGGTCCTCCCCCCTCGAGGCGGGCCCCATCACAGCGTAGGACCTTGTCGAGTAGACTCGGTCCGCAAGCCTCACAGCACGGGAGGCGTGTTGCATCTCAACAGGCGATGTCGCAGCCTTCCGGGGCACGACATACTCATACGATAACGAGGCTTACGATTCATGACCTCCGGGCAGAGTTCGATCGTTGTTACCGGCAACAGGACGGCCGTGACCACATCGAGCATGCTCACGAGAGGCGAGAGGCTCGGGACAGCCCTGCTCCTGAGGGAGTAGGAGGAGGCTGTTCTGCCTTAGCCATGCACCTATGCATGGTCAGATGGCCGCAGGAGTTCCGGCCTCACATGCCGGTGAAATTTGACGGGACTGTTAATCCTGCCAAATTTCTATAAATCTACACCACAGCTATCCTTGCGGCTCGGAGAAATGAGGTCGTGATGGCCAATTATTTACCTGTGGCTTTGACTGGGACCGCCAGGTCTTGGTTCATGAGCCTACCGCCTGACTCTATCAACAGTTGGGCAGAGTTGTGCCAACAGTTCACCGCCAATTTCGGGAGTTCATACACCCGACCAGGCACATAACTGGATCTTTTTGCTGTTAAGCAAAAAGGGGGAGAGTCCTTGCGATCTTTCATCCAGAGGTTCTCCCAGGTACGAAATACCATTCCTTCTATCTCAAGCGCTTCTATTATTGTAGCATTCAGACAGGGCATTCGAGACAAGAAAATGTTGCAGAAGCTGGCGACCAAGGAAGTCACCAGTGTCACAGAATTCTTCAGTTTGGCAGACAAGTGCGCCAAGGCTGTGGAGGGCCGTGAAATGCACTCCCAACCACCTCCGGAGGCCAAAAAAATCCTCCAAGGGCGAAGCCGCTACCTCCGGGAGTGGCAAGAAGAAGAAAAAGTCCAACGGCAAGAAGAAGCCATCGACCGGCACACCTACTGCCGCAACTCCGGGTGGCCGGGGGCCACGCTCCGAGAAACGACCTCGGTCGTCGTCTGAAGATGGTGGCAGCTCCAAGATGTGGTGTCCCATACACAAGACAAACAACCACAACCTGGAAGACTGCTGAGAGGTCCAGAACCTGGCCGAGCGCTACAATAAGCACTGGGAGAAGCTCCTTCCCGTCAAAGGGAAGGAAAAAAAAAGTCAACGAAGCTCCGGCTGAAGAGGAGTTAGGCTTTCAGGACCCCAAAAAGGTCTTGAAGGTTGTTTACACCTTCGTTGACGACAATTCTGACGTCTCCGACAACGAGCGTCGGAAGACCATGAACACCATCTTTGGTGGTTCGTGGGACATCACTTCCCGCCGTGTCCTCAAGACAATGCGGCGGGACATGGCCTCTGTAGCTCCCACCGCGAGGGTGGAGCCTCATCAGAAGTGGATGGATACTGCCATCACCTTCGATGCTTCGGACTGCCCTCGGAACATGATCGGAGCTGGTCAACTTCCACTGATGGTATCTCCGACCATCAATAACATCCAACTCCACCACGTAATGGTGGACGGAGGTTCGAGGCTGAACCTCATAAGCTTTGAAGCCTTCGTCAAGCTTCAGCTCCGACCTTCGGATCTTCGCCCCTCCCGACCTTTCTCCGGAGTAGGTTCGGGGGCCATAATTCCACTCGGTGCCATTACTCTCCCCGTGACCTTCGGGACTTGGGAGAATTACAGGATCGAGAAGTTGGTCTTCGATGTGGCACATATCAACTTACCATTCAACGCCATCTTGGGCAGGCCAACTTTGTACACATTCATGGCTGTTGCTCATTATGGCTACTTGGTGTTGAAGATGCCAACACTCTCAAGCGTTCTCCGGATCCGCGAAGACCGCACCGCCGGAGTTATAGCTCCGGAAGAACTCCACGCACTTGCTACAGCGTAGGAGGAAGAATCCGGAAAGGAGCAAGCCCGGAAGCCCCCGAGAATTCGTCATCAAGGCTCAACCTCCGCACCTCGTGTGCAACCAAGCGGCGACACCGACATTCCCGTCAAAGTCGTCCAAATTGGTTCCGACGCTGCCCAGACCAGTCGGATATCGGGAGGTCTAAACGACAAATAGGAACTCACGCTCATCACTTTCCTCCGGGCTAATGTTGACATGTTTGCCTGGCAACCGTCACAAATGCCTGGGATCCCTAGGGAAGTGATTGAGCACAATCTGAAGATTTATCCCGACGCTCGACCTGTACATCAGAAGCCTCGGAAGCAATCAGTAGAGCGACAAAACTTCATACGTCAAGAAGTGAAGAAGTTGCTCAAAGCTGGATTCATCCGGGAAGTCTTCCAACCAAAATGGCTGGAAAACCCAATCGTTGTACCCAAGGTCGGCGGGAAGTTTCGGATGTGTATTGACTACACAACACTAAATAAGGCATGCCCAAAGGATCCATTTCCACTACCTAGAATAGATCAGATAGTGGATTCCACCTCCGGGTGTGAATTACTGTGTTTCCTAGACGCATATTCTAGGTATCACCAAATTAGAATGTCTAAGGAAGATGAAGAACATACTACCTTCATCACAATAGATGGATTGTACTGTTACACTGCCATGCAATTCGGTCTCAAAAATGCTGCTTCAACATTTGTGCGAGCTATGTACAAAACGTTTGGAGAGCTCATCAGAGATGTAGTGGAAGTGTACGTCGATGACATCATCATCAAGATCAAGGACAAGGAGTCATTTCTTGACACCTTCCAAGTTGTCTTCGACAAGTTGCGAATCACACGCACAAAGCTGAACCCAGACAAGTGTGTCTTTGGGGTTAGCTCCGGAAAGCTTCTTGGATTCTTGGTGAACCACCAAGGAATAGAGGCGAATCCAGTGAAGATTAAAGCTATTGAAGGCATGCGACCACCAGCTCGCATCAAGGATGTCCAGAAGCTGACTGGATGTCTAGCTGCCCTCAACCGATTCATCTCAAGACTGGCGGAACAAGCGCTATCCTTCTTCAAATTATTGAGGAAGTTCGGACCATTCCAATGGTCTGAAGAAGCAGAAAAGGCTTTCCAAGAGCTAAAGCAGCTCCTCACCACTCTACCAACTTTGGTAGCTCCGAATCCTAGTGAGCCATTTCTGCTTTACATTTCAGCAACTGACAAAGTTGTTAGCATGGTCTTGGTTGCGGAAAGACCAGAACCATCTCCAGTTCAGGAATCCAGACCCCTCTGAGAAGGTCCGGAGCTACCTGAAGGCGTGTCTGGGTCCCAACCCCCAGACCCGGATCCTCGAGGCAAGACGCCTGAGGATCAATCTCCTTCAAATGAAGGAGTTACTATTGCTGAACAAGAAGATCCGGACCCTTCTGGGAAGGTCCAGGTCACTTCAGAAGAAGCTCCAGGTTCCTCTAGCAAGAACCTGGAGGTCCCCGAAGAAGGTCCGGACCCCTCCAGGAGGGTACGGGTTGATGAAAAGGAAGCTTCGGGCCCCTCCGGGAGGGTTCGGACATTCCAGCGCCCAGTGTACTTAATCAGCGAGGTACTCCATGACGCCAAGACTCGGTACTTAGAGGTGCATAAGCTGCTCTACGCAGTTCTTATTGCCTCTAGGAAGCTTCGTCACTACTTCCAAGCTCACAAGATTTCAGTGGTAACCTCTTACCCACTGTGTGCAATCTTGCATAACCCTAACTCTACTGGGAACATTGCAAAGTGGGCAGCGGAATTGGCCGAGTTTGATCTTGAATTCGTCCCAAGACAAGCGATCAAGAGTCAAGCATTGGTAGACTTTGTGGCCGAATGGACCCCCTCTCCATCAAATCCTGGGGGCCCCAGTGAGCAGAAGACGGAACCCAAGGTTCCGGTCTTCACTGAGCCTCACTGGACTCTCTACTTTGATGGCTCCATGCAGAAGCAGGTGGCCAGATCTGGAATACTTCTCCTCGCTCCGACCGGGAAGAAGGTCAAATACATGGTTCACCTTGACCTTAAGGCGACCAACAACATGGCGGAGTATGAAGCATTAATCTATGGGCTCAAGGTGGCGCTATCATATGGTGTCAAGCAGCTGTTGGTAAAGGGTGATTCACAACTCGTTATAAAACAAGTAAAAGGTGAACGCTGCTGCAACAACCCTCAATTAGCTGCATATCTACTTGAAGTCCAGAAGCTTTGGAAGGATTTCGAAGTCCTGGATCTTTACCATGTCCAGCGTCTCAACAACACTGAAGCTGATGAACTCTCGACGAAAGCTTCAACCGGAGCTCCATCCCCCGACGGAACCTTCGTCCGGAGATTTTCAAGACCAACAGCTCAGCCTGCCGAACTGAGCGAAGGGGGCAAGACTAGCACCTCGAAGCTGGCGGTCCTGATGGCCCTGTTACCATGGCGTCCATCAAGGGTCGTTGGTGCTGCAGGAAGCTTCGAGCAATCCAACACGCAAGACTCATAATCTCAAGTTAGCTCTGATGCATGGATCTCAGAGATTCGGAGCTACTTGAAAGACAACATCCTTCCTGAAGATAATGTATCTGCTAACCGGATAGTCAGATTGGCTAAAAGATACACACTGGTAGAAGGGGATCTCTACCGGCGTGGTGCCAATGGCGTCCTAATGCGGTGCATTACAAGGGAAGAAGGTCGCTAGCTCCTCGCGGAAATCCATGGAGGCGAGTGTGGGAACCACACGTCTTCCCGCACGTTGGTCGGTAAAGCCTTTCGGCATGGTTTTTACTGGCCTACAGCACTCCAAGATGCAACCGAGCTAGTGAAGAAATGCGAAGCAAATTCACACACCAGCTCAACCTCTACAAATGATACCTCCGACATAGCCATTCGCCGTGTGGGGTATGGATATCTTGGGACCTTTCCCAAGAGCTGTCGGAGGTTACAAGTTCCTATATGTCGCCATCGACAAGTTCACCAAGTGGCCAGAAGCAACTCCACTTGTGACAATAAATAAGCAATCAGCTATCAATTTCTTGCAGTCCATAGTATGCAGATTTGGAGTCCCAAACAAGATCATAACTGACAATGGGACCCAATTCACAAGCTCTGCATTCTAAGGATATTGCGAAGACCTCGACATTCAAGTCAGCTATGCTTCCGTAGCTCACCCGACAAGCAATGGCCAAGCTGAGAGAGAAAATGCAGAAATCCTAAAAGGACTCAAGACGCGCACATATGAGCACCTGGAAAAACATGGAGCCAACTGGATCGAAGAGCTTTCACCCACCTTGTGGGCGAACAGGACAACTCCAAACCGGTCAACTAGAGAGACACCCTTCTTCCTGGTGTACGGAGCTGAAGCAGTCCTTCCTCAGGAAATCACCTTGGGGTCGCTCCGGGTCCAGACCTTCGATGAAGCCATGCAGGACCAGCTTCGGCGTGAAGACCTTGACCTGCTTGAAGAGGGAAGGTGTCGAGCAGCTGTTCGAAATGCACGATACCACCAAGCGCTCCGACGCTATCACCGAAGGCATGTGCATAATTGACAGCTCGAGGAAGGCGATCTGGTGCTACGGAGAATATAAACTCGAGAAGGGTTAAACAAACTTTCCCCCAGCTATGAAGGACCCTTTCGAGTGATCAAAGTATCCCATCCTGGATGCGTTTGCTTGGCAACCGAGGATAGGACACTGCTCCCTAATCCTTGGAACATTGAGCACCTCCATAAGTTTTACGCTTAATATCACGGAGGTGAGTCTGTAATTACATATGATGTATGTTATAGCGTCATTGTACAGAGTTGGGTAGCTCCTCCGGGAGAACAGTCGGACCTTTCCCGGAAGGTCCGCAACGTTCAAGCAACACTTGACACAGTCTCAAAACTAAAAGTGCAGCTAGTTACCCTGGGTCAAACAAGAAATACAAAACACTTAGCCTGGCTCTGTACCCTAAGAGTGTACTTGTTTGCCCTGTACCCCAGACCTATAATGAAAGACATCATTATGTGAAAACAGACTCCACATGCATTTATTTTGTACATGCTCATTCTTTTTTTATTTTTCTCTTTCTTGTCTATAACAAAGTTGTGCAATTCTCAAGAAACTTTAGCTCGAACAATTCATATATAATTCAAATTGCTTTGTTAAATCTTTTGGGTCTTAACATTGTTGAATGGCCTACTTGTCTGAACGCCAAGCCAATCTAGGTCCGGAGTGTGCTATCAACTTAGCCTGGTCCTGCACCCTAAGTACGCCACTCTACCTACACCCCGACAGGCCTGAGTAAGGTGAGTCCAGAAAACAATCGGACCTGGAGAAGATAAGCAAATGCACTTGATTGTATATAGAATTGCGATCGACCTAAAAATTTCTTTCGGGAATAGTAACCCGCAAATGAGATAAGAAATGGATTTTACTATTTTTCTTGACTTCAGTGTGCAGGAAAAATAAAAATATCATGATGATGGTGGATGATGCCGAAGCTATCAAAGCTTCAACATCCCCTAAGGTGGCCCGCTGTCGATGTTTTAAACATTGATAGTAGGCGTCGCCAGAGCTATCAAGTTCCGACAAGTCCAGGGAACCAGCCGTCAACGTGAATAAAAGATGGTAGAAGGACACCCCAATGGGGTCTATTGTCGACGCTCTACGTGTTGACAGTGGTCGCTTCCGGAGCTACTAAGCTCCGAGAACCCCAAAGGGCCAACTGTCTATGTTCTACGTGTTGACAATGGTCGCTGCCGGAGCTACTAAGCTCTGACAACCTCAGGAGGTCTCTGCTATTGTCGACTTCGGACCTACACTCTACAAGTTCGAAGCACTCAAGTCTTCAACAAAATGCTACATCCTTTTGGTACATGTTCACAATCAAATTGTGTACATCTACCAGAGGGCCAAGTGAGACAAAGGTTGAAGACAAAAAATGAAATTCATAAATTTCTTGGATTTCATTCATCTGAGGACAAGAGATTACAAAATTGGAGAAAAGAAGAGAAGATACAAGTGGGAGCTACAAGGAGAAAGTCCTAAATCCTACGGAAGAACGAGGCAACCTTCTGGGCAACCTCCGACACGCTGGCCTTGGCGGCATCTCCCTCTCCATCGATGGGACCTTCAAGCACCGGATCTAGTGGGAAATGAGGATCCCGACTTGTGTAGCACGTCAGCATGTATTCTGCGACGTTCTGCGCAAGCAATTTCCATTCAGTTTCCATCTGACCCGCGATGACATCGCCCATCTTGTTGAGTTTGTTGCCAGCCGAGCTCAACGCCTTCAACGCATGGTCCAGCTCCGGCCCCGGATCGTCCGGAAGCATGAGACTAAAGCCCAGTGGTGTCAACGCGTCATTGGCTTTGCCCATGAAGTCCCATACTTGTTGGGACTCCGCAGATCTTGAGCCTCGCATCTCTTCCAAGGACCTCTTGGTCGCCGCAAGCTCCGAACCCTCCTGGGCAAGGCGCTCGACCTCTTTGGCGTGCTGCTGAATCCTTTCAGCAACTTTCCTTTCAAGGTTGGCAAGCTCCTCTTCTCGGATGTGGATCTTGTTCCGGCGTTCAACCATGTCTTTCTCTCGGCCTCGCACCTTCTTCTCCCTGGCAGCGACTTCGTTCTCCCTTTTGGTGAGGTCCTATCCCCGTTGCCAGGCCTTCTTCTCCTCACTCTCGCAGAGCTCCTCCAGCTTCTTGGTGCGCTCTGCAAGGCTCTTGTCACCCAGTGCCAGCCTCTGGGCGAGCTCCTCCTCCCTCTTCACGAGGTCATCCCTCAGCTCCAGGAGTTTTTGCTCTTCATCTTCGAGCTTTTTCTCCCGCTCCTCAAGAGCCTTCTGGCGCGTGACGAGGCTTTCGTGGATGGTAGTGAGCTTCTCCTGGCGATCATTCACTGCTTCATTAGCAGCCACAACTTTTTCATGTATAGCCATGGACTGGTTGTCGAGGGATCACACCATACTTTCCCTCTCGTCCAACAGCTGGCCCCAGTACTCCATCCGGGCCATCTCCCTTTTGACCCACTCCTTGTCGTCAGTCAGCCTTATTTGCGTCATCTTGGTCTCGAATTGGAGCGGGTTGCGCCACCTCCTAAGGGTTTGGTGCTCCTCCTCGAGGGCCTTGCTATCGTGATAAAAGGCGAGCTGGACCTGACGAAGGCTGGAGCAGGCGTTGTAGATGGATAACACGGGGGGATTGGCTCCGGACCTGCAGGGGTCCTCTCCGCTGAGTCCAGCAGGTTCTCTATAACAAAAAATCGGGTCCCACTCTACAAGAGCGGTCCCATGTGCTTCTGGAGCACTAGGGCCGCCCTCCGGGAGTGCTTCAGTCTTTGCTGAAGAAGGTCCGACAACGAGAGCTTCTACCTCTAGAGTCAGCTCCGAAGGTCCCGCCGCCAGGTCATCAGCAACTGCTCCCTCAAGTAGAGGACCGGTCGCTTCGTCTTAACACCCTGGCTCAGGCGCGGGTACCTCCGGAACTACCACCTCTAGGGTAGGTGTTGAAGATTCGGCCGAATCTGAGGCCACTTCTGGCTCTGGTGCTGGTGCCTCCTCTACTGCCAGTTCAGGCGCCAGCGCTTCGACCTTCACCAGTTCGGGTGCTGGCACCTCCAAGACAACCGGCTCAAGCACCAAAACTTCATCAACCACCATATCCACCGTTGGGGCTTCAATAACATCCGTCCCTAAGGCCGGAACTGCAGTTACCTCCAGCTCTGAGGCTAGAGCGTCCATCATCACAGCATCCAAAACCGGAGCTTCAACCTCTGGAGCTGGTGCCGCTGGTACATCTTCGTTCCCGTGGTCTGGCGCTACCACGTGAGCTTCGGGAGACGAATCGAGGTCCAGAACCTCGACAGCTGGCGCCAGAGCTGCCAAGACCTTAGCAACCACCTGGGGCGGTGCTGGAATTGGAGCCGGAGCCTCCGCGTGTACAGCATCAGCCACTGTCGCAGGAACCAGAGCTTCAACCCCTTTTTTGGAGACCGTGTGGATGAAGGACAAAGAAACTCAAAATATGGTTACAACAAAAATAACCAACTGAGGTAAAAAAGCAAATTTACCTTGGAAGACTTCCACTCTAGCTAGCGCAGAACCTCTTCGCCAGACGCTCAGAGCCCGACCCAGTCGCAACTGGGGTAGTAGCCCAGGAAGGCTCTCCGGAGCTTACTGCCGCCGTCAGCGACTTCTTGGTTGGGGCCTTTCTCGACTGGGAAGGACCCTCAGACCTAGAGCCCTTAACTGGCCCTGGTGCTGGAGCCACGCGGTCAGAGCTGGCGCCTTGAGGAGACGCCGATGCTGGAGTTTTCATCACCGTCGAAGATCTCCCCCGCCGGCGAGAAGGAGCTGTTGTGGAAGGAGTAGGTCTGACGGGCCTCCCATCAGAATGCTTCAACTTCCTCTTTCGGCTGGAGGGCTCAGCCAACTCTTTGCCCTTGCCTTGGACTTCAGCTCTTGGTCTCGGGACAGAAGCGGGGCCACCCTCAGAAGCTCCGGGAATCGCCAATCTGGTGGTCGGACGCCTCTCTACCTCGCCGAGGTTGTCAAGCACCGGCATCTTCCTCCGGAGCTCCCTGGTGAACTCCGCCTCCATGTTCCAGGGGAGGAAAGCCGCCGGTGGAGTTAAGTCGTCGCCCTCGATGTCGATGCCATGTTGGAACTTCTTGAGATGAAGCTCCAAAGCAGCGCCTTCTAGATTGGACTTCAGACTGGTTTCAATCTGGTCATTGTCCATCACGCTGTTGAGGGCCCAGGCGAGCTTCTCCCTCTTCTTCAGCGGAGCCCACCTGTTGACCAGGAAGTTGCAGAAGACCGTCTGGGGGGTCACTCCTCCTTCCACACATTGGCGGATCTTGGTCAAGGCAGGGTTGAAGGCCTTCGACAGCACCGAAACTTCACTCCAGGCTTCAGTGTCAACATTGGGAAGACCATTAGGCAGCTCCAGCTTCTCGTGCTCCTCTGTCGTGACGACAATCCAATACTTCTTCCCGTCGTCCCACTTGCCAGAAGGGAACAACCTCAAGTACTTGTAGGGGCATTTCTTGCGCTTCACAAAATAGTAGAAGCCAAGATACTCGTCACTCTTGCCGATAGTGTGGATGGTGAAGAAGGCACGGAAAAGCTCGACGCAGGGGGGAATACCCACCCACATCTCGCAGAAGTGGACGAATGTTGACACAAGAAGAATGGAGTGGGGGCCAAGGTGGTACAACTGCAGACCATAGAAGTCTAACAACATCAAGAGAAAAGTTGAGAAAGGTGGGATAAGTCCCACCATGGTGTACGCAGAGAAGTACACCATGTCGCCGACTCGCTTCTTCTTGAACGGGAGCTTGCCGGCGCGGACCAGGTGGTTGAAGGAGTCGCTGGACCACCCCATGTAGGTCCGGACCTTCTTCAAATCGTCGTCGGTCATGAGACGGCTCTTGCGGAGACCCAACTCCATCGCAGCACGGCGGGGCGAGAGAGGAAAAGCAAGCGAAAGTTTGGAGGATTCGAGCACAAGTTCAAATGAAGGCGTAAGGAATCCCCAAACGGTGCGCGCTTTCCTTCTTAAGTAAGCCCCCACAACGCTTGGATGGAAACCGCAGAAAGGCCAAAGATACGGTTCAAAAATTTCACCTGCCAATGACAAGAGGGCCCGAGGCCACCCAGACGGTCAAGTCGAGGTACTTACCCCAGGCGAACAGTTGTCATGATGAGAGGCGGGAAACCCGAGGGCAGCGGCCTGACAGGGCGCGCGGAACCGATACAGTTTTTGTATTGGGAACCGGTTACCTTCAATCGCGTGAGATCCGCACGCGTAGATCCCACCTGCCGCATAATGAAGATGCCACGCGACGATGGTTTAACTGCGAACCACCACCTCAATGGCACATACAAAAAACCTTGAAGACAAGGCGCAAAAATCGAAAGACGGACCCACCTCCAGCAGAATGACTTAACCAAAAAAGTCTCTCCCAGAGGTGGGCCCAGGGGGCCACTGTCGGTACCCTGCGTACCGGATACCCCTTGGAACTGCGAAGAGTGCAAAGGAACTCCACCTATCTGAGTTGAAGACCTCCAAAGGCCCCATGTGTCATACGGAACTGGACTTGCCTCCCTTCTATGGTTAGTACCAGTGCCGCCACGTGTATCATAAAATCAGAGCTACATTCCATACATGGGAAAGCTCAGGACTAGATACATGTGTGGCACCCCCGGACCTAACCCCCGACAGAGGAAAGCTCCGGTACCGACACGTGTACAACAACACCGGACCTACTCGTCCAAGACAATAAGCTCCGGATCTGCCACGCGTCCAACCGCCGGACCTTCAACATCAACATGCAGATTGGTGGACCTCAAACGGCTCGGACCTTCAAGGAACATTAAAGACTCCAAGACCCGATTACGTGTCATTAATGCTATCTTAATGACACACGATTGGAGGACCCTTAATACCAGTAATGCCGCTATCAAGGCGTGTTACCACACTGTTAAGGGGAATTAAGTACATTAAGTGTGTATTAAGCATCACTAACCGCCAGGGCCACATGTCATGCCAGGCTGGTGATGTAACGACCAGTCCTTGTACTATAAAAGGACTGACCGAGCAATACACAGGGGCACTCTCTGATCCCTCACACGCGTTGGACTCTTCCTTAGACTCTGGCCTTTCACACACAAGTGCTCAAACGCTCAATACAACAACAACACACACCCGTGGAGTAGGGTATTACGCTCAGGCGGCACGAACCACGTAAATAATCATGTCAAGTCACCATTTTGCTCTGAATCTCCGCGCGCCCTAACCGAACTACAAAACTCCGCGGGCTGCCAACGGTAGTACTGGGAGAATTGCTGGAACCAGACTCCGACAAAAGCCCTGGAGGAGGAGCGCAACACCTTGAGGCGTTGGCGCAACAGACTCCATTTTGAGACCATGCTTTCCCAGATGAGACTAGCTGACCAGAAGGAGTGGATAAAGAGGGAGAAGGCCCGATTAGAGTACTGCGATAAGCTGCTTGAGGAGAAGGAGGCTGCCATCTGGGCGCTCGATGCTAACTCCAGGGAAATCCTTGAGCAAGACAAGGAGAGGCGTGATGGTGCTAATGAGCGTCACAAAAACCTCAATGAATTGAACGAGGTTCTCCTGAAGCATCGGGCGGACCTAGAGGCAAGGAAAGAAAAGCTCCTGGAGCAGCAGGAGGATGTCATGAAAAGAGAGGCGGAGGTCACCCAGAAGTTGACTTTGGGTGAACAGAACTTGGCGGATCACTCAAAGAAGTTTGAGTGGTGGAGTGAAGACGAAAGGAAGAAGTACTGGAAGATGGGGCAGGAGCTCTTGAAAAGAGAATCTGATGTTGCCACCAGTGAAGGGAAGGTGAAAGGCAGGGAGAAGGACCTGGCTGAACGGCGGGACCGCATCCACCTCTGGGAGACAGAGCTAACCAACCGCGAGAAGCAGGTTGCTGAAAGTATGCAGCACCATGCCAAAGTGGTGGACCGCCTTGCTCGGGAGAGTTCGGAGCTAGCGGCCGCCCGGAGGTCACTAGAAGAGCTACAGAGCTTGAAGGCGACTGAATTCCTGATGGTATGGGACTTCCTAGGACGTGCGGACAGGCCCCTTGTGCCTCTTGGTTTTAGTCCAGTATGCCCGGAGGACCCAGTGCAGGAGCTGGACTAGACGCTGGTGGCACTTGGCTTTGCTGGCAGCAAACTCGACACGATGGGTAATGTCATCGCTGATCAGCTGGAGACAGAGGGTAAATCTTTGGCCAAGAACGTCATCGAGTATGTCTTGGTGTGTTACAAAAGCCGATACCCCCAGTTCTCTCTTGATCCGGTCTTTGAAGGAATCATTACCGAAGATGAGGATGCCACCAGAGCTAGTGTCCAAGAAGCTACTGAGAAGATTACTTCATTTTTCCACGGGACTTAGATTTTCCAGTGGCTAGGACTTTTTTCCTTTTACCCCTTGTAACCCCAATTTTGTAATCTAGTACTTTTGATTAATGAAATCCTCCTTTCTGCCATGAATTTCACTTTGTCTTCAATATACTGTGCTCTTTCTTGTTGGCCCCCTGGTACATGTGTACAATTGAATTGTGTACATGTACCAAAGGTTTTGATAGTATATTGATGACTTGAATGCTTTGAACTTGTAGATCTTAGGTTTGAAGTATTTATCCCCGGTACATCGACGGCAGGACCCCTAAGTTTGGCGGCGCTTTGTAGCTCTAACAGTACCCAGGATCAACATATAAATGTTGACGATTGGAGCTTGGTAGCTCTTGATGTCGCCACAAGAATAGTTGAATTTAGGCCCCCAGGGGTTGTCGGAACTTAGTAGCTCCGACGTCAACCATCACCGCTTTGAAATTTTGTTCTTCCTGCACATGGAATACAAGGAAAAAGTAAAATTTGTCCTCTTGTCTATAGATCGTTTGTGTCTTATTGTTCTTACTTGAGTTTTATTCCGAAGCAACTCGATATGGTAGCGAGTATATTGATGTAACTCTTCTGGACCCATATGCTTTTTTAGTACTCACCCTACTAAGGCCCGTCGGAGTGTAGGTAGAGTTGCGTACTTAGGGTGCAGGACCAGGCTAAGTCGATAGCACACTCCGGACCTATGTTGGCTTGGCGTCCAGGCAAGTAGACTATACAACATGCTAAGACCCAGAAAGATCAACAATATAACTTGCAATGCATATGAATAACTTGGTTAATAACTCAAGAAGAATTGCACAACTTCATTATAGACAAGAAGGTTAAAAACAATAAGTTGATAGGTCAAGTCTTGTACAAAAATAAATGCACGTGGAGTCTGTTTTTACACAACAATGTCTTTTATTATAGGTCTGGATTATAGGGGAGACAAGGACATACTTAGGGTGCGGGACCAAGCTAAGTGCGCTATACATCTTGTACGAACCCAGGGTAGGTAGTTACACTTTTAGTGCAGCGACTGTAGTGTACTTGAACTTTCTGGACCCTTCCGGAGGGGTCCGGATGTTCTCCCGGAGGGCCTACCCCTATCTATTTATTGACTCTATAACATACATCATGTGTAATTACAGACTCACCTTCGTGATTCTAAGCATAAAACTTATGGAGGTGCTCGATGTTCCAAGGGTTAGGAAGCGGAGTCCCATCCTCAGTTGCCAAGCGAACGCATCCGAGTCGGGATACTTTAATTACTCGGAAGGGACCTTCACAACTAGGGGAAAGTTTGTTCATTCCTTCATGAGTTAGTATCTTCTGAAGCACAAGATCGCCTTCCTCAATTTTTCGGTTGCGCACATGCCTTCGATGATAGCGTCGGAGCGCTCGGCGATAACATGCATTCCGAACAGCTGCTTGGCATCTTCCCTCGTCGACGAGGTCAAGGTCTTCACACCAGAGCTGGTCCTGCGTGGCTTCATCAAAGGTCCGGACCCATAGGGACCCCAAGGTGATCTCCGAAGGAAGGACTGCTTCAGCTCCGTACACCAGGAAGAATGGAGTCTCCCCAGTTGACCGGTTAGGTGTTGTCCTGTTCGCCCATAGTGTGGACGGAAGTTCCTCAATCTAGTTGGCTCTGTGCTTTTTCAGGTGCTCATATGTGCGCGTCTTGAGTCCTTTTAAGATTTCTGCATTTACTCTCTCTGCTTGGGCATTGCTTGCTGGATGAGCTACTGAGGCGTAGCTGAGTTGAATGTCGAGGTCTTTGCAATATTCTTGGAATGCAGCACATGTAAATTGAGTTCTGTTGTCATTTATGACTTTTTTTGGAACTCCAAATCTGCATATAATGGACTTCAAGAACTTGATTGTTGATTGCTTGTTGATTGTCACAACTGGAGTTGCTTTTGGCCACTTAGTGAACTTGTTGATGGCGACATACAGGAACCTGTAACCTCCGACAGCTTTTGGGAAAGGTCCCAGGATGTCCATGCCCCACACAGCGAATGGCCATGTATGAGGTATGATTTGTAGAGACGGGGTGTGAATATGTTTTGCGTGGAACTGACACGCTTCACATTTTTTTACTAGCTCAATCGCATCCTGAAGTGTTGTAAGCCAGTAAAAGCCATGCCGAAAGGCTTTACCAACAAGCATGCGAGAGGAAGCATGGTTCCCACACTCGCCTCCATGGATTTCCGCGAGGATATCGCGGTCTTCTTCCCTTGCAATGCACCGCATTAGGATGTCACTGGCACTACGCTGATAAAGATCCCCTTCTACTAACGTGTATCTTTTAGCCAATCTGACAATACGGTCAGCGGATACACTATCTTCAGGAAGGATATTGTCTTTCAAGTAACTCCGGATCTCCGAGATCCATGCATTGGAGCTTACTTGAGCTTCTGAGTCTTGCGTGCTGGGTTGCTCGGAGCTTTCGATAGCACCTACGACCCTTGGTGGACGCCATGGAAACAGGGCCACCAGGACTGCCAGCTTCGAGGTGCTGGTCTCGCCCCCTACACCCATTCGGCAGGCTGAGATGTTGGTTTTGACAACCTCCAGACGAAGATTCTGTCAAGAGCCGAATCCCTAGTTGAGGCTTTTGTCGAAAGTTCGTCGGCTTCAGCGTTATGAAGACGCTGAACATGATGGAGATCCAGGACTTTGAAGTCCTTTTGAAGCCTCTGGACTTCAAGGAGATAAGCATCTAGTTGGGTATTGTTGCAGGAACATTCACCTTTGACTTGTTTGATGATGAGTTGTGAATCTCCCTTTACCAACAACTGTTTGACACCATAATATAGTGCCACCTTGAGTCCATAGATGAGAGCTTCATACTCCGCCATGTTGTTGGTTGCCTTGAAATCAAGGTGTACCATGTACTTGACCTTCTCCCCAGTCAGAGCCACAAGAAGGATTCCAGCTCCGGCCCCAAGCTTTTGCATGGAGCCGTCAAAGTAGAGGGTCCAGTGAGGCTCGGTGAATACCAAAACTTTGGGTTCTGGTTTCTGCTCAATGTGGCCCCAGGGTTTGATGGAGAGGGGGTCCATTGCGCCACGAAGTCAGCCAAGGCTTGACTTTTGATTGCTTGTCTTGACACGAATTCAAGATCGAATTCGGCCAGTTCTGCTGCCCACTTTGCAATGTTCCCAATAGAATTAGGGTTATGCAAAATAGCACGCAGTGGCAAAGAAGTTACCACTGATATTTTTTGGGCTTGGAAGTAGTGACAAAGCTTTCTTGAGGCAATAAGAACTACATAAAGCAGTTTATGCACCTCAATGTATCTTGTCTTGGCGTCGTGGAGTACTTCACTGATGAAGTACACGGGGCGTTGGATGGTCTGGACCCTTTCAGAAGGACCCGAAGCTTCTTCTCCATCGACCCGAACCCTGTTGGGGGGTTCTGGACCTTCAGGCTATGCTTCTTGGACCCCTCTGTCGGTACCCTGCGTACCGGATACCCCTTGGGATTGCAAAGACCACAAGAAAACTCCATCTATCAGATTTGAAGACCTCCGAAGGCCCCACATGTCAGCCGTAACCGGACCTGCTTCCCCAACATGGTTAGTCCCAGGGCCGCCACGTGTATCATAAGACCGGAGCTATCGCCCACACATGGGAAAGCTCCGGACTGGATACCAGTATGACACCCCCGGACCTAACCCCAGACAGAGGGAAGCTCCGATACTGACACGTGTCGAACAGCACCGGAGCTACCTGTCCACAACGGTAAGCTCCAGAGCTGCCACGTGTCCAAACCGCCGGACCTTCAACCACAACAACCAGACTGGTGAACCTCCAACGGCTTGGACCTTCAAGGGGCAATCAAAGATTTCAAGACCCGATTAAGTTTCATTAATACCATATTAATGACACATGATTGGAAGACCCTTAATACTAGTAACATCACTGTTAATACCTGTTACCACACTATTAAGGGTAATTAACCTCACTAATTGGGTATCAAACATTAGTAACTGCCGGAGCCACATGTCGGGCCAGGCTAACTGTGTAACAACCGGTCCTTGTACTATAAAAGGACTGGCCAACGATACACTGAGGGACTCTCGGACCTCTCTGGGAGCTCTCGAGACACTTACACTCTCACACACATATTCACTCGCTCAATACAACATCAATACACCCCGCGGAGTAGGGTATTACGCTCAGGTGGCCCGAACCACGTAAACCTCTGTGTCAATTTGACACCATCTCTTGAGTCTTTGTGCACCCATTACCGAACTACAAACTCCACGTACTACTAATAGTAGTGTCGGGAGATCTGTCGGGTTCACCCACCGACAGTTGGCGCGCCAGGTAGGGGGTGCCCGGGATTTCAAGAATGGTGAACTCAGCTACTGGATCATCCAATGGCAACCCCACTGCGCAACCTGCTGGAGGCAATCCGTCCAACATGCAACAACCAGCAAGTGTCGTGGCTCCAGCAGGAGTCATGCCTCCACCGCCACCGCCTACACCAGCAAATCAAGCTAGACAGCGGGACGGAGCATCTGCGCCGGTCACCGCATCGGCGACTAACAACAACCCCGAACACGCGCTCCATGCAGCGCGTGCTCTTCTCCAGCTCCCACCACCTCCGGATGCATCCTAGGGTGCAATGGAGCAGTGGAGGGCTGATGTGGAACATTTGGTTGCAGCAGCAACCGATCACATCAGCAACCAAGGTCCTCCCCCCTCGGGGCGGGCCCCATCGCAGCATCAGACTTTGTCGGGCAGACTTGGTCCACACGCTTCCCAAAATAGGAGGCGCGCTGCATCTCAACAGGTGACGTCGTTGCCTCCCAGGGCGCGACGCACCCATACAGTATCTAGGCTCTCAACTCACGACCTCCGGGCAGAGCTTGATCGCCGTTACCGTCAACAGGACGGCCGCGTCCATGTCAAGCGTGATCGCGAAAGGCGAGAAGCTCGAGATAGTCCTGTTCCTGAGGGAATAGGAGGAGGCTGTTCTGCCCTGGCTATGCACTTGCGCATGGTCAAATGGCCACAAAAGTTCCGACCTCACCTGCCGGAGATATTTGACGGGACTGTCAATCCCACTGAGTTTCTTTAGATTTACTCCACTGCAATCCTTGCAGCTAGAGGTAACGAGGCTGTAATGGCCAACTACTTCCCCGTGGCTTTAACTGGGACCGCCAGGTCCTGGTTCATGAGCCTCCCGCCCAACTCCATCAATAGTTGGGCGAAACTGTGCCAACAGTTCACTGCCAATTTCGGGAGTTCATACACCCGACCAGGCACCGAACTGGACCTTTTTGCTGTAACGCAGAAGGGGGGAGAATCCTTGCGTTCCTTCATCCAGAGGTTCTCCCAGGTACAAAACACTATTCCTTCTATCTCTATCGCCTTTGTTATTATGGCATTTAGACAGGGCATACGAGACAAGAAGATGTTGGAGAAGCTGGCGATCAAGGAGATCACCAGCGTCACGGAGCTCTTTAGCTTGGCAGATAAGTGTGCCAAAGCTACGGAAGGTCGTGAAATGCACTCCAAACCACCTCCGGAGGATAACAATAAATCCTCCAAGGGCGAAGCCACACCTCTGGGAGTGGCAAAAAGAAGAAAAAGTCCAACGGCAAGAAAAGGCCGTCGGCTGGCACACCTACTGCTGCAGCTGCTGCAGCTCCGGGTGGCCAGGGGCCACGCCCTGAGAAATGACCTCGACCTTCATCTGAAGATGGCGGCAACTCCAAAATGTGGTGTCCTATTCATAAGTCGAACAACCACAACTTGGAAGACTGCCGAGAGGTCCAGAACCTTGTCGAGCGCTATAACAAGCGCTGGGAAGAAGTTCCTTTCTGACAAAGGGAAGGAAAACAGAAAGTCGACGAAGCTCCGACTGAAGAGGAGTTAGGTTTTCAGGACCCAAAAAAGGTCCTGAAGGCCATGTACACCTCTGTCGACGATGACTCCGACGTCTCCGACAATGAACGTCGGAAGACCATGAACACCATGTTTGGTGGTTCGTGGGACATCACTTCCCGTCGTGTCCTCAAGACCATGCGGCGAGACATGGCTTCGGTATCTCCCACCACCAGAGCGGAGCCGCACCAGAAGTGGATGGATACCGCCATCACTTTCGATGCATCAGACTGCCCTCGGAATATGATTGGAGCTGGCCAACTCCCACTGATGGTATCTCCGACCATCAACAACATCCAACTCCACCATGTAATGGTGGACGGAGGTTCGGGGCTAAACCTCATAAGCTTCAAAGCTTTCGTCAAGTTTTAGCTCTGACCTTCGGACCTTTGCCCCTCCCGACCTTTCTCTAGAGTAGGTCCGGGGGCCATAACCCCACTTGGTGCCATTACTCTCCCCGTGACCTTCGGGACTCGGGAGAACTATCGCACTGAGAAGTTGGTCTTTGACGTTGCTCAGATCAACTTACCCTTCAACACCATTCTGGGCAGGCCAGCCTTGTACAAGTTCATGACTGCTGCTCATTATGGCTACCTGGCGTTGAAGATGCCAACACCAGCTGGTTTTCTCCGGATCTGCGGAGATCGTACTGCCAGAGTGACTGCTCTGGAAGAACTTCACGCGCTTGCTGCAGTGCAGGAGGAAGAATCCAGGCAGGAGCAAACTCCGAAACCCCCGAGCATTCGTCAACGAGGCTCAACCTCCGCACCTCGCGTGCAACCAAGCGACGACACCGACATTCCCGTCAAAGTCGTCCAAATTGATTCCAATGCCGCTCAGACCACCCGTATATCGGGAGGTTGAATGACAAATAGGAACTCGTGCTCATGACTTTCCTCCGAGCTAACGTTGACGTGTTTGCCTGGCAACCATCGCAAATTCTTGGGATCCCTAGGGAAGTGATCGAGCATAATATGAAGATATATCCTGATGCTCGGCCCGTACATCAGAAGCCTCAGAAGCAATCAGTAGAGTGACAAAACTTCATACGACAAGAAGTGAAGAAGTTGCTCGAAGTTGGATTCATCCGAGAAGTATTCCACCCAAAATGGCTGGCAAACCCAGTCATTGTACCCAAGGCCGGCAGGAAGCTTCAGATATGTATCGACTACACAACACTAAATAAGGCATGTCCAAAAGATCCATTCCCACTACCTAGAATAGATTAGATAGTGGATTCCACCTCCGGGTGTGAATTACTGTGTTTCCTAGACGCATATTCTGGGTACCATCAAATCAGAATGTCTAGGGAAGATGAAGAGCACACTTCTTTTATCACAGTAGATGGATTGTATTGTTATACTGCCATGCCATTTGGTCTCAAGAATGCAACCTCAACATTCGTACGAGCTATGTACAAAACCTTTGGAGAGCTCATTAGAGACGTAGTGGAAGTGTATGTTGATGACATCGTCGTCAAAATCAAAGACAAGGAGTCACTTCTTGACACCTTGCAAGCTGTCTTCGACAAGTCGTGGGTCACCCACACAAAGCTGAACCCAGACAAGTGTGTCTTTGGGGTTAGCTCCGGAAAGCGTCTTGGATTCTTGGTGAACCATCGAGGCATAGAGGTGAATCCGGCGAAGATTAAAGCCATTGAAGATATGCGGCCACCAGCCCGCATAAAGGACGTCCAGAAGATGACTGGATGTCTAGCTGCCCTCAGCCGGTTCATCTCAAGACTGGCGGAATGGACACTTCCCTTCTTCAAGCTGTTGAGGAAGTCCGGACCATTCCAATGGTCTGAAGAAGCAGAAAAGGCATTTTAGGAGCTGAAGCAGCTCCTCACCACTCTACCAACCTTGGTAGCTCCGAACCCTGGTGAGCCTTTACTGCTTTATATTTCGGCAACTGACAAAGTTGTTAGCATGGTCCTGGTTGCGGAGAGACCAGAACCCTCACAAGATCAGAAATCTAGACCCCTCCGGGAGGGTCAGAAGGTTCCTGAAGGCGAGTCTGGGTCCCAGCCCCCATACTTGGATCTACAAGGAGTTACTCTTATTGAACAAGAGGATCCGGACCCCTCCGGGAGGGTCCGGGTCACTCCAGAAGAAGCTTCGGGTTCCTTCAACAAGGACCCGGAGGTCCCCGAAGAAGGTCTGAACCCCTCCGGGAGGGTCCTGGTCGATGAGGAGGAAGCTCTGGGCCCCTCCGAGAGGGTCCGGACAGTCCAACACCTAGTGTAATTCATCAGTGAAGTACTCCATGACGCAAGACTCGATACCTAGAGGTGCATAAGCTGCTCTATGCAGTTCTTATCGCCTCCAGGAAGCTTCGCCATTACTTCCAAGCACATAAGATCTCAATAGTGACCTCTTACCCACTGCATGCGATCTTGCATAATCCCAATTCCACTGGGAACATTGCAAAGTGGGCAGCGGAATTGGCCGAATTTGATCTTGAATTCATCCCAAGATAAGCGATCAAGAGTCAAGCACTGGCGGACTTTGTGGCGGAATGGACCCCCTCCCCATCAAACCTGGGTCCCTAGTGAGCAGAAGTCGGAACTCAAGGCTCCGGTCTTCACCGAGCCTCACTGAACTCTCTACTTTGATGGCTCCATGCAAAAGCAGGTGTCGGAGCTGGAGTCCTTCTCCTCGCTCCAACCGGGGAGAAGGTAAAATACATGGTCCACCTTGACTTCAAGGCGACCAACAACATGGCAGAGTATGAAGCACTCATTTATGGACTAAGGGTGGCACTATCATATGGTGTCAAGCAGTTGTTGGTCAAGGGAGATTCGCAGCTCATCATTAAACAGGTGAAGGGTGAATGCTCCTCCAACAATCCCCAACTAACCGCTTATCTCCTTGAAGTCCAGAGGCTTCAGAAGGACTTCGAAGTCCTAGACCTCCACCACGTCCAGCGTCTCCATAACGCTAAAGCTGACGAACTCTCGACGAAAGCGTCAACCGGAGCTCTGGCTCCCAACGGAACCTTCGTCCGGAGGTTGTCAAACCCATAGCTCAGCCCATCGAACTGAGGAAGGGGGCGAGACCAGCATCCCGAAGCTGGCGGTCCCGATGGCCTTGTTACCATGGCAGCCATCAAGGGTCGTAGGTGCTGTCGGAAGCTCCGAGCAACCCAGCACGCAAGACTCAAATGCTCAAGCAAGCTCCGATGCATGGATATCGGAGATCCAGAACTACTTGAAAGACAATATCCTTCCTGACGATGATGTATCTGCTGACTGGATAGTCAGATTGGCTAAAAGATACACGTTGGTAGAAGGGGATCTCTACCGGCACGGTGCCAACGGCGTCCTAATGCGGTGCATCAAAAGGGAAGAAGGTCGTGAGCTCCTCACGGAAATCCATGGAGGCGATTGTGGGAACCACGCGTCTTCCCGCACGCTGGTCGGTAAAGCCTTTCGGCATGGCTTTTATTGGCCTACAGCGCTCCAGGATGCAACTGAGCTGGTGGGCATGCTAGTTTCATGCGAAACAAATTCACACACCGGCTCAGCCTCTACAAATGATACCTCCTACATGGCCTTTCGCTGTGTGGGGGATGGACATCTTGGGACCTTTCCCAAGAGCTGTGACGCCCGGTTCCGAAAATGAACCAAGCTAACGCATATGTGTGCCCAGGATGTTCAACACACATACACGAGTGATTCACAAATGATAAACAGATAATTACCACAACTTAAATTATTAAATAAGTACTCTTATTACATATTTCCTTAAATCCTCGAATACAAGCTCTAATGAATATTAATGATAAGTTCAACTAATGCAGCGGATATAAACTAATTAAGCAACTAAGTAAACTAAGCAAAAGGGAATAGCGCAGCTCCATGCAACACCACAGGCAAAGTTGACGGTAGACACGGCCTAGATCTCCACATTATCGCCATTAAACTCACAATTCTGACCTGCAACTGTTGGGTGGGGGATTGCAAGAGTGAGTACATGTCGTACTCAGCAAGTGTGGAAAGTATGACATGTGGCTGATTCAAATGACGAATGTAATAATGGCTAAGTGCTGAAAAGTACAGTAAAACATTTGAAAAGCATTACACTATGTCTATGTGAAACAATCCCATCATAACCATCATATTATCCATGTCCAATTACCATAACTCAAATTCATATCCATGACCATAATCCATAAACCATAACCATAAACCAACAATAACCATAAACCAACCATAACCATTACCAGACCATAACCATCCCAAATCCCAATTTCCAACTCTAATCATGTAGGTCATCCAGGCGCTCTTAACCGGGAGCACGGCTATCATGATAGTTTTAATACTCTGCAGAGTTTGTACCACTTTACCCACGTGTTTGTGATTTCATCACCCGTCGGCTACTAAGAACCTCCCTTATGCCAATTACACTTCCTTTGGTGTATGGCCAAGAGATCACAAAATAGCCTTTACAAAGGGATTACTAGCCTATTCAGACCCCACTGAGGTTTCACCGGTGGCGATGCCTCCAACTGAGCACATCTTCAACCAAGGGCCCCCTCTTGAGCCATTCAGATCCCAGGGTAGTCCCACCAATCATCAACAAACCCAATCCGACTACCCCTTCCCCGAGCATCCACAATGGTCCAAACAGCACTAGCAAAGCCCTAATTAATCAGCTACGCCGCACCCATACTTGGCCTCGTGGTGGCACTGCAGTCCTGGCGTATTCTCGCATGAACCGGTCCTTAGATCTAAAGCAAGCAAACCACCATAACATCCAACCCATCCACATACCAGGCTTGCTTAGATCACCCATCGTATTGACCAATTCACATTAACCAGAATATCATTAATACATAATTAAATTTGTAGTGTTGTTTTTCCATCCCAATTAATTAAGCGAAGCAAAAAGGTAAAAACCCTTCCCGACTCTCTACCATAAATTCCAGGTGACAAGGGTGGGTTAACAAGTCTAGTAAACTTCCTACCATAGGATTCCCATCAAATTGACACAACATGCAGTTTTGCAAACAAAACATTTATTTTAAAACAGGATCAATATGCTTCAAGGACACTTGCCTTGCTCCGGCGGATAGGATTGCTCAACCGCTTCGAAATCTTGATTCTGAAAATCCTCGTACACGATCTCTTGACCACTTCCCTCTACTCGTGATCACACATACAAGAAAATACATACAATTCAACATGATGCACACGCATTAATCAACATGCGATGATATGCATGCATGCAAGGTACAATAATTAATTAACTACGGCTGTTTATTAATTAGATGCAACTAGTTCATACGTGTTCATATGAGTTTACGGGGATTTTAACGTGGATTAATGCTGCTGAAAATAAAATTATGGTGCAACTAAAATAAATTTACGTCTATTAGATCTAATACGGTCGCTAAAATTCGCATCGGGAATAAATCCTACCGTAGATCTGACGGCTTGACGGTCGCGGGATGGGGACAATGCGTAGACGAAGTGGATGGCGCAGCAGTCCCTCGGCGGCACGACGACGGCGACGATCTCCGGCGAACGGTGGTGCCTTGCCCTCCTCTTTTCCTCCCTCTTCTTCCCCTTCTTTTTCTCTTTTCTTCCCCTGGCGCAGCCTCCTGATGCCTCTTTTTTTCTCTATTCCGGCGGCGGGCTCTATCGTGGAGGCGGCGTTTCTGGGATCGGGGAAAACCCCTAGGGACCTACGGTCCTTTTATAGGCGGCGGCTAGGGCGACGGGGTCGTGTGGGTGGTTAGGCGCGGGGGTTGGGATCGAGTGGCCAGGGCGTCGAGGCGCGGGAATCGGGGGCGGGCTGGTGCGGCTCGGTGCTGGAGCGCAGCTTCGGGCGAGCGGGGCCCAGCGGGATGCTGCGCTGCGCGGCAGGCGGGGCAGGAGCGGTCGCGCGAAAATCGGCAGGGCCCGGGGCGTTCGCGGTCGAGGCGGGTGGGGCCAGTGCCGGGCGGCGTGGTGCTGCGGGGCTCGGCGCGTGCGCGTGGGGGCGTCAGGCGGCGGGGCCCAGGTGGCGCGGCGCGGGAGCCAAGGCGGCGGGGTTCGGCGCTGGCGCGGGGTGCGTGGGAGGGCGGCGCGGTTCGGCGGGGCCCGGGCGCAGGCGGCTGAGTGGGAGCGGGGGAGGCGATCGAGGCGGGGGGGGGGGGGGGGCATGTGCGCGGCAGGCGGCGCTGACAGGGGCTGGGCGGGCGCTGGTGGGAGGCGGGACCCAGGCGGCGGGGGGGGGGGGGGGGGGGGGGGCCACGCGCAGGCGCGTGCGCGCTTCGGCGGGGTGGCGTGCGTGGAGGCGGGGCGGGCTGGCGTGGGGTCCGGGCGGGCGTGGGCGCCGAGGCGGCGTCAGGCGGCGGGTGGGACCCCGGGGCGGGCGGCCCGCGCGAGGCGGAGCCGGCTGGCGGCTCGGCCGCTGGCCGGCGGATAGTTTTTTTTCTTTTTTTTATTATATTATTTATATTTTTTTATTTTACTTATTTTTTTATACTCTTTTTTTTATTATGTTATTTATTATATATATTTTATATATAAATATTATTCATGTTATACATTTATTATTTATTATTATATATATATTTATTATCATTCAATCTATTTATATATTATTATTATTTTATATTTATTATTTATTATTTTTTATAATGTATATTATTAATATTAGTATTTTATCTATTTTTATATATTGTTATATATTATTTATATATATACTTATATATATTTTTATTATTATTTTTATACTTATTTCTCATTACAAGTTTTAGGCAATAATTATTATTTTCTTTTTCTTCTTTTGCTACATTCATTTGTATATTTTATCATTTTTTCTTTTATCCTACTAATGTTTAATACATGATCATGTATGCAATGCAGGATGCGAAAATTTAGGGTGTTACAATTCTACCCCCCTTAAAGTGTATCTCGCCCTCGAGATTCGATAGCGTGGAGAAAAGGTGAGGGAATTCTGCCTTCAGGTCTTCTTCACGTTCTTATGTAGCTTCGGTTTCCGTATGGTGTTTCTTTTGCACTTTGCACCAACGGATTCTCTTATTCCTTGTGAATCCAAAACAATGAGTTTGGCGGAGAAGTCTACCCCCCTTATTCTAAGGCTTACTTTTGGACATACTATATTTGTCCTCATCTCTCCTCTAGGAGACTTAACCAATAGAGTAAACTTCATGTGAGAGATAGGCAAACTATACTTGGCAACATACTTCGATGCAATGAATGAATGCGATGCTCCAGAATCAAATAACATAGTCGCGGGGTTAGAGTTGGCGAGAAACATACCATTGACCACGTCATCCGCTTGTTGAGCATCCTCCGTATAGACATGGTTCACGTTGCCACGAGCAAAATTCTGCTGTCCACGGCTTCCTTGTGGTTGTCCTCCATTGGGTCTTGGGTTTTGCCTCGGCGCATTGCTTCTTTGACCAAGGCCTGACTTAGGACATTGATTCGCAAAGTGTCCGGCTTCTCCACAAGTATAGCACCTCTTAACTCCACCGGAATTACTGGGACGAGCTTGGTTTTGAGCATTGGTTCCAGGAAAATCAGCACGAGGCGCATAAGGCATTGCTTGCATAACAGGGCGCTGCTGTACAAACTGAGTTGGGTGTGGTGCATAACCAGGGCGCTGAGCAGGAATAGTGGGGCTGTAATGAGGCGCATTTGGTGGTGCAAGGCGAGGGCGCACATTACTTCCTTGTTGCTGTCCTTGATACGGCGCCTTCCTCTTGATTTCTTGCTCCATCTCACGGATCTTGTTCTCAACTACAATTGATTTGTCCACAAGCTTCTGAAAATTGGCATAATCGCAGTTGAGTAGTTGCACTTGGATCTCATTGTTCAAGCCTCTCATGAACAAGTATTGCTTCCGGCTGTCCCGACTAACATCCTCAGGCGCGTACCTTGAGAGTTGAGTGAATTTATTGAGATATTCACTCACGCTTGATCTTCCTTGTCTTAAGTTCTCGAATTCTTGCCTCTTCAAGATCATAACACCTTCCGGCACATAATGAGAACGGAAACTCTCCTTGAATTCGGCCCAAGTGATCCTCTCTTGATTCTCATGAGCATTGCATAGTGAATCCCACCAATCGGCGGCTGCTCCAACGAGTTGATGAGAAGCAAATAGGACCTTCTCCCGGTCACTGCATTGGACAATGGCTAGCTTCTTCTCCACGGACTTGAGCCAATCATCAGCATCCATAGGGTCGGCAGCTTGAGCAAAGGTTGGCGGCCTAGTCCTCATAAATTCTCCCAGTCGGTTGTGAGGAGGCGGGGGGGGGGGGGGGGGTGGAGGCATGTGGGGCTGATTGTTGATATTGCCAGCCTGCAGCTGTCCCATAGTTTGTATCATGGTCTGCATGAGCTGGTTTTGCATGGCCAATAGCTGCTCAATATTGATGGCTCCATGAGCAGGTCCTTGTCTGATGTTGTTCTGAGGTACTCCATTGTTCTCCTCCTCATCATTGGCATCCCTCTGGTTGCGAGTCCTCACCATCTAGAGAAAAGCAATAGGTAAGAATTTAGAAACGTCCCCAACTATATGCATCAAGGGATATGAAGCTAACCAACTAGCTATACTAGCCTAGGTGGACATGGCAATGCTAAAGCATCCCAAAATCCTCTATTAAGCACACAAGCAAACAATATATATAGCAAACAGCACACCAAGCAAACACATCGATTCCTGAGTGCTCCTATGTGCTCTAAAGTGTCCATTCTATCTAGGCTGCGTCCTACGGTCAACCTGTGGCTCTGATACCAATTTGTGACGCCCGGTTCCGAAAATGAACCAAGCTAACGCATATGTGTGCCCAGGATGTTCAACACACATACACGAGTGATTCACAAATGATAAACAGATAATTACCACAACTCAAATTATTAAATAAGTACTCTTATTACATATTTCCTTAAATCCTCGAATACAAGCTCTAATGAATATTAATGTAAGTTCAACTAATGCAGCGGATATAAACTAATTAAGCAACTAAGCAAACTAAGCAAAAGGGAATAGCGCAGCTCCATGCAACACCACAGGCAAAGTTGACGGTAGACACGGCCTAGATCTCCACATTATCGCCATTAAACTCACAATTCTGACCTGCAACTATTGGGTGGGGGATTGCAAGAGTGAGTACATGTCGTACTCAGCAAGTGTGGAAAGTATGACATGTGGCTGATTCAAATGACGAATGTAATAATGGCTAAGTGCTGAAAAGTACAGTAAAACATTTGAAAAGCATTACACTATGTCTATGTGAAACAATCCCATCATAACCATCATATTAACATAATATAAACCACATCCAATTATTGCCAACATCACCATTATCCATGTCCAATTACCATAACTCAAATTCATATCCATGACCATAATCCATAAACCATAACCATAAACCAACCATAACCATAAACCAACCATAACCATTACCAGACCATAACCATCCCAAATCCCAATTTCCAACTCTAATCATGTAGGTCATCCAGGCGCTCTTAACCGGGAGCACGGCTATCATGATAGTTTTAATACTCTGCAGAGTGTGTACCACTTTACCCACGTGTTTGTGATTTCATCACCCGTCAGCGACTAAGAACCTCCCTTATGCCAATTACACTTCCTTTGGTGTATGGCCAAGAGATCACAAAATAGCCTTTACAAAGGGATTACTAGCCTATTCAGACCCCACTGAGGTTTCACCGGTGGCGATGCCTCCAACTGAGCACATCTTCAACCAAGGGCCCCCTCTTGAGCCATTCGGATCCCAGGGTAGTCCCACCAATCATCAACAAACCCAATCCGACTACCCCTTCCCCGAGCATCCACAATGGCCCAAACAGCACTAGCAAAGCCCTAATTAATCAGCTACGCCGCACCCATACTTGGCCTCGTGGTGGCACTGCAGTCCTGGCGTATTCTCGCATGAACCGGTCCTTAGATCTAAAGCAAGCAAACCACCATAACATCCAACCCATCCACATACCAGGCTTGCTTAGATCACCCATCGTATTGACCAATTCACATTAACCAGAATATCATTAATACATAATTAAATTTGTAGTGTTGTTTTTCCATCCCAATTAATTAAGCGAAGCAAAAAGGTAAAAACCCTTCCCGACTCTCTACCATAAATTCCAGGTGACAAGGGTGGGTTAACAAGTCTAGTAAACTTCCTACCATAGGATTCCCATCAAATTGACACAGCATGCAGTTTTGCAAACAAAACATTTATTTTAAAACAGGATCAATATGCTTCAAGGACACTTGCCTTGCTCCGGCGGATAGGGTTGCTCAACCGCTTCGAAATCTTGATTCTGAAAATCCTCGTACACGATCTCTTGAGCACTTCCCTCTACTCATGATCACACATACAAGAAAATACATACAATTCAACATGATGCACACGCATTAATCAACATGCGATGATATGCATGCATGCAAGGTACAATAATTAATTAACTACGGCTGTTTATTAATTAGATGCAACTATTTCATACGTGTTCATATGAGTTTACGGGGATTTTAACGTGGATTAATGCTGCTGAAAATAAAATTATGGTGCAACTAAAATAAATTTACGTCTATTAGATCTAATACGGTCGCTAAAATTCGCATCGGGAATAAATCCTACCGTAGATCTGACGGCTTGACGGTCGCGGGATGGGGACAATGCGTAGACGAAGTGGATGGCGCAGCAGTCCCTCGGCGGCACGACGGCGACGACGATCTCCGGCGAACGGTGGTGCCTTGCCCTCCTCTTTTCCTCCCTCTTCTTCCCCTTCTTTTTCTCTTTTCTTCCCCTGGCGCAGCCTCCTGATGCCTCTTTTTTTCTCTATTCCGGTGGCGGGCTCTATCGTGGAGGCGGCGTTTCTGGGATCGGGGAAAACCCCTAGGGACCTACGGTCCTTTTATAGGCGGCGACTAGGGCGACGGGGTCGTGTGGGTGGTTAGGCGCGGGGGTTGGGATCAAGTGGCCAGGGCGTCGAGGCGCGGGAATCGGGGGCGGGCTGGTGCGGCTCGGTGCTGGAGCGCAGCTTCGGGCGAGCGGGGCCCAGCGGGACGCTGCGCTGCGCGGCAGGCGGGGCAGGAGCGGTCGCGCGAAAATCGCCGGGGCCCGGGGCGTTCTCGGTCGAGGCGGGTGGGGCCAGTGCCGGGCGGCGGGGTGCTGCGGGGCTCGGCGCGTGCGCGTGGGGGCGTCAGGCGGCGGGGCCCAGGTGGCGCGGCGCGGGAGCCAAGGCGGCGGGGTTCGGCGCTGGCGCGGGGTGCGTGGGAGGGCGGCGCGGTTCGTCGGGGCCCGGGCGCAGGCGGCTGAGCGGGAGCGTGGGAGGCGATCGAGGCGGGGGGGGGGGGGGCATGTGCCCGGCAGGCGGCGCTGACAGGGGCTAGGCGGGCGCTGGTGGGAGGCAGGACCCAGGCGGCGGGGGGGGGGGGGGGGGGGGGCACGCGCAGGCGCGTGCGCGCTTCGGCGGGGTGGCGTGCGTGGAGGCGGGGCGGGCTGGCGTGGGGTCCGGGCGGGCGTGGGCGCCGAGGCGGTGTCAGGCGGCGGGTGGGACCCCGGGGCGGGCGGCCGCGCGAGGCGGGGCCGGCTGGCGGCTCGGCCGCTGGCTGGCGGATAGTTTTTTTTCTTTTCTTTTTTTTATTATATTATTTATATTTTTTATTTTACTTATTTTTTTTATACTCTTTTTTTATTATGTTATTTATTATATATATTTTATATATAAATATTATTCATGTTATACATTTATTATTTATTATTATATATATATTTATTATCATTCAATCTATTTATATATTATTATTATTATTTTATATTTATTATTTATTATTTTTTATAATGTATATTATTAATATTAGTATTTTATCTATTTTTATATATTGTTATATATTATTTATATATATACTTATATATATTTTTATTATTATTTTTATACTTATTTCTCATTACAAGTTTTAGGCAATAATTATTATTTTCTTTTTCTTCTTTTGCTACATTCATTTGTATATTTTATCATTTTTTCTTTTATCCTACTAATGTTTAATACATGATCATGTATGCAATGCAGGATGCGAAAATTTAGGGTGTTACAAGAGCCATCGGAGGTTACAAGTTCCTGTATGTTGCCATTGACAAATTCACCAAATGGCCGGAAGGAACTCCAGTTGTGACAATAAACAAGCAATCAGCTATCAACTTCTTGTAGTCCTTCGTATGCAGATTTGGAGTCCCGAACAAAATCATAACTGATAATGGGACCCAGTTCACAAGCTCTGCATTCCAAGGATATTGCGAAGACCTCGGTATCCAAGTCAGCTACGCTTCCATAGCTCACCCGACAAGCAATGGCCAGGCCGAGAGAGCAAATGCAGAAATCCTAAAAGGACTCAAGACGCGCACATATGAGCGCCTAAAAAAACATGAAGCCAACTGGATCGAAGAGCTTCCGCCCACTCTATAGGCCAACAGGACAACTCCAAACCGGTCAACTAGAGAGACACCCTTGTTCCTGGTGTACGGAGCTGAAGCAGTCCTTCCTCCAGAAATCACCTTGGGGTCGCTCTGGGTCCGGACCTTCGACGAAGCCATGCAGGACCAGCTCCAGCGTGAAGACCTTGACCTCCTTGAAGAGGGAAGGTGCCAAGTAGTTGTTCGGAATGCCCGATACCGCCAAGCTCTTTGGCGCTATCACCAACGGCATGTTCACAGCCGACAGCTCGAGGAAGCCGATCTCGTGCTACAGAGAATACAATCCAGAGAAGGGTTAAACAAACTTTCCCCCAGCTAGGAAGGACCCTTCCGAGTGATTAAAGTATCCCGTCTTGGATGCGTTCGCTTGGCAACTGAGGATGGGACACCTCTCCCTAATCCTTGGAATGTTGAGCACCTCCGTAAGTTCTACGCTTAATATCACGGAGGTGAGTCTGTTATTACATGTGATGTATGTTATAGAGTCATTGTACAGAGTCGGGTAGCTCCTCCGGGAGGATAGCCAGACCTACACCGTAAGGTCCGCAATGTTCATGCAACACTTGTCACAGCCTCAGAACTAAAGGTATAGCTAGCTACCTTGGGTCAAACGAGAAACGAAACACACTTAGCCTGGTTTCGTACCCTAAGAGTGTACTTGTTTCCCCTGTACCCCAGACCTATAATGAAAGACGTCATTGTGTGAAAACAGACTCCACGTGCATTTACTTTGTACAGGCTCAATATTTTTTATTTTTCTCTTTCTTGTCCATAACAAAATTGTGCAGTTCTTAAGAAACTTTAGCTCGACCAGTTCATGTACAATTCGAGTTGCATTGTCTATTCTTTCGGGTCCAAACATTATTGATGGTCTACTCGTCTAAATGCCGCCAAGCCAATCTAGGGCCAGAGTGTGCTATCGACTTAGCCTGGTCATGCACCCTAAGTACGCCACTCTACCTACACCCCGACAGGCCGATGTAAGGCGAGTCCAGAAACGATCGGATATGAATGAAACATGGAAGTGCACTTGATTGTATTTAAAATTGTGATTGACCTAAAAATTTCTCGAGAATAGTAAGTCACAATGAAGTTATATATAGGAAAATAGATTTTATTGTTTTTCTTGACTTCAGTGTGCAGGAAAAATAAATATTTCATGATGATAGTGAATGAAGCCGGAACTACCAAAGCTCCGACATCCTCTAGGCGGCTTGTGGTCGATGTTCAAGCATTGATAGCGAGCGTCGCTGGAGCTACTCAGCTCCGATAAAGCTAGGGGGCCAGCCTTCAACGTGAAGAAAAGATGGTGGGAAGACTCTATAGTGGAGTCTCGTGTTGACACACCACGTGCTGACAGAGGTCACTGCCGGAGCCACCAAGCTCCGACACCCCAGAGGACTAACCGTCGATACTTTACGCGTTGAAGGAGACTACTGCCGGGGCTACTAAGTTCCGACGATGGTCAATGCCGGAGCCACTAAGCTCCGACAGCCTCAGGGGGCCTTCACTATCGAAGACTTCGGACCTACATTCTACAAGTTCGAAGCGCGCAAGTCTTCAACAACTGTTACATCCTCTTGGTACATGTTCACAATCAAATTGTGTACATCTACCAGGGGGCCATTGTCGGTACCCTGCGTACCGGATACACCTTGGGATTGCAAAGACCATAAGAAAACTCCATCTACCAGATTTGAAGACCTCCGAAGGCCCCACACGTCAGCCTTAACCGGACCTGCTTCCCCAACATGGTTAGTCCCAGGGCCGCCACGTGTATCATAAGACCGGAGCTATCACCCACACATGGGAAAGCTCCGGAATGGATACCAGTATGGCACCCCCGGACCTAACCCCAGATAGAGGGAAGCTCCGGTACCGACATATGTCGAACAACACCGGACCTACCCGTCCACGACGGTAATCTCCGGAGCTGCCACGTGTCCAAATCGCTGGACCTTCAAGCTCAACAATCAGACTGGTGGACCCCCAATGGCTCGTACCTTCAAGGGGCAATCAAAGATTTCAAGACCTGATTAAGTGTCATTAATACCATATTAATGACACACGATCGGAAGGCCCTTAATACCAGTAACAGCACTATTAATGCCTGTTACCACGCTATTAAGGGTAATTAACCTCATTAATTGTGTATCAAACATTAGTAACCACCGGGGCCACATGTCGAGCCAGGCTAACTGTGTAACGACTGGTTCTTGTACTATAAAAGGATCGTCGACGATACACAGAGGGACTCTCGGACTTCTCTAGGAGCTCTCGAGACACTTACACCCTCACACACATATTCACTCGCTCAATACAACATCAACAGACCCCGTGGGGTAGGGTATTACGCTCAGGCGGCCCAAACCACGTAAACCTCTGTGTCAATTTTCCACCATGTCTTGAGTCGCTGCGCGCCCATTACCGAACTACAAACTCCACGTACTACTAACAGTAGTGCCGGGAGATCTGCTGGATTCAACCACCGACAGGAGGGGTCCAAAACTCCTTCTTGTTCGACCCTGACCTCGCTGGAAGGATCCATACCATCTTGGTCAGCTAGGTGAACCTCCTCAGACGAATGAGATTGATCTCCTAGCATTTCGTTTTGAGGTTCCGTGTCTGGAAGCTGGGACCCAGTCACGCCTTTAGGTGATTCCGGACCCTCCCAGAGGGGTCTGGACTCCTAGATTGGATATGGCTACGGTCTTTCCGCAACCAGGACCATACTGTCAACTTCGATGGTTGCCAAAATGTAAAGTAGTAAAGGCTCATCAGGATTAGGAGCTACCAATATCGGTAGTGTGGTGAGGAGTTGTTTCAGCTCTTGAAACGCGTTTTCTGCTTCTTCAGACCAATGAAATGGTTCAGACTTCCTCAAGAGTTTGAAGAAGGGTAGCGCCCGTTCTGCCAGTCTTGAGATAAACCGGCTGAGCGCAGCTAGGCATCCAGTTAGCTTCTGGACATCTTTAATGCGGGCTGGGGGTCGCATATCTTCTATGGCCTTGATCTTCGCCAGATTTGATTCAATTCCTCGGTGAGTCACCAAGAACCCCAGAAGCTTCCCGGAGCTAACCCCGAAGATACACTTGTGTGGGTTCAGCTTGGTGCGCGTGGTGCGCAGCTTGTCAAAGACGGCTTGTAAGTTGTCAAGGAGTGACTCCTTGTTTTTGATCTTAAAACGATGTCATCGACATACACCTCCACCAAGTCTCTAATTAGCTCTCTAAATGTTTTGTACATAGCTCACACAAATGTTGAAGCAACATTTTTAAGACCAAATGGCATGGCAGTATAACAGTACAATCCATCTACTGGTATGAAGGCAATATGCTATTCATCTTCCTTAGACATTTGGATTTGATGATATCGTGAATATGCATCTAAGAAACACAATAGCTCACACCCGGAGGTGGAGTCCACTATCTGATCTATTTTAGGTAGTGGAAATGGATCCTTTGGACATGCCTTATTTAATGTGGTGTAGTTGATACACATCCGAAGCTTCCCACCGGCCTTGGGTACAACAACTGGGTTTGCCAGCCATTTTGGATGGAAGACTTCCCGGATGAATCCAGCTTCGAGCAACTTCTTGATTTCCCGTCGGATGAAGTTTTGTCGCTCGATTGATTGCTTCCGGGGCTTCTGTGTACAGGCCGTGCGTCTAGGTAAATCTTTAGATTGTGCTCAATCACCTCCCTAGGGATCCCATGCATTTGTGACAGCTGCCAGGCAAACACGTCGACATTAGCCCAGAGGAAAGTGATGAGCGCGATTTCCTATTTGTTGTTCAGACATCCGATATACGAGTAGTCTGAGCAGCATCGGAACCAATTTGGACGACCTTGACGGGAACTTCGGTGTCGCCGCTTGGTTGCACACGAGGTGCGTAGGTAGAGCCTTTATGACGAATGCTTGGAGGGTTCAAAGCTGGCTCCTTACCGGATGCTTCCTCTTGCACTGTGGTAAGCGCATAGAGTTCTTCTAGAGCAGTAACTTCTGCGGTGCGATCTCCGCGAATTCGGAGAACACCCATGGGTGTTGGCATCTTCAACACTAAGTAACCATAATGAGATCCAACCATGACTTTGTACAAGGCTGGCCTGCCCAGAATGGCATTGAACGCTAGATTGATCTGCGCGACGTCAAAAACCAATTTCTTAGTTCTGTAGTTCTTCCGAGTCTCGAAAGTCACTGGGAGTGTGATGGAACCAAGAGGAGTAATGGTTCCCAGACCTACCCCAAAGAAAGGTCGGGATGGACGAAGGTCCGAAGGCCAGCGCCGAAGCTTAACGAAAGCTTCGAAGCTTATGAGGTTTAGCCTGAAACCTCCGTCCACCATTACATGGTGGATTTGAATATTGTTAATGTTGGGTGACACCATCAACGGCAGTTGGCCAGCCCCGATCATGTTTTGGGGGCAGTCCGAAGCATCGAAAATGATAGGGGTATCCATCCACTTCCGATGTGGCTCCACCTTAGCAGTGGGAGCTTCCACGACCATGTCCCGCCGCATTGTCTTGAGGATGCGGCGAGAGGTGATGTCCCATGAACCACCATAGATGGTGTTTAGGGTTTTCCGGTGCTCGTTGTCAGAGACGTCGGAGTCGTCGTCGACAGTGTTGTAAAAAGCTTTCAGGACCTTCTTGGGGTCCTAAAAACCTAGCTCCTCTTCAGCCGGAGCTTCATCGACTTTTCGCTTTCCTTCCCATTGACGGAAAGGAGATTCTTCTCGGTGCTTGTTATAGCGCTCGACAAGGTTCTGGACCTCCCGACATTCTTCCAGGCTGTGTCTGTTCGTCTTGTGGATTGGACACTATGCCTTCAAATTGTTGTCGTCTTCTGACAAAGGATGAGGTCACTTCTCGGGGCGTGGCCCCCGGCCACCCAGAGCTGCAGCAGCTGCAGCGGCTGGTGCGCCGGCCGACTGCTTCTTCTTGCCATTGGGGTTATTTTTCTTTTTGCCACTACCGGAGGTAGCAGCTTCAGTCTTGGAGGACTTCTTGTTGGCCTCCGGAGCTGGTTTGGAGTGCATTTCACGGCCTTCCACAGCTCTAGCACATTTGTTGGCTAGACTGAAGCGTTCTGTAACGCTGGTAACTTCTTTGATAGCCAACTTTTCCAGCATCTTCTTATCTCGAATACCCTGTCTGAATGCAATGATAACAGAATAACTCGAGATTGAAGGAATAGTATTCCGTACATGAGAAAACTCCTGGATGAAGGATCGCAGCAATTCCCCCGATGTCTGCTTTACAGCAAACAGATCCAATTCAGTGCCAGGCCAGGTGTAGGAACTCCCGAAGTTGGCAGTGAACTGCTGGCATAGCTCCGCCCAACTATTAATGGAGTCGGATGGAAGACTCATGAACCAGGACCTTGCAGTCCCAGTTAAAGCCCCGGGAAGTAATTGGCCATCACAACCTCATCACCCCCCGCTGCCAATATGGCAGTAGAGTAGATTTGAAGAAATTCGGCGGGATTGATAGTACCATCGAATTTTTCTAGCAAGTGAGGCTGGAACTTCTGTGGCCATCTGACCATGCGCAAATGCATGGCCAGGGCAGAACAGCCTCCTCCTACTCCATGAGAAGTTGGGTTGTCTCGAGCCTCTCGCCTTTCACGAGCACGCTCGATATGGACACAACTGTCCTGCTGCTGGTAACGGCGATCCAGTTCCGACTGCAGGTCATGAGTCGGAATCCTGGTAATGGTGTGGGTGTGTTGTTCCCCGGGAGGCAACGAAGTCACCATATGAGATGCAACACGTCTCCTTTGTTGCGAGACTTGTGGACCAAGTCGGCCGGACAAGGTCCATCATTGTGATGGTGCTCGTCCCGAAGGGGGAGGACCTTGATTGCTGATGCCTGCAGCTGCAGCTGCAACCAGATGGTCAACATCAGCCCTCCACTGCTCCATAGCACCCTGGGGTGCACCTGGAGGTAGTGGGTGTTGTAGGAGAGCTCGTGCAACAATGAGCGTGTGTTCATGGTTGTTGTTTGTTGATGTAGTGATCGACACAGATGCACCATCTTGTGGCCTAACATTGTTGGCCAGAACAGATGGTGGTTGTGGTGCCATAGTGCCTGCTGGAACAATGGCACCTGCTGGCTGGTGAGCATTGGAGGGATTGCCTCCAGCAGGTTGTTCAGCACGGTTGCCATTGGATGATCCTGCGGCAGAATTCACCATCTTGAGATCTTGTGAAGTGCCCCCCTACCTGGCGCGCCAAATGTCAAAGTGTAGCTATGACACATCCCCCGGTACTACCAAATGTAGCCCGCGGAGGTTCTTGTTTCGGTTGGGGCGTTTAAAGATTGGGAACGAGATGGTGACATAGGAGATTTACGTGGTTGGAGTCGCCTAAGCGTAACACCCTACTCCACGGGTTTTGGGTTGTCGTATTGTGTGAGTCTGTTGCGCTAGTATGCTGGTCAGCTTGGATCCGATGTCTGTGTTCGTGCGGTGCAGCCCTTTTATAGTTCTAATGGCTGACCGTTACATCATTCACCTGGCCCGACATGTGGCCCTGGTGTATTAAATTGCCTAATACACTGTCTACGGGTATTAAGCATGGTTAATAGTGTAATAATGTGCCTTAATGGCTGCATTACCCCTATTAACAGTGATCTGATCGCGTGTCATTAATACAACATTAACGACACGTAATCAAATCTTGTAATGGCCACTTTGATTGTCACTTGAATGAACGTGCTGGAGGAGATTTGTTAGTGTATACGTTGATGAAGGTCCGGAGGCTCCACACGTGGTAGCTCTGGAGCTTTCCCTTACGGGAGGGTAGGTCCAGGGCTGCTGTAAACGTGTCGGCACCGGAGCTCCTCTCTGCTGGGGGTTAGGTCCGGGGTCATTGTACACATGTTGTCACCGAAGCTTTCCTTCGTTTGGAGCTTAGTCCCGGTTTTCCTTTACACGTGTTTACCCAGGAGCTACCCATATGAGGGGAGCGGGTCTGGTGCAATGTGACACGTGGGACCTGAGGAGACCTTCAACTCTGACAGGTAGAACTCCCATGTACTCTTTGCGGTACTGAGGGGTACCCGGTACGCAGGGTACCGACAACAACGCTTGGCGGATTTACGCAGAACAGCTTGGCGGTCAGAGACCTCCTAATACAGATGCATTGGACATTAAAACATATTATCCTTGTCACAAGCAGCCCGTTGGGAGCGTCTTATGCGGGTATTATGTATGCGAGCATCTTCGGACCTCCGGCAAATATAGAGTGGATCGTGAGGATGTAAGTTATCCTTAATGTCGATATCTTATTTTCTTACTTTTAAGTTTCATTTTCATTGTAACTAGCATATTTTAATGTTTATATTCTCTGTTGTTCAATATTACCAAATTTCATATTTTGATTCCAACTTCAAAATTCAATTGCTCATAGTACATCTGCTCCAAAAATACCAAATAAATTCATGTATACTCATTTTGATATGTACTTTGAGATTGTTCAAACCAACACATTCTAAACCTTTTTATGTGTTTCATCGCAGCACACGAAGAATGTGAACCAAGAATGGCCAGTTTCTCGAAGTATGCCTGATGGAGGAGCCGACAAGATTGCCGGTGAACTGTGTCAATTCATGTGTCTTGAAATTTTGCACAAAAGAGGGGTGTTCTTTGATGAGGATGGTGTAATAGCTGATGTGCCAGAACTTTGCGACTATGACAATAGAAATAGTTTTTAGTGAAACTTGTAAACTATGAGATGACTTGTATATGTAACTTATACATATGTATATTGTTTTAGTGATATTGACATCTATGAGATGACTTCTGTGATTATATTACTTACTTTTGTAATTATATTGTTGACTTCTGTGATTATATTGAATTGACCTGTAAAATAGAAATAACAGCAGGTAGTACTGCATAGGATATACTTTATCACATGGGTTCTTTACCTACGGCTAGACCTGCCTGTGAAATTATATTATCACATGCGGCTAGAAATAGGTAAAGAACAACCTGTGATAACTCCATTATCACAGGCGGTTGCTATTATTGTACAAACCGAATGTGATAAATTGTCTCTACAGGCGGCTTGTCATAGGTAAAGATCCGTCTGTGATAACACAATTATCATAGGCGGTTATATATACTGTACGACCCGCCTGTGATACTGTGTGTTCACAGGCGGCTAGTCGTAAGTAAAGAACCGCCTGTGATAATACAATTATTATATGCGATTTCACTTTTCCGTCTGTGAAATTGCAAATTATCACAGACTCTTCGTTTCAGGCGGCTTTAGAAACCGTGTGTGATAATACGTTTGGAACCGCCTGAGATGAGGCTTATTGTAGCAGTGCATGAGCATTATACAGACTATATTGAGGTAATACTTGTAGCCTATTTTTAGCAAGTTGTCTTGTATTATTTCAGCATGTTTCTCGCATTCTATTTCAGCATATTGTCATGTACCAACCTATTTATTTGATAATTACCTATGTTTCTTTGTTGATTGGATCACAAGGGTGAAGATGAATATTTTGATAAACCTCTTGAGCACTATGGTTTGATGGCTACAATATTCGATAATGGTGTTGCTACTGGACAATATGCAAAAGGATCAAATGAGGCACTAGGTACTCAAGTGGAAGACATTGATGCTAATGCTATAGAAGAGGGTGGTATTACTGGTGCTGCCATTGCAGATGACAATGGGGCAGTGGCACCATCTTCAGCTACTAGACCTAGTAAGAGGGCCAAAATTGCTGAAAATGGAGAAGAGAAATTTGATTTCAGCATTTGTAGGGGCAAGTGATAAGATTGCAGCTGCAATAGTAAAAGTTGATAATGCTGATAATGAATTACCTCCTGATTTGTTTGAGAATGTGACCAGCTTAGCAGGCTTTGATGATACACATAAAGCCTTCTACTACAATTATTTGGTCAAAAATCCTAGAGAGGCTAGATCCTTCAATGATCTCCCATTTGACTACAAGCTGATATTGATGGCTAAATATGTCACTGATCATATTCCTTGATGTGAAGCAATGTTTGGTGGTTGACAAGTTATTTTGGTAATGACGGACATGATATTTGACAAGTTCTTTTGGTAATATATTTTGGTTGTAACCATCAAAAAACTGAAATATGGGTTAATAGTTATTGTATATAAGAAAGAAATTATGATGTAAAGACTATGTGTAGCTGTCTAATATATTGTACCTATCAAAATATTGAACACTAATATATATCAAAGTGTTTATACTCCATTTTATGTTCTTCAATTGTGTTTTTGCATCTGCCATAACCGAGGCTGTTGGTAGTACATTTTTGCATATATATATGTTTTCACTGACTCGAAACTGTGTTGCTTGAATTGCAGCAGATCTGATTTGTTGTATCATGGCTGCAATTATTTGATGTATATTTTTGCATCTGCCATAACTGAGGCAATGTTACGGTTGCTGGTATTTTGATGTGAAAGATCATGGTCATTTTGCATTTGCACGTAACTCTTAACAACCTGTATCCAAAGTTGTAAGGTCACCACAATATAAAAAGTGGTCATTGTATCCAGTTTTTCATTCATATCCGTTCAAACAAACACGAACTTGGATCATCCAATCCACCTTTCATCTAACCCACCAAATAAAAAATTGGATCATCCAATCTGTCAAACCAAATATTAACTTGGATGGTCCAGTACATAAAAAACATGGACGGTGTTGATGGCTGTTATATACCAATTTCATCTGTCAATATAACTCAATTATGTGAAGTAAATATCATTTTTTGCACACATCACCTTTCTATTTAACCTATTTCTACTTGTCTTTGGAGAAATTAGTGCATGCAGATATTTTATACGGAATTGAAGTGAAACAAGGGGATGGATCCTATAAAATATTATTCCAGCCAATCAAGCATCGACACGTGGCACCACATGGACCAAATAGCCCACAAACAGAATTATCCGAGGCCATCCAACGGTGTAGCACCCATATCAAGGGATGAGACTCACCTGGAAGTCACCTCAAGAAAGCACAAATCGTTTGGAGGACTTACCAGGTTGGTCGACCCCCCTAATCGCCGACCTGGTCTTTCCATCAAACTCGGTCAGCTTCCACGTGTTGGCTCCTCCCGTGTGACACCCAGTTCCAAAAATGAACCAAGTGAACGCATATGTGTGCCCAGGACGTTCAACACACATACACGAGTGCATTCACAAAAGAGTATACAGAAAATTACCACAGAACAAGATTAATTAACTAATTTTTATTACACAAACCATATTATCCTCGAATACAAGATCTAATGAATATTAATGACAGGTTCAAATTAATGCAGCGGAAATAAACTAAATAAGCAAACTAAACAGCTAGGCAGCATAAGCAATAGGGTATAGCGCAGCTCCATGCAACACCACACGCAAGCTAACGGTAGACACGGCCTAGAACTCCGCATTATCGCCATTAAACTCCTAATCCTGACCTGCAACTGTTGGAGGGGATTGCAAGAGTGAGTACATGTCGTACTCAGTAAGTGTGAAAAGTATGACATGTAGCTGATTCAAATGACAACAATAATAATAGTTGAGGGCTAAAAAGTATATTAAAACATTTGAAAAGCAATATATTACATGTATATGAAATAAACCCATCATAAACCATATGATCATCATAATACTAGTCCATAATTCATTACCATCATCCATATACCAGATTTCACCATTGTCAATAATCATATTCAATACCAGAAATTAATCCATTAACCATTACCAAACCATAACCATCCCACAAACTATTCCATACTAAGTTTCCTCTAATCATGTGAGGGTCCAGGTTGCTCATAACCGGGAGCACAGCTATCATGATAGTTTTAAACACACTCTGCAGAGGTTGTACCGCTTTACCCACATGTTTATGATTTTATCACCTTTCGATGACTATAGAATCTCCATTATGCCATCTCACACTTCCGTAGGTGTGTGGCCAAGAGATCACAAAATAGCCTTTACAAAGGGATTACTAGTCTATTTAGACCCCACTGAGGTTTCACCGGTGGCGATGTCTCCAACTGAACACATCTTCAACCAAGGGCCCCCTCTTGAGCCATTCGGATCCCAGGGTAGTCCCACCAATCATCAAAAAACCCAATCCGACTACCCCTTCCCCGAGCATCCTTAATGGTCCAAATAGCACTGGCAAAGCCCTAATTAATCAGCTACGCCACACCCATACTTGGCCTCGTGGTGGCACTGTAAATCCTGGATGGTCGCTCCACGAACCGGTCCTTAGATCTAAAGCAAGCAAAACCACCATAACATCCAACCCATCCACATACCAGGCTTGCTTAGATCACCCATTACCATATCATATTAACCAGTTCATGTTAACCATAATCTCATCCATGCATAATTAAATTGAGTGGTATAGTTGTTTTCCCATCCCAAGTAATTAAGCGTAGCAAAAAGGTAAAAAGCCCTTCCCGACTCTCTACCATAAATTCCAGGTGACAAGGGTGGTCAACAAAACTAGTAAACTTCCTACCATAGGATTTCCCATCAAATTGACACAAGCAAGCAATTTGCAAACAAAACATTTATTTTAAAACATGATCAATATGCTTCAAGGACACTTGCCTTGCTCTTGCGGTTGATTAGGGTCAAAGCCTTCAAACTCTTGGTGTTGTAGATCCTCCGCAGCACTCTCTAGCACAAATCCGTCTAATCCACACAATAACATACAAGACAAGAAACACAATCAAAGAGTGCACAAATATTACTCAATATGACATGACATGCATGATTGATGCAAATGCAAGGTAGAACTTGTTAATAGATTGCTTTTAATGATCACTAACTAGTTCTAATAGGTTTTAACAAGTTTATACAGGTTTGGATTTGATTAGATCTACTTTTAGAATCAATTCAACACAATTTAGTCGGCAAAATCGGACTAGTCTGCAAAAGGTCGGACTAGTCCGCACTTCGCAGAACTAGCGAACTAGGGTTTTCTAGATCGACGTGAATTTGGAGATTAGGGGTTGAATTCTCGTAAGGAAAAGAGGATAGAAGGTATACCCGGTGTTTAGAACTCCAATGAATCAAGAAACTTGGAGGTAACAATTGGATCTTGATGATCTAAGGTTGATGATGAACTTGGAGATGAATTGGTGATGAAGAACGAAACTTGGTGGAGATCTTGATCCTCTTTCGTTTCCTCCTCCTCTTCTTCTTGCTTGGGATCTCCTCCTCCCTCCTCGGTGGTGGATCTCCACGAACTAGGGTTTGGGTGGGGTGGAAAAGTGGCAAATAGATGTCAAGCCAAGGGGTGGGGTTGTTTATATAGAGGTGGAGGCTATGGTTAGATGGATTTCGAGTTTGAGAGGAGTAGAGGTCGGTTTAGAGTCCCACATGGGCTCTAAAAGAGTTAGGCACGACGTCCCTAGGCCCACTTAACGTGAAACCCAAGAAACAAGTCGCAAAACAAAAGATCAACTCGAAGTCGCGAAATATCGGAAAAGTACGAAAAGGACCGCACTAGTCCGAAAATGTCTAGAGAGAAAATCGGACAAGTGTGGCAAAAAATCGGACAAGTTCGACTTTGGTCAGAGAGGAAAATGGACAAGTTCGCTAGGACACCGGACTAGTCCAGAAAAGTCCAGGGACTTAGCAAATTTTCAAGGATTCTTGGAATATCAAACTAGTCCGCACAAAATCGGACAAGTCCGGAAGTTTCCAGAGGCAAAATCGGACTAGTCCGCAGCAAAAACGGACAAGTCTGTTTTTAGTCAAAGAGAAATCGGACTAGTCCTCACCAAAATCGGACTAGTTCGCACTTTTCAGCATTTTAAGTACGATTTTGTCCCAAATCAATTTTAAATGTTCCAAATCAATTTTGAACTCTTTCCTCCTTATGTGGGTTAATGTTAAACATGTATATTAATGTATGTAGGACATGATGCATGAAAATGAGGGTGTTACATCCCGGCTTGAGAAAGTCAGTGGTGACTGATTCACACGCTTTTGGTGGCAGGAACCGACCCTTCTCCAAGCTATAAATAGGACCCCTCACCCCTCACTTCAACACACACCACTTGAGCATCATTATATTGTATACACTAGTTCTCTTAGTCCTTAGTGAAGTTAGGCTATAGGGAGGTGAGCCTCTAGTCTCAAGTCCAAGTTGAGAAAGGTATGACTCATGTATCTTTTCTTATTTTGTGACTTTATGCATAATAAAGTATTATCTTTAGTCTTGTTTTATTCATATACTTGGATGAAGCGTTTTTTGTTTGATCGTGGATTCCATGTATGTGGTAGGAGTAGTCTTTTTTATTATGCCATATCACTCTTAATCTATCATCATAAACACTACAAACCCCCACTATAGTCTAATTAGTTATGATATGATCATGTTAATATGAATCACTTGTGCTATGTATCAACATTGGTTCAACAACGATTTAGTTCGTTGCCTTAGAATGGCTTGCATGGGATCTCAAGGTAATTACTTAATATGCTAGCATGGTGCTAGGATAGGAGGTAGCGTTGAATGTCTCGTAGACCCAAGGATTGAAGAGGTAGGCAGTAGGTGGGACAGCCATATATGTCCTTTGTAATCCTCCACGTTCGGATATGCCACTGGCTCTTGGCGGGAGTCGCCTAGTGTTGCTAGGGGTAAACCCGTACCCGATGTGTTGAACAACTTAGCATTGTAGGAGCAACTCCCCAACTCTTAGTCTAACCTCCATTAGGACCCATCTACCCCTTACAATAAATTGCTTAGGTATGTGTCACACTACCCATTATTATCAACTTACCCCTGTCTTGATAATTGATTAGTATCCCATAGCTTGATCATAAGAGTAGTGTTCACTTTACTCCATTGCCTTCCTTTGGGATAAATATGATACCCTTGAGAATACTGTTGGGTGAAATGCTACACGACAGTTTTCGTGCGCTTGCGGACCTCATCTCTTTCAAGAGATGATATGTGACGTAAGAAACGTCAATAGACGGTCCTATCCAATCCAACCTCAACCTCAAACCAGACGCACCCTTAGTGCAAAAAACTGATTTTAAAGGTAGTGTTGATGAAGTTTTTTTTAGTCTTCTTCTTATTTGATGTAATCATATTACCCCCATTGTTTTGGAACTTTTGTTTTACTTCCTCCGTTCTTGAAAGTTTGTCGCTCGTTAGTTCAAAAATGAACTAACAAACGACAAACTTTGACGAGGAGGAAGAACGTACTATTTAAAAAACATCTAAGAATCAAAATACATTGTTATTAGTATGTTTATGTTATGTTGTTTATTTTTTTCACCATTATATGTATATATATACATAAGATGAAATATAAATACTTCGCTCCAAAGGTGCGATAACATCTTTTCTTCTGAGAAGAATTTGAAGAAGAACCAACGCGGCCGCCCGTCCTTGACCTTCTCTTCCGATGGTGCGTCCTTCCCCTTCGATTCATCCATCAGTCTCTCCCACTCCACCTGCACCTGCCACCCCTCCTCCTCCATTGCACCGCCTCTCTCCTGCACCGTCATCTCGCCCCTTCTTCCTCCGTGGGCAGCCATCAGCGACCGACTAGCAACCGCAGCTCTCCTCCCTACAAGTTGGCCTGCTCCTGTCGTCCCGCTGTAGCCTCCTCCCCGCCGCGATCGGTCGCGTCCTGACCACCCCTGGCATGTTCTCCCTACAGATGTGACTGCAGACGATGACGGCAGCCACATAGTGTCACATCCTCGTGGCCAATGGCTCGCCGGACCGGGGCGTGAGGTGCACGCAAGCCGTCGGAGGTGGGGCCATGGAATTGGTCGGAGCGAGAACACGGGGAAGAGGAAGACGATATCATTTCTGGTTTCTGTTTGATGATCCCCCATGGGGTCCACACGTCAGGTTACAACGGGTCAAGCCCGCCACTCGGTCCACCGGCCCACACGATGCACACAGCCCACTGGCCCACACTTCTCTCATGTAGGAGCATGACATCTCCCCCGTCTCAGATGATGCTTTTTCTCAAGCATCTAGCTCCAAAATACAGAAAAAACATCTTCAGTGAGCAAGAAATGTGCTCCTTGTGTTGTTGTACCAATGAGACCCAAAATCGCCCTGCACTCTCAACTTCATTAGCATTCTGGCTTTCCTCTCTATTCAGCAAGTTTTTTTTAGCGCAAACTGCAAGGGAAGCCCCCGCAGTACATATATTGATAATGTCTATCCAAAGATTACAAAAGTAGCCGCAGTTTCAAGAAACACAAAGGAAGAGAAAAATTGGGAATCATAGAGATTTTCCTAAGGCCGGAAAAGCCCCTAAAGACTCCCTATCCAATCCTCAATTGTAATTTTATCCCGCTCCTTGAAGCGGCAACACTGAGCAGTCGACGAGGTAGTAAAGGAATTCTTCCACACGGTTACCGTCGGTTGAGCCGCTTTGAATATCTTTGCATTTCTCTGTTTCCAGATATCCCACGCTTCACTTGCAAACACCTCCAGAAAGCAAGGTTTGTTCCAACGTTGTTTGGCCCTGACTATAGTGTCGAAGAAGTACAACTCATGGTCCCAATGCATGCCAATAAGATTCCAGCAAGAGGTGCTAAACGGGCATAGGAAGAACAAGTTGTAAGTGGATTCTTCTGTTTTTGTGTTGCAGAGGACACAGGAATAGTCTTCTCCTTCAATGGTTATTTTTTTTTTGTTTCAGTAGATTTTTTTAGTTGAGACGGTCCCTAAAGAGTAGCCAGATGAAGATTTTAGTTTTCTTCATGATCTTTGATTTCCAGATCCATTTGAAAGGCTGGGGTGGAGTGATTTCCAGATCCAGCACAACTTCTCTACTGTTTTGTTGATGTTCGTCCAAATGTCTCTTAGTTGCCCTCTAGAGGCCACCTGATCCATGATAAGTTGTAAAGTGTCTAACTTTGCATGTACTTCCTCGGAAAGAGGAGTGAAGAAGTGTTGTAGAACCTCATCCTGTGAATTAAACTGGGCAAAGGAAATGCTCTTTTTTCTTTGCAAAGGTGTAAGCCTAGGGAAATCCCACTTGAAAAGGTGACCTTCCCATTTGTCATTCCAAAGTAGCATGGTGTCCCTCACTCCCACTTGAATCTGTGATTGGCTTCTGAATTCTTCCCACATGCTTAGTGTGTCTTGCCACCAAAATGATCCCTTCCCCTTAGTGCAATGCAAAGTCTTTCCATTTGCACAATACACATTAAGAACGAGGCTAACCCAGGGAATGTCTTGCTTGTTAGAAAATTTGAAGAGGAATTTCCCAAGGAGTGTCCTATTCATGTGTTTTAGATTCTTGAGTCCCAACCCGCCTTTTATCCAGGGGAGTTGTTACATCGCTCCATGCCACTAGAGGTTTTCCTTCGCCCGCCACATCGGATCCTCTCCATAGACATAGTTTTATGCTTTTATCTAGGATCCCTGCCCTTTGAGTCTTCGAGTGCACATCACATAGATAGGTATAGAAGATATTATGTTGTTGTCGAAGTGTAGAATAGACACTTCCCCGGACCTGCTACGAAGCAGCCTGCAAAGGTTCTTTTATGAGAGGGGCTAATGACTTATGAAGGAGGCGGAGGAAAAGGCGGAGGCAGAAATGGTGAATACAAGAGATTTACGTGGTTTGGGATGCTGAAGCGTAATATCCTACGTCCAAGAGAGTATATTGCATTGCTCTTGTGAGTGTTGAGAGTCCAAGAGGACTTGGGTGCGTATGGGACGATGTGAGTCAAGTTGTCTTAAGTCGATGGCTGCCCAGTCATTTTATTGTCCAAGGTAAGACAATTACAAGTGGGACCTGAGGCTTGACAGGTGGCCCCGAGGAGATCTTGGCCCTATACAAAATCTAGGGCATTATGGCTACTTGTTGCTCCCTCTGACCGTGGCTTGAAGACTCACCGTCCTGCCGTGTCGAACGTCAGAGGCTAAGCATAGATGTTGATGATGGCAAGGAATGTCCCATCCGTCGTGTCGGCGCAACCTACTCTGTCAGCGATGTGGTGGAGCTCTGCTGCACCTTCACTGTGAAGTGATTGGGCACAATACCACCTGACAGGAGCGTGTGTTACGCCCGTGCACTTGGGGAAGGTGCGTGTCTTGAATGCACGACTGGACAGGGCACGTCACTCTTTACTTGAGCGACCTACCGCCCAGAGCAGGCCGCTGGCCACGTGGCAGCACCGGTGCCTGCCTCTGCGGGGAGGCCAGGTCCGGAGTCACAGGACACGTGGCGGGTCCGAAGCCCACCTCTGAGGAGTGGTGGGGTCTGAGCCTGCTGGACACAGAGCAACACCAAAGCCTGCCTTGCGGGGAAGCCAGGCCCGAAGTCGTAGGACACGTGGCGAGTCTCGAGCCTTCCTCCGAGGAGCGGCGGGGTCCAGACCCGCTAGACACGTGACTGCACTGGAGCCTGCCTCCTCAAAGAGGCAGGGTCCTTAGCCGTTTCCAGCCTATGCACGGGGTACCAGTATGCAGGGTACCAACAGCTGTCGACCAATGTGCATCGACCTCTCATCGACATCCAAGTAGTTGTTGCTGTTAACTTCCTCTCTACCTTGGTGATCAACTGGGAGAAGTCTTACACCTTTGGTATGGATTTAGGCCTATAGGAGGACCAAGATACGTGAAAGGGGAAGTCCCAAGCTTACAACCAAGTGTCCCTGCCATTTTGATTGCTTGTTACCAATTTAGATTTACTTGCGCGAGGCAAGATTTTTTCCAATTCACTTTGAGGCCCGTTGATCCTCCTATAGAATGCAATAGATTCTTGAGAAAAATTAACTCTCTTTGGGACGTTTTAAGGACTAAGATTGTATCATCAGCATATTGAACCACAGGAAATCCCATATCAGCTGGCTGTCTAATAGGAATAGATAGTAGGCCCATTGTAGCAGTGTTGTTGATAGATATTTGTAGTAACTCAGCTGCAAGAACAAACAGAAGAGGGGAAAGCGGGTCACCTTGACGCACACCTGTCTTGCACTGGAAGTTGTTCCCTAGAACACCATTTAATAAAACTGTCGACGTAGCTGTGCATAATATGTACGCTATCCATTTGCTCCAGCTTTTGTGACGCCCATATGCCTAAGCATAATGAGGATGAAATCGTGCTCAACTATGTCAAACGCTTTCTCGAAGTCCAGTTTCAGAATCACAATACTCCTTTTTGATTTATCACATTGATACAAATATTCATACGCCCACGCCATGCAGTCCTGGATTGTTCTTTTTCTTATAAAGCCATATTGATTCCTGTGTATAAGCTTGGTGATAACCTCTTGCAGCTGCAGAGATAGTACTTTTGTAATCAATTTAACCGTGGAGTTAAGGAAAGATATCGGCCTGTAGTCCTTGACCGAATCCGGGATGCCTACCTTGGGTAATAAGGTGATGTATGAATTGTTGAGAGGTAACAGGCTGACTGCATTATTGTAGAAATCATCGCACAATGCATAAATGTCCTCCTTAATGATGTGCCAACATGTTTTGTAAAATCTCGGATTGAAGCCATTAGAAACCGGTGATTTGGCCTCCAGCATCTCTTTTAGCGCCTTGTCAATTTCATCTCTTGTGATAGGGCTACAAAGATGCCCCATATTCCGTGGATCTGGCATCATGTCCCGTATTTGGGGCCAAGATTGAATAGGCTGTGACTGGTCTAGCCTCCAACTGAATTCTTTCAATAACAAAGTTGCCTTCTCTCTGTGATCCATTGTTTCTGCCCCCCCCCCCCCCCCATCTTGAATAATCGTGATTGTGTTACACCTGTATCGCTCTGTCGCTGCTGTCAATAATTTTTTTGTTGGTTCATCCCCTAGTTTAGTCCATCTCACCATATAGCGCTGCCTCCAGTAGTCATTTTTCACCTGCAACAAGTTGGATATTTGTTACTTAATCAGTCCTCTAAACATTTTTTTCCTGGGTGAACAAACACTTTTGTTCTTCTAGCTTATCAACAACCAGCAGGATCTCATTGCATCTCTGAATCAAATTTGAGATATTACCAATCCCTTTACTCCATTGCTTCAGTCTGTATCTTAATCTTTTCAATTTCACTGCTACCTTTTTGGCACTATTCATATGTTGTAATGGTTATTCCTGGGAGTCCTTGACAATGTACAAAAATTGTGGATGTTTGAGCCAATAATTCTCAAATCTGAAGCACTTGGCCTGAGGTATATCCGTGGCAGTTTGTACCATACATGGGATGTGATCTGGTGTGTCCCTTGCTAACGGTAAAATCAGTCAAGCTGCTTCAATAACGGTATGTTTTGTATGTTGATCCACATATAATTCCTCACTTTCAGCAGAATTTCTAGCAGCCCAAGATGATGACTAATGTTGTTGAAAAGTTGCATATCACCAAAATTAGCAGCGGATCTGTTCCTGTCCTCTTCACTCATGTAGAAGTTAAAATCTCCTATTATCATTCACAGCTCATCCGGGTTCAAAGTGAGGTCCCACGGCCATTGCGTGAACCCTTGCCTCTGTGGCCCATGACAAGCTCCATATACTGTAACAAGTTTCCATTTGACCCCGTTCTTCAAAGAGGTGAAAAGTTTCACCTCTCAGCACGCCACCATTCAAACACATAAGAATACCTCCTGAGGCCTCTGGAGAGTGAGAAGGCAAATTGATTGAATCTTTTGGGTGCAATTTTCTTGATGAAGGAGATATCTATGAGTTCGGTTTTAGTCTCTTGTATGCAAAAGACATTACAATAAATACATTCCTCAATCTTTGCTCGAACTGCATGATGCTTGGATGTGTCATTAATACCCTAATATTCCAATTTCTTGTGTTGGTGTTTGCCATAATAAATCCATATGAAGACAAGATCTTTGCTTAAAAAGCAAAAGAAGCGAGGATATCCTATAATGGGTTGCCGGTCCAGAAGGTTAAGTTCATGAGGGAGGGCAGAGACGCGTAAATCCTATAGTGGACAGTCGGCCCAGTAGGCCAAAGCCCAAGAGAGAGGGCATACATATGAAAGATAACAGCAGCAGGCCTGCACTACCGGAAACGCTGATACTTACGTCGGCCAGGTTAATTTACGTCGGATGGCCGACGTAATTTAATTAATTTACGTCGGCTGCCGACATAAGTAACAAGCCCGACAACAGTTAATGATCACTTACGTCGGCCAGGACAACAGGCCGATGTAAATAAGTTGGTCGACGTAAATAAGCCTTAACTTACATCGGCTAATAGGGTCGACCGACGTAAGTTGAATATTTAGCCGACGTAAATTACGTATTCTAATCTACCCCTTGCGTGCCTTCTCTTTTCTTTCTTACCCGCTGCTTTCTCTTCTCCCCGCTGCCCGCGCCCGACGCCGCCGCTCCCGACGCCGCCGCTCCCCGCCGCCGCCGCCACCAGGTATCCTCCCCTCCCCTCCCCGTCGACCGCCGGCCCGGCTCCCCCGCCCCCTCCCCTAGCTACCGCCGCCCCGCCCTCCCTTCCCGATCGCCGTCGTCTGGCCCTCCCTCCCCCTCCCCCTCCACCTCCCCTACACGGCCGAGCACCGCCCCCCCCTCCCCCTCCCCTCCCCCGGCCCCCCTCCACCTCCACCTCCCCTCTCCGGCCCCTCCCCTACACAGACCCCCCACCCCCTCCCCAGCAGAACAGACCCCCCCACCCTACCTTCCCTTCCCCTCCCCTCCCCGACCCCCCTCCTCTACACAGACCCCCCACCCCCTCCCCAGCAGAACAGACCCCCCCCCCCACCCCCTCCCCAGCAGAACAGACCCCCACACCCCCTCCACAGACCCCCCACCCCCCCACCCCACACCCCCTCCACATTGAAATTTGAATTTAATTGAATTGCTACATTTAAATTTGATTTGAATTGAATTGTTCAATTTTGAAATTGAATTAAACTGAATTTTTTAAATTATGCTTAAATTGCTTAATTGTTTATTTAATTATGCTTAATTAGTTTTTAATATTGTTAAATATTTATAATATCTACGTATGTTAACTGCGTTGATGAAAAACGAAATATGTGCAGGTTAGTATTTCCTGGTTACAGGGTAACATCGAGGCGTACTTAGCTCTCTGTCGGTACTGGGCTAGCGACGCTTTCATCAATAAGTCCACAAAGGCTAGATAGTGCCGCATGGGGTCCGAGGGCAAGCACAACTATGGCAGCGACGGCTACTTGCGTTTGGCTAAATGCATGGTAAGTACCTTTTCAATTTATTTATGTGTTCCTAATATATTATTTATTTCACTAACACGGCTGTACAGGAGCGAGAGATGAGTCATGAGCTGACCCCGACCCAGGTTTGGAAGAGAGGTCACAAGGGAAGTGCCCCTTCTCAGCCAGGGTAGTGTAGTCAGGTCGCAGCCGACCGGCTGATAAGTTTTCGAAATTCATCAATTTCATTATAATTAATACTATTATTGACATGCTTACAAGATTTATTTGTTTTGTAGGCAAAGTACATGCAGGAGGTCGTGAAGATACACGGTGCGGATTACGATTGGGAAAGCGCACCAATCGACCCCCAAGCCGCGTACGCAAGCGGAGGCGGGAAGGCCCACGGATGGTGAGTTCTTCGTGTGTTTCATTTCTTTTTCAATTAATCTTCTTCTACTTAGTGTTTTCATTCTTTTGCAGGTTTGCTATTTTTGATGGAGTTGTCGACTCGAGGTCGACGCGAGCTTTGAGAGGCGCTTCATCGTCACAGGCTTTGTCCGTTGGGACCAGTGGTCGTCTCTCGCAGACCCAGTTGGAGCTCCAGGTCATGAGGGAGACGCTGACACAAACCCAGGCAGAGCTGAAGAGGACGAGGGCGGAGGCAAGGGAGGAGCAGCAGAGGACGGCCTTAATGATGGCCCAGATGCAAGCAGCGGTGGCGGTAAGTAATTTAAAGTATCATAGTTAAATTTCACAGCACTTTAATAACATATATCTTCTAATATTTTGTAATGGCAGGCTCTTGCTCGAGACAACAGTCAGGATATCGAGATTCCTACGCTTCTGCCGCAGCAGACACCGGAGCAGGTGATAAACTCTCTCTTTAATATTGTTGTATCCATTTTAGTATTTTACATAGAGAGATAAGGAGGTAGAACATAGAGGTACATCTTGATGACTTGTCAGATATTGATTTCTATAGTGGTGAGGAAGTTAAGTGTATCTAATCAAGCTTTAGTAGTTTTTGACCATGGCGGAAATGATTAGTATATAGTTAATAAGTTGTGATCAGGGCTTCCAGTTAACAAAGAGCTAGTGGTTCATAAGCTTGACCTGTTACCTAAAGTCTCCAACTCTGATACCTGCTAGTTTGCTATATATATATATATATATATATATATATATATATATATATATATATATATATATATATATATATATATATATATGCAATATTACTTCATTTGAAACTACAACATGCTTCTTTCTTTTGTCACTGATGTTCTTGGACTTTGATGTTATTACTGAGTTGACATTGATGCTTACTAGTGATTATGTTTCTTTTGCAGGGTTCGGGAAAGCGCCGAGAAGATCCCAAAGGCAGTGGGGGGGCTAGCGTGTAGCCCGGTGGATGTTTTGTTGTTGTTTATGTTTTGGAACTTAATTTGCAACTATTTTGTGTTTTGTATATCTGTTATATGTATATGTGTATCTGTATATCTGTTCTGTGTTCTCGCCATCGAGCGAGGTAGTCAGTTTCTGTTTTTTTTTTTAAATTGAATACTTAACTTACGTAGGCTATGACCGGGCCGACGTAAGTTAGCCCAGTTTAACTTACGTCGGTTAGGACAAACCGACGTAAGTTATATCACTTAACTTACGTCGGTTTGGTTCAACTAACGTAAGTTACACCACATAACTTACATCAGTCTGCTGTGACCGACGTAAGTACTCCGGCCCAGCCCGCGGCCCATCCCGGTACGTGACTTACGTCAACTGCTGCATACCGATGTATTAACTTAACTTACGTTGGCGACCGATGTAAGTTACCTTAATTACATCCAAACCGCTACGTTGGTCAGCCGCCAACGTAATTAAGGAAAAACCGACGTAATTAAGTTACTTACGTCGGTTTAGGCCTTAATTGCCGACGTAATTGATCGATATTCCTGTAGTGCTGGGAGGTGGCCCATGATCATAACCATTGCAAACAATATGCCACTGCACAACATCCATCAACCGATACCCTCTCTGATTGCTATTAACACCAAAAGGACAGAGAGTTTTTTTTTGCGGAGAAAAGGATAGAGAGTTACAACTTGGGCTATGTTTAGGAACACAATATTTTTGGAGTTATAGAGCAATACTTTGGTATTTGATATTACTATGATATTTTTACAGAATGATGTTTGACAACCAACTCATAAATTTTGTATTTAAAACCACAATTTTGTCTATACTGCAATATTTTTGGGGTATAGAAAAATTTGGTCCGAATCAAAGTTTTTATCTGCCGATGCTTGCTGCTGCCACATGATTAGTTTCTTGGCTTGGGATGAGATTAGCAAGAACTGGTTTTTGATTGATTAGTTTATGGTCCGCCGATTAGTTTACTATTTTTTTGGTCGATTAGATCTATTGTGCTTTTGTGCTTTGGATGACTTTGTAGTTGACTAACAAAAGAAGGTTGGCATGACAATATTTAGGTAGTGGTTAGGAGCAGACAAGGTTCATCGGTTGTCATCTTCCCGTTTTAGAATTGATTTTTCTTTTTATTTCTCTAATTTGTAAATTGATTACTTAGAAATTGTCGGTGGTTTTGATCTGGCAGATCTCCCGATACTACTAAAAGTGTTTGCAGAGTTTGAAGTTCGGTATGGGCGCGCGAAGATTCAAGAAGGTGAAATGTAAAATGACACAGGAGATACAAAGATTTACGTGGTTCGGGCCGCCTGAGCGTAATACCCTACTCCACGAGGTGTGTTGGTGTTGTATTGGATGTATGAACTCAACTCAGGTGATATGAGTTGAGAGCGCGTGTGAGCCGATCAGACCAGATGTTCTCTATGTATCGTCGACCTGTCCTTTTATAGTACAAGGACAGGCCGTTACAAGTTGGCCTGGCCCGACATGTGGCCCCGACGGCTACTAATATTGATACACATTTGATGCGCTTAATTACCCTTAATGACCGAGTTACGAGCTTTGACAGTGCCGTTACTGGTAATAAGGGTCGTCCGATCGTGTGTCATTAACATAGTATTAATGACACTTAATCGGGTCTTGAAGTCCTTGATTCCCCTTTGAAGATCCGGAGCTATTGTGGATTCTACCGGAGGTTTGAGACTGAAGATCCGACGGTTGGACTCGTGGCAGCTCCGGAGCATACTGTGGGGAACAGATAGGTCCGGTGCCACCAGACACGTGTCATTTCCGGAGCTTCCCTCGGTCCGAGGTTAGGTTCGGGGGTGCCGTTATGGTACATAGCCCGGAGCTTCCCCCTTGTGGGCGGTAGCTCCGGTTTGATGGTACACGTGGCGACCCTGGGACTAACCATGTTAGGGAAGCGGGTCCGGTTGTGTCTGACTTGTGGGCCTCCGAAGGTCTTAAAATCAAGTAGATGACATTTCCTTGAGATCTTTGCAAATATGATTTGAATGACTATACTTCTATTTTGAATGAAAAATTGTGGTAAAATATTATGCTCCCAAATAGTCCGGTGTATTGCAAAGTCGTGGTATTACAAAATTGTGATATTGGAATACTTTGATATTATCATGCCATCTTAAAAACTGTGGTTTACTAAAACTTTGGTATGAAAATATTGTGTTCGCAAACACAGCCTTGGTTGCATACACTAACACTCCAAGTCACTTTGTCACCTTGGTTACAAAAGCATACCCCTGATCCTACCAAGGCCCTACCATAAGAGCAACCACAACTTATACCTTCTGGACAGGCATATGTTACAGCAAAAGCCCTCAGGAGCAGTCCACAGCAGGTTGTCCACAAACACCCTACAAGTACTAGATAGCTGTATATACATTAAGCACTTGCTGGCTGCTCCAAGCTCTTCACTCCTGCATGATTATGTTCTTCAGGCTGTTGGGAGAGTCTCTGGCGCACCACCTCAAGTGGTACGCCGCATTCAAGGACGGCGACATCCTGCAGGACCATTGATGGCAGTTCAGGGTATGGGCAACATTCAACTAGGTCTGATAAATTAGGGAACTTAACAAGACCAGGGAATTGAACATTACTCGCCGGGATGGACGAGTCTGAATCCATATCATGGCCCTCCTCACTCTGAGTGTCAGTTGTTTGGGTGTTACCATGTGCCTTGTGTCTGTGACCATCCAACAATTTCTTAATTCTAGAGCTCCTCCTGAGAGTATCTAATTCCATCGGTGCTTTGCCCTTCATGGCCCTATTCACTCCAATCTCCTGACCGAATGCCCCGAGTTTGCAATAGGGACCGTGACTGAAGGACCCTGAGTAGTAGCCTCCTGGAACTGAGCATTCCACCAGCGGTGAATGATTGCGGAAATGCGAATTGCAACATGTTTCTCAGGGCGGCTGAATCAAAAGGCTGAAGCCAGCTTGACTTTTGCTAGTGCTCACCGTTGTGCCCAAAAGTGAAGATTGGTTCCCCATATAAAATTGGCTGAGAGGCTTGAGAGTGTGCTGGAGGTTGAGTTGATGCAGCGTTGCCATTCATCAGCTCTTGTTGTTGCCCCTGAGACCATGGATCCTATCCCCAATTGTGCCCGTGTTGGTTCGACACGTGATTGCCCTGTGGTTGCACCATAGCATCCCACTATGGATCTCCCTGACCATCCTCAGCTTGTGGCACCACTTGAGTGTCCTCATCCTCCTCCAGCTCCAGTGCATGTAGTGGATGTGGCTTGCCCATTCGGGGGAAGGTCATCTTCAAATAGACACTACTACAAAAAATATTTTTACAGGCGCTTCTATATTTTTTCTACAGACGGTCCATTAAAAGTGCCGTCTGTGATGTCAGGTGAGTTAATAACCGTCTGTGATAATAAAATATCACAGGTGGTCCGTAACAAACAACCGCCTGTGAAAATGTATTAATTTTCACAGGCGGTCCGTAACAAAAACCGCCTGTGATAATAGTCATTATCACAGACGGTCCATAACAAACAACCGCCTATGAAAATATAATGATTTTCACAGGCGGCCTGTAACATAAAAACCGCATGTGATAATGATGGCTCCTCATTGGTCCGCTGCTTCATCCTACAGATCACTCTTGGACTTCGTATCTCCACTGTCCGCTACTTATCGATCCAACGACTCAGTTTAGAAGCCGCACGATAGATGTGTCTATAACAGCAGCAGCCACAGTTCAGTCCGTGATCCTCCGTCAGCCTCCCAAGGTACGGCTTCCGGCGGCATCTCCGAAGGTGCGGCTGCCGGCAGCCTCTCTCAAGGCGCGACTTCGGTTGCTCCAGACCTCGGCGGCTCCGGCGCGGCCTCCCAACGAGTGCGAGCCCTGCCGACGCGAGCACGGGCGCGGATCTGGCACAGTCTACCTCGGGCTCCCGGCGGTGCGGCTGCCGGCGGCCTCTCTCAAGGCGCGACTAAGGCGCGACTTCGGTTGCTCCGGACCTCGACGGCTCCGGCGCGGCCTCCCGACGAGCGCGAGGCCTGTTGACGCGAGCACGGACGCGGATCTGGAACAGTCTACCTCGGGCTCCCGGCGGCGCAGCTCCGGCGCGCCTCCCGGCGAGCGCGCGCCCTGCCGGCGTGAGCGCGGGAACAAATCCGGCGCGGTCTACCTCGGGTACCCGGTGGCACGGTCTACCTCGGGCTCTCGACGGCGCGGCTCTTCCGGCTCCAAGCGGCACGGCCTCGTCAGGCTTCGGGCGGCACGGCTCCTCCGGCTCTCGGCGGTGCGACCTCCTTCGACACTTGGCGGCGTTCTTCCGGCTCCCGGCAACGCGGCGGCCTCCAGGCGGCGCAACCTCTTCTGACTCCCGGCGGCACATGTGAATTTTTTTTGTTTCACTAGCCATTTTCACAGGCGGTTTTTTATTACCGACCGCCTGTGAAAATGCATTTTCGCATGCGGTTTTTTATTAAAAACCGCCTGTAAAAATGTAGTTTCACAGGCGGATTATGTCACCGCCTGTGTTAATGGATCATTTTCACAGGCTCTTCGTTACAGGCGATTTTTAAAACCGTATGCGATAATATGTTTAGAACCGCCTGCGATGAAGCATTTTGTAGTAGTGAGAATGTCGCCTTCCGGGTGCATCCAATTGAGTATGTAAACTAAACTGGGCACGTTCAGGACCAGGCAAACTTGTCTCGTGCGCACTGCCTCAAGACCAAGCTCCTTGGTACGACCGTGCTCCATTGTATAAACAGTTTACCAAGATGAAGCCAAGTGCTCTTGAGTTGTTATGCCAATGTAATAGCTTTGCAAATCCAGACACCACCATGTCTATGGATTCCATTATGCGGTAGTCGATAGGATATCCAAGGATCATGAACCAGCCAACCCTAGTAAAGTTCCTTTCACGGCGATTCAAGCCATAGTCGTGACAAGCGAAAGAGATCCTCACGTGCTCCACGATTATCGGCTCTCCCATGGTCAAGGTATCTCAGTAAAAGCATGTCGCCATGGAGAAGAGAGCAATCCCTAACGGAGTCAAACAAGAGGACCTCACCTCCATGCCCAACTCTTGCAGCAAGTAGTCCCTAATCCTGACTTTGAAAAAATCATAGTCATCCTCCGCCAAGACTCCATCGGCGTCAATCGCTATGACGAACTCCCGGTGGATGGCGTGGTGGATGCCCAACAAATGCACCACTGATCTTGCCAGGCGGTTGGGTCCGCCATACTCAATCTCAAAGTTTTGATTTGGCAAGAATCTAGTAGGGTCTGGAGGAAAGTTGGCCATAAGCAAAGTTTGGAAGCTCTCTGTAGTATCCTCGACGGCGTCGCTGGTTGCGCTCTGACGAGGAAGAAGAGCCAAGGCAGGTGGGCTACAAACCGGCATCTCAGGTGGGTTCGAATTAAATGAGTTGCCCACTGCATGCGGGGAAGCCTCCCCCTTTTTTCACGCCAGACCCTGCGCATGCAGTAATTCGTGTAGCAGTCCCTTCTAACGTGTCCATAGCCAAACAGTGCTTGCACATAACCTGGTTGTTACACTGAAATTTAAGATGTGCTGGGCTCGAGCAGTCGAAGCAAAGCTTGGGTGAACGAGGCAGATCTCTCCGTTCCAATACAGCCTTCAATGTAGTGACTGGTTGGCACACAAACTCCTGGCCGGCTCTGTTGGGAATGTGCGACATGGGTGGCTGGTATTAGACAAGAAACAATTCATTGATTAACCCCAAAGGGGAACAGTACATATAAATAGACCTAAGGGTGAGCTGGTACATGGGTCTAGCCCAAAACACCTAAATGTACACATATATTCCAACACCTCTCGCAGTCTCAACATCTAGTCACAACGGATGTTGAGACTGGACCGAAACTCTAAAAACAGCGACGATGGAAGACCCTTCGTGAAGATGTCGTGAACTGCGACGTCGTCGTAACGTGGAGAACCCGGACCTCGCCACGTGCAACCCGCTCACAAACGAAGCGGAGGTCGATCTCCACATGCTTCGTGCGCTGATGCTGGACGGGGTTGGTGGAGAGGTAAACGGTGCTGACGTTGTCGCAGTAGACCAACGTGCTCCGAGGGACGGGGGAGTGGATCTCCTGCAGCAGCTGGTGGAGCCAGTCGGCCTCACCGTTTGCCACAACACGGTACTCCGCCTCAGCACTCGAACGAGACATCACAGGCTGCCACTTCGAGGACTAGGAGACGAGGTTGCCGCCTAGGAAGACAGCGTAGCTAGAGGTGGACCGACGGGTGTCGGGACAACCCGCCCAGTCAGCGTCAGTGTAGACGACCAACTCCAAGGGCAAGTCACGTCGAAGAAGGAGACCGTAGTCGAGGGTGTCGCGCAGGTACCAGAGGATCCGCTTCACTGTGGTGAGGTGCGGCTCCCGCGGGTCATGCATGTAAAGGCACACCTGCTGAACCGCATAGGAGATGTCCCGCCTGGTGTAGGTGAGGTACTGAAGCGCACCTGCAAGACTCCTGTAGGCGGTCGGGTCACTGGCAGGTGTCCCGTTGGCAAAAGAGACCTTAGCCTTGGTATCCACCAGCGTGGAGCACGACTTACACTCGGTCATGCCCGCTCGCTCGAGGATGTCTAGATAGTACTGTCGTTGGTGAAGAAACAGGCCACCTGGTCGGTCCTCGACTGCAACACCCAGGAAGTTTTGAAGCTGGCCCAGGTCATCCATGGCGAACTTCTATTGTAAAGCATAGATAGTACGCTGAAGGAGAGCCAGATTGGACGCTATCAGCACAATGTCATCGACGTACAGGAGAAGGTAGGCAGTGTCACTCTCTCGTCAATAGAAAAATAGTGACGTGTCCGACTTGGCTTCAACAAAGCCCAACGAAACCAGAAAGTAGGCGAACCGGTTGTACCAGGCTCGGGGTGCCTGCTTCAGACCGTACAAGGATTTGTTCAGCTTACAGACCATGTCTGGATGAGCTGAATCAACAAACATTGTCTCCGTCAGAGTACCATGGAGGAAGGCGTTCTTGACATCCAGCTGGTGGACAGGCCAAGAACGCGAGAGAGACAGTGACAGAACGGTGTGAACCGTCGCCGGCTTCACCACTGGACTGAAGGTCTCGTCGTAGTCCACTCCAGGTCGCTGAGTAAAGCCCCGAAGTACCCATCGAGCCTTATATCTCTCCAAGGAGCCATCTGCCTTCCTCTTATGCGTGAACACCCACTTGCCTGTGATAATATTGCCACGAGTGGGAGGAGGAACAAGGTCCCACGTCCGGTTGTAAAGTAGGGTTGCATACTCTTCCTCATAGTACGACGCCAGTGAGGGTCGGCGAGAGCGCTACGGACGGAAGACAGTATAGGCGACACCAAAGAGAAGGCAAACAGTGGAGGCGTCGTTGACGAGAGGACGACCCCGAAGAAACGCTCAACAGGCCGGAGGACCCCAGCTGCACGTCGAGTAACCATCGGGTGAACGTGCTCTGGGTCCCGATGGAACAAAGGCGGGTGGTACACTGGGGGCTCAACACGAGAAGGTGTCGAGTCACCAACCCGCTCTCGTCGCTGGTAGACAAGAGCAGGATCGGCAAACCATGATGTCGTGGCCGCGCGTGGCGTAGCTCGTGACGCCGAAGACACCGGGGCCGCGCGTGGCGCGGCAGTAGAGGTCATAGACGTCGGGGCCGCGCGTGACGCAGCAGTAAAGGTCGAAGATGCCGGGGCCACGCATGGCGCAATAGTAGAGGTCGGAAACGCCTAGGCCACGCGTGGCGCGACAGTAGAGGTCGGAGACGTTAGAATCGCGCATAGCGCGACAGTGGAGGTCGGAGACGTCGAGGCCGCGGAAGGCACGACCGGGGACCCCCGGAACGCCGGAGCTGCTGGATCTGGAGCTCCAACACGCGCTCGTCACTGGTAGACGAGTGCAGGGTCAGTGAACCGAGACGCCTGAGCCCCGGAAGGCACAGCTGGTGGCGCCTGAGGAGCCGACACTATACGGGGTGCAGTAGTCGACGTCATGGATGCCGGAGTCACTCGTGGCCTGGCAGGTGACGTCGGGGCCAAGCATGGCACAACGGGTGTCGTACCTACAGAAAAAGGCCAAGGTAGTTGTACTGTAGCAGCCTTGGTGTCAGTAGAAAACAGGAAGTCCAACTCTGTGGCTGAAGCAGAGGAAGAAGTGGATAAAGGAAAGGAGGACTCATCGAACACAACGTGTCAAGAGATCAAGATACGGTGAGTGGTGAGGTCAAGACACTAGTACCCCTTATGTGGAGCCGTGGCGAAAAGATTAGGGTAGCAAGCGCACCCGAAAATCCGAAGATGGTCATAGAGAGGAGTGGTGCCATACAAGGCAAAATACAGAGTAGGTGCTCAAATCGCCTTGGTGGGAAGGCGATTAATAAGAAAGGTGGAAGTGTGGAGTGCCTCTACCCAATACCGAGCAGGAACAGAAGCCTGAAACATCAGGGAGCGCATGACATTGTTAGTGGTGCGAATCATACGCTCTGTCTTGCCATTTTGGAGAGAGGTATATGGACAAGACATACGCAACTGGACTCCACGGGCGAGTAAAAAAATCACAGAGCGCTGAGTTGTCAAACTCTCATCCGTTGTCACACTGTAGCGCACGGACAGTGCGTCCAAACTGTGTGGAAACCCAAATGAAGAAGTGAGAGAGAGTGACATAGGTTACAGACTTCAAAGGTAAGGGAAAAGTCCAGGAAAATGCGACAAATCATTAATGACCACCAAGTAATATTTAAAACCAGAAACACTGATAATAGGAGATGTCCACAAATCACAGTGAATGAGATCAAAAAGATCCTCGACATGAGTCACAGGCGTAGGAAATGGAAGCCTAACATGGCGACCAAGCTGACAAGTATGACATAAGGACTCATGTGTGCCCCTACTACACGAGATAATTGAACTACTAGACAACTTGGACATAGCATCAACGCCAGGATGGCCAGGCCGGCGGTGCCAAGTGGTGGACGAAGTTGTCGTAGCCAGGGCAAAAGACGGAGATGCAGCAAAAATAGGAAGTCGAAGCGTGTACAGGGTCCCGGGCTATCACATCGAAGAAGAAGACACCGGGTGAAAAGATCCTTCACAGACAAACCAAAAGGATCAAACTCAACAGAAACACTATTATCAGTGGTAAAATGACAAATAGAAAGCAGGTTCTGAATGATATCCAGAGCAATAAGAATGTTGTTAAGCTGAAAAGAATCCGAAGATCCCGAGTCACCTACTGAGGTGAACGGAAGAATAGACCCATTCCCGACAACTATAGATGAAGGAAACAAAGTATGAGGGAGGTGTGTAGAAGAGAGTATACCAACATCAGGAGTGGTATGGTACGAAGCTCCAGAATCAGCCACCCAATCAGCAGCAGGTGGTGTGAGGTGCATAGTGCTGAAGGAAGATGTCAGTTCCTGACGGTCCCACCCCAGGGGCAGCTCCTGGAGCGGTTCTAGCGGCTACGAGTACCCAACCGGGTAGGAAGTACCCCCGTAGGTCTGAGTCGACGATCCACCTGCAGGGTAGGCGAGTACACCAAAGCCCGGATGGGCCACATACGCCGGTTGAGGACGCGGTTGGCTTGGAGAAGGAAGACCCGAGGACAGTCCAGGCCACATGGAGATCTGGCCAGTCCACGGGTTGTAGGGTGTGGGTCAGGGTGCACCTCCCCGACCAGTGCCACCACTACCACCTCCAGGAGCTGGAGCAGGTGTAGGAGCACACGCTATGGTGCTACCAGCATCAGCACCTCGTCTGCCGCGCTTCCTGCGGCGTCGACGATTACCACCCCCGGAGCCTGTAGGGGCACCTGGGGCAGTAGACGGAGCAGGTGGTCTCAGAGGTGGTCTGCCAGAAGTAGGTGGTTGCGGGGACTGCCCAGAGCCATAGAATGTTATGGCTGGCCCGGAGCTAGTCAGGCCACCATTCGTGATGTCCTCGAGCTCAAGGTCAGACCATACCTTCTCAAAGGTCGATGGAGGCTCCACACGAAGAAGCCACGAGCAAAGGTGGCTGTAGCGCTCGTTCAGGCCTTGTAGGACCCGAAGAACGAGTGTGATGTCGGCGATCGGCACCCCAAGATCGCGCAAAGCATCAGCCATGCTCTTCATCTCCCCGCAGTAAGTGGACATGGAGCGGTCACCCTGGACTGTGTTCTGGAACCGCGTGTTGATATTGAGAGCCTGAGTCGCACGGTTCCCCAAGAAGTGCTGCTCAAGTACCAGCCACGCCCGTTGCGCAGTACCACCACAACGCTGCCCAACCAGATCGTGTAGCTCGTCGGAGAGTGACCCAAGGATCCAAGCAAGGACCAAGCTGTCCATGCTGATCTAAGAGTTATCATATGGCGAGCCATCCCGTCAGACGTGATCCTCAAGTAGGTATTGCCTCAACGTGAGAAGCAACACGTGACGCCAGCAGACGTAGGCAGTGGAGTTAGAACTAAGGACGATCGACACAAACGTCTGGATGTTCTAAACTCTAGCAGCCTGGGCATGTAGAGCGGCGACGAGGGACGCCGAGTACGCGGAGTGCGCACCAACATCTGAGGAAGGCTCGTACATGGCACTCAACGGTCGTTGAGCACTCTCCTGGATCTGGTGAGAGAGAGCGGGTGCTAAGGCACGCTCCTGCTTCAGAGCAAGAGCAAGTGCCCGCTCGCGCTCGCGAGAGGCAGCCAGAGCTGCAAAGACACCAGAGGTCTCCGCAACCGTGGTGTTGTCGACGCTGTAGAGTGGGTCAGTAGACGTGCGAGGAGCAGCGGTGGCGCCAACAGCAGATCTGGCTGGTCCGGAGCCCGTCATGAAGGCGACGGCAGTAGAGCCGCCGAGTGAGCCACCAACTACCGGGAGGGGGCGTGTGCAGGAGCGCCGGCCAGGGAGGCGCCGGTTAGGGGTGCGCCAGCCAGGGAGCCGCCGGCCAGGGAGGCGCCGGCTAGAGGGGCGCTGGCCAGGGGGGCGGCGGCCAGGGAGGGGGCGACAGCGGCCAGAAAGGGGGCGCCGGCCAGGGGAGCTGCGGTCAGAGGGGGCGGCGACGACCAGGGCGCCAGCCAGGGGGACCGCACCGGCGGCGGCCAGTGGTGGTTGTGGGGCGCCGGACATCGGGTGGTGGCTGGCGGCTGGGTGGTGGGTAATTAGGATTAGGATTTGTCTAATGATACCATATTAGAGAAGAAAGACTTCATTGATTAATCCCAAAGAGAGTACATTACATATAAATAGACTCAAATGTGTGCTGGTACATGGGCCTAGCCCAAAACACCTAAAGTACACATATATTCCAACAGCTGGTAATAATGGCTCTGATTACCGCCGGCCAAACTGAGCACGCGCCGCGTTTCACCGCTGAGAGGAGGACGTGGAGCATGCGCAGCCACCTCAGCAGCTACACAATTGCCATATATACACGTCGACTGCCAGACACCTAATATCGGTGCCGATGTGGTTGCAATTGGACGGTACACCTTTAGAAGTAACCCTATCGGGGTCGGCGCTCTTACACGCAGAGCTAGCAATAGGCACATAGGTGTTACAGTCGCTGTAAATGGAATTTGAATTATCATCACTATAATTGTTACCTTGTGTGATCATGCCATGGACCTTGCTCTGAATCAATGGCGGCAGTTGTTGCCCTCCTCCGATGACCCTCCCGCCGATTGAATAAAGCACCCTTTGAGCAGAGGGTTGGGCCGCGCAATATTGTTGAAGGGAACAGAGAATTCCCCCGATCCAGACGCCCGGAGCCGCGAAAGTTGGAACTCTGTTTGGAGAAGCTAGGCGGATGGATGAAGCAAATGACACCTTCTTCTTCTTCGATTGGCTCTCCAAGAGCCTCTTCTCCGAGACCAATGTCCAACTATTCCGCTCTTCCTTCTCCCACAGTTAAACTTATTTGACCCAGTCCGGTCCTCCGTTACACCATAAATGGAAGTAGACATCGAAGGAAGTAGTGATCACCCTCCGTAGCGAGTAAACCAAAAGTCCAACCTCCTTGCTCGCCACCGAGAAGGGAAAGTCCGATCATGTAGTTGACGAACGTGGAATCCTCCATGAGCGCCTCCAAGGATGGAGTGAAGCGCCCATCCGACGTCTCTTTCCGTGAGGCGGAAAGTGAAGCGACGGAAGACGGCGATGAGGAAGAACGAGTCTTGCGCTGACGAACTACGATGATGAACCGATGATCTGAAGTGTGCGAGCACTTCAGCTTGAAATCTTTTTCTGGGACGTAAGTCCCACATCTCCCTCCCGGCCGCCGGCCCGACACCGTCATCGCGGGGGAGAGAGGTCTCTGGTGGTCGAAGGATTACTAGCTGCTCCATGAGGGCGAGCTCGCAGCGGCAGCGGTCATGGTTGGGATCGTGGAGCGGGAGCGAGAGAGCGGAAGCAGCGTGCGAGAGCCATCCTTCAAAAAAATTGAAGTTACTTATTAACGCTCACAATAAAGTCAGAGTGGGTAGTTCTGGAAGCTCTATTCAGTAAGTTGTCAATGACCAGGAGCAGAGTTGTGATACCTGAATGATCTATCATTGTGAAAGCGTCAGCTGAAGAAACAAGCCTCCCACTGATCGATGTAGCCCTTGACCGTATAATAGAATCAACTGAGGCACTGGTGATCACATCAAATATAAGTTGAAGCAAGTTGGTTGTCAGCAGAAAATATTTCCGTGAGAACGTTCTAACTGAAAGGTGGTCTGGTGTTCTAACAATCTGGGTGACCTCTAGACCGGAAGGCCGCCAGAAAATTGCACTGTCGGAAATAATTCCACGGCCGATTTGAACCATCGTAACAAGAAGGTCACCGAGCATGTTTGAAGACCTTCTACACTACCACAAGAACCTCCAGAGTCGGGAACATCCCCCAACAGATCAGGATTCTACCTCTAATCTTTTATCTCCTTATTTAATATATTACTTTCTACTTAAACTCAGCTCAATCTAATACTTTCTATCTTCTCAAACTTTCCTTATTCAAATCAATCTTCTAGAAGATCTTCTCCTGGTGTGGTAGGGCTGGTGCAGCAGCAGGGCAGTGGGCCATATATGGGTCCTAGTCCACAATATTTTCCCCCTCCCCAACATCAGCTCGTCTTCGAGCTGAGCTTTCAGAGGGGTGAGGTTGGTGTCCAGAGTGTGTCAGCTCGTGGTGCCGCCATCGGCCTTGAGGCGGATGCTCTCTATAGCGAGGAAAATGGTCAGAACTTCCATGATACCCATGTCAAAGTTCAAGCCTGCTAAAGGTCTTCTTGTCGCAAGGTTGATCTAGAAGCTCATTAACCAGTGTAGGCAGGAACTTGTTCTTGATAGTTTTTAAGTGGAACTCGTCGTAGTCGATTTAGGAGCGCCATATACCGTCAACCTTTTTTAGTAACATTGCTGGAGAGGAGAGTGATGATGTGTTGGTCAGTGGGTCCTTCATCATGTCTTGCGGCGTGATCTTAGAGGGGTCGTGTAGGCCCTCCCATCGGATCTTCTTGTCGTAGCGCTATAACTCCATAGTGAGGTCGTTGAAATTTTAGCTGATTGTCCCAAGCAATTGCAACCACTAGACTCCCGACACAAGGTTGAAGCCCTCCAAGAGAATGCGTAGTAGCTGATGTTGAAGGCTTCTCCTACAATGGACAAGGGAACATGGGGCAAAATTTTTTACAGAAGATTGTGCCATCATTTTGCAACCTTAACAACCACACTTGGCTGAGGTTGTACCATCAGATTGAGCTCATGGACGAGGGGCTCCTTGATAAAGTTGTGGGTGAAGCCGGTGTCGACCAAGGAAGTCAACAGTTTGTCGCCGATCTTCACTTGAAGCTTCATAGTGTTGGCATCACCAGTGCCTGTGAGGGCATGAAGGGAGATGCCCATGTCAGCAACCACATCGCTCTCGATGTTGTTGTCGTCGAGCTCTAAAGAGGAACACCCCCTTATT